>OX352475.1:25538700-27011200 GCA_947093115.1 Brenthis daphne
ACTACATATTTTCATGCTTTACGTCTAAAGTACCTTAATTTCTTCTTTAATAGATAAAATCTATTAGAACTTATCAACATTGTAATATTTTAGTGTTACTTCTACACTTTGTGTTCTGTTCTCTCACTTTAACCGAGATCGTGAGTCACGTTACTTATAATAGATTATTTTAACCACTGAACAAGGTTTCAAATGATCTTATAAGTTTAAATAGTATGTGTTTATTATTATGGTCTTATCGGTAACAGTAAAGATATAAACGATACTAGCGACTTACTCTCGCTTCGCTCGGGTTCGTCTCTAAGTTGATTCCCCATACAAATTTTCATCCCCATTTTCACCCCCGTAAAGGATGATTTCCGGAATAAAAAATATCCTATGTCCTTCCCAGGGTTTCAAACTATCTTCTTATCAAATTTCATCTAAATCGGTTCCGTAGATCCAGAGATTACCTCCTACGACGCCGCAAACCCACAAACTTTACCTCTTTATAAAATTAGTACAGATGGTCGTATAATGTGGTACATCTATTTATTAATATTTATTTATTTCTAATATTATTACATATACAAATATATAGATACATAATAATATACATATATTATATATAATATACTTATCATATTCACACTAATAAATTCCACGACAGTATTCGCACTCTTCCTATCGTATCCGCTACTTGATATCGTATGTAAAATGGTACTATATAATATGTCTAGAGATATTCGCGGTTATTCACCTTAACAACTCACCAAAACTTCATTACAATCTGCTATATACTATACATATACTATATACAGACAAAACAAACTTTTACGTTTATATATGTATGTATATATTCTATCGCTCTTTACTCTGTGAACATATTCGGATTCGCACTCGGTAATAATACATTTTCAAGGCCGAGTTTTTTTGTCTAAACTAAAGCGCGGCAATTATCTCTATAGTCAAAGACCCCAGATTCTTAATCGCAATAGGCGGTTCCAATTAGACAGTTCCATACGCTGTGACGATCGTTCATTTCAAAGATTATGACAAGATAATGTTCTATCGTGAGTGAGAAGTATAGAGCGTTAGGTTCAACGTATTTATGGGCCGAAAAAGTTTTCAATTCACTATAAATTAATTAAACAACCAATCTAAAAATGGAATTCGGTAACTGAAGAAATACTTCTAGGCTTTCTGACAAAACAAAAACCCTACAAAAATAGTGAGCTGTTTCTGAGATAAATAGCAGTATGTGTGCAAAAAGTGTATTTAAAAAAATATGTATTATAGAGAACATTTTCTCCAATCGTGTTTTCAAATTTGGCAATTCAAGATAAAAGTTCGAAGTATCATTTCTCTAAATATTCAGTGGTGACTTTCACAGATTCTGAGATAAATAACGAGATGTCTAGGTACAAAGTTGTCAAATGCACACCAAAAGCTTGTTTAAAATTAACAGCTTATATTTAGCTTACAATGTATGGAGGTATCTACATACGTACTGAATTCATTTTTCTACTTGCTGTAATACTATGTCTTTAATAGGGCTAATGAATAAATCTCTCGTATTTGAATTAAATGAAAAAGCTGTCTTATATGAATTAAACCCGCGATATATCTCAGTTATCCGCATTTTTATATACTTAATACTTATAATGAATTTTAGAACGTGCGTATATATAATACAGCAAATCTTCTTGATGAAAAATGTTGTCACGCTTTGTAAATATGGTAGGGATTCAATATGTATATTCATGTACCTACAATGCGGGTTAAATTAAGAAATATTTTCATGGACGTAAAACATAAAGAATCATTATATATTTTATGAGATCTCTTAAAACTTTAATGGTGTGTTTGAAACTTTCTGTTCCTTTAGCCATCTGGTAAGCTAACTGAACTATTCGCTGTTTTGTAGTAAAAAAATTAAACTATTTATTTATATACTTTCTTTACCTACTTACTTTACAGCATGATGCTGGAGTTTTCTTACTAGGCACCTATACATACTTAATTGTTTACAAAATCAATTCCTTGCCTAGCAAATTATCTCGATTAGCCTTAAATCGATTTCGTTTTATCGCGACATTCCTAGAGTTGCCAAATTACATGTCACTCGAACCATTTTAGTTGAAAAGGAACTATATTATAATTGATTTATTATTCAGCCATGATTGTTATGAAAAATTCACTATATTACATCTATCTATGTGTAGGTACATTAATCTTTGTAATCTTATCTCTGTACCTTTGACAAACGACATTTTTTACGTGACGTCATAGAGCGCATTTTTATCTATAATGTTACTTTATCTATATATCTGCAAACTGACAATTACTATTCATATTTTAATTACATACTGTTCTGCAATAATGAGTTAATGCATATATAGTACCTACTACGAGTATAGTTTTTTGTAGCTTTATTGCAAAAATATTTCTACTCATCTTAATTAGATGATCCATTAAAATTTTATAATTTGATATTTTATTTTACTTTTAATGGAAATTAGTAATTTAAAATGAAAATATAACATAAATTAATTATTAATTGTGTCATGCTCCAGAGTCTTCCGTGTGCGAGTCAAACTCGCACTTGTCCTATTTTTATTAATACTGTATTCAGCCCTTTTTAACGTCTTACTGTTGGGCATGGGCCTCCCTTCAGTACGAGGGTGATCAGGCCATAGTCCACCACGTTGGCCAAGTGCGGGTTGGCGGACTTCACATGTCTTTTGAAAACTTGCTAGGTTCTCTCAGACATGCAGGTTTCCTCACGATGTTTTTCTTCACCGTTAAGACAAGTGACAATCATGTTGGAAATGATTCACACATGAAAATATAAGAGGCGCGAGACTCGGGGCTTGAACCCGCTTCACTCGGTTTCCCAAGCGAGCGCGTTACCTGGGCCTACTACTGCCTTTATTAATATAATAATAAATGTCAATGTTTGTGAGTATGGATGTTTGTTACTCTTTCACGCCAGAACGGCTGAACGGATCTGTATGAAATTTGGCACAGAGATAACATATAGGCAATATTTTTTCCTGGTACAATGTACGGCTCCCGTGGGATAGGTTTGTTTTGTGTTTTCCTAGAGGCGAACCCGAGTATAGCGAGGCTGAGCCGCTAGTAAAATAAAATTGATTTTTATAGCTAACAATAGATGTACATACATTGTACAGATATCAAGTAAAAAGATATAATTGGCATTTATGTGCGCGAATACGTAGTACCTATGTACATATGTGAATTGTGATCACGTGTAAGCGTAGTATGGAATAATATGTTATAAAGAGTAATTGATCAAGCTTTACATAGTAACTGTGGTTACATATTTTAAATGAAAAGAAATAAAAATACGTTATTATTTATTAATGACAAATCGGTAGTTTGTATTTTAATGCATAACAATATAAACTCGTATAAAAATTGGAACATAGTAATTAAACAAACATCTTATATTATGAGTCTTTAGATAATTTTTTCGAAGTTATACTTCTTTTGGGACTTTTGGAAAAAGATATAAGAGAAAAAATTTTATGATGCGCGCGCACACCGACAGTCAAAAAGCGACGTGATGAAGTTAGCTACATTCCTTTTAGAAACAGAGAGTTGTGACGTACGGGATGAAATATAACTTCTTACGTGCGTACATAAGTACACACACACACACACATTTTTTTATTTATTTATAAGTATATAAGAATTATCATTAAGAATAAATATAAGGTAGTAAAACTATAAAATATAAACGACATTTGCACAAAATCTACTAGAAATAAGCGAAATATATTATTATATTTATATACTAATATAATATTAAGTACTTAGATATTATAATATAATATGTTTTTTTTGTCGATTATTAGATGGAAAATTATTTCCGAAAACCGACGTGTTCATATCTGCAATATTCACTGCAGTGCATAATACGAATTGGATAAAGGTAGTTTAGGTACTTCAAATTATCAATTTTGACACAATTTATAATAATGAATTATCATCCTAATCGGTACTTATTTACTTACAATTAATTTTATAATAAAATTATTTTATAACTGCTTTTTGTCGTATCTTCCGGAACTTTTTGTGCATATATATCTGATTTGGTTCCAATGATTTGTCAACTAAAATAGGTATTCATATATTTCTGTTTAAATTCATGGACGAAGGACTACGTAGAGATCTTACGGATATAGAAGATGGTTATGATAGACATTTGTTTTGACTCACTCTTGCATTTAATAGTATTTTAACTTACCTCAGAAAGGAATAAAACACTATTTCTCAATTATTTTATCGTACTTATGTACCTACCTACAATTAAATTATTTTTATTTAGAAATTGAATAAATCTTCAAATAATAAATACTTCAATCAGTTACTGAGAATCCAATTCTATAAAAATAATCCCCAATGGAATTCGAATCTGCTACCAACGACATAGTAAACAGACTTTATACAATGTAAAACCATATATGTACCTACTACCGTTTCTTTATTATGTAAACATTTCTAATAATAAAACGTTATTTCGCAGTTCGAAGACTTCGCCTTAGGAAACGCGGGTCGTTTGCTAGCGAAGTACAGGAATAAGTATTGCACGTTCAACGATGATATCCAAGGCACGGCTAGTGTTGCGGTTGCGGGACTTATGGCGGCCGTCAGAGTTACGAAGAGGAAGCTAAGCGAAAACATCTATTTGTTTTTGGGAGCCGGATCGGTAAGTTTTTAATTTACTTTTTCAGTGGTTTCCTAAATGTTGATTGTATGTATTCAGCCCTTTTTAACGTCCCAATGCTGGGCACGGGTCTCCCTTCAGTACGAGGGGGATCAGGCCATAGTCCACCACGCTGGCCAAGTGCGGGTTGGCGGACTTCACATGCCTTTCGAAAACTTACTAAGTTCTCTCAGACATGCAGGTTTCCTCACGATGTTTTCCTTCACCTCAGTCAAGTGGCAATCATGTTAGAAATGATTTACACGTGACAATATCAGAGGTGCGAGACCCGGGATTTGAACCCGCTTTACTCAGTTTCCCAAGTAAGCGCGTTATCACTGTCACAATGTTCATTCCGAAATGTTACAAAATGTAAACTAGAATTGTTTATTGCTAAGTAGCGATTTATCTCGCTTCGCTCAAGTGCGTCCATAGGTGATTAACAATAGCCTATGCGTTACTCCAAATCATAGACTATCTGTGTACTAAGTTTTATCCATATCCGTCGAGCCATTTTGGCGTGTAGTGTGCAATGATGATACATTGATTGTGTTGCTTGTCGCAGATGCCAAATATACATTCTTAGATACATGTATGTATACATTACTAATCTATATATATATATATATAAAAATCAATTGCCTAAAACTCAAAAACAGCGGGACCGATTTGAATAATTCTTCTTTTGTTTTGTAGGGGGTGTGTCAGGGGTGGTGTAAGTATAAAAAAAATAAAGAAAACCCAAAAAAAAAAAATACATAGAATATCGAAAAGTGCAGAACTGTTTATTTTGTACCTATGTGTATTGTATATGTAGATAATATACAGTTTATCTATTCCATACTAAGCGTTAATACGTACCTATCTAGAGATGAACCCGAGCGAAGCGAGGGTGAGTCGCTAGTTTTTCATAAAATGGAATCAGTAACTATGGTGAAACGTTGGAAATTAAATCTATTAGCTACGCTGATATATTCATTTTTAAAAAATTATTCTAATATGTTGCCATACATTAAGCTTCGTTCAGATGTATTATTTATAGATAGTGTAAACAATAATATTCAAAGCACGACGCGTGACGCTCGTGAGGTCAGTAAGAGGAAGTTCGCACTGCCTACGCCTAGAAATACTTCCATATTAGATTAACTAGCAGAACCCGCGGTTTCGCTCGCGCTAAAACTACAAAAAAAATTTCAAAAAAGGTAGTTTCATACAAACTTTCATCCCCTGTTTTACCCCCATAAAGCATGAATTTCGAAAAATGCTAAAACATGTATTTATTTAATTTTATTGAAGAGCATTAATACCAAGTTTCAAGTAATTCTGATCATAAATATGTTTTTGAATTGTATTATAATTTATAACGTGTTCTCTCCCCTAGGAATTTTATATTAGGATAATTTCCTGCCAATCCGACACTCCGTTTCGACGTGAAGGAAGGACAAACAAAAAAACAAACACACTTTCACATATGTAATATTAGTATGGATGTAGATATGTAATAATATATATTAGAATAATTTAACAGCTTTCTTTTTAATGTAATATTTAGAAACATAATGTGAGCTACTTTTACGAATTTCAACCAATATATTATGATATTTTGTTCGCGTAAATTAAACATATCAAACTGTTATCTAGAAGTTAACGTAAACATACGTAACGTAGTTAACGTTAATATTAAATCTGAGAAATATTTTCGTTCTCTTTGCGTAAGCATTAGCATATTACCTATTATAGTTTTGACAACTCTTTATTGTTTACTTTTCATATTTTTTGACGGTGAAGGTCGAGTTACGGCTCTCAACACTATGTTGTTAATGATGCATCGTCAATGCATACAAACATATTTTACATTTTTTAAAAGCTTCAGTTAATATATTTATACAATTTAGATTTGTTTTGCCATAAACAAAAAATATTTATAGCAATTTTTTTTTCTTTTTTGGTTCCTGATCTTTCCGAATGCTTTATAGCAATCATGGTCACGGGAGAGACCTGTTTCTTTTAGTTTTATTTAAAACTAGCGGCTCACCTTTGCTTTGCTCGGGCTCGCCTCTAGGGAAATAAAAACAAATCTATCCCACGGGAATCGTACATTTTTCCGGGATAAAAAGTAGTCTTATGTTCTATTTTACACTATTATAAAGTTTCATTAAAAACCATTCAGTCGTTTTTGCGTGAAAGTGTACATACATCCATACATCCTCACAACTTTCGTATTTATAATAATATAGTATTACAGTATATCTCTGTCAAATAGTCGCGTAAATCTAAGAAAGGACCAAAATATAATATTTTAATAGCTAGACTAGTTTTATTTTTGCTTCTATAGTACTAAAACAGAAATATCATTAACTCATCTCAATCATTAATCACATGACATTACGCATAAAGATCTTGTATTTTAAAAGTCAGATGATTAGACCCTCTATTCAACTTATCTAAACAAATTCGTAGTATTAAGTTTTGCTGATGATTGCCGGTACCTATGTGGATATGACATAAGATATAATCGATAAATTCTAAACTAATCGATACTTGTAATCGAGTCTTATCATAACCTATTCTACAAATATATCAGTTTATTTATTTGCTATCTTACATAATTTGGTGATAAGCCAACGTAAAAAGTAAATGTTTTTATTCATATCTTTTCGTTATATAACGCTATGTTATGTAAATGTTTGAAGTTGTTAGATTCTTATCGTTTAAATTAAACTATTTGATTGTATGCAGTATAAATATAGTGTAACAAAAATTGTTTATATATATTAATGTACCTAATGCTTAGGGGATTAGTATGGAAACCACAGTCGTAACATTCAATCCTACTAAAGTTATAAACGCTAAAGTTTGTGAGGATGGATGGATGGAGATTTGTTACTCTTTTTTGAATTTGCTGAAACTTCACAGTAATACAGCTTATGTATTCATCCACCACGCTGGCCAAGTGCGGGTTGGTGGACTCCACACTTGCTAGGTTTTCAGTCTCAGACATGCAGGTTTCCTCACAACGTTTTCCTTCACCGTAATATAGGTAATCATGTTTGAAATGATTCGCACATGAAAATATCAGAGGTGCGAGTCCCGGGATTTGAACCCGCTTCACTCGTTTTCCCAATTGAGCGCGTTACCACTGGGCTGCAACACAAATAGGTTATTGGGTTTCACCAGTAAGTCATACAATAGTGCTGCGACCCAGAGTTGTAGTGGTATTGAATGTCATCACATCCAAAATCCTGTAAATATTTGGTCACTGGCGGTTTCCATAGAAAGATTTATATCATTTATTTATTCCAATGCGCTCTGTAGAGTCTAAATTTACCAGATAACGCATGGCATTTGAATATCAAAATTGTACCGTCTATTTTACTTAACTAAATGTTTTACACCATCTTTCTCTGTTATTAATATGGCATAATATATAAGAAAATATTGTGTAAATTATGCATCATAATTAAATTATTAAAATCAATATTGTTTGGTTGTTCGTAAAAAAAAATTACGAATACTACTAAGTGACACTAGCGTACTTATTATATGACATAGGTACACTGCTATTTAATTGTGACGCATTATTTTAAACTCACTCATTTCATTATGAAAACTTTTTCAAGCGCTCTAAGTACGGTAAAGGCTAAATGAGCATTCATTCAATATATTAATTCATGAACATTCAATCTTGGTATTAATATGTACCTAAGATTCTCTAACAAAACATTTTTTTTGCCAACAGGCAGCCAATGGTATTGCTAATTTAACAGTCGCAGCCATGGTAGCTGATGGTCTTACAGAAAAACAGGCCCAAGAACGCGTATACATGTTCGACATAGATGGTCTGCTTTCAACTAGAAGGGAAGGCGGTGTTCCACCTCATGCGAAGGCTTTTGGTAAAGACATAGAGCCCGAGAAGGACTTTGAAAAGTGTGTGGCGAAGATCAAGCCTAGCTGTCTTATTGGTAAGATATTGTATAGCATACTGGATTGGACTTATATACTGAAGTTTAATTTAAATAATTAATACTTTCTTAGATTTACGCGAATATTTGACATTTTAAATAAAACTACCTTTTCGGTCACGGGAGACCATGATTGCTTTAAAGCATTCGAAACATCGATAACCAAAAATCAAAATAAATCATATATAGTAAGTATTATTTAATTTAAATTTTGAGAATTTAAAAAGTGACGATACAAAAGTGCTTATAGTCTATTATATTATCGTTTTTGCCCGTGACTCTGTATCCGTATGGTACGTTGATCAAAATGGTATATGAATCAAGGATATCTTTGATTGGTAAAAGATATTTTTTTTAATAATTTCAGTAGTTTAGTTTTCATAAGCAATCATATTCCTAGTTATTATATAAATGTAAGGTAGTTATATAATGATGTATTTGTTACAAATGTGATTCAAACACATTATTTTTTTTTTGCTAAAGACTACCACTTGATAACTACTAAGTCATATTGTAATGTATAAATAAGTAAGAAAGATTTAACGCTTAAAAAACAAGCAATAAATAGTTTATTATAAGGAAGTATAAAAACAATAACTATGTATGTGTTAACTACTACTAAATATTTGATAAGATCGTTAAATCGATAGGTAAATATTTATTATCTAAATTATATGTTACTATAAAGGCATAAATAAGGGCATCGACATACGGAATATAAGGTCTATATTTTTACACAAAATCGTTTTATATAATTGTTTTTTTTTAATTTTGAATTAAATTTCTACAATAACTATGCTGATATCGAACTTGCACTTCACTAATTATTTATTTCTTAATTCGTTTTGACATCAAAAATTACATAAAAAAATATTAAAAATATTGCGATACAATTTTTTGTTACTACAATTTTTTAAAGGATGATGATAATGAAACTAAAAAACGCCATTATTAATAACATGCTTTCCATCGAAATGTAGAAAAGAATACCGTTTTATATTTTATTATGTTCCATAAATTCGTCGTATTATATATTAGTACCTGGGCCACCAAGCTTCGCTCGGAGTTTTTTATTGAGCAGTACAATTTTCTTTAAAAAAACTAAAAACTTGAATAAATACAAAAAAAAAACAAAAAAAATTATATCTTTGTATCCGACCGGGGATTCGAACCCGGACACCTGTGATTGTTGATCTTGCACCTTGGCCGCTTGAACACGATGCCTATACCCGAGCGTGCAAATTATCGACCATATTTTGCGTGGAATAATGCAAAAGAAAGCCGCATGAGAATTCGAAAACACGCGTTTTCCCAGACATAAGACTAATCTAGATCGATTTATCGTCCCCGAAACCCCTTGTACACTAAATTTCATGAAAATCTTTGGAGCTGTTATATATATATATATATATATATATATATATATATATATATATATTAAATATTGCTGCAACGGCCAAAACTTCAATAAGTTATTTATTTGTAATGTGTTTGCTTGTCCAGGATGTTCAACCGTCGGTGGAGCTTTTACACCTAACGTGTTGAAGCAAATGGCGCAGAACATCGAGCGGCCAGTAGTGTTCGCTCTCTCCAATCCCACTAGCAAAGCGGAATGTACTGCTCAAGATGCTTATGATTATACAGAGGTGAGTGTTAATATTAGGTTATAGGTATGGTATTTACAAGATATATATTTCGACTAGCGAATCATCCTCGCTTCGCTTCACTTCTGATTCGTCCCTAGACAAAAACAGATCTATCCCACGGGAATTGGACATTTTTCCGGGATAAAAAGTAACCTATGTGCTATTCCAGACTATACTCTATCTCTGTGCCAAATATTATCCAGAGCCGTTCTGATGTGAAAGATTAACAAACAATCTCAACATCCTCACAAACGTTCACATTTATAATAGTATGGATGGAAGGAAGTATGGATATATTCATAACGATATAAATAACAATAATTAGTTTTTTTTCTATACTAATAATGTCATTGTTATTAAATATCTATTTCAAATAAGTTTAATAATATTTTATGTATTAAAGAATTATTAACCTGTACTATTTTCTTAATACAAATAGATGCAAATATTAATATATACGAGTATTTATATCAAAATTGCAGTTAATTTTGAAACATGATTTTGATATCTATGTTTTAACATAGTTAAAATAGAACTAAGTTGCCTATTATCGATTTATCATATTATCTTAGGATTAAGTCGATTTACTTACTAGTGAATACCGATACTAACTATAGTTTTAGTCGAGTTTATAGTAAAAAACCGCGTAAAAAGTTTAATTTTGGCATGTCAATTATAGATTGACCTTGTCCGTCATTCGGCTTTACTTCGTTACATCTTGCTCAAGGTCTAGGTTGAAGACGTTTATTTCGTAATACTTGTGTAATTGTAATTATAATTTTATATTCATGATTTCTTTATTATATTTCAAATGTTCTCCATATTTTGTTAATATTTTCACCGTAAATAAATACTCACTTTTTCATAATATATTCACTTTTTCATAGTCTCGTAATTTTTTATATGTATGTATTGGATACGTTTATTTGTATTGCTCGCAAATTTTAATAGTTTTTTTCACTTTAATAGGCACACAAGATATTGAATTTCCAATTGCCTGCAATAATTGCCTGCAAAAAAAAAATGTAAGCAATTAGAAAAAAATATTGCATTAATGTAAACCATTTATGTTAAAGAGTATAATTTTTAAAGATCTGCTTAGAGATTTTCATTTTGAAATTTTAAGCTTTTTTTATGTATTACCCTAGCTCGCTACGCTCGGGTTAGTCCTTTGGTACGTTTAAACGGTTAGGTTTTATGTTATATATTATATGATACTAGCTGACCCGACAGACGTTGTCCTGTCTACACGTCTTTAATTTGAAAATTTCAAACTTTTTTTAATATATTATTTTCTATTAAAAAAATTGTGAATCTAAACCATTCCCAGATCCCCTTGAACACACACAAAAAATTTCATCAAAATCGGTCCAGTCGTTTGAGAGAAGTTCAGTGACATACACACTCACAGAAGAATTATATATATAAAGATATAGCCTATAGCTTTCCTCAATAAACGGGCTTATCTAATGCAAAAAGATTTTTTCAAATCGGATAAGTAATTCCTGAGATTAGCGCGTTCAAACAAACAAACACTGCCTCTTTATAACATTAGTATAAATTATTACCTAGCCCATATCTTATGATAATTATGGTACTAACGAGATGTAACAATTCTTCTTAAATAAAAAAAACCTAATCAACCAATATAACTTCCAGGGTCGTTGCATCTTCGCATCGGGCTCTCCGTTCCCGCCGGTGCACTACGATGGTAAGGAGTTCCATCCCGGCCAAGGCAACAACTCGTACATATTCCCCGGTGTGGCTCTCGGCGTTATAGCAACTGCGACCCACCATATACCCGAGACTATGTTCTTGACTGCTGCTAGGGTGAGTGGTTTGGTTTTATTGGATTTTTTGGTTGTGTTGTGGAATAGAATGAGAGCGAGAAAAAGAAGGTGAGAGAGAAATATGAATGAACTAGCGACTTACCCTCGCTCCGCTCGGGTTTGTCGCTCGCTACTTACGTTTAGTATAGATTTCTCAGGGACGAGATATTTTCCCGTAGTAAAAAGTATTCTATATGCTGACCCGGATAACCAGCTATCATCGTACCAAATTTGATTGATGCGGTCACAGACAGACAGACAAACAAAAATTTTAAAAATATAGATTCGGCCTCTGTATCGATACTAATGGCTATTCAAAAAAAAAAAACACTCGATATATAGGGATAAAAGTAATCTATCCAGAATGATAATGATGATAACACTTCTTTCCCTCTTCTTTGCCTCTTTAAGTTGTAACAATACTCGTATATACACTAATATTTACTAACATTCGTGTAAGAAATTAAATTTTCGTCTCAGCTACTAAGTATGGTCGGTCGTTATTGAAGATTTCTACTGTTGTTTTCATGTTATATAACATTTCAATTCAACCTATAAATCTCATGTTACTTGTTGAAATGCATCACGTCATGACGACAAAATAGTAATCAATAGTTAATAAATATATCAATCATCGATTATTGTGGGTTAGATTGATATATATAGCGCAGTGTTTTGCTACTAAACGGAAAATGCAAGGAAATCTTTAAAAAAAGTATATATGTTAAAATGAACAGTAATTTTTAATATCCTATTATATATTATGTGTGTTGTTGATTTCTTTGCCTTTATTCTGCACAACCCTAGTTTATGTTATTTTTAAACTCGCTTTTATTAGCTTCACATGTCACTTTCTATGTAAGCGAATTATGGAGTTCGACTTTAACCTACTTTTAATTAGACTTATTTGTGCAAAAATGAGCCAAGCACATTGTATTTATAATTGAACTATAGTAACGAATAAGTAATAGGTAATTTATGTTAACTATTCTTATTTAATGAAAAATATTAATAAATTAACTTATTTATAATAATAAAACCCAAAACTAACAAAAATAGATAAACATATGGAAATTGTATTTATTTAATATAATTGCTTTCCGAATATTTCTATAGTTACATTTCTATATACGTTAGTCTAATTATCTTGTTAGGACGACGATAATACATCACTTCTGCGGTTAATAGTTAAACCTTTTTTAAGAGTCCCATACGTTAGTGTTTTTCAAAACAGATTGTTTTACTTTTTAAAAAAAAAAATATTATTATTTGCATAGAGCTTGTAGTAAGGATAATCACATAGAGTACTTTTATCGCAGTATATCAAGTGTTTATATTATTGTATCTCGTATCTATCGGATTTGAGGGAATCAAGGGCGTATTGCTCCTAATCAATAATATTACACTACGCTACATATCTTAGCTAGAAGGCTTGCACATGTCCCTATGAAGGCGTGTTTTAAATTATGCAAGGTTTTTGTATTTATATAAATGCTAATTGTGAAAGACATTACTTATTAGAAATTGAAGTCCCTCACCGCGTAGGATTTGAGTCTGTTCGGGCTAATCTCAGAAACTATTGTTTGGATTTTCATACGATTTTCACTAATTGATAGAGAGATTGTCTAGGAAGGTGATAGAGAGATTATCTAGATTTTGCTGATTGAGTCGAAAAAAATGCCTTCTGAGAGATTCTGTGCTTTTATATATGCGAAGGACATCTTTGATCATCAGCTTTTGAGATAGATGATTGATAAATTGATGTAAAACCCACGTTTTACATCATTTAAGGCCGTTTAAAATAAAACAACGTTGAATGCTTATTATATATCAAAATCAATATATCAATAGAACGACTTCAGTGCATCGTACCAAAATATTGATTATTTATCTCAATCCCAGCTCACTTTATGTTGGCAGTGACATAATGTATTGTTGCCAAGTGTTGATTATGTCCCGTCTACAGATTCATTGTTTGAATATTTTATATATTCACGTATCGTTTGTCGCTAGCGATTCACGACGTTTTTATTTATAGACAAGTTATAATTACCTATTATAATCATCTTTAACCGACTTTAAAAAAGGAAGAGTTTCTCAATTCGTCGAAATCTTTACTTACAAATATTCTAATACAAAGCAAGCACAAGAATTGTAAAAACACATTTAGTGTCGGGATTGCATTTTAAGTATGATTATGCGTTCCTTTGTGGTTTTGATAATGTTTAATTTAATCTATATATATATATATATATATATATATATATATAATAAAATTGTAACTAAGCCGAATCTGTACACTAAATATTTTTTGGAAAATCTTATTGAAATAAAAATTATTATCGATACAGAGGCCGAATCTATAGTTTTTAGATTTTTTGTCTGTCTGTCTACCTGTTGCCGCATCACAGAAAAACCTGGTTATCCGGGTCAACATATAGGATACTTTTTACCGCGGGAAAATGCCTCATTACTGAGAAAAAATACAAAAACTGCATTGTAAGAGTATACTAATATGTAAAACCTAAGAATTTGGTTTTTGGTCATCTGAACACGAGCGGAGCCACGGGCAATGCTAGTATAAGATATAATATTAGTAATGAACAATTTGTGCTTGATTTTCGAAGAACATACGTATTGTACATGATCCGGTGATTATTATACATCGAATACACTCCCTCAGAATGCGACAGGCTTGTGTTTACACAAAGATATATATGCAATGAACTATAATCGAACCTACAACTTATGGCCTTTTTCCACGCTAGTTATTTCAAAAAGACTATAAGCTGTATTAACTAAGGTAACAGATAAGTATTTCTATTGTATAGGAGACATCATTATGCCTTTATTAATATTAAACATAACACGATACTCATATTTCTTTTAAAATAATGTAAATATCCAATCCAATGTAAGTAACCAAAATAAACCCGGAAATAATCTGCAATAATAGTTTTATTTAAAATGTCCAATATTCGTGTAAATCTTTAAAAGTATAATTGTTCGCGATGAACAAAAGAAAGATTTGAATATCTTCCCGAGAGATTTATATTGGTCTGTCTTAATAGAATTACAATGATTTTTGAAGTTATACTTCTTTTGGCACGCTCAAAAAAATTATGAGAGTAAAATTTTTACGATGCCCGCCCACACCGACAGCCAAAAAGCGACATGATGAAGCTAGCTGAAAGCGACATGTTGAAGTTAGCTGCATTCCTTTTACAAACAGAGAATTGTGACGTACGGGATGAAATCTTTAGCTATTTTTGTTGTTACGCCAAAGTATGACTTCTTACCAGTACGTGCGTACATAAGTATACACACACGTTTTTTTGCGTAGTGCAAGTATCGTGTGCAACAAGTAGAATGAGGGTTGTGTAGATGATGTATGTTGACGTTGATAGTTTGATTGGTTGAGTGTATGGCTCGATATAATAAACATATTAAAGCGCCTTATGTTAAAGGCAATGGGGTTGACGATAAGAAATCTGGTGTCGACAAAAATCTAAATACAGTTAAAATATATTCCAGACCCTAGCAAACTACGTGAGTGAATCAGACTTGGCCATCGGTCGTATCTACCCGTCGTTGGCGGAAGTGAAAGAGGTGTCACTCGCCATAGCCATCGAAGTAGCGAAAATGGCCTACGATGAAGGTAACCGTTTGTTTATTTTATCTATGTTTAACATCGATCAAAAAAGTACTAGATACATAATCCCATGCAAAATTTCTCTAAAAACTGTCGCCAATTGTGTTTAGGTAATTATTCTAGTTGAATTAATATACAACAATGTAAATTGAACCTTAAATGCAATGCTTAAAGTTGTTTTGACAAAAATAAATAAAAGTGAGTGACTGATTGTGTATCTAGTAATTTTTTTGATCGATGATGTTTAAGTATCTATATAATAGTAGATCCAATATCATTACCACTTGCCTTACGGTGAAGGAAAACATCGTGAGGAAACAAAAAAAATATGCATGTCTGAGAAAACCTAGCAAGTTTTCAAAAGACATGTGAAGTCCGCCAACCCGCACTTGGTCAGCGTGGTGGACTATGGCCTGATCCTCGTAATGGGAGTCCCGTGTGCAGCAGTGGGAATTAAAAAGGGCTGGGTACAGGATGTGTATAGAATTGATTTTTTGATTTAATCAAGATGAATGATGTATGGAGATTGATGGAAGGAAGGTTTATGAGGGATGTTATGATATTTAAAGTTGTGA
This sequence comes from Brenthis daphne, assembly GCA_947093115.1. Taxonomy (NCBI): domain Eukaryota; kingdom Metazoa; phylum Arthropoda; class Insecta; order Lepidoptera; family Nymphalidae; genus Brenthis; species Brenthis daphne. The sequence continues at coordinate 25,555,076 of OX352475.1, forward strand.
CATGGTCTATTTTTGGGAAATAAGGAACTTGTTATTATATTACTATGGAACTATTTTTCTTGGTGTGCAGCCGTTTCGGACATTAGCCGGAACAAACAGACAAAAACTTCATAAAACTGTTTTTTCTTATTACTACCGTATATACTTACATATGCATTTAGTAAAAAGCTGTTATTTTGACATTACAAACATACACTTCAATTTTATTTATCTGTATAGATAACATTAAAAATTCAATTTTAGAAATATGTGGTTCCGCATACCCGAAGCCAGAAAATTTCGAAGAGCACATAAAAAAGTATAAATATAACGTTAGCTATGAATGCCAACTACCGGATTGTTATCCTTGGCCTGAATATCCCCCGGTCGATTATAAAGGCACCGAAGGAAGGAGATCACCGCTTTACGTTTAAAACTTTAATGTTTTCTTTTATTGTCAATACTTTTTAATTTATTCGGATTATAATGTGGTAAAGGCAATAGTATTACGTTTACGTATTCAAAGATAAAGTTGAATTTTGCTAGTAAATAGATTAATTGAGTGTAATTTTTGCTTTGAGAGTTTGATGGCCGATTTCACCAACGTCACCCCTAAGTTTAAGGGATCCCCTAAGCATGGTTAGGGAGCTGTTAGGGGACAGTTTCTGTTTCACCGACAGTTAGGGGTCACCTAACAATAAAAAAAAATTAAAATGCCACCTAAATATAGGTACTAGAAATACGGGCTCTGACGATAGTAAACGAAATTCAATTTAGGGGCTAGTTTAGGGGAACTTTTAAGCTAGGGATCCCATAAGTAGGTGGTAGCTTAAGTGATGTTGGTGAAATCGGGCATGAGTAATTTAGTTTTTTTGTAGGTATATATTTGATTTTTTCAAGGAGATTAGGTTTCGTCTGATGTATGACTTAGCTCGTATGTAGTTTGTTTCATGAATTTATTATATAGCTTTTGTTCGATATGAACTGTAATTACAGATTAATTAACTAAAAGAATTGTTTCTATATATACTTAACTTACTTAGAACTCGATCGAATATTCACGAATAATTCAAATATTTAAATTAAAATATCAAATTTATAACTGTACAAGTCGATGAAAAAGTGCTAGTATGCCATTTTGTGATTGTATTAATAATTGAGTTTAGTGGTCATTTCGTTTGCCAAAACATCGGTGTTTGAGTTCCGAGTAGATAATAGACAATATACCAAATATTATATAGAACTTACAAAGCAATATTTTAGATAAAGTCAAATTCCAAATCGACGCTGTTGTAAATTTAAATAAAAATAGAAATTTGTACCAGAACATAACAAAAAAAAAAAAAATTGAAATGAAACTAATATGTATATTTTTCATCTTTTTCCAGGTCTTGCTTCAGTATACCCCGAGCCGAAAAATTTAGGTAAGCACGTGGAAAACCAAATGTACAACTATAACTACGAGAGCTCCATGCCAGTTGTATGGGATTGGAAACCCGAAGAGAAGTTCAACGTACGACCAATACAACCAGTACCTAAGAACATTTAAAGTATTTAATTTAATTATTTATCGCTTAAAATAATACTATTATGTCTAATCTGAAAATAGAATGTCCGATCCGAAATCAGAATTAATAGTCTCACATATGATATACGAGAGTTTAATAACGAAAATGGAAAATCGATTAATGGGAAGTAATCGGAAAATCACTATAATCGAATGCGAAATTTGAATTTATATCGATTACAAATATGCGTATAATATCGGAAGTATAAAAAATAGGTTGTATGTATATTTGATTAAATACCAAACTAAAGTATATAAAACAGTATTTAATTTAATCTGTATGCGACAGTACATGGAATGTTAAAGTTTCAATAGGTTAATTTTTCTATTTGATTGTACACAAAGTATTATTACCTCCGTATTAGACATCGGAATAATATGTCGATATTAGGTCATAGTATTATGAAAGAAACTTTTGCGCTGTTTTAATTTTATTATAAGTCTATTTAAGGCATTTTCTTGTAAGACAAATAAAAAATTACGTAAAAGTCATTAGTCGAACGTTCTACGTATAGATAAATTAAATAAAAAAATATTTTAAACTGACAATATTGAATATTGTTTAGAATTTTAATTTATTGTAATACTATGGTTTTATTTCATCGACATGAATAAATAATAAATCTAACACCAATTCTAAAACAAGTTCCATATATACTATTTACGGTAGTTTATATATTAGCAATTATACTTAATATATTTATTATATATATATGTATGTTTGTAGAAGTAGTGTCGTTGTGCAAATGTATGTGGCCTTTACCTTTATAACTTAGGCCTGCGAGTGACCAACGCTCGATAGTATTAGATCTGTATTGTTCACAAAATATATTTAGCACATTTGTGTTTTCAAAATTATGTAAATACGTTAAAAATTAACATTTGTATTTATATATTTTTTTAATTATTTAACTTCCGTGAGTATTATGGCATGAAATAAACGTCTAGTCACCGCAGCATTAAGTTTTGCTTCATATTGTCTTATATTTTTAATATGTTTTAAAAAATACAACTATGAAAAGACATCTGCATTATTTGTAAGAAATAATCGGTTAATTTTAAACAAATCAATTATATTTTCATTTTCTCGTATAACTATGTATGTATTAAATCCAAATTGTGTAATTCGTCAAATAAATGTTAAAAAAATTATGAAGAGATGTTTCCTATCTCATAATATAATGCTTCGTAGTGTATTAAAATGGCGATTATGAATTATGTATACAAACGATAATAATAATCGATACATGATCGATATTATGATTTACATAATATCGATATCTAAAAAGAAACAATCGATCGATTATAATTATACGCAATCGTAAAATAAACTAATTATATACGTATCGTTCTTCTATATATTTCGACTCGGATTTTTAGTATACGTTTCGCGTTCAGTATTTATTAATTTAGTGAGACAAATTTTATTTTCGCTGAGCGAAAATTTGTTTATGTTTAAAAGTGTACCGGTATCTATTGATACGATGTGATTATGTTGCTGTGTGTAGGTTATGATTTTGAACTAAAACTTTTATTATTAAAAAAGTATATATATTCATTCATTTATTCACTCTTTTTTAATCGTTTTAATGCTCCATTTTCTAATTGAAATGTTTCACTTCTATTGTTTATTTCTCTAGTATTGACCAATGACCATAGACCTAGAGAATGGACTGAGCAATACTCTCATGAAATTGTCTACTCTCTAGAAAGAGACAAAGTGAACGTGCGGCCAATAACCTGTCTTTTATTCCAATTTGAATTTTTAAATGGAATGTAGAGAAGTATAATATTATTGAAAATTATAATATTACTAGCAGACTACCTTCGCTTCGCTCACGTTCGTCCCCAAGTACGTCTTGCCGGTTAGTATGAAATAGATGGACTATATATTATATGACGTGTTTTCCCGTGGGAATGAGATAATCTCCTGAGGTTAAAAGTAGCCTATGCCACTCTTTAGCCCGCCAACTATGTCCACATAAAAAAATCCCGCCAATCCGTCCCTCCGTTTCGACGTTAAAGAAGGACAAACAAACAAACACTTTCACATTTATAATATTAGTATGGATATTTGAATGTAAAATGGTTATAAATATTTAACTTCATTAATTGTTTTTCAATTAATACAGAAGACTTTTGGCCGCACATTCGTTTGGCCTCTTTCCGCCATTTTTAGCTGACGGCTGGCAAAGAAACACTTAGTCCACTCTATGTCTATGGCATTGACCGAGTGTTTTCACGCATTACAAAACTGCCGAAAGTTGTGTTGTTTGAGATTTTAAGCTTTTTATTGCCACACTTATTAATATTACGCACTTTTGACCGCGACTGTAGCAGGAATTGTTTATATACTAGAATATTATTAGTATATAATATATCTATTTTATTAGTTATTTTTTTATTATATAATATTATGTATAATATTAAGTTTCTTTTTCAAGCTTTTGAGTTTTCTTTCTTATTATTAAGTGTGGTTTTTTTAATTTATAATATGACGTGACGCATCATGTTTATTGTTTAATATTAAATATTCTTAACTGAATAATTTTTTCAATTAATATAGTTAATATAATGAGTCGAAAGTAGTTTTCATATTATTGTCCGAAAATAATTTTAATATATATGATGTGTTGTGTCATCTGTTCGTTGCTTCTTTTCTATCATTTATCAGGGTTCGTTTACTTTAAGCAGTCTACTAGGTCAATTGTTTTCAAAGTTTACTTCATTGTATGCAAGTTGTGCTGTAATTAGGATATAAATTGTTCTTTAATGAATGGATGTTACTAATTAAATATGTTCAAAACCTAATCGTGTGTATTTTTTTGTTCGTCCGTGTGTTTTTACCCTTATATTTCATGGTAAATAAATAGTTGTTATATTTATTACATTTCGGCAAATGATAGATTTCTTCCACTAACTTTTCTTGGCACTGTAAGTTAGTTATATTTATATATGATTCAATTCAATTTTCTTGTTAATTGTTTCAAAATCTACTAGTTAGCACAGATTTTTCCAGAATTAATGATTCAAAAATTATATTTTGAGATGAAGTAGATGTCAAAATGGCACATTTTACCTTTTTTATATGTGTGTGAACTAATATTTCTACTACTTCAAACTCGATGAGATTTTTTAATAGTGACTGAAACAAGATTAGATCTTGATAAAGTCTGTTATCTCATATAAAAATTATATACACTATCGAGGGTTTTATTTTGCAGTTGCGGACTATGAGAAATAGAGTACATAACCCATCGATCAGTACTAGATACACAATCGGCGACAAAAAATGTCCTCACCGAATTCACTCATTTCAACATTTTAATTTTTTTTTGTGAAAATAACTTTAAGCGTTCCATTTAAGGTTCAATTTACATTGTTGTACATTTCAACTAGAATAATTACCTAAACACAATATCTTAACATCAATATCTTAACTATTTCATAGTGATTAGTGAGTTACGGGAAAGTGAGCTTTTACAATTTGTTTAGTTTTTAATTTAGTTTTTAAACGATTCAACAGCACATTCTTAGGAGGCAGCTAATTTGGTCTAATTTTCATAAATTATATAAACATTTAATAGAAAATAATAGACACGAGAATAATAAATACAAAAATACTAGCGGCTCAGCCTCGCTTTCGCCTCTAGGAAAACAAGAACAAACCTATCCCACGGGACCGTACATTTTTCAGGGATAAAAAGTAGCCTACGTGTTATTCTAGACTATAATCTACGAGTATCTCTGTGCCTCCAGATTCGATCAGCCGTTCTGGCGTGAAAAAGTAATAAACATACGTACTCACAAGCTTCACATTTATAATATGTACCTATTAGTATAAATATTAGTATAGACTATATACTATAAACTAATGTAGAATAGAAAATTCAAGTCAAGAAATTGTGATATCAGTGTCAATTTAGTTGTCACTCTGTAAATTACCACAATGTTTTCCATTTTGCAACAAAAAAATTTGTAAGTACATCTCTGCTTTAAAAACATGATCTAGTCTTAGGAAACCTCCGAAATTCAATATATACATACTTATTTAAATACTGCTTTATGAAAAAATATTTGTTTTATGCATACTTTTTAATGTAACACGGTTCAATTCAATTCCATTCAATTTGTTTGTTTAGTGGCTTCTAGTAGTGCAGTGTTGGTACAATTTACTTCACCAATGTAACGATACGATGGATAAAAAAAAAACAATATTTATTGATCAAGATTCATTACTTTAATAACTTTACTTACTTGTTTCGTAAACGACAACTTTAATACTAAGTGCCTACCTAATGGTGATGATAGGTTCAGTATAATTTAGGAATACATAATGAATATAAATAAATATTCCATTCGAAAATAAGCTTTTATACCCACAATTACATTTGAAGAGACCACTTAAACTTAATAGCTTTCAGTCAATCAACATTCAAATACAATTCATTTTGGTTACTGTCTTTAAGAAAACACAATAGACGAAACGTTTTAAAATAACATTGTTTAGCCATCGACGAATCTTTTACAGTTGTACGAATAAAATAAGGCAAAATCACTTGATCGATCTCCTTTTGAAGAAATGCTTAGTATTCTTTGAATTGAAGCAAGTTCAATGTCGATACGTTAGTGAAGTGACCGGTGATATGATATGTCCGAATATGGTAAGAGGGATTGACCATTTAAGAGATCCTCGTTTGAATAAGGTAAGCTCTAAATATCTTATTTCAATAAAAGCGACTTATTCTCGTCTCTCTTGGATTCTTACCCATGTTCCTTTTATCTTATAATATTAAATGAGAAATTCTTGTATGTATATTCCTATAATATGTATTTATATGTACATTTATTTCGTGTATCTCGGAAACGGTTCTAATTATTTAAATCAAATTTTGCATTTATTATTAAGGTTTTGCTTTTTAAGTTTATCCATATATATCTTATATCTATTTTTTATATCTTTTCCGACAAAAATGATTTTACAAAAAAAGAAACACCTAAGTGAGCGTTACTTTTTTTTTTAATTACTCGTGTGTTTACAAATTACAGGCAGTGGCATTTTATGGTAAATTTTATTATTGACAGCAGCCTCTTGATTGCTACTCCAGATCATAGTCTGTCTACTAATTCTCATTAAAAAACGTCCAGCCGTTCCTCGTGAAGGAGCGACAAACAAACACAACATACAAATTTTCGCATTTATATTCATTGTAATTTATTTTATTTGTTTGGGCTGTTTAGATTAGAAGCCATATTGAAAGGTTCGACATTGGATCGCTTTTGATATTCCATCTGTATTTTCGTAGTCTCCGTATTAAGTATATTACGGTAAATCGTTTGATATCAATCTGCTTTTCATTTATTATTAAGAAAATAAATAGTATTAGGCTGTAGAAGGGTAATAAGAGAATTTTGGTACAAATATGAAATATAATATTTGGAATACCTATTGCTGAGTTACGGTTAAGTAATACCTTAAGTGACTTTGAAGATAGTTTCTATTATATTAATTAGTGGATACTTTATATTGAAATTAATTTGTTAGATATGGGTATGTAGATTAAAAAATCGTTTTGCAGAAAAAATATAAGTGGCAAAAAAAAAAAGAATTTGAACATTTTGCTTTTAAACAACCGTCGCTAATAGAGAGCGAGAGTGGAAAGCGAAATTTGCTTACAATAATATTGGTTTAAGTTAATTGCCTTTTTCAATCTTACAATACCTTGATTATTCAAGCAGTACCTATTTAATATTATTGCGTGTAAAGTCTCACAAGTATTATAAAATACTAGCAACTTAACCTGGCTTCGCTCGGGTGCTTCCCTAGGTACCTAAAAGTAACCTATTTGTTACTCCAGTCTTTAGTTCCAATATTAGTGTTCCAGTGTATCACAGTCTATCTATTCAATATACTTATGTAAGTAGTAAGTTTCATCAAAATCCGTCCAGCCGTTTCAGCGTGAAGAATAAATAATAAATATGTTGGGACATTAACACATAGCACCATCTAGTTCCATGATAAGTTATGAGGCTTGTTTTATGGATACCAGATAGTTGATACACTACACATATATAATTTTAAGTACATACGTCATATTATAAATATAAGCACCCATGACTGGAGTACAAACTTTCGTGCTCATCACACAAATGAATACCTCCAGCGGTGACCGCTGGTATAACAAGTAGGGTCATTACAAAATCCCCCCCAATGTGCGTTCACCTTGTTGTGGTGGGGGGGCTCAGTAGTGCCCGGCAACCCAACCGGGCGCGAAGCCAAGAAACGCACAGGGAGGTGGCCCACTGCGGTGGGCGGTGGGAGGTGGCCCTGTTCGGAGGGCGGTGTACCATGCAGGTTGCTCCTGGTACTTCTCTGATAACAGAGTGGACCTTGGAGCAACCCCATGGTTGTGGTGATCTGCTTCGGCAGACCTGCCGTCGGGGCGTCGTAGTTGAATGCGTAAGCGATCCTGCGACGCCCCATTAAGATGGGGGAAGGCTTTGTTGGGTTTTAGTGGGTAGTACTGGCTTTGCCGGTGAGTCCCACACCTCGTGCGTAAATGCATTTCCCAAAGTTAAAAAAAAGGGGTCATTACAAACTGAGCCTAACGTGATATCGAAAAGAAGTAACAAACAGACACGTACATACAAACTTCCGAATTTATAACATTAGTTTAATATATTTTAGGGTTTAGCTTTCACTTTAGCAGAAAGACAAGCTCTGGGAATTCAGGGTCTTCTCGCAGCCGATTATAAAACACAGGAAGAACAGTTGAATATTTGTCGAATATCATTGGACAGATATAAGGACAGCTTAAACAAATATCTTTATTTGGTTGAGTTACAGGTAAATAGAGCTGTGACATATAATTATTGGAAGTATATTTACTTATTTATCACCTACGAGATCACAGTTTGTACTGTCTAGTCGTCGCCTTAGTGCTTATTTGTTCAAACGATCAATACTTGTACTTTACAATGGAGAGTTTTATTCCTTTATTTTAAAAATAAAGCTTTATTGCTTATATTTATTATATACATATAGATGTAGATAAAATATTTTTTTGAGCCTTGTTAAAGTAAAATATTTATTTTACTTTATTATAAGTGAAAATAATCTTTAGGTAATACAACAACTAAGCACCCAGACGATGTAGTGTCAAACAATGTAATATATCCTTCGTGTTACTTATTATAAATATATCGAAACACGATTATTAACATAAGTAATAAGTTTAAAATATTTAGTTTAAAAAATTTTCAATGATATTTCTTTTAAGAAAAATATCTATACATAGTGAAACATACATCTGTACCTCACTTTCTTTCACTTTTCACTGATTTTAAATTATGCTCCAAGCAAATTGTCTTTGACAGATCTCTCAGTGACAGGATTGAACCTAGAACCAATGCTATAAAACTATTACAGTTAAAGTTATTGTAAAACTAATACAATAATTTAAGAAAGTTAGACTTAGAATTTATTTACATATTAAAAGTTTTATTCTGTACTTTAGGATACAAATGAGAAAATATTTTTTAGTCTACTCGCTCAAAATATAGAAAAATATTTGCCTATTGTTTACACTCCTACCGTGGGACTGGCTTGTCAACGTTTCGGCCTTATTTATAGAAGGCCGCGAGGTCTATTTGTAACGATTTATGATAAAGGGCACGTATTGAATATTTTAAACAACTGGTACGCGCATATATTTTTACTTTTATTTCAAAATATATTTTCTAGGCTTATTCAATATTCATAACATACTATATAAATGAACAAGCAATTTTTACATACATACAATAGCGATTCACCTTCGCTTCGCTCGGATTCATCCCTAGCTTGCTTCCCAATACAAAATTTCATCCTCTTTCTCACCCTTCTTTCATATCGTGAGACTTAAAAAAAACTAATTTTAGTAAACATTTTTTTCTTTGAATTTTCTTCTATACAAAACTTGTCCTGACAATAATAAACACAAAAAAAAAGAATTATTCAATTGGTGAAGTCGATCATACATAGATAGTCGATCATACATACGCGCATAACTTCCGATTTCGGTGATTCATTTTTATTTACATATATATAGATAGATATTAGTATAGTATTATATGATCTGTGATAAAGATCTAGATAGATATGTATGTAGTGCACCCATATGTGATTTTTAGGCCTGAACATGATGTGAGAGCAATAGTATTTACAGACGGCGAACGAATATTAGGCTTAGGAGATTTAGGGGCTTACGGCATGGGTATACCAGTCGGGAAATTGGCTCTATATACCGCTCTAGGCGGTATTAAGCCGCATCAATGTTTGCCTATCACTTTGGATGTTGGAACTGACAATCAGGTAAAATATATTTTGTTGACTGTTGTTATCGTCATTTAAATAGTGAAGTCAAATTTCAACAATGAAAAGTTAAAATTGGTAAATTGAGTCCCTTAGCGAGCTTGGAAATAAGCAGTACCTACCTATGACAGGATTTTTAGATAGTCAATCTCAGAGGAATACAAATTTGTAGTTCTGTAAATTATCCTTTTATATGAATTCAAATATAAAATCTATGCAATTTACATAGGTATATGAAGAAGAAATCTGAAGCTTACTAAAGTAGCTATTTACTTTAGCTTCTATACTACATACATATTATTGTTTTTTTTTTATTAAAGAAGATTCAATGGTATATATCATATAATCTGATAATTATAGGACCTTTTAGAAGATCCGCTTTACATAGGACTTCGACAAAAAAGAGTGCGCGGCAAAGAGTATGACGACTTTATAGATGAATTCATGAAAGCGGCAATCGAGAGATTTGGTCCGAATACGCTTTTACAGGTATTATTTTATTTAAAAAAAAAACAAGTTTATAAACTTAAATGTTTAAAGCTTTTAAGAATAATTTCATATTATTTTATATTAGTTTTTACAATTGGATTCCTTATACTAGTCACCCTTAACTGTTTCGTGAACTACTTTAAAAGTTCAAATCTATTATATATATATATATATTTATTTATATATTACATTAAATTACTAATATTGTTTTAAGTTATATTTATAGTTAAAAATAGTGAATGTCATATAAAAATTTCAATTAAAATTAATGGCGTCTCTATTAAAAAAATCGCCTAAAGTTTAGTAACTATCGGTTTTACAGTTTGAAGACTTCGCTCTAGCGAATGCTAACAGACTCTTAGAGAAATATCGTGATGAGTATTGTACGTTCAATGACGATATACAAGGTACTGCGAGTGTTGCAGTCGCAGGTTTATTTGCCGCTAGTCGAGTAACTAAAAAGAAACTTAATCAGAATATTTATATGTTTCTTGGCGCTGGATCTGTTAGTAATAGATATTCATATTATGTCTCTTATCTTTTTCATCATAACTTCTTATATTTACGCGAATATTTGATATTTTAAATAAAACTATCTTTTCGGATTTTCAAACTGTCGGTATCTCCCATGATCATGAATGTTCTAAAGCATTCGAACGTTGGGAACCAAAAATCAAAATAAGTCAGCGAAAAAATCCAAAAAGATAGTTTTATTTAAAATATCTTATTTTGTTAGTATGGATATAACGATATTCTCTTAATGTGGTCTCTTCAGTATGGTCTTTCTGATTACACTTACCTACATTCTTAGGAACTTCTCTATCGAATATCACCTAAACTCATTGCTGAACAAAGGATTTTGTTGTTAATCTAATAAAAGCTTAGTAAAAACTTTATGGTTAACAAATGTAAAAATATTCAGCTATAGGTATCGGATTGCATCATACATACTTAGTATTTTCTAAAGACCTTTTATTTTTATACATGTATTGATGCAATAATAATATTTATTTAAATTACTTTTTCACATAGTTTTTTTTAAGCTAGTAATGAGTACTAAAATAGTTTAGAAAGTTTGAGATATTTGCTAGGCGGCTACAGGCATAGCCAATTTAATAGTCGCAGCTATGGTCGAAGATGGCATGAAAAAGGAAGAAGCACAAAATCTAATATACATGTTCGACGTAGAAGGGCTTTTATCGAAACGACGGAAAAATGGTCTTCCTTGTCACGCGAAACAGTTTGGAAAAGATATTGAACCGGAGACAGATTTTGAGAAATGTGTAGCAACTATTAAGCCCACCTGTCTAATAGGTTAGTATAATAATATCATAAAAAAAAATAAGAAAGTATGATATCTATTAGTATGAAGCGCGCTGTCTTTGTTTCGAACTAGACTGTGTCAAATAACAAATAATTATACTGATAAATCAATAACACTCAAGGTCAAGTAAAAGTGGAATATCCACACTAATATTATAAACGTGAAAAACCTTTTCACGCTTAATCTGCTTAACTGATTATGATGATGATAAAATTTGGTTTGGACATACCTGGACTACATGGACATAGAAGATTTTTATCCTGGAAATCATTACTAATGGGTAAAAACGGGGATGGAAGTTTGTATGGGGAATCAATCATTTCTCAAGCAAGGGATATATATTTTTTTATTTTTAAAGTACTCAGGTACCTACTTGTTCAAATCTATGTATGTATATAAAGTCTATTCTACACTAACCCTCAAAACGTACCTAGGGGCCGACCCGAGCGAAGAGATGGTGAGTCGCTAGTACTTAATAAGTAATTCGCAAAAGCCGTTAGTTTTATATTATTCTAGCGACTCACCGTCGCTTAGCTTAGATTCGTCCCTAGCGTGATTCCCTATACAAACTTTCATCCGTATTTTTACCCGAAGGTGATTGAAAGAATGCACTTAATTACTGTCCTACTAACTTTTTCTAAAATCACTTAATTTGAGTAGTAATACCACGAAATATTCTACATCTCGTGATAAGAACCTCAAGTTAGTTTTAAGTACGTTAAGTGAACCTTCCCTAACTGTTATTGTCTAAGGTTGTTCAACTGTTGGGGGCGCATTTACCGAAACAATCTTGAAACAAATGGCTATTAATGCTGAAAGGCCTGTAATATTTGCTCTTTCGAACCCTACAAGCAAAGCTGAATGTACTGCGCAAGCTGCTTACGATCATACACAGGTTATAATCCTAAAATGTTGGTAGCTTAAGTTTAGAAATCTTTAGAAATAACCAGAAACGTAGATTGTAGAAATGTAGTCAAATTTATATCTAACTGGCATTCCTGGTTAGGATAAATGTTTATGTTAAACATTGAAATTTATCGTACGTTCTTCTTAAATAAATTGTTACACTGGTCAGCGTGATCTAAGCTAAGAGCTTTCAACTTCCGTTTAGAATATTTAGAATAATATATACATATATACGCGTATCTAATATAGTAAAATAATTTGTGTATTTAAATATCTATTATTATCATATATAATAGTAGCCGCGGCTTCGCCCGCGTTCAAACTTCCGATATAAACATTAGTTTTACAATAACGTATGGAAGTCTGCCCGATTTGTTGACATTTATGATTACTGCTCCGCTCCCTTGGTAATAGCATGATGATATTATTATAACCTATAACCTTCCTCAATAAACGGGGCTAACGCAAAAATAATTTTTCAAAGCGTATTAGTAGTTCCTGACATTAGCGCGTTCAAACAAACAAACAAACAAACAAACAAACAAACAAACAAACAAACAAACAAACAAACAAACAAACAAACAAACAAACAAACAAACAAACAAACAAACAAACAAACTGTCTTTATAATATTAGTATAGATTATAATGATATTAATATTTCATGATTTCTGTAAGACTTTCATACCCACATTTTTTGTTGGCAGTTTATTTTTGTGACATCAATAATCCTTTCCCTTAGGAAATAATAATAATAAGATAAAATAATATAAATATACATACATATATATGTTATCATTTATAGGGTAAATGTGTATTCGCGTCAGGATCTCCTTTCCCACCCGTCAAGTATAAAGATAAGGAATATAGAACGGGTCAAGGAAACAACTCGTATATATTCCCCGGCATAGCGCTCGGTGTGATCGTGTCCCGATCTCGGCGTATCACTGAGAGCATGTTTTTGACTGCCGCTACGGTAAAAAAGTCTCATCTTTATGATATTGTATTTACAGATATAATAAACTAGTGATTTACCCTCGTTTCTCTCACACGCCACTCTAGGTGCTTGACAGTACCTTAGCGTTACTCTAGTTCATAGTTTATCTGTCTACTAAATTTCATCCAAATCTGTCCAGCCGTTTGAGCGTTAAGGACTAACAAACGTATATATGTAAGCAGTCATATTTAACTAATTTTAAATATTTATTAATTTCATTATCAAATTTTTATCTAGTTTGTGTAATAATAATAATTTATATATATTTTTGCTGCCGCAAATGTTGGCTTTGTATTAAAAATGTCTCAACTGATAATGTCGATATAGTAGGAGACTCATATGCCTCACTTATTAAATAAACACGTATTTTACATAAGTCATAAAGCTTCTAAAATACATCAAACAGTTTTTATCCATTATATATTCCTATTAACATAAAAGGTTGTGTTTGTTAGAGAAAGTTTTATCAAAAGATACACTTAACATGTTATTTCAAACACTAAAAATTAGTGAAGCGCGAAATATGATATCAAAATATTACCAGATTCAAATGCATAAGCCGAAGCCGTATTAAAATAAACCGCCACAACAAACTCGTAACTTACCCATTTCCCGTTTATTTTAGAATTCAATTTGCATTCGTATTGTATTGTTGAAAAAGTTGTTGCATTCAGCAGCGTGAATTCAAGTATAGATAAAAGTAGGGATCATTTCAGACGTTGGCAAACTTTGTGAGCGAAGAGGATTTGGCGCTCGGCCGAATTTATCCACCGCTCGGTGATGTCAGGAACGTATCGCTTAACATTGCCATCGAAGTCGCCAAGTTGGCGTACACAAAAGGTATTGTATGAATATTACTATAATAATGAAATTAATGTATGCATGTAACAAACTACCATCGTAACCATCTTATACTGCGTATAGTATATGGTAGAGATAGAAATAGACATTATAGATTTTTTTAATAATTTAATGTAGAATAAAAAATATTATTTTGAGTCTCACGGTTTTAGTTTGTTTCTTTTTGTCTTGATAAAATGCGGCTTAAAAGACTAAAGAATATGTAAATTTTTTTAGTGCAAAAGCTAGATAGGCATAATATACCTACAATTAAATATTTTATATTCTAAATATTTATTGTTTCTAAAGTGACATTATTATTTTACTTCAAGTATTATAAAGTACGCTCATTTTATTATTTTTTTATACTATTAATTATGGAGTGCAATAAATTTTAAAATTATGGTGCTGAGTTTTTTTCATTTAGATTTTTTGTATTTGTTAGAAAATTAAAAAAATTACTTGAAAACCTAGTATAGTGACATATTTTTTCTAACTAGAACAAAGACTTTGAAGCAGAAGTCTAGAATCAGCTCGCGTTTTCTACTTTTAAACTATTCTTAATAAAAGCATGGATAGTTTAAGAAGACGAGTAAGAATTGTAGTTACTATTTAAAAGAAACATCATAATGTTATTGCTTCACTTAAAATTGTGTTTTTATCAAGTTAAATACATTCTAGTGTGCGTGTGTATGTGATTATTTTACTTTTAAACGGCTTAATCGATTTTGATGACGTTTTTGTTTAGTTGGACTCAACTAGATGGTTCTTAGCTATAGTTTAACCCGGTAGGTGGCTGTTGTCGAAATCCAGTTTTTTTTATTATTAGTCCAAACGTTGTCTGTCTGTGGCAGGACAACATCAGTCTATCGGCTCCACTATATAAGAGTACATATTTATTAAGTCTATGTTTTACATAGAGAAGAAATAAAATTAATATTTTCACAAATTAATTGGTTTTTTGAATCGAATAATATCTAAGTTAATAATCGTAGCTTCACGTCGCCATTTTCATTAAGAGGTTGAGAAAATCCAAAGTTGCATTTCTTGTTGCTTGTCCTTTTTTTACGTGAAAATGAGCTTTAAAGTTCAGTTCATTATAAAAGAAGAAGCTTTTACCGAGTCTAGTACCACAACGTGGGTAGTATGAAACTCTAACGATTTCAGTCATTTCACTGTCATTACGTGGCAAACAGGCAAATTCTATTCGCACTATGCATTGCTCGCAATATAATAAGTAGGTACTTATATTGTATATAATACCAATGTATCTAATCATACGAACTTCATACTACATACTTAACAACATCATACGTACTTACGAGTTTCCGTCTTGTTCGTGATTATAAATTGACACTAATTAAAAGATTTTCTAATCAGACTATGTAACTGGTTTACTCCCAGCTAGACTTTCATAGAAATGAAAGGTAAAATAGAAAATAGTAAAAATTTGATCGGAATGTTAAACACCTTTAATAATACTAAAAAGACATGTATAGTTACTTTCACATCTATAATATCAGTATAGATTTTGATAAAACATTTTTTTTATTATACATTAATACAATAATTTAACGAAATTCTCTACTAAATTCAAACGTAATAACGTTTATATTTTGACGTATTCGTAATTATGAGTATCACTATATATATATATTTATAAGTATACTAGCATTCCCCGCGGCTCCGCCCGCAATCAGATGACCAAAAATCAAATTCTTAGGTTTTACATATTAGTATACTCTTACGTTGCAGTTTTTGTATTTTTTCTCAGAAATGAGACATTTTCTCGCGGTAAAAAGTATCCTATATGTTGACCCGGATAATCCGCTATCACCATACCAAATTTCATCAAAATCCCTCCAGTGGTTTTTCTGTGATGCGGTAACAGACAGAAAGACAGACAAACGGACAAAAATTCTAAAAACTATAAATTCGGCCTCTGTATCGATAATACTGTTTATTTCAATGAGATTTTCAAAAAAATATTTAATGTACAGATTAGTTACAATTTTATTATATGTATAGATAAGTGATAAAATATTCTGACAAGTAAATGTTATTTATTCTAAATGGTTCTTAAAATAATTCTCGTAAATTCGCAAAGTTAGTGTACACAAAAAGCATTTAAGAAAGATTTAGAATATATATTGATTTGAGCGCCATTGTCGCCATCCTCAATTGTATATATTCGTCAAGTACTCCAGTAAAGACTCGAAGTCGGCGTATTCTGAAGCTATTGTGAATTTACACAATGTAGTTAAACTTGACTGAAATGCAAATGATCAACGCCGTCTAGTTTATATTTAGATATACGAGTAATTTGGATTTCCAAGTGTCAACTCAATAGTTTAATTTTGTTCTTTATAACAAATTCATTTGTACGTGTTTCTTATTAATTATTTGAAAATAAGTAGGTAAAAAGAGTTTTTCATAAGGTTTTAAGAGTAACTTGAAATCTAATACTAGGTACTTTAAAGTATAAAATAAATACTAAAGAACTAGATTATAAAGACTAGCGACTTATCCTGACATTGCTCGAGTACGTCTCTAAGCTTGCATGGTTCTACAGAATAATCCACCAGAGTTTCATTACATATGGATCTATGGTTTAGGATCCATAGCGGACAAACATACGAACATTATTTTTATTTATATAGAAACTAGCAGAATCCGCGGCTTCGCTTGCGCGAAACAACAAAAAAATCTCTAAGAAGGTAGTTTCAAACAAACTTTAATCTCCAATTTTACCCCCTTATAGGATGAATTTCCAAAAATGCTAAAACACGTATTTATTTAATTTTATTAAAGAGCATATTAATACGAAGTCTCAAGTAATTCTGATCATAAATCATTTTTTGGTTTGTATTATAAAGTTTTTTCCTGTGGGAATTACATAAACTCCCGCGGTAAAAAATAACCTATGTCACTCTCCAGCCCTCCAACTATCTCCACACAAAATATCACGATCAATCGGTCACTCTGTTTCGACGTGACAGAAGGACAAACAAACACACTTTCACATTTATAATATTAGTATGGATGACACCCGTATCCGTAAATGGTATTTAGGTATATTGTGCTGTCCGTTTCAGACATACCTACATACATTATTATCTTCAAATGACATTTTTAGAAAAACTTAATTTTACTTAGAATAAATATTTTTTTAGATTTTGCAACAGCATATCCCAAGCCTAAAGACTTTAAAACCTACATCCAAGAACATACATACAATCTTAAGTACGATTCGTATATTCCAAAATTCTTCAAGTACCCCAAAGCACCAGATATTAAAGTGAAAACAATTGAAGAAGTATACAAAGGAGTTGTGTGAGTAATATTTATTGTTCATAGACAAAAAAGTGCATATATCAATAGATTGTGAATTTTATTAATACAAAATAAATAAAATACGTAATATAAAAATCCCAATACCTTATTCAGAAGTATTTTAATAGTAGTATTTAGATATAATAATAGCGTAATAGAGTATGTACAAGTGTGTAAGTTTTTATATTAGATAACTAGCGATTCACCCTCGCTTCGCTCGGGTTCGTCGCTAGGTACGTTTTAAATAGATATAAATAGTTATTAGCCAGCGTTAGTCATACAATTTTTTTTTTCGTAAATTTTTCTGATGTTTTAATATTTATTATCCTATTCCGGACTAACTAAGAAATCCAAAAATTCAAATATTTAGCCGTTCTTGAGTTTTATGTCACGTCACAACGGACACGCAATCCAACGGGATAAAAAGTATCATATATCCGTCTCCTGGTTCTAAACTACCTCCCCACTAATTTTCAGCCAAATCGGTTCAGCAGTTCTTGAGTTATAAATAGTGTAACTAACACGACTTTCTTTTATATATATAAGATATATTTATTTTTTAAATATAAGATAAAATGTGCATGTGTTTGAATTCGTGCTTGTATATATGTATATGCGTCTGTGTGTATGTATAGGTTGTGTAATAAAAGTAACAAAAGTTGATTCTTACAGAAAATAATATAAATTGCGACCTTTGTGTAATTAGCTTAATCTGCATTTTCGGTGGTCATAGACTCCAGGCATCTTCTGTAGGGACCTAATGTAAGAGAGTTTTAAACTTAGTCAAAATTGTATTAAAATATTAATTATTCAGTCTGGTGTAGATGTATGTATGTAACACAATATATATTATGCACCAAAGTTATATATATAAAATCTCCTTAATAATGTTTTTTCGTTGCGACTGTTACATATAAACGTATTTGTTTATAAATACTTTATAATGTAAGAGCCGTAAATATTACTTTATGTTAATATTAAAAAATCTAATTTCAGTGGTACAAAACATTGATATAGTATATTTAAAAAAAAGTCAATGAAGTTGCAAGATGTTCTTTCGTAGCGCTCATTATATAACTTAGCTTTTTTAGCGAAAGAAAGGTTTTTAAGAAAGTTAGTACCAGAATGAAACAGAAATTGCTGAAAGAAAAAGTAAGTATGCGGAAGAAAATGGTCTGCCACTTTTTTCTTGACTGAACGAATATTCCGTTTATTTTTGGTTTTGTAATTTTAAAATAAATGCACGTTACTATGTAAATTTGATAGCTCGTTTTATTTTACTTTTCATGTATTCGTTATCTGAAAAATATATTATAATTTAATAAAATATTTTTATTGTTATGCCATTTTTCTACAAACAATATGTACTTATTTAAAAAAAAATGTAATAAAGGAATATATCAAAAAGAAAAATACATAATTATGTATTATACACATAAACTTAAATTTACCTAACATCTAATTATACTATGAAATCTGTTCATTTTTAAATTTCGCAGCATATCTTGATAGAGTTAGATGTAACATGACAGATGGTTTGCGTATACACAAATTAGACCGTTGCCTTGCAAAATGTTTTCAAGCTGCTTTTGGGTACTATATGTAAACTTTCACTGCAGTCGAAATTTCCTTTTTCGGCCTTTACTTTTGCAGCGAGGAAAAGATTGAACTTTTTAATAAAATGAGATGAATCTCTTTCTTTTTAAATGTGGAAAATACGGCGCCTTTCTAAAAATATACGTATAGATTAAAGGTTTTTCACTTCTAGGACAAGTTGAGAGGAGATAGTACCATATCCCGTATGGACCGAAGCAATGCCCGGTAAAGTCTCTTTTTTCCGCTAATAAAATTAAAGTATGAAGATGTATCTGATATCTGAATCTGGGTTTTTTTTGTCATTAGAAAATTGTTAATACGACTTCTGTGAACGATAATATTGTAAATTAGGTTTAAAATACAAAAATTATAATGCTGGACCAAATGTTTTCAACGACGTGCATTTTGTCGCTATAATCTAAGCAATTTTAATATTTTTTTACTATAAACCAAGTTAATCACCGATTTTATTACACACTAGTGTCTTGATATACTAATCATAAATCATAATATAATCGTTGATTAAAATCGCAATAAAGTCATCCACATGCGAGCACGTTAGCCAAAGCAGTACTGTTAATCACTGCGAATGATTTTACGGCTACATTGGGAACGGCCCTGTTTCTTTGATAGTCCTATTATGTTCTCGCCAGTGTGGGCCGGGCTTTTAAAGTAATGGTGGCAGTATTGTGCTAACTGGGTTAGCAGCTTTTACGGTCTTTGTGGAGCTGTTTAGTTATATTCTGTCTCTATTATCGTGCCTATATTACATATATTTAGTTAGCAGAGAGATATACTTATTTACTTACACGTAATGATAATGGAATTCGAAAGTTTTTAATATTATATTGATTCGTAAATTGTATCAACTTCCGATTCTATACTTAAAATTTTTAGTATCGGTTAAAATTTTGATTAACAAGCAATTGTGATATGAAAAGCTTGTGATTGTTAATATATTATTTAATTACTAATAGAGTATTGGAAGAGAAATGTGGAAAATACAGTTACTTTATTTAGCGTTGAAGTGGAAAGTACAAGTTGTAACTTCTGTTACTCAATCTATTATGGTTTCCGAGTTACTAGTTCAAAGTAGTTTACCGGCGAAGTAGTCGAATATATACAGGAAGCTGACAAGTCGCTTAGTCCTGCCACCTCTTATTGCAAGTACAACTCTCTGGAATATCCGTAGCAGTGTTTACATGGTGCATTCTCATTCGTTCCATTACTGTGAACCATCAGGTATGTACGAGTTTGACTCGCGTGCAATTTGATTACTATATAGCTGGTAAAATTATTGATGAGAGTTTATAGTTTTATCTAGTATCTAATATCTTCTAATGCCTATCTATTCATATAGGGAAAACTTTAAAAAAAATAGCTCTATGACAGTTGATTATGTATGTGTTATTTAAAAAGTTGCCAATTAAGGTTAGACATATTTTTTAATTCCAAAAATAATTTAATGGATACACATGACCTCTCTATGAAATTGTTGGTAGTAAGTACTAACATTTACCCGCCGTTCTGCCTGTTCAAACAATACAATGATCAAACTATTCAGCTTTATATGTTAGTATATTTTAGTAATCTTTTGTTTGATTTCAAAATAAAGTATTTGTACATTTTTGTTTTGATCTTTTAATATAGAAATGACTGACTCGTGCACCGAGTGTTCCAAATCCTGGTGTTTTTACTCACGTATTTCTTAGGCTTACATTAATATAAAATACGTACGTAATCACATTACACATTTGATGGCAAAATAAATCATATTTTAAAGTCAGTATATTTAAATACATTATAGAGAACAAAGTTAATTTTGCAATCGCTATACTGATAAAATTGTCCGCCAATCCGCACTTGGTCAGGCTGCATTTTGGAAGCTCTATTACTTCAAAACCTTCAGAATTTCTAACCCCATTTTTAAGCGAAGAAAAAGGTGGCAAGGATTGAATACAATATTTGTAACGTAAGCATATAAAGAATATTATAAAGCCAAATGTTACACCTAAAAATTACAATCTTACTAATATAACAAATATGATTTTTTTTTATATTACTCTTTAACGCCGGAACGGCTGAACAGATCTGGATGTAATTTGGCACAGAGATAGATTATAGTCTTGAATAGCACATGGGTTATAGATTTTTATTCCGGAAAAATATACGGCTCCCGTAGGATAGATTAGTTTTTGTATAGTTATATATAAACAAGTTACGGGAAAGGAGTCGCGGAAAAAGCAATAAATAATGTTGACAAATAGATATATACATAAAATGAATATATTAATAAGTGATTTAACTCAAGTGACGATGTCACCGTCCAGTAAGATTAGCATTTTTAATATACATTCCCTTATATTATTATTCGTAGTATAGAAGTCAAAAACTTTTAGGAAGCTAACAGTGCTACGCGATGTAGCACTTACGTAGCGCTCATTATAAAACTGAGCATTTTTAACGAAACAAGTGTTGTTAAGAAAATTATTTCCAGCTTGAATTGTTGCGGAGAGAGAATAAATTAGGTACGAGAAAGAAAACGTCTTAGTGGTTTTTTTAAATATTTTCTTAATTGTTAGAAATTTATTGAACATATTCAAATTAAAAAATTGCTAAAAGCGTTTTATAAATTAAATGCATGAAGTATCTTTCCGTGAAATAATTTCTTCAAAAGGTTTTTATATTGAAAAAGTTATCTCGATGAGGTTATTCATATCCTACGAATTTAGATAGCATCTTCTGAATAAATGGTCCCATGAAAATCACGTAATAAGAATCGAAAGGTTTCTTTCGGAGAAAAATTCTTATCTGAGCTTCCGTAGTCTTTCTTTCGGAAATTGAGTTTGCTTTGATTCTGAGTACGGCGTGTTAAGTTGAAAATGTTTGTTCTGTATGCATATATACGTATGAAGAGAGTTCGTTGGAACAATATCCCGAGGTTATCACGTTACACGCCAGATGGTCGTCTACACATATACAAACTGGACCATTGCCACACAAAATGTTTGCAACGCTGCCTCCGTGTATACTATGGGTTAGCGTGTACTGCAATTCGAAAATTGGCTTACGCATTGACAGCGGGACAGAGATTAAAAACATTCGAATGAAAAGATATTCAATCTAGTGAATGAATTTCGTGGAATTAAAAGTTTCTGTTTTTCCCATAATTATTGCCAATCGTGTGTCGTTTTTCTTTATTGATATTTATTTTAATAGTGGATTTCAGTTTGGTATTTTTGTAGAGTTTTAAGTATATTTATGCATGCATAAATAATCAGTATTAATAAAATTATACGTTTAGAAATCTTGAAGACAATTAAAATTAGTTTATATTGGAACTCACCCTTACTCACCCATCCCTCGGGTCCGTCCTTGTAGGTACGTTTTAACGGTTAGTATGGAATATATAGACTATAATAATATATACATAGGGATAATGAGTTTTATATCCTTTACTTGAGAAATGATTGATTGCAAATATACAAACTTCCACGCACCTTTTCTTATCCTTAAGTGATCATTTCTGGGATAAAAACTATGTCCTTTCAGTCCCGTTCAGACTAAATTTCATCTTAATCGGTTTAGCGGATTAAGCGTGAACAGGTAAGAGACAAACAGAGTTACTTTTGCATTTATTAGAGTGACGTAAATAGATAGCATGAGTAAATAGGTAGCACTAGGAACTATGTCGCCTTTTCAAAATCCGAAGTTTCATTTAAGAAATGCGAACGGACGCTTTATAACCACTTATATAATGTTATCTGTTGAATTTGTTTACAATTTAATCAGAGTATTTTAGTCTTCACTTCTTCTAGTAAAAAATATTCATGTAATATTCTTAACTAGCGCTGATCATAAATACAACAACATAGCAATTTCCCATACTTTATAAGAAATATTAAATTATTTTGAACGGAAATGTATCATCAGTTATACTTACCCAAAATATCTTATCCTCACAACTATGACTATATGTATAAGGATTTAAGAAAGTATTGGAGAGAAGCAATGGTTAAATTTTCTACTTCTTATTAGTGCTACATTCCTAGCCGGCGGTACTCTTCTGTCGAACAGGCAACATTGACATTACTTATTAAATTATCAGAAAGTCTCTTCAAATAAAGTTTGGTGTGAGATAAAAAAAGGATTTAATTTCAATGCCAGCTTTCAAACAATAACTACATATATCACGTCATTGTAATTTTTATCTTAGAGACTTTGATCACTAAGCAACTAATAGAAAGTAATTATTAGGACATAATTTTATTCTATTATCAAAGTTATTGTTACAGACAAAGGAATTTATTCAGGACTCAGTACTTCTAGAAGTTAGAATAGCGTAGTTCATTGTCTTATGTGCGTTTTCATTATACAATGCATCTTCAAGATGACAGGTGTTTGCTCTACTTGTTGCCAGTTTGTTTAAAGAAATGTTAGTTCTTGTTAAATTTGGACACTTGCCTTTTTGCTATATAAATATACCTACATATATTTGAAGTATTTTTGAAGTGTTTTTATGTAAAATCGATTTTTTTTTCATGTTGGAATCATATCCAACATGATTACAACTTGTCTTACGGTGAAGTAAAACATCGTGAGGAAGCCTGCATGCCTGAAAAAAACCTAGTAAGTTTTCGAAAGACATGTGAATTCCGTCAACTCGCACTTATTACACGCAATGCTACAATTAATTTGGAAAGAAAATGCATGTCTTGTGATGAGCTTTTTTAAAAGCTAAACATTCTTATGATGTTAGTTATATTTTAGAAATATTTTTGTTAATCTGAATATGTTTTACAATAATTTTTAATAATAATAATAATCATTTAAAAGTTCATTGTTTTTATTCTTCGATTGTTCGTTTGTATCATTTGACAGTATGCATGGTCGACATCGAGCTTTATTTCTGGGTCATCAGAGAAGGAATCAATCTGTATCGTCTGTGCAATTCTTTTTTCTTGCCAGTATTTTTGATCTCGTATGGTTAAATTGGGGCTGTTGAAATTGGCCAATTGAATGGATGCACCAAATAACCCGCTTTCTGCCAAAACCTATTAAAACTTTTCTATTGTTTATTTTAAAGGAAAAATACTTTTTGGAGGTAAGCCTTACACTAGTATTTTTGCAGAAAACAAAACTTTAAACTTATTTTGGGTATTGTTTTGACAGATTATATTTTATTATTATTTTTTTCTCGTTCATTCCATTATTTGCTATTTCCTACATCTGAAGGTTTCCTGGAAGAAATCGCTGTTTTAGGGGTAAGGCGGCCTCTTTTACATTTTCCTATTACTGTATAGTTTTTGTGCTTACACACTAAAAGTATACAAAAAAAGAGTTTTTATTAATATTACAACTAAACTACCGATTTTCCCTCGCTTCGCCCAGGTTCATCGTGTAAATTTTTTTTAATTTTTTTTATGTTTTAACAGTTATTTTGCTATTCAAGACGGAGACAAATCCAACAAATCGAAAACCATGAAATTTGGATCAGCAGTTCTCGAGTTATACCTAAGTGTTATAACAAACCCGACTTTGTATATATGTATATAGATCATAGTTAATAAGGTAGATATTAATACGAGTTTTATTTATTGAAAAAGGCGAGGATACATTGTGGCAAAAGTTATGAATGGCATAGCTTAGGATCGATCGGCAAAGTGCGGCGGTCGCGTGACGGGAAGTGTTATTAATGGATTTTAAATTGCCTCTCCACTAGAAATCCTTACAATTTGAAACTTTTTTAATAGTTGCTTCGTTTGTATGTATCTGTGGTTTTGTAAAGTAGCAATAAATAAGTAGGTTATATGTATAAAGAAATGTGTTTTTGGAATACCCATAACTTTTTATTAGTCTTAGCTTTGCTGAAAATTATTTTAATCATAATTAAAATTTGTGTTTGTAAAATTAGACTTTTAATTTCCTGTCATTACAAACGTAACTTAAACTAGCCAAGCGAAGCAAATCTTAATAAGACTAATTTTAAAATATTAAATTGTATTATTGTTTTATGTCATTCTTTACTCATAGTCGGTTCTGATCCAGTTCAATTGGAGAGCGATTTATTTCGGTTTATTTGGTTCTTGTTTTGTTCTGGCTTAGAGATGGGTAATCCAGCATTAGAAACTGTTGTCTTATACACTGTTATCTTATACAATGTGTCTTACACATTGTTGTACACAGAAAGGAGTTAACATAGGCAATCTCCACCTCACAAGGTAATTATTGAAAGGCTATTAACATTCAAGTTATATTATGACATCGGCTTTGTGTAGTTTAGCTTGATCTAACACAATACATATGGATGTGTTTACTAACGTGGCAATAAGTGTCACGAGCTGCAACACATGCGGCGCCGGTAGTTAATCTCCTTAATGAATTTTCATGGACAGTTCTGGGTCACAGTGAATCTATGACAGCGTGTCACTAAATGGAAATAATATCACTAAGGCCTGTCTATAACGTGTTATTTCTTTATAATTTTACTATTTCTTTTGTTATCCTAGTTTATTTTGATACCCAGCTACTACTATTATAAAAAAACTACTACGACTAAATACTTATAAATTCAAAAGTTTGTATGTGCGTATGTTTGTTACTCCTTCACATATCTCTCATAGAAATAAGACCTGGAGTAAAACATACGCGTAGGCTATTGCTAAGTACCAACGTACATACCCGAGCGACGTGAGGCTAAATCGCTAGTTTAAAAGCGAAGAAGAAGTTTTGGCTGTAATGTGTAGTATATTAAAAAAAAACAAAATTATATGAAAATGGTTTTTGTAAACAAACTAAGCCAACAAGAGACCGGACTTTCATCTAATCCTATTAGCATTACTAACATAAGGCGGCAATATGTTATAATCCTTGCATATTCAGCTGCGCTAAAACAAAGCTGAGTTAGTAAGCTGTTGACATAACTGTTGGGTGTTTCTTATTTGATACTTATCGTAAGCGACACTAGTGCAGTGCATCTGTCGAAACCACTACATTCGAGCGCTTTGAGGAGGCTTAGATACTACTTGACTGAACGTCTTAGCTCCTCGAAATACAAGTTTACTTGGATTCTGAGATTCTATACTACTATACTTTCCTTATAAGGATTTGTAATGTTTGTACGTGTGCATTTTATAGTCTCTTGAGGTTGGAACACATTTGTTGTCTTTTAATGTTGCGCTTTGATCGTTTACAACTGATTTAAAATATCTTTTAGATGATATAATGATAGAATAGTTGTTATTGTCATAAGTATGAAATATTTATTATATTTTCAATATTATTATTCTTATCATGGAGATAAGCAGCATAACGGTAAATAAAGCAACCGCTTGACTATATTGTATTTTAATTAAAAATTTGTAACGAGAAACGAGAAAACCAAATTCAAATGTCCCATATCCCTTGAATAGTAAGCCTTATGTCTCTTTAAAAGTTGCCGAGTTACAATTATTATAATTTTTGAATATTTGTAACTGCTGAAAAGCTCAAACAGATGTGTTCCACGGGAACCGTTCATTTTTCCGGCTTAAAAAAGTAACCTGTTGTTTGACCGGCAATATAAGGAATCAGCATGCCAAATTTTACTAAATTAGGTGCATAAGTTGTTGTGTACCAAGCTGTATAAGTTACTATAGTTGTTTTACCTATCCAACGGGAAATCTTCAATTTTCCGGGATGAAAAGTATTTTAAATGCTTATCGAGGATATAAGGTACCACTATGCAAAATTTCATTTTAATCGGTCTAACATTTTCGGAGATTAGCCCATACAAACAGACAGACAGAGAAACAAAAAAAATTAAAAATCTGGATTTGTTTTATTTCTCTTCTCACATCCACCTGGCTCGGTTTTTAGCATTTTTTATATACAGACATATGACCTCTACAGTTTTATTATATGTATATTAATAGATATGAAAATTTGATATTTATTAGCTACGTAATATCTATAGAGAAAGGATGGATACATAGATATAGTAAACTCATTCACAAGTTTTCAATTGTGTGGCTGGATTCGTTCGTGGTAAGAAGTTGTGTTATAACAGCATTCGAAACCGAACTTCAACTATGCTGTAGCTGAAACTTTTATATTGCAATTTTGCGTCACATGGTTTGGATTACTTAGTTATAGAAACTAGACAGAACAATAAAAGTATAATATTATTTATTGAAAACGTCATCGAAATAATAATTTTAA
The DNA here is from genome assembly GCA_947093115.1 of Brenthis daphne. Taxonomy (NCBI): domain Eukaryota; kingdom Metazoa; phylum Arthropoda; class Insecta; order Lepidoptera; family Nymphalidae; genus Brenthis; species Brenthis daphne. Next base: position 25,582,658 of record OX352475.1, read on the forward strand.
TGGTATAAGTAACATCGAATTAAGAATGGTAATAAATTTTAATGGTAAAAAATACAATTTTTCTTAAATTTTATATGGATCACGTTCAAGGAGTATAAAATAGCCTATTGATTAAGGAAATGAATTAAATCGCTTCCCAATAGGTGAAGATATTGTCTATAAAAAATATACCTTTCAATTAAGCTATTAAATTCAATTATTACACTTGATACTTTTTTGAAATAATTAATTTTGTAAATACAATTATTACGAATTAGTTTTTATAACTTAACCCTCCTCCAAGCAAAATTCTCAATCAAGTAACATTTTCTATACTTATATTATAAAGAGGTAAAGTTTGTGAGTTTTTGACGTTGTAGGGGGTAATCTTTGGATCTACTGAACCAATTTAGATGAAATTGAGTAAGAAGATAGTTAGAGAACCTGGGAAGGACATAGGATACTTTTTATCCCGGAAATTTTATCACTTAAGGGGGTGAAAATGGAGATGAACGTTTATATTGGAAAGCACTTAAGTATAATTTTCTTAACTTTACCTGGGTATATAACGTGAGCGAATTCCATATTTTAATATAAAAAAATCATGGTAATACAATAAATAAAGTAAAGTTGACTTTTATTTCAGCAAAACTAACTATGAAGTTATAATAATGTACATTCAATTTTATCTAAGCGCAACTTTGAAAGCGCACTGGAAAGTTCTCAAAACTCTACAATAATTATGTCATAGCCATTACTCTGATTTCTAACCTTTTTAACACATCTTCTTTACAGATAAATAAAATTGAAGTGTCTGTTTGTAATATCAACTTAACAGCGTTTTACTAAATGCATATGAAATTATATACAGTACTTATAAGAAAACCACAATTTTTAAAATTTTTGTCTGTCTGGCTGTCTGTTTGTTCCGGATAATCTCTGAAACCGCTGGACTGATTTTGACGGGACTTTCACTGGAAGATAGCTGATGTTATAGGGAGTAACATGGTTACTTTTATTTTACAAAAAGAATTACGGTTCCGCTCAAAAGAATTAAAACGTACCTAGGGACGAACCCGAGCAAGGCGAAGGTGAGTCGCTATTTAAAAAATAAATTATACCTTTTTTAATAACTACTACCTAACTACTAACTACTTTTTTAATTTTAAATGTGTCTTTACTTAATCTAATATTCAACATATTGGACATTACAAAGTTTCATTTTTTAACGGTCAGATAATCAGATGAATAAAAAATATATTATTCGTCCGACTATTGTTTTTATGTTTCTATAAAAATATTATTATCTAAAAGAATAAGTTTTCAGCTCGGTAGGTTAAACCGACAGTATTCGGACGAATAAATAATTTTTATTTGGTTTAGGTTTGGTTAAGGTTATTTTTTTGCATATAGAAATGCATGCACCTAAAAATCACTTATTTTATATTAGAAAACATAAAACAGGTAGATATTCGTACAAACCCACAATAGTTAGACGAATAATATATTTCTTATTCATCCGATTATCGGACGAATAGCAAAAGCCAATTTTTAAAGATAAACATTTAGATGTAGTATAATTATTAGGTGTAGGAATATTCCAACTAGAAAAATCTGCAATAAAAAACGTAATACGACCATAGTAGGGGAACTACGTAAAACACCTGAACAAGTTTTCAAAACTCCCCTGCAACCTAATAACTATCTATGGCCATTTATGAAACTTTTACACCTGTGCCTATGTGAAACTAGTTATGTTCACTTTTTGAGTTTTAATAATCGTAAGTATGAAAAAAGAAAATCATTTACAAAAATGTAAATCACAGGCTTAACCTATTATAATATTATATTGAAATATAATATTATAATAGGTTTTTTTTTCAAGCGTATTTTCCTTTTCCACAATCTCATAATAAAATAGTCAATTGCTTGAATTTTTCAGTGCAGTTTGTTTATGTTTAATATATGTATACTGTAAATTTAATTTTTGTAAATTATATTATGAAAAATACTATTGTCAATAAAAAGATTTCAACTACACTGTACATATAATGTAGTTATGAATAGTAGAACACTTTAAACGACGAAGATGAAAATATTAAAAATTGCTCAAATAGAATCTGTTTTTCATTTCGATGTGAATAAAACTAATTTAAATTACCAATAAATATATATCAAATAATAAATGAACGTTACCTACTTAGACTTATTAATCATTATTTAATTGTGTCATTATCAGTACAAAAATTAAGTAGGTAGGTCTCTAGCAATAGTAACATGGAGTAATTTAGATTAAAATGTTACGTTATTAACTAACATTATTTATATTTAATACTTTTCCTTTAAAGCTATTCAAGTTAAAGACTAATAATAAGTTAATCCTATTAATGTTATAAACGCGAAAGTTTGTAAGAATGTATGTATGGATGTATGTTTGTTACTCTTTCACGCCAGAACGGCTGAACGGATCTGGATGAAATTTGGTACAGAGATAGATTATAGTCTGGAATAACACAGGCTTCTTTTTATCCCAGAAAAATATAAGGTTCTCGAGGGATAGATTTGTTTTTGTTTGTCTAGGGGCGAATCCGAGCGAAGCGAGGGCGAGCCGTTAGTAATATATAAAACCTGTCTTCACACATACTTTAGTAAGTTCTAAAATAGTGTATTGTTATACATATATGCAAAAGAAGTTAACTAAAATGTTTTGAATATGATACGTTGTGAATTAAAAAAAAAAAAATTGTAAAAGTGAATTTTGCTACTTTACGCTGTGTAGAATAGGAAACAATCTCTCCGCGGTATCTACGCTAAATCTGTAAAAAAAAAATTGTAAAATTTTTTTATTTATTTATCGAGAAATTGGTTATAACATTCTTTCGTCATTCGTCTATCGATCACAGTTAGAGTTGTTTGTGGGAATGTACCGTACCCATAACGGTGGATCCACGGTTGATCTTTATACACATAGACCATTTTATTTTTGTTGAAGACTAAATAATGATACTGTTAAGTTTCAAAAGAAATATTTTTGCTTAAATTGAAAAAGTATAAAACTTGTAACAAATACAAAAGTAAAGTAATACTACAAAATTCAAATAAAATGCTGGTTACAAAGAAATTTTTCATTTGTATTTTGGAATGTCAAGAGCAGATGCTTACTAAATTAGTTAAAAATACTGTTATTTGAAACATAATGTAATAAACGGGTGAGCCGTGACCGTGGTAGAGGCGTGGTTGAGGGGCCTGTTATGAAATATGTGACTGTAAAGCAATATCAAAGCAATTAAATTCGGAAATGAATTATTTCCTTGTTTATAGTGATTTCGGATTGTCCGCTGAGGACAAATATTGCGAAAATTAGATTGCTATATAGAAATAAAACATATCAAAGGTGTGGTAGATCTTATTGCAGCAAAGAGAGAGTATCTAAAACGCTGAGAGTATTCCCTCTTAGGATTTCCAAACTTAAGCGATAATCAATCAGATAGTCTTCATATTGACAAACATTTTTAAAGAAAGGTCGAAATTTCAGGCCCTATTTGTATTGAAATACAAAAATAATTTTGTTTCTCATTATAGTATACTTCTGGCAGCATTAAGTCTCTTGTAATAGTGTAAATAAACTTGATGCATCTCATTTATCATATTTATGAAGAAAACAACGGCTACTGGCGCTGAGCATTTCAAAACGAACGCATAAAATATGAATGCCGCCACGAAGACTTCATGTTCGTTTCCTTTCAAGTGAAAATACTAGAAATTTTCATACAACCTCTCAGACTTTGTGGTTCAATTTTCTGAAGACACGAAAAATGAAGTTTTTATGTGTTTTCAGTGGTAGCCTAGTGGTAGCGTGCTTGCTCGGGAATCTAAGTGGGTTCGTATCCTAGGTCTTGCACCTCTGATGTTTTCATGTACGAATAATTTTCATTATGATTATAAATTGTCTTGTCTTGTATGATGGTATATGGCACGATCTCCACGTATTGAATATGGGCATTCCGCTAGTGGGACGTTTAAATGGCTGAATAAATATTTTATTTCAGTATTACGAAAAACAAAAGCACTAAAAAGTAAAAAATAACTGATTGGTAGTTTTCATTTACTATACATACCTAATCAAATATTTTCGAAGTCGGTGTGCTGACCAATCTGGAAGTATACACTTTGAAACAACACAAAGATTGTCCAAATCAATTAATAAATGACGGAGTTCTGAGGTAACAAACATAAAAAAAAATACAGTCGAATTGAGAACCTCCTCCTTTTTGAAGTCGGTTGAAGAACAGACATATTAGGATAATAATTATATTTTAGTCAGTTAAAGCTCACAGATGGCTGTCGCTATCATAGCTTGCTTAAGGCTTAGTCTTCCTTTGTTATAAATGGATATTATGATGTACTAAATTAAATTACCAAAACTCAATGTCCCATGTGTGAAGATTCGTGGTAATATGATGAAGGGTAGGAATGAAGTACAATATTAATTTTAATACAACCGTTATCCATTTTGCATGTGAATAAATTAATTTATGCTAAAGTTTTGAGCCTTTATTAATTTGGATTAAACTAAAACAGATTGGGTTGAAGCACGTATTGTATTATATTTTACCATACTTGATGTTATGTAGTGTCAATTGGTAACTTTTATAAAATAATTTTATATTATAATTTAGCAAAAATAAGTACGTACGTAAGTAGATTTTAGTAAAAGTAATGCAATGACTTATGTATACTCTTTATTGCACATAAAAAACAAAAATTACAACTGTTAAGAGATTAACACAACAAGAACAATTAAGAGAAAATTGAAGGCAAAGGGGGACTTATCTCTAAAATAGATCTCTTCCAGTCAACCTAGGAGGTGAGAAAGATTGCCATTTAGCGGAGCAGAAAAGTACAAGGTAATATGGAAATAAAGTACAAAAAAAACACAGTATATAGTGAATTGTAGCGTTAGTATTGAGAGTTTTCGACTATATTTACGCAGAGGATATACAGTTTGTGAATTACATACTATATACTCGTGGTTACGTAGCCCCATTAAGTTAAAGCACCGCGATAAAACGCGAAGAATGCAGTGAGGTATCATTCTCGAGCTAAGTTTATTATGTTCTCTATTCATCCTAAATAAGAGTAAAAGAAATTGGATAAGTGCGAATCTGAATCGCACTAAGGGTTTCGTAACGTTAAATATTTTTGTGTTATTTTAAATAACGTATTTTTTTTAATTTTAGAGATATCACAAGTAAATTTGTATTTAATAGTATTTTTATAAAAAAATAAGTGATTCCATCGATGAGTTATCGACGCCACCGAAAATATTGAAATTGCCTGCTATTAAACTTTTAGTTGCATATTATACGACTTTCATTTTTAACTAAATCAGGTTCACAAACCAATTCTAATAAATGTCTCTAAGGTATAACTTAACCTGTCTTTAAATTTCCGGTGTGTAAGATAAAGTAGGACTTAGAGACAACGCTAAAGTTACCGCTACATATAGCTAAAGTACCAAGATAGCCCAAATCCAACATGTAACGGGATCGATTCGTTATTTGTTGAGCTTGGCCAGGATCAGTGTAGAGGCAACATTAGAAGGTGAGAAGATTCAAGCAATTTCAAACAGAAATGGGGTCAGTGAGACAAATGTTTATTGCGCAGTTAAATGCAAGCATTGCTAGCTGAGATACTGCGATATGGACATTATATCTTGCTATCATATTTAATGAAACCATTGGAATAGGTTTATTATCCGTGTTGGGTGCTGAAGCCAATCAAAGCAATAAATAAATAAATAGAAACTAGCAAGGAATAATTTGTGGTCATAACAGGGCTTTGCTTTCTGAACATTTTTTATTAATCATATCGCAATAAAAATAAGGTTTTATTAGTGATTGGTATATAAAAGCAACCACCAATTCATATATTCTCACTATTTCTCTTGCAGAGTACATATATAAATGTCACTAACTCTATTATTTAAAGTCGATGGCTATTACTAAGCGCTGAAAATATAGTAATTTTTGTCTAGTAATAGCCTAATGATCCTTAAAACGATCAATAGAGCACGGGATGGTATTAAATTCAGGGAAACATTTGGAAAGCTCACACAGATTATCCAAAGAGGATCGGAGAGGCTGTCAGTCACGTACGCACTGACATTCAGCCGGTCTAATTCGATAAGTAATGTCGGTAAAATATAAAAGTGACTTATTTTTATTTTCCATTACACATGAGCACGGCCCTGGGGTGAAAATTAAGATATACGGCGTTGAGCTTGCAAACTTTGGCCCCACTCGGCTTTGGACGGCTCATGTCAAAACTTCTTAATCATCTTTATAATAGAATTTTCCTGTAAATCTCATAATCCTTTGTTTCTTTGCCTGTGACGATATGAAAACTTATTAGAATGTTCTCAAGACAAATGTAATTGACAATATGTAATTATTATTTGTAGGTATAAGATATCTAAATAAAAAATAAAATAAAATTCATAACCTCCAAATACTTATATCAAAACAAATATATCATGCTATATACATACATACCTACATTACATATTCAAAGTAATAGTAAATCTCTCTTTTTCTCTCTACTTAACTACTGATGTTATTATTATAGCTCGATTGAATTTGGCTTTCCAATAATTCTTCAAATACGTTTTCTAAACTAGTCTGCAGGTTAAGTTCTGTGCACACAAACCTTCATTTCAATAAATTCCGTGTAGCGAGCGTATCGAATTCCTTTAAATTGCGGTTTCTGGCATTACACCTGGAAAGCCAGCCAAGACAATTTAGTTGCCTTCTTCCTTAAATAAAACGTAATTGTGTTCTTTCGCTACTTGAATAGGAAAACACAAAATTGATTTCAAAAAGCAAAGGTTAGATCAAAGTTTATTTTACTCTTGTATGGAAACAAAAAAAAATCATTCGAAGCGTCGAAATATACCTAGGAGTGGAATGAAGTATTTAGAATATATTCTATATCTTAAGCTAATATGAAAATTATAAAGAACATTCCGTATCCCTTTTAGATCGTATGGGGTCTTTTCGCCTAGTTGGACGCAACAAATAGGCACCATTTCTCTACGACGGCCAATTTGCGGAAATAGTGCGGTTGTTTATATAAACAAGCTTGATATTCGCTTATTCTGAAAATATCCGGAACTCTTATTGAACTTTAATCCTATCTCCATTTCCTTCAATTTTCTACCACGATTTCTTTCTTTTTTGATAGCTCTTACAAAAAGTTATTGTTTATAGAAACACTTTTGCATAGGCAATAATGTATATTATTGACTATATTATTATGTATGCATATAAAAAATATAATACGTTTCCCTCCCTTCATTTTTCATTCTTCCATACATTTATTTAGTTAATCTAAATTAAGTGAAATGTACCTAATATATTTAAACGAGCAATTCTTGCATATATATATATATATATATATATATATATTATATTCTTGCATATATATATATATATATATATATATATATATATATATATATATATATACCTATACGGCTCCAACGATTTTCATGAAATTTAGTACACAAGGGTTTTCGGGGCGATAAATCGATCTAGATTAGTCTTATGTCTGGGAAAACGCGTGTTTTCGAATTTTCATGCGATTTTCTTTTGCATATCTAATATTCGGCGGCCAAGCCAAGCGGCCAAGGTGGAAGATCAACAATCACAAGTGTCCAGGTTCGAATCTCGGTGCGCATACAAAGTTTTTACTTTTATTTATTTTTTTAATATTTATTCAAGTTGTTAGTTAATATTAAAAACTCCGAGCGAAGCTCGGTGGCCCAGGTACTATTATATTATATGGTGAAGTTTTTTTGTTTGCTTGAACGCGCTACGCTATGGTATGCTACGCTATTATAACCTATTTGCTGAGGAAAGAGAAGCTATTGAAGAATTAAAACAACAAAATCAGATATTAAAGTTCATCAGAAATGTAATTATTTTAAAAATGTCTATTATCTTAATTTCAAAATTGTTCTCGTTCTCCTCTACATTTGTTCAATTTAATTTAATTTTTATTTATTAATTTAAATAAAAAATCATCACTTATAAAAATGTAAGAACTAATAATTAGTGTGCCAATTAAACGCCTTTTTCTTATATAAAGTCTATAATAGTTTTGGTCTAGGCAGCGTAATTAAGAGCGTCCGTGCTTAAGTCTTTTTATCAGACTTCATGCTGGCTTAAGAACTCTAATCCGCGGAAGATTACTGAAAAAGCCAGCACTTGCCTCTTTTTGGAACTTTGATTAGATATTGCTCTTTAGTTTTGCAGGATAATTTAATTAACTTGGAGATATTGTTCCCGTAATTATACGTATATAATTTCGAATGTCTATTTTAAGTTATTATATCATTGGAATGAGGATTATAATATAGTATTTTTGCCAAAATAATTGTTTTTACAGAAATAATTTAATTTTCGTTTATTTACGTTTTGTTTAAGGAGAATTAAAAGTTTATATGATTTTAAACGTGCGAGTTGATTATTTTTTAATTTTAGTTATAGTAGTTGGATTTACTTCGCCAATGTAATATCTAAAATGTTTTTACTTAACGAACTTCTAATTTCTGCACATTTTTTTGTCTATTCGATCTAAGGTGGCATAATTCCTGAATACGTTTAACTAGATAAGAAATAACTATAAACTAACTAAACTAAATGCCATAAAAAAATCAGAAACCATTTTTAAGCGATATCAAATGTGTATATTTTAAACATTAACTCTGCAAGGTTTTGTTTACAACAAAATAAAAGTAAAATTTTGGCCGGCAGCTGTTGAATTTTAACCAAAGTTTGACCGAACATTTTAGAAGTTTGTTCAAAACTAACGCGGTGCAGAAAAACGAGCGGATGAAATGTACACCGTGCTCGATGCTTAATGGACTGCTACCGCATTGCAAATGATCAACAGTTATTTAATTACACTTAATAGTTTACGTAAAAATACTTTTTAACAAAAAAATAAAAACCGACTTCAAACAAAAGCACTATAAAGTAAAAAATATCTGATTGGTAGTTTTCATTTACTATATATAACTAATCAAATATTTTAGAAGTCGGTGTGCTTTGGCTAAGTAATTAAAGCCTACCTATTAAATACATACCTAATCAACTATTTTCGAAATCGGTGCCAGTCCATACAAACCAAAGCACACCGAGTTTTTTTACTACATTATATTTTCAACAAATGTAATTTTGTTTCGGTGACGATGTTATTCTGTTGCAAGATCTGAGTAAAGTGAGGGTGCATTACTAGGGTTATATAAATGTAGTTTTGCTTTATTTTTACTAAGTTTCTTAACAAAAAAACTTTCTTTGGTCTTTTCTTGAAGCTAATCAACTGTACATTTTACGATAGCGTTCGTTACAAGAATATTAATATTCCTTTCACGGTATTACTAATATTTCCTATTTCACTATAACTGAACGTGAAGCTGATGGATTTAAATTGTGGAATGAAAATCAGTCAACTATAAACAACGAGGATGGATTTTGAGAATTCGGCTAATCTATGGTTTTAATAATTTTAAATTTGAACTGCTAGTTAAATCTATTTTTGCTTTGCAGAATTTTGGAAACATTAGTTTTAAAATTACTTAATGTATCAATGTGAAGTGTTTTTCGTAATCTTAATAAATTCTGCTTTCACCTAGTCTGTTTCCATATTGAAAGTTTTCGCCATTTGTATTGGTTTTGGGTCGTCCAGATGAGAACTAAATATTATTGTAAAAGTCATATTTTAAATAGCAATATAAAATGGCTGAATAATTTTATTATGTTTTTTAGTTTATAGTAAAAGGGTCGGGTTTTTGAAATAATCTAAGCTAGCACTCTGGAGGACATTTCTGTCAAACTTTAAAGTTTCCCAGTGTAACTATAAGTTGTTTTACTAAAATTTTAGCAGAAACACAGGCCACTAATTTCGCAACTCAAAACATTTTTTTTTGACAGGTCTAATAGAAATAATAAGGAGGAGGCTCTTTGCTTTCTTAGATTTGATTTAAATGTACGAATAGGTATGTACGTATGTATGAACGTGTACTAGTCAAGATAAAACATGGCTTGATCCTGCAGGTATATAATTATACAAATATATGTAAGAATTACTAAGAAGAATTAAAATATAATTTTGCTAAATACCTTTTCTAGTCTTATGCAAATGCGCGGGGATAGTAAAATGGCAATCACATAATTGTTGCCTCAACTTCCGAACAGAGTCTTAACAAGGTTTATTGTTTTACTCGTAATTTACTTATTTTATTATGTTGTTTGTAGAAAAAGGCGAACTAATTATTCTAATTACACAGTACTGTTTAACATGCAAGGAAATGAAGATACTGCTCATTTTTAAATTTTTGTTCACTTTACGTTATATGTTCCTACCCAAATATTTTATGCTAACATCTAAATAGAAATATAAAATATAAACTTATTGGAAAATAACATTTTTGTTATAAAAAAGTGTATCTTTTAAAAACTGAATGTACTCCTTTACAAATCTAGTGAATTTTCTAAGCGCTACATATGTGATGTTTTAAAGATAAGTTCAACAACCGATTAATTTCGTTACAAACTCGTTATTTTGATTAGTGAGATTGTAGTTCAGATAAAATTTCGGGTTCATTGCTTAAATGAAATCGTGATTCTACTAAAAGTATTCATGTTAGAATCTATTTATTCAGCTTTAGGTACATACGTGCGTATCCTCAGGATATATGTACACGATACACAATTGTGTACGGCCGTTGATTGAAAGGCTTTGGATGAAATAATGTATCCAATGAATGCGTGATCTTGAATGTGATCGAGTATTTAATCGGCTGTTTATATAAAGTTTGTTAATAGATTGATGTTAGCAAGATACTGCAAAGTTTCGTTGTAATTTCATTTGTATTTTTATGACTGTAAAGTGTTTGTTACTGATTTGAACGTTTTATAGCGTGCAGAAAACATCAATAATAAGTTATTTTATTTAATTTTTTAATTATCATCTTCTGCCTCGTTTCCATGTGAGGTGGGGCAGGCTGTAGATCACCACGCTGACCAAGTGTGAGTTGGCGGACTTTATGTGCCTGTTGAAAACTAGTTCTGTTTCTTCAGACTTGTCCGTCTGTCTTCCTTTACCATTAGGCAAATGGTAATTATGTTGAAAATGATATTTTCAATATATATAAAAATTAAGTGCTAGTTTTTTAAATATATGTAACAATACTATATATTTTTTTTTTATTGATTCAATTATAGTCTTTGTCTCAAAAAGCGAAGTTAGCAAGAGTAAGCATTAATGGAAAACGTGTTAAAGTGAAATAACAGTGTAAAATTAAACGTAGTTGGGATGAATGGTGCAGTTTCAAGTCTCACTGGGATCACTAAGAGTGGGTAATGGCTTCGCTTGTCTATGGGACGGATGTAAGCACACCCTCGGGAGTCGCGCAATACGACACGTTTTTGTTTCGTCACTTTTATTACCAATACTTTTTTAATATTGGTAAATTTTTGGTGTTCTGACTATAATGTAGTTGGGATAGCCATGATTAAGTTTGGTTTTAGTTATATTATTTAAAGCAATTTTTAGCAAATTGCATACGTATACGTAACTTATTTATTACTTTATAACTTTTTAAATTATTTCGTTTCATAATTATGTAATAATTAACTACGGGACTTAACGCGTGCATTCGTAAGTGGCTATATACCTTGTTCCTGACTTTTCGACTGGGTTGCACCAGCCGTGGTCACGGGCAGACTGGTAGTGTAACATCTAAAAGGGGATGCCGTACATCGCCAACAGTACATACAGCTGCCCGTGCGAAAAGCAACTGATGTTCAGGTCTACGTCAGCTACATGCAAAGTCTGTCATTAAGCTTTGCTTATTGTCATCGCATAGCATACGTTTATAGAAAACTGAAGATGCTTAAAGAGAAATGGAAAATTATTTAGAATGATGGAAATCCTGGGGATAAAATACTGTCACCTGCACCACAGCCTGTCGAAACTTCAGTTTGTTTATTGCAGCTTTATGATCATCAATCTGGTTCCCTTGCTTAGTTTTACAGGACTCCAATTTCGTAACAGAAATATAGGGACGTCAACTTTTAAAGTTATTTTGTGTAGTAGTGTAAGTCAAAGCTTAAGTTTAAAAATTCTATAGAAATTCTAATAGAGTTGGTCGCATCTTTCTGAGAAATAGTTTCTTATATATATTTGATGAACAATTTCTGTGGATCTCTGATTGCCGAATTTCCACTTATCTCACGTATGCCGTCTCTTATCGGCTGTAAACACACATCACGCTGCGTGATTGGTTCTGCAGTGTGGGATTGGGATGACGCAGTAAGTAAAAGTTTCTGATACTCAAAACAGGGAATGACTACGTTAAAGTTTCGGCCGCGCGAGTCTCGGTACGACGCTTGCGATCAGAACTTAACCTTTCCTGTCGCTGCGTAAAAGTTTCCGCGGAGCGAGATTCGGCATGATGTTCACGAGGAGAATTAAGTAACCTGCTTAGTTTTACGTTCCATATCGGTCTCTTCTGATCGAACCTGCTTCATTGGCTTAAACTTTTTTGAATGAGGTCATGTCCGTACATTATCAGTTCTTCGTCCGTATATTCCACAATTTAAATTACGTGTTTTGAGGACTCATGGCGACATCATTAGTAACATCTTAAAAATATATAAATCCTAACTATAATTAAGCTTTAATAACGTGTATATAACTTTTTATGTAAGTTACCGAGCTAAAATGGGTAAAGTTTCGGAGGGATTATAATTATGTATTTAAATCGGTTTTTGTATTTTTTCTATGGTTTGAGAAATTAATTTGCAATCCTATAAGTTGATTCAACTCATTAGTTATCACTATACTAATTTTCATTAAAACCCGTCTTCTCCCGTGCAATGATGACGTGCAATAACAGACATACAAACATATAGAGAAACAATTTTTGTAAAAGGTTTGGATATGGCCTCTTTATCGATAATACTACGACTACTATAACAATGGACTGTATATCGATAATAATGGCTATTACAATAAGATTTTCCAAAAAATATTCAATGTGAAGTCTTGGCTCAGTAACAATTTTATTATATCTACAAATCAGATGAATATGAACATGATATTATAAAAGGTATAGTCTGTATTATCTCAAATTACAGTAACTTTTGAGACAACCTTCAACTCCATCCTTCTTTGTTGGGTTCAAATTGGGTTACATACATAATACCAAGTTTTGTTTACTTTAGGCACTAAGCGAAAAACAGCAGGAGAAAATAAATATGAGATTTAAAACACACGACGTAGTGTGCAGAGCAACGGCCACATTTCCTTTACTTCCGTTGATATTTTGTACACATTTTGTGGTTTTGTAAGCTTTATTTAAATATACTTTTAGAAACTTTTACATTATTTTTTATAATATACTAGCGGCTCACCCTCGCTTCACTCGGGTTCGTCGCTAGGTGCGTTTGAAATAGATATAAATAGTTATTAGCCAGCGTTAGCCATATAAATGTTATTTTTTTTGTTAATAATATTGATAAATATGGACATTAATATTTATACGATACTAACGTCACTAAATTGTTTTGCCTTCCCGAAACCTCTCCACTAACACTTAAACTTTATGGTATGGTATTAAAGTTCAAATTGACTTTTAAGTATTATTATGAATCTTTTTTATGGGAGTATAGAAAAGTGTTGTTTTTAGACTTTTTAAGGCATTTTTTAAATTTTTCTCTCCGTAAGAACCATCCTCGTACTTCAAGGAATATTCTGAAAAAAGAAGAAGAAGAAATCGGTTCAGCTGGTCTCGAGATTTCCGCTTAGCAACACATTCAGTGATTCATTTTTATATTATAGAGATAACAAAATTTATTTTAGCAATTTTAGCTTAGAACTTATGAATGTTTTTGGATTTAATTTATTTATTAAACAAATGGTAATTATTGTCTTATATAGTACATTTATGTACGATTTATTAAACAAATAAAACTAGCGCTTTGTCTCAGTTGCTGTTCATTAGTAGTGCTAATAGCTTTATCATGTCGAAATACGTTAATGAAGACAACATTAGCGTTGCACTTGCACTCCACTCAACTAATTATGCGTATTGTACACAATTTGTGTATGTTTGTATATGTAGAAATTAATAACACTAATTGTATTATGCTGTTGCCCTCGTGCAAAAAGGAACATTTTGTAAATGTTGAGAAGTTAAGTTTGAATTAATATATATGTATGTCTTGCATTTGGTACGTTGCGTTAATTGTAAAAAAATGTTTGTGACTAAACAGAAATAATTGCCCAAATGAAAAAAACAAAGCTATTCGTATCTAATCTATACATATAATAAAATAGTAACTAAGCCGAATCTGTACATTACATACACACATTTTTGGAAAATCTTATTGAAATAGACATTATTATCGATACAGAAGCCGAACCTATAGTTTTTAGAATTTTTGTCTGTCTGTCTGTCTGTCTCTCTGTCTGTCTGTTACCGCATCACAGAAAAACCACTAAAGGGATTGTGAAAAAATTTGGTATGGTGATAGTTGGTTATCCGGGTCAACATATAGGATACTTTGTACCGCGGGAAAATATCTCATTTCTGAGAAAAAATACAAAAACTGCAATGTAAGAGTATACTCATATGTAAAACCTAAGAATTTGGTTTTTGGTTATCTGAACGTGGGCGGAGCGGCGGGCAATGCTAGTAATTTTATATAATAATATCTCTTAATAATGACAGTGTGATCAAATTTATAAATTTTCATTTTTATCTTAATAACAATGAATTAAGAAAATATACAAAAAACTTGAGGTAAATTGAATCCAAATTGATTCCTTTTGTTTTGAAATAAACCCAGAATACTGAATAAAATCTATTACATGCGAAATAAATAAAGCAAGAAACTTTAATAGACAATTTTCTTCTTTATCACTCCCCTATGAGAAATGTACAACTTACATTCTGTTTATATCCAAAAGTCGAGAAACGCCTACGATCTTACTTAAGAAAATGGTGCGTAAATAAGAAGATTTGTGTTAATATTTAATAATCTTTTGTGTCCATACTTTGTAGTTCCATGTCCATAAAGCAGTGTTCCGAATGTACTCGTATATCATGAAAAGTCTACGATATTTCGGCTCGAGCTCCTGCCATGACGAATAGCCTGCTGCATTTGACCTACGGGATACCTGCAGAGCTAAGATAGTATTTTGAAATTCAGGTCATGAATAATTGCTAATAGTGTTAAATGTTTGAAGTTATATGTCTTCTGTAACTAATCAGATCTTCAGTCAATTCGATTATGACTTAAATTTAATAAAAGAAACAGAAAAAATATTTTAAGTAATTTATTGGGATGTGTATTTATTTGACGGTTCGTTGATGGTGTGTTGATGTTAATCTTCTTACATCGTAAGTACATATATGCTATGAATACTTTAAATTTAAAGGGGTTTTATTAGATTTTAAAATAATTTTTTATAGGCGGTTAAGGGTTATGGCTTAGGTTTTCTTTGTAACATATGGATTAAATTATTTTTTCTGTGCTTATAAGTTCAACACACAAATAATTTTATTAATTTTATTTTATTTTACCTTTGAGATTGGTACAAATACCTAATATTAGGATTTTAATAAGGTTTGTACTATATTTTTGTAAGCAATAGTTCAAATTAATTAACATGCGAATAATCGTCACTGATTTTATAAAATACACCGTTCAATAGAAGAATTTACTTCTGAACTCTAAGAGTTTGCTCTTCAATCTTATATATATAAGTAAATGTTTGATATGATATAGTTTAAAATCTTCCATCTAAACCTACGAACTAAGCGAGTCAACATGAGCTCCCACAGTTATTAATACTCGCGCTAGTGACTTGATTTATGCTCTATGAAAAGCGTGCCTCAGATTTACGACGGGAAATCCATTTGTACTCTATAGCCCTGCATGTAGTGCCTTATTCAGTCTTTTGATGGAGAAAGGCATATATTATAGATTTCATGACAACTTTTAAATCAGTTAATATCTACTAGATATATATGGCTTTTTACAATTTTCTCTTAACTGAATATTTAATGAATTTTGGTATCACTGAAGTAATAGTAAAAATATATACTTTTATTTTATTTAAGAATTGATTGTGAGTATTTAACAATAATTATATTTTAGATTGGGATAACATCCTATTCTCTCACAGAAGTGTGTTCACCGTGTCGTAGTGTGAGAATTCATTGGTGTCTGGCAATCGAGCCGGGCGTGAAGCCAAGAAACAAACTGGGAGGCTGTCCTAGGTTACTATGCACGTTGGTTTAGGTACGTCTTTGATAGCAGAATAGACCGTTTGAGCAACCCCATGGTTATTGTAGTATACCACGGTAGGCCAGCCGTGTAGACGTCGTGGTTGTTTGCGTAATCGATCATGTGCCGCCCCATTAACACGGGGGAGGTTCCGTTGGGTTTTAGTGGGCAGTGTTGACTTTTCTAGCTGGCGAGTCTGACGCGACCAACTGTATGTATACAGGTGATATGGGTAAATGCATTTCCCAACGTTAAAAAAAGATAATATCATATTACAATAAGTTTCCTCTGTCGGTTTTAGTAAATAAAAGTCTGCCTCTTTAGAGTTAATGGGTTACATACAGCGAGTTTACAAAAAAACGAAAAAAAAAACAACAGTGGTAAAATACGGTCAGCTGGGCGAGGCGAGTCCATGAACCCATCTTAATTTAGGCGGACGATCTATGTGATTTGATTGCGGTAGCGTTGTAGGGCGTGCACAAGAGTTCTTATGATGTCCCAATATCGTGATGTTAGGACTCCGATAGTGAGTAGGAGTCTCACAGTAGTACAGTACGCAGCTCGATAACGGTGAGCTCTCCATATTGGGATACTCTAACAAAAAAAAGGAAATAGTAAAATACAAGATGAATATTCTACTCTTTCTTATAATATATGTTGTAAAATACCAAAGGAAAAACTAACAATGTTAGTGTATGTTATTTAGTAACGGATTAGTAGATTTTTTATGATCGCATTCGTCATCGTATCAAAAAGATACATCCTGGTACATCAATAGTACCTGTTAACCTGTTGTAAAAAATAGTAAGGACAGAAAGATAAGAAATATATTTAAACTGAGACACTGATATTACTTTAAACGATGTTTAGAACAAAGGCTTGCTAGTTTAAGTAGTAATATAGTTTATTTGATATTTTCCAACTTAGAGCGAGGACAGATTGCATAATTCGACGCCACACTGAGCTGTACCTATTTAATTTAATGTTCGCTTATTCATGAATGCACTTAAGCTTCTAAAGCTGTTATGCTTCATATAGGTGAGGAATAGTTATCATCCTCCAGAAATAAACCAAGTTAATCTGTTAGTTTATTTAAGTGAATACTAAATTTTTAATTAAATTTTCAAGGTTTAAAACAATTTAAAATTTTGTGGCTGTTATCCTACCAAAATGCAGTGTTGATAAACAATTTCTAAACATTTTCTCAGTTTGCTTATTGACTCGCATTATTTTTATTCGCAATCGCATTAATTTTATATTTTATTTATTTATATATGAGGTAATAGGAAAAAAGAACAAAATGTGAGGCACAGGCGGCGGTCTTATTTATTACTAGCGACTCATCCTCGCTTCGCTCGGGTTTGTCAATTGGTTCCCAATACAAGCTTTCATCCCCATGTTCACCCCATTAAGGGATGATTTCCGGAATAAAAAGTATCCTATGTCCTTCCCAGGGTCTCAAACTATCTTCTTACTAATTTTCATCTAAATCGGCTCAGTAGATCCAGAGATTACCCCCTACAACGTGACAAACTCACAAACTTTACCTTTTTATAATATTAGTATAGATATAGTACTTAGTACTTAGCTACAGAGATACTAACAATCAAATGATTAAAATGCGAATATTATTACATTAAAACAATTTATAAATAAATGTGTGAACAATTTATAAATAAATTACAAATAAATGTGTGAGCTCAAATAAAGTGAATATTAAAATCAAAAACACGTTTTTAATAATTATTATAGAAGTATCGGTCAGCTTGTGATAATGCAGATTAAATTTAATTTCTTAATGAATCATAACACGGTCCATAGCAGCGCGTGATTAACACCAGCCACCAGCAGTTGCAAAGTGAATCGGAATTCGAATGTGCACCGCATTGGCACAATTCTGATAGTGTGAATATTAACACGGTAATATATGCATTACATTACCGTGATATTAACATTGTCTTCAACGAACAAGATTACATCTGAAAGCTAAAATTGTAACTTAAGTGAGATTTATACTTTACAAAGATATTACTGAATTTAATTTTTTATATACAAATATTTCAATTCTATACGAGTAATTGTATATGTATCTTGCTTAGTTATTAGGTATTTAATGGTAGAGGCAATAATCAAATAATTATAGTGTATTAAAAATCTAGTACGTGGACAACCAAGCTTCGCTCGGCGTTTTTCGGTGGAGATGTAAAAATTGCGCTATTTCAGAAAAGATACCTATATAGCTAAACTTAATAAAAAGCAAAACCTTATCTAAATACAAAATTATATCGTAGAAAATTAAATCGTTAGAGCCATTTCCGAGATACACAAACATACATACATAAAATAAAATATAGGTACCATCTTATCATCAATCGATCATAAATCTATTCATTTTTATATCAATAAATTTATTCATTTTTATTTTTAATATATATCAATAACTTTATTCATTTTTATATCATAAGTATGTATATTTGAAATAATTAATGGAAAAAAATGTATGTTCTAAAAATACTTTAAGTAAGTTGAAAAAGATATGAAAAAATAATATATCTATACTATATTTTTGAGGCAGTAATGTATTTTTGATTGCAGTAAAATTTTCTTCTTTCTGTATTCAGAAGCGTCTCCAGGTTGTGAGAAAATTGAATTGTGAATTTTCACGATTTAGAACAAAGAGCATGTAATAGTCATACATCACTGCGCACCTGTCTTGCCTTCCGCAATCACTCTGAATACAAAGTGCCTGCAAATTTTGACTGTATAACGTACACGCCTTTACGTGGTCTCGTCGCACGAAATTAACTGTATTTTTCATAACGAAACTCGCTGTGTTTCTATGGTAGTAATAATGTTATTTTTATTTAACACTAACGTTTTCCCGCGCTTCAGTACATGTAGTATAATTGTGTATAACTATATCTTTAAAATTGTAACGTATGTATTACATCAGAGTAATAGTTACAGTGTAAGCAATATTACTGTAAAGTTTCATCAAAATCTGTTTATTTGTTTTTGCTTAAAATAGTTGCAACAATCATCCATCCTCACAGACTTTCACTTTTATAATATTAGTAGGATGTTTGTTTCTGTAGTATATGATATAGTACATGCTTCTAAAGTATATTTATATTCGATTATTATTAATATTTGTAGCAAGCGTACCCTTGTAATATTACCCATTAATTTTATTTTTATAGCAAATTAATGACGATTTGAAATGTTCAATTCCAAATAAGGCAGTCTGAAGACAACTAATGGTGAAATGAATTTTGAAACCAACATTTGTATGAGAGTTGCAAGTCATTTTCACTAACGGCTTTACTCAAATCAGATCAATAAAATGTAGCCTATATTGTGTCATTCCGTGATGCACTCGTGAGATATCTCCATTCTAAATTTCACTTGTATTTGTTGAGATATTACAGTGCGAAGAAGGAAAAACGTACACTCATAAAATTTTATAATATTAGTGGGATGGGATAGTTATAAGTCAATTATACTACTTAGTTTTCATATAATAAATAAAAATATAATAAAACTCCACAGAGTTCGACTTATAAACTCGACCCTCATCTGTTTGACATTGCGCACGACGTGGCTATGAGAGGCCTACAAGCTTCAAAAGCTAATATAAATTATTCAAGCCCTTATCCCATTTCAAATAAAGTTCAATTTGCTATGTCATATTAGTATATACTTAGCAAGTTATCCAGGATAAATGTTTCGAGTAGTTTGTTACGCTTGTAAGAGTAGAGGATCTTAATACAGTGCATTCGTAAGTCAACCCCATAAGTTTTGAGAGTCTATGTCCTGAACAGATATTTAAGTCGTTTACATATAAAGCAATAATTGATTAAATTAACCTTAAAGAAAGAGCTTTTATTTTTTTAGTTTATGTTTTAGGTATATAGAGACATTTTAGAATGTAATGTAAAATCGATTTTATTTTACTTCAACGGTACTATTAGTAATATGTATGTACATCTAATATTATACGTTCAGTTTACAGAATATCTCTTAAGTTTCAGCATATGATATTATTGCTTATTCATAACGTTACAATAATGATGATGTTCTCCTAGCCGATTCCGGCTACGGCGGCCAATCTCATTGAGATTAGCCAACTGCGCAGGAGATATTATAGTGCTCAAGTGTACGCGCAGACACAAGTGCACTCTCTATTCCTATCACTCTATACTCCGGTGGGACGACTACTCGACACGACCGGTGAGAGTTAAGGCGCAGGACCGACGGCTTTACGTGCTTTCCGAGGCACGGAGGTGAAACATCGCCAACTTCCCAACTCCGGGCTGTTACTGAGATTTACTATACAGAAAGACTCAGTAATTAAACTTGGCCCGACCCGGGACTCGAACCCAGGACCTCCGGGTGTGCAGCCGTACATGCTAGCCACTACACCACTGAGGCAGTTAAATTTACAATAATAAGACATGTCTGACTCAATTAATATAAAAGTTATTAAAAGTAAAACATTAAAGAGAGCTTCGAAATCAACTAGATTAAAAAGGCATGTGTTTTTATGGAAAAAACATTTTCAGTAGCGTAATGACCAATTACGAGTTTGGTAGTTTTACAATGTGTTCGAGGAATAATTGCTGAGACAATTATTTTTAATTGCTGTCGTAATGTGTTGAGGAATTGGTTGTAAAATGCTCAAAGTGAGCCTTTATGAAGTAACACAATATACATATGTATTACTAAAAGCTATGCTGTACAGTAAACGTAGAGTTAAAATAATACTAAATTAAACTAATTCATTTCATGTCGATTATAGGTATATATTTAGGGTTATTTTTGCTAAGCTAATACATATAAATAAGAATAAATTGTCTGTCGGTGATATTAAATCATTATTTTATCTTATTCTATTATGTGAAACAGATATTATAACTTTGGAATAGGGAGCATATGAACGAAAATATTTATATTTCCTTAAAGTATTTTAATTATATTTAACAAAGTTTTTTATTTAACAATTTTCTTACAATTTAATTTGTCATTGGACACATATTTATGGTTTTAAATCAAATTAAGAATTTAGGTTTAAGCGTAATAGTATATTTCTAAATATCCTAACGAATATCCGTCAGGATATTTAGAAATATGCACTCTAGAGATGAGAAATGAGATAAAGATTTTTTATAAAATAATTTTTCTTAAAATATCATATTAGAAATAGAGATACAACAACAATGTACCTAATTAAAAATATGAGCTTTAAGTTTTACTGGTTTTGGAAGAAAAGAATTTATTTTATGAAAAACGTAGACGTTACAAGCACAGGATTCGACGTTTCAAGTGAAAACACGTTTAACAGATTATATTTGAAATACGTGTCACAGGCGACAGTGTAGCTACTCACATCCAGTTGGGCTTATTATTTGTTTCATATCGCTTAAAAAGGAAATTGTTTTATGCTCGTATTCAAACGGAGCTCCTCTCGTCCGAGAATCTGAAATGACAGAAATGATGGGTAAATCTATACTAATATTATAAAGAGGTAAAGTTTGTGAGATTGTGAGTTTGTGACGGTGTATGGGGTAATCCCTGGATCTACTGAATGATTTATAAAAAATTTGGTAAGAAGATAGTTTGAGACCCTAGGAAGGCGAAGGACAGGATAAATTTTATCATGGAAATCATCCCTGAAGGGGGCGAAAACGGGGATAGAAGTTTGTACTGGGAAGCAAGATAGGGACGAACCTCTATTCTAAATTTATTTAATTTTTAATATAATTTTTAAAAAGTTTAACTATGTTTTGGGTAAAATAAAGTTCATTGTGCCGATGTATTTATCAATTAGTCTTTAAATATAAAAGAGAGGTTAATTTTTTATATTTTTTCTTAATTATATTAATATACGAATTTAATTTTGTACACAGTGTTTTAAAGTTATTATTAAAAAAAATATTTTAAATGCGTTATGAATTATATCAACATTTATATAGTTACAATAGTTTAAACACCTCTACCTAACATTATCCAACGTAAGAAAAGTTTCCTACATCGCGGTGAACGGAGTTGTTTTAAACTCTGTATGCAAAATGTGTTCCTGCAGTTGCTTTAGTTATATCGTGCCACTTGTGAATGTAATTTTGTAGATTTCTTACTGTTTTATCAGAAAACCATTTAATTGCAAACTAAATATATACATTTTAGAATAAATATTGACTGCAATAAGGTCATAATAATTATTTTTAAAATTAATTCAAACATTTTTACTTCAAATATTTTAATTGTATATCTAAACAATGTACTTCTAGGTACATAGTACAGAGGTACTAGGTACTAGGTAGTAGCTTAAAATATACATAGTACATACTGATGTAAAATCAAGATTCTGTGGAAGAATGATTGTGTGTAACTGCATATGTTCTTATCGTTTAATTCTTTTCCATCTGTGCCAAATACCAATGAGTTTATTTTCAATAATACTTTTACTAAATACAAAAAAATACTTTAAATATACATACATATGTATGTATGTTTAAATTGTGTTACATAAAATATGTAAATTATGAGTCAACTTTTCCGCATTTTATATTATTGCTAAGTGTTCTTAATTGAACATAATTATTATACTACTGTTCCATATTAATTACTTTCCTCACTCGACTCAAGAGTGACTTGCTGTTGTAGGAGGTCACTAATAAAATTTCAAGATATTACTTGCGTACATTCTTATATTTAGTACTTTTATAATCGTCGGTCCGTTTGTCCGTGTAGTAGCTACCACCGGCTCGGAAAGCAGTACTGAAATAATCCATAACATCCATAACAAGTCAGGGTCAGGGACTACAGGGTTCGAGGTATCGACATCTCCCCCTCTATCAAGCGCGAGAAAACAAAAGCATATCCGCGTCCTTTTTATTTTTTTTAAATACATTCCTATCGGCCAAGGTCACATAACTATATGCCATATACATGCATTATTACAAATTAATCAAATATATTATTTTCCATTAAAACGCTCATATATAAAAATGCAACCTTACACTGTTTACTTACACTACTTTACGAGATGCTATTTATTGTTAAAACAGAGAAACTAAAAACTACAGAGGGCAATCTCATAAGCAATCGGAATAACAAAGTACTGTGTTATCGATCAAGAGTTGACTTTGCAGGCACAAGACGGAAAACGTTATTAATGTCTTTTGAATTACTCCTTCATAATAAATCAGTTTTTTCGCTATTGCATGAACTGAGACAGTCTTTTTCATTCTGAGATATGGGTTTTGTTATTAAAATACTTAATCTATAGAGATTAAAAGATACATTCATGCTTTTTTTTTACACTATTATTAATGTGCATATTCATTAATATTAATAAAGTAAGATGTTCCTTTCATTTATTTATTTATTTAGAAAAGCCCACTTACAACATGCATATTAACATTTATATATATTCAGAAGAAAATAGATTAATTAATCAGATATGAATGTCTGTTCGAGTGTTGGTACATAACATTCGCTGTAATTACATAATCAAAAGTATATATAATTAGTAAATACAATTAAATTCAATAAAATTGATTTATAGCTAGTCTACAACTGTCAGCTATAATAATTAATTTAAATAATGTTTAAAAAAAAGTCAAATAATATACGTCAAATTAAAAATTGATCAAATAATGACTAAACAGTACATGCCAAATTAATCAAGTAATTAGTATTTTTTATATTTAAGTATATTATTATATTTAATTTTATATAGTAGTATATTCATTTAATATTTTAAAAATTTACAAAAAATATTACATAATGTTATATTAATACATGAAAACATAATAAAAGAAAAATAGTACCTTGAAAATTGGTAATTATATTAAAAAGCTTTGGATAAAGCTTATACTTAAGCTTTGTTGGTCCAACTAAAATATAATTTCTGCTACATGGCATTTAAGTAAGTAAATTATGTCATACTGATTCACTGTCCCGTGAGAGAAAGCGCTTGCACTTTAAGATGTTTATTCGTAAACAGATTTTGTTTTTAAGTTTTGAGCATTTACTAAAATACTATAATTTTATTTTAATAGTCTAGTAAATTGTATTCCTAAACTAAAAAAAAGTATGAAAGTGTTTTTTTTAAACACGAGCATACCTCTTTAGCTTCCGTAAGGAAATTTCTAGGTTGTAGTTTAGGACGGTTTTAGGTATTAAGGCCACAGTTGTATGGATGATAACAAGTAGTCATTTCCGACCGTATAACATTATAGTATAAGTAAATTAATTTATAGCTATTACCAGAAATAAAAAACAAAAGAATAATTGAAAGTGTTCGAAGTTCAGATTTACCGCAGTAAGAAAATAATATTAATTTAATTATGTATGGCTTCGACTTTATTATTGTTGGGCTTTAAGGTCACAATACGATGATTATATATTTTATACTAATGTTGTTGACTGTAATAATATTAATAACCTCTTTTAGCCTTCACCACATGCGATCTTTGAGGATAACACTTCGCTACATAATCAAATATTTACGCATAGTCCTTTTATTCCTTACAGTATTTGAAATAAGATCTATAATTGAATAAAAGTAGAACGCCCTACCTTGTAAATGCTTGATTACTATATGAAAATGCGCACGGAAAATGTGAATTTTCACGTATTTTGGACTAATGAAACTATACACGCAACTATTATATGATCAAACGAACTTCCAAGTGAAGTTCGATCATTATTATATGAGTCGCTTCATTCGAAGATATTATTTTTACCCTGTAGTCCCCTTCCCTTGCGCTAGCAACTACGCACGTCTTTAGATAAGTTTTTTAAGTACCTACATTTTTTTTTGTGTTTACCCACGTTTTAACTATTTCAACTTCGGTTTTTGATCGTGTAGTTTAGTCATTATTTTAGAGAACTCGATTTTTTGCAAATCTCTTGAGGGCTTTTTGGGTGGGTAGGGAACAAAATATCTTCGAATGAAGCGACTCATATAATAATGATCGAACTTCACTTGGAAGTTCGTTTGATCATATATTATATTTCGTCGCTTCATTCTTCAGATATTATTTTTACCCTGTAGATTTTAAGAGTTTATATGAGATTTGCAATGTTACGTTTCAATTAAAATAACAAGTATTTTTACAAAATGAACGTTTAATCTTAAGCAAAAATAAAGTATTGATAGACTATACTATAATAACTAATTTAAATCAAATATTTTTGCATATTGATTCTGCAAATTCTGCTTCATTAATCACATTAAGTTTGTAAAATTTAGCAAAAGTTTGAGAACGACTCGTCCATCCCGCAGCTTTCCGTATGGTATCAATACATACCCCAGCGGAATTTGCAGAAGAAGTTGAAGCGTGTCGTGTACTGTGTGCACTGAATATTGAGGTATTAACACCACTTTCTGATAAAACCAATTTAATCCATCGACTTATCGTTTGAGCTGTAGCCGTCCTGTGAGGCTTTTTAATTGTCAGTATTAAATTATTTTTGTTTTTGTCTCTCAATTTCTTAGTAACATGGATATAATCTGTAAGTACGGTAGCTGGACAAATATTTTTATTCTCAATGAAAAAAGGCAAATAAAGTATGGGTTGTTCTCTTCCTGGGGCTGAAGTTTTAATAACGTCAGTTATTAAAATTTTCACTCCAGCATCTGAGGTATATATGTTACTTATCTTTATCAACGATAGAGTTTGAACTCGCTGTGCCGTACACAAAGCAAGTAGTATAACTACTTTCTTTGTTAATTTACTTAACTCAAGATCTCTATTTGGGTACCAATTAGAGATATGATTGAGTACTATCTGTGGGTCCCAAGTGTGAGCGTATTTTGGTCTACTTGGCTTGAGTTTGTAGGCTCCTTTTAGCAATCGCTTAATGCATTCATCGGACCCAATATTATTGCCCAGAAGTAAAGAGAGCGCAGATCTATGAGAATTTAGTGAACCGTACGAGGCACCTTTATTGAATTCTTCAGTTAAAAATGATATTATCTTTGCTACCGTACTGTCAAAAATATTCATGTTATTTGTTTTACAAAACTGCCACCAGAGTTTATATGATACACTGTATTGTTTTTTGGTATTATCAGAAAGTGACGCCAACATGAGATCTATAGCTTGGACTGGGATGTTACGCCGAAGGAAGGCTTCTCGGAGAGTATCGCCGCAGCCAGCATAAGATGGCTGTGTAGAGGATGGTGATAGTTCCTGAAATTGGATTGAAGTAAAAATTTACTGGGTTCAAAATATATTATTTCAGAACAGATTAATTCTCTCAATATGGGGAACCATGGTTGTGACGACCACCATGGAAACACAAATATACCACACGCTTCATCGTTTATTATTTTATTAAGACATTTTGGTATTAACGAAAATGGAGGGAAAGCATAAAAAAATTTATGTTTCCAGTTAATGGTAAATGCATCGACAAAAGATGCATCAGGATCGGGAAACCAGGCTGCATATATTTCGCATTTAGCGTTAATGCGAGAAGCGAATAAGTCAATCTCAGGTTGACCCAATTTACACAAAATAGTTTCAAAAGCTTTGTCTGATAAACTCCATTCTATATCAGGGTTAATTTTTCTTGATTCTGCATCCGCTTCAATATTTTCTTTAGTATTAATATATGACGCAAATATCCATATATTTCGCTTCTCACACCACTGCCAAATTTTAAAAGTAAGGTCGTTTAAATGAGGATATTGTATTCCTCCCATTCTATTAATATAACTTAAAGCTGTATTATTATCAACTCGTAACAATATAGCACAGTCTGATAATTCTTTAGCGAAGGTTTTTAATGCTAGAAAAATAGCTAATAATTCGAGGTAATTAATATGGCAATGACTTTCGGTCTCTTTCCAAGATCCATGAGCTCGTTTGCCGTTACAATAAGCTCCCCATCCTGTGTGATGCGTCCGAAAATATCTCTAATTTAAAATCTGGAATTTTAGTGAAGTTAGAAGTTTTAAATATATTTAGTAACCACCATTGTAAGTCATTAATTATGCATTTTTCTAGATTTATTTTGCAGTCATAATTTTGAAATTTTTTCAACAAAAGGTATTTTGACGCTCTAGTGTTTTTGTATATAACCAACCGTACTTAACGGCGGGACATGCTGCGGTAAGTACACCAATCAAATTAGCTAATTCCCTAATTGTACAAGGGGGTAAACTTAAGAATTTTTTAACAAGCTGTGCTATAGTGTGACGTTTCTCAATAGTAACGATATAGAAAGATTAGTGGTATTATAAATGAATCCTAAATATTTACAACTTTGTTCAGGTATTAATGAACTCTTCTTATAATTTATTACAAAACCAAGGCAAGTTAATATTCTTAAAGTCTCCTTGACGTTACTAAGGCACTCTTATTGTTGAATGGTAGTCTGTAGATGAGTTTTGGAATGTGCTACAATTATGAAATTCAGAAAAAATTATATGTTAAAAACTTGTAAACATAATAAAAAAAAATATTTAAGTGCTTACAATTTTTCTAGCTTAAAAAAGCTTAAGCTAGCTTAACTTTATCGGTATAAATGTGTTCAACGAACAATAAGATGATGCAAATCTCGTTTTATAGTCTCATGAAACTATATGCAATGCATATATGTATAATTGAAATCATATTTAGTTAATTTTAATAATAAAAATTAAACTGATACTTTTATAAGAAAGTGTTTATTATTTTTTTATGTATAAAAATCTTAAAGAAATTATTTGATAAGCAGATTTGTACAATAATTTGTGTTATTTTTCTATAGTCTCTTTTTACGTATCTTATTTTTTAACTAGCATTGCCCGCAGCTCCGCCCTCGTTCAGATGACCAAAAACCAAATTCTTAGGTTTTACATATTAGTATACTCTTATATTTTTATATATATATCAGTTTTTGTATTTTTTCTCTAAATATTTTTCCACGGTAAAAAGTATCCTATAAGTTGATCCAGATAACCAGCTATCACCATACCAAATTTCATCAAAATCCCTCCAGTGGTTTTTCTGTGATGCGGTAACAGACAGACAGAAATTCTAAAAACTATAGCTTCGGCTTCTGTATCGATTATAAGTTTTATTTCAATAAGATTTTCCAAAAAATATCTAAATACTACAGATTTGGCTTAGTTATAATTTTATTATATGTATAGGTTATTATATGTATAGATATGATGCAAAACCCACTATTATTTCAGTAACAGCTTATATTTAAAATCATTATTGATAACAGGAATAACATCGGTAACCTTATCGTAGAGCTGATTTATTTAGCGTTGATATTAGCAATCTACATCGCATGAGCAATGAAGATAATATAAATAGTATAATATGTACCAAGAAACAGTCAAACGCTCGGTCAGCTAGTCCAGTCACATAAAATTTATGATACTTACCTTGAATCTTTTATTACTTGAATCACAGGTCTCATTTTCGTAGCAAGATAACTCCTAACAACGAAAATGTCCCATAAAAGAACTTCTTTGGCTTGATTGGTTCACTTATTTAGTTTGGTTTGGTCTATCCTTATGTTAGAATTTTCCTCTAACTAAAGGCCGGTATAAAAAACCTGTTCGTACTTTACCATATTTATTTCACCTTCACATCACTTATCGCTTATTCAACACAATCACAATTCATATTCAGAATTTACATTATTACACCTTTAACTTACAGCATTACTTCAGCTCACTCAAGAAAATACACTGACTCTCTTTTTAATACATTACTTTTTTTGCTTCCACATATTTAAATTAAACGGTTTATGTTTTGACTTTACTAAATACAGTTTTGATGCTGCGGTCTCTACAAGCAGGCAAATGGCAGGAAATAAGGATTTCATTTGACACTAAATAATAGTGGTAACTTAATTTATTCTATTCTCATACTAGAAACAATTCATAATATTGCTAACACTTAGAGAGTAGAATAATAGAAAAAGTTAAGTGGTAATACATTCATTTTAGAAATCAAGTAAAACGGGTTCAATTCTAATATACGCAAATGTTCTTCATTATGATTATCACTTGCCTTACTGTGAAGGAAAACATCGTGAGGAAAGTTGTGCATCTAGAACTAGGAAGTTTTGAAAAGTCTTCTATCCCACACTTAGCCAGCGTGGTGGCAAAGGCTTGATCACCCTCGTATTGAAGGGAGACCCTTGCCAAGTAATGGGATGTTAAAAATAGCGAAATACATACAAAAGTAAGATATTGTTAAAACTGTTGTTCATTTGTTGCACTTTGTCATCTAAACAAATCTTGTTATCTCGAGTATCTACAGCTTTTTTCAGTTCAGCGAGTGAAAATTTGCTTAAGAAAATTGACGAAAAAAAGTTCAACTAGATTAGATTAGAGCTAATGTGCTAATTTTATAGCAATTTCAAATCTAATAAAAGTTTCTCCAATGTAAGGGCATATGTAAATAATAGATACGTTTTACTAAAAGGTAAAAGTCAGCGTAGCGTTTGACTTCAAAATCTTTATATATATATATCGAAGCAGCAATTTTCGTAGTAAAGGCCAATCGTTGTAATTTCGAATTAAACTGACATAAGTGAGCAAGGACAGTCGAAATTGCTATCTGATTCTTGCTAGCGTCTTTCCAACGATTAGTCAGTGACGTCATCAGGCGATTTGCGTACGTAACGAGTTTCTTTTTTCATTTGGTTTGTCACTGTTAAAATTAATTAGCGTACCAGCCAATGTCTCGGTGGAAATAAATCTCGCCTTGAAAATCACCTTGAACTCTTCCTATGTTATTCTCTGGTATACAAATTGCGACAGCCACGTCGACCCTTATCCTTTTAATTCCTTACGGACTGTTAAAATAAGCTAGCCGCCGTATGGAGGGTATTCGGCAAAACACAAATCTACAGTCGCAAATCAAGATCTTGCGTCCGTATCCATATTGTCAGGGTCAAACTCGCGTAACTTGACGTTCTTCTTCATCTGAGGCATTTGCAAGGCCTCGATAAGAGATCACATAATGACATTTTGTTGTTCAAACATTGCACGTCATTGTTCACTCAGAGTTAGTTCTTTTTGCAATTGAACCAACACTGATCCCGCTTCTGATATCGAAGCAGCATTAATTTTCTCTATTATTTTCCATTATTTTAACATGAATTATACAGTGGGCGTTATATGGGAAGTGTTGGTTCAAATGAAAGTCGATGCAATCACAGCCATATACCACTTCACTATTACCACGTATAGACAATACGGAACGCAAGACAGTTCCTAGTGGAGCGGTCCTAAACTTGGCTCGGCTCGAAGGCAAGTGTCCAGCCCTCTTAGCACCCCTCCCTTAGCTAGGCTCCGTCGTAGCACGAAGCTCGCCGAGTGTTGGCGATAATACCGAAGGTGCTGCCATCACTCAGGCGTCGTGCCGCGCTTCGTTTAACGACCGTATTGATGACCGTCTCCGACATATAATTCTTCTGTGAGTGTGTATGTCACTGAACTTCTCTTAAACGACTGGACCGATTTTGATGAAATTTTTTGTGTGTGTTCAAGGGGATCTGAGAATGGTTTAGATTCACAATTTGAATAATAATTTTCATCAAAATGGTCCAGAATGTTTTAGCTTATTAAAAAAAGTTTGAAATTTTCAAATTAAAGACGTGTAGACAGGACAACGTCTGTCGGGTCAGCTAGTAACTATATATAATAATAAAATATTTATTTAGTATTTAGGATTTTTTTATTTATATGAGTGGACTCATGTGATATAAGCTATTCCTTAATCCCTCCACGACCGCGGACACGCCGGCGTTACAGTTAACAATAGATTTCTTAGAAATTTAATTAATTTATTAGAAATTTATCTGGAGGTGGAAATTTAGGATTATTATGAAATTCATTCACAATTATCAAGATATATCATAGATAGGTTTTTTTTGAAGTTGGTTAAAAAGTATATAATATACTAAACATTAAATTATCAGTTTCACCGAAAAACATATTATATTTCAAGCAATCTATTTTAAGCATGACATGGCCTAGTCAGAGTACTAAAATATTAAAACGTAAAGGTTGCTGGAGTGTATAAAATACATCACTGACTGCACTTGGCCTACTTCTATGAAAAGACCGTCTAGACATGCGATCTCTAGATGAGACTGTATTATGAATTTAGTCAAATTTAGATTTTATTGGATTTCTTTATTGTTCTTTTCCTTACTGTGTGCACTATAAAAATGTATATTTCTTCAAATAAAAAAAAAGATATAAAACTAAAAGATATTATATCTACGAGTATGTACAGTACATATTATATTAGTTGTAAAAACATTTTTTTTATATTTTATTAATATTGGATACTAAGCACATCTAAACAAAAACAGTTGTAAAAAAATGGTATAGCAGTAACAAACCTTTTTATACATGTACGAATACCACCTGAAGACACGCAGGTGGTTATGTAGGACTCTACCTAGAAAATAAACCCCCCCACCCACTAAAACCCAATAAAACCTCTCCCGTCTTAATAGAGATTCACAGGATTCATTACGCACGTAACCACGACGCCCCAACGGCAGATTTGTCGAAGCAGACCATAACAACCATGGGGTTGTTCCAAGTACCAGGAGCAACCCGTATGGTACAATGAGCCCTCCCACTACGACAAGGCGAACGCACGTTGGAACAGAGAGTAGTAACCAACCTGCTCTAAATTCCTTTGTGTAATAAATTTATATTTTACAAGTATAATTATTTCCCGAACTTTGTATAATCACACTTAATTGTTTTAAAATATAAATGAAAGAGTTTGTAAGTGAATGTGTTAGTTATTCATTTACGCTCTAACAGCTCAACAAATGAACATCCCTAGATACTTTTCGTTCGTCAATGTTCGTGCTTGGATACCTTTATATATAAAAAACTAAAACCGACTTCCAGACACTAAAAAGTAAAATAATAAATGAATGGGGGTGTACATTTATTATAGATACCTACGTAATTACAGTTTCCAAGTCGGTGCCATCCGAAAATGCTTTAAAATACTAATATTTAATTAGTAAATATGACAAGGTAATAATTATGAACTTTAATTATAGTTAAAATATTATACATCAATTTGTGATGTATATATATGTATCGAAATAGATTTGCTTTACTTGGCGTTGGCTAGCACCGGTTTAAATATCGGTTTTATTGAATGGTGCAATATAACAGAGTATTTTTTAAACTAGTTTGATTTTCGGCTAAGAAAGTATTTTTACCATATCAATAATACTGTCATAGTTTTAAAAAAGCGGCTATATAATATTTTTGATAATTTTTCATTATTTTTTTTAAAGTTTTAGATATTCATCATCATTCCTCCACTCCACCACTCGAAAAAAAATCCATATATTTGGACTAATGGACGTGATTATAGTGCTTTCGCTTTTTATGCCCTGGACTTATAAATTGTATAGCATTTGTTTTCGTCTAAATAAAATTTTAAAGCTTACCTAATATTGCATAGTAAATTGAGATAAACTACTGCAATCTACATTTCCCCAGAGATGCAACGAACATAATACACGTATATTTTAGAGTACATATCTAAATGCAATAAATTCATAATGATAATTTAAAATAATGATAATGTTAATTTATTTATCATATAAAGCTTATTATTACCTAACTGTATCCAGTATAAGTATCATAGAATCTGTTTTATCTCTATCTATCTGTGTAATTTGAGAAAAAAATGAAAATGGCCGTGGTTTGCAATGGCCACAAAGATTGATGAATATGGTGTAAAATCATCAAAAGCAAAACAATGAAAAATGAATAAATAAAACAACGGAGCTTAGACAAGATGTCATTCTAATATCGTTGAAGAATACAAATTTCAAAACTTGTATTGAAATGATCAATCATTATTACCTATGTCGCTCA
Organism: Brenthis daphne; assembly: GCA_947093115.1. Taxonomy (NCBI): domain Eukaryota; kingdom Metazoa; phylum Arthropoda; class Insecta; order Lepidoptera; family Nymphalidae; genus Brenthis; species Brenthis daphne. Next base: position 25,615,889 of record OX352475.1, read on the forward strand.
CATATACATTTTTTTTTCTATTTTTAACGATTGATTGTAAAATAACATTTTCTGTTAGCCCCCTCCGAAGGTTTTAGGTTTGTCTTCTGGTTTGCATGAAACTAATAGTAAATCTGTATTCCTACTATATATATATATATATATATATATATATATATATATATATATAGCTGTTTATGGATCTTTACTTTATATTGTTCGCTCAATGGTCGAAATTTGACCACAATGATTCTTGAAAAAATATAAATAATAATACTGAACTGTTCTATCTTACCTATATAAAAAACCAACTTTTCTATTGAAAATATTAAAGCTTGTCAATACTAATTGTTCTGTAATAATATATGTATGTTTCTTTTTGTATGTAATATTGTTTACTGTTTATGTGTTTTATTGCTCAAAGTTTAATTAGTAAATAATATAATAATAATTATTATTAATATTTATATATAAAAGTTTATTTTTACTTAAAAACTTTATGTAGGTATCTATAAAAAGTTCCCATATGTTGATAATATAAACACTATTTACCAATAATATATTTACATAGTATTAAAATAATTGATTTTCATTTACATACAAAATGTTTTACCCGCAATAACTCTGGCCAGAGGCATTTATTAGCTATCCAATGGCACGTGAAATCGCATTTCGAAACTATTATATAACTGTTTTATTTTACGAAAATAATTGTTATTTTGACATGATTTTTTTTTAATATTCTAATTATAACTTACAATTAAATTTTTTTAAAACAATGTTAATTTTAAATTAAATAAATTAATAATTTATTCTTGCCTGTTCTATATATCTTTTATTTTATCATTTAGTTTGTTGTAAGTTCTCATCATCTTCTTGACTTTATACTTTATTGACTTTATTTTATAAATCTACATTAATATTATTTAAAGTTAGTCTCTAAGTTTGGATGTAGGCAGTATGAAGACTATTCATCGCATTCCAAAAATTCTTAAAATAGACTAGATCTTAGACCTGTTCAGGGGTTTTCAACCGACTTCAAAAATGAGGAGGTTCTCAATTCGACTGCATGTTTTTTTTTTATGTTTGTTACCTCAGAACTCCGACATTTATTAACCGATTTGGACAATTTTTGTTTTGTTTGAAAGGGTATACTTCCGGATTGGTCCCATTTAAATTTCAAAAAAAAAATACCACCCCTAAGGGTGGAAAAACAACTAATGATGAATTTAATCTACTTCTAATTGTCATATTGACTTGAAACTTTGCAAGTATTTCTATTTCCGTTGATAGTACAGTGGTTCAGTGCTGTTGACCTGATCTGATGGCAAGGCCAGAAGGTGGATAGGTGGAACTCTTCAACGGCTAATAGTAGATACTTTGAGTTTGGGCTTATTTTGTTTGATTTGACAAGTCTAACACGTTAGAATACTTACTTTGCTACTTCTGTCTACACTAAAAAGGGAAAAATAAAAACTTTTTAACAAAAAAATAAAAACCGACTTCAAACAAAAGCACTAAAAAGTAAAAAATAACTGATTGGTAGTTTTCATTTACTATACATACCTAATCAAATATTTTCAAAATCGGTGCCAGCCCATACAAAGCAAAGCACACCGACTTCGAAAATATTTGATTAGGTATGTATAGTAAATGAAAACTACCAATCAGTTATTTTTTACTTTTTAGTGCTTTTGTTTGAAGTCGGTTTTTATTTTTTTGTTAAAAAGTTTTTTAGTTAAAATAAAAGGGCTTATCGTGCAGAACAATTTTATAAAGTTCACGAAAACATCGAAAATAAATTACAAAATGCGTATTATCAAGTATACAGACTAATAGAAAAGTAAAAATATATGGCAAAGACACTGTCTGATTTCATCCTTTAGAGACTAGTACATATGTATTAGAATTCTCATAAAATTTTCAGTTTTCTATTAATAATAACATAGTATCTTCTGATATAACAATTATTTTAGTGCGTTTACAAGTTATTACGAATTGAATTAAGTCTTTGAGTATATATTTTATATTTAATAATTAATAGTATTGTATATTTGTGCATTCTGCAACATGTTCTTTTCAAACAAGTAAAATTAACAACAACAATAATAGATACATAAATAATAACAGAAAATTATAGTTTCTTAATTAGTAAAGTACCCGCGTAAATTGCTCTTGTAAGATCTATTGCATCACTTATTTGCTTCTCAGAATAAAAGCCTTTTGTGTTACACATATATGACTATTTTATTTTTTGCAAAGAGAATATTTCAAATGCTTCAGATAGTGCTCAATTCACCTCAGGGATTGATTAAGGGGCGCTTTGACTTCAATGCTTCATTTATTTCCTGTATTGATGATAAATTCGCTTTGAGCCTCGCTTCGAATACATCCCTGTATAAGTACGTGCTATAGTGAAGATCTATCTAGAATTGATTGGTTTAGCTTTTTATTATAGAAAAGAATAAAGCTTAATGATCGCAATAGCAGAGAATCTTTGGGTCTAGCTGGCATATTTTACTGTGCCGAGGTCAACAGTTCAATTTGCGTAGACCATTCTTTTGTTGACTATATACATAAATACATAACACGTTTTGATTATATACATAAACACGTTTTATATAGATAAAAATAGTTATTGTATATGTATACCTTAGGAGAGAGACACATGCTATGGCTGACTTTTCTGTAGGCGCATTGTTTTGATGTACAATGTACATAACTCTTAAGGTTTATACAGTGTTAGCCAAGTAATCGTACGATTTTTTATTTACAAAATACCGTTTAGGCTCAGTCATTTTATAAAAAATATTCTATTAGTGAAAACTGTATCAAAATGTGTTGCGTGGTTTAGAAGAAGTAAATGGACAAACAGACAGACGCAGACAGCGACTTTGCTGTATACTACGTATAGAAATAAGAGTATCAGTGTAATTTATGATATTGAAGTTATGGGATAACAACCAGCACTCCTTAGCCAATATAAACTAATAACTACTAAATGCTATTCTATATTTTTAATTATGTGAAACTTCTATTTAATAATAAGACTATGTGAATATACCTAGAATACTTCAAGGTAGTTATATTTTATTATAATTTTAAAATTATTTCGATGTTAATAAATATTTGTTTAATAAGTGGTTGCTGGACAATTAGATGGTACTATTAGATGGATATCATCGTACAGCAATTACGTAGTAGAAAATGTTATTACTACGCATGTATATTTTCAATTAGGTTAATTAGTATACTGAGTAAATTTTTTTATCTATACTAATATTATAAAGAGGAAAGATTTGATTTTTTGTTTGCTTGTACAGAATAGGCCCCGAAACTGACAAACTGATGACGAACTGGACCGATTTAGATGAAATTTGATAAGAGGATAGTTTGAGATCCTGGGAATAACATAGTAGGATAGTTTTTATCCCGGAAATCATCCCTTAAGAGGGTGAACATCTATCATCTTCTAAAAGGTTTTCTAGTTTTAAAGCAATAGCAAAAGCTTTGAAACAAAACGGCTTAGCTTTTCAAACCAAGTTTAGATTCGAAAGTTTTGTTGTACCATCTCAAGGGAATCCTTCAATATTTTCACATCGCATCGTATAGCTAAAAATCCCATTAAGACTTATTAAAAAAAAAATTAAAGAGCGTACTAATAGAAGGAAAAATAATACTAAAAGCTATTGCACATAGATTTCCTTATATTAATTTTACTTGTCTATGTGTTCTAATAATTTGTGTGTAATAATAATAGATAATATATTATATTTCTAATTATAAAAATACTACAAATGTTCTTTGAATTTTCATCTTTTAATCTATAGGATATTTAACTATACCTTTAAAAATGTTAAGTCAGAAAAAGAAAGAACATGAAATACGAGACTTTCTACATTACACCATTTAGTGTGAAAAGTCTCTTATTTCACGACAATTATGTAATAAAAGTAACGTAAATGAAAATCCGGATAATGCCATAAATATTATATATGCGAAAGTTTGGATGGATGGTTTTTTGTTACTCAATCACGGCAGAACGGCTGAATAGATCTAGATAAAATTTGGCACAGAGATAGGTTATAGTATGGAATAGGACATAGCTTATTTTTTACCTCGGAAAAATGTACGGTTCCCGGGGGATATCTAGGGACAAACGCGAGTAAATTGAGGGTGAGAATTTTACAAGTTATGTTTAAATACGATCTGCAATTGTAGAGTTAGTGGGCATAATTTTTTTTTTACTACTTTATTATATGAAGTAAAGCTAGAATAAGACAAGGAACATGAAAGATTGAATATAGATAGAAATATAATCAACAAAAAATAAGTATAAATTATACAAAAGTAGTTTAAAAAGGTTGTCAGCCTGATTACCCTGAATATCGCTAAATTTATTTTAATATAAATTAAGCGATATTCAGTTCAGTTCTTGTCTAGTTAACTATTAGATAGGTAATACTAAAGGATACAGTATCAAGACGTACTATCTAGCAATTGAATTCCAGTATCCCAATGTGGAATGACACGCGCGATAGGACTCCGCCCTTACGTGGTTGACATGCCACCTATCCGCTTACTCTGGCTACTGGGAATATTTGAGATGAAATTTCATTCGCTTGATAATATAAATTTATAATCGAATCAGAACATTACTTGGTTCGTTTGGATCATTAAAAAAATCTATGTAAAATTAAAAACGAATGTTTTATTAATAATTAATAATTGATATGTATAAAAAATAAACGAAATTATCGGGTCTTTTCTTTTTTTCTTTGGATAAAAACCACATTTAATGTTGACTTAACTCTTAGTCGGCTAGTTAAGTAAATAAGCCAGGTGATATAATTAGTACATTGTATTATATTAATTAATAGTTAATAATATAGATAGATATATATTGATGCTTTCTTCTATCTTTTACTTGTATATGTATAACTTAATTGTGAGTGTTTGTTTGTGTTTAAGGTGGAAAAAAATACTATAAGCAGATTGGAACTGAGTTGGAAAATATGTACGATAGTTAATCGGTAACTAGCTATTAGTATTACCGATAGCAGTTTTTATGAAGCATTTGTTGAAATATTGTAGCTAAGGTCAAAGTAACAATGTAAGCTGTGGAACTAAGATAAATAAAAAAATCTTTTCAACTCTTTTCAGGGATATAAATCCAACATCCAATGAATTGTATTCCGTTCGTAAAATTGTTTTTTTATTACTAAACTAGCGAATTGCCCTCACTTCGCTCAGGTTTTATTTTTTTGAGCCGAACCGTAATTCTTTATCTAAAATAAAAGTATCTTAAGTTACTCCTTATAACATCAGCTATCTGCCATTAAAAGCTCTAAAATCAGTCCAGCCGTTTCGAAGATTAGCCGGAACAAACAGAAAGACAGACAGACAAAATTTTTAAAAATTACGTTTTTCTTATAAGTACCGTGTTTAATTTCATACAAACAGACACCTCAATTTTATTTATCTGTATAGATGAGATTGGTGGATATATGTACCTACTACTTTAGTTCTGAGCAAAGTCTCAAATATTAAACATTTTAAATGAAAATGATAATAATAATTTAAATTGTACAAGAATACTTTATCGCAGAAGAATTAAATTCCAATATGTGAATCGATTGGATTCCTCTCTTTCGATGTTGACATTTTACCACTTTGCTATATATCACTGCGGCGTCTTCCGTCGCGGATAAGTAATAGAAAATAAATAACAAGGCAATGGATTTATATTGGTAAAAGGGTAGCGGAATCATTCATTACTCTTTTATACCTCTCAATATTTTGTATAGATTTTATTGGAATCTATTATAATGTTACGTGTCTATGGTTCAAAATTGCAAATGGGGATAGTTCGACACTTCATTATTAATGTATACTCTGATCAGATATCTATACAAAGCTTAGTTATACTTTGACTCAACCAAAATTTATTCTTAGAGAGCTATTACAGTGCATGTAAATAGCGCAAAGTGTGCGTTCAAACACGTGCACTCTTTATTCACTGTCGAACTCAGGTGAGATGACACAACCGGTGAGAAATCAAAGTTTTAATATCGTACATATCGTTTTTAACATTTAATATAGATTTCTTAGTGATAAGATATTTTCTCGCAGTAAAAAGTATTCTATATGTTGATCCGGATAACCAGCTATTATTATACCAAATTTTGATCAAAATCTGTCTAGTGGTTTTTTCGTGATACGTTCCTAGATCGACAGACAGACAGACAACATTCTAAAAACTATAGACTCGGTCTCTACATCGATAATAATGACTATTTCAATAAGATTTTCCAAGAAATATTTGCTGTACAGATTCGACTCAGAATTTTATTAAAATTTCCTGTACTTTGTAAGTACCTTTATATTATGCATAAAAAAGCTTCTGATTTATTGTATCTTTTATCGTAACGTGTGCCCCTAATAGATTAAATCTAATCTAAGATAATATCAGTAGGAACGTGTTTGAAGTTACTCATTTCTCTGCGAATTTTCATTAAAGCTTGCCATCACAAGCACGTAGCTAATAAAATTCCGTCGTTTTTAGAACAAACGGTTTTAGATACTTTGAGTAGAAGATATGGGAGTATTTATGTTTAAAAAATTAAAGTATTGACTTAATTCGGTAAGAGCGAACAATAATTTTGCAGTAATTTTCAAAACAATTTTTGGAAAATAGATGAAGCCAGATCGATGTAAAAGAAGGCAGAAGAAATGTTAAAAGCAGTGAGTATCCATTCGTAAGACACTCGCTTGAAACACTATGTGAAGCGGATTCAAATCCCGAGTCTCGCATCTCTGAGATGTTCCGGCGATAATCTCGTTTCCAATTGGTTAACCGTTTATTGGTGATTAAAAACATTAAGGAAGTCGGCATGTTTGAGTATATTACTTGTTTTGGAAAGAACAATCAACACTAGACCTGTGTATTATAATAAAAAATATATACATATTCTGATTGTAAATTAGTAAAAACACAATTGATTAAATAAAAATAAATAAATATTTTGAAACATTATTACTCAGCACCATCTAGTTCCATGGTAAGCTACGAGGCTTGTGTTATGGTCACCAGATAGTTGATACACTACACATATATAACTTTTAAATACATACATATTATAAATATAAACACCCATGACTGGAGTACACACATTCGTGCTCAACACACAAATGAAAACCCTCAGCGGGATTCGAACCCTCGACCGCTGGCACAGCAAGTAGACTACAAACTGAGCCAAACGCGTCGTCTAAATAAAATTAATTATTCCCATATAATAGAATATACAGAACAATTGAATAATAATCCTAGAAATAATATGGAAGAAGCGTTTATTTAATTAATAAGAGCAATTTGCGCTTTACAAAATTTTATTATCTTTTCATACTAAACAAAAACCAATTGGAAGACCGTTGACGGGTCTAACGCCGAACAAAACACATTGTTCCTTGAAAGGTAATTAGAAAGCTTTAATTTGAAGAATATTATATTAATAATAATGGTTATAATTACTTTTTCTATTATTAAGCCCTATTATTCTACCTTTATTGTGCGTCTGCCGTCAACGTTTAAGTATATAAGAGAGGCGGTCCAATTCATTATTAAAGAAAGAACTCGATATAAAATGATGTATGTATGAAGAAAATAATAAGAATCCACGGTTATTAAATTCTGCATTTACAGGAAATTATGTTTACAGATGAAATATTATCGTATAATATATTGGAAACATGTAATAAATATAAAAAGAAAAAAAAATTGAATATTATAAATGTGAAAGTTTATGAGAATAGATGGATAGATGGTTGGACGGATGGATGTTTGTTATTTTTTCACGCCAGAATGGCTGAACGTGGATCTGGATGAAATTTGGCACAGAGGTAGATCGTAGTCGTTGAAATAGCACAAAAAAAGTACGGTTCCCGTGGGATAGATTTTTTTTTATTTAATGACGAACCCGAAGCGACAGTGAGTTGCTAGTAATTTATAATAGCACTTTTCGGCACATCCTCGAAATTGATGATTTGATTGACACCTTCATCTGGCAATTAAGTGAAAAATAATAAGAATATTACTCAGAAATGAATCACGGCTGAGGCGTTACATTAAATAAACTTGAATATCTTAAGGGGCTTCTGCGTGTTGGACCTATGTCCCTACGCAAACCTTCCAAAGGCATGGGCTCGAACCCGTGAATTCCAAAGAGATACAAATAATAATACTATAAAATACTAAAAAAACAATCAATATACAAAAAAAGATACAAACAGACGAACATAGAACCTCTTCATTTGTGGAACTCGGTTAAAAAAGCTCAAAAACAACAGAAATTACGATCGCATGTCAAAATAAGGATACCTAAATAGCTTTTGGCATGAAACCATGATGATTCGAAATAAAGAAAATTACTGCTAAATTAAACTATATTATTGACATAAAAATGAAATGTCGTTATGTAATTTACTTCGAAATCACAATATTAGGTATTTTTAGAAATCTATACATTTTCTAATCTGTTTGTCAGTATGTCTGTTTTGTCTGTACGTTTGTGCGCGCTAATCTCAGAAACGTCTTAACCAATTTGGGTGCGGTTTTCACTAATGTATATTGGTTAGCTTAACATTTTGTTTTATTTCAATCGGTTCATAATCATACGGACTTGATATTTTAAAATCGATTCTTAATTCAAAGAAGGCATAAAGACGTGTAAGAATCATGTAATAGAGATTGAAGAACCTACTCTTTGTAGTTTTTAATACTGGTGAAGATTTTGTATGCATTGTTTTGTTTTAAAGGCTTTGTATGCATTCTTGTGTGAAATTAAATAATGGTGTACAAAGTTAAAATTTTATTTTAAGCTTAAAAATATGGCAAATATTTAAAATATTTTAATATTTAAAAAAAAATAAACATGTACTAGATTTCAGTATTGATGATCATTTTACTGTTTGCTTACGGGAAAAGTGTTATCCGAATATTTATTCTTTACATATTCTATACCATGGGTCAATAATTAGGTACGTACGACTACGAGCTGATCTTTTAAAGAATACGTCACCTAATGCCAATTATGTTCATTAATATATTTTTTTTCCTTTATTTTATTGGAATGAAGACATAATAAAGCTGCTATATAACTTTAGATTTGATATCATACGAGACTACGTTCGTAGACAAAAACAAGGGCGGCTCTGCCATACAAAATTTATGATACTTACCTTGCGTTTTTATTGCTAGAATCACTGAACCTAGTATTCGTTCGGTACGAGGGAAATTTTGGTCAACAAAAAGTACCTAAAAATTAAATTTTATTTTTAGATAATTTTTTGCATTTATTATTTTTTGAATACTTTTTTAATGAAGGCTTCACGTTCATAATTTGTTTTAAGCAATCTGCTTGCCTACTTTTAAAGAAATATGAGTTACTATTGTTTAGCTATACTCCGCAGTGCACATGCAAACGTACCATGGTTTTTATTATAATGGGATGTGTTTTATTTAGTTAATGTTGTTAAATTAGTGATATATAAATAAATTACAATAATAATTAAAAAAAAATTTTTCTTAATTTATTTTTCACTAACCTTTTTTTTTATAAATTATTTTTTTCGAGATAATGAATGCGGAGGCATGTGAGTTATGGTTTGTCATACATCGATTTCCCACTAAAAAACGAGGAATACTTGTGAGAGTAATTTATAAGAACAGTACTCAGATTCTTTAATTTAATTAATATTATTTACAAGATACACTTATAAAGTAGAAGATGTTAGAAGAAAATGCTGTTACCATCGTTGTTTAATATGAGATTGAAGTAAAAAAATGTAAACGTTGATTTAATTAAGCCTTGCCATGAAATCAGAAGGCCCTCTTTAATCAGCTCGATCTTTACCAGAAATTGACTTAACGAGTAAATTAAGAAAATCTTTACTTTATAGGTTAATTTAATTTTAAAGCTTGCTGCCAATTCATTGAAAAAGATTTTTTAAGATTGCCTGAAAAGGGATATCGACAATAGAGACAGGTAATTGAATTAAAGCCACACTAATTAGGAGCTTAGGTAAATATTTAAAAGGAAAATGTTAAGGTAAGGTATTAGATTTAAAAAGCCTCTGACTGTGAATCAAGATAAAATTTCGAAATGTTTATGGCCACTCCGTTTTATACCGTCTGAAACTTCTTTCAATGGACTTGAACGCTTGTGACCTTTCACGTGTCACGACACGTTTGGCTCAGTTTGTAGTAACGCTACTTGCTGTAGCCAGCGGTCGCGGGTTCGAGTCCCACTGGGGGCATTCGTTTGTGTTATGAGCATGAATGTTTGTACTCCAGTCATGGGTGTTTATATTTATAATATAAATGTATTTAAAGTTATATATGTGTAGTATATTAACTATCTGGTATCCATAACACAAGCCTCGTAGCTTACCATGGAACTAGATGGTGCTGTGTTAATGTCCCAACATATTTATTTATTTATTTAAATATACATATAATTAAGTAGCCCAATAGTAATTTTAATTCTAGCTACTTTTCATAAACCAAAACAATCTTCTTGTTGCATACGAAAACTTAAAATATGAGACAATTTTTACTTAAGAAATATCAATATATTTTTTTACTTCATACTTTTAACAAATAGATATTACAGACATAAATATTTCAATTGCAAAAGTCTCACTTTATTTCATTTATTATTATACTAGCTATCCAATAACTTTAGTAACGTAACTTTAACTTTAGAAGCATAACAAGTACGGTTAATATTTTAAACTGGAGATTAAAGATAACTTACACTTGTAGTTCAATTTTCCATAACTCATAACTTAGTTTTCGATATATCCAGGTTGCATGCGTCTATAAATCAAACATGTTTGCCGTATTTGTTTAAATTTTATAATATTTTTAGCCCCCGAGGCAAAAAGAGAGGTGTTATAAGTTTGACGTCGATGTCTGTCTGTCTGTGTGTGTGTCTGTCTGTGGCATCGTAGCTCTCAAACGGATAGACCGATTTCGATGCCGTTTTTTTCATTTAAAAACCAGTTTCCTTGCGGTGGTTCATAGCCATAATTGGTTAATAGCGGTACGGCAGTGTAAGAGTCAGCTCTTTTCCAAAACGATATAAGGCATTTTGGCGTATGATTCTCGATTAAGTGCTTCACGCGTGCCAGTGTAATCGTTAAATTACAATTAATTTGCGTAGGGAGTTTTTAAATTTTTAATTTATACTTTAAAAGATGTTTGTCAATCGAAACTATTATTGCTTTAAGACACTCAATATTTATAGTATTAGTTTGTGGTTTTCAAACATGCCAGTTGAATATAAGTCCCAATGTCACGTAGAAGTAATTGAGTTCAAGTTCCAAGCAAGTCCATATTTCTATAAGTGCACAAACGTTAAGTGGTCGCAGCGGTAGGCAGTGATCGTACTAACACTTTGACTTTGCATTTAATTCTTTTGTCTCATTGGTGCACCATATATTATGTATCTACATATAGTCTTTATTATATATTATAAGTGCTAATTAATACTCTTGACTATTTTTTAAAGTATTTCAAGTACAAATAATGATTTTGGCCTATATTTTCTTTGTTTAAAAATTAGCCTATGTTACTCTCCAGCCCTGAAACTATCTCCACACAAAAAAACGCGTCAATCTGTCACTCTGTTTTGACGTGAAAGAAGGTCAAACAAACAAACACATTTTCACATTTATAACATTAGTATGGATGTCAATAATACACTTAGAATTATGAAGTAATTTGCTTTAAATCCAATCATTATTTTTTCATGCCAAAGGCCGTTTAATTACGTATTGTTCTATTGGCACGCGATCATAAATAACGATCTTTTGTTTTTGTAATATTATTTTTTCTTATTAAATTCCTTTTTTCAAATAAAATATATTTTCAAATTATCTGTCTAGTATACCTATATTTAATATGAGAAAAGTATTAAATAAGGTAGAGATACAAAGATATTAAAAGATTATACTCGTAACCTATTTCATCTAAATATTTTTTCAATTTTTTTTTAACATTGGGAAATGCATTTTCGCACGACGTGTGGGACTCACCGGCGTAATACAGCCAGTACTACCCACTAAAACCCAACAAAACCTTCCCCCGTCTTAATGGGGCGTCGCAGGATCGCTTACGCATTCAACTACGAAGCCCCGACGGCAGGTCTGCCAAAGCAGACCACCACAACCATGGGGTTGCTCCAAGGTCCACTCTGCTATCAGAGAAGTACCAGGAGCAACTCGCATGGTACACCGCACACCGAAGTGGGCAACCTCCCTGTGCGTTTCTTAGCTTCGCGCCCGGTTGGATTGCCGGGCACTACTGAACCCCCACCACGACAAGTTGAACGCACGTTGGGGGGGAAATATTTTTTCAATTAGTTCAATCTTAATTATTCTATTTTATAAAACGTTACGTTAACATTTACTTATCCATTTGTTTGCAATTTTTCTAATTTTTTTTCTAAGTTTTGCGCTTATGTGCTTTCTCATGGTTATGGGTTAAAGCAAAATCTTACTCAGATTACATCATTTTCTTTCACACATATGTACCTTCAAGTATTTGGATCACAAATATTAACAAGTGAACTGAGTATTTTATTATATTAAATATTTAGAGACAACGTTTGTAGTATATACCTTGGTAAAATAAAAATAATAACAATTTTGACGATTCAACGATAATATGTCGAAAAATCTTTAAAGCCCGATGTAAGAAGAAACAAATAGTATTAAAAGTTAATGCCGATACAGTTTTATAATTACTTTCAAGGATGTGCCGATAAGCGCAGCTTTTGACTCTTTTATTTTTAAGCTGTGAAGTTCCACTTTCCATTCGACAGTGGAGGGGGGGGGGAGAGTTATTAGTGTACATGCGACTGCGGCGAAGCCAAAATAAATATCGTATAAGTACATGTTTTATTATGTTAAGTATATATATATGTTCTTTCGTCAACTTGTTCTCGTCTGTTTAGTTCACTTATTACACAGTCGGGTATTTTTTTATTTGTGTAATTCATTTATAGCTTTTGTCTTTGATATTCATGCAGATTAATGTAAGCTGGCCGACTTCAGAAGCTGAATTTGTTCTAAACTAGGTCATGATATTTTTGTGAATACTTGCTGGTCAAATTAAAAATTAAGAACAATGCATTATCAGTTCAAATACAAATATAAAAATATAGATTATAAAAATACATGATGTTTTATAAAGAATAATAATAATAGACAGTAAGCCGATTATTTTTCGAATAATTATTAATAAAAAGAAGTCTCATTTTGGAAAAGAAAATATGGTTTTGAATATAACATAATATCAATACCTTATGAATTCTATATTAGGGATTTCCTGTTCTAATAACGAAGTTATTAATAATGAACAATACACTTCTGCTAATGTCAGTATGTCGATTAAAGCTCTTCTTAATTGACTATTAAGCATCAGTAATTATCTTGACTCTAGCCTAACTACCTCATATCTAGCGTAATCCACATTATATGTGTTTAACATAATCAATATTAAAGGCCGTTTCTACTAAATTTTTAATATTATAATTAAATGAATGAAATATCATCAGTAAATGTATGTAGGTTGTATACTGTATCTCCCCGATGTATGTTTACCTTGTCGTAGTGGTGGGGAGTGTCAAGGCAGTGGCAGATTAAACATTACGACTACCGCCATAATAAAAAAATACATACAGACAAACATAGAACGTCCTCCTTTTTGGAAGTCGGTTGATTAAAATAACTTTTTGAAGCAATTTTTATGTATTGTACTCGTAGTTCTATTTATGTTTCATTGATCACATTTCCTAACTAAACAGAAAACACGATTTAGTATTATATATGTTATATATATAATATGCAAATTCTAAATTAAATTTTCTGCATGTTTGTTTGGAAAGCGTAAAATGTACGGGAATATCTTTCGAATTACCCTGTCGTGACACGTTTTATACGACGGTCAGTGTCCACTTTCAGGTTAAAATACACCGCTGCATGCTTGAGAACAATGCTAGTAAATTGCGTCGGAACTTTATTTTGTTTTGTGAATGTACGTGAAAAGTTACAAGGATAAAAGTTTGTGTGCAGTATTATAAAATAGATACTTACTTGATTTAAGGTAGAGATAGGTATGGGAAGGTTTATTTTTCTTTAATGGTTTTTCTATATAAAATAAACATCGAATGATGTTTTCAAATGTCATCCTTATACTGACTAGATTGGAACTAAAACCGTATTATAAGCACAAGTATTTGTTTCATACGGGATTTGAATCATATACCTCTAACAATTAAAAAAAAACATAATCAGATGTACATAAGGCTTTATAGAATTAAAATTATAAATAAAAAATATGCTTCACATAATCTATACATACTCTATACAGATAAATAAAATTGAAGTGTCTGTTTGTAATGTCGAAAACAGCATGTCTAAATGCATATGAAATTATATACGGTACTTAAAAGAAAAACGCAATTTTTAAAGTTTTTGCCTGTCTGTCTGTTTGTCCGTTTGTTCTGGAGAATGTCTGAAACGGCTGGACTGATTTTGACGGGACTTTCACTGGAAGATAGCTGATGTTATAGGAAGTAACATAGGTTACTTTTATTTTAGAAAAAGAATTAGGGCTCCGCTCAAAAAATTTAAAACAAACTTAGGGAACCCGAGCGAAGCGAGGGTGCGTCGCTAGTAAGAAATATAATTCACCATTTTTATTTTTTAAAAATATATGAACATTTTACAATGAATATTTGAAAAAACGATACTTAAGACACAAAGGTACGAATTTTTAAATTACAAGGCAAAAAGATTGAATACAGCTTTGGTTCAACATTTTTACGGAATATCTGTATGATAATTCAAAGACTAAGTATAATCAAATCAAGAAAACTTTATCTCATACACGCTCAATCAAGTGATTCGTTTAAAAGATTTATTTCTAGACTGAAACTAAACCTGATTAAAAAGATTAAAAGTGTCACGACTACTGCCACTGTCTTTCCATTAATCCTTGGACTTATGCCGCGACAAAGTTAAATGGGGGATTTAAATGCGAAGGCTCTCTTTATTAAACTTCCTAGACCATTCTGGCTTTCGCTCTAATTATAGCGGACTTTTTGTTAATCTCAACGCGGCGTTACGTAGAAACTTGTAAAATAAAATTGATTTTAATAAATGTAGCCGAGTTTTATTTAAATTAGCATTTGTTAACATTTAAATTAATACTTTCTTAGATTTACGCGAATATTTGACATTTTAAATAAACAACACACAATTTTACAAAAAAAAAATTATTTTAAGAATTCAAAAATGGTACCAAAATACCTTACAATATTTGTTGATTTTAATTCTAAACATTTTCTTAATAAGTAGGTACATATTATAATTAAATACAGCAATATTATTTATTTAATTTTAGCTATTATTATTATAAATATTACAATTTTTTTTTAAAATATTTAAATTGCTATGATGATCTATATTTAAAAAAGTACATATAGTAGCAAATGCAAAGCATGAAGTATATGTTGCGTAAACAAGTGTATTAAATTAAATATGACAAATACAAATATATTAAATTTAATATGATTTTTTGAGGCCTCTTCGGTCTCAAAAAGTTTTGAATGATTTTACTTTTGCATTGAATATTTACGTTATTTATAACTTTGATGGTTTAATCATCAAATATAATTCTGCACTTCTCATCGTTTCACTATACTGTTAGTATTTTTTTAGTTATTCTTTCTACAAAACAAACAAAGATACATAATTCCAGGAAGTAATTTGTATCGTAAATACATCACAAAAAATGTTTTTTTGTGATGTATTTACGGTTTTCGGATTTTTCCCATTACTTGTGCTATAAGACTGCTTCTTGGCAAATTATATAATTCTAGGGTAAATGTGTGCAATAAATATCCATCTTTTGATTGCGTTGACTTAAAAGTTTGATTTTTTCACAACTCCAAGGGATTGCATATCTGAGTATTTGATATGAATATCAACTTGTTACCTCAACGCGTTCCAGAAAAAAGGGTCTGGACGGACAGAGAGACAGACAGACGCACAACGAAGTGATCCTAAAAATAGCCGTAGAGCTATTGCATTTACAAGGCATGTAAACTTTTTTGTCATCCACTTAAAATATCATATTTTTATGCATATTGGTACATCTATTAACTATATTCTCTTGTAGTCAATTTTTCTAGCATTTTTAACAAGTTCCTTTTAGCGCTAAGTTTTCTTCGAAAGTAGTTCAGCCGAGTTTTAGAAAACTTTTTTATTGAGTTCTATTTCAAGTAACATTGTAGGGTGAAGACATAAAATGTTATAGCGTAGCCGATAGCGTAGCGTAGTTATCTAAGTTTCTATGTATATCTTCGCTAGTGGTCGCAGATTGAATTCCGCTCATGATTATTTATGATTGATTTCGATTCCGATGTCGCACTCTAACTGTATATGTATCCATGTGCTTTTCGCATATTTCATACATTTAAACCAAATATATATACAGACTATATAATAAAATATGTTATTTTTAAGTCCTTTGCTTAGAAAAATATCACTCTAAAATATACGGAAAAAAAAACTCAGGATCGAATAAATAGATATATAATCAAACTAATATTATAAATGGAAAAATTTGCTTGTGCGTTTATATTGTTATTTCTTTACTCTGTAACAATTAATCGGCTTAGGTTTAAATGGATGAAGATTAGAAATAAGTATTTCATGATATCTGAACCGAGTCGAATGCGAAAGTTAGGAAGTGAGAATGCAAAACCCAAAAATGGATACTGGGAGGGTTGTTGGGTTTTAGTGGATAGTACTGGCTTTTCGAGCCGGTGAGTCCCACATAATTAACCACCTGTATGTCTATAGGTGGTATGCGTAAATGCATTTCCCAGCTTAAAAAATGGCATAACTTACTTTGTCCTACAACACACTTTTCGCTCAGGCAAAGCCGTGGATATTAACTAGTAATTTGTACAAAATAAACAAATTTGAGCAAGTGTTAGGGTAGATGCAACTAAACCATTTTTAAATGGTTCCTATATAGTTCCAAAAAATAAATTACAAACTAAAAAAACCAAAAGCAAAATAGAATTGGTTTTGATGTCAGCACTCTACAAGCGTGTAAAGGATAAAACCAAACATTTTATTACATTCGTTAAGCCGCGAGTATCCGCTCAATAGAGTCAGTATGTACCTACGAGGCTAAAATAAAATATATAACGCTTTCTGTTGATTGAAAACATTTAATATGAAGTCTTTAATAAAAACAATCAAAAAGAATTAATGTAATATACTTGACAGAGAATTTTAAGAGTATTCAGAATAGGTAGTGCATTATAATATCACCTGTGAAGCTGACTTGTTTCAGGGATATTGGTATTTTAGGGGTATTGGTTGATATCTATCGAGGACATTATTATTATCATTATACTTAAAAGCACTAATTACCTCATCAGTTTAGTGGCTTCCTGATACAGTAATGAAATCGGTAATGGATTTGAGTTCTGACTCGGGCTAATTATACTGACTGGGTTTTTCTGTTAAGAGAATCTCAGCGTTATACTGGCTTTAGGATATACATGTTCCAGAGATACATCGTATCATGCAAGCTACAAATGATACTTTTTTATCCCGATAAAGCTTCCGCAGGATAACACTAACCAAAAGAGAGAGAAACTGTGGGCAGAAACTAGCATATAACTTTTAACTGTTATTGCTCTAACAGCAGCAGTAAATATTTGTCAAATCTTATACATATAAGCTTTAAGTTAAAGTTACGGAATTAATCCTAGTCGAAACTATATCATTTATGACGCTATCAAGTTCCGCAAACGTTCGCCGGAACTTAAGTACCAGAGATATTTGCTCTTACCTGTAGGATTCACAGAGGATTCGCCGAATTGCTTTTTTAGAACTTACATTATGTTGATTTAGTTTATATACGAGAATACTATGTTGGCACAGAATATATTAATATATTTTTTTCTCTTCAAATCAATTAAGAGATTGTAATTTAATGTCACTGGTATAAAAGACGTTGTGCGGATCAATTTCCATTTCGAAGTAAAAAGCTTACTTGTGATTATTTTCTCTTTCCACTTTTCTTTACTTTCTTAAGTCTTTAATTAATTATAAAAGATTACTGATTTAATAATATAACAACAAAATATTTAGTCTAAGGTACTGAGCCTTTGAACTTGATACTTATACAGTAGGTACGTATATAACTTAGCAGAACGGTCCTTAGTAATTAATTATTTAAGGAATTCAAAGAATTATAAAAATATCTTTGAGATAAATTTGAAGCGCTAATCTTTTAAGGTTTGGACGTCTATTATTATTACACTTGTATAGGTGGCAAGTATAAAAGGGATCCTAACGTACGTCCGCATGATGCAAGCTGCACCTATATGTTGACCAAATTTCATCGAAATCTGCTTAGCGGTTTAAGGGTAAAACGTAACAATCAAATAGAGTTACTTTAATATTCATAGTGTATAATATAATGCTACTCAGTGATAGTTTATTATTTTTATATATTCACAGTATTAAAAGAATTTTTACTTTATCTTCACAAAAAATTTTGCTTTTTACCAAACCAACCTACCTTCAAAATTTAGTACCAAATTCAAAATTCAGCAGCGTAATAAATCCCGTGCCTACTTTCGTTAACACACAACAGCGGATACGGGCCTCGTTATCGCTTGTTCGGCAAACTTCCTTCTGCCGTCGTTTATAACTTGTTCAGATATGTTTCCCTTGGTGCGCTTTAAGCAATATCTTATAGATACAATGAAATGGTGTAATAGATATGATTTGATTACTATAATATGAGTTAAGGTTTATGAAAATTATATTTTACGTATAAATTATTTACATATTTGCAGAACATAAATTATGTAAATCTGTTCAGTTATTGTTGAGACGAAAATCTACTTTATTTTTACCTTGTCTTTTCCATTCTACGTGATGTAGGCTAAATATATTGTGCTTACAATGCTTAAACGCTTAGTACGAAAATTAAATTAAATTAAGTCTAGGTTTGATTACGAACGATATTAATTGCCAATGGCGTGACAGAGCATCCTAAGTTACAAGTCAAATTTTCGTTCTAATAATAGTTGGCAGTGACATTATTCCAATAACTTCCTAACTTATTTTATGTATAGTATAAATTTTAGCATACATACGAGTATATTAAATTTAATATATGTTGTAGGAGATTTTTAATATGTATGTATCTAAAATTATATATGTGTAGTGTATCAACTATCTGGTATCCATAACACAAGCCTCGTAGATTACCATGGAACTAGACGTTCCTGTAAACATAATTTTATGTTGGGACATTAACACACAGGAAAATAAAAGTAAATAAATAAAATAAATGTTTATTTATTTATTTTTATTTTCGTCATTAATATTTAAAAAAATTACGCTTAATTTACTAAAATGTTAAGATACTAATTAGTAATAGATGTCAACAATATCTATAATTAAATTTTATTCAAAAGATTTTCACAAGCAAAAGGCTTTATAATCGTCAATTATAATAATTAAATTAAATATCATTTCTTGAGGAAGCTACTCGTGCTAAAGGCTCAGAAGTTAGAAGGCACTTCTTGTAAAATTACAATTTATCTCAAAATAAAAAAATACGACGCAATATTTAAGCACAGAAGCCATAAATTTTATGAAATAATTAAAGAATATTAGTTTTACTTTTTAACACCACAAAATTATACATCTTTAACCATTTAAATGTAAAGTAGATTAATCGCCTTTGAATACAGTTATACACCAGCATTAACATGGTTTCTACATGAAATATTCAGTAGTGAAGCGAGACTTATAATTTATATATGATCAAACGAACTTCCAAGTGAAGTTCGATCATTATTATATGAGTCGCTTCATTCGAAGATATTATTTTTACCCTGTAGTCCCCTTCCCTTGCGCTAGCAACTACGCACGTCTTTAGATAAGTTTTTTAAGTACCTACATTTTTTTTTTGTGTTTACCCACGTTTTAACTATTTCAACTTCGGTTTTTGATCGTGTAGTTTAGTCATTATTTTAGAGAACTCGATTTTTTGCAAATCTCTTGAGGGCTTTTTGGGTGGGTAGGGAACAAAATATCTTCGAATGAAACGACTCATATAATAATGATCGAACTTCACTTGGAAGTTCGTTTGATCATATATTATATTTCGTCGCTTCATTCTTCAGATATTATTTTTACCCTGTAGATTTTAAGAGTTTATATGAGATTTGCAATGTTACGTTTCAATTAAAATAACAAGTATTTTTACAAAATGAACGTTTAATCTTAAGCAAAAATAAAGTATTGATAGACTATACTATAATAACTAATTTAAATCAAATATTTTTGCATATTGATTCTGCAAATTCTGCTTCATTAATCACATTAAGTTTGTAAAATTTAGCAAAAGTTTGAGAACGACTCGTCCATCCCGCAGCTTTCCGTATGGTATCAATACATACCCCAGCGGAATTTGCAGAAGAAGTTGAAGCGTGTCGTGTACTGTGTGCACTGAATATTGAAGTATTAACACCACTTTCTGATAAAACCAATTTAATCCATCGACTTATCGTTTGAGCTGTAGCCGTCCTGTGAGGCTTTTTAATTGTCAGTATTAAATTATTTTTGTTTTTGTCTCTCAATTTCTTAGTAACATGGATATAATCTGTAAGTACGGTAGCTGGACAAATATTTTTATTCTCAATGAAAAAAGGCAAATAAAGTATGGGTTGTTCTCTTCCTGGGGCTGAAGTTTTAATAACGTCAGTTATTAAAATTTTCACTCCAGCATCTGAGGTATATATGTTACTTATCTTTATCAACGATAGAGTTTGAACTCGCTGTGCCGTACACAAAGCAAGTAGTATAACTACTTTCTTTGTTAATTGACTCAACTCAAGATCTCTATTTGGGTACCAATTAGAGATATGATTGAGTACTATCTGTGGGTCCCAAGTGTGAGCGTATTTTGGTCTACTTGGCTTGAGTTTGTAGGCTCCTTTTAGCAATCGCTTAATGCATTCATCGGACCCAATATTATTGCCCAGAAGTAAAGAGTGCGCAGATCTATGAGAATTTAGTGAACCGTACGAGGCACCTTTATTGAATTCTTCAGTTAAAAATGATATTATCTTTGCTACCGTACTGTCAAAAATATTCATGTTATTTGTTTTACAAAACTGCCACCAGAGTTTATATGATACACTGTATTGTTTTTTGGTATTATCAGAAAGTGATGCCAACATGAGATCTATAGCTTGGACTGGGATGTTACGCCGAAGGAAGGCTTCTCGGAGAGTATCGCCGCAGCCAGCATAAGATGGCTGTGTAGAGGATGGTGATAGTTCCTGAAATTGGATTGAAGTAAAAATTTACTGGGTTCAAAATATATTATTTCAGAACAGATTAATTCTCTCAATATGGGGAACCATGGTTGTGACGACCACCATGGAAACACAAATATACCACACGCTTCATCGTTTATTATTTTATTAAGACATTTTGGTATTAACGAAAATGGAGGGAAAGCATAAAAAAATTTATGTTTCCAGTTAATGGTAAATGCTTTGACAAAAGATGCATCAGGATCGGGAAACCAGGCTGCATATATTTCGCATTTAGCGTTAATGCGAGAAGCGAATAAGTCAATCTCAGGTTGACCCAATTTACACAAAATAGTTTCAAAAGCTTTGTCTGATAAACTCCATTCTATATCAGGGTTAATTTTTCTTGATTCTGCATCCGCTTCAATATTTTCTTTAGTATTAATATATGACGCAAATATCCATATATTTCGCTTCTCACACCACTGCCAAATTTTAAAAGTAAGGTCGTTTAAATGAGGATATTGTATTCCTCCCATTCTATTAATATAACTTAAAGCTGTATTATTATCAACTCGTAACAATATAGCACAGTCTGATAATTCTTTAGCGAAGGTTTTTAATGCTAGAAAAATAGCTAATAATTCGAGGTAATTAATATGGCAATGACTTTCGGTCTCTTTCCAAGATCCATGAGCTCGTTTGCCGTTACAATAAGCTCCCCATCCTGTTTGTGATGCGTCCGAAAATATCTCTAATTTAAAATCTGGAATTTTAGTGAAGTTAGAAGTTTTAAATATATTTAGTAACCACCATTGTAAGTCATTAATTATGCATTTTTCTAGATTTATTTTGCAGTCATAATTTTGAAATTTTTTCAACAAAAGGTATTTTTGACGCTCTAGTGTTTTTGTATATAACCAACCGTACTTAACGGCGGGACATGCTGCGGTAAGTACACCAATCAAATTAGCTAATTCCCTAATTGTACAAGGGGGTAAACTTAAGAATTTTTTAACAAGCTGTGCTATAGTGTGACGTTTCTCAATAGGTAACGATATAGAAAGATTAGTGGTATTATAAATGAATCCTAAATATTTACAACTTTGTTCAGGTATTAATGAACTCTTCTTATAATTTATTACAAAACCAAGGCAAGTTAATATTCTTAAAGTCTCCTTGACGTTACTAAGGCACTCGGTATAGGTTTTTCCTATGCATAACATGTCATCAAGGTATATGATTGATTTGTAACCTTGAAGTCTAAGATAGGTCATAACTTCCTTCATAATTTTGGTAAATACCCTAGGGGCAATGGAAAGACCATAAGGCATTGCATTAAATTCGTACGTTATAATATCGGATTTATCATTTTCAAATTCAAAACGCAGGTATTTACGAAAAGATTTCATGACGGGAACTAATAAGTAAGCTTCTTTTAGATCTATAGAGGCCAAAAAACCATGTTTGGGTATAAGCTTCGACGCTGTCCTATGATCTTCCATTTTAAAATGATTTTTTTCTATAAACTTATTTAATAATTTAAGATTTAAAATAAATCTTTTTTCACCATTTGCCTTAGGTGCTAAGAATATTCGAGAAATAAATTGATCTTTCACCGGTTTACAGATGCTAATGGCACCCAGACCTAAGAGTCTGTTAATGGCGATTGTCATATCACGTCTTTCTTTGTTAGACCAACTCGTCTTGGCGAAATTATATTGGATTACATTTTTGATAAAAGGAATATCTATACCTTGGTTAATCCACCTAAGAACTGTCCTATTGTTCGTTATTTTTGTCCAGCAATTATAATAAAATTGAATTCTACCTGCATGTACCTGGGTCACTGACGTCGCGTTGAGACACGCGGCTTGTAAGTGTGACTGGTCTTCGACTGGCTGGTAGAAGTTGGAATGCGGTAGCTGGTCCGCTTGTGACCTCCTCGCCCCCCTCCTCTGTTCGGCTGGGAACGAGAAGGTCCCTGCCAGTTTCCCTGGTAGCTGGACCGGTTAGCGTTTGGTTGCGCTCTAGAATTATTGGAAGTGGAAGGCTTTGGCGGAGGCAAAGCTTTCTTAATCAGCTCACCTTGTTTGACAATAGTCTTAGAAGCTTTTATTTTTTCTGAGAGATCGCTACCGAACAGCGTATTGTCGCGTTCGGTGCGTTCTAAAAATTGTAAAAAAGATTTATCGAGGCCAGGGAGTATAAATTTGATTCTTGTCTCAGTATTTTGATGATGTAAATCAGATAAAATTCTACATCCGTCACTTATAAATTTTATAGCCTCAATTCTGCTTCCATCGTGAATAAGCAAATGCAAACCTCGGTTAATTGCAGTAATACCCACGCCCAATTGTCGTTGGGTAGCGGCCATTTTCTTATCCCGAGCTCTACCTGATTCGGGTATAGCTGCAGAAATCTCCGGATTAAGTATTGGCGCTTGAAGCCAAGTACAATTCTCTGGGATTAAATAGTTTTTCAAGAGTACCTCCCTGTTATCTTTCGACATACCTTGTTTTAACAAAGGTGACCATATTTTTACGAGGCTTTCGTGAATTTTCTCACCAAACTCTGGGGTTTCGTCCGTGATTTCCCCTAATGCTGCCAAAATACTTGGATCCAAAACGGGAACAGTTGAAGAATTCGCCACATTGTTATCGGCCGGTGAATTCATACAGACTTCAGGACCAGTAACCCCTTCATTTGGTGCTTCCATTGATGTCCCAGGCTCGGCGTCAATAACCGAGCTCATAGTTACGGGATCCCCAATTCCAATTGAATCTGGAAATATTTTTCTCTGTCATGTGGGTAGTCTTAACTTTTACTTTATAAATATAAGAACAGCATTATCTGTGATTCTAATTTGTAGAAATTATAACTGTCTTATTTTAAAAAACTATTGTGTTATCATCTCGGATAACCTCCCAGTACAAATTAACCTTCGTGCTACCATCACGGATAACCTCCCGGTATAAATTAACCGTCATGTTACCATCTCGGGTAACCTTTAGGCATTATTAACTTAATTAGCCTTTGTAATGCCATCTCGGACATTCTCCAGGCGTTTTTATCATAGTTAATATAATTATTACTATTTAAATACTATTAGTACTATTTATAAGGACTTAAGCACCAATTTATAGATGAAACGTGTACTTACTTGTATCTCTTGTTTCTTGTTCCGAATCCGATGAAGGCGATAGGCATCTTATCCGACGACGGCTTTTGTTTTCCAACTTTCGTAATTTGCTTTTATAATATTCAATCTTATCTTTAGTTTTACGTTTTGGCATAGTAACACTTTATACTACACGTATACGAAGTATATTGAAGACGTCCGTTCGTTGCTGCGCACGAAAAAGGAATGACTAAACTACACGATCAAAAACCGAAGTTGAAATAGTTAAAACGTGGGTAAACACAAAAAAAAAAATGTAGGTACTTAAAAAACTTATCTAAAGACGTGCTAGTTGCTAGCGCAAGGGAAGGGGACTACAGGGTAAAAATAATATCTGAAGAATGAAGCGACGAAATATAATTATGTTCTCATTGATTAATGTTACAATCTGGGCATTGTGCCGTGTTAGTTGTGTCGTAATTACATAAAACCACGGCATATAATCGATACAGTTAAGTGAAATTTATTCGAAGGACAAATTTAACTCACGTATTCACTAGTTACCAATATCTCTTATGATTTTCTTAATCTTATTGATATTTGTATGTACCAAAAAAAACGTACTAAGACAATGTCTTATATTATATTATTATATACTGGTGACAGGAGAGCTGGCTCATTTTCCGTCTATAAAATCGGCATTGCCATTCAGCGGGGGAATGCGGCTAGCATCTTTGCCACTACTTCACGCGCACATGAGTTCTACAGCCATAATTAAATATAAATTTGTTTAATATATTCGTCGGATTTGTTCAATGCAATTAATTGTCGAGGAGAGTGGTATGATTACTGGTACCTAGGACCGACCTGATTATTTTTTAGCTTTTAGTACATTATGTACATCATTATTATCTTTCTTTTCAATAAAATCGTTGAATTAAAAAAAAATACTTATTTTATTTTTTAAAAACAGTTTGTGTCACTCTCCGGCCTTGTGCAAAAAACTATTTCTTTATTAAAGAAGGGAAAATTAAAAAAGAAATTTTCATATTTATAATAATAAAAAGATTACTCATAATACATAATATTATACATACATGTTATGTATAAACATAAATAATAAAAAATGAGTTTTAAGTAAATTTTTTCAGTAAAAATGCTTCTGAAGATTTTTACGTAAAGCCGTTGAATTAAATAGATTGCTTTTTGAACACTAGTCAAAGAGAGGACAAGATTGAATTAAATAGATGGTGCTTGAATAGTTTGATGGCATTCTTACTTAAGCTATTTATGTTCTAGCATTTTCATTGGCTATTGAATCAAAGACAATTCGTTATCTTTTCGTTGCTTTTCATTTATTCTATATATTTTTTTTATTTTTATTTATCACTGGAAAATTGCTGCGCGGCTATCAATATTCAGGATCTTTTTTATTGTAACGTTAAATTAAAACGTCGCTAAGCTAAAAATTATCTACATAAATATACAACAGGTATAATAAAATGTATAAATATACAACAGGCCTTTTAGATTCAAAGATAAACGGACGCTCATATTAATAATAAAGCGGTGGCTCAAAATATTTCGTCATATTAAGTAGTTTCCTATTTTATTTGTTTTAAGTCACACCATATAGTAGCGAGTGAAATAATAGAATTATAATATTTTTAAAGACAGGTACATATTATATTGTCGTTATGTAATAGTAAAAATATAGTGAAGGAAAGTAGAAGTTTTCTTTAAACATTAAAACTTCAGACAAGGCATCTTTTTAGCTCTGTTTTGTCCACGGAACAAAAACAATCGTTTTTTGTCTTCACGAAAGTCTGGTATTGTCAACAGTGTGTTGTTCATATTCTACTCGAAAATGCCACTGGAGAATTTTCGCTTTTCTATAGTCTTGAGTTCATATCTCAAATGAAATCATTCATAATACGGTAGATTTATACTTTTATGAAGTACACAATTTTGAACATTCAAATCAACATCTTTTTGACTAAAATTAATATATTACATCAACCATTTAACATTATTAATATAATTTAAATATAACTTTTAAAAACATGGTATATTTATTTAAATAGTACGTCTATTCAATAAACTCAATTGAAACGCGGGGACGTGCCGTCGCGTACGATACCAACTAATAGAATTGTGGTTACAAATTTATTTAGTGAATATTATTTAATATTTTATTTACGACGTTATATAATATTTTTAAACATCATAAAACTTCTTTGGGTTATATTTTTTGCAATGTTAAAATATTTGGGTTGGTATTACAGATCGTTTTTCGAATAAAACTTGCCGGAACTTACTATTGTATTATATTTTTTGGACTTATCAGCACGATAAATAAAAAATATATCTATAATATCTCTGACAGCTCGTCAAGGAATATATATAATAATGTTAACGCACTTTCCTTGACGAGACGATATATATATATATATATATATATATATATATATATATATATATATATATATATCTATATATATATATATATATATATATATATATATATATATATATATATATATATATATATATATATATATATATATAGATTTACATGCGTTTAGCTCTTTTGAATATAAATTCTCTTACATTAATTGAATTTTAAAACAGAAAATGAACGCATATCCGCATTAGCAGAGTTTACAACTGGGTTATTCCACATTAGTTTAAAATTTTCGTATTCATCGAGGTATAAAATAAATACTCAACGCAATTCGTTGGACACCGGTAATAACAACTGTTAATAATTATTTACTAAACTGTAAACAATTCATTTTAGTTAAAATTACTACTCACATTCTTCATCTTCTGTACTGTATTCTGTTCGATCCCTGTACCCCACCCTACCTAAAGGAGCGTTTCCATTTTTTTGGCAATTACATTCTCGCTGTCTTCGCTCTGATATTAATTAACCCTATCCTTAAAATCCCTTCTAACTCCTCTTCTTTCTATAGCAATTCATTCACTGTAACAGCCCCACGTCTTTGGAACTCTCTTCCCCTTAATATCAGACGTGCGAAGTCACTAATGATATTTAAAAAACTGCTAAAAGAATACTTTCTTAGTTTTTGACTTTACTTACACTATACGAGTATTATTAGTATTGTTATTTTTTAACTTATCTTTCTTTGTAAGCTGTCTTGTCTTGCCTTTTGTTTTGTTTTTTTTATTTTTGATTATATTTTATTATATATAATATATATGTATATATAGGTATGTGTATCTGTGTAAGTATATGTATATGTATCTATTAGTATAAACATATATACTTATGCATTTTTCTAGTCAACTTTTTTATATATTGTGATATATTTACTCTATTATTTACACCCCTTCCCTCTTGCAGTTTGCTATCTCCTACACCCAAAGGTTGCCTGGAAGAGATCGCTGTTTTAGCGATAAGGCCGCCTCTTGTACTTTTCTACTCTGTTTTTATTTATTTTTCTTTCATTCTTGGTGCACAATAAAGAGTTTATTATTATTATTATTAATTAATTAAATAATTAGAGTGAGACTATCTATACATATAATAAAACTGTAGAAGTTGAATGTGTCTGACTGTACATAAAAAAAATGCTAAAAACCGAGTCAAGGGGATATAAGAAGAGAAATAGAACAAATCCAAATTTTGTTCAATGTTTTTGTTTCTTTGTCTGTCTGTTTGTACGGCCTAATCTCCGAAACTGTTGGACCGATTTAAATGAAATTTTGCATGGTGGTACCTTATATTCCCGATCAACATTTGAAATACTTTTCATCCCGGAAAATCAAAGAGTTTCCGTGGGATAGTTAAGAAACTATAGTAACTTATACAGCTTAGTAGACAAAAACTACTAACTGGATTTTAATGAAACTTTACAATAATATAGTTCATACATCAGAATAATAAATAGGCTACTTTTTATCCTGGAAAAATGCACTTTTTGGTAATAACTTTGTTTTTGTTTCTTTAATATTATATATTATATCTTTAATAAAGTACTAACTATCTATCGATCTTAATATTTAATAATATTTTTTTGTTCCGTTTATATTTCAAATCGCAATCATTTAATATAATCTTGTTTAAATACCAATAGAGTAACGATGTAATTTGTAAAGTACCCAATCTCACTCGACCTGGGGCTTAAGATGCTCTACATAACACTGCGCTCTGGTTTAATTTCATTAGATTTGTACACAAACCGCTGAGCTCCGCGTTGATTAAAAACTACTTTTTCTGGAATAGTATGAATTTGATAGATTTAATCTTACTAGAATATTGACAGATTCATCAATCTTTTTAAAATGTTAAACAGTTCAATTACTTTAAGTTCTCGTAAGAGTTTAATAATTAAAAAAAAGTACTGTTAGTGCTTGTTTTAAATTAAGTAAGCTAGAAAATATTCGAGAGATTACGATTTATTAGCTTGATCTTCTTGGGTCAAGTTATGTACCATCTCCTATATCTATATACTAGCAAAACCCGTGGCTTCGCTCGTGTTAAAACTACAAAAACAAATTCTTTGGCTTTGTGTTATAAGTATTGAATTAACACAGAAACTCCCCTGCTCTCCCGAATGTCCTGCGCTACTATTCGACTTTGTTGGAGGATGATTTTGGAAAAACTGTGATACACATGTCTCACAATATTAATTGAAGAGTACGTATACTAATTTTCGAGTCAATCGATCTAAAGAATAAAAAGTTTCACAGAAAATTCAACCTCCCATTTCACCACCTAAGAGGTAGAATTTCAAAAAACTCTTAGTGAATACCAAATTTCACAAAGAATACACCTTCCAAATTTCATGTTTTTAGGACCTGCGGTTAAGGCTGTGCGTCGATATATCAGTCAGTCAATCAGGACTTTGAATTTATGTATATATATATATATATATATATATATATACCTACATAAATATCTATATATATCTTTATATCTATATATATATATATATAGATTGATATTTTCAGAAAGAATAACAAGAAATTTACATTTTATATTACTTAGAATATAGAAGTAATCTGGCAAGTGATAATTCTGAAGGTTTATTTAGTTAGCTTTTCATGTTCTAACATTTCTAATGAAAATAATTCGAATTTTTCTTGAGTCTTTATATCCGAATAAAACCCGTAAAGGACAAAAAATCTATGACAGTGCTAATATGTGCGTTATTGTTAAACTTAATTGCAATACCGTAAGGTCAAATATGGTGCAGTGTAGAGAAAAACTTATTTTTAAAATTTGATCATGTTTTTATTTACTTTTCTTTTGTTACATGAAATTGAATAAAATATTAAATGAGACCTAGAATGTTTGGAGTAGGATATCGAAACATTCTCATTATAAACAAACTTAGTAAAAGATTTTTATTATATTCAATACTCGTTCATAGTTATGTGTAAAAAGCTCCAATTTTCCATTTTTCATTTTTTAAACATTAACAATGAGAGTAAGATAATGTAATATGAAAACTATTTCTTGAATACTTCCCAATATCGCTTTGATCGCTCTTTTGAAATTAACGCTTTAGAACCAAAACTATTATATAACTATCTTAATTAATCTGCGGTGGGTAATAATATGATAGTCAACCATTTTTCGCTCGACAAGAAATTCTTTACGATTTTTTTTATAGAAATCGTCTTAGTTCTATTAAATGTTTATTATACTTAAGTATTTAAAAAAAAATTTAGCTTCGCTCAGGAACTTTGTTATGCGCCTGAGAGGCGCGCGTAGACTAAGTGTTGAGTCTAGATACTAGACATTTGTGTACTAAATTTCATCGAAATCCGTTCAGCCGTTTTAGCTTGAAGGTAACAAAGAAACATACACGCACACATACAGGCTTTCGGAGTTATAACTTACCTTTGCTTCGCTCTAGGTGCCTAATAATAGCTGATAGAGCAACTTAACGGTAATTTTTTTTTCGACTTAAATTAAAGTTACAGTCAACACTGTTTTATCGGATTAAAAATTAGCCTACAGCTTGGCGGTAATATAGCATTTTATAAGTGAATGAATGCTTATATCATAATCACGTTGACAATAATTAGCACATAGCATCATCTGACGTCTGACACCCAGATGATAGGTACCTGAAGTTTGTACCCACTTTATTTGATTTTTAAGCGAGAGCGTTACTAATAGGCTGGGTTTTTTTCAAGCGTTTTCACATATATCACATATGTATATTATATATGTAATTAGCTACATTGATATTTTTTTTTATGAATAAATAGACTGATGCTTTTCAATAGAAGACTAATACTGTGTTAGGTGATAGTTAATTTTTCTGTTACGAATAGCTTTTGATTATTAATTTAAAATTGTCGTAGCTCATGTCTGTACTCACCTAACATTCATTTTTTACGTTTGATCCACTCTCACTTATTACGGACATGCAAAGCTACGTCAGAAATATAAAAAAAAACATAGTCAACCCAGTACGAAGCTGTATAATAATTTATTAATACGGAAAATATACGTGTGTCACTATATGACTTGCCTCATAAAATGTTATATCTGACTTGAGTCGTAAAGCAGCTGAAAAAATGGAGTTTCTTAGTACATATTGTATATGTCGGTTATAAAAGTAAAGTTAGTGAGCTTTACGACGTACTAAAAGTAATAATTGATTCTTACATCTTATTTAAAAGGCTGCTGTTTTATGCGGCTTTGTCTTTGAATAATTTATAAAATTTCTGTGAAAAATGTTTTTCTTTTTAAATTCTCACTCTATGGTATTATTAGAGGCAATCTTTTAACAATTATTATAAAATTTAAGTTTCTCACAGCTTCAGATTTTACGATTATTACACAAGAGCCTAAGATTTACATAGAGTTAAGATAGAATTATTTATATAAGTATTTGTAAATATGTTATACATCAATTATTGAATAATTTATAGGTATAATTAAGACACATACCTACTTATAATGTATTTTACACAAAATCTGAAACTTATTACTCCATGGTGTTTTAAAATCCTTATACATAAGAATTGTTAAAATAGTAACAGTTGTGAACATTCTCTAGAGACTAAAAATTTACCGCAAAATCCTGCAGCTTCACATAAAACGAAGTTCATTAAATAACTTCACGCGGCGCTAGAAAAGCGCCGGGATATTTTATATCAACCTGCATTTTAAAGAAAACACAAGATGATCTAAAAAGTATTAAATAGAGGAATAAATAATTTTTTCATTTTAAATAAAATTATCTTTTCGCATTTTTTCGCGGATTTATGTATTTTAATTTTTGGCTCCGACGCGCGTTTCGAATACTCTACAGCGATGGTCAATAGTATTTTAAGTGTTATGTATATGTATTTAAATCTTTATTATATGTATTTATTTATTAAAAAAAAAGTGGCTGGTTATGATCTTTAAATAGCCAATACGTCTTGCTATAGCTTATGACTATTTGCATAACACAAAGACTAATTTCTGAAAAAAAAAATCTGCTTGTTTGGGGGTTTGAACTCACTTCACTTAGCTTCCCAAACAAACGCCTTACCACTTGCTACAGCTACCTTATTATTTTATCATAACAATTCATATTCTTAGATGAGAAATAAGTAATCTATACATATAATAAAATTGTAACTAAACCGAATCTGTACATTAGATATTTTTGGAAAACCTTATTGAAATAAACATTATTATCGATACAGAGACCGACTCTATGGTTTTTAGAATTTTTGTCTGTCTGTCTGTTACCGCATCACAGAAAACCCACTGGAGGGATTTCGATGAAATTTAGTATGGTGATAGCTGGTTATCCGGGTCATCAACATATAGGATACTTTTCACCGCTGGAAAAGATTTCATTTCCAAGAAAAAATACAAAAACTGCAATGTAAGAGTATACTAATATGTAAAACCTAAGAATTTGGTTTTTGGTCATTAGAACGCGGGCGGAGCCGCGGGCAATGCTAGTAATAAGTAAATTGTTGTTTATGCAACAACAAAAATCATTTTTAATTCTTACTGTATTACGAAGAAATGCTAAATAGTGACTTTATTAAAGATCGAGGAGAAATAAAGACAAAGGGGATTAAATTCCCATCAATTATTTCAAACAATAATGGTTTTTAACATAACAAAACATTTTTGCACTGATTTAAAGGTTTTATTTTGCGATCATGTTATGTCATCCATGCATCATTTATTATGGGAATCTTCACGCTTGTCCGCCCTTTTCATTGTTTATCTTTTGTTTCACAGCCTTTGAAATAATAGCTGCAGGGCTTTATTATTGAATAATTATGTCTTGACAGAGAATTGGTGCTTAATTTATGAGGTTGAATAAAGTTCGGTGTTATATTTAAGCGACCTAGAAACATTTGGGTTTCGCTAATTGTTATTTGGTTTTGATGATTTGAATTTGTGATTATATATAGGTATATAAATCAATTGTTGTTCGTTAGTCTCGCTAAAACTCAAAAACGGCTAGACCGATTTGAATAATTCTTTTTTTGTTTTGTTGGAGGTGTGTTAAGTGTTAGGGTGGTTTAAAAATATAAAAAAAATAGGAAAATCCATAAGAACTGCTGGAAAATCGAGAAGTTCAAAACAAGTAATTTTGTATGGGAATCGCTACTTCGGATTACTTTCAATAGTGGTGGGACCTACCATCTACAACAACACGTCAAGTTTAAGTTAGAAAAATATAATATATGTATATAACAGTATATACTAACCGTTAAAACGTACCTAGGGACGAACCCGAGCAAAGCGAGGATGAGTCGCTAGTTTCTAATAAATTAATTTAATATTAAAATTTAAATTTAAAATAACCGTAGTCCACTATAAATATTAATTTGTAACATGCTTTTTTATTAATTTCAGGTGTAACTAGTAATGTAATCAAATATTGAAAGTCAATTTAAACTTATTTCTTATATCCAAATGAACCTTCAATTAATGTATATTATGTATGTTATAGATAATACTATAATTTAGTGTCTTCGAGTCGATCTGATGATAGATAGAGTCAGGAGCGAGTGGAAATCTTTCTTCAGGTTCAGTTCAGGAAATCTTACTAAAAACTACGTAGTACGTATTATTTAAAAAAATATAATATGCTTACGTTTACTCTACAATGAAGTTAAAATTGGACTAAAATAAAATACATAGGTACTTATATCGTAACTAATACAAGTCAATTTAGTTCTTCTATAATTTTTAGTGCCTGATAAATGAATGTTTTTTTTTTGTTTTTTTTTTAAACTTCATATATTTATTACTGAGTAACACGGGATACTGTTAGGCAAGTACGGACATACCCGAGCGAAGTGAGGGATAGTCGCTTGTGTTGTAGGTACTATATTTGTTGCCAATCGTAGTTCAATATATGAGAAGTGATATGGCTGCAGCATTGTTCGCAACGCTGAAGTTCGAAGTTTTAATCTCTGTTCACGTTGAATACTTATATGCAGCATTCAGACACGTCCTAGAACGGTATATGTAAGGTAAAGCTCGACTTAAACAAACATTACTCAGCACAAATTGTTTCAATATATTCAGTAGGAAGTGGTTCTTCGCACGGTTAATAACTATGAGAAGTTTTCCGCTTTTAAAATGTTTTATTGCTATTTTTATAAACTCAAAAATGTGTAGAAAACTAAAGTGTATTAACTGTTGATAGAACAGTTACGTGATTGTATCTAATATGTAGTTGGCGCACGCTTGAAAGATGATAGAATATAAGGAATTTAACGGTCCACTAACTCAGTACAAAGACGTATCGAGTGCCAGCAACTTTGTAATTGGATTCATTGATAAATATCGCAATTTCTTGCATTTTCTGTTCTACTGCCACTTTTTAATTTAAAATTTAGATTAATTTTTGGAGTAGAATAAATCTTTTCAAACTTAATTAAAATACTCTGTTTTTGAATATATAACAGTTCCGTCTGTTTAGATTTGTAAATAATGAGTAGTATTATTCAGCCCTTTTTAACGTCCCACAGCTAGGCACGGGCCTTCCTTCAATACGAGGGGAATCAGGCCATAGTCCACCACGCTGGCCAAGTGTGTGTTGGCGGACTTCACATGTCTTTCGAAAACTTACTAGATTCTCTCAGACATGCAGTTTTCCTCACGATGTTTTTGTTCACCGTAAGGCAAGTGGTAATCATGTTAGAAATATTCGCACGTGAAAAAATCAGAAGTGCGAGACACGGGATTTGAACCCACTTCACTTGGTTTCCAGTTCTCGGTTTCTCGGTTACCACTGCCTAATATGGACACGTTTTACTATGTTTTTTGGATATTCTGCTAGGTTAAAGTATAAATAATTTATAAAAATGTTTAAAGTTAAAAAACATTGTAAGGCAATTCTTGCAATTTTCATTTTGTTAATTGTGGGTAAGCTGTCTGTAACAACTATACCTTCAAGACATGTAACACCTCAGTCTCTCCCGTGACCATGGATGCTGTAAAGCATTCGAAACGTTGGGAACCAAAAATCAAAATAAATCCGCGAAATAATCCGAAAAGATAGTTTTATTTAAAATGTCATTTTTTATGACTCTCCATCAAAGTATAGGGAGTATTCAAAAGTAAAATCGGTCGGTAATTGAGAAATGATGAAAATTAAAAATTGCAGCACAAGACGTGGATTAATGAAACATTGCACGTACTTTTCGGTGTGATAAAGGAAGATGTAGCATAATAGGTAAATGTTAAGCGAGTGGAATATAAAAAAACGATTACCTTGTCCCTCGATTTTATTCCATTGCTTCATCCTCGATATATTTCTTTTGTAAATTTAATAAAAATATTTTTTTATATTCATATGTAGATAGATAAAGAACAGCTATATTTCTCATATTAGACCATAAAAAGGGTTACTACTCTTCATTATTATATTAGCGTCTCTTTATCTGTATTATATTACTAGTGACTTACACTTTCTCCGCTCTCTAAGTGCTCGTATCTCATAGCTTTTACGCTATCTGTGTACTTAATTTTATTCAAAGAGATATATATATATACATATATGTATAAAGATATATATATATATATATATATATATATATATACAAACACTCAAACTTTAGTATATTTAATAGCAGTCTGATAAACTAAAGTCACGATCGAGTGTGTCTGTCTAGTACAGAAACTACTAAATGGATTTGATACAATTGCATTAAAAGATGGAAGAGTCGAAGACTCATATATTTTATAAATATTTGACAAATAAGTCATTAAAAGTGTCCATTGAGCTGCCTAATTGGTTTATAGTAGGTGAAAGTGATATTTAAATAGGTAAGTTAAGTAAATATGTAAGAGTCAAAATCATATTCACACAGTTGAAAATCATTACAGCCATCAAATATTATTGTTAGTTACTAGCATTACCCGCGACTCTGCCCGCGTTTAGAGGACTAAAAACCTAATTCTTACGTTTTACATATTAGTATACTCTCACAATGCCGTTTTTGTGTTTTTGTATTTTTTCTCAGAAATGAGATATTTTCCCGCGGTAAAAAGTAGCCTATATGTTGACCCGGATAACCAGCTATCATTATACCAAATTTTGTCAAAATCTGTCCAGTGGTTTTCTCGTGATGCGGTAACAGACAGACAGACAGACAAAAATTCTAAAAACTATAGATTCGGACTCTGTATCGATAATAATGTCTATTTTAATTAGATTTCCCAAAAAATATTTAATGTACAGATTTGACTTAGTTAGAATTTTATTATATGTATAGATAAGATAAAATCATAGAGTTTATTTGTTTTTAGTAGTTTGAATGCGGGCGAAGCTGCAGATACTGCTAGTATTTTATAAATATTTAACAAATAAGTCAGTTAAAATGTGCCCATAAAGCCGCTTAATTGGGTTATAATAGATGATATTGAAAAAATGTTAGAATAATTTCAATCCAAACCATTGCGATAAGTAGCTAAATTGTAAAAAGTTTCTCTTGGAAGCGAGAGCTGATCGTTAGTGCTTTTACAAAAATTTTGAATATACCGATTTTATATATTAGTGTTCGTCCAGAGGTCGAAATTCGACTTTAAACAGTATTGAAAATTTGAGAAAAACATACATGAATAGAATTTATCTATTTATATAAAAAATTGCTGTTTCCTAAATGTTTTTATTGATAACACTCAAACTCGTCAATACTTACTAAACAAAAAAAAAAAGAAAATCGGTTAACAAACAAGAGAAAAGGACGGAACTGTTTTGTCTTTGCCTATTCATATGTGTATATAGATAAAGATATTCGGGTGCGTAATATGAAGATAGCCAATAGCTATTAATAAAAGGCGGTTGCCGTCCACTATCCGGATATATAATAAATAATTAGGCGTCCGTTAACTGACTCACCAGTAAATAATGGTCGATAAATTACGAGTATGTAACTCGTTACTATTGATTTTGTGTAATACTTTATCCATATTAATAATATATATGTTAAAGCAACTCTGTTTGTGTGTTTGTTACTTTTTTAAATTACATGACTGAACAGATTTACATGAACATTAGCAAAGAAACATATATGTGAATATTCTTTTTGTATATTTGTTTTGTATTTTATGTATTAAATCTGTATAATTGAAAATAAGCTTTATAGTGAGCAGTGATTCTATTTTCTAGTATAATTAAAAAAAAACTAAAAAACACCGATGCTACATATACCGACTTTCTTAGATTATTTTTTTTTAAATGTCAAATATTCGCGTAAATCTAATATATTTAAAACGTCAAAGCGAATCTTAAAAGCTCAAACTCGGGGTGTTTATTAGCCGCCACTGAAAATTTCCACTATCCACCTTCTGGCTCCATCATCAGGTCAGCTTCAAGATACTAATATAGTATTGTCATCTAAACTACATATTCATACAAAGCTTCATATTTCATTTCGATACGACAATTAGGTAGGAGTAGATTAAAATTGACTTTCAAGGTTTGTTTACATTATATACACATACATTATATACATAAATCTATTAAAAGAGTGTTGAAAATAATCTTAAAGTAAGTGCGAGGGCTAATTTTTTGTGAGTCTACATTATTATGTCGAGGTTTTATAAAACAAAATATTCTTACTATAAAAATATTAGTATTGTTGGATATTGGTTTCCAAATATATGTATATGTTATTTATCGGTATGAATATAGGTATTGTCAATATGAATTTCGAATTTTGGCTCCGTGTGATGATCGAACTTGTGGCCTGTATTTTATTAGCAAAATCAGTCATGTACACGTTGTACTGCTTCATAACGGTTGTATTTTTGTAATAAATACGTATGTATAAAACAGTAAATTAATAAAAAATATTAATGATTTCAGACACTTTTCAGGTATCATTATTCCCAACAAGGATATCCTGTTTCGAGCAATATTTTTCATGAAACTTAGAAATTAAATTTAATTGAGACAAAGAAAATACAAGACAATCTCAAGGTTAAAAGTGTTTTACTTTCCTGTCGATATTTGGTTTTTAGGCAAATATTAATTAAAATATGCTAATTTAACACATAACATAATTTAACTACGTATTTAGTATTTAATTTACAATGAAATCGAAATTCCTAAGTAAAAATAGAGATATCGTAAAACGTCCAAAACGATACAATAAATACTTTTTGAATAAGTATGAACTTATACAAGTTGTGAACGCTTCTTGTCTCCATTCTATGCTTCTCTTTGCTTCCACTTTTATATTAGTTTGGTCTGTTTTAGTTCGATATAGTTTTGCAGTTGAATTGCTTGTAACGTGTTTACAGTTCCACTGGTGCGCATACTAAAGAATAGCGTACTGCACCAAAGTTGTATTCGCTTATGATAACTTGATTTATATATATATATATATATATATATATATATATATACACATATACATACACATACGACACATTATAGGTTTTAGTTCACTTGACAAAACTTGATTTAAGACCTGAGCGTCTAATTTACTAGCGGAACGTCGGGAACCAAAAATCAAAATAAATCCGCGAAATAATCAGAAAAGATTTAAAATAAATAGCATAGCTTTTAAATTAAAAAATACATTGTATATATAATTTTTTCTGCCTACATTATTGTAACTAGCGAGTCACCCTCGCAACGCTCGGGTTCATCCATATGTAGGTATATATATATAAAGGAAGTCTGCTCGATTTGTGATATAATATAGTCTGTAGCCTTCCCCTATAAACGGGCTATCTTATGCAAAAGAATTTTTGGAATCGGATTAGTAGTTCATGAGATCAGCGGGTTCAAACAAACAAATTCTGGCTTTTTATAATATTAGTATAGATTAAAATAGAACATATTTGCTACTAGCGACTCACCCTCGCTCCGCTCGGGTTCGTCCCTAGGTGATTCTTTAAATTGACGTAACTTTTTTATTTGTGAACCGATTGAAATAAAATAAATACTAAATATTAAGTGAAGCTTACCATAATATATTTATGAAAACCGCATCCAAATCGATTAAACCGTTTCTGAGATTAGCGGGCACAAACGCACAGACAAACCGACAAACAGACAAACATACAAAAATTCTAAAAATCATTGTTTTGGATTCTATTGCGTAAATAAAGACCCCCAATAATAATTTTTCTCAAATATCTTCCATGAAAAGACAGCGGTAAGTTACAATTTTATTATATGTATAGATATACATAGATTTTCCAACATGAAGTCAACACGAGTTACAAACGTATTACAGGATAAAAAAAACAATAATCAAATTAATAATCCATATCAATTTATTACAATATTATAAATTTATATGACTTTGAAAGACGAAAATCGAACTGAACATAGTATAATAATATAATAATGTACTTTGTTACTGCTACCATTAGGCAACAAGGGACGTGACCGATCAAAGCGAGAATATATTGTCGCTAGTAATAATATAAGTTAATAAAAAAAATAGTTAATGAAATATGTTTATTGCGTAAGGTTCTTTCTATATTTCAGTAAGAAGCAAATTTGCCAG
Source organism: Brenthis daphne (assembly GCA_947093115.1). Classification (NCBI taxonomy): domain Eukaryota; kingdom Metazoa; phylum Arthropoda; class Insecta; order Lepidoptera; family Nymphalidae; genus Brenthis; species Brenthis daphne. Next base: position 25,655,402 of record OX352475.1, read on the forward strand.
TTGCATTGTTGTTTGCTGGTTGAGAGCCAAATGTTCTCATAACGCTTACATGACGTTGAAGATTCCCTTTTAGAATTCAAAACCTGGTGAATTACTCAAAATATACGCTGTCATAGAAAATTTAAATGTTGTTGTAAATTTTGGATATATTTAACGATTTTCTTACTAAAATAAAATAACTTTACACATAAAAACAATACTTATCTTAGATCATGTTCTCTAACACGTTTACTAACACGCGATCTCCTTTAAACGATTGATATTACGTGTTGAAATAGTTTCTAAGCAGAGGCAGGAAAATAAACGTATTCAAACGTATCAATTTTATATTCTTTCTATAATTGAATTGTGTCAAATATCCATTTTCACTTATTGTTACCATTATTTGCAAATTCTATTTGGTAAATCGAAGATATTGATAACTGATATTACAAAACCATCATAAAAATGTGTTTTTGATATTTGAAAGATTGTTTGCGATGCTCAGTCAGTTTTAGTTAGCTTTAAGTATTTTTGAGTTTACTTTTAAATAACAATTTAATTCATTAATATATATTGAGAGATAAATTAATTAGGCATGGTTTTCTAACTGATCGAAATGCTTAGACAAAACTCAATAGCAATTGAACGTTTCAATATAAACCTTTGATCATGCACTGACTGCATATTAATGGTTTATGTATCTCTCTGACCGTGTATCGAGTCGGTCAGTCTACAATTTGAAATACAGATCTTCCCTCAATTACGTATAGTACATAGTTACGGTATTTGTTACAAATATACTAAATTATATTTGTAATATACACCGGACACTTTTTTGTAATTAGATTTATCGATTTTTTCTTTGTTGTCTTTTCTTAATGTATCTGGCACGAGGAAGACTGTTAGTAATATTTTAATATTTATTTAATTAAATACATTTTTTCATAAAGAACCTGAGATTAGAGTTACAATGCTGGCAAAAAATATAAAACAATTCTCATATAATATACTCGTAACAGCATAAATTAGATAATAATTTTATATCATCTTCCCTAGCTTCACTTTATGAATAAAAAAGTGAAAACTAAAATTCAAGAAACAAACTATGAAACCAATTACATCTTACAATTGGAAAGTAAATATGATTTAAAAAAAAAATCAATACACGACGTATGTATGATATGCAATTCCCAGTAGAGAATAAACCATTCACGCTATAGAAATTTGATACTCCGTGGTCAAATACACGATTGCATCTGTTACGTGCGACGGTCAGCTAAATCCCGGAGGTCTACAAACAGTTTCGGCGTATTTGCAATTGTAAACGTGCTGTGCAATTGTGCATCGCGAGTTGGCAGTCGGACAAAAGTTACTAACAGACTGCCTTAGTGATCTTACCATCTGCAATGTAATTTAATAATTCATACCTTCAAACTCAGGATTTATATAGATTACAGACGGAAAAATTGTCAAAGTCAAAAACAGTAGCACGATTTTGCTATATTTTATTTAAAGAATATGGCAAATTTAGGTATATAGTTACTAGCGACTCACCCTCGCTCCGCTCGGGTTCGGGTGATTAAAGCACCATTGACGTAACTTTTTTATTTATGAATCGATTGAAATAAAACAAATACTAAATGTTAAGTGAAGCTTACCACAATACATTAGTGAAAACCGCATGCATTTCTGAGATTAGCGCGCACAAGCGCACAGACAAACAGACCAATCGACAAACAGACAAACATTCTAAAAATCATTGTTTTGGGTCCTATTGCGTAAATAAAGACCCCAATAATAGTTTTTCTCAAATATCTTCCATGTACAGACAGCGATCAGTTACACTTTTATTATATTAATACATAAGTTAACTTTTGTTGACTTTTGAATGTTAACTTACACTTTTTGAGAAAAAATGTGAACAATAACATTAGATGATTAATATAAATAAAAACTTTTTAACAAAAAAATAAAAACCGACTTCAAACAAAAGCACTAAAAAGTTAAAAAATAACTGATTGGTAGTTTTCATTTACTATACATACCTAATCAAATATTTTCGAAGTCGGTGTGCTTTGGCTAAGTAATTAAAGCCTACCTATTAAATACATACCTAATCAAATATTTTCGAAATCGGTGCCAGCCCATACAAAGCACTAAAAAGTAAAAAATTCTAAATGGCTTTAATATAGCTTTGTAGTACTTTAAAGTATAGATCATAATGCCAGAGTTACTAGACTTTATTTGTATACATTGATTACTTGCATTATATATATATATATATATATATATATATATATATATGTAATGAACAATCTCTATATATGTATATAAAATTACTTGTTCTGACTGATTCATCAACGTGGAACCACAACCAACCACAGAACCACAGGGGTTAAAAGCTTCCCCCCCAACGTGCGTTCACCTTGTAGTGGTGGGGGGGCTCAGTAGTGCCCGGCAACCCAACCGGACGCGAAGCCAAGAAACGCACAGGGAGGTGGCCCTCTTCGGAGGGCGGTGTAGCATACGGGTTGCTCCTGGTACGTCTCTGATAGCAGAGTGGACCTTGGAGCAACCCCGTGGTTGTTGTGGTCTGCTTCGGCAGACCTGCCGTCGGGGCGTCGTAGTTGAATGCGTAAGCGATCCTGCGACGCCCCATTAAGACGGGGGAAGGTTTTGTTGGGTTTTAGTGGGTAGTACTGGCTTTGCCGGTGAGTCCCACACCTCGTGCGTAAATGTATTTCGCAACGCTAAAAAAAAAAAAGAAAAAAAGGGGTTAAAAGCTTAAACTTTTGGCATTTGATGGATTTTATGGATTTTATGATGTAAACTGGAGCTGGTGGAGCTTGCTAAATACTTAGATAGAAAATTTATTTACAGAAATATTTATGTACGTTAAATATCTTTTAAGATAATGGATTAATTTAAGATCGCTAAAATTAATATATTATTTACCACATTATCTTTAAGGAATAATATGAAACACGAACGTATTTTTACAAATAATAAAATATTATATATTGCGAAAGCGTAAAAAATTTTTCGTGTGTATGTTAAGTTAGTAAATAAAATATTCGACGGTACGGAACTCTCGATGCGCGAGTCAAAATCATATTCGCACGTTTGAAAATGATTACAGTCATCAAATAATTAGTTATAACATAAAGCCAAAGTATTTTTTTTGTAGTTTAAACGTGGTCGAAGCTGCGGGTTGTGCTAGTACTAGATAATAGATGTATGTCTTGACCTTTTTAGTAAAGAGCGTGGCAATAGAGCTACTTCGTACGCCTGTCTCGACATTGGCGATAAGAAGGAAATGATATGAAGTATAAGTTATCTCTCTGTTGCTCTACCCACGTTATATTATTAGAAATATAAAAAAAAAGTTTTTATTTTTACTATAAATTTATTCCTAGACACAAAAGCTTCGTTTATGTCCATACTTTAGTATATGGAAATTTAATTATCTCGTGGGACCTGTGCAGAGGCGGCAAGCTTTTACAAAGGCTTTAAATATGTCTGAAAAATAAACGCCACATACTTTATGCAAGAAAGTTTTATAGAGTATACAACACAAAATATAACAAAAGACACAAGGAAAGATTTAATAAAATATTAGAATGTAGATGACATCTAATTTTATATACAATTCACATTTTTAAGTTTTGTCTCTTTTCTGTTTAAATATTGAGTCTCCGATATATTCACGTACCTTCGTGATGTGGTACATACGAGTAGGTATGTAGAGAAAAGTTGATGATTATAATTCTTTTCCCTCTTTCTACTAATATTTTATTTTTATCCGAGTTAGGTAAATATATCTATTTTAATATTATAAAGAGGTAAAGTTTGTGAGATTGTGAGTCTATGACGTTGTCGGGGGTAATTTCTGGATCTACAGAACCGATTTAGATGAAATTTGGTAATAAGATAGTTTGAGACCCTTTTTTTTTTAACGTTGGGAAATGCATTTACGCATGAGGTGGGACTCACCGGCAAAGCCAGTACTACCCACTAAAACCCAACAAAACCTTCCCCCGTCTTAATGGGGCGTCGCAGGATCGCTTACGCATTGAACTACGACGCCCCGACGGCAGGTCTGCCGAAGCAGACCACAAACACCACGGGGTTGCTCCACAGTCCACTCTGCTATCAGAGAAGTACCAGGAGCAACCCGCATGGTACACTGCCCTACGAAGAGGGCCACCTCCCACCGCCCTCCGAAGTGGGCCACCTCCCTGTGCGTTTCTTGGCTTCGCGCCCGGTTGGGTTGCCGGCACTACTGAGCCCCGCCACCACGATAGTTTGAGACCCTGGGAAGGACATAGGATACTTTTTATCCCGGAAATCATCCCTTAAAAGGGTGAAACAAGGTATATATATGAAACAAAGGGCTTGTTACAACACTTATAGCTCTGAGAGACTTTAAAAAAAAAAAATAGAAATAAAAAATTAAAAAAAAAACAATATCTATTCCATACTAAGCGTCAAAACGCACCTAGGGACGACCCTGAGCGAAGCGAGGGTGAGTCGCTAGTTTACAATATTCTTAAAGTATTTTAAAAGTTTTGGAAACAATCATAGCAAGTGCCAGTCAGATATTAAGTATTCCCAATAAAAAATATAATATTTAAATTGCTCCAGGATTGGACCTGCTTCATTTTGTTTTCTAAGCATTATCACTGAGTTACTACTGCCAGTCAGATACTCGTATACCTGCGCATAATTAATTTCGTAGCTAAAATTCAATTTTTAGATGTCTATTTAAAGAATTGGGACACTATGGTTTGATGCTAGGCATTTGGGAATACAACTCTATTATTATTGACTGTCACATGTTAGATACTATAATATTAAGACTACGTGCAAATAACGTAATAAGGTAATCAATAGGTAGACGTTGTAAACGTGACAGTTTATGAATCTTCGTCATATAGAAATTGACAAGGGTTTCTACTTATGGTAATGACGCTATTACATACGTAATCGTCAGGAGGAATATAAATTAATATATTATAATATCATTTCACCTTTAGTAATATAATTTATAATGATACTTTTTAAATAAAACGCTTTATCGACAAAGTCACTTTAAATGTAATTCTATCTATTTTATTCTTTGGATTTTTTCAATTTATTACTAAAATAAACATCTACCTGAATTGAGTACCTCTTTTTTAAATCGGTTAAAATTTTTTATACATCGCTACATAGCAAATAACAAAAACTACAATATTTATAAATGCGTATGTTTGTTTATCACAAATAGGTACTTTTGTAGCACTGAAGACCGAAAGTAACTTAAAGGAAATGCGCGCTCTGTCAATGAATGAATCAATGTACATTAGAAAATTATATGATTTATATATCATCATAATTACATATTTTTATGTATCTATATACAAAGCATTTTAAAATGGTAATTTAATAAATTACAAATTGAGATTTTTATTCCATCCACGAGCCGATCATTTACATCTGTAGACATATAAAATTTACGGTATTGTTTTCCGATTATATCGACTCCATATTGCTGCAACATTAAAATTTATTAGACATTAAATTATCTTCTAAATAAGCATATTTTTTGTCCTCAAAACGGGTTTAGAGGATTAAAATTTTGTCTGTGTATTCCTAAGTATAACATTTTTTTGTAAATCAAACCCAAAATATATGAAAAAGCAAGGCATTTGCATGGATAACAATATTTCATGGAGCAAATTTAAAAAAGGGATGTATATAAATGTTAATTTCTAGAGTTTTAAATTTTCATTTTAATGATGACTTTTACGTTTTTGCAATAATCATAATTATTATAAATAATAATTACGATTATTGCAAACAAAATTAATAAACATAAGCTTGGGTTTGCTTTGTATGGGCTGGCACCGATTTCAAAAATATTTGATTAGGTATGTATTTAATAGGTAGGCTTTAATTACTTAGCCAAAGCACACCGACTTCGAAAATATTTGATTAGGTATGTATAGTAAATGAAAACTACCAATCAGTAATTTTTACTTTTTAGTGCTTTTGTTTGAAGTCGGTTTTTATTTTTTTGTTAAAAACTTTTTATTTTTCCCTTTTTAGTGTAGACAGTAGTAGCAAAGTAAGAATTCTAACGTGTTAGGCTTGTCAAATCAAACAAAATAAGCCCAAACTCAAAGTATCTACTATTAGCCGTTGAAGAGTTCCACTTATCCACCTTCTGGCCTTACCATCAGATCAGGTCAACAATACCGAACCACTGTACTATCAACGGAAATAGAAACACTTGCAAATTTTCAAGTCAATATGACAATAAGAAGTAGGTAAAATTCATCATTAGCTATTTTTCCACCCTTAGGGGTGGTATTTTTTTTTTGAAATTTAAATGGGACCAATCTGGAAGTAAACCCTTTCAAACAACACAAAAATTGTCCAAATCGGTTAATAAATGACGGAGTTCTGAGGTAACAAACATAAAAAAAAAATACAGTCGAATTGAGAACCTCCTCCTTTTTGAAGTCGGTTGAAAATTAATAAACATAAGCTTGGGTTTATGGATATATAATGTCCTTGTACTAATTAATATGACTCGAGTTAGGTGATCAGACTACCGCAATGACGCAATATGGTCTGCCACACTGATTACTACTAAGTTACTCAGACGGTATATTCAATGGAGTAACGGTAGTTTATTATATAAAGTTTAGATTTCCAACTGTCAATAAAGTTATCTTAAAACATAATTATATGTACATGTATTATTTTACCTTGGCCTTGTGTAGATGATAGATTTCGTTATTAAAGGTATCTTATTTTTAGATATTAAATAAAAATATTATAATTTTCATAATATATGTATATGATATATTTTAAATTTTGTGAGAAATTTAATCAAGAAGTTAAAATATAAAGCTTAAAGTTCTGCGAAAAATCATTTTCTAATAATCATATTTGTGAGCGAAGCAGTGTGAAACTGTCGGCTATAAAGTCATGGTTTGGCATGGTATTTCAAGCCCTGTGTTACAAAAGAATTTAATGACATTTTCGTAAAAAGGTATGTCATGTCAGATACCTTAGTCTGTAATCCTTTTCAGGAGGTTGACTTTGTTCACGTGTAGATCAGTATTTAGGTTGTTATTTCACTTCTACTTCGGCTTTGTACAGAAGCTTGTTTTTGTTATTTTCGCTTCGTTATATGCACACGTGCAGCCTCGGCTTATACCTAATTAGTACACTAGGAGTTCTCAAAAAAGCTCATAAAGCTACAAGCATGGGTGAACAAGCCCATTTAATATTGTATTAATTAACGGAATCGGTTTCACAACTTGCGTGACACTATTGTACGAGGCCACACGAAACCAATTTTGTAAGTAAAGTTCTTAAGAAATTTTATCACACCGATAAACATATACATTAACTATTATAAATTGTAATAGATATATACCGCCATTCACTGTTATAATTTTGAAACTGTTTCAGTTGTGGAACTAAGATTTTATAAGGTTTTATAATAATATTATAGATCAATTTATTATTATTCTACAGCGTCAACGGGTTCAAAATATTAGTAGTATACCCATTCAGTAATGTGCACGAGATTGAATCACATGTATTCAAATACTTTCATAATTTTTCTAACTTATATTATTTGTACGATATTTCATCTTCATAAAAATTATCAAAACGTTCTTTAATCAAGTAAGAAATATGAGAAATTATGTAGCTAAATTAAGAAAAATATATATAAACATCAACAGTTTTAGCTGTCTTTTGCTTTACTTTTTGCTATTGTTTGCTACTTTGGTGTATCTCTTTGTATGAAAACTTAATTATAGCATAGCTGTGAACATGTGAACCGCGACCTTTCGAGTGTTGAAAGCGTAGGGGTTATATTCTGTGGTCCAAAGTGCTACGAGACCGGTTTGAGTGTAGTCTTACCGCGTTTAGTGCCACGCGGTCTGGGGCCGAGTGCGATCGTCTACGCCGTAGCGCTACGAAAATGTAACTTTGTTACGTAGCATGCTCTCGTGAAACGTTTAAGTGTAGTAGAATATTAGTATTGTTTGTGTATAGTGTCATAAATTATGAATATTAAGTGATCTAAATTTAGTTTTAGTAAATTAAGGTGAGCTTTTTTTATATTTTAAATTAAGTATTATATATATATATATATATATATATAGAATACTTACATATATATATATATATATATATATATAATATATATATATATATATATATATATATATATATATAATATATGAATATATTTAAAAAAGTTATATAATAATTAATTACATATATTAACTTTATATTAATTTTTATTTTTTAATGCTACTATTAACTAGGCATATAGAATTGATTTTATTTGAACTTAGAAAACGTTTCCATTTTATAGAAAAAAATGTATACTACTGATAAATCTAATAAATAATATGAAAAAAACTAATTATGAATAATTATAATAATATGAAAGACGAGTTGTGAATTTAGTTTAAAATTGTTTATTTTTAACGTGAAACTTCTGTCCTACTCTACATATCTTGCACAGAGTATAATGAATAGGTACGTAGTCAAGCGCACTCAAAAAGTTAATTTCATGATAAGGAATGTCTTTGCTATTAAATCATGGTAACAAGTAAAATTAGCATACAATTATGTTGGAGTAAAAAATGAATTTCTAACATGTATTGTGTTAGTAACTGATAACATCTAGAACCGTCAGTCACGTAACGTACAGCTAGCTACACTTAGCATGACTGTATTGTGGAATAAAATGTACTAAAACATATGAATTTTTTAGCAGATCTTTTCTTAAGTATTTATTTTCAAAATCTTCTTGTTGTTTGAGGAATAGACAAAGATACAGTAATGTCTACCGACTTTTGCCTTTATCTTTAACTATTATGATGAGACAGTGTTCTGGGTACTGGTTCACCTTCGGCTCGCCTCGAGGAAAACAAAAAAAAACCTATCCCACAGGAACCGCACATTTTTAAGGGATTTGAAAGAAAAAGTTTAAACTATGCGTTATTCCAGACTATAATTTATCTCTGTGCCAAATTTCATCTAGATCTGTTCAGCCGTTCTGGCATAAAAAGTAACAAACATTCATACATACTCACAAACTTTCACATTTATAATATTAATAATAATACGGATTATCCATAAATACCATTTATCTCGTTAAGAACCCAAGTTCTTCATAGCTTTTAGCTGCTCAAAACGTGTGTATAACGATAACTTCTAGTAATGATGAGTTTAAGTAAGCTTCAATATTTATTAATATCATTACAATTAATAAAACATATTTTATCGTTTAGCCCGTGTATGAATGCCGTAAGTATGAATATTTACATGTTTATTAATTATTTATTTCATTAACAAGTGAGGAGCGCAAAGCTTGCACATTTATACCATCGCTTGTACTGTAGAATCCCTTACGTACACACAAAGCTAAAGTTGGAAATTGGAATGAAGAGCAGAAAATTATAAGGAACATGCATGATACGAGTATAATATTAATTAAATTAGACAAATTATAATAACTATTTAACTGTTAAAAATATAAATATTTAACTATTAAAACTATGGTTTTAAACTAGTAACAAGTCTGTTTCATCTGGCATCTACTAAATACAATCGATGCTTTATAAGGCAGAGAACAACTAAATTAACTTTAGCGACTTATATGTTTAGTTCATATATTATACAAAGTTCGTATATTGTACAAAGTTATACAGCAAAAAACCTAAATTAATTTCGGCCATGGGTCCCTTAGTAATACCCTATTAAAGAGGTAGCAGAGAAATTAGAAGAATCGCTAGTTATATATTATGTAGCTAATTGAACACACATATTTTGAATTAAATTTTGAAAAAGCCAGCAAAATAGAGAATAAGTATAAAAATATTAAGGCGAAATCGGCTTATATTTTTCAAAGTTTTAGCTGATATACTTACTAATAATAAAATTAGGGACGTTACATAAAAGAAATAATTGATAGCAGTGGTAGATAAAATTACATGTGTCTTTTAATCAGACCAAACCGCTGGGCCTCAAGGATTCAAACGTCAAACTATATATACTAAAAAGGGTAATTTTAGTCCCAAAAAGTGGTTAAATGTAACTGGAGCATAAATTTTTTCTGTCTATTTTAAAACTTGGGATTAATTTTGAAAAACAAAAGAGAAGAATTTTAGAGAAGAGCTAAATTAAAAACAGCCTATCAAAGTCAGGGCGGATCACTAGTTCAATTAAAACAAATTATTCTATGTGTGACATAAACTTTTAAGCATATTATTTAAGTGATATTTAGTGAGAAAATATTATAACGAATATAAATGCTGCATTTCTCACTTTACAGTAGTGTTAAAAATATTTAAGTTATATAATAGCTCTTGAGGGGGAACTTGTATACAAAATGCACATTTAAGTGGTACAGTGTTCTGGAGCTTTTTGTGACGTTTAAATTTAAAATATTTAAAACACTTTGCTTAAGATATTCATACACATTCTGAGCTCGTGCAGTGACACATTTGCATCATACGAGAATAATATGCGGCGAGAGGTTGCCACAGAGCTGAGTATAAAATAGAAGGTATACATATTGACATCAATAAATTGTGAAACTATACTTTTCCCTTGTTTTCTTCAATTATTTCAATGAATGTTCTAATTCAATTTAAAGATATATTTAATAAATTAGTTGTAGAATCAAATATAGAAAGTAAGTTTTTTATCATTTTCAATTAACAAAATATATTTTTATAATTAATTGGGGTTTTTATTTTATTTTTATAGTTAAAAATAAAATAATTTATAATGTTAAAAATAATAAAAATGAAAAAATTCAGTTAATAGGTATTATTTGTGGAATAGACGAATATCACATATTATTTATTAATTTATTTATTTAATTATAATTCATCAAAAGAACAGTTATTTTTTATTTAAATCTATTAAAATTAATTTATTTTATAGTATGAAACACTAGGCTTAGGAGAGTCATTTAAGGGTAACATTATTATTATATAATTATTACTTATATGCACTTGTCTTGTTCTTTGTTTTCACAATATTATTTGCTTGACGAATACAAACTAAATTATTGCTTTGAAAATTAGCTTTACACAAATAAATGCTTTAATTATGCTAAAAATAAGAAATTTAAATAAATATATGTATTGTTTATAAACATTACATATATTTATTTAAAAATTCGAGATCTTAGTTCGTAGTTCGTAGATTAAAACGGTAATTTTGTAACATTACGACGTCGGCAGCTTGCCAATTAGCATAGCTGTGTAGCTCGATGTGCGTTTGAATTTGTATGTGTTCTTGACTCGAAAATTCACCTTATTCATACAATATTTGGAGAGAAATATATTATTGTACAACTGTTTGAAAGAAAGCAAGAGATATTGCAAAATATTAAATACGAATTTTACGTCAAAATCTACATCTTCATGTATGATAATATAAGACAAGAAATCATTACTATAGAAAATACTACTAAATGCTCAACCTTATATATTTAGAAATTCAAATGCTACTCGTATGTTATTAAATGTAACTATATCTAAAATAATATTGTTTAATTTGTATTTAATACGATATTGTGGCGATTATTTTTGCTGTGAGTATTTTAAATATAAATAAACTTACTACAGATTTTAAATAAGTTACGTATAAATAATAAAGAACAAAATATATAAAGAAATAAAATATTTAGATTTATTAATTACTTCTTTAATTGTAGGATTAATTCTTATTATCTTTAATACTGGAATTATTGTATTTAATTTACTATTAAAACTATTTACTTACACAGCCCATATAAGATTTTTTACTTATGTATAATTATATATTCGATTTCGAACAAAATCAATTTGAAGCGGTAGCGGTCGCGTGACAGTATACGTTATAAATGGATTTTAAATTGCCCTTTTATAATACTTCCGCAAACGCCCCGTGTGTCAACGCTTTTATATTCTTACTTAGAAAGTTCGGTTTTAGGAACCTCTAAATGTACTTTTAACATTTAATTTTCTTTTATAATTATATAATACCGTATCTACCATACCTTGTTGGCATATTGCTTAGCATGTGCAGTTTGGTCCTAAGTTGATGTCCCGGGTCGATATAATTTACTAAACTTTTCTATCAAATATCAATCCACGGCTTGAGTACTTTAAGCCGTCGCTTTGCGGTAGATCTCTCCCTATTCGTGTCGGAATGCTGCCTCACTGGACTATGAGAGTAAAAGTGAACACTTGCGCCCTACTGTACCTCTTACGCTGATCTCAGCTGGCTAGTCTCAGTGAGATTGACCGCCTTTTTATAAGTTCCGTTATAGTGTAATATTTTTTTAATAATAATAATAATATGTATTGAACAATAAGACACATAAAAAACTAAACAATATTACATACAAAAACAAACATACATATATTATTATACGGAACAGTCCCAGTTTTATAAGCTCAATTTAAATTAGTCTGTTGCTGTACTAGGATACCTGCATTACGGCATATAGCGCCTTTCCCCCAAATGTCTGTTTTTATCAATTATCATAAGCCATATTTTGATACAAAGCGAGTTTCTTTCTTTTTTAACATCCCAAAGGGTATATATAATAATGTAATATATTACTACACATAATTAGTAATTAATAAAAAGTAATAATGTATATAATAATAAATTTTAAATTATGTAAGGTAATAGTCCAATTTGATCTATTTAAAATTACTAACAATAAATTAATTCAATAAAATATCAATATAACGTCCTACTGGCGACTTTAGCCACAGCGGTCAGTCTCACTGAGACTAGCCATCTGCGCAGGAGATATTATAGTACATATGTAGGGTACAGTGCATATTAATACCAATCTCTTGCTTCGGTGGGACGACAATTTGACACAACCCGATGGCTTTACGTGCATTGCGAGGCACAGGGTGAGTCACCAGAAACTTCCCAACTCCGGGTTGTTACTGAAAATTTCTTATCAGAAAAACTCAATAACCAAACTTAGCTCGACCTGTGACCCAGGACCTACGGATCTGCACCCGTACATGCTAGCCTACCTACTAGATCACCTAGATATTTCATGAATATACTAGAATGTTGATATACTCGTAAATAGGGTTTTAAAAAACATTTAATGCGCTGACTTATATTATGGATTATAAGATTACATGATTATAATTTTGTTGCAGGTTTTTTTTAATGTAAAGCTTATTTGCAGTCACTAAAAGTATGTCAAGATGATGTATTGGTAATATTTTATAGATAAGTTCAGTGCGTGGCTAAATTGCTCTCATTTTTATTATAAATCTAGTCATCTAAATTTCCCATGAGAGTGATCGAGATTTTTTTGAACTCAAATTACAACACAATTTCTTCTTATGACTTATAAAATACGCTTTTTTAATTTATTTCAAGAGGCCTGTGGATATACATATTTAATTCAAAATTATTACCGGGGTAGGTATTAAAAAGGTACATTTATATGTTGATTTAGTTTTCTTTATACGGAGTTTTTTATAACGTTGGAAAATGCATTTACACATAACACCTGCATACATCTAGGTGGTTATGTGGGACTCACTGTCTAGAAAAGTCAGAACTGTACTAAACTCGACGAAAGCTTTCATGTCTTAGTTTTTCAAATTATAATTTACATATTCTATTAAAATATTTAATACAACACGATGTCAAATATTTGCTTTTAGAATTGTTAAAACTAATTAATATTTTCTCATCACTTATCATCTTCATGTCAACTTTTGTTTTATCAAATGTCATCTCTAATTGGTTGAATTCTATAAAAGTAATTTGGTTTCGTTATTTAAAGGGCAAGCGCTATTTACAATTTGCGGTTTGACGGCGGCTTGGAAAATTGTTAGAAATTTGATTAATTATTATGAAACACACTCCAAAATTTGTCATTTTTGGATATGAAATTTCTTGTTAAATTACAATTACAATGAAAATGGTATTTGATTTAATAAAGCTCCTACTTCCTTTTTGACTTTGTTAAGATTCTTAACAAGAAATACGCAATTGAGGCTAATTATATTTTGAAGTTATGACATTTATTAAAATTGAATGTAATAAAAATATGTGACACCATGCCAAGTATTCTAAAATAGCAACACCATGCATGAATTTGTGTGGCAAAATATATGTATACGTAGATAGAAGATACTTCTATTCTTGTTTGATGAATAAATAGAGAAAATAGAGTCTTAAGTATTCTTTTTAGAATAACGTTTTATTCATTCAGGTGTATACAGAAATGCTAAAGATATTTTGTGTAAATTGCATAAAAATATAACAAAACCAAATCTTACTCATTTTACTTCGTATTAGGTTATTTCACGTTATAGAAGGTTTTTTTATTAAATCCCCCCCCCCCCCCCCAATGTGCATTCACCTTGTCGTGGCTCAGTAGTGCCCGGCAATACAGCCGGGCGCGAAGCCAAGAAACGCATAGGGAGGTGACCCACTTCGGTGGGCGGTGGGAGGCGGCCTTCTTCGGAGGGCGGTGTAGCATGCGGGTTGCTCCTGGTACTTCTCTGATAGCAGAGTGGACCTTGGAGCAACCCCGTGGTTGTGGTGGTCTGCTTCGGCAGATCTGCCGTCGGGGCGTCGTAGTTGAATGCGTAAGCGATCCTGCAACGCCCCATTAAGACGGGGGAAGGCTTTGTTGGGTTTTAGAGGGTAGTACTGGCTTTGCCGGTGAGTCCCACACCTCGTGCGTAAATGCATTTCCCAACGTTAAAAAAAAGGTTTTTTATTAAATAGTTAAAAATATTATTATCTCAATTTAAACACTTAATTTGAGGGTTGGTTAAATTGATTTATAATATTGCAGTAAGTCGGGTGCAATCAAATTAAGGTCACTACGTGACTGCCACTGGCGACAAACTAAGTTGTGGGATCGATCAAAGTGACTTTAGCAGAGGTTAGTATATATACCTAATTTAATATTATTTTGTAAATAATATATGAATGTTTTTTAAGATCTAAAATTTCTTATTGAGCTTACAGATATCTGGCTTCTAATTAATTTATGCCTTTAATATTATATCTTTCTCTCATATTATCGTCAAGTTAAAATCGATTTAGCAGTACTTCTCTATTCAGTAGCCAGAATAATTGTACTTTCCCTAATAACTGCAATCATTGAACCAGTATCCAAATCCTAATCTAATAGATAGTGAATGTGTTTTTAAAACCGACTTGGTAGTTCCAAAAAAATCGAACTAATATTAACCACTTTTTTATTTTTTAAATTTAAATTCGTAATTAGATTGATTCCCCATACAAATTTTCATCCCCATTTTCACCCCCTTAAGAGATGATTTCTGGGATAAAAAATATTCTGTCCTTCCCAGGGTCTCAAATTATCTTCTTACCAAGTTTCATTTAAATCGGTTCAGTAGATCCAGAGATTACCCCTTATAACGTCACAAACTCACAATTCACAAACTCACAAACTTTACCTCTTTATAATATTAGCATAGATATATTAGCTAATCCAGAGTAAAAAGAGACCTATACTGGCTGACTGCAATGGTACTCTAGTGCAAGTTTAGTTGGCAAATTAATTATCAAAACACCACTACTGGATGTGATTAAACTTAGCTATGTTAGCCCACGTTTAAATTCGTAAAATTATGCCTGGTAGCCACAAACTAAATTAAAATGTACAAGCATGTGAAGCTACATACAAAACGTCGTTCATACACTGGTATATTAATTGTACTGACTTTAACACCTCCAGGTAAATTTCTAAGAAATTAATGAAATTTCTAAAAAATCTATTGTTAATCGTAACGCCGGCATATCCGCGGTCGTTGAGGGATTAATATTGTATTATAGATCGGATATTTTAAAGACATGTTATTGCGCACATTTAAGGCAACACAGATAATAAAAGGTTAGAACAATATTCTTTTATTTGCAGATATACGGGAATCATTACATGTAAATTACTGTGTTAAATATTATGATGCTTAAAATTATTTCTTAATACATTGTACATAAATAACATATAAAATGTGTTGAAATCGATAGGTAGATATGTATGCAGCCTTTTTTAACGTCCCACTGATGGGCACGGGCCTCCTTTCAATATGAGACGGATCAGGTCAGAGAAAGAGTCAGTTAAAGTTCGCCAAGCTGCCAAAGTTAATATAAAAATTTCATAAGATTTTTAAAGAAATATTTTCTTTATATAGTAATAATAAATGATAATACACTACTAAACAAAATATTATTTATTGATCTAATGTTTATGTAGTTCAAGGCTCTTTAAGTTTTATATTGCCATAGTAACAAACTCGTAAAGATAATTTTTATGACCGTAGTAAATAACGATTGTGAAACTCAAGTACCGTGCAAGCAATAAAATGTAAATAGCTGCAGAAGTGTTAAGAGAAATCTGTGACAATTCATTTCAAGAATTCGCTACTGAAGTTCTTGAATGAGAGCGCGTAAAAGAAGCTGTCAAAGTTACGCGTGATTTATATATCAAAGCTTCAAAAGAAATGTTATCATATATACATATGAATATTAAAAAGGACAATATATTATGGTAATTTAGTATTTTGTATTGTAATTTTTTATTCAATTTATTGGTCTACTAAGTATCGTCTCAAAAATTCAATTTTCGTATTTTTTCCAGTACATCGTAAGGAATAGTTATACTAATAATAATAATCAATATAATAAAAAAACAATATAAGTATAATTACTAATAATAATATTTTTATTATTATTATTATGTATAATACTTTGAATGCGTATATTCTATAGTATGGATATAGAAGTAAATACATTTACGTTAGGAATTTTTAAAGCTAAGACTAGTATGAATAATAAACGATAAACATAGAGATTAGTATAAGCGCAGAATAAAACGTACTTTAGATGTGTAATTTTGCAACTAAGACAAAAACCGTAGCGATAAATACAAATCGAAACTAGCAAAAAAGCCAGTCAACGGTAACGTAAAATGAAAAAGAAATGAATGTTTGTGCATGAGCGAACCAGACTATAACCAATTTCGACCCTACAGTTCTATTGTACGTGGAGCAATCATTATCAGTTTTATTGAATACAAATGTTAAACAAAAAATATTTCGATTGTTATTAATGAAGGTCTATTATTTGTACATAAGTCTTTAGAATAAGTTCTTTTTTGGTTGTTAGAATAAGTTTATCTAGATTTCAGATATTTACATTTAAACTAAATCTAGATGTAACAAACTACGCCGTAACTACACTTTGTGTGTCATTAGATAATCGTACAGTGTCATATTTTTATTAAAAATATAATCTCAATTTGTTACTGCCTTACGTAGTTATGATAATAATCAATAGCAAGCCAAAAAAGATGAATAATGGCTCTTTAATTATAAATGCTGAACTAGACAGATAGAAAAAGTAAAATCAAACACAACGAAAACTCCTTATCCTAATAAAATTTATTTTCCACTAGCTACTCACCCTCGCTCCGCTTGGTTTCATCCCTAAATACGTTTTAACGGATTTCTTAGAGATGAGATATTTTCCTGCAGTAAAAAGTATCTTTGTGTTGACCAGGATAGCCATCAAAATCTGTTCAGTTTTCTCGTGATGCATTCTCAGACAGACAAACTGACAGACAGACTGACAGACAAAAATTTTTAAAATTATAGATTTGATAATAATCACTATTTCAATAAAATTTTGCAAAAAATATTTAATGTACAGATTCGACTAAGAATTTATTGTATAGTTTATGAATTTCGTTATATAACCTAGTTATATTTTTGATCACTGTGTAAATCCAATATAAGCGAAGATAATGCTTGTGCACTAAAGCCATTTAATACTACTGTAAAAAATACACAATAATAATAATTTATTAGATGTACACATCCATATATTTTAGTTTTGATGTTCTGTGAAAATACAGTACTAATATTTCACTTCTCTTTGCTTTCTAAAAGCGACGAAAAATTGTGTCTCTCGACTTAGTGTCTGTATATAATGACGGCCAAAGTAAGACTAACATATATTTAATATAGAAACATTCATCTGAGTATCAAACCCGCGATCGCCTGCGTATTAAAGCACTCGGTACTGCGGTTAAAGTAATTAATGCCAATGAATATTCATTTAGTTTGTCAGAGCGAAACAGGAAACAGTTAAACTCACTGTACCTATCTGTAAACTAATAAATTAACCATTTTATTTCACCATTGTACACTGTATTTAAGATCTACTAACATGTTTATAATATATAGCCTATTATTTAATATTTTTTATAAAGGCATAATAAATACGCAGCGAAGAATATTGAGATTGATCGCCTTCACACAATA
Organism: Brenthis daphne; assembly: GCA_947093115.1. NCBI lineage: Eukaryota > Metazoa > Arthropoda > Insecta > Lepidoptera > Nymphalidae > Brenthis > Brenthis daphne. Next base: position 25,673,752 of record OX352475.1, read on the forward strand.
TGTCATTTCTAATTCTCATACACTAAAAACTTGGACGATAGCCATATTTTAGTCTTTGAAATGCTTGGCAACAGAGGGATTGGCAACGTTCTTTTCACAACCCGATACAGCTATTAAAGTTTCAGTAACATTCCAACTTATGTGTACATTCCTTTTAAAATTGTTGATTCCAAAAGGCGGAAATTGCAATGTAAATTTAAACAGTTAAAAATACACACATCTAAAGCATTGATTCGAATTGATTTTCACGTTTAGCTCAATCTAGTGAATAATTGTAGATGTTTTAAGAAAAATACTAGTTTGTTGTATACATAACTACTACGAATTTTCAATTTAATTTTACATTATAAGAATGGCGCTTCAAAATTCTTAGTTTTCAGGAAGAATTCCTGAAATGCATTTATCCATGAAATTGAATCTCAATGTTTTACTCTTTGCTTAATAGATGTTTTGTACTTACAGAGCTTTAAATCTACCTATAGAATTTTGAATAAGACTAGTAAAAAAAGTAGGTTAAGATCTTGGTCCAGGTGTTGAGATAAGTCAAAGCCTTAGAAAACTGCATCCGCACGCTTGGACTAGAATAAAAGCAGAGTTCAGAAATCAAAGTGAGCGTTATTTTGGTTGTCTATCTATCAAATAATAAAATGTAAAAAATCTCTTTTTAAAATATTTCATATCTATTAAGAAATTCCGTACGTACCTAAAAGGCACAAATTATATTATTACTGAAATTAATGCTGAAAGCTGAAATTCGGATGTCCGGTGTGAACCGCTAAATAACGTTTTTAAATTATGAAAAATAAAAAGTGGCTTACAGCGACCCTATACAATATATGTAACTGAGTTATTTAAAAAAAATTGTGCACATTAAGCTCTTTAATATTTGAACTTTGCATAGGTATTTAAAATTGAGTATGATTTTTATTTAATAACATTTTATGTATATATATTTATTGATTTATATTTTTAAAGTCATAAATATTATACGAGTATCTTTCTCTCCCCGCTAACTTTTAAACTCTGTCACTTACTATCAAAATGGAAAATTCAGTAAAAATTAAGCTTCAATTTTTATAGATATTTAAAGTAGTTTTAAGATATATGATAACGTTTCCATGCTTTGTAAGTTAAACAAATATAAATTAAATACTATTTTGTATTATTTCTTAAGAAATGTGATGAAATATAAAATTTTATTGCGTATTAGCTTACGATACCTTCAAAGGTGCAAATGCTGTCACTTGTACATTTTTTTAAAATAATTTGTACTTTAAAATAAATGAAAAAATCTGCACTTTCTCTTTCTGTCCCCCTATTTAACACTTTTTCCCACATGCATGGGTTTACTGGAAGAGATCTATTATAGAGATAAGTCCACCTTTATCCATGTCACTTTCTATGTATTTTGTTTTTATAACTTATTTGGCAATAAAGAATATAAAAAAAGAAAATGCGTGTCGAAAGTCGACGTAAGAGGTATTACATTATGGACATATTACGTGTACAGTTCAGATATCTTTTGTCTATTCTGGATTAACTCTCTTCCATTATAGCTTCCATCTCGAAATGAGATTCGGGACTTAAATTATTCAGTGAAATTACTTTGTTTTCTCGTTCAGTAGATTCGTTAATCGCAAGGAAAACTCAATTCGTTTTGTTTGTTTGATGACGCAATATGTCTCTTATTAACAAGTGATGAAGTGATGAACATAAATGTGATGAAATTGTCAGTGCCCCAGGTTTGTTAATTCTTAAATTTCTTCGAAGAAAAACTTTTGTTTGATTAAAATTATTATCCGTAATCATGTATGTACGAGTATGTATTGCGTATTCAGCCCTTTTTACGTCCTACTGCTGGGCATGCTGTCCAAGTGCGGCTTGGTGGACGTCTTTCTGAAAACCTGCGAGACCTCTTAGACTGCAGGTTTTCTCAAATTGTTTTCCTTCACCGTAAAACAAATGATAGACAAATGGTAAATACAATCCAATAACGAGAAATAGTCCAATCTGTAAGTTTCCTTCCCATGCTTAAGTCATCAATCAAATAATAAGATTGGGCAAGAACATAGCAATTGTGCAAACGAAGCCACGAATAAAAACTAAAGAATGAACTTAATATAAAAAATATATAAAGACTATTGATTTTATTTTTTGCTATACAACAAGTGGTATTTTATAATAATTAAAAAAATCTAAATAATATAAAACTTATAATCTTTACTTTATTCCGACTTTTATTTTGTTTTGTTAGTTTCAACTTTTTAAGCAGCAATAGACCCTAGACATGATGTTTTAGATATAGATAGTTTATGGGCTTGAGAGTCACGTTTATGAAGGTCCCTTTTTGTAACATAAACTTATATATTATAGGATGAGCGAGTCATCCTCGCTTCGCTCGGGTTTATCCCTAGGTACATTTTAGTTTTTATGAGCGGAACTCTAATTCTTTTTATAAAATAAAATCTAAGTAGCCTATGTTACTTCCTATAACATCAACTATCTTCCAGTGAATGTCCCGTCAAAATCAGTCTAGCCGTTGCAGAGATTATCTGGAACAAATAAACAGACAGACTGACCGACAAAAATAAAAAAAATGTATTTTTCTTATAAGTACCGTATATAATTTCATATGCATTTAGTAAAACGCAGTTTTTTTGACATTACAAACAGACACTTCAATTTTATTTATCTGTATAGGTATAATTTATTGTTGCAAGTAATGGAGTCAGGGCGTGATAGTAGTGCGTAAGCAATCCTGCACCGTCCGATTAAGAGTTTTCGTTGGGTTTTAGTGGGTAGTACTGGTTTTTCTGGCCGATGACTTCCACATAACTACCTGTACGTATATATGCGTAAATGCATTTCCCAACGTTAAAAAAGAAGTACGTTAAACGAAAAATAAACTCGTAATTATATAACACTGATAAGAAATAAGAAAGAAATCAATTAAAATTTAAATATTAACTTTAATTTGAAGTTAGGAATTATAAAATTCTACAAAATATTCGTGGACAGCTGAAGTTTTATTTAAATTTCTCCAAAAATATTATTGAATGTACAGGTACTTTTATATTATATTTATTTTGTGATGTTTGTTAATATAATTATGTATTTATAATAACCAATTAATTATTATCAACCTTATTTACAAAAAACTAAACTTCGAATTTATATCTGAACAGTACATTTAAAATTTAAAATTGCCTGTGGCAATTTCGCCTACCTTAAAATGCTTTCAATTTGCATTTAAACATTTAACAGGGTTGCCATTTTTAATAATGGTTCTCTACAGCCTATCGTTACTGGATATACAACCTCGTAATAAAAAAAAACATAAAACAGATTAATATACATTTCATTTACTTTTATTGTCGTGAATAGCATAACTTATTTTTAAACATACAAAAAAATAACTTTTTTACTTCTTCTTCAAGTGCCTTTCTCTCCATTACTGAAGGTCGGCAGTCATTCTCTTAAATTCTACTTTATTCAGGGCTAGCCTAAATAGACCTTCAACCCTTTAATTATTATTTATTTTAAGCAAAAACCAGCCCCGCGTCAATAAGCATCGTCTCCAAAAATATATGATTAGGTAGTAAAAAAAGTCAACTTACATATTTTAAAAAGTATTATTTTTCGTTTGTTAAATGTAAAGTTAGCGCATATGGAATAAAAAACTGTTTTTGATATTTTATCAAAGCAAATTATATTGGTCCAGCTTCAACTGTTATAACTATAATATGGCGCCAATAAATCGGCTATTATAATCTTTATTATATACCCAGTGTCACTCTCACAATTAAGACGAATCTACCGACAACTCTCAAACAAAAATCCATCAAGCCATGTAGGCTACAGCGTGTTAAAGAAATATACATACATACAAACATACATATACTCGAGAAACCTAATCCTCCTTCTAGCGCAGTCGGGTAAAAATAAAATGCTATTGTGTATCAATTCCCATCAGTTAATATATAATAGCATTAAAAATATTATTTGAATATTACGAAATATTCATACACTTCTGATCTGAAATTTCTCATAGGTATGTACCTATTTAATTATGTATTAGTAAGAAATTAAATGAGGCAATGGTAGCTCAGTAGTAACTCTCTCACTTGGGAAACTGAGCGAAGCGGGTTCAAATCCAGGGTCGCGCACCTCTGATATTTTCATGTGCGAATCTTTTCTAACATGATTATCACTTACCTTACGGTGAAGGAAAACATCATGAGCACACCTGCATATCTGAAAAAGACATATGAAGTCCGCCAATCCGCACTTGGCCAGCGTGGACTATGGCCTGATTCCCCTCGTATTGAAGGGAGACTCGTGCCCAGCAGTGGGACATTAAAAAGGGCTGAATACATATATACATATGTACATACAAAAAATTAAAAAAAAAACTCTTTTACGTAGCGTCAATTGAAGAGTTCTATTATCCAACTGGCTAAATGCTCACATAGCTCGATAAAACATACATACTTTAATATTTTTTTGATGTAAAACAAAATTATAACTTAGTGCAGTATAATTTGTAGAAGCTAGATAGATGAGACCATCTTAAATATATAGATAAACCACATAAACATAGTTTCAAATTGATATAACTTGAAATATGTATGTGCAAACATCTTATTACTGAAGCAATGTTGTTAATTCCTTTGGGAGCGATTATTATACGTATACTCTTGTAGCAATGTTACGCGTGTGCTGTAACGCGTCGGTGTAATATATTTACTAGAAATTGATTATCTTGAAAGCTTTTTCTTGTGTTAAAGATGCTGTGAAATGAAGATTACTTTAGGCCATATTTTCTCACTTGCTTGTTTGAAATATTAAAGATTAATATAGGTTTCTAAAATGTTGTCGTAATTATTCTTGGAAACGTGGTTTTTTTTATGTTCGTTATATAAGAAAGTCGAATTTGTCCATTTAATATTTTTTTAAAGTTGGTTTAATATATTTTTTAAAAAGGCATATTGTTGTAGGAGTTTGTAAAATTTTTATACACAGACAGCTGTGTGCCTACTATTGAAAACAAAGACGTGGTTAGCATTTCAGTAGGTATAAATACAAATGTATTACTTCTGTGACTTAAAAATTTTGCAGATTTTATTTCAGTCGATTTTGATTCAAAAATATTTTTTATATTCCTCAGTACGAATACTTTGCGCTCTCATATAAAATCGATTTCATCGTTAGTATAAAATTGTAATAAATAGTTTGGTTTGTCAACATCACGTTCTATAATAATATTTTTGCAACTTAGTAAACTTAATTTAGTAAAAAAATTATTATGTATACTTAGGCCTTACTGCTTAAAGATATACATACGTATACATATATATGAGAAGAATCAGAAATAAGGGGATAAAAATTATATTTACCTGTAGAAAAAAACAACTCATATTCTTACATCAACTCGTAATATATTCAACAATTGACGTTGACTTCTAGGGAGTTCCCCTCTGTGGGATGCCACACGTTGACTCATTAACTCTATCCTGTGTTAGAAAGACGGTTTAAAAGAGACACGGAAAGCAACTGACGAGTTGAGCTTTATAAAGTACCTACTGCATAGAATATCGTGCTAGGGATATAAATGTGAATAAAATGACCACATCGCTAAATAATACTAAGTATTTTCTTCAAAATTATATGAAAAATAAATAAATATATATTTCTTATACTATAATAGCCCACAGCTAGTACAACTATAAAACAATATGTGGCATGTGCGGTAGTTTTTATTGCTGTAGTGGTAAAGTAATGAACTTCACCGTAAGCCTAGTGATATCCTAAAGCCTGTATTGTATTTGAAATATTATTTGTGTATATATGTAATTTAAATTAAACACTGTCCAGTGTTCTAAAATGATTATGTATAAAGGCATTTTTACGAATTTATATCATGTCTTTCTTTGTAAAAATTACTACATTTCATTCAAATTTCTACGGCCGTTTCTACTGGAAGGAGTAACTAACATACATACAAACTTTCACAATTATAATAGTAGTACGACTATATAAATCCTCTAATCAATTAAGGCATTACTAATCAAATCATTTAAAAACCAATTATTTAAGATTAAATTTGCTTGTTAATTATATAACAAATGGTCATCATGGGGAATAATAGCATAAAATTATGGTACGTTATAAAAGCTATTATTATATTAATAACGTATGTGTGTTAGCAATAGATTAAGTTAATCAAAAGGTTATGGAGCTAAGGTTCTTTTAGTGGTGTTGTGCACGCGACCAACGCCTAGTGCCAATTACAGAGAGGTTTGTACTGAATGTCAAATGTATTTTCACGTATTTGCGATTCACTTGTAATCCGGGTACATGATTATATCTCGTAGCGTTGTGACCTAGTTTGTTAGGGATTGTCAAAGATATTTTCGTTGCCGAATTTTGGTTTCAGCTTAAATATTATGAAGCTAATCAAAGTTGACTCGAGTGCGATGAATTATTTAGATATTCTTATGAATTTAGCTTCATGTAGTGGCTTACGTAAGCTAAATTAAGTGCAGTTCTAACTTTTGGTTTTCTTTTTATTAAAGTTTGGATAGCAGTTAGCTAAAAACGTTTTGTTTTCTATTTTCCACTAACACGCCAGTCCTTAGATAACTTTGTAATGGACTAATCTGATCGCATGATAATGCACTTGACAGAATATTGAATTAAATAGGTAAACTTACTTCATTTAAATCTCTTTGCACGTAGCATTTTTAAGGATGTAATTTTTAAATACTATTAAGTAAAACCCATAAAAAAAGTATTATGAATATATTTATTATTGGCCAAGATATGGTCTAACATAAATAATAATGTCCTTCTGACTCATATCGGGCACGCCGGCCAATCTATCTGAGACTTGCGATCTGTGCAGGAGCTGTTACGAGTATAATGCATAAGTGTGCGCGCAGACACAAGTGCACTCTCTATTCCTATGACTCTCATACTCCTGTGCGAGAAAAGTTCGACACGTAAGAGATCATTAATTATATACTAAAAAAAATCGGTTTATGTAGGTAAACTTAATATTTTTGAATTATGTATTTATCATTATATTTTATTTTATTTCAGAACTTAATCCATAATCGTGTTTTTCATACTTTAAAAATAAAATCAAATGAAACTAACTTAATTAAAATAATTAATGGCTGCATAATTGATAAACTATCGTTCATGGGTGCATCTACATGCGGTTCTATGTCGGCAACACGGCACGGTAGATCGGAGTGACGTCATAAATTTATTATCTATACTGTTACATATAAGCGAAGCCTTGGAATGATGCTTAAGTAATAATACGGGTTCTGTTCTCTAATTAAACAAATCTGTTCAGTACAAATAATACGATAACACGTTTCAGTTCCATTACTTTTTAATTCAATTCTGTTAACCGACTTCCAAAAAGGAGGAGGTTATCAATTCGTCGGAATCTTTTTTTTTTCTTTTTTTTTTATGTATGTTCACCGATTACTCCAAGACGCCTGAACCGATTTCAAAATATTTTTTTGTTTCAAAGGGTATACTTCCCAGGTGGTCCCATATTACTTTTATCGAAATCGGTCGAGCGGTTTTTAAAAAATCAACAATAAATATATTTTTTAAATAGATTGTTTAATCGAATATATTATTAAAAAACTTTCTTATTACAAATTACCTGCTTATTACGTCTACACTAAAAATGGAAAAATAAAAACTTTTTAACATAAAATAAAAACCGACTTCCAGGCACTAAAATGTAAAAAATAACTAAACGGAGGTTTTCATTTAGAATAGATACCTAATCAGATATTTTCGAAGTCGGTGCCAGCCTACAATATTTTAAGATTTGAATATCTAATAGGTAAATATTATGTATTTTACGTATCGAAATATATTAGATTTGCTTTGCATCGGCTGGCACCGACTTCGGTTACGGTAGATACCGTAGTGACTAGACTACTCTGTCTCCAGAAGTAATCAGGTTGAAACCCGATCCGGATAATTCTATTATTGTGTTAATTATTAGTTTTATTTTCATTATAGTATTGACCATAAAAGTAGTTATTGTAGAGTACATGCACTCCTTGCCGTTACATCGAGTATCTATGTGAAGTTTGCTTAGTAACGTAATTTGTTTACTTACTAGATTTTGCCAACGGCCTCGCTCACGTAGTCATTGGAGCGCATCAAAGGTAGCCTATGTCCTCAGGACGCGATTTATGTTCGTGCAATATCTAATCGAAATCAGCGGTTCAAGCGCTAAAAGGTAGAATTTTCACATTTTTTATTTTAGTATAGATTTGCTGCACTCATTTTACTTTCCTTAAACAAAAATTGTGTTTTTAACTTTGTCATTTTTAAATTAACTTATAGTTAATTTAAAAATGACAACGTTAAAAATCACAATTTTTGTACTCGCATATGAACCTCTATAAATTTAACTCTACACGTTAGAGAAGGGTAAATCTAATAATATGTATGAGGAAAGAAAATTATATTAGCCGCCTACTAATTGGATGCTGAGGTAAATATTTTATGAGCGAAATTTTGAGGTTTGCTTTATAAATTACTGCAAATACGAGTGAGAAAAACTTAATCATTTTTTTTATTATTGTATTATAAGCACTTTGTATATTAAGTAAACCTGTAGACGTTGAAAGTACAGTTTACTTAATATATTACGCTTAATTTTCTATTTTTGTGGTGATTATCTGAACTGAAAATTCCTGAAAAAAAGTACGTGAGAAAACCCTCTTCTTAGGAAACGGTCAGAATTAATAATACAATTTTAATGCTTTTATTTCTGTTCATAATAAGAGATAATATTATCTTCAATTACTAAATATTTTAACTAATACATTAAATAAGCTTACACATATGTGCATACATATAGGAATTATTTATGTATATACTAGCGATTCACACTCGCTTCGCTCGGGTTCGTCCCTAGGTATTATACTGGATATAGTATGTTATCCTTAAGAGATAGATATATACCATCGCGGATTTTTTGTACACATTTTGAGGTGTACAATACTGTGGTAAATTATTTTGGTCTATCTTGTAGGGTTTAGCCAGCATTTGCAATGTAAGCGCATAAAAATGTGTTTATTTAAGACATCACATTAGAAACCTCTAAAATTATCAGTGTTTCTCTAGTTTATTATGCATGGATTATACACATAAACCTTCTGCTTGAATCACTCTATATATCAAAAAAACCGCATCAAAATCCGTTGCGTAGTTTATAAAATCTAAGCATAGGTACATAGGGACAGACAGACAGCGGTAAGCGACTTTGTTTTGTACTATGTAGTGATTATTTCAACTATTTTACTGTTTATTTGAAAATTATATATTCTTTCTAGCAAATAAATAACATATGTATATGTCCATATATTTTTATTTACAAAAATATGTTAAATATTATCACCTAAACTAAATTCTATGGATATTTACGCCAAAATATTAAAAATATTGGTAGTACAATAAAAATTAATATCTTTTCATATTATGCTTATAAAGCAAATTTTAATGAATTCCGTTAAACAGTACCTACTTTGCAGTGGTGACGATCATGAAAAGTATGAATGAATTATTGTGACAGAATAGCAGTAACAAAGCCATTAATTTGTTCGAAATGAATAATTTACATATTAATAGCATTTTACATCCTAGGTATCACTTCATAAAACAATTTGCTTTAATTGTAAAATATTCGGCTTATATAAATGTAAATTAAAAGTAAGTGAAGATATATACGAAATTAATAATGTATTTATTAATTAAGTTCGAACTTATTGTAAATATTTTAATTTATTAAGTATCTGATGCGAAACGAATCGCTCCGGCTACGTAAACTACTCTCTGAGGCTGGCGTGTTGTGGATATGGAAATACTATTTTTCTTCGGAATCAGTTCATTGTGAACCCTTATAATTTACGAGTTACCTTCGAAGGTGATTTTCAGTATGATGCTCGTATGTTTATTATAGTGGATTAATGGCATTTTTATTAATTTGTTTTCAAAACGATATTAAAAATAATTATAAATCCTAATAGGTATCTGTTTTACATATTATTGATTTATTTATTGTACCTATATTAATTTAAATATTATGAAGAATTATAATATAAACATAAAACTCATTAACATTGTTATAATATACAATTTCATATATTCATAATATACATATATTCATTGTTTTTTGTATATACTTATAATTAGGACACATAAATTTAAAAGGAAACATAAAAAAAACTAAAATGTTACATAGCCTCGAAGTCGATACCATCAGTCCCTTATTTACGTGTGTTACAAGAATACAAAAAGTAGGTTGAAGAGAAGAGGCTACTCGTATTGTATTGCCCTTATTTCTGTTAGAGCTGTAATAAAAGCTACCTAGGTAAGTACTCCAAGCTAATTGTTATTGCCAGTGTCTCCTGCAGTTTTCATCTCTACGAAATTTAATCATCTTCTCTTTTGCGCTACATCTTTAAAACTACGTCAATGTTTATTTGCATATTCATAAAATTTCTTTGGCTTATAAAACTTAACTTAAAGATCCTTTTTTATAAAAAATTACCGCTAAATCACAGAGAAACGTTGATGCGATGCATCTGGCATTATTTTCTAGTGTTCGAATGCTAGACAGCCATTATGTGGAAAAATGGGTCAGGCGGCACACTATACCCAGTGAGGCAAATTTTAAACTCGACTTGTTCTTTGAGCATATTGGACTTTGAAAAGACTTACATTTAGGTTCTGAACTAGAAAATGAATATTTAATTATGTTTTCGCTTGAAATGAAGTTATTACGTTTAGTAGATTAATGTATGTGTATGTATGTATATGTATACTATACACACATAGTATAAGGTTTTCAGAATACTTTCTTTAACGTCCTATAGATAAATATGTATATAAATTATATATGCAACAAGCGAGTTACTTTCGCTCGCTCGGGTGCCTCCCTCGGTGTGTTTATATAGATAAAAATAGTTATTGCGTGAATACCTTAAGTGATATAACTATCACGAACATTTCTGTAGGCCATTTTAAGATCTACAATTTTCTAGTACATTAATTTGATGTAGCGTAGCGTGTAGCGTTAGTCATATAATCGTACAAAAACAGTTTTTTTGACTATCTAGGACTGATAACTTAGTACAAAATATTTACAAATTATATATGTCCTTATTATTGTACCTTTCTCGTTTATCGCTATTTTTATTAGTGAAAACCGTATCGAAATCCGTTGCGTGGTTTAGAAGAAGTAAGCGGAGAAATAGACAGACGCAGACAGCGACTTTGTTTTATACTATGTATAAATATTATGTAGAATCTTTTTGTAGTTGAGTATGTCAGTGACCTTCAGCGTAGACATAGGCTTCTTGAACTCTACGGCAGGTATTTGTCGTGTTTTTAATAACTTTTTTTAGGTCAAACGTTACTAATTTGTTTCGACATGACTTTCCAGTTTAAGTACGATAAACTTATTATTCGTATACTAGTTAAACGTTATTTATATATAACTAGCATTTGTGACATACTAATAATATATAATTAACTAGCGACTCACCCTCGCTCCGCTCGGGTTCGTCCTTACTAACGTTTTAACGTTTAGTATAGATTTCTCAGAGATGACATATTTTCCCGCAGTAAAAAGTATTTTACTATATGTTGACCCGGATAACAGCTATCATCATACTTAATTTAATCAAAATCCCTCCAGTGGTTTTTCCGTGATGCGGTAAGGACGGACGGACGGACAGACAGACAGACAAAAATTCTAAAAACTATAGATTCAGCCTCTGTATCGATAATTATGTCTATTTCAAGAAGATTTTCCAAAAAATATTTAATGAATTTAGTTAGATTCGGTTTAGTTAAAATTCTATTATATGATTAAATATTAGTAGTAGGTAATATGCCATATTTATCATATTCTGTACTAAGCAGATGGACGATAATTTCGAACTGTGAGTTACACTTATAGGCTAGGACTAGAATAAGCCCCCCCAAAGTGCGTGCGTTCACCTTGTCGTGGTGGGGGGGCTCAGTAGTGCCCGGCAATCCAGCCGGGCGCGAAGCCAAGAAACGCACTGGGAGGTGGGCCACCTCCCAGTACGTTTCCTACGGTCTCACCGACTAGAAAAACCAGCTATACCCACTAAAACCCAACAAAACACAGCACGGGGCGTCACAGGACCACTTACACATTCAACCATGATGCCCCGACGGCAGGTCATAATTTACATAATTGTAGGTATTTGTTCCTTATATGTACTTGCGTAATGCGTTAATCACTACGTCATTCTGCCTGTATTCAGATACTAACGTACATATTGAGTGATGATGCCTATGTTTATACTATATCTTAGAAGATAATATAGAAGCTGTGATCAATGTAAATTTTTATTTCAGAAGTTTTATATGAATCCATACTAATATATAAATGCAAATGTGTTTACTTTTTTATATTTTTCCGTTAAATCATGAAAGTAGAATTATTATAGCGATTCACCCTGGCTTCGCTTCGAGTTCGTCACACAAAAACAAATCTATCCTACGGAACCGTATATTTTTCCGGGATAAAAAGTAACCTATGTGCTATTCCAGACTATAGTCTATCTCTGTGCCAATTTTTTCAATTTTGTGCAAATTTCATCCAGATCCGTTCAGCCGTTCTGGCGTGAAAGAGTAACAAACATTCATCCATCCTCACAAACTTTCACATTTACAATGTAATATTAGTATGGATGTGGCTTCCGAAGAAAAATATTTTATTGCAGTCACGCTCCTGTTATAAATGCGAAAGTTTGTATGAGTGTATAGGTTTGCTACTACAAGCTAAAAATGCTGGATAGATTTGAATGCAGATATACTATGACATGGAGTAGCAGATAGGCTACAATTAGTAGTAAAATATTCGAAAATTATCTACTTACTTAATTGTCTTTACATAATAGTAAAAATACAAAAAATACCTACTTCAGGGATTTAGTAAGTTTTGAGCGAAAATAAATTTTAATTTTAAAGTGCTTATTAAACATTTCATATGTGTTATATATTCGTCGTTATTGCATTTTTTTTTGTTTTTATATGTACTGGACGGTTATTTTTAGTTTAACAATTCTATTTACCGCTTACAATTGTTTTGTGTGTTTCAATTTCGTGCGGATTAGCCGCGCGCTTAGTATTTGCAAGAGATTTTATTTGATAAGTGGAATTTTGTTAGAAGTATAGATTTTTTGTTATTATTTTAGAATAACATAATATGGTTTATTGAATAAAAGAAATCGGGTTTTCAAGTAGTTTATACTGTAAATAAGTACAGTGGTTCTACGTTTAAAAATATTGATATTTTGTACAGTAAACATTTAAATATATTTCGCACGTCATTTTTAAAACACGAGCCAAGCAGCTAAAAAGTGAATTTTAATTTTAAAAAAACTTTTTAAGCCATACTAATATTTATTATATAGGTATACGAAATGAGATTAAAATTTGCTTGATTTTTTATGTAATTATGCATAAAATTCTGGTTATAAATAATGTGGCGTACTAAATGGATTTTTCATTTTTGTTGACTTATAACGCAGAAACGTAGATCAGATATACAGAGATTAGACTTACGGGTAAATTATTAAATAAAAAATTAATCTCGAGATAAAAAAAAAACAATCTAAAGCAATTCTATCTTTTAATATTTTATTTGTTTAAATATTGAAAAAAGAGACACAAACGGTTAGACTATTCTGTATGTAACATAATATAGTATAATATTCATGAAAGTTTTTGTCATATCATCAATAAGTATTTATAATTAAAATTAAAGTTTCAGTCCATATTTTTCATTAAGTACATTCTCATTCTTATTTTCATTCTAACTTTTACTAAAAAGCTTCTCCAATTTTGAACACTTATTGTGTCTTGGACGGTTCTTCGCTAAAAATGATTTTCTAATTTTCCGGCCAAACGAGCTATGGGGCCGAGCAACGTCTGCTTACTGAGTCTGCTTAAACTATTTTTATATACATATATTATTTAATTATTAATTATAATTTTAACGATACCATGATCGAAATTTGTGCTGGCGCATAAAAGCGTTGGTTAAAATTGATATAGGCGATATAATCTCGCGAATCTTATTCTTTTTGGGATCAAGATCCCAAAAAGAATAAGATTCGCGAGAGATAAGAGGTAGAAGTATAGTATTGAAAGCTTTTATGTACAGAAATCATAGACCTTTCAGTATTAAAGCGTTAATAAGTAAAGCTGAATTGTAACTTAATTTAAATAATTATAATTCTGTTATGTTAATCAGAATCACAGTGAAGTGCTGGTCCATTAGTAATATGATCATGTAATCAGTGTAATGTCATTAAATTTGTATGCATTCAAACAAAATGAAGCAAATTTGCACTTTCCATGTATTCAATTAATTTGGTTAGGCTGTTTCAATTGGAAAAATATAATTAACTATTTTTATATGTATTTAAAAACTAACGGAATAAACAAAATGTATCAAAAATACTTATTTCATTTGCAGAATTCAAATCAATTTATAAATGTTGTCTGTTTGTACAACGAAGACTGTAAGATGTGCACGCATATTAAGAAAAAAGCTACGTGTTCAAAATTTTACCAAATCAAATATTAATTTGTAATTTAATTATATTATTCTTTGTAGAAAGCTATTATAACATTATTTACTAATTATAAAAATTGCAAAAGACGGACAAAATCTGTTTTTAATTAGTACCATTAATCAAAGTTGTTTGTGCTTTTACATAATAACAAAACACGACACGGTACAATGTAATTTTTTGTGTAGAGGTTTTTTAGGCTTAGGGTGGTATAAGTTACTATTTATTCTAGTTCGTTACCGTCTACTTAATATATCAAAGCAAAAAGTACTTCGCAGACGCGTAGTGATGTTTTTAGCTTTGAGCAAAGCAAGGGCGTACATTACTTTCTACGAACGTATTTACTTAATAAGTTGATAAAAGAAATCTTAAATATTCTTATTGTTTCAGATTGAGATTTATTATGGCGATGACTAGTCGCTATGGGGCAGAGTGGAAGTGAAATGCAGGTATGTTGTATATTTCTCTCTCTCTCTCTCTCTCTCTCTCTATATATATATATATTATATCTATCTTACGATCGTCATGACAAACATTTAATTCTTTAATGTTCATTCATATACAAATGACTTCCTTCCCATTTCTTGTCACTTTTACTTGAGTATACAGAAAACGTATTTGTTTATACCTCATCTATCCTTCCTTATCTAAATTGTGTTTAATTGTTTCTTGAAAGAATGTGTTGCTTTAAATATTTAAAAACAATATTTTAACTATTGAAAATAACGATATAGCTTTCTTAATACAAATTCTGCAAAAAGATAGGTCTACAGTAAAAATAAAATTAAAAAATTAAAAAAAATGTAAACCAACCTCAAGGCACTCTAAGAAATTTCTAAATGGAGTGGTATCAGCCAACGCGAAGTAAACAAAAATTAAGAAATAGTTTGGATAAGAATACAAGGTGTCAAAATATACTGCAAATATTCACATCAACAATTGATAACGCGTTCATTATAAAATTAATTTGCACTGTATTGCGTTGCTGGCATCTATTTTCGTCATATTTTGTTAAGTATCGATTATCTGTCTGCTTGACTATGATAGTTATTTTAATTATATGTATATTATATAGTAAGATATAAAATATTTAAGCCTTCCCTAACAAAAATTAAAATGGATGAGTAGCAAAAATTACTTCATGGTAAACATTTAGCGAATCTATGTTAGGTATGTTATCATATAAAAATTCTCATTCATAATTAAAACGGTGAAATTGTAAATTTCAAAAGAGAATAAAGTGTTCCTCGTTCCGAGTTGTTTCATAACTGTAACCCGACGGATATTCACAAAACCGAGCGATGGGATTAATTTATTTTTAAAAACTTTCAGAGCTTGCCGTTTGTCAACTTTACGCGATTATTTTCAGCCAGCAGACTTTAATATATTAATACACTATTTGTTTCTAACTGCAATTAACAAAAAAGAAAAACATTAATGAAATAAATAAAAAAAAATATTTTTTTAATAAAATAACCAGTAAAATGTAACAAAGAAATAAAAATCTAATCATAAAGAAATATAAAGATATAAATGAGAAAAAGCTAGTTACGGACATTACTAAAGCACAAAAAGCTCTCATAACAATCTCTTTAATAAATCCTCTTTCGTTGTTAATGTCAATTTTATTTAAAAGACTTCAATCCCATTTCTAGGAAGATATCATAGAATAAAAGTGTATGTAATTAAAAAGTCGTAACGGTTTCAGTGACGACTTCCTCATTTAAGTTGCAATCTCGTCATGGTATTTAAACTAGTTAGTTGTAACTGGCAAAACTCCAACATGCAAGGAAATTATTACTATTATTTCTTTTTGAGTTTTAACAATACGTCTGACTGTCGGATTAAATGTATGAAATTACGTGTACGATGCGTCGTTGATAAACTTTTTCTTCTTTATAATGTTTGTTATGACATTTTGGGAATAATGTTTGTATAAATTATCTCTAATAGCCGACTTCCAAAAACAAGGAGGTTCTCAATTCGTCGGAATCTTTTTTTTTTATGTATGTTCACCGATTACTCGAAGACACCTGAACCGATTTGGAAAATTTTTGTTTTGTTTGAAAGGGTATACTTCCCAGGTATATTATATCCCATATAAATTTTATCGAAATTAGTGAGCGGTTTTAAAAAAAATTAACAATAAATATTTTTTTCAACAAATTGTTTAATCGAATATGTTATTTAAAACTTTTTTGCCACAAATTACCTGCTTATTACGTCTACACTAAAAATATAAAAATAAAAACTTAAAAAAAAAAACCACTTTCAGGCACTAAAGTATAAAAAATAACTAAACGGGGGTTTTTATTTAGAATAAATACCTAATCAGATATTTTCGAAGTCGGTGCCAGCGGACAATATTTTAAGATATGAATATCTAATAGGTAAAATATGTATTTTACGTATCAAAATATATTAGATTTCCTATGCGTCGGCTGGCACCGACTTCGAAAATATCTGATTAGGTATCTATTCTAAATGAAAACCCCCGTTTAGTTATTTTTTATACTTTAGTGCCTGGAAGTCGGTTTTATTTTTTTGTTGCTTAAATATACATATTATAAATGAATGTTTGTCTATTTGGTTGTAGTATGCATTTATAAAGTATTCCTCTGATTACGATTACACTTTGTGAAGTTATTGTGTGTAATTATGGAAATTAAAAAAATAGTACCATTCCATACATGTAACTGGAAATAAGGTGTTATATTTTTTCGAATGCACATAATCTTGTGTCTCTACATATTGATGCCGATAGTAATCAGTTATCACCGTACAGAATTTCATCAACACACGTAAAGTGGTTTTTTAGTGCGATGCTGTAACAGACATACAGACAGAAAATGGTGGATTTGGCCTCGGTACCAATAATAATGGCCATTAGAATACGTTTTTCAAAAAAAAAAATACTATGTACATGGCTCAAAGATTTATTATTTCTTTAGGCATAGCTTATAAGAAAAGTCATATGTCGTTCAAAATATATATGTAAACATTATGAAAGGAAATATTATTCGCGGCAAACTATAACGTTCTAGCAAGTATTTTACGCGTTGCTGACAATAATATCGTGCCATATGAGGGTTTACTTTATTTGTATACAGCCTAAATAATAATTCATTTGTGCAAAGCTTTAATCTAGAAACCTGATATAAATTATTGTTTTATTTTACAATTGTGTACCTATTTATTTTGTATATTTTTATCGTTAAATGATTATAATTAAGCCGGTGAAATCTTATGTTCTTAAATAACAAATACAAAATATTGCGTATTCCATCATGTTAAATCACATCACAGATGACCAATACAAGTCATTATGATTATATCTGCCTGACAGATTTCGGCTACAAGTGTTCGGGCAGACACAAGTGCACTTTCTATTCCTTTTCACTCTCAAAGTCCTACGGGACGATACTTCGACACGACCAGTGAGGGTTAAGACACAGGACAACGACTTTACGGGCTCTCCGAATTGGGTGGTACCACCGCTATCTTGCAACTCCGGACTGCTACTGAGACTTCCTTAACAGAAAAACTCAATAACTAATGCTGTCCTAACCCGGGACTCGAAGCCAGGACCTCCTCCTCCTTGAAACCTTTAACTTCGGCAGGTGAATGAATATGTATATTGTATAGGCAATGTTGTGTTTTATTTTAATTGTGTAATAGCTGTTACATCACAAGCGATTTGAAATGTAATCATGTAAGGTAGGAATAAATCTCGCTTTACGTTATATAATTTATAAATTATTTTTACGTCCTAATTAGTGAGCATGTGTTTTTGTTGATGAAGAGACGAAGATAGGACCTCCTTTATCCATCTGCTAACCAAATAAAGAGAATTTTATATGAAATATAATAATTCATAAGCAAATATATGGCAGATGGGTTGCCTAATAAAATATACTCAAGCGTCCGTTTACTAAAATAATATATAAATTTTTGTTCCGTTCCAATTAAATTGCGATCTAACTTTGAGGCTACGTATTATTATTACAAGCAGTCTATTCTGACTTTGCCGCAAAACTTTAATTTTGATTGGACACCCGTAAAATATCGCTTCCCATAAATACTTTGCCAACTCTTTTACCCTTTCAAGGGTTGGATATTAAAAAATCGTTTCTCAATGATTACTTACGTCATTATAGGAATTCGCTATTAATTTTGACCTTAAATAAGCTAAACTTAGCAGAATAGCCTGACAGTGAATATGCAATCGTGATATAATTGATGCAAGAAACCTAATATTATATATGTATATTATTTAAGTACGTATTCAGCCCTTTTTAACACCCCACTGCTGAGCACGGGCCTCCCTTCAATACGATGGGGATCAGGCCATAGTCCACCATGCTGGCCAATTGCGGGTTGGCGGACTTCACATGTCCTTCGAAAACTTGTTAGATTCTCTCAGACATGCAGGTTTCCTTTCACCGTTTTACGATGTTTTCTTTCACCGTAAGGCAAGTGGTAATCATGTTAAAAATGATTCCCACATTAAAATATCAGAGATGCGTGACCCGGGATTTGAACCCGCTTCACTCGGTTTTCCAAGCGAGTTTCCATTGGGCTACCACTGCCTTTATATTATTTAAGTATATACTATAAAAACTAAATTTCATAACTTTGATAGACAAAAATTTCTATTCATATAAAGCAGTAAAATCGCCATAGAAAGTGATTTACGTATACTATCTTTCAGATATCTAACGGCTTTTACGAAGCACTTTACTAAACTAGCCGTATTTCTCTTCCGATCCCGCTTATCTAGAGCTATCGATGGACGTTGGAGTAAAGTTAAATGGAGATGAAAATTAACGTCGGCAAAATGAGGCAATGATTTCTGGGTCAAGAATTAGATCCTAAACTACTTGATGACAAAACTGAAGTGTTAAGTGGGTTTGAATAATACAACGCATTGTCTATCTAAATAATCGTTTTGTTAAATAAACAAGGTATTCAAATTTAATTTACCTTCGTTTTGTTTTTGTTACATTTTGTCGATGATTTATTGCTTCAATGCGACAGGCGGCCATTGTTATAGGGCTAGAACTCGGTTAAATTTATGATTTTGTATTTAACAAAAAATATAATTTCATTTCATTCTAATTATCTAGTTATTCATTAAATTAAATATAATGTTACAGAAATATATTCAATTAATCAAATCAAATAAATGTTAGATTTATTTTTTAGTAAGGAAATAAAAGGCTTATTATCATTATATGATCGTATAATATTTATAAATTACCGATTCCTTGTTCAAAAATATGCAAAATTTCGTTTACCTTTTTCTTCTATAAAAAGGTTTTTATTGTAATAATAGATTTAAATTATTTGAAGGGTTTCGTAGCAAGATAGCAAAAACAAAACCCTTATAATTTCATTATCTCCGTCAGTCCGTATCCGTGTGTAAATGATGTAGATTGTAGATGTTTCAAAATGACTTTTTACTTTATCAATCTCTTTAATACTTGTGTGTTGCGTATTCTATTGTGGATCAAACTCGCACTCAGGTTTTCTACTACCGTTCAATTTAAGGATTTAAACCATTAGTGAATGTGTAACACGGAACGCTGCGTGCGTGAGATAAATTACGTATGTATGTTTTTACTACTACTGCTTATAATATAAATAAATTAAATCTAGCAAATTATATTACATAATTTAAATTACATTTCGTTTTTAATCGACTTCAAAAAGGAGGAGGTTCTCAATTCGGTTGGTATTTTTTTATGTATGTACACCGATTACGCTAAGATTTATGATCCGATTTACGTGATTCTTCTTTAGTTTGATGCGGAATAGTTGCCATTTGGTCCCATAAAAAATTAACATAGTTTGGCCCAGTAGTTTTCATTTTATGAACATTTTTTTATGAACATTTTTGTTTACGAGGACGATGTAATTTTATTTTGGTTTGTGTACGAATTTTTTAGGAGTTTTCATTTAGGTTGATTATATATTATTATTAACCCGTGTCCCGATAAGTGGGTATTAGGCTACCTGTCATTGAAGCGAAGCGAGCGCGCGGAGTAGAGAAACTGAGAAATATTATAACCAATCGTTACATTATTACCTACTGTAGTTTACAGAACAACCTATTACAGATACTAAAAAGTAAAAAATAAAAAAAACTACGTTATTAAACCGACTTCAAAAAGTAAAAACTATAAAATAACTTAATAAAGGTTTAATTTAATATACCTCTTATGCAAACCTAATACCTTTAATATTAATAATATACTATTATTTGTATGTGCTACCTATTGATAGGTTTGAAGTGGGTGCCTTTAGTATAGATTTCTCAGATCGCGGCGAGTGTAGGTTTTTTTAACAAAGCTATAAGCACGCATTATAAAGTATTTAAAATCTGGTTTAACAATTATTTGATTTCATTCGTTGAATATAATATATAAAAGATATTTATTTTCATTTCTGGATTGGAAAATAACTTTTTATGATTAGATACATGTCAGATTGTTATTGATCTGTATAGACGTTGCTTAAATAAAACATATTACTTAACTTTATATTCAATAAAATATTATAATGTTAAATTTTATATCATAACACTATAGTATAATATAAGGAAAAGCTGCTTATTTGAATACATTATGCTATTTCTTCTCCTTTCAATACAAATTGGTTAAACCTCGCCCTAAAGTTTAAAGCTTCCATCGCAGAAGCGACGTTATCGCGTTGTAAAGCGGAAATTTAACGACGACTGTGAAGGTATTGTCGAATATTCCAGCCGTTAGATGGGTTTAGGGTTATTTCATGGCGACACTTTCATTTCTCGGTGTAATGCGTCTTCTTCCTTTTAGCATTAATCTTTTTGAGTGTTACGAGATTTTGTCGAATATTAAAGAAAATGATTGTACATTTCCAACTCTATTTATTATTTTAGAGCTTATAAAATGTTTCTAAAAGGTTTTTTTTATAATAATATTTAAGAGCTAGGGCTAGAAAGCACTAATAGAAATAAAAATGTACTTAATTAAATACATAAAAAGATTAAGTTATAAAAGTCAATAATACTTTTTTAGATTTACGCGAATATTTAAGGTTTTAATTAAAAATATCTTTCTAGGATATTTTCTTGGATTAATTTAGTTTTTTGGTTCCCGATATTTCGAATACTTTACAGCAATCATGGTCACGGGAGACAGCGCCCGAAAAGTCAAACAAACCCTTTTACAACATATGTAAAATAATATCATATCATTTAAAATTTTTAACTTAACTTTAAGATTTTTGTTAGTGCCTGTTCTTAATTACTTAGATATTTGAACCTCAAATGTTCCGTTACCGCATCTAAAACTTATTCTTTCATGATATTATTATATTACAGGTTTTAGTCATTCCTTAAAAAATCACTATATTTATTTATATATTTTCATCCTATTTACCATACTATGTTAGAATAAAATATTTTTTTAATTGATGTCAGCCTGAATAACTGAAATAAAGAAAGAAGAATTAATATAGGTAATATATAAAACATTTTGTAAGTTATTCTAAAGCCACATAATCTACTCATAATTATTTGTACTAAATTATTCTAATATAACTCAAGGAGTGCCAACTACAGATTTAAACTCTTTTGACTTTCCCATCGTAAATTATCTATACTAATATTATAAAGTGGCAGAGTTTGTTTGTTTGTTTGTTTATTTGAACATGCTAATCTCAGAAAATACTAATTTAAAAATTCTTTTTGCATTAGATAGCCCGTTTATTGAGGAAGGCTATAGGCTATATATCATATAATATGTATAAAGTTTATCTATTCCATACTTATCGTTAAAAAGGACCTAGGGACGAAACCGAGTGAAGCGAGGTTATGTCACTAGTACTGTATATCTATCATTAGAGTGTTCCATTTATTCTTCCTTATAACATTCCATATAACAGATTCAATCTTTACTGAACCAATGCGCGCTGATTGATGAAACCTTTTTCTTAGTCGGCTGAAACAAATTCACTTACTAGAACATTTACAATGAAGACAAAGCCGTGATCTCCAGCTTTTTTCTACATATGATGTTTGTATGTATATAATAGAATGAACGAACACTCATTAAGAATGTTTGACATCTAAGTGAATTTAATTAGCACACTTAATGACAGTAATATGTGAGGTTAAGTTGCCCGAGAAACAGTTTTAATTAAACCCATTAACTAATCAGTAAAATAACTTATTCATGTAGTTAAAATAAAGCTTTATTAAAGATTGTTTTTACATTTATATTTTCTAAATTTTTCCTTATGTTTTTATCTTTGTATATTACTGGCATAATAAGTAAAATTTCAGTCTGCATAATCATTAAAAGAAACATCTGTCTATCTAGTAACAAGACATTTGGTGGATGAATTAAAGAAATATAGAGTTATTATATACTATATACAGTTCCTGCGGGATATGATAGAGGAAGAAAGACTTAACCGGTTTTTGCATTTTACTAGCAGGTTAAGGATTTGGGAGATAGTGGGTACAAAAACTACTTACCTTTACTACAATAACCCGCAATCGAAGCCACAAGCAGAATCTTGTCTATGTGAGGTTAGCATAACATGTTTCCTTCTTCCATTATCAGCTGTAATCCCAACACAAATCTATACGCATAATAAAATTGTAACTAATCCAAATCTATAAGTTAAATATTTTTTGGAAAATCTTATTGAAATAAACATAATTATCGATACAGAGGCCGAATCTATAGTTTTTAGAATTTTTGTCTGTCTGTCTGTCTGTTACCGGAATAACAGAAAAACCACTGGAGAGATTTTGATGAAATTTAGTATGGTGATAGCTGGTTATCCGGGTCAACATATAGGATACTTTTTACCGCGGGAAAAATATTTCATTTCTGAGGAAAAAATACAAAACTGCAATGTAAGAGTATACTAATATGTAAAGCCTAAGAATTTGGTTTTAGGTCATCTGAACGCGGGCGGAGCCGCGGGCAATGCTAGTATAATATTACTTTTCACACAAACATAACACTATCTGCTCTATTCTCCGTTCTTTTTGAAGTTGGTTAAAATATAATAAGTTATAACAAGAGAAATGAAGTAATCAATCCGTCTCAACTCAAAAGATACATTAGTTTGTACACAAAGGCCGATGACAAAATATCTTTAGACAAAAGAACGCTGCTGACTATCACGACTTAATACATCTTCACATTAAAGGAACAATAGGAAGGGCTTTTATATCTTCCGCTCCTTTTATAGTTTTTCTTGATACAGTATATTCATTTAAAAGTTTTCCTCGTTATTTGTTAGGCTTGTGATGTTTTCACATTGACTTTATTTTCGTATTTTTTATAGAAAGAGTTAATAGTAGTCAAGAAATAACGAGAAATTTGTTTTGTTTAGCTGTCAAAAAGTACCTATTTATTAAATGTTCTGTTATATCAATAAAAAGACACATCGTATGTCTATTTGTCCATAAAAAAAATTTGGTAAATTAAAAATATTATATTCGTCCAACTATTGCCGGTTTGTGATAGGTTAACAACTATTAAAAAAAATTTAATATATTTCTATTAAAAAAACAATCCTAACGTGTCGGCTTATAGCGATTTTTAAGAATGTCCATAGTTAAAATATTAAATTGCGAATACAGATAAGATCGAATGGACTTAAATTATTTTTTTAGCCCATAAAATCTATAAAGATTGCTAAACTAGTTAATGTATAAAG
This sequence comes from Brenthis daphne, assembly GCA_947093115.1. Classification (NCBI taxonomy): domain Eukaryota; kingdom Metazoa; phylum Arthropoda; class Insecta; order Lepidoptera; family Nymphalidae; genus Brenthis; species Brenthis daphne. Next base: position 25,698,132 of record OX352475.1, read on the forward strand.
GTTAAAATTGTCTTGTTTCATATTTATATAGAAATAATTTCTTTAAAAAATCGATTTTTAGCTCCACAGATTATGATGTTTTTTTATACACATTAAAACTGTTGGACCTAAAGTATCATTATACATGGTTATAAAAAAAAACAAAATCTTTTTTGCTCATTTAAACTTCTGTACCTACAAATATATATTTTTTATTACAATATACCCGTAAAAAAATACAGATATTCTTGGAAAAGCGACAAATATCGGGTCAATATTTACATATATCTTATTTATCCGATCATGATACAACTACAGCCAATAAAAAAATTGTTAGAGTTAACCGATATTATATACATTTTCTATTAATTCAAAATTTTATTACAGTAAAATATTATGATTATATATTATTAATCAGTGTGAAATTGTCTGCCAATTAAAAAAAAATACCATTAAAATGTTTACAATTAGTTATAAACTTAAATAAAAAATATATATTATAAAAATAAAAACCCGTCTGCATAACAGCTAACTAAAAAGAGTTTGACCGACGGCTTTACGTGCTCTCCAAGGCACAGAGGTGAAACACCGCCATCTTCCCAACTCCGGGCGATTACTGAGAATATCTTGACAGATATATTCAATAACTAAACTTGACCCGACCCGGGACTCAACCCAGGACTTCCGCATTTACGGCCGTACATGCTAGCCACTAGACTACCGAGGCTGTTGTGGAATATTATAAATGTTCTTCTATTCTACAACATAAAGGCAAATACACTCTTATTACTTTTATTACAAACAGCGCAAAGTTAATACTATTAAAGTATTTACTGACATCTTAAGATCCGACAGAGGACGGTCATTAAGTCATGGCCATGAGGCACTCAATTATTCGCTAATAGTAAACGTCTCAATAATTAACATCGTTTGGTCTAAAACTTTTCATAGCAATGGCCAAAGTGATGCTTATATAAAAATAGTTTTTGAGTAATAGAGAAGACAACACAGTTTTTAAATAAAAAAGGATCAATAAAATTAGTTTGCATTTGGCATAGATAGAAAGTAAAATAACACAAATATAAGATTTACATAATGTAATATACTCTAAGTGTCAAATTAGGACTTAACTTCAGAGTTAAGAACCGAAGTCCTTACATTAAATTCAACTTGTCTGCTAGGTACTTGAGATATTTTCTTTACATATTAAAATTATTCTTTTATATTCACCAACATCAAAGCGAGCAAAATAAATCGATTAACGATTTGTTTAAAACTGCGTGCTAACAAAAAATTATAATTTTTAAGGCATGTATTTGTGGGTCAGTTCAAACAAACGAACTTAACGAACTAAAGCATATCAAAACAAGATAGCATTATTTCTATAAAAGAAGGAAATAAAACGCGCCATAAGAACTAACGTGACTCGATGCCATAACGTCTTAATTCTTATCTTGGTCGTTAATGTGTGTCTATCTGTCAGTAGAACTATACGACTTCTAATTAATTGACATAATATTTTATACATATGTAATAATATGTATATATAATACCCAACCATTCTTAACCAATTTAGCAAAATTATATGTTAGGCTTTCTAAAATTCTTAGAAATATTATTTAAATTATAGTAACAGTACCGTTTTCTTGAATGTGTTAAGAATTCATGGCTTAAATAGTAAATAAAGGTTCACGTGATCACTTTTTAAATGTATGACTTGGTATTTCACATTATAGTTGCTTATTACACTAAATGCCCCAGTCATTTATTTTCAAGTAAACTTAATTATATATCTTCAAACAAAACAAGATACATCGACATCAAAATCGTCTACAAGTAATTATTTTCTCTAGGGGTGATTTTTTAAATACTATATAATTACTAACGACCCACTTTCGCTCCGCTCGGGTTCGCCCCTAGTTACTTAAAAAATGGGGGTGGGGGTGGAAGGGTGAAAAATAATTTACGACCTATTGTCATACCTACCAAATATACAATAAAAAATTTAAATCAATCGAGCCGTTTCGGAAGAGTGCGACCATAAACATCGTGACACGAAATATTTATATACATTAGATTAGTTTTATTATTAAGCAGATATAACTTAGCTTATAATTTAGCTTTACGATGTAATTTGGTACTTCTTGCAAGGTAGATAAAATATTGAAAGTAGGTGCTAGTGACCTAGCATTCCTCCTTTACCGGAATAGGCGGTACCTGTACCATTGCACACGATGATGTTAAGATGGCTTGAAGCATAATAGCAATCTCGAGTAGGGTACACGATCAATTATTTTGTTCAATCAAACTAACGTCTGTGTTATATGAACGATTGCTTGTGTGCCTGTGTGAAGATTGCTTTAGCTTTATATCCTTTACCTATATATATATATTATACTTTGGCCATTTAAAAAAAGGAATTTACAAATAGATATAGAATAATTTTCTCCTGATCGATTTCAGCCGCGACGGCCAATCTCATTGAGACTAGCCATCTGCGGAGGAGGTATTATAGTGCACAAATATGCGCGCAAACACAAGTGAACTCTATATTTTGTGTCTTCTGTCACTCATATTCCGTTGGGACGTCAACTCGACACGATAAATACAAAAAAAAGTAAAAGCGAAGACGCAAGACCGACGGTAACGTGTTCTGCGAGGCACGAGAGTGAATGAAATACCATCAACTTTCTAATTACGGGCTGTTACTGAGAATTTCTTGACAGAAAAATATACTTAACTCGACCCCGGAACTCGAACCCAGGACCTCAGGATTGCTTCGGATCTACACTAGTCCATAGAGACAGATACACAATAAAATAGAATAAAAAATATAGCAGAATTAAGTACCTTCTCCTTCCCATGCCGATCAAAAATTATGTGGCACTAACTAAAATTCCATCGTAACGTTTAAAACGTGATTATTGAGTAACGTTTCTATGAAATGGCGTCCAAAGAGGTCAGGTTGCGTTAGCTTCTTGATTTATACCGTAATTTTGTTATATCTTCCAGATATAATGGAATAGGCATGCAAGATTACTAAGTCACTAAATCTTCGTTAAGCTCGGGGCGACATTTGGTTTCGACCCCCGTCGTGTGGTCGCTCGCGATATTTGTAATGTTTATGTGATAGGAACATTATTATTGCTTTAAGAGCTGAACTAACAGGAATAAAACACTAATTCATACATTATATGGTGGCTTATATTTTATACTAGCGGCTCACCCTCACCTTGCTCGGGTTCGCCCCTAGAATAACAGAAACAAATCTATCCTCGGAAATTATCGTATATTATTCTGGAATAAAAAGTAGCCTATGTATTATTCCAGATTATAATCAATCTCTACTCAAAGAGTAACAAACATCCATAATGTAATATTTATAATATTAATACGGATAAAATAACAAAATAATACGGATATTTTTTTGTTGATTTAATGTACATAATATACCTAATATTTGTATGTAATTTTATTTTAAATACTAGCAATGTAGACTGTGGTTAGCTAAAGCTCGTTTTTACATAATACAGTTAAAACGAAAAGATTTCTATTGAGATATATTGTAATCCTAATATTGAATAATATTTTAAATATTATGTTTCCAAATATGTATCTCATATTATCAAAGTGTCATGACGATTTTTGATGCTTTATAATTTTACTGATATGCCCTTCATATGGAAAGTCCCTGAAGGCCTTAAAGTATTATGAAGGTAGCAATATCACCATATTTAGTCTTTTGAAATGCTTTACGCTTGTCAGTTATAAGCCCGAAAATTTTAAATATTCACATACAAAATAGTATATCAATATAAAATGAGGAAGGAAAATATCATACGTTAAAAATATAATATTCGTTCTAGCGAATAACATATGTACATAGATTATTTAAAACAAATGATAGATTTTACTCGCTATATAAACTAAAATAATGACTTATGGGTGCTCAATATTATCCTTATTGCATATAAATTATTCAATTTATAATATTATTTTTGTATGTAGTGTCTGACATATTCCAGAGAGTTTTAGATCTGCAATAGGTTAATTTTTTTATGCGGCTTAGTATTTGTTTTTACGAGACTTCATTTAACTTATAATACCTACTTGTCCGCCAACCCGCACTTGTTCCGCGTGGTGGACTATGGCCTGATCCCCTTCGTATCAAAGAGCGGCCCGTGCCCAGCAGTGGGAATTTAAATAAAGGCCTGAACACATACCTACTCGTATCTAATTATTTTTAACAATACCACTAAGTAGATACCCATTTCGTTGTCAAGCATTTTATATTATATTCATTTACTAATAGTATACACATTCACGTCAAACCACAAAAATGTGTCTACACTCAGAATCCTTATTATGTCATCCTTCGTGCGACATATTTTGCCTTATATTGGATGTAATATGATTTGTTCAAGTTTACGATAATATCACGATGTTATTTCGTAAGTGGTTTCCTTAATGAGTTATAACTTGGGTATGAAATATTAATCTATAAAATATTAGATACAGAGCATTTCCAAATATAATAATTGCCTCCCCTCTATTATATCCCGCAAGGCGATGAGAACATCTTTGTTTATCTGCTAATCTATACATATAATAAAATTGTAACTAAGCCGAATCAGTACATTAAATATTTTTTGGAAAATCTTATTGAAATAGACTTTATTATCGAAACAGAGGCCGAATCTATAGGTTTTAGAATTTTTGTCTGTCTGTCTGTCTGTTACCGCATCACAAGAAAACCACTGGATAGATTTTGATGAAATTTTGTATGATGATAGCTGGTTATCTGGGTCAACATATAGGATACTTTTTACCGGAGGAAAATATCTAAGTTCTGAGAAAAAATGCAAAAACTGCAATGTAAGCGTATACTAATCTGTAAAACCTAAGAATTTTGTTTTTGGTCATCTGAACGCGCGCGGAGCCGCGGGCATTGCTAGTTGCAAATAAATTTTCGTAGCTTACCCTACTATGCAGAGGATTATTTTTTTTTGTATGTGGAGGTATTCTGGATGGTTGAGCTGTATAGAAATCTACACGATTCCTGAGTAATACCGTTAACTTTTGACCGATTTCAAAAGAGGAGGAAGTACGTAAATGATCTGTACGTTTTTTTTTGTATTTTTTTAGTTAATACATAACAAGGATGCTCTTATATAAATTTTAAAAGGTGGGCACAATGTTTTGTTTGTTAGAAGGATATAACTACTGGCTGCAACTACTGGCTTTAACAAAAAAAAAACTTTAAGACATCTATTTAAATTTTACCGACTTAACAAGAAATATGCTTAAACAGGCTTAAAAAAAGTCACCTCAAACTTATTTTTTGCAATTTGACTAAAACTAGTATATATGTAAGAATTATAGAATTCGAGTAAAACATCTGTAACATACGAACACACGAACATTCGGACAGACAGACGGACTAATGACAAAATTATAAGGCGTTTAGCCGTTTTAGCCTTTTGACTACGAATCCCTAAACGAAAAGTAATATAACGAAAAGTAAATATAGCTTTGTTAACAAATAGAAATATATTATTACTAGTTTATATTTTTTCATGAAATCTATATTTAATTTAGTATCTAATAGAAGTAAAACTTAGTAAGTTAATAAACAAAGTGAGCTGAACAGAAAAATTTAAAAAACCAAATTAAAACTTTTTTCCATTAAGGTCTCTTTTATAAGGCTTTGAAGTTCGCTTTAACAAATGGACGAGTTCTTTTGCTATCAATTTGCGGAAATAGTGCGGCTGTGGATAAGCAAGTGCCGATGGTCAGAGATATTTGATATCGTTACCTCGTGACTGCACTTTATTATTTTATATATTTTATTCAGGCTATTGAATATTTTTTTATAATAATTTTGCAGATTTTATCTATTTTAATATGTGTTTTTTTCTTAATTTATACGCCCGAGAATCGCTTCAAATTATATTATAACTAGCAGAACCGCTCGCGCTAAAACTACATAAACAAACTCTAAAAAGGTTTCATACACAAAAAAAAAATGAAAAATGAAAAAACACGTATTTACTTATTTAATTATATTGAACAGCATTAATGCCAAGTTTCAAATAATTCTGATCATAAATATCTTTTTGGGTTTTACTATAACGTGTCTTCTCGTGGGAATGAGATAATCTCCCGCAGTAAAAAGAAGCTTATACACTCTCCAGCCTTCCAACTATCTCCACAAAAAACCACGCCAATCCGTCACTTTGTGTTGACGTGAAAGTAGGACAAACACACAAACACACTTTCACATTTATAATATGAGTATGGATGTTTTTAATTTTCTTTTTCACAATGATAGACTTTTCAGCTATTTCTAAGCCTGTAAGTTACGTCAAGTTAAGACTATAGGTACAAAAATGATACATTAAAGAAAAAAAGTATTAGCAAAATTTTAAATGTGTACAAATCTCATATTTTGTATCTCATATCTCATAGATTTTAAATTCTCATATTTTTTATCACAAACAACAACTTATCACAAATATAACATCCATAGCTTGCTACAGCAAATTAAATTTACCTCTTACTATTTCAACTGCTCTCTAACCACAGATCTCTGTTGTTTACTTAAAACTACGGGTAGAAACGACCGAGATAAAATGTATCCATTTCGAGATACTTAATGCGCTCTGAGTTTCCATCGCTCTTGACCTGTAATTTATTCGTTTGCTAATCTTTATGTGCACGAACTTAGGCATTATTTGTGTCTGCGTTGTTACTTAACGAAATATAATAGTAATTAAAAAAATATAAAAGTAATTTTAATTTTGTATAACTAATTTATTAAGATTTCAAACAATTTGCAAATTAGACGCATCTGATAAAAATATGTATGCGAATATATGTTTTTATATATACATAATTATAATATATTAGTTAGGATGATATTTTTTGTGTTTGGACTATAGTAATTTTCATCAGTTTCATCAGTCAATAAAATTCTCATGTACATAAGATATGAGAGGGATGTTAAAAAGAATGTTCTCTTTTTGTTTTCCTCTGTCCGATATTATGGAAACTGATATGACTGTTTTTGTTGGTACCTATTCACTGCATTTTGTCTGGACCAACCAATACTAGCAGTACCCGAGGCTTCGCTCGCGTTCAAACTTCCGATCGCTACCAAACTTCGCAGAATCATCCGCTACTCTTATGTTGCCTGAAAATTTCATCAAAATCACTTCAGCCGTTTCAGAGTCCATAGGGAAAATACATACATATATTGATTTTTATATAGATATGTACAATGTACGTCCCAGGCCTTAGTAGTATCATATGAAAACAATAACAAAAAGCTCGCAATTACTCTTAATGCAGTTCTGTAGGGTAGAACCGGCAAAGATTAGTAAAACTCGATAATAATAATATACTCAGAGGATTTGATTTCATTTTAATAATAAAGTGATAGTAAAAATTCTATTGTATATTTTGCTATATTTATTAGATTTATTAATCAAATATTTTACTGAATGAAGTATTTTGTTGCTTGTAGCATTTAGATGGGTTTTTTCGGCTATGAGCTTTTATTATGATCCAGTGATTTTTGAGTGACTTAAAAAAATTGGAAAGTATTTAAATTATGTATTTTTGTCAATCGGGAACCGATTTTCATGATAATGTTGTTTTAATAAATTGTTTATCTCAACTGTCAACAGTGGTCGAAAAAATTATATTAAAAGTATTGACTTATTGTTTATTATACCGGTATCACAAAGATTTTAATTTATGGACGTAAATATTAATATCTTGTTATATAAAAATATAATAATTTATTATTTTATATCGCAATACAGTGAACCAGTGTTCTAATTTATAAAATCTTTTGAACTACACTACTTAATAAATAGGATATAGAATTTTTTTTTTAATAAAATATAATTTGTTCTTTTTAAAGTTATTCGTCTAATCTCTGTTTTCTACCAGTTTCCTTTAGCGGTCTCTTTTATGTTAAAATCTGTCCTATATGTAATTCTTTTAGTAAAAAGAAACGTAAAAGCTTAGAGATTTGAGAGAAATTTCTTTAAAAGTCCACATACACAAAAACATTGCAGGGCATTTTAAATATTCTCGAGATTCATAATATGTTAAAAATACTATACGTTTTTGTTATTTATTTGGTGAATATATTTGCAACTACATTTTTACGTCTACCTATTACTTTATTTTCAAAAAGATACCTGAAAAACAAAAAAATACTAATTTCTATAATGCTTATAAAGTAATCAAACAGTGGTATAATATCATAAATACGACTAAATTATATTTGTTAGTTTTGAAGTTACATATTTTAACAGATTTCGGCTATAAGAGAATAAAAATTAATAATAATCACAAATGCAATAAGTTCATTTGTTAATAAATTTAACATTTAAAAAAAATCACTGTTGATTTAGAGCTAGTTAATATACATTACAATCCAACTGCACTTTATAAGGAGAAAGATATACTCATATAACATAGTGCAGTGTAATGCTCCAATTGCGGCTTGGCAGGTCTGACGTCTCAGAATTTCTTCCAAAATACGCTTTTCTCATATTTACCTTCAACGTTGAGCACGATATGCATTTTAAATATAACTTTAACGCTCGAAATACTCAAGTATAGCTATGGTATTATTAAGTTTTCAGCGAAGATATTAAATTCTAAATAGCTTAAAGCTCGATAATAACTTGTACTAAGTTTCTAAAGTTTTAGCAAAGAAATATCAAAAAGTTGAACGTCTAGACATCTAAAATTAGAACAAATTGCTCACAAGGCACGCGAACTGTATGAATTCTTACATAACTGACTAGATAGGTTTCATTCATGTCATGTTGTCTACACTTGAAGTCTTTATGATATGGGAAAAGTCCAGTCAATTCGAAAAGAATATCTAGAACTTACCCTCATATAAGTAAATGGATATGTGTCAAGAAAGCTTTGTGAACGATTTTATTGAGTCTGATTATTATATTTTTTACCCGACTGTGGCCAACCCGAAAACCCGAGGATTATGTATTTGACCTCCTTGTTTATATACATACGTAAACATTCGTTTTTAATATATATACATATATATATTAAATCAATAAAGTTTTTTGGCTCTGGTGAACAATTGCAATATCTACTTACAGCAAATATGCTTTCCTACGTCGATATATATATATATATATATATATATATATATATATATATATATATATATATATATATATATATATCGTTTTAAATATGAGCAACCCGCAACCCGTCTGCCTCCAAAGTAAATTTTTCGGCTTCACGTCTGGCTAGATTGGCGGAGCATTCCTTCCTTGAAAATAGATTTAGAATTAGCTAATATCACGCACACGCACGTACGCTTGCACACAGACGCATGCACACGCATACGCACATGCACGCATACGCACGCACACAAACACATGATGATGTTCTCCTAGCCGATTCCGGCCACGGCGGCCAATCTCAATGAGATTAGCCAACTGCGCAGGAGATATTATAGTGCTCAAGTGTACGCACAGACACAAGTGCACTCTCTATTCCTATCACTCCCATACTCCGGTGGGACGACCACTCGACACGACCGGTGAGAGTTAAGGCGCAGGACCGACGGCTTTACGTGCTCTCCGAGGCACGGGGGTGAAACACCGCCAACTTCCCAACTCCGGGCTGTTACTGAGACTTACTATACAGGAAGGCTCAATAACTAAACTTGGCCCGACCCGGGACTCGAACCCAGGACCTCCGGGTGTGCAGCCGTACATGCTAGCCACTACACCACCGAGGCAGTTACACACACATACGCAAGTACGCACGCACACTCACATACGCACATACACACACACATACACACATACACACAGCCACACAAAAAGGTTAAATTACGTACTTCGTTCTTTTTGAATTCGGTCAAAAATATAGCAAAATATTCAAATCAAATCAAACCTAAATATTTTATTCAGCATTAAATTATTACAATTTTTACTGAACGTCATGAGTTTACTAATAAACATGTAAATGATTTTGATAAAATTACATACAAACGCTAAAAATCTCTGTCGTCTAAAAATGCCACTACAAATAGATATCGTTCGTTAACCATAACTTTAGCTTTTATTGTAGTGTATATAACATGGCAATTCCGACATTTTTATTTTTGCGCCTTTGTTTTTGTATTGTTACAATTCAATTTGGTTTTTGTTTCATATAAAAGGTTACAATTTCTATTATGCCTTTTATAATGAAGCCATATTTAATAATTTAACTGTATTTGATGTATCCATAATAGTGCCTAATTAAAAAATAGGAACTAACAATGTATATCTAGGTATAAATAAAATTAAAGTGTCTGTTTGTAAATTCCAAATAGTACGGAAGTGAAGACTGAATAACCATCAAGCAAAAATATCTGCCCGTCTGTCTGTCTGGTTGTACCAAATAATCTTTAGAACTGATTTTACCGGAATTTTGAATTTTGAGTTTTATTGTTTACATAAGAAAGTAGGTATAAACCTAAGAAAGTTTATAAAATTATTTAAAACAGCTACTTAGAGAGGTAAGTTAAGGCTGAATAAAGCAAGAAAATATCACTGATCTACAACAAAATCTTATATTGAACCGATATATACAGAATCGACGTAAGCTATACATTTACATATTTTCTAATAAAATATTTATGTTTGTTCCAGTTATCGGCGATATTGCTGGTTTTGCTTCATTTATCAATGCACGTAGTCGATGAGGGACAGGCGGTTAATCCAAGTGAGTAAATCAACTTCTGCTTGACCTAATTAAAACGTTGAAAAATGATGAATTTTGTAATTGAACTAGCCTGCAGCATTATACTATATTGATGTTAGTACTAGACGTGAAAATTACGTAAATAAAATACTGAAAAATTAACTTATTAAATTAAATATTTAAAGAAACATAAATGACCAATTGTTTCGAATGTATTTCGAATATATATGTATTTTATGTACTAGTAGGATGGAGCGAAAAAAACTTTTTTTTTCTTAGTTTGAGGGTAGAATTTGTAGCTTATAAAAAAGAATAACTTTTTTTACTCAACATTTTGAGATGGCCCACAGATTTTTTTTAATTATTAATTTTAATTAATAATTAATTTAAATATAGTCAATTCTACCCAAATTTCTCTCTAACATACGAATGTGATACTGCAGTTTATGTTTAAAAATGTACTTGTAAAGTAAAAATGTAGCATAACGTAAAATATAAGCTTGCCTATTATGAATGCGAAAGTTTGTATTTGTTTATATATTGTACGTGTATGTTTGTTAAGCACACTGAAACTCATTATGAGTCATGTTAAAAAGGGACATTTTATTTATAACTTGCTTGTATACTTAAACATTCTTTAACGTTGCCACTGACCTGAAAAAGAATAGATGCTTCTACGTGATTTAAATATACGCAGGTTATAATTTGCATCTAGACTTCATGAATCCATACATAGACGTTCATACAATAGAAATCATGTGCAGAAGATATTTAAAATCTTAATGCTAGTGACACTTTTATAGGAAAAATATAAATATTTCTAGCGATTTCGTTAGGTAATAAAATATTGTAACATTCTAAATACTGTTTAATAATTACATTTTTGTAAATATATTTTTCTATATTTAATACTGTATTTACATTTATTAGTCTCTTACTTTTGTGAGAATTTTTACTTTTTATTTATTTAGTTAAGGCAGTGGTAGCTCAGTGGTGCCGTGCTCGCTTGGGAATCCGAGTGAAACGAGTTCAAATCCCGGGTCTCGCACCTCTGATATTTTCATGTGCGAATCATTTCCAACATGATTACCACTTGTCTTAACGGTAAAGGACAACATCGTGAGGAAACTTGCATGTCTGAGAGAACCTAGTAAATTTTTAAAAGACACGTGAATTCCGCCAACCCGCACTAGGCCAGCGTGGTGGACTATGGCCTGATTCCCCTCGTACTGAAGGAAGAGAGGCCCGTGCCCAGCAGTGGGACGTTAAAAAGGGCTGAATACTACTATTTATTTATGACGCATTGTCAACAAGATTTTATACTTTAATACTTATATTTTAATCGTTTTTGCTATAAAATAATATATATTTATATATTTTACTGTCTAGACAATAGCTGATAGCTTAGCCAAACGTCATTTTTAGATGTAAATCAAGAAAATTCTTAGCTATAAATCAAGATTTTTTTCATTTCTGATTGGCCGATTTATAGCTTATAACACTTTCAATTAGTCAACTTTCAAACAAAAAAAAAACTAAATTAAAATCGGTTCATCCGTTTGGGCGCCACGAAGCGACAGACACGAGACACAGATACACAAGTTAAACTTATAGCATCCCTCTTTTACATCGAGAGTAAAAAGGGAATATAATATAGCTTAAAATAGTAATAAAAAGTTTTGTAATAATGGGATTAGTAAAAGCCAAAGTGCTCTCTCCGTCGACTACAATTTGAAATAATATTCAAATTATTTATTCGTAATGCAATTTTATTATGGCAATGCAAATTAAATGAGTTGGCGTGAAATTATTAAGCGGACTTCGTTTTATGTTAACTCTGGGGTTGCGCGGTAATTTTTATCCTTCGGGGCCCTCCCCGACTGCAATGACTTCTTTATCATCCTGCGCCAACCGCTTTTAGATTTTTTAATCCTGCTAGCATTTAAGGAACATCAATTTACATTCCAGTACATTTAAATTTTATAGTTCCGTTTTGTAAAGCTTAAATTTTCTATTGTTCGCAAGCAAAAATGAATTATAAAAATTTCGGACCTAAATAATATTAATTTTTATGCGAATTGTGATAAATGTGGCATTTTTGTAATTTTTTGTGTATGTAGAAAATTATTATTATTAAAATATCTATTCGTTTTTTTACGCTTTTTTAAGACGATTATTATTAACTAGCGATAAACTTTCATCCCTATTTTCACCCCCTTAAGGGATGATTTCCGGGATAAAACTATCCTATGTCATTTCGAGGGGCTCAAACTATATTCTTACTAAATTTCATATAAATCGGTTCAGTAGTTTCGGAGCCTATTCAGTACAAACAAACAAAAATCAAATATTTTCTCTTTACATATAATATTAGTATCGACAAGGACTTAGGTAGACTCAAAACAAAACAATCATATTGTTGTGCAAACTTATGCTTATTCCGATATCGTTATTCGATACCATTCCGATAGGCATCGCTTCAATTTAGGCGACGTAAGAACGATCCAATCTTTAATTTATTTTATTGTTAGATAAATTCCTAAAAAAATAATTTATGCTATTTGTTAAATTATTGGAAGACAAAGAGTGTTCTGTGCGAGTTGATTTTTATAAGAAATTTAACTATAAAAATCAAGTCAGCTATTTTTGTGACTGCATCGAATTTCGAAATCAAAATATTTCTCTCATCTAGTACTTTCAGCGTAGCTATGAAGCAAAATTGCACAAAATGTTTCTAGTAACTACGATGAAAATGGGGGAAGACGTATTTTATGAGGCAGGTGAAATTTCCGGTTGACACGTGCATTCTTCGATAAATTATCTTCTTTTATACAACTTTTATGACATAGTATCTCGCATATACCTATCTATACCTTTTATTAAATAACATACTTTTTATATGAACTGCACTACTTTCATTTAAGCCTTTTAATTTCACAACTTTTAGCGGGCTACTGCTATAAATGTGAATGTTTGTTTGTGTATATATGTGTGTGTTTGTAAGTGCTTCACGCTGAAAGTGCTTGACGGATAACTAATCTATGGAGTAGTACATAAATTACTGTTAGGTAGGTACCTAGGACAAACTCGAGTGAAGAAGAGTCGCTAGCAATTAAATACATTAAAATATAACCTCAATTTGATTGCTTCAAAGACATCGGTTTTGACGGTTTTGATTACGCGTTTGACACAGTTTGTAGTGACCCTACTTGCTGTGCCAACGGTCCCGGATTCAAGTCCCGCTGGGGGCATTCATTTGTGTGATGAGCACAAATGTTTGTACTCCAGTCATAGGTGTTTATATTTATAATATGTTTCGTATGTATTGTATATATGTGTAGTGTATCACCTATTTGGATCCACACGAACACAAGCCTCGTAGCTTACCATGGAACTAGATGGTGCTGTGTTAATGTCCTAACATATTTATTTAATTAAAATATTTATTGATATGTCAGTATAAACTATGTATATTATATTAGCTCGAGCTAAACAGTGATATCAGTACTATTCATATTAGAAATCCACTCAGCGTGTAGCCTCTGTAATATAATACTATTGACATGAGAACTTGAATTGAGAGGATTGTTGGAATAGCTGTGATGGAACACATTGTTAACTAGTGACTCGCCTTCTATTCACACAAGCACATATTCGTAAGTCACAATTTTCAATCAAATAATATAGTATCGGGATTCAAAGTATGCATCTATCAATTCAGCTTAAAACTATCTCTTTAGAAGGATTGATATTCAAATTCATAATATTAATTTTAAAATTATGTTAGTATGGATTATTATCAAAGAGCTTAGCGTAATGTAAGAGTAAAACGTGGGATAGTACCTAGAATTGCATTGCAACGAAGGCTTGAAGGAGTCCCTTATATGTATATTGTATAATAATTATAAGAAGGTGCTACGCTTTGCCCGCGGTTTCAAATTTGAGTTTTAGACTATTAACCTTCTGAAAGGGTTGTTTTCTAAACAAATACGAAACACGTGTTTATTTATACAACAACTAGCGGCTCACCCTCGCTTCGCTCGGGTTCGTCGCTAGGTACGTTTTAAATAGATATAAAAAGAAAAAATCTTTCTTTCTCACATTTTAATTATATGTTTTAATACTTACCTATTCCGGACTAAGAGAAATCCAAAAATTAAAATATCATAAAAATTGGAACGCGGTCGAACGGGATAAAAAGTATCCTATGTCCTTCTCCTGGCTCTAAACTACCTCCCTGCCAATTTTCAGCTAAATCGGTTCAGCCGTTCTTGAGTTATAAGCGAAGTAACTAACACGACTTTCTTTTATATATATAGATATACAAATTTTAAGCCCCCGTTTCATCCTTTTATTTGGTATCCATAATACAAGCCTCGTAGCTTACCATGGAACTAGATGGCGCTGTGTCTTAATGTCCCAACATATCCCAACAACATATTTTAAGGGTTGAATTTTCAAAAATCTGCTGCCTATGTCAATAATAACTATTTGTGTGCTATATTTCAAACCGATCCATCCAGAGGCATGAGCCGCTATGCGTTGATAAATCAATCAGTTAGTGACGATTTCTTTTGACATACAGACGTATGTACGTCAATTCAACTATATTGCCAATGACCTGTTCTCTATTTAAGTACATTTATTAAAACTCACAAGTACCGCTTACCGTATTAAATTCAAATTTTCATATTAACGAATAGAAAGATTAAAAAATGTATTGAGTAATAACAAATTCACTTTTGCATATAATTTAATCTCGTATCTCTCTTTATAGGCAAATGGTAATAATTCATATAACTTAGTTATTTTCATTTTATTTACAAGTGTCTTCTAAATATTGTGGTAAGATTATACAGTCAAGTTGAAATTAATGAAAATCAGGGTTGGCCTCCATAATAATTTAGAGTGATCTAATGATAAATCTTGATTTTCGACGATAAACATAATTGATGAGTTACGTAACTCCTAAAGCTATATAAAATATATGTAAGCTGCACACGAGTTTTTAATAAGTTTCAATATGAAAGTCTATTTTATAATAGAAAGAAAATGGGTGGTAGTACACCATTTGGACCCTTAGTGCAGGTTTAGACTTAGATTCAGACAAATTTACAAGCACTTAAAGTTCAAAAACAGCAGTTTCTTGTTATAATTCATATATCTTTTTGTGACTATTCACGTTGAGTAGAGAAAAGCGTCAAAGAAAATGTAAAACAAAGGCTAAGATGAAGATATTCGCTCGCCAACCCACAACAGTCGACTAATTGTTCGTTATGACGAGACAAAGATATACTCGTGTAATAAATTGGTTCTTACATCTATTTTAATGAATACATTTAAAATTAAAGTGTTATTAAAATTATTCGAGTTAAATATAACTTAAGTTAATGTGTTCAGCCCCTTTTTTAACGTCCTACTGCTGAGTACGAGCCTTCCTTTCAATACGAGGCCATAGCATACTACACTGGCCAAGTGCAGGTTGGCGGACTTCACTTGTCTTTCGAAAACTTACTAGGTTCTCTCAAACATGCAGGTTTCCTCTCGATGTCTTCCTTCACCGTAAGACAAGTGGTAATCATGTTGCAAATTATTCGCACATGAAAATATCAGAAGTGCGTAATCCGGGATTTGAACCCGCTTCACTTAGTTTCCCAAATTAGCTTACCATTGGGCTATCACTGTTATATATAAGTTCATGTAAGAACATAAATTTATTAAGGAGATAAAAGTATTCTATATTATTTAATCATGTTAAGCGTAATAATTATACCTAAGTTATATTATGTAATTTAGATATAATATCTATTACTAAATCGGTTGAAACATTATTATAAATGCATAATTGTATGTTGGTCGAATTCGTGACTACCAGCTCAATAGGAGCTCACCGTATACTACAAAGCGATGGATATCCATTACGTAACTTTAATATATTATATTTATAGCGAAGCTAAAGCTAGGAAACGACTTCGATCACCCTTTTTATAGAGGACCTGCAAATTATGGCTCAGTTTAGGTGCTCTGGCTATCTGAGTCCTTAAGTTACAGAGGCATTATATTTTTCTACCATATAAAACTACGTAAAAAGGAACTAATATGTATTACGAAAATTTTCACATATTATTTACTTTTATATAAAATAAATAAATTAAAAACTTCATGATTATAAGATTAAAAAAAAGTTTTTATTAAATATTACTAATGTATATTGTATATCTTATGCAAATTTTGTTAATGACTTTGTTACATCTAATATTTACGTCACCTTTGAAAATGAGTAGGTATTCTAATTAAAATTAATTTAGCTTGTTTTATTATAATTTTATATGCTTGGTTTTTGTTTTAATGTAGAGGTTTATATTGATAAGTGGAATTTATTTCAAGTAAGTACTAAGTTATGGTTATCATGGACGGAGTTTGGCGTAAGTAGTCGACGGATGTCCAAGGTTCACTTCCGTACATTGATCATACATTTGTTAACGTTTGTGCTTGTTTGATTTTGACAAAACATTATGAACGGACTACATATCTAAAAACTAACCTAACAAGTTTATTTTACCAAACTTTCGCCACCTTCGTGTAAACGGGTGATTATGGTATAGTCTTTATTTGCTCGCATAAGAAATAATGAAAACCTAATCCCTAGTATTGACCTAATCTTGGAGAGACAAAGAATAACAAAAAATCTTTAAATCTCTAAATCTTGTCCAAAAAATTGTATATTATCACGTCCAGGTAAATTTCTAAGAAATTAATTAAATCTCTAAGAAATCTATTGTTAACTGACACGCCGGCGTGTCTGCGGTCGTGGAGGGATTAAAATTCAGCTGACTTGATAAATATCGTCATATTAAGACGAAAAATGTACTCTAATTAATTCATAATAAAGTTTATAAGCCTTCCAGACAACCGTAATAGCAAATAATTAACGAGTGACGAAGTTTCAAACTAAATCAACGCAGCGGTATCTAGCCCCGAGTTTTTCCATTAAAAGCTTCCAACTTTAGTACCTACCTAATTAACACTTTATCACGTGTTCGGAAATAAAAAAATTTCAAACTTACTTTACAATTTTTTAAAGAAATTAGTAAGTTTTTTAGAATCATCTATAATGTATTATGTAATTTATAATCGTTACAGCAAAATATAGTATTCAGTTTATCTATACATACAATAAAATTGTAATTAAGCCGAATCTGTACATTAGATATTTTTTGGAAAATCTTATAAACATTATTATTGATACAGAGGCAGAATATATAGTTTTTAGAACTTTTGTCTGTCTGTCTGTCCGTCCGTCCGTCCGTCCGTCCGTCCGTCCGTCCGTCCGTCTGTCTGTTACCGCATCACAGAAAAACTACTGGAGGGATTTTGATGAAATTTGGTATGTTAGTTAGTAGCTGGTTATCCGGGTCAACATATAGGGTACTTTTTACCACGGGAAAATATCTCATTTCTGAGAAAAAATACAAAAACTGTAATGTAAGAGTATACTAATATGTGAAACCTAAGAATTTGGTTTTTGGTCATCTGTACTCGGGCGCAGCCGCGGGCAATGCTACCGTTAAAATAATTTTATACTTCGTTCACATAGATCACTAATGGCAAAATTTATGTATTTATGTACATATATACGTATTTTTGTATGTCATATACTAGCTCTTATTCTATACTAGCATGTGCCCGAGACTTTGTGCCCGTTTTTTGGTAATGTAATACTAGCGAAGTAGGGTGGACCGTGGAACCAACCCCATAGTTGATGTGGTTTGCCTCGGCAGGCCAGCACATAAACATTCCTGCGGCACCCCATTTAGACGGGGCAGGTTTCGTTGTTTTTCTGGCCACCGAATCCTGACCTGTATGTGTGCAGGTGGTATGCGTAAATGCATAAAAACCCAATGTTTAAGAAAAATGATGCGTTCTTGTGGTATTTTCGCCATTCATGTTATTGCTTCATTTCAAGGCCATAAATTAGCGCATGCCCTAAAGCAACTCAATGACCAGTTTTTAACCGACTTCATTTTCTGACTTCGTTAAACTTCCAAAACATTATCCCTTTATAATATTTTATAAAAGAATTGTAGCGTGATGATATGTAGCTTGTACCTTTTCTTAATAAATCCGTATTAATATTATTATAAATGTGAAAGTTTGTGAGTATGTATGGATATTTATAACTTTTTCACGCCAGAACGGCTGAACGGATCTGCATGAAATTTGGCACAGAGATAAATTATAGTCTGGAATAAAACATAGGCTACTTTTTATAATATACGATTGCCGAGGGGTAAATTTGTTTTTGTTTTTCTAGCTAGTAGATTATAAAATGTAGAGAAATATTTTCGAATCGGATGTTATTAGTTTCAGAGATTAACGAATTTAAATAAACAAACAAAAAACTCTTTAGCTATATATTAATATATGTAGATATAAACTTAGAGATAAAAGATTAAATGGGTGTGTTTACGTTTTTGTATAATTTTTAGCATTAATTATCCTTTGATCTTCAAAATAAACATAACATGCGAATTCCCTACGGGTGTGGATTACGATAAAACTTTGGCAGTTTCTGCCTCCATACAAGTACCGTAAGGCCTCGAACTTAACAATAATGCCCTTTAATGTAACAACATGATCCTTAGAATTAATAACTCACACGCTCAAGTTCAGATTGTTCTAAATTACTCGTATACAGGGAGGTATAAAGGGATGCCTTTATTATGAAATGTGAGGTATATTAATGTTTTTATTCATTTAAAACATATTTAGGCTATATAAGAGAAAACTGCTCGAGTGATAAATGAAACGATTTTTTTTAAATTTGAGAAATACGTTATAAATACTTTTAGTAAATTTATGGGATTTTGTATTAACAAGGTTTCACCATTTACTTTGAATGAAAAGGGTATTCCTAAGAACTTTTAAGCAAAAAAGTTTTGTAGAACCTATTTTAAGACATGAAATGTAATATTATTTTAAAATACCATTAAGAGCTTTATCTAAGGTATTGAATTAAATATTACTCACTTAAACCAGTTGGTATATACAAAAATATACACAAAATACGCAAATGAATTTGATAACGTAAATCTGGTAGCATATCTTAAAAGAAGACTAACGTAAGGCTTATATAGATTTTCGCACTTCTCTCTTCCAAGGTTTATATACATTTATTACCATATTATTTAAGTCACGTTCTCCCTATAACTTTATATCACCTTTACATAGCTCACATTACGTTATAACGCAAATTGGTTATTCTGACGGCGAATTTTTTTAGCAATAATTTCTTTTTATTAAATTAAAGTTTTTCTTAATTGTGATAATTATAATTAACATATCTTTGTTTGTTTTTTTTTCTAAGTTAAAAAATACCTTTATTTAAAAAAAATGATCTATCTTTTAGTTTTATTCTAATATCTCAGTTAGTATGAAAAATAACCTATTTCAATATACAGTCTATTGAGAAAAACACGACCTCTTATAATTTCTCCATTTTCTAATAAAAGAGGGATAAACTAACAAAGACATAAAATTCTTATTTATAATTAATTATTTTTAATAAATATTTATTATTGTTTTTTTTTTATAATAATCATTTATTATTTGCAGTAATAGTGTTTAATTAAAAAAAAAATAACTTTGTGCTTAATTTTTTTCATTAGCTCAAGGACAAATAAAGCCGACATAACATTTAAGAGTTATGCCCGGACATTTTAGAGAGATCAAAGTAACAGTTAGGGAGTCCTTTGATAAATAGTTTCAACTAAACGCAATTTGGGCATCAACCGTAGACCGCAAGATTAGAATCTTAATACTAAATACATAAGATCGGAGAAGTGATTGTCTGTTATCATTTCTATAATATTGTAATTCAAATAGTTGAAATTCATAGATTTTGTACTCTCAAATAATTTATAGTACCTAATATCTAATACTAATATTATAATTAGGTAAAATTTGTAAGTTTGTGAGTTTGTTTGTAGAAAGTAATCTTTGGAACTACTAAACCGATTTAGATGAAATTTGCTATGAAGTTTTATTTTAAGTTTTTATTTCGGATCTCATCCCTCAAGGGGGTGAAAAGGGGGATGAAAGTTTGTATAGGGAATCAATCATTTCTCAAGTATGAGTTATGAAACTGAATCATCCCTTTGTATATATATATATATATATATATATGTATGGGAGAGGAGTTAGGGGTAAAAGGTAGTTTTAAAATATAAATAAATATAATATGATCTTTTACTACTATACTTAATGCTTAAACTAGATAGGTAAAGGTTCTAAATATTTTACTTACGCCTTAGTAAAAACTTCGCATTTATTCATTTAAATTCAAATCCTTTTATATATAAATGTAGAACTTCTTAAAGAGTCCTTAACAAAACGGTGTGAAAGAAATTTACTGACCGAATTTTGCCATTTCGGACTTAATTTCCACTTGGCGAATGTAAGATATAATTTTTATAGTATAACCGTACATCTGATTAAATATAACTGCTCTACGATTCTAACAATGCGATGCAATGATATTAATTAAATTCCTTCGAATGAAATTTGAAATTTAATTCAGTTAAAGTTTAATTTAAATTAACACAATAACCAAGCGTTATTTGCAACTAACGCTTGCCCCCGGGTTTGCTCGCGTCGTTTAAAAATAACGGATTATCATTGAAACTTCCAAACTCTTTTTATCTATTTAAGGGTTAATTTCTCGAACCTAGGACCTCCGGATCTGTGACCGTACGTGCTAGCCACTAGTCCACCGAGGCAGTTAGTTGGACATTATACTTATCTACATAAAAGGCAATATATATATATATATATATATATATATATATATATAATAAATATTAATAAATATATAATGAATATTAATTAACTTGAAGTGTTATCATATTTTTGCTGCCTCACGTACAAAATGCTATAACAAAAGAATTTTAATTTGAGAAAAAACCGCATCAACAGCTAAAATTCAACCCTTGTTTCGCTATTCTGATGAATGAACAATTTTTTCGATGATTGACGTATTCGTGTTACGCTCTCATATCCTTTTGGATTTCCATACAATACATTGTTGTTAACTGATTTATTATTTTGATAGCTTGTAGAATTTAGAGCATAAATACGTATTTTAAATTGTAATAAATTTTATATTAATTAAATATTAAATTTGGAAAAATTTTTTTTTTTTGTTTTTACTCAAGTCTGTTAAATTATTAATAGTAAAAAAAAACAAGTTTATTATTATTTTATTCTCTTTTGCTTCTTAAAATAAAAGCTTGTTTTTCAATATTTTTTTTGTTAAAAAAATACAACTATTAAGAAGTAAAGACTAAAATGGAAACCACCAAAAAATTTTTAAAGTCAAAGACAGTAGCATGATATCGCTGTTTACTCTACTATTCTCGTTTTAGCCATACAGTTCGTTAATATTCCTCAAAGGATATAATATAAATTAATCGTTAATTTATATTTTTTGTTTGGCATGTTGGCTATGTTTAGTTATATTTAAGACACTCTGTCTAAAGACTGTATCTGTCTCCATAGTCTGAGAAGTTAGTACATTTAAGAATTTCAAATAAAACTATATGTTTAGATTTTTCAAGGATTTGCCTTTTTGATTCCCGACATCTGAAGAAAAATGGCTTTATTTATAATATTAAATATTTACATAAATATAAGAAAATATTACATTAAACTTAATCTACATAAAATAGTTTAAGATAATGTAACCATTCCAATCGCCCCATTTAATTCAATTGAAGTAGTTTCCTTTGTGCTTGATCTTCATTTACTCGATGAACTTTGTTGGCAGCTAACGTTTTGAAGCCCTTCAGATAGTGGGTTTTTGTGCCAAACGACATTTTCCGCTTTATGGAAAAATTAGGTTAAATTATTTTTAGAAAATATTTTTTGAATAACGGTGTTCATGGTAAAATATATTTGCTGTAAAAAAGTTAAGCTGAGCGTCTTATAATAAATTTATCAATGATAATATTTTTTCATATAACTAGTTGTTTCTCTTGGCTCCACTCGTATTTTTGATAATATATCTTTTATACTTTTATGTAGTTATTATGGCTTAACGATGGAGTGTCAAATTATACCTATATTTTTTTAATAAACAAACTATTAGTTACTCGCATGCGTTTGGCACTTCGCTCATATGTTCATTTTGTACTATATACACTCCTGAGTCCTTTATTAAATATAAACTATTCATAGCCTAGTACACCTGTTACACTAGTATAAAAAGAAGCCAATGTCACTCTCCAATCAATTGCCTCTTTGCAAAAATTAATGACAATTCTCGGCTCCATTCCGGCGAAAAAAATTATCAATCATACAACCACTACACACATTATAAATGTAAAAGTTTGTATGTGTGTGTAGGTATTAGGTACACACGCACCCGGGTATAGCGAGGGTAAATTTCTAGTGTTTAATATTACTAATATATTCTATTTATTCCCCATACAAACTTTCATCACCATTGTTACCCCCTTAAGGGTTAGTTTCCGGGATAAAGTATCCTATATCCTTTCCAGGTGCTCAAACTATCTTCTTACGAAATTTCATTTAAATCGGTTCAGTAGATCCAGAGATTACCCTCTACAACTTAACAAACTCACAAACTTTACCTCTTTATAATATTACTATAGATTAGTATAGAAAAATAATAAAGCCTTTATTTTCTACATACACATTTGATACTCACAAACATTTTGAAACCTTGGTATTAAAAGTTTAAGCATTATAATATCTATTATATTTATTTATTTCATTTTTTTTAAATATTATTATTATATTATTTATTATTACTCTTTACTTATAAAGAATAGAAGATAAAGCACTTTACAAAATATATATATTTTTAAATCTAATGATGTTTCCAATAAAAACTATAATACTAATTAAATATCTCAATAACTCAACCTTAATTAAATCGTGTATAATGTAGCAGTTATCTAAATGCCGGATTTTGTGGTTAGGGTATGCCAATTTTGGAGTCTAGTTTTAATCAATATGAAATGCATCGTTATATCATATTCAGGGTGTATATCTCATGGATGCCGGATGGCGTGGTCAAGCCGTCCCAATTTCCGGGGCCTGGCTTCAAGCGGCGATTATACAACACTTCTGACCGAGTAATCATCCACGGTTCTAATTTCAAACGGGCCTCAGGCGTTACTCAAATATTTAAGGGAGCTAAAATTCAGTCGCCTTTTGTTTGAAGCTTTTAAAACACTGACTATGAAAAGAAATTTCTAGAACGAAAAATTAAATCCGTTTTTAACAATTCATACAACGGTGGAAGTATTCGGAAAAATAATGATGTTAGTTTATATTACTTTAGACGCTTAGTTGTTAGTAGTTTTACAATAAATTCTTATTTAGTGTTTTTTATTAAATTGTCATGATGTTGTTGAAATAGTGGTATAGTATATTCTATATGGGAGCTCTTAAAAATATAAATCCTTAAAAAGAAAATGTTATTCTGTCAAGCTGTTTGCGTGTTCCGATTTCAAAATCACTTAAAATATTAAAGTAAAAATTTATATTTTAACTTTAAATGGCTATTCGTTAAAAGATAAGCGTCAAAATTAGTTCCCAATTGACCAAGATACAATACAACATAATGATATAATAAAATTGAACACTTCCTTAATTTTTGAAGTCGGTTAATATTTAGAACAAACATAAATAAATAGATAGACTGTCTAAGATGTATAAAGGTATATTTTAACTTAGGGAAAGAATAGATTTCCTTTCTTAGAATAAAGAAATTTAAATAAATATGAAAATTACTATTAAACAAGTATTATACATTAAATTTTACCAATGCTATGTTATAAATAAATTTATTTATATTATAGGCTTCATAAGTTTTATTTTAAGGAAAAAAACAATAAAACTGAAATACTTATATAACATGAAATATATAGTTGATAATAAATATACCAACAAATTATGCTAATGTAATAATACTCGTATTATCAAGTACCTATATATAATTATGATTCCCCATACAAACTTTCGTGCCCATTTTCACCTCCGTAAGGGATGATTTCCGGGATAAAAAGTATCCTATGTCCTTTCCAGAGTCTCAAACTATCTTCTTACCAAATTTCATCTAAATCGGTTCAGTAGATCCAGAGTTTACCCCATACAACGTCACAAATTCACAATAACACAAACTCACAAACTTTACCCCTTTATAATATTAGTATAGATGTAATAATAAAGTATTCCTAAGCAATTTCAGTTGCAACGACGAACTTCACTAAAACTAGAGTGCTGCGCCGGATATATTATAGTGAACAAATATGTGCGAACTTTCTATTCCTTTCTCTAGAAACAAGACATTAGTGCCCACTTTATTCCTTTCGCTGTAATATTTCCAAATTTTCCGATCAGAGCCAGGACTTCACAGAACAGGACAATATCTGTAGCCATACATACAAGTTGATACATACACCAACTAGGCAGTCTTTATAGGATACACTTATTATACAATAAGAAATATGACTAAAAAGTATGAGTAAAAGCCTACTCCATAGATTTTATATATTTTTTTATATTTAATAATTTAATTGCAATTAACTAAGTCTCCTTTTAGTTAAATCAAAAAGATGCCATTATATTAATAAATATATATATATATATATATATATATATATATATACATATAATGTATATTGTACATAGGTACTAATATACATGGGGTAAATCTATATTAGGTCCGAGCAACTAATGTGATGTCCATTATCTAAGTGGTAGGCCGCTTGACTCACATTATAAATGTATCCCAAAAATAGCTAGGATCGATACACCTTACATTTCAGTTTTCCAACCAGTTTTTCAAAGTTCTCTTAGAATTAGGGTACACTTAGTATCATAGGTAGTAAGTGTCTTTTTATGTTTATTCATGTTTTATATATGGTGGTAAGCTCTATATCATAGATTAGCAATTTTAAAAATTAGTCTAGTAATAGAATAAAATAAAACATTATTTCTTCATCATGATAAGATTTGATGAAAGTTCCTATTAAAATCAATTCAGTAATTCCGGAGTGTTTACACATAGATATATAGATGCACATTTTTAAAAATAATTTTATTCTGTAGCTCATAAGGGCATTCGTATTCACCCTCGCTTCGCTCGGGTTCGTCCCTCGGTGATTCTTTAAATTAACTTAGCTAAGTTATGAACCGATTGAAATAAAACAAATAAATGTTAAGTGAAGCTTACTACAATACGAATAAGAATACATAATAAGAAAATAAGATAACAAAATAAGATTAGGGCGCATTAACGCACAGACAAATAGACCAGTATTCTAGAAATAATTGTTTTGGGTTCTATTGTGTTAATAAAGGCCCCTAATATTATTTTTTCCCAAATGTCTTCCATATACAGACAGCGATAAGTTACAATTCTATTAGATCTATGTATGTTTTGCTATATAAATATTAATTTTTCGCCAGGTTGTTCGTGTATTCGCTTCACATCAACACACGGCAAGGAAAGAGGCACTTTCAGCAGTCCCGACTATCCACTACCCTACCCAAAAGACATCTGTCTTCTTTACACATTCATCGCGGCCCCACATCAAATTGTTGAACTAATGTTCACTGATTTCGATGTGTTTAAGGAAGATCTTGAGTGAGTACATTTACATTTCTTTCTTACTATTGAATTAAGAAAAATTATATGATATATTATATTTATGTTTAGTTCGGTTCATAAAACAAAGCCAAAGTGCATAAACTTCCACTGTTCCATATAAGATAAATTAAAGAAAAAAAATCTTCTACACAATTTGGCCATACGGGAATCGAACCCGCATCGTCTCTAGTACAAGTTTGGTAGTCGTACCCAAATTATACAAATTATGATCTCTCGTAAAGTTGAGTGTATTTAATCACAGCATATTAAATTAATTCAAGCGCAAAATTAAATATCTATTTCAGTACACGTTAGTAATAAAGTAATTGAAATGTACCCTAGATTCAGCAAACCATGCACATCGGTGCATGAGTGAAGAGGAACAAACATAATAAAGCTATAAAAATATCTTAGTTTCAAATAAATAACTTTTTTGGGCTAGAATTTCTGTGCAATTATAAATGCGATTTTTCGTATGAGAGTGTGTTATGTGTACTCTACTGCTAAGTACTTATTCACGTTAAAACTGCTCGACGGATTTGGATAGTACACAGATAGACTATGACCTGGGGTAACATGATGTTCTCTTAGCCGATTCCGGCTACGGCGGCCAATCTCATTGAGACTGCGCAGGAGATATTATAGTGCACAAGTGTACGAGCAGACACAAGTGCACTCTCTATTCCTGTCACTCTCATACTCCGGTGGGACGACTGCTCGACACGACCAGTGAGAGTTAAGACGCAGAACCGACGGCTTTACGTGCTCTCCGAGGCACGGGGGTGAAACACCGCCAACTTCCCAACTCCGGGCTGTTACTGAGACTTACTATACAGAAAGACTCAATAACTAAACTTGGCGCGACCCGGGACTCAAACCCAGGACCTCCGGGTGTGCAGCCGTACATGCTAGCCACTACACCACCGAGGCAGTTTGGGTTGGGTAACACATACTACTGTAATGACATGCACTTGAGCGAAACGACGTTAACTCACTAATTTATACTAATATTATAAAGAGACAGAGTTTGTTTGTTTGAACGCGCTAATCTCAGAAACTACTAATTCGATTGATTTTTTTTTTGCATTAGATAGCCGGTTTATTGAGGAAAGATATAGGCAATATATCATCATGTTGGGTAGTAGACCCAAGGGAGCGGAGAATTAATCATAAATGTTAAGAAATCGGGCATACTACCATACATTATTGTAAAACTCATATTTATATCGGAAGTTTGAACGCGGGTGAAGCCGCGGGTACTGCTAGTTGCTCATAAAAGTTAAGCGTAAATTATTAAGCATCTTGTGAAATGGTAATATTGTTTTACTATAACGTTAAAAGGTAATTTCAAAGTCTATAGCGATTTATTGCAGTGAACTAGTTATTAAGAAATATTTCACAATCCACTAGGGGCACTTCTTATTCCTTGTTAAATCGAGATTCTTCCGATAAAGTAGACACGTTGTCAGTCTATTTTAAATTTTATTATTATATCATTGCGGCTATAATCCTTAGAGACTTACAATTCTTAAAACATATTGTTTGAAAATATTGGAAGCAAAAAGAATATTTTAAATCTTTTCTTTTAAAAACTTAATTTAATTTTGTATGCTTAGTCCTAAAATTTTAGTGTAATACATATGTACATATATAGAAAAAATGTCATATTGTACAGGGTATTTATTTAGCTGACTTTGTCGTGGATTCGATTGTCGTATCGAGCGAATACTTGTATTGATACTTGTCCATTTATGTGGTTCAAGGCATGTTATTAAATATAATATCTGTTACACAAAAAAAAAAACAAAAAAAAGCACTAAGTATCGAGAAAACTTAGTAACCAAATATCAATTTCTTTATTCAAACAGTACATTTTAATAAAAAATCGTGCATCAGGTTTTTTTTATTCAAAATATAAATAATAATTGCATAAAGCAGACAGGATACGAAATATATATGCGTATATCCGCCACGTTATTTAAACATATTTTCAAACTTCAAGAGCTCGTTTGTTAGGTTTTCTGAGGCCAGAGAGCTTGCTACAAAACTGCTTGTAGTCTATGAAATTGTAGCCATCCTTTTGTATAGTGGGTGCCTCGTCTAAAGCGTAGTCCGCTTCTTTTTCCGTGAAACGATCTCCCCAAGTCATTAGGTCGTGGCGAATTCTGAAATTAAAAATAGTGCTGAAATCAATGGTTATATTATAGCTTTCGATGTATATGTTAGGGTAAGTAGAGCTATGCAAATAAAAATGAATCACCAAAATGTTTGTACGTGCATAACTTCCGATCAACTGCACCAAATTGGATAATTCTTTTTTTTTTTGTGTTTGTTATTGTCAGGACAAACTTTGTATAGAAAGAAGAAATTAAAAGATTTTTTTTATAAAATAAGTTTTTTTTAATCTCATGATATGAAAAATGAGTGAGTGAAATAGTTTCTATCCTGGGAATCATTCCTGATTGATTCCTTGGGGGTGATAATGGGTATGAAAGTTTGTATGGGGAAGCAAGCTAGGAAGTGAAGCGAGGGTGAGTCGCTAGTTTTTAATAAAACTATCTTAACAGATTTTATCGCAGATTTATTTAGGTTTTTGGTTCCCAATGTTTCAAATGACTGATAGCAAACCTAACCAAAAGTAACATAGGCTCTTTGTTATGATGGAAAAAGATAGCCTTTCTTTTCCTATGGGGTTATTATATGAAAAATTTGTTAGTCTGAGGACATTACTAAAATATTCATATGACCTTAATTACGTTTATAAACAAACGAGTTATATACGGCTTTATTCAAGGGTCTGAACAAACGTTAATATATACTCATGCTGAATTTTTCATAACTTAATGGCATTATGAAAACGTTTTTAGAATATTACTTCCTCTTTCAAAGTAATTTTCATTCAACTCTTAAATAAATTCATTAATAAGTTGTGTTATTTTGCTAACTCTGAGACTTCAATACTTAATTAAACTGATTCATTAAAGGTAACTGACTCAGCATGACTTTACGACTATTTACAATAATAATTTGATGGACTACATAATGGATTTCTATATTTCAGGAAAGTTAATCCGAAAACATACAGAAAGAAACATTTTTTACTATAATATAAATTATACATATTGCTCTCGTGGGAATTTTGGGAACTTTATTTACGTTTGTTTATACTTTTATTGTTAAATATTATACGCTCAGTTTGTTGATTATAATCAATGTACTATTATAAATGCAAATGTTTGTATGTGTATCTATCTGTGCATGTGAAAATCTTATGAAATAATCATTATTATCCATACAAAGGCTGGATCTATAGTTTTTAGAATTTTTGTCTGTCTGTCAGGGAACGCATAATGAGAAAACCATTGGACAGCTTTTGATTAAATTTGCTATAATGATAGCTGGTTATCCGGGTCTACCTATAGGATACTTTTTAGTGCGGAAAAATATCTCATCTCTGAGAAATCTATACTAAACGTTACGGCGTAACTAGGAACGGACTTGAGCGGAGTGAGGGTGAGTCGCTAGTGTAACCATAATTTCTTTCAGAATATTATACTATATCATATATATATATATATATATATATATATATAATAGAGAAATTTTGAAAGCTTTTAAAGAACGTTGCAATGATTGATTGTTAAAGATACAGCTAATAAAAATCGTTTAATATAAACTAAAGAAATAGCAGAGCTTTGTATTGTATTATTGTATTTACGAAATTTAATTTTTTTTTTTATATTATTAGAGTCAGTTTCTCATAAACTTAGTTATTAGACATATTTTACTGGCCAAAGTTTTGGTAGCCTCAATACCACAGAGATTAGATAAGTTAGCCTATCCGCATAGTTGCCGCTAAGTTGTTTCTTATTACTTACGTGACGATGTTATATTAATTATTATTAGTGTCAGCAAACTTTGCTTCCCAAAATGTGTTCACTAGAACATTTCAACATGTTATATGAGAAAAATATTTCCTTTCCTTTTCCCAAAGTATAATAAAAATTTAAACTAAAAATATAAAGGCACTATCTCATTTCATGTAAATTGTGGTTAATTTTAGGAAGACATGTCGAGGGACTGTAAGCCGAATATCGTTGATGAAAATTTTCATCAATATCAATATTTTATTTATTTTTAATATACTGCAATAACCATTTTAATACTTAGTTTTATTAAAATACTTAAAAAGCTACTATTACTCTACCATATTTTACGTATATATGTACTTTTATGACTTTACATTCTTTAGATCCTTTTTAAGATTTTCTATAGCATCTAGCTCCCTATGGAAAAGAATCGGGACAACCATTTTTCTTGTAAGAAGTTATAGTACCAAATAAAGATAACAAATGCGATACATTCAAAAAAAGCTTTTTCACAGCTACCCTTAGAAATATATCTGGAATTGTCACATTCACACAGAGACATGGACAAAAGTCTTTTTAGTAAGAAAACTCATAAGAAAATATTATTATTTTGTATATTAATCTTTCTCACTTGTGTGTGTCTTATTTAAATTATAATTAAAATAAAAACATTATTATATATACTGTATCTGTTGTGTAACTTTGTACAATGTACAATAAACACTTTGCTTACTAAATAAATATATGTATATTAGATAGTCTATTCCATTAATACTGCAATAACTATTGTTGCTACCTAAATTGCTTTTTTTATTGTATTTTTATCTGAAAAAGTGCAATGAGGAGAAAAGTATGTAAGGAAACATCATAATATTACCAACGACTAACCCTCTCTTTGCTCGGGTCTATCTATGGGGCCTATATACGCCATCTTATAGTTTTGATGAACATAGTTTGCTGTATATTAAATTCGATATTATTGATGATATTTAGTGCGAATGAGTAACAAGCCTACACATACATAGAGACATACAAACTTTACCATTTAGAATAATAGTAGCTAACCAGATTACTTACATGTATGCACTATGTATATGAACTTTGAAATTTTATAAACAACACAAATTAAAATAATTTAATGAGATTACAGATAATCTATTCAAAAAGTACCAAGATAAAGTCAAGTCGTTTGCTTGTAAAAATAAACAATATCTATATTTAAAACGTTAAAAAGTTATAAATTGATTGTTCTTACCTTTCTTCGGAGATATATCCAGTATTTTCACTGTCCCAGCGGGAAAGCGCCGCAATAAGCGTCTCTTCAGAGTCGAGCTCTAAGGTCTTGTATCCGAGTAGATTGACAAACGAATCGAAATCCAACGGGTTTGAAGCCTATTATATGTTAAAATTACTAGTTAATTATCCTACGTTAATAATATAAATGAGTTTTATTTTTACAGTTAGAATTCTTTTGGCACGTTTGGAAAAAAATATGAGGGGAAAATTTTTACGATGCGCGCGCACACCGACAGCCAAAAAGCGACATGATGAAGTTAGCTGCATTCCTTTTACAAATAGAGGGTTGTGACATACGGAATGAAATCTTTAGTTATTTTTGTTCTGTTACGCCAAAGAAGTATAACTTCTTGCGTGCTAACATATGTAAGTACACACACACGTTTTTTTTAACTTCTCAACACACCAACATCTTAACCAATGGCGTTGGAAAACATATACTTAAAGCTTGATAAAAGCATTTTAGTCTATCGATTAATTTCCGTAGAATTGCTGAATTAACAATGAGATGTTTTCCCAAATACATATATGTAGTCAAGATTGGAAAGTTGATCATAAATAAAATGAAAGTGGTTATACAAAAGGAAGATATTATATGAATATTATTTATTGCTTTATTTTTCATCCATATTTTCCCCTTTTTTGTATTAAGTCCGCTCGTCATCCAAAAACACACGAAACAGTGTTAATTATTTCACAGTAATAACAAATACTTTAAAAATAATGTCTACTCATCAATATGTTCTTTTTACTGTAATTTGTTTAAACGTAAATTTAAGTCATAAAATTGAATTTACGAAGTAGTGACTATCTTCCTAGAAACATAGTTTCTCAAAGGCATAAAATTTTATTGTATTGCTTGAATTGTGGAGATAATAGTTTGTTTATTCTTGGTGCTACAAGTATTTGAGTGGTTGTAAAATGAGTCATTCACAGTTTTGTCAAGACAATGTAAATATTGTAAATTTAAACATTGTAGCGTGCTTCTTAATATTATTCACAAATATGATATCGTTTATTCGATTCCTTTTTGGGGCGGTTATAGGACGAACAAATAACTGATGTTCTCCTGGCTGCCTTCGGCCATGGTGGCCAACCTTACTGCGACTAACCAACTGAGATACTCGTATTATTGTGCGCAAGTATACGCGCAGACACCAGTGCACTCTCTGCTCCTTTCATGTTCAGTCCGGACTGTTACTGGAATTTTCTTAACAGAAAGCCTCTATAACTATACTTGGCATTACCCGGGACCCGAACCTAGGACCTTTGGATGTGCAGCCGTGCAAGCTAGCCACTACACCAATGAGGCAGTTAAAAGACAAAAAATGCTATAATTAGTAACTTGACATAATATCTTTCAAAACCGAAAAAAATACATACACACTAAAAATGTCAAATAACTAGCTATTATTAAATGTTTATTAGATGAAAATTAACGTACTTCAGCAAGCATGTTCCTAACCGCTTGCTCATCCACTCTCTCTCCCAGACTGACGAATGTCCCTCGAAGATCGTTGTGGTCGATGCAGCCATCACCATCCAAATCGAACAAGAGGAATGCCTATACAAATACAATTTTTTTTAAGATTTGTTTATAATCTTAGATTTTATGGACAGTATATATTGTGTAAGTATAGCATTGCCTAACGCAGTCAAGATTGTCAGTTCTATATCGACTTGAGGGTATTATTTTATTCTAATCCAATTAAGAAAAAGTACCGCAATAGTTACAGCTACAACATACGATATCATTTTATTATTACAAATGCTCATGTTTGTGTATTTGTTGCTCGTTCCCACGGATATTTAGATTAAATTTGAAGCGAAGCGATGGTAAGTCGCTTATTATGTAATAATTGGTATATTAACTTTCAGAACAAGAATACAAAAGAATGGTTTTAACAATATGTATTAGAAAGAATTAGTCATAAATAGTCTAAGGATAGCATTCTATACAAAAAGGAGTTAAATGTTTCTCAGCAACTTTTTTACTTAAGTTTCCGAGTTATAAGCCTTAAAATCATATTATACATTAAGCGAGGAAGGGAG
The DNA here is from genome assembly GCA_947093115.1 of Brenthis daphne. Lineage (NCBI taxonomy): Eukaryota > Metazoa > Arthropoda > Insecta > Lepidoptera > Nymphalidae > Brenthis > Brenthis daphne. Next base: position 25,731,756 of record OX352475.1, read on the forward strand.
CTTAGAAAAGATGTCATCCTCACTCCTCAGTCATTTGCGAATAGAAATCTAAAAAATGTATGGGAATGACATATTGTGATTTTATGACATAACGATGAAATATTTCATCCCTGATAGATGCTTCATGCAAAAATGATAATATAAATAAAAATATATATAAGAAATGGATTATTTTTATTAGGGAATATTATTTTTTTTAGGGAAATTTGTAGGTAGAAACTATTTTAGTACAAAAATGAATATAATATGTGTTATATCACATCTATTTTTTTTAATTATTTTGTTTTTAAATATTTAAATATAATATACAAAGATAACTATATAATATATCTAAATATATCCTCTAAAATTTAAACGTTAAAGTGTGGAAGTCATTATTTACCTCTTTCAATTCAAATATTTTTGCTTCATCCAATTCAGCTAGAACATTGTCGGGCACGGACAGAGATTGGCGTGCTTTCGCTGAATACGTCCTTGGTTCTCCTACATCTACGTGTTTTTCAGATAAAATTGAGCTGTAAATTATTCACTATGTTATAAGTTACAATTTCAATACATTAATCACCTTTTCGTTACCAAATCATCTTAAATATGAGTAAAAGTTTGCATTTTTGTTATGAAGAGGCAACTTTACTTGTAATTTTGGTTCAAAATAAAACGTGATTTGTATAAAATATCTTATTTTTATATTCATTATCAAAGTTTAAAATATTACATAAATATTATTTGGCTGTTCAGATAAATAATCTCAATATACTCGTATTATTAATATACAAAATAAACACCTATAATACAATTTTCTTCTAAAAACAGAAGCGGAAGTAGCAAAATATTCCTGGCTTCCTCTCAAAAGAAGTTCTTATAAGTTATTACCAGTAAAATACAAATTAATTATTAAAACTTTCGCAAATTTCTGCTTTTGACACTTCAAATCTTAAGCCACTTCGGAAATTTCTTATACGAGCTTCAAATTAAGCCTTACAAGTTTCCCATTTAACACTTAAAATTTTCTTTCTAGCAACGTTACATATTGTCTTAATAAAAATTTTCATTTTAAAAGTATTTTATTAGCCTGTATTCGTATTGCTAAAAATATAACTTTAAATTAATAATTTAATCGCGATAGCATGATGAAGCTCTATGTATCTTACAAAAGAGTTTCTTGCTAATTAATATATTCTTGCAACTTTTACACTGGCTTTAATAATTCCAATATAGGAAAGTCGACGTTGTCTTAATAAAAAGTTCTTAATTAAAAGAAATCTATCTATACATATAATAAAATTCTAACTACGTCAAATCTGTACATTAAATATTTTTTGGGAAATCTAATTGAAATAGACATTATTATCGATACAGAGTCTGAATCTATAGTTTTTAGAATTTTTGTCTGTCTGTCTTTCTGTCATCTGTCTGTCTGTCTGTTACCGCATCACGAGAAAACCACTGGACAGATTATGATGAAATTTGGTATGATGATAGCTGGTTATCCGGGTCAACATATAGGCTACTTTTTACCGCGGGAAAATATCTCATTTCTGAGAAAAAATACAAAAACACAAAAACTGCATTGTAAGAGTATACTAATAATATGTAAAACCTAAGAATTAGGTTTTTGGTCATCTGAACGCGGGCGGAGCCGCAGGAAATACTAGTGAATAACTAAGTGATTAAAAGAAATTGGTTGTAAAATTTAAGAAGCTCTTGTGTCAAATTAAACTTATTATCATTGTATACTGTCAATATGTTTGAATCTCTTTCGTTAACACCATACAATTGTTATACGAGTAAGTACAAAATATACTCACTCTCCATTATCAATGGATTGTAGTAAGTTTTCCTTGAACAGTTTTATTTCGTCCTGTGCTGCATCTGATTCTTTGCGGCTGCCACTTTTTTCACCTTTGCTTTTCTGTACAGAATTTAAAATTCAAATAAATTAAGAAATATTAACAAAAAAATCTTTCTTTAAAACAAACAAACCCACAAAATACAACAAAACATTAGCTTATTATAAATACGTGCTATTTGTGTTTCTTAATATGTCGTTTGTATATTAAAAAAGACAAATCGTTTTTTGCTTAATACCAATAATAATAATATGAGAAATTAATAGTAATAATAAGACGAATGCTTCACATTAAATAATATCAATCTTAGTATAATCAAACCAACTTACTTTACTTTTAGAAGCTTTGCCTTGGTTGTCGTCGGCCATATCAGCACTAAAATCGTCTACGTCTGTACTCTGGAGAGCTGGAAAAGTAACTAAATCCAAAGATTATATTTATATTGCAATTCCAGAAGAGATTATCATTTATTTCGCTCCAATGCAAGTAGATTTTAGATAAGTGTTTGCGTCGACTAATTAATCTTGGGACGGAAGCTGCTCTAATATTTTTAGGTCACAATTATGATTTAGTGTTTCAGGTAAATTTGAATTTGTTTCACGACATTTACCTACTTACTAATAGAATTTTTTTTTTTAAATTGCTTTGGGTATACTAGCAAGTTATTCGTCCTACGTGCTTAACGTTAGCCTATGCTAAATTTCATCCAAATCCGTCCAGCCGTTTTAGCGTGATATAGTAATAGACATACACACATATATACAAACGAGAACATAATACATTGAATAATAGAAAAATAAAGATAAAAACTCCTTAACAACGAACACCTGAAATATGTAAAATCATTACAATAATAGTAATATTAATTAATTATAAATAAAAGTGGAAATGGATAATAATAAAATTTTTGAATTTAAATTGCTAAAATGCTTTAGTACGAGTATAACCAACGAGTTTATCAAATTCATATCCATGAACATAATAGCATATAATTTGTTTTTTTTTTAATTCGTTACTCAGTTTCAAATGTAGAACAAAATAATTTTACTAATTTTATTAATTTTAATAATTTCAATATTTTTAATGTTTGTTTGAAAAAAAAAAACATTTTTATCGTAGATTTTCTACATTTACAATAAATAAATTATTCGACTACGAGTCTGTCAAATTAAACACAGGTCGAATTTCAACAGAAGTCCATAGTTTAAAAGGAAATTTCGATATTTCTTCATAAGAACAAGGTATTATTTTTTCTTCTAGTTATACTTACTATAAATAGGTGAATGGTGGAATGAAAAGATAGTAAGAAAGTATAGAATTAAATATTTTACGAATGTCAAAAAAATAATAGCAGCTGTTCGAAACCTAGACAGATTGGTAGTTAAAAATACTCATTTTTCGTTTTAAATTTTTTTGCATTACGTATACTAAATGTAGTTTAAGGAAATACTTTATATCGTATCATCTTGAGTCTAATTTGGACCAATTGTTATGAATTTAACAAAGGTATGAGGACCTTTGTTATTAATTTGTACATACTTGTATTTTAGTCCCATTATTATTTCTATACGGGATCTATATATAGATACATTCTCGAATTAATAGTATACTTATTTAATTTTAAAATTACGTGTATTACCAGTATACTCGTATACAGTTTTTTGTATACGTTACGAGTTGATTGATATCTTATCCATTTTTTAATAATATATTTTAATCATAATAATATAAAAAATACAATGATTTAAATAGCCTTTGAAAATAATATTTTTATTCGAAACACATCAAATATCTTCAATTAAACATACGAATCAAGTGTGATAGCAATCGAAAGTAACATGAATTTATGATATACGCGAATTAATCAAATTGCTCAAACGATCTTGTTTCCAATTATCCATTTCGTTAATTATTTGTTTTATCGCAGTAACGAGTCAAAGAAAAAATGTTTTTGCAGTAGTAATTATATCGTTATAGTAGATCTATGCTTTTGTAAGTCTTGCGATAAAATCGTTATATTTTTGCCTTGAACTTAAAGGTAAATAAAATAAAGTAAAAACGAGATTAATCATATTTGTATAACAACGGACTTAGCTAATAATAAAATTTAGATTTGTACGTTTGTTTGCATGTGTAATTCAATGTCAATTGGAAGAAATTATTTTAATTTATTTATGTATAGAGCTATTAATATTATTTTAAATTCAATTAATTACTGCGACAAAAGATTTTAACTGTTTTATTATTTTTTGACTATACATTTATTATGGGTCTTTATTAATAAGGATAGGACTATAATAATTTTATTGTTTTTATAATGTCAAAGTATATATATGTCGTGTTATCCATATACTACGAACATCATCTTAGGTGGTTACTCATCTTGTGGGCGTTATCAGGGCTCAAATAATAAAGTATTCAGTGCTCAATACACAATTTAATCAGGGAAGTCACAATGTTATAAATTTGAAACGGTAATTCTAATGATTTAGAGCTAGCGGGTTCACAGTCACCGATCATCGACTTCCAACTACAATATCAAACATAACTGATTCACCATGATATGATAAACAACGTTACTAAGCCACGTATCTCCAAAGAATGTCGTGATGGCGTCTCGACCCCGCTCGAGACTAAATCTCTGCTCTAAATTCAAAGGCACAAAAAGTAAATTAAAGAACATAGTGACTTTAGCCTCCGTGGTGTAGTGGCTAGCATGTACGGCTGCACACCCGGAGGTCCTGGGTTCGAGTCCCGGGTCGGGCCAAGTTTAGTTATTGTCTTTCTGTATAAGTAAGCCTCAGTAACAACCCGGAGTTGGGAAGTTGGCGGTGTTTCACCCCCGTGCCTCGGAGAGCACGTAAAGCCGTCGGTCCTGCGCCTTTACTCTCACTGGTCGTGTCGAGCAGTCGTCCCACCGGAATATGAGAGTGATAGGAATAGAGAGTGCACTTGTGTCTGCGCGTACACTTGTGCACTATAATATCTTCTGCGCAGTTGGCTAGTCTCAATAAGATTGGCCGCCGTGGCCGGAATCGGTCGGGAGAACATCATCATATATATATATATATATATGTTTATTACTATTTCACACTAAAACCGGGTTAAGCACCTAGGCACGAATACGAAAGAGTATAAATCGACATGTTTTACGATTTATTTTAGATTTTTTCGGACTAGCGACTCACCCTCCCTTCGCTCAAGTTGAAATAAAATAAATCGTAAAACAAGTCGATTTATACTTCTATTTGTCTTTGTACAACAAAAATGGGTATTAAATGAATACACTTAATACGATCTATGTAGGAAATATCCTTTTAACGTTGCTTAGAGAGAAATTTAGCGAAATAAATGCATTTTTAGTACGGAAGCACTTAGTGTCTATAACAAAGAAGCCGTGTCTATGTTTAAGTAAGATCAAGTACTTAATTAAAACGTGTAAGATCCTTTTTCATTTTTAAAAAATATTTTACTTATTTCTTAGAAATTTCAATTTAGTGAAGTTATTACTTTTTATAAAACAGTACCCATACTTTTTCTAGCTTAGCTTCATTTGCTCAATTTTAACTCTTTCCTATAATAGTTTCCTACTAAAGTTACTTATAATATTACGTAATAGGCAATCGATATCTTGATAATTTAGGCATTAAGTTCGCGGTTTCCATTCGCACTAGGCATCTTTTACACGAATATTTAACTTCTTCTGATTTAGTGAATATGCGTTAGAAACCGACATGTTACGTTTATCTTCTTACAATTTGTGAATGCTTTGTTGCCTATAAATAAAAAGTATTAAGAACGTTTAGTAAGTAGTAAGTAAGGGATGTTTAAAAGACAACAAGTAATAAGTTAAATTATTACTTGTTGTCTTTTAAACATCCCTTTTTTTCGAGGGTAGGAGTGAAAGATGACACACGATTTTTAACAGCTGTTTTTTATTTATATTATTATAAAGTATTTTTTCAATCGTTTTTACAACTTAATGTGTTTGTAAGTTAGGCCAACTACCTGCAAGAGTTATCCTTTATTTATTTTCACTGTTTTCTTCACTATATATTACAATGGAGTCCATTAAGGAATCACTATCTGCACTCACTGATATGTTCAATGCGAGGATGAACGATTTCCAGCAAGACTTAAATAAGACCTCATCACCTGTCATAAATCATTCTTTACCAGTGGAATTCAGTACCTTTAGAAGTTTTATTCTCTCTGCGCTGAATACCTTACAACGCCAGGTTGAATGTCTAGCATTAGAAATTGACCGACAAGAAATGCGAAGGCGGCATAAAATGATATTATTTCATGGAGTGCCGGAACAGAAGGTCGAGGACACAACAGCAAAGATTACTGGTTTGGTCGCTGAACACCTGGACTTGGCAAATTTTTCTTCTGCAAGTATTAAGCAGACCTACCGTTTGGGTCGTTCCTCTGACAAACCTAGACCGATTGTCGTAAAGTTTTCCGATACTGCAGTGCGTAATAAGGTATGGTTTAGAAAAACCAAACTTAAAGGGACAGGCATCACACAGTCCGAGTTCCTTACAAAGAGCAGACATAACACCTTCTTGGAGGCTCGGCAACGCTTTGGTATTGGCAAGTGCTGGACACGCAATGGGTATATCCATATAATTGCTTCTGATGGTTCTCGGCATCGTGCAGAATGCAAACTGGATCTCAACTCAATTCCTTCCAATCAGACTAAATCTCCGACGCAAATTCCAGTTGCAAGTAAGAATACGGATAAAGTGACTGTTTCACGCGTTAAACGTGTAGTAAAAAAATAATTTGTATTACATTTTTCTATATTCTATGCAAAAAGTTACTCCTTTTAATATTCAGAACAGTTCAGTTCTTTATTTCATATTATGTTTCTTGTTTGTTTATTTTTTGTTGATTAGGTTGTCATTACTGGATTTCATAGATTACAACATAAATTGTCAATAGACAACCAACCTCTGTACTGTTTACATTGTCTATGTAATTAGTGTCTATGATTGCATAATTTGTTTACTTTCTTATTTAATGTTACACTTGTTTAATTCGTTGTTTAATGTTACTTTTAATTAATTTAATATTTTGCTTTTAAATTTATTATTTAACTGTGGATTGCATTATCTTCCTGTGTTGTGTTCGAACTTTTGTTTATGAAGTTATTTTCCTTCTTCTCTTGCAACTGGTGGGTAAGTAGGTTAAAAAAGTATACTTACGCATTATTACATTACATATCTTTTTACATATTATTATATATAAATTTTATTGTTATCATTTATATATAAATATTAAAAAATATATCTTTATTCATATTTTTATTTTATTGTATTTTTTTTTTCTTTAGTATTTTTTTTTTGTGTATTTTATATATTTATTTGTACGTATTCATTTATTTATATTTTATAATATATTTATAGTCTATTATTACTTTATTTAGCATACAAAATGTATGGAGATAATAGCTTGAACGATTCTTTTCTATCACTTTCCTCTAACTCTGATGGTCCCAGTAGCAATGACAGTTTTTGTAGTATCCCTTCCCTTAATGATACACTTGATTCGCATTTCTCAGATGCTCTGAAAACTTTTAACTTAATTCATATTAATGCACAGAGTATTCCAGCACACTATCCTGATATGTTATCTAGTTTTGACAATAAAAATATTCACGCTATCCTAGTTTCCGAATCGTGGCTTAAGCCGTGTCTACCGTCAACTTCTTACGGACTCCCAGGATTTCATTTGATTAAAAATGATCGTATTGGAAGATGTGGTGGTGGTGTAGCCATATATCTGCGTTCCCATATTCCCTTTTCCATAATTGACTTGTCTCAATCACACGGCAACGCAGAGGCTGAACACATGTTTATTGAAATTATTTTCTCAAATGCTAAAATACTCCTTGGTGTGTACTACAACCCTAGTTTAACAATTGATTATTTCTCTTCATTTGAAGTCCTGTTAGACAAGTATAGACCTATTTACGACCATACTCTGTTGATGGGAGATTTCAATACTTGTCTCTTAAAGAATGACAACCGGGCAAGCCGCCTTCGTGATGTAGTAGATGGAGCCAATTTAAATATACTTCCATTACGTCCTACTCATAAGTTTCCAAATTGCTGTCCCACGCTCCTTGACCTAATTATTGTTTCTTCCACTGACCACGTAATTAAACATGGTCAGTGCTCTGCTCCAGAGTTTTCGTATCATGACCTTCTCTACTTATCTTATAAACTAAAGCCGCCAAAAGCAAAATCAAGGGTTCTTCTGCAGCGCAATTTTGCTAGTATGGATGTAGAACGCCTACGAGAAGACGCTGAACGGATTGACTGGTCGGTTGTTTCAAAAGCAAAGACCATTGATGAACAATTGTCCATATTCACGTCACTTTTAACTGGACTTTACGATATTCATGCTCCTGTTCGACCTGTCCGAATGAAGCATCTCCCGGCTCCTTGGCTTACCCCAGAGATTAAAAAACTGCAGGTGAAAAAGTACATGGCTAAATCGAAGTTTGCAGCAAATCCTAGTGATAACAATAAAAGGAAATACATCAATGCCCGTAATCGTTGCAATATGGTGTGTAGAGATAGTCAACGACGCCATATCCATAAATCTGTAATCGACGAAGATGATTCAGAAAAAATCTGGAATTTTCTTAAATCTATTGGAGTAGGAAAGGCACAACAATGTATCAATCCCCTTAATATTGACTTGAATTTGTTAAATCAGCATTTCTCACTTTCTGGTACTATAGATAGTACAAACAAATTAAATACAATTAATCAACTTTCACTTTTACCTACTCCTGATATTCCGTATTTTTCATTTAGTCAATTTTCCATTAGTGATGTTAAGAGAAACATTTTGACCATAAAATCTAACGCGGTGGGCGCGGACAGCATTAGTCGTAAAATGATTGTTCCTGTTCTTGACTTAATAGCTCCTACAATTACATCAATTCTAAATTTCTCCTTACTTTCCCATAAGTTTCCTACTGCCTGGAAAGATGGTCAAGTAATTCCCATTCCAAAAAAGTCTAATCCATCTTCTTTCGCTGACTACCGTCCTATATCCATTCTCCCTTTCCTATCGAAAGTACTGGAGCGTCTTGTGCATCGACAGTTAAGCACGTTTCTTTTTAATCATAATCTTTTAAACTCCTTTCAGTCCGGTTTCCGCATCGGTCATAGTACGACTACTGCATTGGTCAAAATCGCTGATGATATTAGAGAGGGTATGGACAGTCAGAAGGTTACCGTGATGGTACTATTAGACTTCAGTAATGCCTTTAACACTGTTGATTTTGATATACTAATTGCCATATTAACTTCTCTTAACATATCTCCTGAGCTGATTGACTGGTTTCGTAGTTACTTGTGTGGCCGCCGGCAGCGTATACGAATTGAGGATTCCTTTTCTGATTGGAATACGATTAATGCCGGTGTCCCACAAGGTGGCGTGTTGTCTCCTCTCCTGTTTTCAATTTTCATTAATTCTATTTGCCATCAAATTTCTTCTCTCTACCACCTATATGCCGACGACCTACAAATTTACGCAACCACATCTCTATCCGACTTACCTCATACAGTTAATTTAATTAATAATGATCTCGCCAGAATCTCTGCTTGGAGTAAATCATATGGCCTTGATATTAACCCTATTAAATCGCAAGCTATTATAATAGGCAGCCAGAAACTGCATTCAAAAATTACTCGGTCATTGATACCATCGGTGATGTTAAACGATGTTGAAATTCCTTTTACTGAAACAGTAAAAAACCTAGGAATCATTTTTGACCAGCATTTATCCTGGGCGCCACAGGTAAGTATACTGAGCCGCAAGATGTTTGGAGCTGTTTCCTCCCTTCGCAGGTTGAGAAATTTTCTGCCTATACCTACTAAAATTGTGCTGGCAAATTCACTTTTATTACCAATACTTGATTATGCTGATATTTGTTTTCTTGACCTTAAAGAGGAGCATCTGAATCGACTTGAGCGCCTTCAAAATCTTTGCATACGGTTCATATTCGGTCTCCGTAAATATGACCACGTTTCTCACTTTCGCAAAAAGCTCAAGTGGCTCCCAATCCGCTTTCGCAGGAATACTCACATACTTCATCTCCTCTACTGCGTGCTGTTTAATCCTTCTACCCCTTCCTATCTTAAAGAGCGTTTCGAGCTTCTAAGGAATTCTCATACTCGTTCCCTGCGTTCTAGTGAAACGCTTATCCTCAAAATTCCTTCTCACTCCTCTTGTTTTCTTACCAACTCCTTTTCTGTGAAAGCTGCACGTCTATGGAACTCTTTACCTGTACACATCAGACGGGCTGATAATTTGGACAAGTTTAAGACGATGTTAAAAACGCATTATTTATCTCTTTAGTTTGTCTTACTATAATATATTATGTACAATATATTTGATATTATATGTATTTTATATGTATTTATGTGTGTATGTATGTATTTGTGTATGTATGTATGTATGTATTTATGTATGTATGTATGTATGTATGTATATATGTATGTGTATAAGTATGTATTTATACAAGTACACCGCCTACCATTTTTATATACTGATTCCTCTACCCTAAGGTTGCCTGGAAGAGATCGCTTCTAGCGATAAGGCCGCCTGCTGTGCATCTTTTTATTGTTATGTATTTCACTTCTTTATTTATTTTCTTGTGTGGTGTGCAATAAAGTGTTCATTATTATTATTATTATTATAAGTTAAATTATTCTTTCTATATATATTCCTGACTGTTAGGTTACGTTTTAAAACATATTTTATGATTATATAAATTTTTTATTATTTAAAATTCCTGTATATAGTATCTTAAATGTTCACACATGTCCTTATAATAACAAAATCGTATATTCGCTGTAATTGTATAGCTTTAAAATAAAAAAATAAAAATTATGCCCTTTCTAAAGATTGTATTAAATATTCATTCTAAATATTTACTAAAATGACTGGATGGATTTAAATAAAATTTATTACTGTAGTAACCTTTACCTGGAGTTACATACATGCTACAGTTAATAACAAAATTTGTCAAATGGTGGCGTTATCTTTATATCAATATTCTAAATACAAAATACACCGAGGGACGAAATTCTTTAGTCCGCAAAATAAATATTATAATCTTATAAAACCAATGCACTTAGAAATAAAAAAAATCTAAACAAATATTATTTTGCACAAACATTTCTAAACGCAATCAAATTTATTTTATAAAATAAAATATATTCATCTAAGAAATAAAGATTTGAAAAATACCAATAAGAAACTCAGAGTCTGTATTTTGCATTTATTATTTCTTTTGTAACAAATTGCACACAAATCTTCTCTTTAGACTACAGTAGCTGAGGAAGTGAAAAGGAAGAAAATAGAATAAAAGTCTTTAAAGGAGCCACTGAGTTCTTTTGAACGAACGTGTTTATATAGCTTTAAGAACCCTATGAACTCAAATGCAATCTATCAAAGAACTCATTTGAATCTGTTCATATTTTTATAAGTTTTATCGATATATGTATGAAATAATAAATGATATTTATAAGCAGTAGTAGCCCAGTGGTGACGCGCTCGCTTTGGTAAAAACTAGCCAAGTCCAATTCTTAAACTTCAATTTATTCTTTTTTTTTTTAACGTTGGGAAATGCATTTACGCACGAGGCGTGGGACTCATCGGCATAGCCAGTACTACCCACTAAAACCCAACAAAGCCCTCCCTCGTCTTAATGGGGCGTCGCGTCGCAGGATCGCTTACGCATTCAACTACGACGCCCTGACGGCAGATCTGCCGAAGCAGACCACAACAACCACGGGGTTGCTCCAAGGTCCACTCTGCTATCAGAGAAGTACCAGGAGCAACTCGCATGGTACACCTCCCTCCGAAGTGGGCCACCTCCCACCACCCACCAAAGCGGGCCACCTCCCTGTGCGTTTCTTGGCTTCGCGCCCGGCTATATTGCCGGGCACTACTGAGCCCCCCCACCACGATAAGGTGAACGCACGTTGGGGGGGAAACTTCAATTTATCCTAAGTTATCTACTCTATGTAAATAATTCGACTGTTCAAATTTAAGAAGTTCTATTTTTAAATAGCAAGCACTTCTGTAGCAGAAAAAAAACAAGAAATTGTGTTTTAAATTTATTTTAGAATGTATTGTGTATGATCTTATGGCACCCATTTAGATCTCAATTCTTTTGTCGGTGAAGTTGACAACCACGCTTATTCTTAGTATTGAACATGGCTCCCATTTTCACATTTATGTTTTTGATGGGTTCTGCTATTCGGGGTGGAGACAATACTAACAAATTAAAGATCATCAAAATTGGTCCATCCGTTCTCGAGTTATAAGTGTTGTAACAAACCCGACCTTGTTCTATATATATATATATATATATATATATATATATATATATATATATATATATATATATATATAGAATATATATAAATCCTTAGCTTGCTTCCCCATACAGACTTTCATCCCCATTCTCACCCCCTTAAGGGATGATTTCCGGGATAAAAAATCCTATGTTCTTCCCAGGGTCTCAAACTATCCTCTTACCAAATTTCATCTAAATCGGTTCAGTAGATCTAGAGATTACCCCCAACAACGTCCCAAACTCACAAACACAAATTTTACCTTTTATAATATTAGTATAGATTATATATATTTGGAAAATATTTTATTATGTACCTTTTCTGAGAATCGAATAAGCACCTTCAAACAGAAGCAGTGTTATTAAAACAATGATTTAAAATATGAAAGAAGCTTTAAAATTTAATAAAACGTCTATATGATTTATATGATTACTTTAGTTTATTCAATTTCTACTTGATTAGAAATATGTAGATACAAATTCAGTGAATACTTAATGTCAAACCCCTTTAACACGCTATCAATCAGAGATCGTAGATCGTATCAATACATAGTAAGTATATTTAATATCATTTTGAAAGATATTTACAGAGTAGTAGAAAATATAAAAAAAAGATTCCGATGAATTGATAACCTCCTCCTTTTTGGAATTCAGTTAATAAAATCATGTTTTTCCTTATTCAAACAATAAGCTAAGCGTTTTATTACTTAGAGACACATTATTGGTTACTTATGTCTTGCTTATTTCCCCTTTATATTTATTCAATCTAAAAATAACTATTATTCTATGGTGAACTGATGGTTGGAGATATATAAATATTTTATGGTGTTTTTCTTAAGTGATAACTAACTGGAGGAACACAATTGTTTTAAAATAATTACATTTCATCAGTTGCAAAAGACTGTCGCTTGCCAGCAAAATGAGGACCTAATGAGCAGGTACACCGAGTGTTGCGAGTTCAATTTCTTTAGGCGACGAATTTGTATGGCCTTTATATTATTGTTTTTGCGGTCTTTCTATTAGCATAATTCTCTGTAGTAGCCTGGAAATAGGAAGTTAACCATTTTACAATGCCGTTTCGAGTGAGGGAATAGAGAGTTCGCTTTTATGCATACCTTTGCACATACATTGTACAAAGTGGCTGGTATCAGGGAGTAAGGAGTTTCATAATTATTACTAAAATTCAGCTTGACAGATGCTCATAGATATATGTATGTATATATATATATATATATATATATATATATATATATATATATATATATATATATATATATATATATTATGATAGGGTATACCCAACGTAAAGTGCATCGAAGGTGAAAAGCGGAGAAATAGTCTGATTTACGGAGAAATTAAATGTAAATACCTATGTATATTATTATTATTATTTATGTTGGGTGTGGTGCCGAGGTCGGCCCTAGCTACGTCGACCAGTTTTGGTCCATTGTAGCTCCCTTTATAATGAGTTCAAAGTTCTCCGCTTAGTCCTGTTGACTCCACGAACTTCCAGATTTTCTGAGCGGGGAGCATCTGTATCTCTTCCGGTTGCATAATATGCTGCCCTAGATAGATACTTCTGCGGTGCATGAGTGAACCGCACGAGCAAAGGATGTGCATAGCAGTTTCCTCTGTCTCATGGCATAGTCTGCACATTGCGGTCTGACTGAGGCCGAGGGTAAACATATGTTTATTGAGTTTGCAGTGACCAGTAAGTATTCTGGTTACTGCACTGGTTTTATACTTGTTGAGTTCAAGCAACTCTTTTGTGAGCGTTTTGCAATATCCCTTAATTAGCGCTTCAGAGTGTATTTGTCCAGAAGTGGATTGCCACTCTTGAAGTGCTTGGCGATTGCAGTGAATTTTGAGAATTGAATAGGCATGTTGTTTTGCAATACCACAAAATGGTTCTGGGCTACATTCTGGGGTTTCAGCGCCCCTTCTTGCCAATGCATCAGCCTTTTCATTCCCATCTATGCCTGAGTGACCCGGGACCCATCTGAGGGTAACTCTGTTGGATGTGCCCAGGACATTCAGATTATCTACCTATGTATATCAATTATAGTTGAAACTACCTGCTAGGTCCCTTAGCTATGCAATTTCACTTAAACATGAAAACGTTTCAATCTCTCGATGGGCATGTCTAAGTCAAGCATTTGTATACGCAATTCATAAAGCATTTTTTTTATACAGCCATAATATACGGATTTCTATATTTTCAATATTTTTATTTCTGTGGCTTTTGTCAGCTTTATTCGCAGCAGTTATATTAATTTCCCCTGTAATCCTTTGTTCAGTGGCTTAGAAAATAAAAGGGTGTTTATGAAAACATCACAAAAAATCCCCTCGCTAAATGCCTCGCGTTTTATAAAAACCGTATATGATTCCATTTTAATATACGCTTTTTGCTTTGACATTGCATGATATAATAACACGTACTTAACAATTAATTTGTTCTAATTAAAAAAGTACGCTGGGTGTATTAAAGGTAAAATTTCTTTAAAACTCAATGTAAAGCTATATGTAAATACATCTTATATGTTTTTAGAAGTACTAAGTCTTAACTCTTCACTCGTTTTTCATTAAATAACTAAATATATGTAGATATAGATAGTACTAGTACAGTGTTATATGATCTGTGATATTAGTAAACCAAGAGAACGTCTTTATAGTACTTACAAGAAAAAAAAATGAAATTATAACACTAATATTATGATTTACACTAAAGTTTGTTTGTCACTTCTTCACGCTATAGCGTGAGTTGTTATAACAACTCAATAGATTTGAGTAAAATTCAGAATTAAGATAATTCATATCCTGTATTAGAACATAGGCCACCATTATGCTATTATTTATCGATCTATTTACCAAACAAAGCCCGGTCTATCCCGCCAATTAGGCAAAGTGTGATTTTTATTCCGGTAAGGTAGGACAAAATGACTGCTCTTCATTATTCTCTGATAACTGACGTAGATAGAATCGGCGACCTCCTACGTAGGTAGACCTTCCTCAATACCACGATCGTAATGATTAAAATTATTTAAATAACTGCAAATTACCAGCGTTAATAAAGTTCTAAAGTGGAGTAGATATAGAATTAGTTAGTTGCCAAAATTATTACCATATGAAAAGACTAGCATTTTCCCGCGGCGTCGCCCGTATACATTAATTTATATTGTATATATCTTTATATTGTATTTATACTATTTCAATATTGCATATATGTGCTACTCTCATATATGAGCTATATTATTGTTAAGTTTCATCAAAATCTGTTTAGCAGTTTTTGCGTGAAAGTGTAATAAAAATACATCCATACTTCTATACAAACTTTCGTGTATATAATATTAGTAGGATTGCAGTCTTACATATTCCGCCCCCTCCACCCCGCACATCAAGCGACCACGACCGTGACCACGCTCCACCACGGACCATTTACATTTCTTCTGTTATATCATTTCACCAGTTATTTATATTCTGTTATTTTTAGCACTGTGCTCTACGCGACCAACGCGTCTTTAAAGTCACCCTGTTCATGTATGATTTAAGAAGACCGGTCTTTGCTGATTTTTGACTTGCTTATTACTTGTAAATACTTACAGAATTTATGTATATTTTTTAGGTATATATCGTTTGTAATAACTATATAATTTAAGATTTGATATATAAACAACTTTAGTCTATCCATAGATTATGCTTCCTGTAAAGTATAGGAAACGCCGAGAATCAAAAATCAAAATAAAACCGCGAAAACATTCTAAATACTGCATATTGCATAGTTAAAAATAACTTATTTCTTTCTAGGAATGGTAAAACCGTCCCAAAAACTGCCAGAATGACTTAAAGTAGACCAAAATAAAACTTTCCCGTGTGGGACTCAAACCTGGACCCTAATTGTATTGATATATCAATCTCCTACTGTACAAGTTATGCACTTGCAGCATAACTATATATAACATGGGGTAATAACAATTAGTAACTCCCTGTATATGTATATGAAACAAACAGAATTATCCAATTTGCTCAGACGATCCCGTTGCCAATTAAACATCTCGTTAATTATTTGCATTACCGCAATAAAAAGTTTTAAGTGGAAATTGCTTTTGCTAAAGTGTTTCCAGCACGTTCCCAAGTCGGCATTTTTACGTAAGTTATTGTGGATAACTTATAAAATAGCGCCAAAAGATAAGAATTTCTATTATATATTTAGAATTTCATAATATTTTGAAGTACAAGTAACTAGTAATTTAACGTCGCCTTTTACGGCTTGATACACTTTTTTTTCATATATGTTTAATATAATCAACTTTTTAACATTTTCAAAGGCTTCAGCCCTGGTCTACTATGTAGTACATTGCGATAAAAAGAAACTTATGCAAACGATCAAAGGTATCAAAGATCTTGTATAGCAAAAAAAAAACGTAAAAAAAACTTAAAAAATAACTATAGTGGTTTAGTTAGGTATTTCAGTAATATTAGATTTCTCTGTCTATCTATTTTTTTACTCTGTTTCACTCAAAGAATTATCTCAGGACAAATTTCAAATTGAATTTTATTGTAAAGGTATTACTTATAAATAATAGAAACATGGCTGTTTCATTTCAATCATTCGAGTAAATTAAACGATTGGAATCTCTCCATATTTCTATATAAAGCCGAGCTCAGTTTAGTGGCTGTGGACTTTTAATAGAAATACACACGCAGGCGCAGACAAAGTCATTAGTTATTTATTTAAATAATCAATATAAACAACTCGGCTCTTTTCAACGTTCTATTTTTGGTGCAATTCCTTACAAGGGGATAAGGCCATAATCCATCACATTTGTAAACGCAGGCTAGGGAGCTTTTTAGGTCTTTCGAAAACTAGTTAGGTCTTCAAAGACATACATACAAGCATACATACATACAGATTTCCTTAACATTTTTCTTTTACTGATTTATCAAATGGTAATCATATTAACAATGAGGAAACTATAAGCCATATTAAAAAAAAAAATGAGGAAGAAGATTCGAACCTACTTCAGTCACTCTCTTTCCAAAGCGAGCTTGCCCCTAATATTATCTACCTTAGATATAGATAACAATATATTAATACACTATCGCATATAAACAAAACCTATTAGAAAAGTCAATAATTTAAAATTATATATATTTTTAATATTCGATATTAAAAACCTTTTCATGTTTACGGTAATTGTTGCTTTTTATTCAACATAATAAACTCATATTAATTTTGAATGATAAATTCTTTTCATAAATAACAAAGCTCCTAATTTACATTTTTGTTTAATTAAATTCTTTTAGGTATGGCTTTTGTCCTTATTTTCGATAATCTCTCTTCAGTTAAAGTACAATTTGGAAGAATGAATTGAATTCCGCAGCTTTCATTGTTAAATTATAATTGTATCATTTAAGCAAAAATATATGATTTTTATAAATTAAAAAAATCGAAGAGAAGATCAAAAGTTTAATGCCCAATTTCACCAACAACCCATAAGCTACCACCTACGTATGGGATCTCTAGCTTAAAATTCCCCTAAACTAGCCCCTAAATTAAATTTCGTTTTATCATCGTCTTTAAGCCCATACTGCGAGCACCTTTTAGGGGGCCTTTTAACATTTAAGTGACCCCTAACTGTCGGTGAAACAGAAACTGTCCCCCAACAGCCCCCTAACCATGCTTAGGGGATCCCTTAAACTTAGGTGACGTTGGTAAAATCGGGCATAAGACTTGTGTTATTTTTAGAAAGAAACAAGTTCAGAAAGATTTAGCTTTATGAGATTATAAAAGAGGTAATGAAACTTTGCTGGGGCATGCACTTAAAGTTATGTGGCTAGTTAAGTAGCAAATGAGATAAGTGCACTAACAAAACGAGAAATTAACTAAACCTTCTATCTTATGCTAAACTTTTAAAATATCTAGAGGTTATTGTAGTGAAAAACATATTTTATAAACATATTTATATGAGGTTGCTACATAAACTATCAATCTGTGTCACAGCGCTGACTAAGCCCGAGTGATACGTGACGCCCTGATCTAACGTCAACGCAGCTATTTGACGTTGCCTTAAATCGCTATTATAATATTTATTTTCATTTTTAAAACTTTTCATAATAAATATTTTTGAAGTTATTCTTTTTTGGGACGCTTGTAAAAAATTATGAGAGTAAAATTTTTACGATGCACGCGCACATCGACAGCCAAAATGCGACATGATGAAGTTAACTTATAACTATTTGTTACTATGGTAATGGTTGTTATTGTCTGACAAATGATATATAACTAGCAGAACCCGCGGCTTCGCTCGCGCTATAACTACAAATAAAAACTCTAAAAAGGTAGGTTTCATACAAACTTTCATCCCATATTTTACTCACTTATGTGATGAATTTCGAAAAATCTTAATGCACGTATTTATTTAAACGTATTGAAGAGCATTAATACCAAGTATCAAGTAATTCTGATCATAAATATTTTTTAAGTTGTATTATAACGTGTTTTCCCGTGGGAATGAGATAATTTCTCGCGGTAAAAAGTATCCTATATCACTTTTCAGCCCTCCAACTATCTCCACACAAAAAATCATGGTAATCCATCAAACCGTTTCGACATGAAAGAAGGACAAACAAACAAACAAACAAACAAACAAACAAACAAACAAACAAACAAACACACTTTAAGTATGGATATTATATTCTTTCCTAAAATGATATTCTATAAATATACGAATAAAATATGCCTGATATGCCTTATTTACTTATTTTAGTAATTTATCATTCCTTTTACACACAGAGAGTTGTGACATACGGGATGGAATCTTTAGCTATTTTTGTTCTGTTACGACACTGCTAGGCACGGGTCTCCCTTCAGTAAAAAGGGGATCCTCCAGAGACGAGGGGACTGGCCAAGTGCAGATTGGCAGACTTAACATTTTTTCCAAGACTTGCTAGGTTCTCTTAGACCTGCAGATTTTCTCACGATGTTTTCCTTCATCGTAAGGCAAGTGGTAATCATGTTGAAACTGATTTGTACATACGCACAGGTGTGAGTCCCGGTATTTGAACTTGCTTCACTTGGTATTCCAAGCAAGCGCGTTTTCACTGCGCTACCACTGCCTTATGTTATTTCGAGATAAAAATCATTACAATGTACCAACTGAAACCTGAATAATAGACCAACTTATGTTACCGATATCTTTCTAGTACGATAAACAAGAAGCAAGTTAAGACTGTTCACAATATTTTTTTACCTTTTATTCGCTTCCAGTATATATGAAGTTATAAGCTTTCTTGCTTATTGATAATATTTTTATGATGTAAAACGAAATATTTATCATTTTTTACCCTTGTAACAGCATCAAAAAATCGAGAACTGATAAAAGTAAATGAAAAACATAGTAACTAGTCCGTTCATTATGAGCAAGTATCATCAGCAACAGTGCCAGTCAGAAGTCATGTAAAATCCCTGAATCTAACCAATTAATCATTTGTTAATTTAGTCGTTACCGCTAATAATTAGTTGATTTCTCGATTAAAAGCAATAACCGTTCATAAAAATAATAGCCTTATTAAAACCTGCCTCGAAATTGAAAACAAGGCAGCGTTCACAAACAGCTATTTACGTCCACATAAACTTAGCATTCCAAAGGGTGGATCTCGTATAAGCGGCAAAGCATTTGGCTAGTCACCAGCAAACGTATGACGCAACTGAGTTTGCTGAATAAAATCTGTAGAGCAAACTTACGTTACTCATTAGATAAGTCTCGGTGAATCATTATACTATAATGGTTTGCGCGTCCGATTAAACTGTTTGGCTTAATTAAGGGGTTTGCGGTGTTTTCGTCGTTGTTTATAACACAACACATTGCTTTGGAAGCTTAGATGTTCTTTTAGTACTTTATTTAGAGTATATATAGTATCTAGGATTAGATTTACATATGTATACAGCCGTATAAATACATTTTTTTATAACTTTTTCTTCTAATTATGAGTTTATGTGAAAAAAGTCTAGATGCTTATCCGTCGGTTAATGTTTTATTATTCTTTACACAATAATTTAATCCATTTTGTTATGCCAAAATACTACGTCTCAATTATACGATTCTTATAACGAAAATCTATCTATACATATAACAAAATTGTTACTAAGCCGAATCTGTACATTAAATATTTTTTGGAAAATCTTATAGAAATAAACATTATTATCGATACAGAGACCGAATCTATAGTTTTTAGAATTTTTGTCTGTCTGTCTGGGAACGCATCACAAGAAAATCACTGGACGGATTTTGATGAAATTTGGTATGATGATAGCTGGTTATCCGGGTCAACATATAGAATACTTTTTACTGCGGAAAAATATCTCATCTCTGAGAAATCTATACTAAACATTAAAATGTAACTCGAGACGAAACCAAGTGGAGCCAGATTGAGTCGCTAGTTATTTTATAATTGTATTTAGAATAGAACAGGATAATCTTAAGCATTGATATACAAAAAGTCAAGATACAAAATTAGCGTTTAAAAAATGTCCTTAAAAAAACGCACAATTCGAAATTGTGCGCTTTTTTCAAATCTCTGTTGACAAAAGAGAAGTTTTCGGATGACAAAATTAAAATGTACGTTGTTTTGTTTAAAAAAGTACACTATGTGGTGGGCGTAAGTTCGAATTTGAGTTGAGGCAGTTAGAACTTTCGATTTTTGATTTAGCGATACCACCAACACTTTTTGAAGAGATATTTATTAGGAAATGCATATCTACATAATATATTTTTATAATGGGCTAAAGGCAATATTTTTCTAAGGTTAAGTGTACAACAGTTTCCAGTTGCATCTGCCTTATTATTCATGTTATTAATAATATATAATTGTCTTATAATAGTTTTTTTAAATAATTCTACATTATGAAATATACAATTAACGTCTATTACCAGCCAACATTAGAGCTTTATTTAACAAACCTTTTTGTCGATAAATAAAGCCTTTATAGATTCTTTAGCTGCATTACAATAAGAACCATGAATCTTTAATTTTTATCTAATTAACAAATAATCTAGAATACATTAAAAATAAGAAGGAATATTTTTAAATAACGCAAAGGAATCTATAGACTTTTTAACAGAGCAGAATTTCTAGCAATACAGTGTCATTACCATGTGAAAGAATGATATTTTACTTGAATCGCTTTGTACAATTCAGTAGCTGATGTAACGAATATTTAAATCCATTACACAAAGCCAGCATAACAATAATCTGAAATTGGTTTAAAACAATATAATTAAAAATGTTTTTTTATATCCACCTCGATTCTTTCTCTTCTAATCGCCAACATTACCTGCGCTTTGAACATTAATGCCTGGTCTCTTAAGGAAATATTACAAACAGACCATTTCCCAAATTGTTATGATGTTTTTTCTACTTGTGAACATGTGCACAATAACCTTGAACTAAAACTCCTGTATTCTGAGGAATATTCTCCATTCAAATCTTAAATTCAATGGTTTGGGTTACCATGACAATAATTAATCTTTTTTATATACAAACATATATAGATAATAATATTACTATCTCTTGTATCTCCTATAATCACCGGACGTAATTTACATAATGTCGCATATAACGAGATTACTAACAGTGATTCCGAACTTAATCAAAGCCAGTTCCGTTCTGCATTACGTAAATCCGGCTGTCGAATTTATAAATGTAATATAATATTGCTATTTACTAAATTGTGTTTATTTGCAAAATCGAGAATGTTAGTTTTCATAAAAAAAACAAGCTTCTAGAAGAGACGGTAGGAGGAAATTCTTTCCCATGTCCTTAAATATTCTGTAAATTTCACATACATTATAATATGTAACTAAAAAGAAAAAAATCACCCCTAATTCTGGAGTAATGAACTACTTATTTCAATGTCGGTATATTTTTTCTTTAAAAACTTGCGACTTTCCCTCGGTTCGCTCGAGTGCGTCCAAAGGTTATTTTTTTGAGCGGAATCCCAATTTTATTTCTAAAGTAAAATAAGCCTAAGTTGCTCCTTATACCATCAGCTACCTGCCAGTGAAAATCCCGACAAAATTAGTCCAGCCGTTTTAGAGATTAGCCGGAACAAACACACAGATAGGTAAAAGTTAAAAAATGTGTTTTTCTTATTAGGACGTATATCATTTCGTATTCATTTAGTAAAAAGCTGTTATTTTGACAATACAAACAGACATTTCAATTTTATTTCTCTTTATATGTAAATAATATTATTCGATACATTATAGGGTTTTCATCAAATTACATCATTTTCCACGTTCATTTTATAGTTATTATTACGACCCATGTCTTCGAATAGCAAAGTGTGTTGCAATAACAAACTCAATGAAAGCATACATCCGATATTCATATATTAACGATGTGAGGATGACTAATTAATTCCAGACAAACTGACAAATTATGATCAACTACTTAAAATGATATTAGTAATATAATTTTAACAAGCTTATAACAATTTGTCATGCCTGGAATTTATAACGAAATATTGTAATGTCCACGCGCAGTTTCGAACCTGATTTTTTTACAACGCTCTTGGGCTGCGCTATTTATTAATAATAGATCGAGTGTATGGTTAAAACAACACGTTTGTCTTAGTCTGTAGTGACCTTCCTTGCTATTACAGCGGTCGCGGGTTCGAGTCCCGCTGGGGGCATTCGTGTGATGAGCACGAATGTTTGTACTCCAGTCATGGGTGTTTATATTTATATCATGTATGTATTTAAAGTAATATATGTACATATAGTGTATCGTCTATCTGGTATCCATAACACAGTCCTCTTAGCTTACCATGGAACTAGATGGTGATGTGTGTTAAATGTCCCAACATATTAAATACATTAAAATTAAATTATTTTATTGACCAATTAAACACATAACCTGATTAAAACTAAAAAGTGTTCTATATTTTAGTCGTCTCGTCTCGTCTCGACTCGTCCAAACATTTTTTATTATAATTTCCAAACACAATTAATTCAATTATTTAAACTTATTTTAGTATTGATAATAATTAAATTCGTCAGATAAAGATAGAATATATGTATTTACTTGTAAAACTAGTCGAAAAATTTACGAAAACCCATAGATTTTTTTTTGATATGAACTACAACTTTTTTTTATTTAACTAACATAGAAAAATCTGGAAGTTTTAAGTTCTAGTGTCTCTTTATACGGGTACGTGATATATTCCTCTATACTCTATACTAATATAATAAAGAGGAAAGATGTTTTTGTTTGTTTATACCGAATAAGCTCCGAAAAACTGAACCGATTTAGATAAAATTTGGTAAAACGACATTTTAAGACTCTGGGAAGTACATAAAATAGTTTTTGTCCCGGAAATCATACACTAAGGGGGTGAAAATGAAGATGAAAGTTTGTATGGGGGAGCAACCTAGGGATGAAGTGAAGTGAGGGAGAGTCCCTAGGCTATTATAAACCGATTAAAAAAACTACCAAATTAAATATTTAAAGTAACTTTGAAAGGGGTGAATTTTCAAATAGTACCTAGCAATCGAACTATACTTATTCCAAAGTCATTCCACGCCGGAACCAAGTTCATGATAGGTAGATGACAAACCCAGTTGCATCAGAGCCGGACTTACATTCAGAAACTTGTTAAATCCATGTGAAATACTAACACTGAAGTTGAAAACTCGCTTTATATGCACAACTATTAATACACTATTATTAAACTCGAACCAACAGAAATCTCAACTAGTAACAAACTTCGAATACTCCATATTAGCTCTTAGAAGTTCGTCTCCTCTATCCTTGATTCACTCTATTATATTAATCTTAAAATATTTATATAAACAAAAAAGCTGTTAATTCAAAAACAATCAGCTTTTTTGTTTGTTTAAACATAAAAAAAACTAGTTAAGAAATATATTAGGACATACTGTACTATTTTACCATAAGCTATTTAGCTTGTACGTATCTACATACTCGTACAATATATTATACATACATACATACATACATACATATATATAAATATATATCCTACATGTATATATATATATATATATATATATACATGTAGGAAAGATTAAATCATAATATACTGGGTGTATTTTTGAAAAATATTATAATATAATACAGCCTATTTCACGGAAAGTTTACTTTTTAATTTTAAAAGGTGCTAATATCAAATAGTGCGCTTACTCAAAGCTTAGTAAAAAAAGTCGTAATTTCTAAATATAGCGTGTCCTCTTGTGACTTAGCCAAGTAATCCGTATTTATTTTCCACTAAGTCCTTTAAAGTCTGATAGAGCGTTGCGAGGTTTAGACGTTATCCCTAGTCACTGACAGGATTTACTTTGATATACTAACGTATGACAATTTATATTTAGCGGCTATTTTTTTGGATTAAGAATGAAAATTTTTACGTATAAAGCATATCCTTAGAAGGAAACATTAAAATTTTCAGAATAAATGTCATTTGAAAGATTATTTTTCATTAAGTATTATTTAAATTAAATTATAATTTAAATTATAATATATATTTAAATATAAACAAAATTTAATAACAACCATATCTCTCCCTTATTCTAACTTCAAAATCAACAAACCTATTGTTCGTTGAACTAATAAAAGATCGCCAAATATAGCATCTAGTTTTAGGTATAACGTGTTTTTAGTATAACCTATAATCATAAAAAACACATCGAGAATTTTATCTGTGCACATAAAAGCTATAACAATGATTAACCTAATAGAATTTATTTCTATTAAAGTTCGAGTAAAGTCTACCTGTTTTATCGCTTAAATTAATCTCGCTCATGCCAGTCGATAAATTGTGGCAAAGTTTTAGAATTTCACATTCGCGATCCTGATTTGATATCGATCAAACAGGAGAATGTCTGAATATCGCTACGATCGTTCTAATCATGATGATTAATCGCGAAACGTCCCGCTCCCTCCCTTTAATTGGTCGGTTGAAGAATTCTGTTAGAATTACTTTTTTCTTCAAAACTCCTATTATCCACTCAAATTAGTTCCCCGAGGAAGTCATTAATATCAATCAATGTTTGAAAGGTTCGATTTTTTGGATAAAATTACAAATTGCAAATGTACTGCTTGTGCCTGTTTTCATTTCAACTTTTAATGTATATTAACTTATAAAGAATATAAGGGTATTATATTTGCCTTTATACTTCTTTTACACGTAATGCATACATTATAGATATATAGAAAAGCTCATATTAATATGTAGATATATAAATTCTCTTATTTACTTATATGAAATGTAACATTGGGTAAATTATTAAAATATGTATAAACATAATAGATAATAAAAATAGTTACGTTCGTCTCATGAAAATTTTATCAAAGTAATCATTTATCAAGCGGTTTCCAATCTTTGAATCTCCTTTTAAATTTGATCTTGATTTGGAAAATCATCTTAATTTTATATCTGTCTACGAAGCATTCATAGAATTCGCTTTGTTCTCTATTTCTTTAATACCTACAATCTTTAATGTCAGTTGTAATTTAAAGCTCAAAAATAATACTTATATTTATGATCTTTAAATGATTTTTAACCGACTTCCAAAAAGGAGGAGGTTCTCAATTCGTCGGAATCTATTTTTTATGTATATATGTTCATCGATTACTCGAAGACGCCTGAACCGATTCGGATTTTTTTGTTTCAAAGGGTTATACTTCCCAGGTGGTCCCATATAAATTTTATCGAAATCGGTCGAGCGGTTTATTAATATATTTTTCTTTAAAAAAATACTAGGTAGGTACATAACGAAGAAAGATTTTAAAAATAATTAAAAAATGAGACTTTCTAAATCTTTTCTAAATATATAACATGATATATTATGTTTATGTAATTTAGATTCATCCAGAAATCATACGATTTAGTTCGGCATGATACGTACAACACAAAGGTAGGCGTAGAACAGCAGTTCTACTTTTTATGTACTTAACTACACCATAATTTTGATCATGCTATTACAGGACAGATTGTTATTGTTAGCAATAATAATATGAATAGGTCTATAAGTACATATTAGTGTTATTCTTTATTGTACTTAAAATTAAGCGAAAATTACATTTAACTAATATATTTATTTATTTTTCATTTTATTTTAAAAATAGTCATTATTATCAATAATCTGACCTAACCTGAATCTATAGTTTTTAGAATTTTTGTTTGCCTGTCTTTGACCGCATGAGGAAAAAACCACTGGATAGATTTTGATGAAATTTGGTATGATGATATCTGGTTATCCGGATCAACATATAGGACACTTTTTACTGAAGGGAAAATATCTCATCTCTTCATCGATCAAATCAATCGAGCTGCACGTTAAAACGTAACTAGTATAAAATCCATACTAATATTATAAATGTGAAAGTAAGTTTGTTTGTTTGTTTGTTTGTTTGTTTGTTCTTGTTTCACGTCGAAACGGAGTGACGGATTGGCGTGATTTTTTGTTTAAAGATAGTTGGAGGCCTGGAGAGTGACATAGCCTACTTTTTACCGCGGGAGATTATATAATTCTCACAGGAAAACACGTTATAGCACAATCCAAAAAATATTTATTATCAGAATTACTTGAAACTTGGTATTAATGCTCTTCACTAAAATTAAATAATTATGTGTTTTAGAATTTTTCGAAATTAATCTTTATAAGGGGTTAAAATAGGAGATGAAAATTTGTATGTAACTACCTTTTTAGAGGTTTTTTTGTAGTTTTAACGAGAGTGAAGCCGCGGGTTCTGCTAGTAATAATATAAATGATAAGTCAGAAGTTATATTTATTCTAGAAGATATCTATACTAACAGAAGTCGTGTCTAGCGAATAGAAGGGTATAATAGTTCATTAAGAAGAAAAATAAAGTTAATTGAGTTAAATAAACGAACTTATGCTGTAAATACGTATACGTTACACGGTATCTTCGCCAATTATGAATCGATTTTAATATTTTTCTTTATAATGAAAAGGCTAAACAGTAGGTATACATCAATGGTGGAATAATATTTTTTTAGTTTTTTTAAATACATATGTCCTTTACAGATTCGATTTAAAAGATAATCTTAACCTTTTTCCAGTCACTCTTGCATCATAAATCTTCTTACCTTTCATCGTTTATACTTTCTGCGTGTCTGAACTAGCTGAGTAAATTTTATTTGATTTTTGCTATCACCGTTTTATTTCAATATTTTTAGTTTATATTTGCTTTATCTTATTTTAATGTTTCCATTCAGTTACCTGTTCTGATTACTCATTTATACATATAATAAAATTCTAAGCCGAATCTGTACATTAAATATTTTTTGAAAAATCTTATTGAAATAGTCATTATTATCGATAAAGAGGCCGAATCTATGGTTTTTAGAATTTTTGTTTGTCTGTCTGTCTGAGAACGCATCACCGGGAAACCACTGGACAGATTTTGATGAAATTTGATATGATGATAGCTGGTTATCCGGGTCAACATATAAAATGTTTTACCGCGGGAAAATATCTGATATCTAAGAAATCTAAACTAACAGTTAAAACATTCCTAGGGACGAACCTGAGGGTGCGTCGCTAGTTTATTATAAATTATAAAATACACTACGAAATTATTCGTTACGTCATAGATAAAAGTTATTGTAAATATTAAGAATGGTATATATCGTTTATTATGTTATACTACTACTTTATATTGACATTAGTTTAGTTACAGCCTTTTACCAATTTTGTCTCATACGAGTTTGTTATTATATAGGTACTTTTCGCCCGCCTAAGCCAATGCTCTAAATGTGAGGATTTATCGATTACAATAGGAGTTGTTTGTTTGTTGTTGTAACAAATAAGATTCATATGAAAAACCTTTTTGCTCATATTAGAGCTTTTGATATGAATTTATATGAGGAAATCTTATATTTCTCTTTTCTTTTTCAGTTTTTATTTTTAGTTATATGTCTTGTGACGTAATATGGCATTTGGGACGTATTCTAAATCACTATCACATGTATTATTTTTATGTGTTTCTTCACATTTTTTCCAAAAAAGAGTTAAGTATTGGGTATTATTTATGGGCAACAATAAAGCTATACAAGAGTTCCACTTAGGATGGTTAAATTTTAAAAAACTCGTTTTGTTGTTCTTTGTTTCTTCATGTAAATAATTTTTTTAATATAAATTAAAATTTAACGTGATCTAAAATCGATTTTTCTCTACGCATAAAGTAATATTGTAAAATTGAGTATCAATAACTTAAAAAAAAAGCAGACAGCGGTAGCCCAGTGGCAACGTGCTCGCTTGGGTGAAAGAGTGAAGCGGGTTCAAACTCCGTGTCTCGTACCTCTGATATTTTTATGTGCGAATCATTTACAACATAACTACCACTTGTCTTACGGCGAAAGAAAAGATCTGAGAAAACCTAGCATGTTTTCGAAAGATATGTGGAGTTCGCCAACACTTGTCTACCGTGGTGTACTATGGACTAATCCCTCTCGTGTTAAAGAGAGGCCCGTATCCAGCAGCGGGACATTAAAAAGGGCTGAATACAAATAAAGCATAAATAATGCGAACAATAAAAAATGTAAATAAAAATAATCAAATTGAAAATTTCACCCTTATATTTTAAAACACAAGTGTAGTATAAGAAGTAATAAAAAAACTAACTGACTTTTAGTAAAAAAATCCATACAAAATGGTAGCAAAAATCAAATGTTAGCATAAAAAGTAACCGTCTTTAACACAAGTACCTACTACAAAAAACGGAAAAAATAAATTGATACAAAGCGTTTGAACATGTGTAGAAAATCCAATACTGGTGGAAAGCTTTTACAAAGAAGCGCGGGTTTCACCGTGGGAAAGTACAGTCGTTATCAAATATGTTATTTATTTGAAAGGAAAGTAATTGCTACATACATAGAATAAATTTTTTTGCTTGTAAAATGTTACATTACCTGCTGTCCCCTAGCAGTTAAAATATATCTGTATATATATATTTTTTTTGGTATTTGGCATGGTAACTTAAACAACTTGACGAATATTTTAACATATTTTATTTAGATATATCTTAAATGTAAGTGTAATAAAATAAATGTTTAATTTTATGTTATTATATACATTATACTACACCCCAATGTGGAAGTTGAGAAATGTAACTCACGTAAATAGGTGCAAACGATAAAGATATTCAATATTTCTGGAATGCAGATATATTCTCAAACTTATTCACATTGAACATTAAATAAAACAAACTATATTATATATCATAAATTAAGCTCAGCAAGTAGCAATATTTTGTGTTTAATATTACATATGTATAGTCTTCGAATACAATACATAAAAGATCAAATAAACTAAAGTAATATTGTTATTTACTTCTCGAAGGAGAGGCTATACGTAACACAGTTAAATCCTTTTAACCTAAAGATTAATGTTAGTTATAAATAAATATGTTGGGACATTAACACACACACACATAAAGCTACGATGCCTGTGTTATTGATACTAGATAGTTGATATACTACATACATATATATATATATATATATATATATATATATATATATATATATATACATACATATTATAAATACAAATACCCATGACTTGAGTGCGAACATTTATGCTCATCAAACAAATGAATCCCCCAGCGGGACTCAAACCCCCGACCGCTGGCACAGCAAATAGGGTCGCTACAAACTGAGCTAAATATGTCGTTAATCTTTATTAATTTAATATTTGAATATTTTATTTATATCTTAATCATGACTACCTTTTCTCGATAATGAAATAAGTCTTAACAGAAAATTAGAATGTAAACAAAACTAAAAACATTTGCATAAACTTTGGTACGGACAAACAAATCTAATCCATTTCCTTTTAAGCCAATACATGAATCAAATTTTCGGAAACCGCAAAAGGCACCATATAAATTGGGGAAAATATTACAAAGACTCCGATAAAGTCAAGGCGTTATGGATGAATATTACGGCTATTGAAAGCAATGGACATATTTATTGAAACTTCACTAAATGTGGGTCCTCCTAGGATCGGTCACTTGATAGATGACGAAGTCTGATAAGGATTCCCATTTAATTTTCTTTTCGTGTAAATTTCTCAAAAGGCTTTGAGTTAAAGGGTGACGCTAAATTGTCTGTCAATAAAATCTTGATAAATTTTCCAGAGAAATTTACTGATATAATTGAATTAAAGTTTTTGAAACAATCTTAATTTTAGTTTTGTTTCTTCTTAAATGAAAAAAGAAGCACTTTAATGGCTTTAAGAAATAAAAGATTAATTAATTCGTCTTGTAAATATTCATTGTGAGTTTTGATGAAACTGCGCAGGTACCAAAAATACAAAGAAGTTTAAACTGGACCCAATCAGTCAAAGACAATACAAAATACGGCTTTTACATTTTATCAGATACTTTTATTAATTTTCTTGTACGGGTTTTAATGATGCCAGTTGAGCACAATTTACTTTGCCAATGAAATGCAGAATGACAGAGATATACTGGCAACTAAGTTTGTTTCACTTTTGTGTTGAATTCACTTTGTTTTTAGATACGTAATATATAGACACTCGGTGTGGGATGGAAATTTATATAGACTTAGCAAATATATTAAGAGTTTGGTTAAAAGAAAATGATAAAATTTCATACAAAACATCAACATCATATTATCGACTCGCCCTTGATATCTAAACATATAATAAAAAAAGTAACAAAGTAAAATATATACCTATGTACATGTTTATTTTTTAAATTATAACTTTTAGGATTATTATACGGAATAGACATAACAATTGTTAATCTTATCGTTATAATTCTTAAAAAACTATCGTTGAATTTTTTGTCTGTTTGTCTGTCTATCAGTTTTATTTCACGCAAAACGTACCGAACAGATTTTAACTGCGTTTTGTGTAACGATAACTTATTACCCGGGCATCAGATGATGTGTAGTAGATACTACAGGAAAATATCTTATCTAAAACAAACAATAACTGGTTAGACCGAGTTGTCTTCCATGCAAAAATTTTAATAATTTTTAACATTTAGAAACTCGAATATATTTAAGAATTTATCGCGGTAAATTTATGTACTTACAATTGTAATATTTATACATAAACTAACGATAACATAGATTTTTGCTTTTAAAAAAAGAGACTATTACCATTGATAGACCAAAGGTTTTAGGTTTTCTACGATCCACACGTCAGGTATGTTACATAAAAATGCAATTACGTCATTCGAATTTTCCCGTTGCTTTCTTTGTCCTACCTCTGACCCATTGCCTCGACCGTCATATGGGGATTGAAGTGTCATGTTGTGTCAGTCAAAATATAGACCGATGGAACAAGGGGTCTAAATAATTCAGTTCAAAGTATAACTTACTAGTATATACTTTTTAGTCGGCTATTATCAGATGGTATATTTAACCGACTTCAAAAAAGAAAAGCCTTTTTTAAGGAATTAAGGAAGGAGAGCATGTGCGTATGTTTGTGTGAACCGATAATAAAAATTATTACATTTTCTTATTTAAAGATCTACATCGATGAATTAAGTATCCTACATGTTGACTCGGTTAATTATCCTGATAATAAACAACTATAACCACAATTTTATCAAAATTGGTCCAGTGATTTCCTGTGATGCGGTCACAGAAAGACTTCTAAAATTTATAGATTGGCCTCTGGATCGATAATAATGGCTATTTGAATATATGTGTATAAAATTAAAGAGCTTTTTCTTGTCTGATTGTATATAAAAGAAAACAAGTGAATTCAAAGGGTTATAAAAAAACTTTTATATATAAAATGACACGAAAAACTAGAATTTACTAGTCCAATATCGAAAATGTCTAGGAACAAAATGCTATAAAAACAGATATCTCATAACAATTGTAATAAAAATTCTTAGCCAGCTGACGTGAGTAAGATCCATGCAATAAAAACAATGCCAAAGGCGAATGAAATTATTTACTTCGACCAAATGAAAACGTTTTGGTATCTATAACAGTATAGATAAGGACGACGATTCTTTTCTTCTTAGTCAATCGTATTAAATAAATCCAGAAGAAAATAGCAAATTTCGTGATGCCTCCAATTTAAATAACTAATATGATTTTGACGAAACGTTTGGCTCAGTTTGTGCCCCTACTTGCTGTGCCAACAGTCGCGGGTTCGAGTCCCGTTGGGGGCATTCATTCTGTCTGTGATGAGCAGGAACCTTTGTACTCCAGTCAATTATGTGGTACCCATGGATAGTACAAGCCTCGTGGCTCACTATGGA
Organism: Brenthis daphne; assembly: GCA_947093115.1. Classification (NCBI taxonomy): domain Eukaryota; kingdom Metazoa; phylum Arthropoda; class Insecta; order Lepidoptera; family Nymphalidae; genus Brenthis; species Brenthis daphne. Next base: position 25,764,288 of record OX352475.1, read on the forward strand.
ACCTGATGGTGCTGTTTTAATGTCCCAACAAATTTATCATATTTGTGATTCAAAAAAAATACTGCTAGTATAAAAGTTAATTCGAAAAGCAGATATCTTTAGTGAGTTATGTGTCAAGACTGCTGAAATGAGTAGAGTACATAGGTTAGAATTCTGACCTAGGCAAAAATTTGTACCGAACGTACAAAAACACATAATTTAATAAAATTCAATTGCTTTGAAAATTAAAACGTCTTTATTGTAGAAAATAGGTGGGTATGTTGTAGGTATATTGTTGAAAACGCAGTAATTATATGTATCATAAAAAAATATTTATAAAAACTTTTAGGTTATCCTTCTTTGTAAAAGTATTATGTTTTTTTTTTCTATAGAAGCATAATGAAAATATAAAAAAGTTCTAAAAAAAATGTAGACGTTTTTATAGTCACGGTGCGGCAGTTAATCACAATAATATTTTATAATATCAAATGAGCAATTCTTGTATATATAAATTTATTTCGCGTATCTCAAAAACGGCTATAGACAATTTGGATGAAATTTTGTGAACAGGTACAGGTTTCACTTTATAAATTTATCTATACGAGTATAGGCAGATGTCTTTTCTAAAAAAAAACTCCAATTTTTATATCCTACCCGATATACGTCGAGCGAAGCTCGGTCGCCGAAGAAACTTTCTGTTACGATAGAACATGCCCGAATTCAACCCAGGACTCAACAAAGCCATGCATAGCTACTATACCAACGCAATAAGTTATTTATACTAAAATTACTTATAACTTATTGTAGAAAATGTGTTCTATTTCTAAATAACCCAATCAAAACATCAATTACATATATTTTGGAACCACTTATAGATTAAATTAGTAATAATTTACGTACATTAAAACAGCGCAAGTATCCTCGGGCGCAAGGAAATATGTCTATTTCAAACTTATTAGTCATGCAGAACCACTGAATTACGACTATGTTGCGTATCACTCGGCGAGATTACATTTTCATAAATAGACGCTGACGGATTTTGATCGTTCAAATAAATATTTATAATTACGTCTTAAATACTCTATATAATATAATTATAACCACATGGCATCACAGGCAGTGGTAGCCCAGTGGTAACGCGCTCGCTTGGGAAACCGAGTGAAGCGAGTTCAAATCCCGGGTCTCGCACCTCTGATATTTTCATGTGCGAATCATTTCCAACATGATTATCACTTGTCTTAATGGTGTAGAAAACATCGTCAGGAAACCTACATGTCTGAGAGAATCTAGCAAGTATTCCAAAGACACGTGAAGTCCGCTAACCCGCACTTGGCCAGCGTGGTGGACTATGGCTTGATTACCCTCGTACTGAAGAAAGGCCCGTGTCCAGCAGTGGGACGTTAAAAAGGGCTGAATACAATACAAACAATACACATGACATAGTGTAGGCAAGAAGTAAATTACAGAATTAGACCATTACATTTTTTACTTTATTATTTTTACTATATTAATTTATTTTTACTTCTACATAAAATAATAATATATAAAATAAAATTCTATGTCTTCCTCTCATATTCTAGTCATGAAATAATTACTTTTAAGTAATTCTGAAGTCTTTATACCTATTTTTACTCGGGACGGCTACGGAGACGGTACAAGCGTTTGGGGTAAAAGGTGTTTGTGTGTGTGTGTGTATCTGTTAGCATTTTTCTCGGAAACAGTTAGGCCGATTTTGAATCGGTTTTTTGCTTTGTATAAGTCTCATTCCTAAGCGTGTTTTAGCTCAGTTTTATAATGTTACAGACTGCCAGAATGCGCTAAAGTATACATACATTTCTTCCAAAAGGTTATTATAGTTCAATAAATGAATTGCATTTACTATTAAAGTTAACAAATAAAACAAATTTAAAATTTTAAAACCCACGACATGAAAGCGTAATAATATAGAATAATATTATTAATAGCCATCGTGCGTAACCTGTCTTGTATTCTACAAGACACACACATTAATTAACAATAAAACTCTATACTTAATATGTACAATCGTACATTTACTAAGTACAAGTAATCAGCTAAATCATTACACGACTAAAGATTACATAAAATTAATAACATTTTCTTTTCAATATACTAACTAACCTATATCATCCTAACCTAAAACAAACGATTTACATTTTAATTCTTCATATTGTTTGCATACTGAAGTTTCAAAAGTAAATCTCAGCAAGATTTTTTTTCATTTCAATCCATATTGAAAAAGTAGTAACAACACAAATAAAACAAACTGGTTTGTTAGAAATTGATACATTTCTTTTGCTTCCTTTGAGCTTAAATTTTTGTCGCTAGAAAATATCGTTGAAAAATCAGATACGCTTTATAAATAAATTCTTAACTCGATGTGAAGCATGAATATTTTTCATTAAGAAAATCGATAGTACTTTTTGTTTTTATATTACTAGCTCTATATTGCAATTTGACATTATTTAAGCTCTTCGACATGCTCAGGGGATGCAATGCACTGTATCTTTTAATATATTCTTAACTCATAATATGTTCTTAGATTTACGCGGATATTTGACATATTAAAAATCCCAAAATATAAAAAAATGTTTATAATTAAAATTAACAAAAATTGTAACGTACTTTGGTGCCATTTTTAATTTTTTGGATTCATTTGTTATTTACAATCTGTAACTACTATATAATCCCTTTGAGACATCTAAAACCTCAGTCTCTCCCGTCACCATGATTGCTGTAAAGAATTGGAAACGTCAGAAACCAAATATCAAAATTAATTTGCGAAAAAAACCGAAAAGATAGTTTTATTTAAAATATTCTTAACTCAATATTATTTTCATTTACACTTGGCTCAAATAAATTAACTTACAATTTTCTAATCTCTATTATATCTAAAATATTAAATTTAAAATTCTTATTTCTGTACACAGTAAGAATTTATGTTTATAACATCATTTTTCATAAGTTCATATAAAACTAGCGACTTTTAAGAGCGAGCTAAAAACTTACTGAGTTCGGGAATCAAACCCGCTACTTAATAGAAAATACGTATTAGAATATTCTTTACATAACAATTTTATAAAAATTATTCTTTTAACATTGATAAATATATAATATAATTTATATTCAATTTAAATACTATGTTACATATGATACAAACCGACTTAAGGCATATATTTATTACATTGACCCCTTTAATCCTTTACAAAGTCAATCTGAATGTGTAAACTCTGTAGAGGCTTACGAGACACTTCAGCTGTTGGGGCAGATTACTATTTACATTAGAGTGGGATACGTTGCAAGAATTTGAAACTCAGTACGTGCTATGTAAGAGCCTCGTAACAACGTATTTAGGATAAATTTTGTACATGTACAATTTGGAGGTAGTTATGTCTTAAAGTTAGAAAAGTTTGTCATTATTGTGCTATTTCAAGAAAGTTAAATACTAAATGGAAGTAATATTTTATAACGGTTTTAGTTTACTTAGTGTAACATTTACAATTAGGTAATATAATTTTTTCTATATCAATTTTTTTAAGTATGTATGTATTTAAACGGAAGTTTATGGTTTGTGGCGTTTTGATAGTGGTCACAAGACCCATCCCGTGATTCGATCTGTGACTTCTGATTAATACATGGATCATTTTATATCCAATCTAAACATATCTTCATAATTCTAAACTATATAACACGAAACTTGATCCTTTGAAATCATTATATTACGAACAAAAGTCACTTTTTAACTAAATAAGATACGCCTTAGATCACTCAAAAGTAATAGTTTTATTCTTGGGGGTAGTTTTTTAATGCATATTCTGTTCCCGTATACATCCTCCATTAGGTATAACCGAATAATTCAAATCACAATTATGAATATCGATTCTTGGTAAAAATGTCGCGTTTTTCATATATTTCATGAACTATATAATTTTAGTTTAGTTATAATTGCAATATCCGTATTTAAGACATAAACTGCTTTTTTCAGCGGGCAACTATATTATAGATGTAAAAAATATATATATATCATAGATGTAAAGAAAATAATAAATTAAAGTCATTTATAAGTATTATTACGCCCAATTATGTTACTTTACTTTAAGTGAAACGCTAATAGCCTTACTTCTAATGCGAACATTAAGTCTTGTCATTATTTAGGAAAAGTTGAGGTAAATTTCTCACTAATCTTGATTTATCACAAGAAACTATTAATTATTTACGCCAATTTGTGACTGTCAGTTACTAAACATTTGTATTCTAAATATCAAATTATACGCTTTGCTAACATCGCGAAAATCTGCGGTTGTTTAAAGGAAATAAGGTTCTGCGATGACTTGTATATACAAGAACAGCGGCTCTATCATTGGTGATTATTGAATTGTAGTTGAACACCGATATCTGTTAACTGACAGGTACCTACACGCCATTGGACCCAGTTATGCAAAAAACAGCCACGTGCGTAAAAGTACCAACAGAGTTATAAGCATTTTATTATAAAAATAAAATAATTATAAAAAATAAACAATACTTATATAAATATTGTTCAATTTCAAAATAACCAGAAAAACAAAACATAACCCAAGTGCAACTATCGACAGAAAAATGCTTATAAATCTGTTGGTACTTTTACGCACATGGCTGTTTTTTGCATAACTGGGTCCCATTGGTATCTTGTAGACACGTCTCTAAATAATTTTACAATATACAGCTCGCTCTTCTGTAGAAACAACTATTGGAGCGTCTGGATGGAGAAGTACATCGCGTAAATATAAAAATTAGAAGATACGAATTGTTTCATTCAATTATCATTTTTTTATCCTTAACTTGACTCACTCATACAAATAATCTTATCTGTATGAGTTTGTCATACGTTAGGTATAGTATGTATGTAAAATATTTTATATAAGAAAAAATATATAAAATGGTTTCGTGGGATACCAGATAGGAACGAAGTTATTATTACATAAATATTAATTTCAAGTTCTAGTCGAGGTAAAAAGAAAATAATTATTCGTGTATAATTTTTTTATTATGATTATTTTTATCCATAAAAATCAAAAATTACTTAACAAAATGATCTTAATACTTTTATTTTATTCACAATGATTCATAAAAATATATTATAATAATAACAGTCATCACGTAGACTATACATTAAACACTGTATAGCGAAAATCTTACTCCACGCATTTTCGTTACGCAGGGTTTTTGCCGGCTATGGTACCCCTCCGCATCGTCCCATAAGAAATCTCGTTCGAGTATTTTCCTGAGTAACCTTAAGTATGTAATTTCGTTAAATATGTGTGTAATATTTTAGCGAAATGTAATTTTGTATTACATTTTAGGGTTGCGTACCCAAAGGATGCTGTAATAGGTGTAGAGTTGAAATGTTCACAGAGTGTGTATTTCAATGACCACTATAACAATAAATAATAAAATACGAAAAGTTAATTTTAAAATGGCCGCCATGCAAATTAAAAAAAATCTATTAGTAGGAGTTTATTGTACGGTACGGCCTTCGTGTGTTGACCAATTTTTACTAAGTGGTGCACCGAAATGAAAATGACTTAAAAGTAATTATTCCACCCTCAGGATACTCTTCAATGAAATAATGAATGAAATAAACTTTATTACAAGCACGTTTGAACCGTCACCTTAACTTAAGCGTCAGTGAAGTCAGTCTGTGAGGAAGCTATCACTGGAAATATATAATATGGTAGTCCCATAACATTGTTATGGTAGGTAGCCCCTTGATGTACTCGTAAAACCTAATAATGGAAATAGCGTAATGAAAATTATTCACACATTCACATATTCACCCACGCACAAGCACATACCCATGCACAGGCACATGCACACGCGCATACATAAGCTTAAGAAAACCTGGTAAGGTTTTCGTAAGCCATGTGAATTGTGAAGTCCGCCAACCCGCACTTGGCTAGCGTGGTGGACTTTGGTCTGATCCCCGGTTAAATAAGATTAAACATCAATCCATTTAATAAATCATTAGAATTAGATACATTTCAATTTTACTGTACATTCTGTGTCTAACAAATGCATAGGCGGTCACTACTCACTATTCTAAAAGCTTTGTAGGTTTTGCGTGTCACGAATTAAGCTCACGTTTGTGTTTGTTTACGAGCATACGTGCGTATAAGCTGCCTTGTTAGTTTAATATACTTTGAAGGTGTGTTATGTTTTTTGTATTTCATGAAATCGTGCATAGAAATAAAATTTTAGTAATCTACACTATCTACGCCTATTATATTAATATTTTGAAGAGGTAGTTTTTAAGTTTATATATAAGCAGAGTATCCTCTGAAACAAGTTATCCGATTTTTAAAATTCTTTCTCTGATGTCGTAATATGTAACGTATGCGTGTATTACGTCATTATTATATAACTTTCAATTATTTCATTACCACCGAATGCTATTAGACCAGGGTAGAAGCCTTTAAAAATAATAAAAAGTAAAAAAAAATAATAGTAGGATGCAACCCATTAGAAAAGGAGGGGAATACTATAAAAATGAAAGGAAAAATAATTTACGGGCGATCTGAGGTCGGGAAGAGGATGGGGGTCCGTTTTTAAGGGTAAAAAACGGGTTTTCTCGATTTCCGGCAAAACTAAAAGTCCTATCGAAAAACGTCATATGGCAAAGTTGTAGGTAATAAAAATTTTTAATACATTTTGACATTTATTTCTTTAATATTTTTTTTCATGGGGGTATACTCACGATAAAATAGTGAAGGCATTATTAATTCGATTTTGTCTTTTCAGATTATCAGTATGCATGAATCTGTTTGTATCATCTGCAATAAGGCAGATGATAATCAAGTGTATGAAATAAAAAAGGTTTTTGGTTTTTGCATTTTCTCAGAAGATTTTCTATAGTAACATATAATTTTTTTTCACCATCGAAAAGTAGAGATTTCAACGAACAGAAAACATACCAACTTTTTGAAAAAAGCTGATATTTTGACGGGTGAATTTTCGATTGAAAATGAGGGTGCTTTTTCGATATTAATTCAAAATAAGGTGAAAAAATAAATATTTTTAATCAAATAAATTATAGCGTATTTGGGACATAAAAAGGTATGTTTTCACCAAATTTCGTTAAAAAAATTTTTTTTTGTAAAAGATAAAAATAAAAAACCAAAAACTTCGTTTTTTGATTTTTTCACATAAATTTTGAGGTTATCTGAAAAAAGTGTTAATACAAAAGTTTTACATCTTTTTATTACCTACAACTGTGTTATATGACTTTTTTCGATAGGACTTTTAGTTTTGCCGGAAATCGAGAAAAACCGTTTTTTTACCCTTAAAAACGGACCCCCCATCCCCTTCCCGACCTTAGATCGCCCGTAAATTATTTTTCCTTTCATTTTTACAATATTCCCCTCCTTTTCTAATGGGTTGCATCCTACTATTATTTTTTTTGGTTTTAAAAATTATCAACCCTGGTCTATATAGTCTAGGGCTTGATCGCCTACAGTTAGGCACCTAAGGATGTACTCAAGCGAAGTGAAGCAAGCCGCTTGCTTTTAAAAGTTTTGTAATAATATTAAAACTAGCAGAACCCGCGGCTTCAGTCTCGCTAAAACTACAAAAAAAATAAATAAAAGGTAGGTTTCATCCAAACTTTCATTACCAATTTTACACTCTTGTGGGGGGCATCATAAGGGATAATCTCCCACGGTAAAAAGTATATGTCGAAACAAACAAATAAACAAGCAAACACACTTTCACATTTATAATATTAGTATGGATAATAATTTAAGATATCTCTCTATGTGTCACAGAATCGAAACTTTACCAATACTATAATACGACTACAGTCGCTTTTCTCAGCATCAGTTTGTACTTAAAAATGATAGCTAGTCTTTTCATATTCAGTACAAACAAAAATATAATGTTTGCATAACTAATAAATAAATAACATTTTGACATGTTTTTTGACAGTTTAGAAGAAAAATCTAAACATTCTTAGTATACATATAGTATATAGTACAGTGGTAGTTTGAAAGCTATTATACACGTACAGATTGGGCCTCGGTCTACCCCACTCAGGCTAATTTGTTCGTGTATGGAACGGATAGGCGGGTGCACCTGACGCCGTATTGGGTCTAAGTCGAGTACGTGGGTCTTAAACTGAAGAGTCTATTGAGTATCTTAATGCGAAATAAATATAAGTCCTTACTAAATTAGGAAACAAACAAAGCTGTAATATTTACATTCAGCAACAGAGCTAAAGTAGCTAAAACTAGCAATACCCGCGGCTTCGCCCGCGTTTAAACTTCAGATATAAACATCAGTTTTACATTAATGTATGGAAGCCTGCCCGATTTGTGGGCGTTTATGATTACTACTCCAATCTATTGACCAGTAGGTCAGGGTAGGACCATGATAATATATAGCCTTCCTCAATAAACGGGCTATCTAATTCAAAAAGAATTTTTCAAATCGGATTAGTAATTCTTGAGATTAACGATTATATAACAAAATTCAAAAAAACAAACAAACTCTGTCTCTATAATATTAGTATAGACGTAAAAATTAAATTAGCTTATGAGCCGGTATATGAATATTTTTTATTCCCGTTCTTATAAAGTTGACCGTGAGATATTTGTGCATCAAATTAAGGTAATTAAATGAACCCTTAGAACCTTTAACCTTAGAAGTAGTAAGTAGCTTTTACTTTCATGTCGTACTTAGAATTGTGTTTCTTTTGTAGCTATTTTCAAGGAAACATGTCTTGGTGTATGTAATAACTAGATTTTTCTCTTATTGACTGATCTTTAACTCAAGTGTACAAATCGAATATTTCACATGAAACCTATTTTATTTCTTTGGCAGTAGTCCCTTGGGATTGAATTTCAAAAACGCGTTAAAGCACACTATTAATTTATTCATATGTAAGAGTGCTATTTACGTTTTAATTATGAATGTTCCATTGAATTATTTAGATACTTAAGTCCTTAATTTTACATTAAAAATAAAATGAAAAAGGGGATTCTATAGTAAAATAAATAAATACGTTGGGACATTAACACACAACACCATCTATGTTCCATGGTAAGCGAAAAGGCTTGTGTTATGGATACCAGATAGTTGATACACTATACATACTCGTATAAAAGTTTAAATACATACATATTATAAATATAAACACCCATGACTGGATAAAAACATTCGTGCTCATCACACTAATGAATGCCCCCAGCGGGACTCGAACCTGCGACCGCTGGCACAGCAAGTGTGATCACTACAAACTGAGCCAAACGTGTCGTTAAAAATATATATATTTACTACAAACTAATACTTTTTCTAGTAACACCACATAGCACGAGTTTAAAAGATTTTCAATAAGTAATTCAGCCCTTTTCTGCCCTAATGATATGCTCGGGCCTATCCACAGTTCGTGAGGGATTAGAATGATGTTTGATAACAAGAACGAATATTATCATAATTCATAAACATTAATATTTAAAAAGGTATTTTTTTAAGTTTGGATGAACAGTAATCTTAGGAACTACTGATTCGATTTTTAAAATAAATTCGTCGTCGTAAATTCATTCGTAAATCCATATCCTTACCCATAGTGTGTTTGTTTGTTTGTCTTTTTTCACGTCGAAACAGTGTGACGGATTGGCGTGATTTTTTGTGTGGAGATAGTTGGGGGACTGGAGAGTGACATAAAATTCACAACAAAAAAATATTTGTGACCAGAGTTACTTGAAACTTGGTATTCATGTTCTTCAATACAATTAAATAAATACGTATTTTAGCATTTTTCGAAATTCATCACATAAGGGGACAAAATATGGAAGTTAGTATGAAAACTACCTTTTTAGAGTTCTTTTTTGTAGTTTTAGCGCGAGCGAAGCCGCGAGTTCTGCTAATACTACACAATATGGTTCGCGTTTATTCAAACTAAGAGCACAAAATACAATATATCTACTTAGATTACCGCTCTCTTTTCTACAACTTTTTTTCTATCAGTCATGTTACACACTGTATAAAATTTTATAATACTATATGAAATGACTATGTCCATGAACATGGTATGTGGAGTATGTAGTAAGAACGTGGAAAAATATTTGCAATATTTTAACCTCGAGTCTAAATTAAAATAGATTTAGACGTAGATAGACGATCAAATTTGCACTTCTAAAAGCAAAGCACAGAATGCGAGATACATTGACGATATGTTCCTATAGGACATTTTATAGTTCTATACATCTCGCTTGAGGCCAAATTGCACCAAAATCGACGAGTGTACAGTTAGATGTATCGGAATAGGCCACCACTTTTAATAATAACATTTAGGTAATACGATGCTTATATTGGATTACATCAAAATAATCGTAAGCGAGGTAATATTTTAGATTTTAGAATACTTCAATTTAGTTCCAAAAGGAACAAAGTTAAATTATAATCTATATTTTACGAATTTTACCATAGATTACAATAGTGACTTAGTGGCAAGCGTGTGAAAAATAACACATATTGGTATAGAGAGCTTAGTCTTGATCTGCATAATTAAAAGAAAGATTAATGCTAGTTGCTATCAGATTATAGATAGATATCTAATATTATAAAGAGGAAAAATTGTTTTTTTTGTTTATTTGTTTGTGTCGAAAAGGTTTCGAAACTACTCAACCGATTTAGATGAAATTTGGTAAGAAGATATTTTGAGACCCTGAGAAGGGCATAAGATAGTTTTTATCTCGGAAATCATCCCTTAAGGGGGTGATAATGGGGGTAAAATTTTGTATGGGGAAGCAACCTAGGGACGAACCCTAGCGAATCGAGGCTGAGTCGTTAGTTGAGAATATTAAGGTACTCGATGACGACGACAATGACATGCTTGAGCTCGATTAAGAAAAGACCAGCCGTCGACTAAGTTTTAATATAGTACCAACAATGAATAATATTAATTTGGCTATGATTACATCGTACGTTTGATTACCAAAAAAGAAAAAAAAACATTAATATAACGACAAGCATTATAATAAATGCGATAGTTTATACGTTTTACAGAGAAATTAAGTAGAATGGTGTTAAGTGATAGCTAGGTACTATTTTGTAATAAAATTGTAATATTAATAATTCGAAAAAAAATTTACCATCGATTATTGAGACCTCAACAGCCTTTTCTTGATTTTTTCCAAAGTGAAGAAAATGCTCATATTTTGCACGTACGTCGTACATAAATATGATATCTCTAGATAATAAAAGGTTAGTCATACAAAATCGCACATCTAGCCTGTCATTTCTATTCGATTGAGTTGGGTCGTTTTAATAATGACCTGTCATCACCAACGCAGCTAGCTTACATAGATGTAGGCTATTTTATTAACCGCCTACTATTTGAGGGTGGGCAGCTTTACGGCAAAAAACAAAGGCGTCACGAAACGTGTTTGTTACCCAATTTTTAAAGGAAATTTCATTTATTGTACCAAGTTTTGTTAGAAAACGGTCTATTTTCCAACACATATGTAAAAATGTATCAAACAGCTGTAATATTTTCAAGTTTAAACTGTTTCTTCTGAACTAAACGTTGAAAAATATAAGGCTGTGTGTTTCCAAATCTCTTATGTGTAAAAAGATGAACATTTTTCATGCAATTGGATTTTTAATAGTTATTAAGAAATATTTAAAACCAAAAATATATATATTCTAGTGAAATAACAATGACATATTAATACAGTAAATGAAAGTGTGTCTTTGATGAGATTTTTATCACATTGCAGATATTTCTGTCTTAATAAAAACGAAAGCTGGGTCAATACTGTGTTATTAGTATGATACATCGCACTGGGTTCAGAGAGAAAACGGGAAAAAACTCGCTTTCTATTGGTGCACGAAATTTTTAACCAAACTCTATCCCTATCTAAGAAAGAGGATAGTAAGCCAAGGGAAGAAAGGAGAAGAGAAGAAAGAAGAGTATTATGATACTCGCTACGCGCTTTTATCATAAAATAAACATCTGGACAAACTAATTTACTAGTTTATTATTATATTATTCACTTATTTTATTATTATATTATTCGCTTATTTATTTGTAGATCGGCAAAATTCTTCAAGAGTTAATTTAATAGATCCTTTTTATTCTGAATTGTGTCAAATTTAGAAAAAAACTGTATAACCAATACAAATAATTTTCCGACGTGATAATAATTACAATTTTGATTTAAAATCAAACTAAAATAGCACGCTGTTTCTATGTCGAATATTAATATTTAATCATTGAAACAAATAATTCAAAACATTGTCACGTAATAGGCTTAGTGATTAATCCTATAAAACATAAATACAATTTAACTAGCATTGCCCGCGGCTCCGCCCGCATTCAGATGACCAAAATCCAAATTCTTAGGTTTTATATATTAGTATATTCTTATATTGCAGTTTTGTATTTTTTCTCAGAAATGAGATATTTTCCCGCGGTAAAAAGTATCCTATATGTTGACCCGGAAAACCAGCTACCATCATACCAAATTTCACCAAAATCCCTCCAGTGGTTTTTCTGTGATGCGGTAACAGACAGGCAGACAGACAGACAGACAAAAATTCTAAAAACTATAGATTCGGCTTCTGTATCGTAATAATGTTTATTTCAATAAGATTTTCCAAAATATATTTAATGTACAGATTCGGCTTAGTTACAATTTTATTATATGTACTAGCGGCTCACCCTCGCTTCGCTCGGGTTCGTCGCTAGGTACATTTTAAATAGATATAAATAGTTATGAGCCAGCGTTAGCCATACAAATTTTAAATTTTTGTTAATAATATTGACAAATATTGACATTAATATTCATACGATACTAACGCCACTCAATTGTTTAACCTTCCCGGAACCTCTCCACTAACACTTAAACTTTATGGTATGGTATTAAAGTTCAAATTGACTTTTAAGTATTATTACGAATCTTTTGTATGGGAGTATAGAAAAGTGTTGTTTTTAGACTTTTTCAGGCACTTTTTTAAATTTTTCTCATCGTAAGAACCATCCTCGTACTTTAAGGAATATTCTAAAAAAAGAATTAGCGAAATCGGTTCAGCTGCTCTCGAGATTTACGCTTACCAACAAATTCAGCGATTCGTTTTTATATAATAGAATATAGATTTATTAATACTGATGTAGGTACTTGCAGTAGAATTAATTATAAAATCGACGCATATAGTAGGTTTTGTCCATGGCTTCGTAGGGGAATACGGTTACTTCATAGTTTTATTATATTCTGGGATCGGAAATTAAACGTCTTTTGCACTATTTACTACTTTTATTACTTTTGGTTTACAATAGTCACGTATGGCGGCTTGCAAATACACGCTGTACGTACAGTTCTGACTTAATTCAATCTCTGAACACTACTTCTCATCACTAGTTACACTTTCACTATGACTTCACTCACATTTCTGTACTTTTCACTTTTTCGTATTTCGTCTCAATGTTCTCTTGGCTTTGATCACAAGAAAAAAATCTTTATTTTCATCATACCACACTTTTTTATTATTCCAATAAAATAAATTTTTTAGAAATTGTTACCTTCCGTTAAATTAAAAATTGAATTTTATTTATATTTCAGTCTTACTTGAATAAAATGAATGTTCTGTAATATTATATTTGGGAAAAATAAAATAAACATTGTCTTTTAACGACTAAAGCAATCGTTATAGTATTTGGCTCGTAGCAGATGGCATGGAGAGTAATATAGGCAGTTACGTGTTCTAATCCATCAAGTGGTTCCTGTAGGCTATGGAAGTATTTTAATAAGCACAAAACGTGTTTTGAGTTACAGTGAAGCTAAGTTGACTCAATAGTCTGAATAAGAGATTTTATTACTTGATCCTTTAAAAGCTAATTTACAAGTAAGCACTTTTTTAAACGATGAGTACTAACAATATCGGTGATTTTTGAGCTTCGCTCGCTACAAGTATAACATCTGTATAAAATATATTCTCCGACTGCATTATTATGCAATAACATAGTATTCTCTGTTCTTACGTCAACTTGAACATGTTTAGTTCGCAACATGCAATCGGGTTTTGTTTTTGTAATTTTAATGATTTTTCTAATAAAAATTCAAATTTTACAATTGATTTTCTTATTTAGGTAGTATGAATATTTCAACTCATTTTAAGCTTCCAATAAAAATTATTCACTTAATTTACTACTTATTCGATTTTTTAAGGTTAAAATTAGGTATTAAAATTATTTTTCGTTTAATCAGTTTCTATACTACGAGTATATATTTAAGATTATATTGTAAATTACATTCATTATAATATAAATTTTAAATATAATATAGTCTTAAATCTTTTAAATGTATTTCATGTCTTAGAAAAAGAGGATCATTACTAAGATGACTACATCAAGTTTTATTCATACTATTTTCGCCAAATAAAGTAGATCGTTTAAATACTGCATTTTAATAATAAAACTATTTCACAGCAATAGATTAAGCACTGAATAATTTAACTCGCTCCAGCTATCTTGGATAAAACGGTTAAACTATGTTATTAAGCTTAATAAGCGTTTATTGCGCAAATTATACGATACTAAATGAGTTATTTAAATTTTCGTAATGTCTCTGCGCTTGGAATTCTAATTTAGGTAAATTATGAATTTCTAGTTAAAGTACAGTTAAAATAATTAAGGGCACAATGTTACTTGATAAAGCTTTGGGTAAATCCGGATATTTAAAAAAGCCGGGTCGTTTTTCTATTTAGTAGGTAGTAAATAATGAAGAGGTCGTATATAAAGGTCGTTCTTTTAAAAATACTGTAGGCTCCTTGTGATTAAATTTTATAAAAATAGAAGGAATTAAATATAAAGAAAAAATGTAAGTCTGTGTTGACATAAGTTTTGATTGTTTTTATACTTCTACTAGCGACTCCCCCTCGCTCCGCTCGGGTTCGTCCCTAATGTGGGCCACCCTTATCACTTAGGGGTATGGAAAATAGATAGTAGCCGATTCTAAGACCTACTGAATATGCATATAGAATTTGGTTAAAATCGGTAAAGCCGTTTCGGAGGAGTACGGTAACTAACATTGTGACATGGAAATTTTATATGTTAGATATTATTATTCAAAAATCACTGATTAACACGAACTTTCAGTATATATACTAATATTACTTATACGTCTTCACAATTTGCTGTATTATATAACCAATATCGTCTATTAAAGAACAAATAATAACATATTATATTATAATACAAATAGGTATAATGCGAATAATATTTTCAAAGACAAATATTTTTAAGGTAAATACAGTAAATGCGAGTGTATGTTTGTTGATTTTTCCTTTATCCATGATGTAATGGAGTAACTGGTCAATGGATAGGAATAATTTGTGATTTGAAAATTAACTTAATTTAATTTTTATACCAGCATTTAATGCGATATGTGGCAAAAAGGTACATAAGAATGCCGTCAGTAGTAATAATATAAATATTTTATTGCAGGTGTACTCGAGGTGACTACGTCAAAGTATATTGGGAAGTACAAGGCCCTGGTCCACCTGGCGCCATCAACGAGCGGTCTGGTTGGTCTAGGGCACTCTGTGGAAACAGAGCTGATGTTCCACCCGCACTATACTCTCCTGGTCCAGCATTGGTTCTAGAGTTTCATACAACCCGACAAAATAATGCCACCGGATTCCTCGGGACATACAGCTTTATTGACAGACGTAAGTTTTCTTTTATATAACACATTAATAAATACATTCTATTGTGTATAAAAATTAGTTACCAGGAGTTAAATTTTATACATTTAATTTCATTTAATAGCTCACCCAACAAATTTTATAAATAATAAATATTATACTAAGCTAACCTTATAAAATCATACCAATTTTATAACGTAGCTTTAAAAAATACAGTGCCAATAAAAAATAACATAATGCCTATCTTATGTTCTTAGAGGTTGAATAAAGCTCGTATAAAATAATAAAAGCCAATCTCGAAAATCTTAAAGTACTCAAGAGCTTTGGCTATGCAAGCGACACATACAGTCGCCAAATGGGCTTACTCCAGATGCCCTGAGTCAATTTTACTTGGCATCTGTCCGATCTTACTATGAAAAGAAGTACTGTATTTGTTGATAAGCTAAAATAAAGCTTACGCTGAAACTTTTTTATTTAAAAAATCCGTTTTTTTGTAGTAGCTTTCTGTTTGAATATTATGACGAATTGTAATAGCGTATGCCAATCACTCTCAAGTACTCTATTGACCAGTATAAGTCATGTCCGTAATGTTTGACCTTGCAATTTCCGAATTTCTAAGAAATAGAAAATGTGCTTAAATATGCCCAGTGTGTGCTATTACGTGCCAACTAATAATTTTTTTACATACATTTTTTACACAAAAAATATGATTCATATAAAGTAAAGTGTCGGAGCTAACCGAACTTGAAAAAAAGGACCTCCTCATAAAAAAATATTTTTTGTGTATTTTTTTAAATGGCACGTAATAGCACATACTGGGCATATTTCAGCCCATTTTATATTTCTTAGAAATTCGAAAATTGCGGGGTCAACGTTATGGACATGTATAAGTTCTATTATAATTAGCCAAGCCGCTTTTATCTATACCATGAAGTCTTTGTAAGCCAAGTAAAACAATTATTATATACAATTACATATATAATATTTTAGGGCTCTGGGTCAGGTATTATAGATATATGTTCTGAAGAGACGTAGTATTAAATATCAAAGGCAGATGTCGAATGAGTTATATTAAGTCTAAATTGGCTAAATATTGATATATGGTGAAGATAGTATCGTCGAAAAGAGTTTATTATATATAAATAATAAAATATTACTGTTTCTTTAATATTCTGCTGGCAGAATATCAATGATGATTGATCACATATTGCTTTCTTTCCTTTGGAATTATTTATATTATTATTTGCAATATAGCAATAAATTATTCTTTTTCCCTGTTAGACCTATACATATCTATAGGTACTAATATTATAAAGAGGTAAAGTTTGTGAGTTTTGTAAAGTATTATTGAAAAAATATTATTCTATTAAATTTTGTCATTTATCTATATCTATATATATAATAAAATGAGTCGAATCTGTACATAAAAATCTTTTGCACATAATCTTATTAAAATAGTCATTATTATTGATATAGAGGCCGAATTTATAATTTTTAGAATTTTTGTCTGTCTGTCTGTGCTAGAACGTATCACGAGAACACCACTGGACCGATTTTAATGAAATTTAGAATGAGGATAGCTGATTTTGCAAGTCAATATATATGATGCTTTTTACTGCAGGTAAATATCTCATTTCTGAGAAATCTATTCTAAACGTTGTGAACCCAAGCGAAGCGAGGGTGAGTCGCTAGTGAAAATCTATACTAATATTATAAATGTGAAAATTTGTGAGTGTGGATGTATGTTTGTTACTCTTTCACGCAAAAACTACTGAATGGATGTTGATGAAACTTTATAATCATATAGCTCATATATCAGAATAACACATAGACTACTTTTTATCCCGGAAAAATGTACGGTTCCCGAGGCGAACCTGAACGAAGCGAGGGTGAGCCGCTAATATATCATAATAACCTTTTATAGTACGACTTAAATTCAAATAAAGCAATAATCGCTCAACAATATTTAAAACTGATCAATCTTCACCAATAGTTAGTTATATTCATATAATATAAAAGAAAATGAAAAACTTGAGCTTCAAAAGACGTTCAATTTTATTGGAAATACATTACCAAACTCTTACTTCTTCAAATAAAAGATATAAGTGATGTTGTTTGAAAGCTTTTAATATTTGCAAAATATAATAAATATGTTGCAAACTTTCTCAAACATATTTTTTTGTAATAAATACTCTTACTGATTTTTGTTTAGAAGTCCGAGACTCGAGACTTTTCAATTTATTATTGTCAATAAGAGTTTATTTTTATCATTCAAAATAATAAATCATAGAATTTCCTTTATTATACGTACCTATGTACTTAACTAGGTTGAGACTAGCATGGTTAATATAAACATTCAATTCAATAAGCATCAAACCCGTGACCTCTAAGCAATAACAGAATATTAATAATTATAGTACTTACAAATTTTAATATTTCAAGAGTAAAAGTCGCCTAATTAAAAATTTTGAGTAAAATATTCTTTAACATGACAATAAACAAAATACGAATGTTCCAAATACCTAATAGAAGGTTACCAATAATGCCGTAGTAGTTGTGAAATTGCAGCTTTCCCGGATTTCATTAACCGCAGTCAAACCGAGGTAGAGTTAATCCAGCGCCGATGTATTCGCCACTAGTGGCATCCATAGCAGAGCACCTTCCATATCAGACTTTTGGTTTCATAAATGTGACCTAGTTTTAAAAACAATATTAGCCAATAAAATATTATATACATTTTACATACTAGCGGCTAAATATATATATATATATATATATATATATATATATATATATATATATATATATATTTATTTATTTATTTTTATCTCCAATAGTACAACGGTCGTGACATACGATAGAGTACATGAACAGGGGTTATGGTAAAATTATAGA
The DNA here is from genome assembly GCA_947093115.1 of Brenthis daphne. Lineage (NCBI taxonomy): Eukaryota > Metazoa > Arthropoda > Insecta > Lepidoptera > Nymphalidae > Brenthis > Brenthis daphne. The sequence continues at coordinate 25,782,858 of OX352475.1, forward strand.
GGTTCTATTTCCGTCTGGCTGTGGAATCCTTAACATTAGAATTTGAAACTATCCCTTCTAAAATAGTTACCTACACAAATTTATTCTACTCTGTTAAACTAAATATAACGTGAATGAGGTAAAACTTTGAGATTGTTCAATTTTATGAATTTTTGATACTAAAAGCTATCTTTTTAATACTAACTTAATTTAATATAATATTACATAATTTATATGGGAACTATGAACAAGTTTTCTTAGATCTTTTTGATGTAATTGAATAATATAATTAATAAATAATCCCATTAATATTATAAATGCGAAAGTTTGGATGAATGTTTGTTACTCAATCACGCCAGAACGGCTGAACGGATCTGGATGAAATTTGGCACATAGATTATAGTGTGGAATATCACTACACACTACACTAGAGACGAACGCAAGCGAAACGAGGGTAAGTTGCTAGTGTAAAATAAAATATTGTCAAATCTCTTTTATCTTACTATAGAAAAGTTTAGCTTTAGATTCCTTAAAGCTTTTAACTTAACATTATACGGTTGTGAAAATCCTTTATTTGGTCGAGACAGTGGGGTCGGTATAAATTATCTCCCTCTTTTCTACACAGTTAGACAACAGCCACAGAACCTTGTTATAGGCTAGCAGTTTAACATTCTTCCATTGTGATTACAAACAGCTCATGAATAAAATACTAAAGGCGAATCTGTAAATTAAGCCTTAAGAAATAGCCTTAAAATTATAGAATTTTAAAATTTCTAACTTAGTAAATAAAGAAATTATAAAATAATTTATTCTATTTATCTATACTTAATATTATAAAGAGGTAAAGTTTGTGAGTTTGTGAAGAGTTTGTGACGTTGTAGGAGGTAATCTCTGGATCTACTGAACTGATTTAGATGAAATTTGGTAAAGAGATAGTTTGAGACCCTAGGAAGGATATAGGATACTTTTTATCCCGAAAATCATCCCTTAAGGGGGTGAATATGGTGATGAAAGTTTCTATTGGGGAGCAACCTAATTACACATAATTTAAACAACTTAATTCAAATAATTTTTAAAGCGTACTTACTATACTAAATTATAAATAATTCATTCATCAGTAATGACTTAAATTGGTTTAACTTATCATCTACTATATCATTTTACGTGAAACAAAAAAATCATAAGACTATACAAAAATGTATTGTAGTAAAATGTATTGTATAAAATTTGTTTTGACACTATGTTTCGTCGTCAATTAGTTTCCATCTTTGTATTTCCTTTTTTACGCGGTCAGGTTTTTAATTTTGTTTTCTTTATTTACAGTTTTTTTAGTTTTAGTCAGTTGGACATTTTTAATTTTATTTAATATTTTTATACTAAAGAATTTTAAATATATAATATTATGTTGGATATTTTTTCTAAGCGAACCATGGGTTATTTGCTAGTAGTACTTACGTATGTATATATCTATATACATAGATATATATCACCATTTTCACCCAATTAAGGGATGATTTCCAGAATAATAAATATCCTATATCATTCCCAGGGTCTCAAACTATCTTCTTATCAAATTTAATCTAAATCGTTCCAGAAGTTTTTGAGTTTATTCGTTACAAACATACAAAAATACCTTTAAATAAAAAAATACAAAAATATCTTTCCTCTTTATAATATTAATGCAGATAAAGATACACTTATCAGCACTCAAATTTCATCTTTTAAATCTAAGCCACTATTAAGTTTCTCGTTTAATAAGTTAAGTTCAGTCTTTGGAAGCCTTTTACATATATATTAGTTCAAAGAGGAAATTACTTAGGAAGTTAGTTCACGATCTCTCACAAAGAACAACTTGTATTGTTATCTCATCGTGATATTAGCGAACTTATGTTCAGGAAACGAATATGTAAAGACCCTTGGTAACGAGGTATTATGGAAATGTGATGTTCTGAAGATGCCTACAGAAATCATTATGCCTTTATTATGTGTACATTACAGTATAGAAGATACTTTTATTTTATGATAGCAATTCGCCCTACATTTGTAGCAGTATATTATGCTAAAACATCTGTGAACGAACTATCCTGTAATGAAATATTTTTCAATTAATTTTCTTTTCTGCAGGTAAAGAATGGATTAGAAATGGCTAGTTTTTGATTCTATCCTATCTACAATAATATCTAACCCCTAATGGCTTTAATCGAAAATTGTTTGCTTCTAACGTTAAATTTAGATGTAATTTTAATATGAAAAGTGTTATGTTATTTTAATAAAAATAATCAAATATAAAAATTAAAAGGTGCAAGTTTGGAATATTATTATTTGGAAATATTTTTGAATACTTTAAACCATATATATTTTTTTTTCTAATTACCATCACAGTCATGAAATAATATTATTTAAATACCATTAATTTTGCGCGATCTATATCAGCGAGTGTGAATAAAGACTGAACACATCCCCTATTCCTTGAACGTCTCTACTAGCACAAGGTCACAATAAAACCAAAGGCTTCCAGACGAACACATTAATTTTGGATTAACAAATGTAGAAAATAATCTTTCTTAGTCAGAAAAAGAGTTTTAATCAGAAAAACAATTTTTAAATCAAATATTAGGTATATACTTCAAATAAAGAAAGCGTTCTAACAATCATGCTAGCGAAGTCTCTATCTGCACTAGAAATATTATATATTTAAAGTCTAAGTATCTAATTGTTTATCCATACTAATATTATAAATGTGAAAGTGTGTTTGTTTGTTCTTCTTTCATATCGAAATTCATGTGGATATCATTATTTCATGTTGAGGGGCTGGAGAGTGACAGGCTACTTTTTACCGCGGGAGGTTATCTCATTCCCACGGGAAAACACGTTATAATAAAAAAAAATATTTATGATCAGAATTACTTGAAACTTGGTATTAATGCTCTTCAATATAATTAAATAAATACGTGTTGTAGCATTTTTTGAAATTCATTCTGTGATTGGTAAAATAAGGGATTAAAGCTTTTATGAAACATAACTTGTTAGTTTTTTTGTACTTTTAGCACGAGCAAAGCTGCAGATTCTGCTAATTTCTATATAATGAAAGTGATTTTATATAGATTTAATACCAATCTTTAATAAATGAAATATATTCATTTAAAATGATTCCAAGTTTCATTTACTTTATTAAATAATAACTTTTGTCTATGGCTTTACACAATAGTGTGCTCAGTAAGCTATCAACTAACAAACATATCCTACGCTTCATATACTTATATGTATCTAGTAGAATATTAATATTAATATTTTCGAGTAAACAAAAGTAACATTATAAGCAGTGAAATAAAAGAAAACAGTATATTAACTGTAAAACAATAGATAAATCAATGAAATTCATTGCTTTTGAAATAGTCTGCATAGAAAAAAAAACAGTAATATTTTATTTAAAACCTGATGTTTTGGCGTTCACAATAATTTAATAAACAAAAAATTCAAAGTACAAACTCAATAACGTTACAACTTTATTATATGTATATATTACATATTGAGGAATGTTTTTGATCATAACCAAAGTATATACTATACAGGACAGGTGGCTTTAATATGCAAGGAAGCGTCCGATAAGCCAGCCTTACATAGCCAGGTCTGATCCTATTTGAGCTCCTCGGTCCGTCTCTAGCTTTTCGCAGATTTACACCACGTCTTTGTTCTCGTTGTCTAAAACCGTAACAAGTGACACAAAGATTATATTTATAACCAAGGTTTATGAAGCGAAACGTTTTCAGTATATATTTCAGTTTCAGTGCATTGATTTTGTTTTATTTTTCAATTGTCCATATTTTTATATCGTCCATATAATGTGACTTGTGAAATAGCAAAGTCTTAGATAAAAAAGTATTATACATATATAAGTGTAAAGGTATTATATACTGTACTATATATTATGTCCTATATATGGAAAGGAATAGAAGGGCAAATTGTAGAACGACCTTCCTCCTTAGGTTTTCCTTAAGCGCTATAATATGGGGTTCTTCAAGAGTCGTGTTTTTAGGTCTCTTAAAGGCCGGCAACGTATTCGCAACTCCTCTTATGTTGTTCGTATGCAGATGTACGTCGATGAGATATGAGAGATGAGCGTCGATAACCACTTACCGTCAGGTGGAACGTTTGCTCGTTTGGCTCTATCACCTCGCGGTTAATTTCTAAGAAATTAATTATTAACCGAGCCACCTTTGGTTTGGCGGTCGATGATAGGTTAAAAATAAGAGAGATTGAAAAACTATAATAACATGTGACTAATCTACATCTTTTTTCCATATCTTTCGAGAGCGTGTAATGTGAATGATCACTTCAAAGTTAGCATATATTGAGCTTAAAACAGTCTTAAAAATTATCTGTTAAGAGATCCTCTCCGATTATCATAGGCACAAACAAATAGTAGTTCCTATGGCCAAAACTGAACAAAACCGCCAAACCTGGTAAAGTCCAGTTCCAGACCGCTGGCTTCAGGGCCAGTGAAGTGCAACAGCACCTGCACGCAGGCACCCTGGTGCAGCACGCGCGTGCGCCGCGAGTCCACGCCCACCATCCACTCCGGAACACCCATCACTTTGCAGACATCTTCTAAGAATTCACCTCTAGAAGATAAAGTACACGTAAAAGTTGTAGCTATTTATAAATTAAACAATACGCTTTCCTTTTTACATGTTTCTTTTTTGATACTATTGTCTATAAATGAGAGATTAGAACAAGGCCACAGAAATATTCTTATTGAGATACAATTAATTGTAAGTATGTATGATTTTATTCCAATGAATTAATCTAATTTCAAAACATTTACTCTTCTCAGATCAGATCTACTTTTATCAGCTCATATTCGGAATGAATGAACCAATTTCTATGAGACTTTCGAAAGTGCATAGGGAGCGAAAAAAACATAGTTAAAAAAAAAAGAAAAAAAGCAGACACCAAAAATAGAAGTAAAATAGCCATTTCAATTTTAAGGGACCTTAGAAATGTAGGCAGAGAAGTTTTTGAAACGAATTCTTCTTGAAAACATGTTTTGACACAGATCGTAGCGAAGTATTGGTGAGTGATTGAGTGTGAGTCTGTTTGATCTTTACACTGTAGACTGTTTGTGTGTTAAACTATAAATTAGATTTAAAGATTTTATATCGACGCTCAAGGCTAAAACAAATATCCTACTAATATTATTAACGCGAAAGTTTGTAAGAATGTATGTATGGATGTATGATTGTTACTCTTTCACGAAAAAACTGACGAATGGATTTTGATGAAACTTTACAATAATATAGCTCATACATCAGAATAACACATAGACTGCTTTTTATACCGGAAAAATATATGGTTCCCGAGGAATAGATTTGGTTTTGTGTTAATAGAGGCGAACCCGAGCGAAGCGAGGGTGAGCCGCTAGTATAATAATAAAAAATGTAAATAATAATAAAACATGATCTTTGAAGTCAGTCGCTAAGAGCTTTTAGATATAAATATTATTAGCTTCTGACTTTATCGCAGTCAACACAGTCAAGTTATATCTATGATATCTTCTATCATTGTCAACGTACCGACGCGAAGTGTAATCTGTTGACGGAGACGTATAGCGCGGGCACAGGTGTGTGAAGTCCTCAACAAACATTTGTCTAAACTAAGTTCCAACTCGACTACACCTTCAGAGGATATTGCACCTTAATTAAATAGCAAATAAACTTTATATTAAGTATGCTAAATCAGATTTTCGCAGCGTCGATAGCATTAATAAAAATACAGTGGAAATGAGAACCTCCTCCTTTTTGAAGTCGGTTGAAAAGGTTTCGACTTTACAAGATTTATTAGGGTTTGATAACATTATTTTTGAGGAAAATTATGTTATTTTAATTTCAGAACAATCAAATATGTAATCACTTACTCTTTGTAATTATAATGTTGTTTTTATTTTATTTGACCCAAGATATTATTTAGTTTGTGACCCCTTTATGCCTTTTTAGGTTTTTTTTAAATCCTTTTTTTAACTTGGTCATTATTTAGGTTATCAAAATTGTATCCTCTTAGATTTTAGTTTGACCATTGATAATTCTGGCAGGACAATATATTTGATTCGTATATAATAACTATTCGTGTAAATTATGACTAAACTAGCGGCTCGCCCTCGCTTCACTCGGGTTCGCCTCTAGGAAAACGAAAAAAGTTACTGTAGTTAATGTACAGTTTTCCGGCAGGCAAAGTATATGTGCTATTCCAGACTATAATCTATCTCTGTGCCAAATTTCATCCAGATTCGTTCAGCCGTTGTGGCGTGAAAGAGTAATAAACATCCATACAGCCATAGTCACAAACTTTCACATTTATAATATTAGTATAGATTAAATAAAAATATAAATAAAAAAACATTAAGCAGGCATGATTGAGGTTATTGTAGTGCTATCACTTCGACGCGTGATATGATTGAGCGTTATGATCTTTACTCCACACGTTTTATTTTTATGGAACGAACAGAGCCAAGTTTTCTATAGAGCAATCTATCTATATGATAATCGAACAATCGCTCGGTGCCATTTGTATGAAAATTTCTGAAGACCGTCACTGCAATGCATTGGAATTGCCAGGAAATATAGGTTATCTTAATATTTGTGTACCTTCTTTATTAGACGAGGGAAAATAGTAATATATGAATTATTTCTATTCATATCTCAAAGGAATCATTTGGTTAAAAAGTAGGATTAAAATTAAAATGTATAATTAATATACTAAAAAATATAATTAATAAATACATACATATTATAAATATATACACCCATGACTGAGTACAAACATTCGTGCTCATCACACAAATGAATGCCCCCAGCGGGACTCGAACCTGCGACCTCTAGCACAGCAAGTAGGGTCACTAAACACTGAACCAAACGTGTCGTCATTCATTCATTATTTAGAGACAAAAAATATTTATTTGTAGCACTTTTTATTCAAATAGAACATTATTATACCTTTAAATAGTAGATAAATTGGTACAATACTTTTTGCTTAAGATATTGATTTCCGGTATAAAAACTAATTAATATCTTCGTGTTAGATTTGCCTCACAACTTATTTCCTAGTAATTACGTTCAATTGTTAATGATTCTGCGCTTCAACGGCTAATACAATAAAAAAATCTAACTTGAAAGCAAAATGACAAAAACCTTCTCAATCAATAAGGTGCTTTATTTATTTTAACGCTTTTTTTATTTGGGGAATATTTACTCACAAAAGTGATTTTACATGGTTCCTGTGATGTAAATCGAATATATTTAGTATATATACATTATATTAAAGCAATAACATTAAAAATCACCTTATTCGTTCATATATATGCAGGAATTACTATATATTATAGCTGATGAAAATGTAACTAGTAGAAGAAAATACCTCAGCGACTGAGTTAAGCCAAAACTGTGCCTGTATTGCATTTGTACGTGAACCGCCATCGTGACTTTTGGAAACTAAAGGCAATAAAATAACTATAGTTGAAAAGACATACTACAACTTTCAATCCTAGAACTCATAAACAAAGTTTACCTCTTTGTAACTGTCGATCCATAAAAGGGAAACCAGATTCTATAAAAGTAGTAAAGAAACTTTTATGAGTACGATAAAATTATAAATAATTGTGTCTTTGGAGGACAAAATATGGGTGGCAAGTGCCTTTTATCATGCAAGATAAAGTGGTATCTGTGTAGACCGCAAGTTATGAAAAATTGTCTCAATTTTGGTAATTTAAAGAATTTCTAATTCATCTGTAATTAAAAATATTTCATTAGTCATAAGTAACTTGATATCCTGTATTTTTCTTCGAAGAAATACTTTAATCAGAAATAAACATTGATCAAACACTGGATCGTTTTCGTTATACCAGATATTATAAAGTACAGTAAAATGAAAGAGGATATTAATTCCACCACTTAGAAATTATTCCGCTTCACTTGCAAGTTTTCTTTGAAATACTTCCTTTTTCTCATTTTTTGTAATTACAGTTATTGGTTTCCAAATGAAATGGAATATTTTATAGATATATTTTTAATTATTGTTTGATAATTATTATGAATATTAAATTCAAAGCGTTTTGCGAATACAGCGAATACGTAATGTTGTTATTTTCGATTGACGGCTCTCTACTTCAGGTATTCATTTGTTTATATTACATATATACATAACCTTACCATATATCCTGATTGAGGCAGAGAAATTAGCGTGCTTTCACGCTTGTCGGCACATTATCAAAGTTTTACCTGTCCTTCTTTAGATATAGATTTTATAGAAAAATATTCTTCAAAGGCCGTCGTATTCCTTGCCCTTCAAAGTTTTAAGCTGTGTTTTGATTTTTGATTATATTATCTTACGATATTAAATGAGCAATTCTTTGGTATATCTCGGAAACGGATGTCACGATTTGGATTAAATTTTGTATTTAGATAAGGTTTTGCTTTGTCGTTTCTGAAAAACACAACCTTTCCGAAAAGACACCATTTCCAAAAAATAAGCCGAGCGAAGCTCGATCGGCAAGGATCTTTGTATTTGCTAAACATACATATCTATCTATTCATAGGTTATTTAAATCTGCATTCTGATTACACTACCAACCTTTACGTTCTTTTCCTCGTGGGTTAGATAGACAAAACCTTGTAAAGCTGATGCTTTGGCAGCATGGGGTGACCCCATTCACTTAATTTTTTCTATAACTTTAAAAAAAGGGTTATTCTTTACAAATAGAATCCATGACCTCTACGTTAGAGATATTGGTAATAGATTAAGCAAAGATCAGATTGTGCCAAAACAATTGTCAGTAGCCTGGGCGAGATAAAAAGAGAAGAATAAGTAATATGTATAATGTGTATTGTATTGTAGTATTTACAATATACTCGTTGTTTATATTTTACTTAATAATCCAGATAGATAAAAAACTAGTGGAAGAAATAGCATTTAGTTTTATACCCTTAGAACAACTTACATATTTAGTTACTTTTCTCTCATAAATAATGGTATATTCTAACAATAAGTTATGTCCAACGGCGAGAAGCATGAAAAACATCAATGCCTGCTATTGTTATCTCGACCTTAATCGTAAAGAGTATGCTGTTTTACTATTTATACATTAGAACACAATTTATGTCATTTTCAATATTAAGTTCATTGACATCAAAATATGCCTTTAAAAGATTGATAGTCGTAATGTTGTTGGTACTTTATGCTTGGTGAATGTCTTTTTGACAGTGATAAATGATAATTTATAGTCCAAATAGGTTTATTATTTACAACTTGAGCCTATTTTCAATTTCGATTTGTCTGTTCTATTAAATTTTTAATATGTAGAAGAAATAATGGAAAATAAGATAAAGAAAAATGTTGCCAATACAATAATATTGTAACGTAGTATACTAAAACAAAATTAAATTTGAAATTAGGTTTTTTTTTTTTTTAATATGGCTTATAGTTGCGTTAACAGACGCAGTCCATTCTGCCAGTGTCACGTTTTGTGAGGAAGACACGAATGAGATTGAGCGGTAATTTTGAAATTTGGTAACTTTATTGTGGAATTAAAACTATAAATGAATGATCGGTCTACAAGATTAACCTATAACAATAGAAAAATAATTACGTAATACAAAAATGACACATTGATTGAGAATGAAAAAATATATACATAATGAGAACTATATTATAATTTAATTTTATTATCTACTATAAATTTAACTAGTTTTTTAATAAATGGGCTAAATACAAGGGCTAATAAACATTTGGTGTTAACTGGGCGGTGAATTTGAGGAGGGATTATATCATATAGAGAATATTTCAGTTTGGGACTATTAAAGAGAATATGATCAGTGGAACCCTCATCTAAGCCACATTCACAAATAGAGCTATTTCTAATTTTTGATTTTGCTAAATGAACCGGAGTACACGCATGGCCTAGACGAAGCCTACATATAATTGAGGTGGTTTTGCGGTCAGCACGGCGAAATCGAAAGAACCACGGGGAGACTGGAACCTCCGGTTGGATTGAAGCATAATACTTACCTTTAATTGTTTTAGAAGCGTTCCAAAATGTGTTCCAGGAAGTGTAAAGATTTTTTTTAGACAAAGAACGCAAGTCGTGGGAGTAATTATAATAATGATTTAAAATTCCGCTAACCGTTGCAGATTTGGCACAGCTATCAGCAATTTCATTGTCGATAATACCTGAATGACTAGGGATCCAAGCCAAGGTTATGAGGATTCCTTGTTCATGGCAACGAAAGAGAACTTCTCTAATTTTAAATATAATAACAAACCTTGATTTACTACGGAAAGGGTTTTGTAAAATACTCTGAAGGGAACTTAAAGAATCTGTGAAGATAATGACTTTTGACATTTTATGTGATTCTGCAAATAAAATGGCTTCAAGCAGAGCTATACACTCTCCCGAAAAAGCAGAAGCTTCAGGAGGACACTTAAAATTTAGTATAATATTGAATCGAGGGACCCAGCAAGCAGCCCCAATACAAGACTCACAAGTAATTTTGGATGCATCAGTAAATATTTTAATATAATCAGACCAATCATTATCCAAAATACTCTTAAATTAAACATTGGCCCCAGGGTCACCTTTGCCAATTCCCAGATTCGTTATGATTGAAGGAACAAAGGTAAGCGAAGGAAAAGGTACTGAGTACAAGGGGTTAAGATTAAGCTTAAAAATAGGCGCAGGAAGCTCTAAAAATTTTTGGAAACTTTTAATAATACACGGAATTTGTTGATTAGGTTTAATATTTTGTAATAAATGATTGAGGGAACTTAATAACGGATGACATGAAGATTGTAAAACTTTCGAAATAAAGCGATCAGAAAGATATTGTCTGCGAAGATGAAGTGGAGGCTCTACACACTCAACCTGCATAGCATTTGTGGGCGATGATTTCATGGCACCTAATATTATTCTTAGTGCTTTGTATTGGATTTTGTTCAATTTTTCTAGTGCTGTTTTATTGCATGGATCTAATAGAAATACTCCATAATCAAAATGGCTACGAATAATAGCGTTATATAAAATTTTTTGGGAGTATTGATGGGAACCCCACCACACTCCTGATAATGCACGTAAAATTTGAATATTCTTTTCACATTTTTTGGAGATATAATCTATATGAGTGGTACCTGATAATTTAGAGTCTAGGAAAATACCTAAAAATTTTACAGAATTTAGAACAGGAATGGTTTGTTCCTTATATAAAATGTTAACTTCTGGAATATGTCTCTTCCTAGTAAAAACAACTACACTACTTTTCGGAACTGACAAAAGTAAACCATGTGACTGCAGCCATTCTCCCAGATAATACAAAGCAGAATTTAATCTAGATACAATTTCAGTCATATCCTTTGAACTATAAAATAAAACAATATCATCCGCATATTGCAAAATATTACAGAAACTATCTACAGATTTATCAAGATCATGAGTGTAAAAGCTATACAAAATGGGGCTAAGAACTGAACCTTGCGGGAGACCCTTCCAAATTGTTCTAGGGGGAAGAAGTTCACCCTGATATCTCACTCGAATCGATCTTCCAATAAAAAGATTGAAAATAAAATTAGTTAATTTTGGCGGTAAATTTAAGTAAAGCATTTTAGATTTCAGAAGCGGAAGAAGAACGCAATCATAAGCAGAGCTAATATCCAAGAAGACCCCCACGAGATATTCTCCTCTTAAAAAAACTTAGACGTATTTCCGATATAAGAATACTGAGACTGTCAATTGTACCCATGCCCTTTCGAAAACCAAATTGTGACTTTGAGAGGATTTCTCTACTTTCCATTATCCAGTCCAGCCTATTCTTAATAAGATGCTCCATAACTTTGCCCAACGTTGATGATAAAGCTATAGGACGGTAAGACGAGGATTCTTTAGGATCTTTACCAGGTTTTAAAATTGGTATAATGACTTGGGATTTCCAAGATGTGGGGATATTTTTAGACTCTAAAATTGAATTTATAATGGAGAGGTAGATCTGTTTAGCTGAATCACTTAATTTTATTAAGAAGGAATATGGAATGCCATCTTCACCTGGAGAAGAATCAGATAGGCCATTTAAAGCACATTGTAATTCAGCAAAAGAGAAAGGAATGTCCATTTCATCATAATGAGATGGAATGTCAGAGGGGAAACAGTCTGAAAAAGGGACAAAAGGAGGAGCAAGTGTACTACAAAAATTTTGAAGCCAGGATGGCTCATTAGAAGAGATGTTATACAACAAATCATTAAAGGAGGATCGGAATTTTTTAATGCATTGCCAAACAATTGTCGCTGGGGTGCCAGGATGTAAAGATTTACAAAATTGTATCCAGCTTGATTTCTTTTTTTGTTTTAAAAGCCGTTTTGTTTGTGCCGCTATATTTTTATAATTTATGAAATTAGCGCGAGTCATGCAATGCTGATAGCTGCGTTCAGCAATTTTACGCTTTTTTATAGCTATTGTACATTCTTCGTCCCACCAAGGCGGAGACAAGAGTTTTTTATGACCTGAGCGTTTTAGCGGAATATGCGAAGAGGCTGCCAAAAGTAAAATTTTAACAAAAGCTTCGTAACAACACAAAGAATTTTGAGGATCTACAATTGGAAAATTAGTTGACTGAAAATCAAAAAATGACCGAAACCCAGACCAGTTGGCTCTATTGAGACAATATGGAAACAGCGGATTTAGCACTGGGAATGGGGATGATTTCATGTTTAATGACATAAGAATGGGAAAGTGGTCGCTGCCATAAGATGAAGCAAGGACCTTCCAGTTTAAACAAGATGCCAAACTGGGGGAGCAGAGGGATAAATCAACAGCACTCTTAGGATTTTGATTTGGATAAACTCGTCTAGTTGGAGATCCATCATTAATAAAGCAAAAGTTGGCTTCATCAATTATGTCCAACAACAAGTGAGAGAATGTATCACAATAATGACAACCCCAAGCAGTGTGATGGGTGTTAAAGTCACCCATTACAATGATTGGTCGAGGTAGGGAAGAGAAAATGAGCTGGAGTTCTGAAGCAAGCGATGGGTGAGGATGAGGGATATAAATAGAAGCAAATGATATGTTAAGAAATTTGATAGCCACAACGTTAATGTCATGGCTGTGAGTGGGAATAGAAATTTGTGAAAACGAATATGAACGATTAACTAAGATAGCACTACCTGCATATCCATCATCCCTGTCATCTCTCAAACAGGAAAAACCCGGAATACGAAAACGGCTTCCAGGCTTTAACCAGGTTTCAGAAATGGCAAGGATAGCAGGTTCGAATTTATTAATAAGATGAATTATGTCTGATTTACGAGCTGGAAGGCTTTTGCAATTCCATTGCAGGATTTTTATTAGATCCATGATGAGCTGATGGAAGGGGTGAAGATGGATTCATTACAGAGATTTGAGCAGCGTTGTCCGGTAAAATATTTTTGGAATAAAAATGGTGGTTAATGGCAATTAATAAAGTGCGTAAAAGATGATCAATAGACGAAGGTTCAGATGCGACAGAATTAATGGCGCAACCATTACCAAGAGATGAAGAGCAAGGAGAAGTGATATTATAGTGAGTCTGTTTATCGTATCCCTTAGCTCTAGGAGAAGGGGAACGTGGAATCTTTACTATCGTCTTTTTATAGGAGCGAATACCAGTTGAAGGAGAGCTATAATTGACAGGGTTATCGGTGTTGTTAGTGGAAGGATTTGTTAGGGAAAACATTTCTTTTGCAACCTCAGCATAAGATCTTCTCACTGGAGGATAATGAGTGGCGGCTTCCGCAAAAGAAATATTTTCTTGCGACATGGCAGTTTTAATTAATCTTTGTCTTGTCAGTTCAGGGCAATTCTTGTCATCTGCAAAATGGTTACCATTGCAATGTATACAAAGAGCGGCTTCTTTGGTAACACAACACGATTCTCCTGAGTGGGATTGGGTACATTTCAAGCATCGTGGTTTTGAGCGACATATATTTTTAGTATGGCCAAATCGACAACAGTTCAAACACATAATAGTAGGTAGGTTATAAATTTCAACATTAAGAGAAGAATAAAACGCGTATACCTTATTTGGTAGCATCTGACCCCTAAACGTTAACACGACAGATTGAGTTGGAATCCAGTTAGGTGATCCATCTACAAATTTTTTGCGATTCAATCTTCGGGCTTTAAGAATTTCGCCACAACCACTAGGAAGCTCCAGGCTCCTAGATAGTTCATCCATAGACCAGTCTATTGGGATTCCTCGGACTAGGCCCATGCGAGAGATATTAAAAGTAGGTATAAAAGCTTTGTATTTATGTAACGAAAGTAACGGATTTTGAATAAATTTGTTAGCAGATGTGGCGGATGAGAATTCGACACTAATTTTATTACGGCCAATACTTTTGACTCCATCTTTGGCTATATCTTGAAATTTATTTTTAAAAAGAAATTCACCAAATTTGATTGCGCGAATAGTTAGTCCTGCAGATGGGTCTGGTTCTTCTCTTGCAACATGGATTATGAAAGGTCCGATGTCAGAGTCAGAATAAGAATTAATTAATTCGTTAAAAGCGGGGTTCAGATAAACTGTTTGAATAGATGGGTTAGCTGTCGAAGGATCAATTATCGTTTTTTTATTTAAGCCAATATTTTGTTGGACACCAGAGCGTTTTCTAGAAAAAGAACTGGATGGAAGTAGTTCTGTCTCCGGCATATAAAAAATTTCGCCTGGATCCGGAGGCTCCGATTGTGTTTTTTTTTTCCATATTCGGCTTGTCACATATAGAAGGAAAATTTGAAAATAAAAATCTAAAACTAAAAACTTACCATAATATCTTCTATATATACACTTAAAATATTTAAATATTTACATTAACTAATATATACAACTAATTATTTATAACTACTATTTCTACAATGATAAAATAATTCAAATCAGAGAGGCTCAAAATTGTGTGTTGATCACGTCAAACGCGATGACAGAATCGAGAAATTAGGTTACTACTAGGTATATTCTGACAATTTCGTCAATTCGAAAGAGAGTGAACGTTTACATTACAGACTTTAGTATAAAAAGCCTCTAAGGCTGTAAACATTAGCATAGGTTGTCAAAAGCTTATGGATATGTTAAGCACTTGTTACTTTTTTTGAAAGAACATTTTATGAGTAAATTTAAATTGCTAATAAGCTTTAATAAGTTCTGATTAGATTTTAAGAAAAAATCATGCAAGTCTGCGTTAATTTTTTTTATAGTTGGAGATTTATTTACGTGACTACATATATGGTGACTCACTAAAAAAACTAAAACTTAATGAAACCTGACAATTTAAGAAGAAACCACGGGATATCTTTCATTTTATCAGCTTCACAACCACTATGCACTAACGGCTACCCCGAATCACACTTTCGAATAAAAACCGATAAAACCAGCTGTGCCTCCACACGAAGTACCCCTTCTTTGGAATGAAAAGCATTTTTATGAGGATGCCTACCTCTTCGTCTACAAAAATCGGAATATTCCTTACAGTTAAGTGTGCTAAGAGATAAGTACCACTACCATAATAAAAGATCAATGACAAGATCAACGAGGTGAAAGTTCATACGATACTTGAAATCGTTATTACTACCTAAACAAACATGTATACATCTATATTATAATTACTGCATTTGACCTTTGATACTTTATCAGCACAATAATAAAATATTAAACGATCTGTTTATGAAATGACTACTAAGATCAATAGTATTATCTATACATAGTATAAAACAATGTCGCTCCCGCTATTTGTAAGATTAGATCTTTAAAACTACACAACGGATTTTAATGCAGTTTTCAGCAATAGATAGATTCAAAAGGAAGGTTTTTATGTATAATATATGTATATTATAGTACAGAAAAGTCGATAAATTTAAAGATTTGTATTGTGAACTTACATTGCCTACCTAGGCACGAACCCGAGCTAAGCGAGGGTGAGTCGCTAGTTTATAATAAACAGAACATCTAAGATATTAATTATATTAATATTAATAATAATATAGAACTATTATATGTATTCAGCATAATATAATTTTATATATTTCCTAACAAAGTATGTAGGCAGACAAAACTAATTAAAAATCAATAAAAGGAACGTTTAAATTTTATAAATATATTATTGACGCTATGTTATGTAGATCATATAAACGATGGGTAAAAATATTAATATATAATCATTTATTATAATCTAATTATGAGTTCTTATAATCTTCTTTACTGCTTGACCTCTTCTTTGGGCTTCATTTCAGTAAACTGAAAAAAAATAGTATAAACATCGTAAGCTTTAAGTTTACTTGAAATAAATAAATATAAAAAAAGAAAAGAAAAGTTGTTATAATAAAAATATTTTTCTTTAAACAATATAAAAGCTAAAACAACATTTTATTTAATAGAAACCTAACATATTAAGTCACCAAACAAACTGAAGTAAATATGCTTCTATAAGCATTATTATAGAATAGAAATAATAATAGCAATATACGAGTATAATTAATAATTAGCTCTATAGCTTTCCTATAATATTATTTTCATAACTTTAATAAGACGTTATGGGTCCCCATTTATAATAATAGCAGATCACCAATCTAAAAGCTAAAAGCGAAGAAAGCTACGATGAAATCGGAAGTTTGAAGAGTTTTTAGTAAATCCTCGTCTAACCCAGTAGAAAGATGTATAGCAATGGAACTAATGTTTAATTTTTAAGAGTAAATAGTATTAATATACAAATTATGTAATATTTTATTATACTGAATATAAAAGAATGTAAAAGAACAAAACTATGATGTAAAATATTTTTCTTTTTTTATAGAACATTTTATCCGGATATATTTAAGATCTAGTTTTAAAAAAGAATTTTTAAAATACCAATTAGTACAAAACACTTTTACTGATATTAACTACTATCCATTTGTATTTTTATTATTGTTTAGTACCCTTTTACTGTCAATTTTAAGAACACACATCTTCTAAAGCATACTTTAATTTTCATTACGTTTTAACGTTTAGCTCATAGATGAGATATTCTCCCGCCGTAAAAAGTATCCTACATGTTGACGTGGATAAACAGCTATCATAATACCAAATTTCATCAAAATCTGCCCAGTGGTTTTCTCATGATGCGTTCCTAGACAGACAGTCAGACAAAAATTTAAAAAACTACAGATTCGGCCTCTGTTATCGTTAATAATATCTATTTCAATTAGATTTTCCAAAAAATATTTAATGAAAAGATTGGGTTTGGTTACAATAATTTTATTATATGTTTCTCTAGATTGAATAGTAAAAATAAGTGTTATATAAATAAGATGTACAGCTTAGCTTGGGAGAGATCGAGAGATTTTATGGGCAGCTCTTCACATCAACGCGACAACCCATCAGTCTGGACAATGATCCAAGGGCCAGACTAACCAGACACCATACCGAAGAAATTCCGGACGTCAGCCTGAGCGAGATTAGGGTGGCTCTCAAACAGCTCAAGAACAACAAGGCACCGGGTGCAGATGGAATTACGGCCGAACTTCTGAAGGCGGGTGGAGAACCGATCCTTATGGCCCTTCAGAAGTTGTTTAATTCCGTCATACTCCAAGGAAAAACCCCACGAGCATGGAGCAGAAGCATAGTGGTACTGTTCTTTAAAAAGGGCGATAATGCCTTGCTAAAGAACTACAGGCCCATATCGCTTCTGAGCCATGTCTACAAGCTGTTTTCGAGAGTCATTACGAACCGTCTTGAATGCAGGTTTGACGACTTCCAGCCTCCCGAACAAGCTGGTTTCCGTAGAGGTTTTAGTACCGTAGACCACATCCATACGCTGCGGCAGGTTATACAGAAGACCGAAGAGTATAACTTGCCTCTTTGCTTGGCGTTTGTGGACTACGAAAAAGCCTTTGATTCGATCGAGACTTGGGCTGTGCTGCAGTCTCTCCAGCGGTGCCAAATCGACCACCGGTATACCGAAGTGTTGAAGTGTTTTGTATGAAAACGCCACTATGTCAGTCCGCCTCCAGGAGCGGGACTCGAGACCCATCCAATTGCAGCGAGGAGTACGACAGGGTGATGTCATCTCGCCGAAATTGTTTACCGCTGCATTGGAAGATGTCTTTAAGATCCTGAAATGGAACGGACTAGGCATCAACATTAACGGCGAGTACATCACTCACCTTCGGTTTGCCGACGATGTAGTGGTTATGGCTGAGACCATGGAGGACATCAGTATAATGCTCAATGACCTCAATAGTGTCTCCGAACGAGTTGGTCTAAAAATAAACATGGACAAGACGAAAATTATGTCAAATGTCCATGTTGCAACCACTCCAGTTTATATCGGTGATTCTATGCTCGAAGTTGTAGACGAGTATGTATACCTGGGACAAATTGTCCAGCTAGGTAGGTCCAACTTCGAGAAAGAGGTCAATCGACGGATCCAACTCGGATGGGCAGCCTTCGGGAAACTACGCAACATCCTCTCGTCCCGAATACCGCAGTGTCTCAAGACAAAAGTCTTCGACCAGTGTGTGTTGCCAGTGATGACATACGGCACAGAGACGTGGCCGCTCACGATGGGCCTCATAAGAAAGCTCAAGGCCACACAGAGAGCAATGGAAAGGGCTATGCTCGGGGTTTCCCTGCGAGATCGAATTAGAAATAAGGAGATACGCAGAAGGACCAAGGTCACCGACATAGCCCTCAGAATATCCAAGCTCAAGTGGCAGTGGGCGGGGCACATCGCTCGTAGAACGGACGGTCGTTGGGGACGGAAAGTTCTCGAGTGGCGGCCACGCACCGGAAGGCGAAGCGTGGGCAGGCCTCCCACAAGGTGGACCGATGACTTGGTCAAAGTCGCTGGAGTCCACTGGATGCGGATGGCGCAAGACCGGTTGTCGTGGAAATCTTTGGGGGAGGCCTATGTCCAGCAGTGGACGTGTTTGGGTTGAGACGACGACGACGACAGCTTAGAAAACTTACCGCTTTATTAATACCGTCGATGAGATCGTTCAATCCTTTTTTGATTTGTTCAGGGTTAAAAGCATCTTGTATTTTAGTACCAATGTTCTTGGAAATATCCTCGATGTCCTTTCTGTATTTTTCTACATAGTTTTCATTTTGGGGTGTTTCAGCGTCACGTTTTACAAAAGCGTGAACCTAAAACCGCAATCACAATACTATTATTACGAAAAATTATTATAGATTCGAAATTCATTTGAGCGATGAGCACGAATGCTTATACTCCAGTTATGGGTGTGTTAACCATTTCCCTGTCCCATGAGTCATATATGAATATTTCGATTGTTTAACTATTGTGTCTAATTTGTGGACAGTTAAGTTGTATGTCCCAACATATTTATATTTATTTATGTATGTTTGTTCCTCCTTCACGCTGAAACGGCTAAGCAGATTTGAATAAAATTTAGTACACACATGACTATGAAATAATACGCCTATTACTATTACTTGAAAAAAGGCGGCGCTTTCTGTATATTATAAGCACAAAAGACACTTCATAGGCACGCATCCAAATGAAGCAATGTTAAATTTCTAATAATATAATAAAAAAGTATAACTTTTGAAGTTTATATCTCCATTTTAAATGATATTATGAATGTAATTTCGATGGCACACAAGAAATCAGTAAACTTTTGAGAAATTTACGTTGTAAATATTTTAAAACAAAAGCTTTTCTCTACTCACACTGACAAGGCAGACTGCCAAAAGTACTACAAGTAACTTATTCATCTTGATATTTTAGACACGACCTTACCACTTGGGTCTGGATCTGACACTAAAACTTTTAGTATAGTGTAACACTTTATCTGCTCTCTTAAGAAGTCATCTTATTTATTCACGTTATCTCCGACAAGAGGTCAGCCGTTCCTGGAGCGTAATTAGTAAATTAGTTTGCAATCATCACTAATAGCTATGAACAGTCGTTATCTAGTTTACCATTTTCCACCAGCCACCGGAAAGTAGCAATTAAAGTAGACGTTTTAAAGGCATATTGTTAGTACATTAAAACTTTCTATCATATGTAACTATTAGCTTTTTTAAGTCATATTTATATTTGCTTTGAATGTATGTATGTAATATGTAGCCCTTTTTAACGTACCACTGCTAGGCACGGGTCTCCCTTCAATATGAGAGGGATCAGGCCATAGTCCACCACGCTGGTCAAGTGCGGGTTGGCGAACTTCACATGATTTTCGAAAACTTGCTAGGTTCTCTCAGGCATGCAGGTTTCCTCACAACGTTTTCCTTCACCGTTAAGACCAGTGGTAATCATGTTGGAAATGATTCGCAAATGAAAATATCAGAGATGCGAGACCCGAGATTTGGACCCGCTTCACTCGGTTTCCCAAGCGAGCGCGCTACCACTGGGCTACCACTGCCTTTTGCTTTGAATATCATTCCATAATAAATATTTAAGTTAGCTCAAGTTTGTTTTATTCTATTTTTTATATGAATATGTAAAATTATTATTTATATATAAATAAATATTATAAACATATTTTTTATATTAGTATTTAAAATATCACTGAGTAATTAGCGAAAGTCCTAAATATATATCTGAGTAAATGGTGATTTGGTAATAATCTAACGTTTATTGGAATTTCATAAAAAATTGTTGTATGTAAAATATACAAGAATTAATATACATGTGTATAAGAAACTAAAAATTACGAGTGTTGTTCGCATTATACGATTTTTATTAAAATTTTATGTACTCAGGATTAAAAAAAACTTATTTCGATATGTTTTATGTATTAAGTGTTAATATAAGTACAGTGTAGTGAATGTAAGTACATAAATCTAATAGGTATATAAATATCTCGCGTCACGGTGTTTGTGGGCGCACCCCTCCGAAACGGCTCGACTGATTTTAGTGGGTTTTTTGTATATTTGATAGGTATGAAAATAGGACGTAAAGTATTTTTCACGCTCCTTCTCCTGTCCCCCCCCCCCCCCATTTTTTAAATAATTAGAGGCGAACCCGAGCGGAGCGACGGTGAATCGTTAGTATCATTATAACTTAATTACAATATTTCTTTAAATGGATACAACGATAAAATAAATATAAATACTATATTAAGTAAAGAAATTGAAAGAAAAAATTGAATAAAAAGAAACGGATGGGAACCGCTTTCAAAATAAACACGTAAATCCTCTTCGACCGTTCTACCCTTCAATAGCAGGGGCTTGTGAAATATCACCAGTGGTTCACTATTGTTTGACTATCTATCCTGCTTGCTCCTGCTTGCTATAAAAACATTACTTTAATAGATTAATATTATATTATTATACTCTTGGAAAATTAAGTACTTCAGGTTCTTTTACTGTTTTTAATTCTTTTAAGTTTTTGTAGGAACTTGTAAGGTGCAATGTAGCGCACGTGTCACGTTTCCTATTACAAGATGGATTCTGACAGGGAAAGATTGCTTTAAATCTCCGGAGTGCTAGCAAAAATATAAGTTAACTTCTTCTTAATCAAACAAGTCTAGAGAAAAAGTATTACAAAATATAATATTAATAAAGTAGATTTCAAATATTTAAGAACATTTCGAAGTACCTAAACTAAAGAACGCTTCAAAACTTCTCAAAGAAAAAAGAAGAAAGCTTTGAAGCTTTTGTATTCGAAAAATCATTATATGATATATTTATTATGTAATTTTTATATTATTTACTGAGTTTGCTTCGACTATACTTCTCAAGTCTGAGGCTTTTTCATTCCAAACTGATGGTTGACTGACATGACATGATGTTTAGAAAAAAATGCAAAAATTTAATGCAATGAATAATTTCTTTTTATTTTTATTTTGATATAATAAAATCATATTAAAACACCCTTAAAGAAACAATAAATAACTGACCACGTAAAAATTGGACCTACGATCTCCAAACGATTGGATAGTGTCAGCAAAGAATTATGTTATGGAAGTCTTTTACAAAACATTTTGCTCGTGAGTGACAGATATATTTATATCTGTTATGCTCATTTGAGCATAGGTCAAGTGATAAGATACATATATAAGACACGAACTACTTACCCTCACTCGGGTGCATCCCTAGGTACCTAACAGTAGCCTATGTGCTACTTCAGGTCATAGTCCATCTGAGTATATACTAGCCCATTATATTAAAATATAAACTTTGATTTCAATAAAATCCGAATAAAATCTCTACATATAATAAAATTATAACCAAGCCAAATCTGTACATTAAATATTTTTTGGAAAATCTTATTGAAATAAACATTATTATCGATACAGAGGCCGAATCTATAGTTTTTAGAATTTTTTGCTGTCTGTCTGTAACCGCATCACAAAAAACCACTGGAGGGATTTTTGAAATTTGGTATGGTGATAGCTGGTTATCGGGATCAACATATAGGATACTTTTTACTGCGGGAAAATTTCTTATTTCTGAGAAAAAATACAAAAACTGCAATGTAAGAGTGTACTAATATGTAAAACCTAAAAATTTGGTTTTTGGTTATCTGAACGCGGGCGGAGCCGCGGGCAATGCTAGTTATTAATATAAAATGAATAGGATTTGTAAGTTTATGAGTGCTTTGTTTTTACGGAGATCTACAATAGCGTATTTTCTCTTTAACCCAACGTGATAGCTTTTATGATAATAAATACTTACAATTACGTATACAATTTAGGATGGAGCTAAAAAAACTTCCTTTTTTTCTTAGCTTGGGGGTAGAATTTGTATTTTATAAAAACGACAAAATTTAAAAAAAAAAATACTCAATATCTTAAAGTGGCCCACTGCTTTATAAAATAATAAATTTAATTTTTTTTGAATGGATTTTTTTTGCTTTGAATGTTTTTTTTTCCCATAACCATCTTTGATAACATTCAAGAATTGACGACAATAATAATTTTCTACCCAACTTTCACTGTATTATTGCATTATTGCAATTTTAAAATAGTTGATAAAAACTTTTTAACAAAAAAATAAAAACCGACTTCAAACAAAAGCACTAAAAAGTAAAAAATAACTGATTGGTAGTTTTCATTTACTATACATACCTAATCAAATATTTTCGAAGTCGGTGTGCTTTGCTTTGTATGGGCTGGCACCGATTTCGAAAATATTTGATTAAGTATGTATTTAATAAGTAGGCTTTAATTACTTAGCCAAAGCACACCGACTTCGAAAATATTTGATTAGGTATGTATAGTAAATGAAAACTACCAATCAGTTATTTTTTACTTTTTAGTGCTTTTGTTTGAAGTCGGTTTTTATTTTTTCAACCGACTTCAAAAAGGAGGAGGTTCTCAATTCGACTGTATTTTTTTTGTTTTTTTTTTATGTTTGTTACCTCAGAACTTCATCATTTATTAACCGATTTGGACAATTTTTGTTTTGTTTGAAAGGGTATACTTCCAGATTGGTCCCATTTAAATTTAAAAAAAAATACCACCCCTAAGGGTGGAAAAATAGCTAATAATGAATTTAACCTACTTCTAATTGTCATATTGACTTGAAACTTTGCAAGTGTTTCTATTTCCGTTGATAGTACAGTGGTTCGGTATTATTGACCTGATCTGATGGTAAAGCCAGAAGGTGGATAGGTGGAACTCTTCAACGACTAATAGTAGATACTTTGAGTTTGGGCTTATTTTGTTTGGTTTGACAAGCCTAACAATTTAGAATTCTTACTTTGCTACTACTGTCTACACTAAAAAGGGAAAAATAAAAACTTTTTAACAAAAAAATAAAAACCGACTTCAAACAAAAGCACTAAAAAGTAAAAAATAACTGATTGGTAGTTTTCATTTACTATACATACCTAATCAAATATTTTCGAAGTCGGTGTGCTTTGCTTTGTATGGGCTGGCACCGATTTCGAAAATATTTGATTAGGTATGTATTTAATAGGTAGGCTTTAATTACATAGCCAAAGCACACCGACTTCTAAAATATTTGATTAGGTATGTATAGTAAATGAAAACTACCAATCAGTTATTTTTTACTTTTTAGTGCTTTTGTTTGAAGTCGGTTTTTATTTTTTTGTTAAAAAGTTTTTATTGTTAAAAAGTTTTTATTTTTCCCTTTTTAGTGTAGACAGTAGTAGCAAAGTAAGGATTCTAAAGTGTTAGGCTTGTCAAATCAAACAAAATAAGCCCAAACTCAAAGTATCTACTATTAGTCGTTGAAGAGTTGCACCTATCCACCTTCTGGCCTTGCCATCAGATCAGGTCAACAACACCGAACCACTGTACTATCAACGGAAATAGAAATACTTGCAAAGTTTCAACTCAATATGACAATTAGAAGTAGGTTAAATTCATCATTAGTTGTTTTTCCACCCTTAGGGGTGGTATTTTATTTTGAAATTTAAATGGGACCAATCTGGAAGTATACCCTTTCAAACAAAACAAAAATTGTCCAAATCGGTCAATAAATGACGGAGTTCTGAGGTAACAAACATAAAAAAAAAGCAAAAAAAAATACAGGCGAATTGAGAACCTCCTCCTTTTTGAAGTCGGTTGAAAAAAAATAACATGTAAGTTTTTTGTCCAACAGTGAAAGTTGAGTAGAAAATGATTAGGTATATACCTCAATTCTTAAATGTTTCCAAAGATGATCACGGGGAAAAAATCATTCAAAGCAAACATTTTAATTAATTAATTATTTATCTTAAAAGTTAGTGGGCCACCTGAAAATTTAGAGTATTTTTTTTTATTTCAATAATTTTGTTTTTTTATAAGCTAAATTCTACCTCCAAGCTAAGAAGAAAAAAACAAATTTTTTGCTCCACTTAAGTATACATATCAGATTACTATAAATACGAAAATGTGTATATGTATGTGTGTACGCGTGTTTCTTACTTCTTAACGATAAAAGGACTCGACCGATTTGAATGGAATTTAGTACATAGATAGACTATAACATGGAGTAACACAAAGAATATAAGAACGGTAATATATGCATTACCGTGATATAAGGTACGTACGAGTAAGTAATGCTATTATTATATAAAGAACTATATGTAAATAATTACTTTACAAATAATAATCCATTATTGTAAGTTGGTAAATCAATATTTTACTTAGTAAAACAACATACATTACTACCTAATTGTGAGCTATTAGCATAATTTCATAGATATTATTTCATTACTAACTGTTATTTTACATAACATGACAAAATTACCTACTACGAGTATGTCTATAATACAATAGCGACTCACCCTCGCTTTGATCATACAAACTTAAATCCCTATTTTCATCCCCTTAAGGGATGATTTCCGGGATAAAAGGTATCCTTTGTCCTTCCCAGGGTCTCAAGCTGTTTTCTTACCAAATTTCATCTAAATCGGTTTAGAAGATCCAGAGATTACCCCCTACAACCTCACAAACTTTACCTTTTTATAATATTAGTATAGATATATGTACTAGTGCTCGCCCAGTGGTCAAAAATCAAAATTCAATAAATAATCATTTTTTTCTAAAGCTAGCCAAACTAAACAACAAAAAAGAAACACGATTAACAAACAGAGGAGAAAAAGTACTAAACATTTTTGTCTTTATCTATTCATACATACACAGATAACGAAAACATAAAAAAAAGTTTATCGTATTCACTGAACAAATGTTTATTTAGATCTGTTATCACTTATATCTGTAAATAGCATTTGTAATAATATATTTCTCTACTTCATTTATAAGAGATCTATCCTTATATAATGTATTATATAAATATTTGCTTTATATATTTAACATGATTGAAGCAAGTAAAATTAATTATCTCGACTGTAGGTCATTAAGCCCTGTGGCAAATTAAATCTTCTGGCTATTGTCATACTTACTGTAAACTTGAGTTGTTCACTTATTAGGTGATATAAAAGTAAATCCCTGGGGCCTTTGTCAATATGCAAATTTGTTTGAACCTCAGCTATATTGTTCTTGGTAGCTTCAGAGTAATTTAGTTGCGTCATAGAAAGAGACATGATACCATTCCGTTCTGTTTTCCTCTTTCCGCCTTCGAAACCTCCAACACGAACCAAGTTGCGGTACAACTCTTGTATTCAGACAATAATAATCTAATGTAAATAATAATAAACCAAAACATGGAAAGACTATGATATTATTAGTAATAGCCATATATAAAATTACAAAATTCCTAGTACCATACATATATAAAATTCCGGTATATGGAACTTGGGCGCATCCAATACGTCCAAGAGAATAATTCGCTAGGAAAAGCGAAAATAATTATAAGTTAAATCAAAAGAAAGATGTTCTCTTTAACTATAATTAATAGTCGATTAATACAGTTATTATATTATCTTAGTGCCATATTATTTGTACACAATCTCATTAACTCGATCCCTTGTGTATGATAGAGCACGATCTAATACTTTTTTGCTACTTATAGTATTTATTCAGGACTGGTGTAAAAATTACTTTTTTATTTGTATTAATATTATATTTTTGTGGGTATTCAAACGAATAAATTATAAATGCCTCTTGAGACAAGTAGAACAATATATTACTGCATTTTTCTGACAAATATATTACGTGTATACATTTATTTTAAAACTTCTTCTTTACATATAAATTTCCGATTTGTATATGTTCGTAATTGTTCTACCCCTAAATGGCTTAACTGATTTTGATGAAATTTTTTATTATACTTGAGGTTACCTAGATACTCGTAGTTCTTAACTAATTAAAGGCCATAGACCCACCTACTGAATGCATTAGTTATGTAAAAAAACTTCTTAAAGAATTTGATTTAGACTATCTTTTAGAATGGTAAGCATTAACAAAATTTACAAAAGAATGTTCAACAGTCGAATTTACGGCAATTTAGAAAGCCACGATATTTTCTCAGAGTTATATTGAAACAAAGTAGTTCCTACACAATTCTTCTCATTAGAGACAATACCGTACCGGTAGCTGTTTTCGGCCTTTGGAATGAAAATAAACGTATTTGTTCTACTCGAGAATTCTTTGTGTATGCGGCGGAATACCTTTTAGATGTTTGTGGAATAGTTTAAGTGGTATTTCGGCTATTCCTAATTTTCGTATGTCGCTTTTCCTTATACAATCATTGATATAACGTCAAAATTGTCATATTTACTAACTTTTATGTACTATTATATATTATGATATAGATAATATAATGCCGTAATAATTAGCTAATACTTTAAAATATATATATATATATATATATATATATATATATATATATATATATATATATATATATAATAAGATTGTAAGAGTTTTAAATAACTTTAAATAATAATCATCATGACGGAGGGAGCTCGGGCTGTTTTATTTGAACACGTACTATCTTATTTCTTATAAAAAAATTATATTCAAAATAAATTAATGTCAATATAAATTTAGATTTAAAACATCTGGTATTCGAATATAAATTTCTAAAATATTTAAATTATTATTTCAGTATATGGAACTGTAAGCAATATTCCATATTGAATTTATTTTATTACGTCCGGGATCACTTTAACAAGTTATTTCCTATCGCATACTATGATGTCATGAGCACGTACGAAATAAAATCACGTTCGTTGTTTATCAGTTGTTTTAATAGTATTTGTGCCGTCGTACATATTAATATGCATATTTTTAAATTACATTGTAATTATTATTTATCTGGTGGTCACCGTTGTCGGGGCGGTGAGGATGTCAACCTGAAATAAACAAAAAATTGAAATAAATACCCATACTATCCACTAGCATTACAAAACACAAACGAAATAACACTGAATAAGAATAAGGCCATCTCATCTATACAGATAAATAAAATTTAAGTGTCACTTTGTAATGTCAAAATAACAGCGTTTTACTAAACGCATATGAAATTATATACGGTACTTATAAGAAAAACACGATTTTTAAATTTTTGTCTGTTTGTTCCGGATAATCTCTGAAATGACTGGACTGATTTTGACGGGACTTTCACTGGAAGATAGCTGATGTTACAGGGAGTACATAGGCTACTTTTATTTTAGAAAAAGAATTAGGGTTCCTCTTAAAAATTATTAAAACGTACTAAATGGATGAACCCAAGCGAAGCGAGGTTGAGTCGCTAGTACGTACATAAATTAAATATTTGTATTTACGTCTTCTATATATTTGCCTAAAAAACTCCCTGCTCAAACTGAATTTAAATTTTATATAGTAGTAAACTTACATAATTATATCTTCACAAAATACATGAATATAAAAATAATAGTGCAATTTGCAAAGTGCCAATAAATTACAATTGATCTTGTCCGAAAAACATTCAAACTGACTTAAACCATCTTAGATATAATCTGTATGGATTTGAGCACTTTCCTATAAATAAAAAAAGCTAAACATTTAAACCGAACCGTAGTAAATTGTTAATCTACATGTTAGGCAGCCATAAATAGTGTATGAGTCATTGGCTTCAAACCACAAAACGTATAAGCAGAAGTAAGAATATACTAAAAATAGCTTACCACTTTGGAGAACTTATTAAGTTGGTCCCCGAGGGCACTGAAAATAGGTTGGAGTTGTTTTTCGTTGACTTCACTTACAGCAGCGGCTAACGTCTTGTCCATACAGTCACGGAACCGATCCATGTTCCGCTGGAACGAATCTACTATGCTATTTGATGTTGAACTCTCTACGTCCCTCTTAACAAAAGCATTCGCCTGTGAAATATTTTTTCTTTCATTACAGTCATCATTACAGTCTTTTATTTTATATAGGACTTGTGTTTTTACGTACATTGTTTGCATAATACATATTATAACTATAAATATAAATAAATATAAAAAATTATAAAAGACCAACTGACAGACTCATGTGATGCCAATTGCTTATGATGGACAAAACGGAAGATTTTAATAGTGGTGTTAAAAAGTATAAATATTGATAAATACCTTATTTTTTTATGTTATTTTCGTTTTTGAGTATATAAAAGTATTTATTGGAGTTTTCTTATTTCATTTACAGTGTGACTTATGATTTTTAGGGACACTTAAAGAAATAAGTTTTGCTTAGATGACATATTTATTTAATAAAAAATAATTTTCAATTTAAATGACTCACCAATGAAATATTTAATACTTACGAGTATGTACGGATAAAAATATTAATCTTTTGGCCTCCTAAATATAAACAGAATGGTAAAATTATACTTCAATTTATCGAAATTATTAATACGATAACCCTCTTTAACCCGTGACTTTCAAAAGCCTGACTGTGTAAAAGGCGAACTAAAAAGATGAAAACAAGTTGACGAAGGAACATAGTATAATGGAGTCGGAGACATACATATATACATATTATGTACTCGTTTTAGAATAGCTGCGTGTGACTGATTTTTTTATTTTTGTAAATAATTTTTTATTTGTTGTTTCTTAGCATTTCTCATCCTAAATTACATTGAAATATATAACTTGTATATATATTTGTAAGGCATTTATAAAACCCTTTATTTCGATATATTTCTTATTAATAATTATTTTAAGAAATCGGCTTAAACTTTAAACCGAGGAATAGATAATAAATTTTATACTATTACAAAGTATACAGTATCAAAAAGCAATCGCAAATGTCTAATTTTCAACCTATTAGGTATGTTACATAATCAATTATTATTTTTCATTTGGCCTCCAAAATTAACCCTTGAAATTATAATTCGATTATAATTTAATCTACATTTTCTTTATTGAGTCACCTAAATCTCAGTATCATATGTGCCCATTATTTTGTTTCGAGAAAATGTTGACAATCAAAAAGAAAAATGTAAGTTTTCGTTCACGTTGTGAGGTTTAATTTTGTTATCGATGTTTGTAACTTACGTCAGCTTAATATGAGATACCGTTTCATAATTTAATAGAAAGATTCATTAACTTAATTGATATATAAGTATCATACTTTTCTTTCAAACACCAAAATAATTGTGACAAAAGCATAGTCTTCAATATTTTATATATCTAAATTAATCAGGTCACTGCATCTGGCAAGAGTCCAGCTTTATCGTCGTCATCGTAAATTATATTATTTTAATTGCCTTTTGCTATATAATTAATAGATTAAATATTCAAGTATTTGCGGCAAATGAAGAAAATATATAGAAAAAACTAAAAGATTCGCAATGTAAGTAAATAATACATTTACGTTGACATAATATAAATTACTAATGCAAAAGTTTGTCCTTCTTTCTCAAAATAATTGGACAACGGTTCCATGTTATATAAAGTTAGTGTTTTGTTCGGATAGAGACATAGGTTTTTCATCGTAGTATAACATTTAATATAATAATACTAGCAATTTCTTCCTGCTTCACCTGCAATGCAGAAAGCAGATAAATAATTAATGCAGAAAGAAATAAAGTTAATATATATAATATATATATATATATATATATATATATAATATATATATATATATATAATATCTATATATATAATATATATATATATATATATATATATATTAGATCCTCCCTCCAATACGAGGGGGATCAGGCAATAGTTCACCACGCTGGCAAATTGTGGGTTGGCGGACATCATATCAGTAATACATAGTCTTTTATTCCATTCTAGCCATTAAAACGTACCAAGGGATGAAATCGAGTGAAGCGAGGGTGAGCCCCTAGTGTAGGATAAAATGAGGATCACTGGTAACTGAGAAGTTGGAATTTAAACTAAAGTCTACCATCATCTAAAACTTAATAATAAACTCAAAAGTACTCACGTTTTCTATCACACATAATGTACAAAGCAAAAACATTTTCCAATTCATTGTAGAGTTGTTTTAAAAAGATGATCTTATACTGTCAATGGTGTACTTTGACTTCGTTTTATGTACTATGCTGAGTACATAGCTTTGTTCAATATGTAAAATAAATATTGTAGTCAATATAATAAAGTGTGTTTATTTTTATTACACTCTAGCAAACCGGTCTCGCTTCGATCAGGTCTTAACTCACTCGTAGATATTCAATAACTTTTCTGTACTAGAAATATTTAATATATACAACCAACTTAATACTTCCTTAGATATAAGCAAATATTTGACATTTTAAATAAAACTATCTTTTCGAATTATTTCGCGGATTTATTTTGATTTTTGGTTCCCGACGTTTCGAATGCTTCACAGCAATCATGGTCACGGGAGAGACTAAGGTTTTAGACGAAACGTTGACGAAATAATAATCTTTAGCACACAAACGTGGTTTAATTTTTTTCTGAATTTACCAATAGACATATTTCATAGCTCATGAAAATGAAGGTATATATTAAGATTTTACTTAGAGAAATCTCGGAGTTTTAAAGTTACTCAAAGATGTTGAACTATGAATAGTATATTATAATTTTAAATAAAAAAAGTTTGGATCTCCTCTTACAAAAAACTGCAAAAAAGGAAAGAGTAAAGAAATTATAATAATTTAATACACGACAATATAATTTGGCATACATATTTGCGTTATAAATATTTATACAAAACAAAGCTTAAACATTTATTATTACAATTTCACATTATAAATAAATCGATTATAGGATTTAAGGTGCGATAGCAGGTTCAGTAGTGTCTTCATCCTTTTTAGGTAGTGATTTTTCTGGAACTAGCTGAATAACCATATCATCAATACATTCATCTTCATCATCACTAGACCGATCGAATAATGTATCGAACTGAAAGAAAAAACACGATTAGTAATTTTCAGGGATTCATATATGAACAATCGGATTTGAACCCCATTACTGAGCCTACGACATCTGTTGTTTGTCTGTTTTACCTTTGAAGAAATTATTTATTGAAAATATTTTGTAGATATCGTAAATATTCTAATATTATATTCCAAAAAATAGTCATTTTAAATCAAGTTATATAACAAAAGTTGAAAAAATCAAGACAATGCTTTTATATAAAAAAGAGCTTTTTTATAAAACATAATAAAAGCTCAATGGGAAGAAGCGACGACTAATAAAGGGAAATTAAGCTTTATCACTACATACATAGTACCAAATAACGAGTTAACGCGTTTGCTTTTATGTTAGAGCTAAACACTTAATGGATTTCGATCCGTTCAAAATAAACCATTATCCCAGAAGGTTTTAGTTTCTATGCATACATTAAAACACAAATCGGGTTTGACTAACATTAAATAGTTTTTGAATTGTTTAAGCTGTGAAAATGCTTGGAGTAGATTTTAATCTCACAGTTAATTTGACAGTTTTCACACAACTGTCAGTTTTTGAATCTTGACGCGAAAATAGCGTGAATAATTAAAAATGTGCTAAACATAAATCTAAAATTTGTATACTTAACAACATATCCAGTAGGTATATTTTATTTCGATCATTGCACACCTGTAGGACAAGTTAGTAAAACTTGAACTTTTATAATTTAATTATAAAGTTTTATTATGTATAAGTTTACAACTCTATGTTTTATTTTTCATTTTATTTTAATTTAATATTGGATTAGAGTTTCTTTTTTGTTTTTATTAATGCAGAATTTCTTAAACCTAACTTTGCATTGTGTTTCTCTTTTACTTGTGAACATTGTTGGCTAATGTATATGTTATTAATTCTATACATATTATGTAATATGAAAGCTGTATGTTTTTCGTAATAAACAAAGAAATTAATTAATTAAAATATCTGGAAATAAATAAGTTAACCTGCCTAAATTAATAAAAGAATAAAAAAAACATTTTTTTATAATATGATGTGTCGTAACTTTAAAAAATCGGATTTCTTTACATAATATAAATGTCATTCACTCAAAAACTTGTATCTGAATATTATTTCTAATAAATAATAAGTCAAACCCAAAATCTTAAAAAATATACAATATTAGTAGTTTTATAGTCATAGCAAAACAAATAAAGGGCTAAAAAAAGGACACGAACAGAATGTGTGGTGTGTTATATACTCATTAATAAAATGAAAATATGTCGAAAGTATCAACAACTTTAAGTTTTTAAGTAATCACAATAGAATAAAGATGTTTATTCTAAAATTTCCTTTAATATTAGAATTAATCTTTTGTTTTTACTATAATATTGCGAGTATAAGTTCGTAATTTTAAGAACTGTGTGTGATTTTGATGAACTCAATGACGTAATAAAATTACCGCGAACTGATATTATGATATTACACCAGTATTTATTAAATTATCTTTATGAATGAAGCTACGAACTGGAGGTCCTTGACCTCTGAATAACTCTGAGATAAAATACGCGAAATATTTCAGATTAAAGAATAGTTTTGAACAATGTTCATTAACTTTATCGTTTTATTTTCGCAATAAATTAAAAATATCCGCCAAATGCGAGATTTATTTGTATTTTTAGTGTTACGTACTATTTTACTCGTGCGATACTGAAAATTTTATAACAATCTTTTATATATTAGAGAACATAATTATTTTAATTCTTTCTTATTATAATTTAATGAACAAAATGTTATAAATATTAGATGATTTGGAAATAGTTCTTTAAAGATCTTTCAATTCAATCGCTCAAGATGACCGCCAGAAATGAACTTCAAATATAAGAAATTAACAATATAAAATTACAACATATTCACAAAACTTTTACCCATAGCAAATAGAATAGGCAATGAAAAGTATGTACTTATAAAAATTATCTATCCGTCTAAAATTTTCTCTGTTAAATATATTTAAATAAACCTGTTTATTCTTTACACAATTTGAGTCCCTCTTAGAATAACTACAAGAAGAATGACTATTGAAAAATGCTATGCTGAGCACTATATTCAGTACAGACCACCTTGACATATATTATCTTAAAATTTAATGCTCCGATATCGAATCTACGATACTCGTTTCACATAATGAAAGACATTCGATACATTTGTTTCTAGTTAACCGATTATATTGGTATGTATGTCCATTTACTTTGTTAACTAGACAACTAAAAAATCCAATCAAAGTTAACTAAACCGACTGCAAATGCAATTCACGCAAATAAAAAGAATTAACAAACGAACAGTAATTAAAGTTCTATTTTATATACAAATATGCCCATCAACATCGTAATAGAACAAATAGGAAACTTGTGTGTGGTATTTAGTTAATCTTTAAAGTACTCGTAATTCCACTACTTATGGATATGAGCTAGCATTTACTTTGACCACTTAATAACATGATTTCTAGTAATATAAACTATTATTTCGAAATGAAAACTCATATTTGTGCTTTGGCAATAACCGTGATATTGAAATTGGAGTCTACAAACGAGTGAACATTTTAAACGGTTTATATGCTGAATTTTCAATTATAATTTAGTTTGAATGCCATTTCATGACCCGATAATAAGATGAAATTTGAGTTAAGTTATAGGACGGTATATTACAGTAAGCCTCAGCTGTATAATGAAGGGCATATAAAATCTAGCTTAAAAATCACATTTAATAATAATATCATTTAAACAATTAAAATGTATTATACTGAAACTAGTTCGACCGTTCTCAAATGACGTACAAATACCTACGTTTGAGGAGTCAGAGGCATACAAGAAATTTTGAGCTTTTTTGCTTTTATCTCCTAATTGGACTACTAATATAAATGTGAAAATTTGTGTGTGTCTGTATGTTTGTTATTTCTTCACACAAAAACGGCTGGACTGATTAAGATGAAAACAGTTGGCACAAATAGATTATAGCCACGAGTAACACATTGGCTGCCGTTATGCTTCTATAGACACACCCGAGCCGTCGCCAATATGTTATAAAAACGTTTATAATTACTAAAAAAATTGTAAATTTAAGAAAAATATAAAGAACATACCAAAAAGTTAATATATGGCAAAATAGCCTCCAATTCTTCGGTGATCCTCTCATCCATTTGCTCAAGCTCACTGACATAGGGTGTGAGATGGTAGTCAGTAGTATCCGTCGAGTTCTTTACTAAAAGTTGCAATCCAGTCGAGTTAAACGATGACGAACTTTCCGTATCAACTGGGAGACTTCGTACCTTTGTAAATATAGTAAATTAGTAAGCCACCTGCCTTTTAGATATACAGGTTTCTTCACGATGTTTTTCTATACCGTAAGATAAATGGTAATTATGTTGGCAATGATTCGCACATGAAAATATCAGAGGTGCAGGACCCGAGATTTGAACCCGCTTCACTCGGTTACCATAGCGAGCGCGTTACCACTAGGCTACCATTGCCTTTTAATTAGAACAGTTTATTTTTATAGTTTTTTTTAAATGGAAGACTAAATAAGAAGACTTTTGACATTAATCTAATACTTCTCTTTTTAAACAGACAATGCGTCGGAGCTTCAACTCCGACGTCTTTTCCTTTTTTTTCTTTTTTTTTTAATTATATAATTTGTCACAAATAAAAAAAATAAAAAAATATAATATCTATGCTATGTGGATATAGTATACCTACACGATAAAATTCAATAATAAAAAATACTTACACTACAAATCACAGTAGCTAAAACAAAAATATAAAATGTCGCCATTTTGTTTAAACTCAAAACAAAACTAAACTAAGCCTCACTGGATAGTCCACCTGTTTAAATATAAATGCATTTTATTGTTATAAAAAAATACCTAAAAAGTCACGTTCTATTAAAATTATCTTTCCCGGACGCAAACCGTCTATTTCTAAGTAAGACATTACGGTGTCCAACAGTGATAACGTCGGTTAAACGGTGTAAATGGGCAATGAAAATTATTTACTTATAAATATTTTCCATTTGCTCTTCATTATCGCTCTTGAGAATTTCAAACAATAAGATAAAACTAACATTATTCTTTAGAGTTGTTAAATTGTAATGAACTGAGAGAATGAACGAGAGTTGAAGTCTATAAAACTAAATAAACTGTTTGTTTATGTTTATTAATTATTTTTAATTTCATTTTATACATAATTATAATATTTAATTAAAAAGTTTGGTAACTTATGTAAATAGCATCGACGTTATTAAGATATTAGTATGAATAAATATTAATTAAAATATTAAATACAAATGTTGGGACTTAGGTAAGTAAAACCTATCATAAACAATGATTAATTTCAATGTTAACACTTGCATAACTGCATTCTAAGAGCTAAATAATATTTTATCATAAATCATAGATAAAATAATATATAAGATAAAATCATTTTTTTAATCATCTAAGGAAATATGTTTGTGATTTGTTGGTCGAAAAGTATCATAGTCAAGTATATGTAGATCATTTAATATTGTACCGTTATGTTATTGATATATTGCAAAAGACATTAAGGACTCATTTATTATTATAATATTTTTACAAAGTCTAAAATATTTCCAACAAATATTTACAAAATAACCAATTTCTTTTGAATTGTTTAAGAATACTGTTAAATGACCTTCAACGCGTTTCACGTAGTCTACCAAAAAAATTAACCCCTTCAGAGGTGTTTGCATAAAACGAAGAGCATATACGATGACTTCCGACCCGGAAACTAGGGCGTATCAAGCATTGCCCCTAATGTGAGTGCTGCTTCAACCTTTTTCTTTAGTTAGAATGCTATGACGATGCATCATTCTTTTATTGCTTTGGAATGGCTTCAAAGATGTAAGAAAATTTTGAAACAATAGAAAATGTGGAACTGATTTTGATGATAATGATGAAAAAAAATCCCAAGAAGGGTTGATGGTCAGGCGGCTGGTTGTAAAACTTTTGCCGAATCCTATCAGCAGTACCTACGAAAGATGTACTGCGCCGACCCAAAGTATGTAATTGGAAAATGGGCAGAGAGATAATGAGAATATATCAAACTGAAACTAATATTATGTCTATACACGTAATAATATGAAAAACAGCTTTATACTTCTATTAATTTCGATTAAATCATCAAAAATAAAAACTTTTTAACAAAAAAATAAAAACCGACTTCAAACAAAAGCACTAAAAAGTTAAAAATAACTGATTGGTAGTTTTCATTTACTATACATACCTAATCAAATATTTTCGAAGTCGGTGTGCTTTGGCTAAGTAATTACCTACCTATTAAATACATACCTAATCAAATATTTTCGAAATCGGTGCCAGCCCATACAAAGCAACTTCGAAAATATTTGATTAGGTATGTATAGTAAATGAAAACTACCAATCAGTTATTTTTAACTTTTTAGTGCTTTTGTTTGAAGTCGGTTTTTATTTTTTTGTTAAAAAGTTTTTATTTTTACCTTTTTAGTGTAGACAGTAGTAGCAAAGTACGAATTCTAAAGTGTTAGGCTTGTCGAATCAAACAAAATAAGCCCAAACGCAAAGTATCTACTATTAGCCGTTGAAGAGTTCCACCTATCCACCTTCTGGCCTTACCATCAAATCAGGTCAACAATACCGAACCACTGTACTATCAACGGAAATAGAAACACTTGCAAAGTTTCAAGTCAATATGACAATTAGAAGTAGGTTAAATTCATTATTAGCTATTTTTCCACCCTTAGGGGTGGTATTTTTTTTTTTTGAAATTTAAATGGGACCAATCTGGAAGTATACTCTTTCAAACAAAACAAAAATTGTCCAAATCGGTTCATAAATGACGAAGTTCTGAGGTAACAAACATAAAAAAAAAAAAAAAAAAAAAAAACAGTCGAATTGAGAACCTCCTCCTTTTTGAAGTCGGTTGAAAATATAGTCCCTTTAATTAAATTTAATATATAATTTTCTTTTTGTAAGAATGTGGTTGGTTTATTTTTTATCTTATTATTTCTTGTATATTCGACCCAGTCAAAAAACATCCATGGCTAGACATATCTCGAAAATTTCTACGCCAACCTTTTTTATCCACTCAAATCCATCCATCTCTATCCATACATTTCCATTTTGATACATTCACCAGGGCCTTGTTAGGCCTCCGCTTTCGATAATCATTTGCCACAAAACAACTCTTCCGCCAAATCGACCACTTCTTCTCTGAGCAACGGGTCACACCCACTTATTAACAATAATTACAAAAAATTAATGAAAAATGATACATAAAGTGTATAATATAATAAAATGCACTGTCGCTATTAAATTCATTTTATAATATGCCATGTACACTGTACAGATAGCCGGATAAAAGTGTGCTTAATAAATACAAAACTATAAAGTCTTCGCCATAGAGCATAAAAAGAAGTATTACCAGAGCATAACATTCTTGAAAGTCACTTTATGTAGCAAAAAGTCCCATATGATATTCCAAAGACATTTGTTTTCAAAGTATTATTTAATGTAGATTTCATATCGTAGCGCTTCCGCTACATTACTTCAAAGTTTCGGTTAAGAATTTTTAGTTAAATGTTCCCTCTAACATTTTTAAGGATTTATAGCTCAAGTGTTGATACATGTCATATTTTCGAAAAACTATAAAAATTCAAGTAACTACTTTTTTATTTATCTTTTGCGTTATTAGTACTTGTTAATTATATTATATTTAACACTTCCGGGTAAATTTCTAAGAAATTAATCAAATTTCTAAGAAATCTATTGTTAACTGTAATGCCGGCGTGTCCGCGGTCGTGCAGGGATTAAAAAAGAAATTGTTTTAAAAGAGAAGACGTTAAGCTCCTTTAAAAAGTTATATTTTAATGTTTTATTTAATCTAACTTAACATGTTAGTCACGTATCTCTTTCATACTATATTCCTGAACAAAGAATATTAGCAAACTCGCTTAAAGTTGAGATGGGATGAGACATAAAGTTTCACTGAGATTTCTTTAGAAAATTGAATATTCATTGTGACAACGGTTGATATCATGATCGTTGACTTTTTGTTTTAAATTTTATAAAGTGAATTAAAATAAGAATGATATAATATTAAATTTATAATTCAAAAAAATTAAATAATACAATTATAATTTATAATATCTACATGAATTTTGTATATTATATACCTGCTGTATGACGAGAACTTTTTAATGGTATATATGACTTCGGTTGAAAAAATAAACTGATTTGTTAAATTATTTGTTATTTCTATCAAGAGTTCTGTGTTAAATAACAATTTTTTCTTTGTATAATTTAGATTCTATTATATGAGTATTCATTTAAATCCCATTATTATTCTCCCATTCCATTAATATTATAAATGCGAAAGTTTGGATGGATGTTTGTTACTCAATCGCGCTAGAACAGCTGGGCGGACGGATCTGGATGAAATTTGGCACGGATATAGATTACAATCTAAAATAGCACACAGGTTACATTTTATTCCGGAAAAATGTACGGTTCCCGTGGGATAGATTTGTTTTTCACTAGGGACGAACCCGAGTGAAGCGAGGGTGAGGTGCTAGTATTTTTAGATATTGCTTTTCAGGTACGCAAAATAATAAATAGAGAAATCATTAATTTAGTCGAATTCAACACGAATTTACTACGAACAGATAGATTTGATACGAAATCGCAAAAACTAAATCTTTTCAAATTTAACTACAAAAGGAATCTTTCTGGTGAAAAAAATAAGGAGCATTCCTTACAGGAAACATTCATTCTAGCATTTCGTAGAAAGGAAAAACAAAGTAATAAATCAATAAGTATGAGAAGAAAGTTTTTTTACAATATTCTTTGATGTTCCCTTAGAAAGTA
This sequence comes from Brenthis daphne, assembly GCA_947093115.1. NCBI lineage: Eukaryota > Metazoa > Arthropoda > Insecta > Lepidoptera > Nymphalidae > Brenthis > Brenthis daphne. The sequence continues at coordinate 25,822,433 of OX352475.1, forward strand.
GACTCAAAGTTCTTTGTTTTTAGCTTTCTGTTCGTATTACGATTATATTAACTAGATAGAAACAAACATCTTTATCACGTACAATATAAATTATTGTACCGTACAAAAATCAACCTAAAATCTCTGTCATCTTAACCACAGCTAATATTAACCTTTTACGTTTCAAATACGAGTTTACATGACAATTTCATCGTAAATTTTCTATACTAATATTATAAACGTGAAAGTAACTCTGTCTGTCTGTTACCAAGACATGTAACGCTTAAACCACTGAACAGATTTTGATGAAATTTGATAAGGACATAGGTTGCATCATGGTGACTAACATAGGCTACCTTTTATCCCTGTCCATTAGAGCAAAGACGCGGACGAAAACTAGTTATAATTCAATGATGTTTTTCTTAATATAATATCCAAATCCTAAATGAATAACTTATGATGTGATTAACAACTAAAAGCTTTTTTAATTATTATAAGTTTGTTTAGCAACCAAAGACTCAAGTTTATTTATTAGTTAAGACCAGTGATGTGCCGGATCGTTTAAAATGTATATCCGCGGATATTGACACGAATACGGATCATTAGTCTGAATATCCGCGAATACGGATATGGATATGGAGGTCATATAACTAGCTACCTATAATTGTAAATGTTCAAACATCTCATTATTTCTTTAATAAGCATACCATAAAGATATAAGGCTTGTTTGTAACTCACTACAATAAATGATCTAATATTCGCTTTGTGCAAAACAAATTTCATTCACTTTATGAAATATATAAGAATGAATATGATAAAAAGATCCGATCAAGATCCGCCAAAAAGTGACGGATACTCATACAGATCTTTTTTTCTCCCTGGGATATCAGCGGATACGGATACAGTTACGGATATCCGGTGCATCACTAGTTAAGACAGATATAAACATCTTTCAAAATAAACATTCAATTGTAATACCCACTATAGGTCAAATGATCATTAAAATACTAAAATATCTTGTATGAAATATAATAACAATTTCATTATCACAAATGTTTCATATTTTCAAAGTCTTTGTACGTAAGTTTCAAGTAATATCTCTAGGGACCAGCAGAGAGATATGACTTAGAATTACAAATGTATTGTAGCCTTCTCTACAGAGCTTAATATACGAGCTGTATACTTTCAAAGAAGCAAAAAATAATCTGAATTTTATAAATTCTTTTCAATTTATAAGCAAATTTCATGAACTGGCATCGACAAATGAGCCCATACATTTTGTAGAAACTTTTATATTTCTTGCGAGCTAGGATAAGCTTTAATAAGATTTCCTCAGTACTTGCCACGTGTCTGAGGATACAGGACCCTGGCAAAATCTTTACTTCGAAACTCGAAATACAAACTGGAGATTTGTTAGCAAATCCATCTGTTTTGGTCAAACAAGTTTGCTTGAAATAAACGCAAATATTTTTAAGTTTTCTGCATGTAAATAATAATACAGCTATTATTCTTGAATAATATTCGTTTATTTTAGTAAATTTACGAAATAATATTAAAAAAGTATTTTTGTTTATCGCTACTAATGTCAACAATCCTATGAATATTTTTTTAATTTCTATTGAATTTCTAATATTTTGGTAACATTTAAATTTCAAACTGAACCTGCTCGACAAAATCTTCTTATAAACTACTACTACTACTTACGTTTCATGTACAATGATTTTTTTATTATTATTATTAAAATTTATATGAAACACAGAGTTTTAAAATATAACTTATCACTAAGAAAGTATTCGATTGTCAAAATTACGAAACCTCAACATCTTGCTTCACAAAGATTTTTTTCCAGATTTACTTAAAGTTATTAGATACTAAAAAGGCAGCGGTAGCCCAGTGGTAGCACGCTCGCTTGGGACACCGAGTGAAGCGGGTTCAAATACCGGGTCTCGCACCTCTGATATTTTCATGTGCGAATCATTTCTAACATGATTACCGCTTGCCTTACGGTGAAGGAAAACATTGTGAGGAAACCAGCATGTCTGAGAGAACCTAGCAAGTTTTCGAAAGACATGTGATGTCCTCCAACCCGCACTTGGCCAGCGTGGTGGACTATGGCCTGATCCCCCCACGTATTGGCAAGGGAGGCCCGTGCCCAGCAGTGGGACATTAAAAAGGGCTGAATACATATTAGATACTAACATATGGACTATTTGATATTCATGCTAAAAACCACTAATCTATTTTTAAGCATATATATATATATATATATACATATAATAAAACTGTAACCAAGTTTGTACATTAAATATTTATTGGGAAATGTTATTGAAATAGACATTATTTTCGATACAGAGGCCGAATCGATAGTTTTTAGAATTTTTGGCTCTCTGTCTGTTACCGCATCACGGAAAAACCACTGGAGGGACATATAGAATACTTTTTACCGCGGGAAAATGTCTCATTTCTGAAAAAAAATACAAAAACTGCAATGTATTCTTACATCAATTTACTAATATGTTAAACCTAAGAATTTGGTTTTTAGCCATCTGAACGCGGGTAGAGCCGCAGGAAATGCTAGTATATATGTAATATATATATTACATATAATGTGTATATATATATATATATATAAAGATTTTGTTACAATTGTAATAATATAATATGTTCTTAATTCATTTTATTATAAAGCAGATGTAATCTCCAATAACTAACAATTCATTACAACAAAAAGGTACCATTTCATTTTCAGTACTTGATAAAATAAGTTTCAAACAATATAACAACTACTTAACATTCCCTACAACGCGAATAGTACCTTTATGAGGTAAGCCTTTAATCAACCGCAATGTTACCGCGACTTAAGTAAAGAAACCTGGCTTAGAATTTCTTTGAAAACGTGTATTTATATATTTTTCTTAGCTCCTAGTAAAATGTTCAACAACCTTAAAAAGAAATAAACGAACAATTTGTTTTATAATTCCTTCAAGTAAATATTTCTCCTATCCTCCTATAATACACAATTTTTTTTTTAATAAATAATTAACAATTTTCAAGTAAACTTTGTGCTTTTGAGCATTATTCAATAAAATAGTAGATTCATTAATTTCGGACATAACAGTCCTCCGTTAGTCGACCAATTAAAAAAAAAAAAAGATTTTTATATCAATAGGTAATTTTTATTCATATAATATATTTTCTTCAAATTTTCAATAATGATTACTCGAATTCTGGCTTCTCAGTCGAATCATGCCTCTTGTAAGAAAAGAAGGTGAAGAAACGCCACATAAGTTATGTTTTTCTTGAATAACTTCAAAAAGAAAGGTACTGAATTTTTGTGTATGTTTTTTGTTTTTTAATACTATTATCCATTTTATTATTTGATTCCCCATACAAACTTCCATCCCCATTTTCACTCCCTTTAGAGATGATTTTGGTGATAAGAAGTATCCTATGTAATATATCCTTTTCAGGATCTCCAACTAACTTTTTACCAAATTTCATCTAAATTGGTTCAGTAGATCCAGAGATTACCCCCTACAACGTCACCAACTCACAAACTTTATCTCTTTATAAAAAAATATTTACCTTACTGCAAAATAGTTATTTGTAGAGTGATGTTGTATCTTTTTACTTCTATACTAATATTATAGATGTGAAAGTTTGTGAGTATGGATGTATGGATGTATGTTTGTTACTCTTTCACGCCAGAACGGCTGAACGGATCTAAATGAAAGGCACAGAGTTAGTTTATACTTTGGAGTAACATATAGGCTACTTTTAATCCCGGAAAAATTTACGGTGCCCGTGAGATAGGTCTGTTTTTGTTTGCCTAGAGGTGAACCCGAGCGAAGCGAGGCTGTGCCGCTAGTAAAAAATAATTCATATATTTATATTATAAAATCATGTTTTATATAGAAACTACAAATTATTGTCTTAACATCTAAGTTAAGTAAATTTGCAAAGTTACAAATTAATATTGAAGTAAGTTTAAGTCAACCTAAATCTGTTTAAATACTTTATTTGCTACTACCAACTAACCCTCGCTCGTGTGATTCCCTATTTTATGTATTTGGTTCACAATGTGAAGGGTTTTAATTTTTTTGCGAGGAGCCCTAATTATTTTTCTAAAATAAAAGTAGCCTAAGTTACTCCTTATAACATCAGCTATCTGCCAGTTAGGGTCCCGTCAAAATCGGTCTAGTCGTTTCAGAGATTAGCCGGAACAAACAGACAGAAAGACAGACAGGCAAAAATTTAAAAATAGTTTTTCTCTATAAGTATCGTATAGTATACTTTCATGCATTTAGTAAGAAGCTGTTATTTTGACATTACAAACAAATACCTATTGCGTGATGCTAATAAGAATGTGTAAATAATAATTCAGTATACATTGATTCTTTCTTACATAATACACTGTTTATATACAATGTTTGATATATTTTATTGTAAATATATATTATATATTAAAATATACCGTATACTTATAGTATTACTTTTATATTTTCGCGTGAGTAGATTTTTCATGCCAATGAATAAATCGCTCCTGCTTAATCATATATCAGTTGCAGACAACGATATTTTACGTAGTACTGTGATCATTTGTATTGAAAATATTTAACAAAGATTGATTTGATTTTTTTTTCTATTGTTGCTAATGTGTCGTAAAAGCTTATTTCTTATGTAAATATCAGGATATTGCAAAAATTTTATTAGATTTTCTTATTTTTTATTGATAGCAATTTTTACATATTGCGGTATAATATATTCTATATTTATATTAATATACTAGTGACTCCCTCTCGCTTCGCTTTAGGTTCGTCCCTAAACAAAAACAACTCTACCACACGGGAACTGTACATTTTTGCGGAATAAAAAGTAACCTATGTGCTATTCCAGTCTATAATCTACCTCTGTGCCAAATTTCATCCAGATCAGATTAGATCAGAAAAAAAATATTTCTGTCAAAAAGTAACAAACATCCATTCATCTATCCATCGTAACAAACTTTCCCATGTATAATATTAGTATGGATTTGTAATATATATTTTGATTAGTGGTGTAATATCATTAAAAGTCCAGCCTACTTTAATTATATATGTAACCTGTGGGCTTAGACAAGATGACGTAAAGATAGAGAGGCTGAAGACCCAGTTCACATCAGACAAAACAATGATGATGATGTTCTCCTAGCCGATTCCGGCCACGGCGGCCAATCTCAATGAGATTAGCCAACTACGCAGGAGATATTATAGTACTCAAGTGTACGCGCAGACACAAGTGCACTCTCTATTCTTATCACTCTCATACTCCGGTGGGACGACCACTCGACACGACCGGTGAGAGTTAAGGCGCAGGACCGACAGCTTTACGTGCTCTCCGAAGCACGGGGGTGAAACACCGCCAACTTCCCATCTCCGGGCTGTTACTGAGACTTACTATACAGGAAGACTCAATAACTAAACTTGGCCCGACCCGGGACTCGAACCCAGGACCTCCAGGTGTGCAGCCGTACATGCTAGCCACTACACCACCGAGGTAGTTAGACAAAACAATATGATTGATAGAAAGTGGTTAATATATAAAGAAAATTACTCTTTCTTAGCTCTCTTCTACGCTAATGCTTAACATTTAAAATGAAACTCTTACATTTTCGGATTTTTCGAGGTTTTATTATTAAAGGATACAGTAAAAAAAAAGTTAAAATCTAACATAAAATAAGCACAGTCTCTTCATAAATGAAGAAATCAAAAAATCCTTTTGCTATGGTTTTTTTAATAACAAATCAATATAAAAATTTCATAAATTTTATTTAATTTAAATAGGTACACGTACATAATATTTATGTAACAATTAATAATTAATTATAATCTAATTACGAGGAGCGTATAACCAAAAAATTAAAAGAACACGTAGTGTTACAACATCTGTATACACAGTGTAAAAAATATGACAAAACGCATGGTCCATAATCTGCAAAAGGTACTGTGGTTAGCACGGAAAATACTTGCATCGTAAGGATATCCACATATTTGTCTCTTATTATATTAGAAATAGGGTTGAATTTCCCAATGAAACGATTATTACGACGCAGGTGTGTTTGCGTTTCATTACCGGCTACCTTCGAAGAGAAATTGTACATCACTGCGCAGTTTATTGTTAGCTGATATTAAAGTGCAGTCGCGACCTACTTTTTACTCTCACCTGGTTTTAATGCAGAAAAAGTAATTATTTACGAAAACTGAGGAAACATGAGTAAACAGAGCTTTAACATCATATTTGATTGCCCTACGCATTAAATCAGCCAGCGTCAGCTTGTTTGCAGTTCCCCTATTATAAATGCGAAAGTTTTGTGTGTATATGTTTGTTACTACTTCGTATTGAAACGGCTGAACGATATTGGATAAAAGTTAGGACACAGATAGGTTGTGACCTAGATAGAGAACATGTTAGTAATAAAATTTGCTTAAAGATGGCGTATTTTGTTTATCAGACTAGAATTATAAATGCGAAATTTGTATATGTGTGAGTGCGTTTGTTGCTCCTTAAAAAAGGAAAGGATAGAACGGTATTGCATTTTTAGTACAATTACGTCCTACACAGACAGACTATAACTAACACCACAATATAAAAACTATACAGTGGATCTTTAATCTTAACGAAAATCTTGCGAATGCAAGGATTGGCAAAAATATCAATTTTTATTACAATTACGAAGTTAAAACACTGTGGTATCATCTCGTGGCAAGTTTCTGTTCCCTGTTATCATGATCGAATTGTAACAAAAATCGACTGCCTCGCGTCTCCCTTCGCACGATTGCCCTATCTGTTCACCTTCATTAGACGACCGTATGGAAATAGTAAACTGTAGAAACATATAGGCTACTTTTAAATAAAACTATCTTCTCGGACTATTTTGTCGATTTATTTTGATTTTTGGTTCCCGACGTTTCGAATGCTTTACAGCAATCATGGAGAGACTCTCCCGTGACGATGATAAATCCGCGAAATAATCCGAAAAGATAGTTTTATTTAGAATTTCAAATATTCGCGTAAATCTAAGAAAGTATTATATAGGCTACTGACATTTACTCCTAAGTAAAGCAATGGTAAGTCACTAGAAACATTATAAATACAGAAGGGTCCTATGAACGCTCCCTAGTGAAGTGAATGACTTACGTATACCTATATGTAATGTCCTCGACAGCTTTTTGAATTTAATTATATAGCAGTATACTTTATTAGATTTAATTGAACCTGTACAAGATACGTATTAAATTCGTATATTAATATGACTAAGTGACTTTTATCAATTTATTAACAAACATACTTTAATTACAATTAAATAAAAAGACAAATATTTCTTACATTTTACAAAAATACAGGTGTATTTTCTATCGTAAAGAAGTATATGAAAAGTACTGATTTTATAAAAATGAAAATAACTTTGAAAGTAAAGAATCAGGAAAAATGTAAATTCTCAACCGCTAGGAATGAAATAGTTTTCCAATAACACGAGTTTTTAGAGTTTTTATTGTATTTGAACGTGAATAACAGAGCAATGCAAAGTGTGAAGAGTGACTTTTTCTCACGATCTTGGAACCACTTTACAATAGTTTGCTTTTAATAAAAAAACAGTTTTTCAGAGAACTGGTAATATAAATGTCAGGAAATAAAATGGATTAATCAAATAGGAATTTTAAAGCTTGAATTTATAGTTATTGGATTCATTTTAAGAGAGCCCAACTCTTTGATTACGAGATTATCTTGAGGTCCAATTTGAGGACGATGTCCCATTGTCTATAAATATGTTCTTATGGAATTTTTGTGAATCGCTAGAGTACATAAAAAAATAAATTTATGCGTCGAACAAGGAACCCATTTTTTTGCAATTTAAATTGAATTTTTGAATTTTTGAAATTCATGCTTCCTTGTTTATCCTTCTTTCACACAATAACGGCAAAATGAATTAAAGCTATTTTCTACAAAGTTAGTTTATGAACCGGAGAAATACTCGTATCAAACTACTTTACTTCCTGTGGGTCCCGTGGGATTTTAGTTAATTTACTTTGGGATCCCCAATAAGGGCATAAAAATAAAAGGGAAGGTGTCAAAAAAACAAGGATCGATATTAACTTAATACATACATTTATGCTTCATAAAACTTATTTCATTTTACACACCAATGCTTTCATTCAAATTTGCAAGAGCTCGACGCCTTTCTACGACAAATCAAGTGTAAGTAATACGAATTTAGCTTACAATCAACCGAGTTGTTAAACGAAGCTATATACATAACCAACCATCTAATAATTTGCTAATATAATTGTTATTTACTTGTTACACAGGTTTCATTACAGAAGTTTTTCTAACTCGAGTTATTAATTGCTTATTTTTTCTGAATAAGTACACGTATACTTTGCAAATTAACTTCGCATTCAAACATCAACTTTTTGTTTACATTTACTTCGTGAATTGTTAAGTCGAAAGAATCTGGGAAAGTAATTTTATAAAAGTTTTGGTTAATTAATTTATAGCACGCAACTTCATTTGTTCATTCTATTTAGTTGTTTTTCTTAAAGATAGGATTATTTTTATGCGTAGGTACTATGTACATAAATGTTTCAAACTTATATTTTTAATCTATAATAATATCATAAAGATGCGTTTTGTTTGTCTGTTTGTTTGAACGTTCGTTTATTGAGGAAGGGTATAGGCTACATATCATCACGCTACTACCCAAGGAACCAGAGTTGTAATCGTAAATGTCAACAAATCGGGTAGACTTCCATACATTATTGTAAAACTATATATATACTCGTATATTATATAAATACATAGCGACGAATCCGAGTGAAGCAAACGTGAGTCGCTGTATAACATAAAGCCAAGGAGTATTTTTTTGTAGCTTGAATTTTTTATTTAAATTGAATTGATGAATGATGATAAATTGATTATGATTGTATAGATATAAAATAATTTTAAGATAGCTATTAATTAAGGTTTTGTTTTACGTCATTATTTATATCACAAGTACTAAAACTGTTATATAAAAGTGTTTATGTATGGTAAAGTGTCCATTAACCGCACTTGAACAAAATTTTACTGTTGGTAAACTTTTTATGCCAAATTAGTTTTCCGTAATATAGCTCGATTTGATTTAAAACCTCCTTTTTTCTTTTCGATTTATAGATTTTTCTTGATCTTCTCTCTTGATTTTCTCTGTTTTTACTAGGTAACTTACAAATCCAAGTAACATGATACATCTGTACTGTGATACCGTATAATATTTGGGAGCAAACATTACTCGGTCTCTCAACGAGCTCTGTTTATCTCGCTTTATCTACGTTACCTGGGAGCCAATTAACCTAGAAACCGTTGGATCCTCATAATTTAATACACTAAAGGGCATTTTATAACCTGTCAAGGTGAAGGCAACACCGAAATGAACTAACATTTCACCTACATTATGTTGTATAGGGTATTGTTGTAGTTGATATTATGTCGAAACTTAAAACGAAACTGCAAAGTAGTATTCTTTTTCAAGATATCTTCTTCCTTTTTTATTATATGTACTAAATAAATATATGAAGAAGAGCTAACAGTTTTAATGGGAGCTTGGTACATATAAGTATTTGAAGGCAGTGAGTAAAATTAATGGAAAATCTGTAAAAAAAATGATCACTTACAATTTATATCTAAGCATAAACGTACAAAGTTTGCATATTAAAAATGTCTTGTGCGAGACAATAGTTTTATTAGAGACTAGCAGAATCCGCAGTTTCGCTTGCACTAAAACTACAAAAAAAAACTAAAAGTGGGTTTCATAAAAACTTTCACCCCCTATTTTACCCTGTTAGGGGTTGAATTTTAGAAAACGCTGTCAAACGTAACTCATTATTTTTGCCGTACTCAATTCATACGAAATTTTATGCAAATATGTCCAAGGAATAAAAAGTTATATACAAACTTTTATCCCCTATTTCACCACCTTGGGGGTTGAATTTTGAAAAATCCTTCCTTAGTGGATGCGTTCGTCATATGGGGAATACGTGTGCGATATTTTAATTTAGCCTTAAGGGCTTAGCCTGTCCGTTAATGCATCAATCAATCACTTTTGCCTTTTATATGTAGAAACTTTTTAACCGACTTCAAATTCCAAAAAGGAGGAGGTTCTCAATTCGCCGGAATTTTTTTTTTTGATCTATGTTCACCGATTACTCGAAGACGCCTGAACCGATTTGTTTTTTTTTTTTGTTTCAAAGGGTATATATATATACTTCCCAGATGGTCCCATATAAATTTTATCGAAATCAGCCGAGCTGTTTTTTAAAAAATCAACAACAATACTTCAAAAATATCTGTTTAGGTATCTATTCTAAATGAAAGCCTCCGTTTAGTTATTTTTTACATTTTAGTGCCTGGAAGTCGGTTTTTATTTTTTGTTAAAAAGTTTTTATCGTAAATAACATTATAATTTTTCACATAGCACTCACCATAAACTAACTTGTTATACTTTTCCAGGTCTCTTCGAGACTGAAGGCGTGAGGATACCGGGTACAGAATGCGACTATCAATTTAGTAGATCGAGTAATCGACCTACTCATGGCCGACTGTACAGCCCGAGATACCCGTCCATATACCCCAATAATGTGCGCTGCTCTTATCATTTTCACGCTAGGTATGTTTTAGATATAATAATTTAGCCTTCTAAACCTCCCTCTGCTGTCTGTTGGGCATACCCTTAATGCAGGAATAATTAAGTCAAGACGAGCAAGGTGAACACCACGCTCGTCATGTTAGTCCAAAGCGGATTTAAATATGCCATGGCTTTGAACCCATTACAGACAGTTTCCAAAACCTACGTTTTTCTAATGAGCTTATACAGCTTTGTTTTAAAGTGTATATGTATTTAATATTTATAATCCTAAGACGCATGTATGTAAATAAATAGTATATCGTTTTAGTAAACGAATAACGAATAAATGAAGACAACTTAATACAAGTTTAACTAAGAGCGAAAACTAGTTACGTATATTTTTATTAAGTAATTCCATTTTTATTATATAAGAAAAGTCATAATGTACGGTCTATTTTTTCTTATCTCTATTTTCTCTAACTCTTTTCATTTTGTTTAAAAAAACACGTAGTTTTATTATTTTCCTATTTATACGATACGATACTCATCTCATATTTGACCTCATATAGCAAAGCAATATGTAATACAAGCTCTTGTTATTTTCAGGCCAAAGGATCGCGTGAAGGTAGTTTTTGAAGAAATCTCTCTACAAAAGGGGGATATAAGGTGCGTAGAAAATTGTATTTTATACGAACATCGCTTCATTTAGCCTACAACGTGAATATTGGATTTGGTAGGCGTGATAAACTACCTTCTACACGAATAAATGATAGAATTTTTATATCATCGCAAATAATAGGCATATAATATCTATAACATTTTAATGTTTAGCAAACATATTTCTTTTTAATAAATTATTAGGTAAATACCGATTTTTGAGAATTTCTTAAAACATTGAGCATTTATTTTTGTTACTATAATTCTAGTAACTGGTAGTAGACTCATGACGTTCAGTAAAAATTGTAATAATTTAATACTGAATAAAATATTTTGATTTGATTTGATCTAGTTCATAATCTTTCGAACTCAAAACTACGTTCTTTGAGTGAAAAGTTAGATAAAATTAAAATACATTATTTTAATAATTTTGTCAAGAACTGATTATATTACTATAGACAGATTTGTAATTGTAGAAATACGTGGAAATCTGAGAATACCGAATCTGATAAATATAGTGAATAAGGTAGATTTCAATAGAGCTTAAATAACTTTCCACGAATTATCAAACACAAGATTATCTCTATAATATTAAAATGAATCGCTGAATGTGTTGCTTAGCGCAAATCTCGAGAGCAGCTGAAGCGATTTCACTAATTCTTGTTTTAGAATATTTCTTGAAGTACGAGTATGGTTCTTACGGAGACAAAATTTTAAAAAAATGCCTGAAAAAGTCTAAAAACAACACTTTTCTATACTCCCATTCAAGAGATTCGTAATAATACTTAAAAGTCAATTTGAGCTTTAATACCATACCATAAAGTTTAAGTGTTAGTGGAGAGGCTCCAGGAAGGCAAAACAATTGAGTGACGTTAGTATCGTATAAATATTAATGTCAATATTTGTCAATATTTATACGATGTTAACATTACTCAAAGACAAATCGATACAGATACATTAAATTGAAGTGTCTGTTTGAAATATCAAAATAACAGCTTTTTACACGATACATATACCAAAACAACATTTTTTACAATTTTTGTCTGTCTGCCTGTCTGTCTGTTTGTCCCGGCTAATCTCTGAAATGGCTAAACCGATTTTGACGAACTTTAAATGGCAGATAGCTGATGTAATAAGGAGTAACTTAGGCTACTTTTATTTTAGAAAAAAATAGGGTTCCCACGAAAAAAATTTAAAACCAATGAAAAATTTAATAATATCCGATTCAAATAAGAAGTTGTATACATACCCTAGGGATAAAACCCGAGCGAAGCGAGGGTAAGTCTATAGTAATAAAATGATGCCTTCTTTAATAAGAAATGAATACGTTTTAAAATATTTACGTATAATTATTTGTTTTTAATTGACACCTGTCTTTCTACTTACCTTCCAAAACCAACCCAACCTTTCGGGTACTTTATTCTCTTGTCAATATATTTATTTTTAACATAATAATTACTATGAATAATTATTATGATGTTTCATACGAAAATTAAAACAAAATCATCCAAATTTGCTTTGTTCAATTGCAACCGAATCAATATTTAATCAGCCATGAAAGTAAGCCGACATTAACATTTATAGTATATAATATATACATAATAAATACATAAATGTTTTAAAAAAGAAATATAAAATCTACCAATCTCTTTCGTGTTTTCTTCAATCTACGTGACGACTGGCGAAGTAATCAGTGCTCAACTGGCACGCTTTGAAGTCATTAATAAGAGAATTGAATTAAACTGAATTACAAAATGTATAAAATTAATAATTTATATTTTACTTTATTTAAACTATACCATTTGCTAAACTGTAAGTCATATTAATCATCATACACTTATTTGTGAGCTCCCATTTTTGGTGTTCACATAACTATTCTGTTATTTCCACTCACAAAACTTTACGAGTTTTACCATAAAATTCCCAATAGTCTCAAAGAAGTATATCGTATAAAAATCATAACCTTGTTATACTACTTTCAGTGTAATATTTATAAAATATATATGGGACAAGATATATGAAGATGGATTCAATACTTTTATCCGTTTATGTACTTTTGTTTTATTTATCTAACAGGTTCTTATAGTACTAACATTTACACAGTTATTCAATTTCATTGTCTTGTATACTTATGTATTGTAAGTCTTTAGGTTTTATGATCACTGACAATGTTTCTATGATGTAAAACGAGATGTTTATCCTGTTTTTCACTTACTATCTCGACTTCTAACATTCTCTTAGAAATAATAAGAGGAGTATTTAAAGGGAGGGGAAACTTTGGCGATAAAATAGTTTTTTTTAGTAGTGAACATTCTTTATATTCGTGTGTGGCTCCCATTTTGAGACCTGCTAAGAAAGGCACTATTTCTAGACAAGGTCGAATTTGTTTTGTTATACCTCGTGTTGTATCTCCTGCTAAGAAAGTTACCATTTCAGATACAAATTCGTATTTGTTTCTTTCTACCTCGTGTCTTATGTCGATTCGTTTTGCTCGAGACATGTCTGCTTAGTTAATCCACTTCCATGTACTTGTAGTGGATATCGTAAGTTTTCAATATATTTATTATATAAATAGCAATAGCACTGAGTTTTGGAGCACTCTACTGTCGTTTGTACCACATACCGTCAATTATGACCTTAGTTCAGCGCCCAGAAAGCTAGCGACCCATTTATACAGTTTCTCATAATACGTTTCTCATGAACGTAACTTCTACAGAAGAGCCTTATGTCAGACTCGATCAAAGGCTTTTATGATTTTACCTAATTTATATTATATCCAGTGCCGGATTAAGAAAGCGCGGGGCCCGTAGCAAATTCTTTTGAAGAGCCCTTGATCTGCTATGGGTTTTTAAGTATAAAGTGGTAAAAAAAACAATTCAATACTCTATACCTAAGGCTCAATACGTTTATTTGCCATCTATAGGTTACAATAGTACAGTAGATTTCTATAGGCTCTGTTAGGCTCTGACAAGTAGAAAAAGCCAGAGATGAGAATTCCTGGCAATTTAGGATGGTGTTGATAAGAAACTAACAATTGAAAAGTGACGTTTGTTTTATTTTTGTAGTTTTTAGTTTTTTTTTTTTAATTTTACTTTTGGCCAAAACTCCGAGCGAAGCGCAAAGACCTAAGGTATTTATATTTAATACAAAGTAAATTATATTTTTAGAAATAGCTAATTTTATATTTTTAGACCAATCGGAATCCGCTTATTTTTAAGAAAAAGAAATATTGAAAATCTGAAGTTTTATGATTTTAAAATTTTAGCAGGTATATAGGGAATTCAAATTAAAAAAGTTAAAAACCGAGTTTTTTTCAAATATCTCGAAAACTTTGAGATTATTGTAAAAAGTGTTATTTATAAAAATTGTAGATTTCTACTAAACCTACAACTTTTGTACAAAACATTTTTCGATAGAACGTCACAGTAAAGCGGAAATTGAAAAAAAAATATTTTTCAACGCTTTGCATCCCGCCATATCTTGGGGGTAGCTGGCCATAGTGGGCATTTACGAATTTGATTTCCTTACATACCTACTAACATTTTAAAATCATAAAACTTCAGGTTTTCAATATATTATTTTTTCTCTTAAAAATAAGCGGATTCCGATTGGTCTATTAGTAGAAAAAGGTGTGACGTAATAAGTTTCACTCAAAAATATTGTTTAAAATGCGGGGCCCCCTTTTACGCGGGGCCCGTAGCAATTGCTACTCTTGCTACGTGGTTAATCCGGCACTGATTATATCTAGACGGAATGTCTGATATTCACATAATGGAAAATCTCTTGTGTGTATACAAAGCCTGGATGTAAAGTAAATTATAAAAATTATGCCCACTTAGTAAAGTACAAAAATTATATTCAATTTTATTTATTTACATTTAGGTTATTTTAATATGGCAATCTATACTAATATTATAAAGAGGTGGAGTTTGTTTGTTTGAATGCGGTAATCTCAGGAACTACTAATTTGATTTGAAAAAAAAATTGCATTAGATAACCCATTTGTTGAGGAAGGCTATAGTCCTATATATTATCCCGAAAAAATGTATGGTTCCCGTGCGATAGATTTGTTTTTGTCCAGGGACGAACCCGAATCGAAGCAAGGGTGAGTCGCTAGTGTTAGACATAAACTGCGCGATTGACGTTCTAAATGATAACCCGATTACAGGAATATAAATCTAAATTCATAATTCAATTACAGCGTTATTAGTTCAGAACCACTTTTCGGTCCATTAATCTATTATGACCTAACTCATTACATACCGTCAGGGACGCGGCTTGCGGTACTCGTGGTCAGCACTACGCGGTTGTAACGTTTAATTAAATCAATACTTGTTTATCTAATATATGCAAATGTTTAAAATAATTTACCAGAACATGATAGTGTACATGACTCTATATGGATAAAGTTAGATTCTAGTATATTTGTAAGTTTTATTTTGCTAATCATCTCAATATATAAAATTATAAGTCGATGTTGGTCCGCGATAAACTCCGAAAGTACTCATCCGATCTTAGCGTATTGTTTTTCAAAATATCTGATTTGTTCCAAATTAAAAAATAGAACAGTTTTAGTCCGTTTTCATTTGTGTGCCAGCAACGTGTGGCCGAGTCTCCTTGTTAGATAAAAAAATATGATAGAAGGCTTTCGTTAAACTTTAAATTAGTTAAATAATTAGTTTTTTTTTTCATCTAGCTTTAATACTTTCTTAATTTAACATAATAGTTGATATTGAAATAAAATTATTTTTACGGATTTTTCGCGTTTTATTTAGATTTTTGGTGTAAGAAATACCGATCCCTATTCGTACTTGTAAGGTACTATAGGCAAAATTGTTAGGTACTTTTATAACTCTCTCTTATTGTTTTATTTTTGTTTCAACACTGTTGTAAATAAGAATTATAATTGTGATATTAAACACACTCCCCCTAATCATCTTTACTGTAAAACATTCGAAATCGCCAGAAATCGAAAATCAACATTAAAAAAACCGTGAATGAGCAAATAGTAAATAGTAAACCGTAAATGAATAAATAAAATTTACATGTCTTTTGTTGCGCTGTTTGTGTTTAGATTAGTGTTTTAAAAATGTAATAAAAATTTAAATAAAAAAAAATTGTCATTTTAAATAAAACTCCGGAAGGTGACTGTGTCCAAATATCCTGTAATAAAATATTTTGGTCAAATAAATTCAATTTGGAACAATCACAAATGCAATATGGCAGTTAATTAAATAAGTAGATATTGTATAATAAGACTCACTAATGGAGTCAGTTCATTCGTTATTCAATTACGCAGCACTATAGAGACAGCATATTATAGTGCTTGTATACGAATCTACCTTTGAACCGTTTCACCTGTAAATTTCATTAAATTAATTTTGCATAGTTTTTAAACTAATGTTATATGTATAAAATAAATATATAAATATTCATATAGTTTCAGGCCTTTAGGGCAAATCATTCTTATAGACTTTCAATTTCACCCAAAATTAAAATGAACTATTAAAATCAATATTTATCTCCGGAAATCGAACCTTCTACCTTCGCTATAGCTATCAACTCACATATGACATTGTTGCGGCTAGATTTAAAATTGCTTATTGTTATACCTCTTATATAATATATACTTAACTTTAACGACGTTGAGTACCTACTTTAGAGTACACATTGCTTCTTAAGGATAAAAAAAAATAAAAATAAAGCTACTACAGAAGATGTTACAGTGCTTACTCTAAAGTAGACTTAACTTATCAAGAAATCACTTAGCCTTGATTTAATTTGTTCCGTAGTGAGTTTCTCTAGGTAGAGGAATCTTATTTGAACAAACCTAATGGACATGGCTTCAGGTACAACATAAGTATAGCAATTTAAATTACGAAATTTCAACGATAGTAGAATTTTAGTTTGTCTGTTGAAAATAATCGGGACTAAAACTATCCTTTTTTTAATTTGGAACAAATCAGACATTTTGAAAAAAAAATACGTTAAGATCGGATGAGTACTCACGGAGTTCATCGCGGACCAAAGCCGTGACACGGGACTTTTATATATTAAGAAGATTAGCAAAATAAAACTTACAAATATACTAGAATCTAACTTTATTCATATATAGTCATGTCACTATCATGTTCTGGTAAATTATTTTAAGCATTTACTTATAATACATTGTAAAATAACTAACGTACGTCATTACGAAGATCGCCAATTAAGACATTTTGGTATAAAATTTTGCATAATATTTCTGCCATTTCGTTTCATTCTAATTTAATCACATTATTTAAATATAAGTTCAAAACCGACACAGCAATGATTTTTTGTATGTGTGCTGTGTGTGAATGTGCGCGTGTACGTGTGTATACCATGTGCATGTGTTGAATTATCAAACAAATAAAAAACAATAGAATAACAACCATTTAATAATGCAATATTACCTGTTATATCGTGTAATACAGCGGCTCATTCGCAGTAAAGTGAGAATTTAATGAAGCTTAACCTTCAGCTAATTTATAGGGAATGATACCAGTATTCTATTGATACGGTGTTTCCAACAAAAGCCAATAGATGAAACGTGTACAATAACAGTATATTCGATTTTGTATACACTCGATGTTTAATTTGTATTTATATATATATATATATATATATATATATTATATATATATATATATATATGTGTGTGTGTGTGTGTGTGTGTGTATATATATGTTTAACCGTGTTTTCTTTATGTTTTCAAATGCACAGTACCTATTTCTGGGAACAGATAAAAATTAAACTTAAATAAAACTCTAAATCTCATATATTTTCCAAATTCAATACTAACGTAAGATAGTAACAATAAATTAAATTTAACTTGATTTAAAATCCAATGCAATAACCTATTCATTGAGGTAATTTCAATAAACCTGAACACGTCATCTCTGCAATATTTTAGTAAATAGTTGATTTATTCTGCAGATTCTATATGACGCTGCTGCAGCAGGCCAAGGTTATGGTAACCTTGGTCGTTGCAATGTCATTGAAGTAATGGGATACTAAGTTTCGAATGGATTAGATCCGTGGAAGTTGCTCATATCCTTTTATTGTCCGCAAAACAGTTAATAGCGGCTGAAAGGGGTTCTCTTAATTCATAACAGCTAAAAACACTCAAGTGACCTTTAAAACAAAAAATTAAAATCTATTAATACATTTGGGCGCTATGATGCTACAGACAGACACATATGTAGATAGACACGTTAAACTTACTCTCACTCCTTTTGCGTCAGAGTTTATGAAAGTTGTCATAACTAAGTCATTCAACTGAAACCTACGAGTTTAAATTATGAGCAGAATACAAATTGCATAGCCGTTCTCGATCGATTTCACTGTGCGAGTTTAACGATGTTAATCTTAGCTTATTTACAGTTGCCTACGCCGAGCGGACATCATCAAAGTGTTCGACGGGAAGGATACCAATGCACCAGCAATAGCCATGCTTTGTAACGAGCTCACAGGTAAATGAGATAACACCTTTTATTTTCAAATACCTTTTATCTTTCTATTGCTAAAAATTCACTTTTTAGGATAAGGGTCCAGACAGACCTTTTAAATTATTAATCCAACGCTGTCTATCCGTCTGCCATTTCATACCCGTCTTTTGGCTATATATTTTGAATTGACATATATATTATCAAATATTCATTTCATAGTTGAAAAAAAGAAATGTTATTACAGTGGACTTTCTAACAATCTATAAGAAGGTAAATGATGAAGGGGATCTAAAAATTTTGCTTCTTTATTTTTGATTTGATTTTGATTATTCTTTATTTTTGATTTTGTATTATTCCAGACTATAATCTATCTCTGTGCCAAATTTCATCCAGATCCGTTCAGCCGTTCTGGCGTAAAAGTATAACAAACATCCATACTCACAAACTTTCACATTTATAATATTTATATCTATCATAAAATCGAAAATATATAGAGCATCAAAAAATCCTAAAATAAATTGTATGAAAAGTGTAAGTCCACCTCTATGGCTTGTAAACGCTATTCATTATTATCAAACTTCATAAATATATATACGTGACATATTAAAACAGACCTTTTGATACGCGAGTATGGCTCGAATTAGGCCGATTTTTGTATTTTGTTTTTGCAAGAGCAATTATAAAGTCGCGGTACGATAATTAGTCCAATCTCATCTCCTCTTTTAAAAAGTATAATATTTTATATTGATATACTTTTTTTCAATATTCCATAAAATATATTGAACCAATCTTGTTCTCCGGATTTTTTTCTTACTAAGAATTTCTATATACAGTCAGTCAGTTCAATATAATTACAATTGTTATATTTCTTATTAATTTATTATTTAAATGATATTGATCATGTAACAACAATGTATTTAAATAAACTCATATATTGAAAGTTTGATTCCTGTAAAAGATAAATGTGTGTATTAATACTTGTTATATTTTAATGAAATTTGGTATGAAGATAGCTGGCTCTCCGGGTAATTTTTTACTGCGGGAAAAAAATCTCATCTCTGAGAAATCTATATTAAACGTTAAAACTTAACTAGAGATGAACCCGAACGAAGCGAGGGCGAGGCGCTAGTGTTTATATAAAAATACACAAAAAAAATACTTTATTAAGATTTAAAATATCTTTATTTAAAGAACCCAAATAAATTTTAATAAAAATAATGTTATAAAAACCTCTCAATATCTTGTCTATAATGTTGTCAGTGAAATGCTATGTTAACGTTAACGTGAAAAGTAAAACGTAAAAAACTTGCTATTGGCTTCCTTTTTCGACATTTTCTTTTAACTAAATTTTATAGAAAACATAAAATGTTAATGACTGACAGTGAAGTTTCTCTTTGTGTTTTTAAAACCTGATTTTTATTAGGTATTACCAATGAAAGATTTTTGTTATCGGTAAAAAAATACTAACAAAACATTAGACATACGTTTTAAGTAAGGATTATTTTTATATAGTACAGGAAGAAAATAAAAATAATAACAATTTACGCTTTATACATAAGTTTATAGAGAAAATAATTATTAAAATAAATTCATTTTTTTCCCCCAGAATTTGGTGGTAACCGATATAGAATGATGATTTTCAGAGTCGCAATTTATCTTCACCAAATTAAAATAACTTATGTGACTAATGAACATTAAAAACTAAAAGAACTTAAGAAAAACATTACTATTTTATTGATCAACACAAAAAGAAACAATACAATTAGAAAAATGACGCCTTAAGACGATACTTTTGTACGATATCAAAATTTTAATTTACTTGAAAATGTACAATTTCTATGCTGATGTTTAACGTAATAATACCCTATTAACTAGTATTAACTAAATTAAAAATATCTGTCTATCTTATTAATTATATATGTATGTATATATATGTATGTATGTATATATATATGTATATACTGCTGCCACTTCTTCATAATTCAGTATCTTGCTAAGCACGGAGTTAATGTAGCATGAAGAGTTACCTCTTGAGAGGGAAGTAGTTTAAGGATTGTGGTGTCTGGATAATTTTTCATTGTGACATTTATTGAGTTACCTATCTGATGTAGCAAAGCGTGTATATGTATGGCACTCGAGGGAACGCGAGCAACTTTTAATATAAACTACGCTATCTACAAAGCAAGCACGATCCATCATAATGTCGAAGTATGCTTCTACTTTTCAATTCTGTTGAAATTTTTCAATAGTGAGTGTTATAATAGTCACTGTGAACCACGACTTATTTCTACTTATGTATTAATTTTTATATGCTGTCCTTTCACAATACATTTGGCACAGTTTGTAGTGTAGTACTTGCTATGCCAGCGGTCGCGGATTAGAGTCCCGCTGGGGGCATTAATTTGTGTGATGAGCACGAATGTTTGTACTCCAGTCATGGGTGTTTATATTTATAATATGTATGTATTTAGAGTTATATATATGTAATGGTATCAACTCATAGCTTACCATGAAACTATATGGTGTTGAGTGTTAATGTCCCAACATATTTATCCTCAAAAAGACATTGCTATAATAGGAAAAATTAGATTTTAACTAATAACTTGGCTATTATAATTATGTCAATGCCCGTAACAGAAAATTCATAAAAATTTTCCATAGGGTTCGAAAATCCTTTTTCTTTTCTTGAAAAATTTCCAAGTACGAAACTTTGAAACCTTTGTCAAATATCCAGATTAAAAAAAACTTAATCTGTTTTAAATTAAAATTGAAGCTGAAAAAATATTATTTAAGTTCTGCAAATTATAAAGATTTTTTATTTTATCTTTTAATATCAATTCACAGAATAATTTATTCATTCGTAACTTTACCTACTAAAATGTTTAACTACACTATATGACACCTTTCATAAAACTACAATTTTCTTCTACAAGTAGAATTTATACAGCTAGGTTTCTAACGCCATTTCCAATTTTATAGTGGCAGTATTTCCCTCCATACATATGAAATGAGTTATTCCTCGCAATATACTTTGAAGCCACGATTTCATTGTATGCTATCGATCGAGTAAAGGCTTCTATAGATACAAATTTCTGACAAGAGAAATGTAGGGAAATGTGTAGATTTAACATGACCTACCACATTATCGTACCCATGACCCATAACAATAACTGCTGTGGTTGGATTTGTACGTAAAACTAGGTTTTCTAATTTATTATATATGTTTTGTCTAAGCTTATGATAATAACAAATTAAATATTACAATTATTACTTTTAACAATTATATTTACTAGAGAATACAGAATTTTGGTTTGCGGGATTTTTCTTTATTAATGAATACCATTCTAGTTTTTAAAATAATATTATTTTTTAATAATTTCACAGCAGAAAAATATGTAATACAAACTTGCCACCATTTTAGGAATTTAATTTTATAGATCCTTTTATTAATGATAAAAATACAGGTTATTTAAAGCCTATGAAGCTTTGAGGAAAAGTAACTCTATATAAAAAATAATAATTACAACAAATCTATACAGATAATTAAAATTGAAGTATCTGTTTGTAATGTCAAAATAATAGCGCTTTACTAAATGCGTATGAAATTATATATGGTACTTATAAGAAAAACTCATTTTTTTATTTTTGTCTGTCTGTCTGTCTCTCTGTTTGTTCCGGATAATCTCTGAAAGTGCCGGACTGATTTTGACGGGACTTTCACTGGAAGATAGCTGATGTTATAGGGCACATAGGCTTATTTTTTTTTTTTTTTTTACTTCTGTTTGGCGGCTTTTTATATCACTGCGACCATTTCTGGTCTATTGTGATCGCCGCCATATTGTACTAGAGTGAACCACTAAACCCTGCTGATGTTACGAACTGCAGGATTTTCTTAGGGTTACACTCTTTTATTTCATCTAGGCTTGGAAATTGTTTACCTAGATGAATACTACGTTTGTGCATGAGCGGTCCACATTCCCACAGAAGATGCAGTGGCGTTTCGTCTGCCTCCCTGCAAATTCTGCAGGTTCGCGTTTCGCTCAGCCCCAGGTTGAACATGTGCTTATTTAAGCAGCAGTGTCCAGTAAAGGCCCTTACCAGTATTCGTAAGGTTTTTCTGTTTAGCCCTAGCATAAGATTGTTAAACCTTTTGTCGTAGGCTCTAATTAATGCCTTGGAGTGATTCATTCCATTTGATTCAGTCCAGGTTTTGTTTGCAGTCTTAAGACATGCTATCATTAGGGTTCTTTGAACTAGGCTCTTAGGTATCCCACAGAAGGGCTCAGGGCCCTGCTGTATGCCAAGAGCTCCCCCTCTAGCGAGCTTATCGGCACACTCGTTGCCAATTACACCTGCATGACCCGGTACCCATCTTAGCACTACTTTGTTACTTCTTGCTAAGAGGTTTAGTCGGTCCATGCACTGCTCCACTAACTTTGATGAGACTATGTTTGAGTCCAGCGCTAGTAGTGCAGCTTGACTATCTGAATTTATATAGATAGTTTGATTTGTGTAGTGCTTAGACAAATTAGCTTCTACACATTCTAGAATGGCATAGACTTCTGCTTGGAAAATAGAGGCAAATTGTCCGAGGTGTATGCTTTTGCTAAACCTCGGTCGCTCTCCATATATCCCACAGCCAACCTTTGCTTCTATTTTTGAGCCATCTGTAAACCAGATGAGAGATCCGTTTTTATGGACTACCTGGCTTTTAGTCCAGTCTTCCCTTGACGGAAATTCAATTGTATAATACTTTACAAATGAGTGCCGAATTAACATGGCATCAGTCGTCATACCAAGTAGCGGCATTTCTTGTAATGAGTCCTGTAGGGTCCTCATTTTTCGTGAGAGCCAATGAGTTCTGCCTTGGATTTTAGCTCTATGCATGCTGGCTTTTGCCTCCTTTTGTATAAAAAGGTCTAAAGGTGGCAGCCCGAGTAATGCATTTAGTGCCTGACCAGGGCACGTAGACATGGCTCCTGTGGTCATTAGACAGGCTGTTCTTTGTAGGCTGTCTAGTTTTTGTATGGCTGTCGTCTGTTTGGCCTTATTGGACCAGGCTACCGATGCATACGTGATAATTGGCCTCACAATAGCAGTGTAAGTCCAAAGTGTGTTTTTGGGATTTAACCCCCAATTATTACCCAACATGCGGCCACTTATTCCCAATGCCATCTTGGCTTTACTTAGGACTGCAGTTAGATGCGGGTTCCACGTCAGTTTTTGGTCTAATGTTAGTCCCAAGTATTTGACTTGCGTGGAAAATGCGATTTGTTTGCCATTAAGCTTTGGCATGACTAGTTTGTCTAACCTTCGCTTGTTTGTAAAGGGCACAATGACAGTTTTGTCAGCGTTGACTGATAGGTCACTTCTAACACACCAGTCACTGACAATGTTCAGACCCTTCTGCATTATACTTGAAAGTGTGGATTGGCAGAAGCCCCTTGCTATGATTACCAAGTCATCAGCATAGCCTTGCGCATCAATGCGGAGTTCTGCCAGTTTGTGTAGTAATTCATCCACAGCAAGTGTCCACAGTAGTGGGGATAGAACTCCCCCTTGCGGACATCCTCTTGCTGTGGATATATAGATAGTTGTGTCGTGGAGGGCTAGTTTTGCTCTTCTGCTAGTGAGCATAGATTTTACCCACTTGACCGTTGTTGGATCAACATTTTTAGTTATCAACCCATTTATCAACAGCGAAGTAGAAGAGTTATCAAAAGCACCTTCGATATCTAGAAATGCACATAGTGCTATTTCCTTGTCTTCTAACGCCTTTTCCACTTGGTCTATAAGACTTGTAAGGGCAGTCTCTGTTGATTTACCTTTACGATATGCATGTTGATTAAAGTGGATTGGGCTTTTAGTCAAGATTTCATCTCTTATATACCTATCCAGTACCTTCTCCATTGCTTTGAGTAAGAATGAAGAGAGGCTTATTGGTCTAAAAGACTTTGGTTGGCTATAGTCTTTTTTACCAGTTTTAGGTATAAATATGACCCTAACAAGGGTCCATATGTCTGGTACATATCCCCAGGCGAAGCTCGCTCTGAAGATTTTGATCAGGTGAGGAAGGAGGATGTTCACCCCTTGCTGCAGTAAGATTGGTGGTATCCCGTCTTCCCCTCTCGCCTTGTAGGGCTTAAAGGAGTCTACGGCCCACCGAACATGGTTAGGTCTTATGATCTTGGCAGCTTTGCACCAGTCCTCACTGCGAGGTCTATGATAGCCTGCCTGCTGATTATTGATGTTTTCTAAGAGACACCCAGGGAAGTGTGCCGTGGCCAGCAACTCGAGGGTCTCTTTCTCTGTAGTTGTGAAGGAGCCATCTTCCTTCTTAAGAAGTCCGATAGGATTAGGTTTGGCTTTAGAGAGAAGTTTGTGGAGTCTTGCTACTTGTGGAAGGCTTCTGATTTCCTCACAGAACTTCCTCCACGATTCTCTTTTAGCCCTCCTAATCTCTTTGTTGTAGTCTGATAGAGCTTTCCTATAGATCTCCCAGACGTGCGTCTTTTTAGCTTTATTGAATAGTTTCCTTGTTTTATCTCTAAGCTTTTTCAGCTTTGAGTTCCACCAAGGTGCTTTTCTAGTTGAGGTCTTTATTTTGAGAGGGCAGCTCTCCTCAAAGGCTGAAATAATGCCCTTTGTGAGGCCTTCCACCGCTAGGTCTAGACTCTCAATAGTTCTAACTGTTTTAGGAAGGGTAGCCAAGTTCATCCTTAACCGGTCTTTGAATTCAATCCAGTTGGTTGCTCTAGGGTCCCTATAGGTTGTGGTTTCGGCTTCTAGCGTCGCCTTAACCTCAAAGGTTAGGTGTCGGTGGTCCGACATTGCATTTTCATTGCTGACACGCCAGTTCATTATATGCCTGGCTAGATTGTGTGTGGAGATAGTAATGTCTAAGACTTCCTGTCTAACCCGAGTAACAAAGGTTGGTTCGCAACCTGAGTTTAGCGTTATAAGGTTATTAGCAATTAGAAAGTCAAAAAGTAACTCACCTCTTTTATTCGTGTCACTACTTCCCCACGATGGGTGATGCGCGTTTGCATCACATCCTATTAGAAGCTCGGCGTTGTGATGTGCGGCATACTCTACCACTCTTGCTAAGTCTTCAGTTGGATTGTCTCTCTCTCCAGGCAGATAGGCTGAGCATATTATTACCCTTGCACCATCCCACCCTTTGAGTTTGACAAAGGCTGCGGCCAAGTCGTCATTGCAAACTTCTGAAATTGGCAAGAAATCAACACATTTATTAAATAGGATACAAGCTCTGGGTCTCTTACCAGTGTTATTACTTAGGACCTTACCGGCATTATTAAGTCCCCGAACCTGAGTATTTGCTACCCAAGGTTCTTGAATTAAGGCAAGGCTTGCCTTGTCCTCAGCAAAGCATTGCTCCATCACCGCAGTGGCTGCTGCAGCATGGTGGAGGTTTGCTTGCAGGACCCTCACCCCCCCCCCTGAGTAGCTCCTAGGCGTTTCCCCCCTGCTTTGTCCGCACAAGTTTGGGACGCGGTCGTCCCCTGCTCGTACGCCAAGCGTCGCCTCTTCCACCCCTATGAGCTGTGCCTGTTAGGCCTCCCCTTTGCCTTGGTAAGGATTCCTGAGGCCTTCCGGCGGCACCAGCTCTCGGATTTGCCACCCTTCCACCCTGAGCAGGAGGTATTTGTATACCTCTTGACGTGGAGGGCTGTGGCTCCGTGACATAGCTCCCTCCGCTCTGAGGTTGGGACTCGGACGTTATCCCAGCTGCTTGTTGTGAGCCGAGATTCGTCCTGTCTTGCCCCTCTGAGCCCCTGGATGAGGGTGCCTGAGGTTCCAGAATCCGTTCAGCAGGTCCTGGGCATGTGGGGCCAGCCATTGGGTCGCTCTTGATTTTAAAAAGTAATTTCTTAAAACCAAGAACGACCTCAAGGTTCATAGCCCGGAGAGCTGCGACAGAAGCGTCGTCTAGGAAGAAGGACACAATGTGTCCATTTCCCTCGGCCCTACTGTGCGCTACTCTCCAGAGCTCCGTGTTGAGCCCTCTATTCTGTATCCCTAACAACTGGGTGGCCTCGTCTAGCGACTCCGCCTCAGAGTTAGGGATAAATATAGTCCCTACTGCAGGCTTCGGTAGTTCGCTCTCAGGGATAATTGAGAGCACCGCCTCGCTCCAGGGCTTTAGGGTGGGGACCTTCTCGGACAGCCATTTGAGACTATCCTGGTCCTCACAGGTGATCACTATGTACCCCGGCCTGTGGGTAAAGCCGGTGAATCTGGGTCCCTCACCCTTGTCAGTGATCTTGAGCATCGCAAGGGTCAGGGATCGGTGCACCAACTTCATTTGATCTCCGCTCATGGGAACTTGATTTTTAATTCCCACGCGAGATTGCTCCACAACCTTACTGAAGCTGGCACATAGGCTACTTTTATTTTAGAAAAAACAATTAGGGTTCCGCTCAAAAAAATGAAAACGTACGTAGGGACGAACGCGAGCGAAGGGAGGTTAAGTAGCTAGGCTTGACATAAGGATATACATATTTATTTATTTGAAGCATTATATTTTGTTCTGTTTCCATTTAATAAAGCCCCAAACATTAACCAAGTTCAATTAAATCAATCAATATAATGACAGTTTCTAATACACTTTCCGTTCTATATTACTATTGCGACGCCACCTCAGTCGCAGTACGCTTTTGAATGAATAATGCCACGTCGAGGTGAAATCGACTTTTAGTTCGTCAGGGCTACTGTTTTTTTTCTGTGTAAAGAAATTGCTTTAAAATTTTTAGTTAATACGTTCTCTAATCACATATAACTCCGACCTTTAGAGTGTATTTGATCAGCTGTTTATTAAAGTACAAATTACGGGTTCGATACTCACTCAGTTATTAATAGTATATAGTGGTATATTATTAGCCCTTATCAACGTCCTACTGCTGAGGACGAGCCTTCCTTCAAGGTGATGGGGATCACGCCATAGCCCACCACGCTGGCCAAATGCGGATTTGCAGACTTCATATACTTTTCAAAAACTTGTTAGGTTTCCACAAGTAGGTTTCATCACGATGTTTTCTTTCGCCGTAAAGCAAGTTATAATTATTTTGAAAAATGATTCGCACATGAAAATATCAGAGGTGAGAGACTCGGGATTTGAACTCGCTTCACTCGGTTACGTAGTAAGCAAGCACGTTATCACTTAGCTTCCACTACCTGTGTAAATTATTAACGATAAAATACCTAGTTATCTCTATTCCAGATTTCACTTAAATTTGTTGAGTCGTTACAATGTAAAGAAATAACTATCAAATACACTCACAAACTATCGCATTTATAATATTCATTAATGAGATTTAATACGGAAGCGTGATCGTAGAAAACCTGTTTTTAAGAAATAAAAATCTTATGGATCCAATGAAGCATAGTGCTACAAATATAATAAAATTTGCTGCGAAAGAGAGACAAAAAGTCAAAAATAATAAAATATTAACATTACAATATTCAACATGGATATTATGTAAAAGAAATTTACTTTCAAACAGTAAAAGCTTTCTCAAAGTACAAGCTGAAAGCCCGAAAATCTGTATAATACCATTCTCCAGATCCAAAGCTCGCAGAGACTGAACATAAATGCCTGTCATCGAGTAAACCCACACTTATCATCGTACACCAGAAAGCAACTAATTCCAAACAATCTAGAAACTGGATAGTTGAATAATACTCGTAGCATAGGATAACTTCTCTTGCTGCTCGAAATAATTTTATTACGATATTAGCTCTCTCTGGCTCTCATTGCACTCATACGTTCGTAACATATCCGTATTATTAATATTATAAATGTGAAAGTTTGTGAGTGTGGATGTTTGTTACTCTTTCACGCCAGAACGGCTGAACGGATTTGTATGATATTTGGTACAGAGATAGAATATAGTCTGGAATAGCACATAGGCTACTTTTTTATCCCAGAGAAATGTACGGTTACCGTGGTATAGGTTTGTTTTTCTCTAGTTACTAGCTAGTATTACATATTTCTAATCCACTCTCGTCTGTCTGCCAACCCGAACTTGACCAGAGTGGTGGACTACACCCGTGCCCAGCAGTGTGACGTTAAAAGGGCTGATCACACATACATATTTCTAAGCTTAATAGCCTGAATAAATACAAATGACTTTTTCTGACATAAATTTGTATTCATTTATACTATACTAGCATTGCCCGCGGCTCCGCCTGCGTTCAGATGACCAAAAACCAAATTCTTTAGTTTTACATATTAGTATACTCTTACATTGCAGTTTTTGTATTTTTTCTCAGAAATGAGATATTTCACGCAGTAAAAAGTATCCTATATGTTGACCCGGATAACCAGCTACCATCATATCAAATTTCATCAAAATCCCTGCAGTGGTTTTTCCGTGATGCGGTAACAAACAGACAGACAAAAATTCTAAAGACTATCGATTCGGCCTCTGTTTCGATAATAATGTCTATTTCAATAAGATTTTCCAAAAAAATATTTAATATACAGATTCGACTTAGTTACAATTTATTATACATATGTATAGATAATACTTTATAATAGTAGAAGTTATATAGGCTACATTTGATTTTATGAAAAGAAAATTGTTGTAAGAATTAATATTAATTAATAGTTACAAGAATTTACTATCAAAACAATATGTAAGTAAAACAAATAATTTAGTTTATTCCTTTAACGGTATGTGTCAGCCCTTAAAAGATATTTGAAAATCGCATTGAGTTAAATATCGCGTCGTTTACTTCACTTTCTAATTTCAACTCCCTGTATTTAAATAATACTTACTTGTTTTTTTTGGAAAATCTCATTGAAATAGACATTATTATCGATACAGAGGGCGAATCTATAGTTTTTAAAATTTTTGTCTATCTGTCTGTCTGTCTTTTACCGCATCACGGAAAAACCACTGGAGGGATTTTGATGAAATTTGGTATGGTGGTAGCTGATTATCCGTGTCAATATATAGGATACTTTTTACCGCGGGAACAAATCTCATTTCTGAGAAAAAATACAAAAATGTAAGAGTATACTAATGTAAAACCTAAGAATTTGGTTTTTGCGATCTGAACGCAGGCGGAGCCGCGGGCTATGCTAGTTAAATATTAAAAAAAAGTCACGTACGCGATGAGGTAATTCTTAAAGCTATTAGTTATCTGTTTGTATTCTGTCACGCTCAAGCAATAATGTAATTATTGCAATGTACCGTTCGTTATTTATCTATTTCTTTGTTATTATTAGAGCATTTCTCTATTTATGTTAGGAATATTAGGTTAAAAGTAACAACACAACAGTAATAAACTTATATAGCAAGTTCTAGTTTAAAAGAAAACTATTTCCTTTGTGAAGACTGTGGTAAAAAGTTTCTTTCAAATGCAAAGTTGAACTGGGATTTTAAATATTAAATTTTTTGAACTCTTAATTAATCAGCAGAGTGCTTGTATAATCATACAACCATAAGTTTTAATCATGACCATCAGAGCGTGGTGGTAGATTCGGTTGTCTTCAGTTACCAAAGGTACTCTTTTGAAGTGGATGGAAAGTTAGTCTGCATTTTCCAAGTATAAATTTGTGACTCAATGAAATTTCTACTCAACGTTAAAAATATAATTTATGTATGTTATAGAAATTTTATTTTCATCCTTGCCGCGAGATGTACATACGTACATACATACATAGACTGATAAACACATTACCCTCCTTTATGTCGCAGTCGGTTAAAAAGCACGGCATTCACCCAAACATTTCTATCAATATTTTAAGATATCTAATAGGTTAATATGTATTTTACGTATCGAAATATATTAGATTTGCTTTGCATCGGCTGGCACCGACTGCGAAAATATCTGATTAGGTATCTATTCTAAATGAAAACCTCCGTTTAGTTATTTTTTACATTTTAGTGCCTGGAAGTTGGGCTATTTTTTTTTAATTTTTATTTCGGCCGAGATAATCTAAAGAATCTAAAAATAATCAATTTAAAAATTGAATTGGATTACTAAAAAATACAAACGGTCAAGGCCTATATCCGTATCATTTATTCGGAGTGAATAGAAGCCACCCTATGAATACATTTCGTCAGTAGCCCAGTCGTGATTGCTGTCCTCACTTCACTGCCTAATGCCAGTGTTCTGTATTCAAACGGTGTTGCTTATTCGTTTTTGTCAGTAAAGTGCGGCTTAAATTAGAGCTGTAGTATAAATACAAAACAGAATTTTAACCCAATATAAAGTCTTGTTGCATATTAAAATTTTAATATTGATTTTAAATTAATAATTTATATATTTTAATCATTCTCATTAAGCTTTATGACTTTATCGATCACAGGTTCGATTCTTAACCAAGGTATCTGCAGAATTCATACAGATTTTTTGAACAAATGGATGGAACCTTGAAGAAATGTACCTTAAATATTGAAGCTTGACTCAAAGGAAAAATTCCTTAATATAAAAAAATATATTATCTGCATTTATTTATTTTAAACTAGCGACTCGCCCTTGCTTCGCTTGGGTTCGTCCCTAAGTACGTTTTAAATTCAAATGGATATAGTATTTTTTTGACTTTTCTGTAGACAAGAAGATACACAATTCCACCATACATTATTTTATTATATCTCGAAAGGTTTAGACAGCGTTTTCGTTGAAAGCTCCCAGACGGCTTTTTTTTCCGACACCTCCAACAAATATCGTTATATTGTAGCCAATGTATATGTGTGAACAGAAATTTAACAAATTATATACTTTAGTATAGTATGGTAGTAACATAGCATACATAGGGACAGACAGACAACGGGTAGCGACTTTGTTTTATACTATGTAGTAAAAAAACCTTACCCGTACAAGTACCTAATCGAACCAATTAAAAATATAATACGGACGGGTGATCCTGTGAAGATTAGTAGCGATCGGAAGTTTAAGCGCAAGCAAAGCTGCTTGTAATGCTAGTAAAATATATAACAATATTCGATATAAAACTCTACCATATTATATTGCCACATTTATAACTTTTATTCTAACATTGTATTGTAATTTCATTCTAACAATCGTATTTTATCCACAGGCTTCGAGGTGTTATCAACAGGTCCCTCGTTACTCCTACAATTTACAGCAAATTCGGCATCACCAGGCCAGGGGTTTGCAGCCACTTATCACTTTCAACCTCCACCGGACTCAACAGCAGCAGGTCGTATAATGTTATACAAAATTTTACGTTAATTATGTACTATCCGATATTAACTTATTAAAAATTATAAATCCTACATTTTTTCAACCGACTTCAAAAAGGAGGAGGTTCTCAATTCGACTGTATGTTATTTTTATTTTTATTTTATTTTTTTTTATGTTTGTTACCTCAGAACTCCGTCATTTATTAACCGATTTGGACAATTTTTGTTTTTTTTGAAAGGGTATACTTCCAGACTGGTCCCATTTAAATTTCAAAAAAAAATACCACCCCTAAGGGTGGAAAAACAACTAATGATGAATTTAACCTACTTCTAATTGTCATATTGACTTGAAACTTTGCAAGTATTTCTATTTCCGTTGATAGTACAGTGGTTTGGTGTTATTGACCTGATCAGATGGCAAGGCCAGAAGGTGGGTACTGGGTATAGGTGGAACTCTTCAACGGCTAATAGTAGATACTTTGAGTTTGGGCTTATTTTGTTTGATTTGACAAGCCTAACACGTTAGAATCCTTACTATGCTACTACTGTCTACACTAAAAAAGGAAAAATAAAAACTTTTTAACAAAAAAATAAAAACCGACTTCAAACAAAAGCACTAAAAAGTAAAAAATAACTGATTGGTAGTTTTCATTTACTATACATACCTAATCAAATATTTTCGAAGTCGGTGTGCTTTGGCTAAGTAATTAAAGCCTACCTATTAAATACATACCTAAAGAAATATTTTCGAAATCGGTGCCAGCCCATACAAAGCAAAGCACACCGACTTCGAAAATATTTGATTAGGTATGTATAGTAAATGAAAACTACCAATCAGTTATTTTTTACTTTTTAGTGCTTTTGTTTGAAGTCGGTTTTTATTTTTTTGTTAAAAAGTTTTTATGTTTAAGTCAAAAAATATAATATTGTCTATTAATAGGTATGGAGTCTCACAGTTCTTATTTTGATTGAGTTTTAGTTTCACAATTCAATAAATTTTTTAAGAACTTTTGACTGCTGACTTAATCTGTAGGTACATTCTCTGTCCAAGTAAATTAATTGTATTTATAAAAGCTTTCTTGTATAAAATTCATTTCAATCAAAATTCTACTATTTTTGTTCGAGACTCCAAAATATAGCTAAACTTGTTACAATGCACACAAAGGCCATATAAAATATTACTTTTGCATCGTTTGAGCACTAATCAAAAATGCAGTCATTGAATGTAACGTGAAAACGTATGTGAAACTATATCAATGAAATTTCGAACAAATACTATAGGCATAGATACTTTTAGATAGATAGAAATACTTTTAGAGATTTTTAAACATTTTGTTTAGCTAAAAACTTTTTGGCTTTATATAATCTATTCATATAATAATTTTCTATTTTTTGCAAAATCTTATTGTAATAGTTATTATTATCGATACAGAGGCCGAAACTATATTTTTAGAGTTATTGTCTGCCTGTCTGTCTGTGACCGCATCACTAGAAAACCACAGGACAGATTTTGATGAAATTTGGTATAATGATAGCTGGTTGTCCGCGTTTACATATACTTTTTATTGTGAGAAAATTTCTCGTCTCTGAGAAATCTATACTAAACGTAACTAGATACGAACCCGAGAGGAGCGAGGATTACTCGCTAGTTTAAAATATGTATGTACACGAAAAATAATTTTGACAAGAAAATTAGCGTATATAACTTCAAAGTCGGCGTATTTACTTCAAACTTTCACTTTACAAACATAGTTTAGATAGATCAAATATATGTTTTCTTACGTTTACTGTATAATATCATTAATCATAGTACGTTATTTGCGAAACTTGATAAGCACACAGGGTTAACTTTTGAAAAGCTTTAGATAATTTTTGATTATCTATACGTATAATACTTTATTACATTTACGCGAATATTTGACATTTTAAATAAAACTATCTTTTCGGATTATATCGCGGATTTATTTTGATTTTTGGCTCCCGACGTTTCGTATGCTTTAGAGCAATCATGGTCACGGGAGAGACTATTTTATTTAAATTATACCGTATTAAACGTTAAAATAACAAGAGAAGTAAAAACTATCGTGCCTCAGTTAGATCATAGATTAAAGGAGCTTTAAAAAATTGTAGGTATCTATATTTGTCTTTTTTTTTTGATGCTCGAATCGTGGAAAATGTTAACGTTTCATATAGAATAATAAAAGAAAATCGTTTTCGCTATTCTAACAAGTATTTTATTAATAAATAAAATATATATAAAAAAGTGCGTGTGTGTGCAATTCACACATCGTTGAAATGAAACTTAATATTATATATTTGTCAGACAATTACAACGGTTACCATGACAACATGGTAAAGTATTCTATCTCATTCTCTCGCCGATTTAATCCTATATATTTATGTGCTTGTCTCTTTTTAGTGTCGCATTTCCGTTTCATCGAGTTTGAAATCACAACAATTCTAAAGAAGTTTCACTTCAAAAGAAAATGTTTGTTTACGCAAAACTGTAAATCTCCGAATGTTCTTTATCTATGTTTTAAAACTCTAGAATCTAGATACCTCTTTTTTCATATTGAGAAGTCTTTTATGCCATCAACTTGTGCTAGTCACTACAAGATGGCGCTGCAGCACATTAAATTTTATACCATTCAACCGATCGCCATAAAAATTGGTTCACATAGATATTTGATTATGGAGAATATTTTCTCTTTACCTCTTTACACGGCCGAAGCCGCGGGTAGTAATAAAACTTAATAAAGTGTCCAAGCTTGTGTAATGGATGTATATTTGCGAGTATAGCTAACTCGGTTTGAATGGTATTGGCCAACTTCCAGACGGCTTACAGTTCCTCAATAGCTTATAACTTGCCTATACATATTTAAACTGTGCCAATTAGTCTTAGATACCTAATAAATTATTACTTTAATAAATTACTTAGTTATTTCTCTTTATTGATACACTAAACGGCCTTCCTATTGGTTTAGGATAAGTAAATAGATTAACCACTTGAGTTGTTGAAAGTACATTGACAGTATTGTAGGGAAATCCGTCCATACTACCAAAACACATTTTTATTACCCACACTACAGATCACATAATACTATACTAGTACAGACGCCTCATCCCATATAAAGAAATTGAACAGCGCGAATTCGGGCTATTTTTGTTTGCTTGAATGAATAATAAATGTCGTTGATTCGGCATATAGTTAAACATTCTTATTTTGTAAATATGTGCAAAGTAACCTATGGTCAATATTGTAAAACTCATCCTGCATTCGAGTAAAAAACTTAATGATTTTACAATTTTAAACTATTTTATAAAATAAAATGAGACTCTGGGAAGAACATAGGTAAGTTTTTATCCCGAAAATCATCCCTTAAGGGGATAAAAATGGGGATGAAAATTTGTATGGGGAAGCACCCCGGGACAAACCTGAGCGAAGCGAGGGTGAATCGCTTGTTTATTATAAAGATGAAAAACAAACACACGAATTACATATATATATATAAGTATATATATATAAGTATATATGTAAATTATCTAAAATTTTACATGTAGGTTTAAACCCGTGATTTCGCCTGTAAAAGTAAAAATCATTTTTTTAAATACAGTACGACATTGTCAATTGTTAAAATTAAAAATTATATTGTTTTTGCTCTAAGCCACTAAAGAAAAAAAAATATTTTTGAAAAATAAAACCCTGGTTACATAGCCTTTTTAATAATATCATATGAAAAACATAATGCTTACTTACATCTACGCTTATTAAAGCTACGCAGTCCCCACACACCTAATTATAGGGATTTTTCATAAACTTCCACCTTCTATGTACTACGTATTGTTTTTCTGGGATATACCGTTACCTGTTACCCCGAGTTATAATCACATCAAATTAAGTTTCATTAAAAAGGATAAAGGTTTGTGTCAAAAAGGGATTACAGGATATACATATTATATCTCAGGGCTTAAATAAAATATTTTATTTATACAATGATTAAAATATAAAACTTCAAAAAATTTCATTGAAAATAGCAAAATTAAATTCGTTAACAATTATTTTAATATGTTTCAATACTAAATATTTTTTATAATAATAATATTTTAGAGTTAGGTATTTCAATAGTAATAATAATATTGTTCATTATCTATACATATAACATAATAATTTCTAACCGAGTCGAATCTGTACATTAATTAATATTTTTTGGAAAATCTTATTGAAATAGTCATTATTATTTATTATCGATGCAGAGACCGAATCTGTAGTTTTTTGAATTTTTATGTGTTTGTCTGTCTGTGACCGCATCACGAGAAAACCACTGGACAGATTTTAATGAAATTTGATATAATGATAGCTGGTTATCTGGGTCAACATATTATAGGATACTTTTTACTGTGGGAAAATATTTCATCTCTGAAAAATCTATACTAAACGTTAAAATGCAAGGAGGGACGAACCCGAGCGGAGCGAGGGTGAGTCGCTAGTTTCAACTTTCATACATTATACGCCTGGATTTTGCTTAATATATTCGTACAGCGCCATCTAGACGTTCATTAGTTAACTTCTTCAAAGTTATAATAATTTTCTCGTACGTAACTTAGTATTATAGTTTAGTAACAGAGGGCGCTGTAAAATATTAAATTCATGTAATTTTAATTTAGTTCCAATAACGCTCTCAAGGTGGCATAGTTTAAAATGCTTCTATTTTACAGATTCTGATCGTCTCCTGAAACTAAGCTTTGGAAAAGCCTTCGAGTCTCTTGGACCTGAAGTGAGTGCAACAAGTAAGTGAAGACTTTTAACAATTTATAATTAAACATAAGCGCGGAATATTTTAAAATAGCGTAATTATATAAATACTTACCGAGATGCTATCTATAAAAATGATAAATAATATTAATGAGAAAAAATATGACCTATAAGTAAATCTATACAGTACGTCCGATACTGCGTTCCCTTGTACGTATTAATAAACGGCTTAAGCTATTTTAATTATTCATACGTAATAGATTCGTCATAATAATGCGAGAGTGATATGTATATATTATGTATTATTATATTATTAAATGTTATCGAAATGGCGCATTTCAGACACGGATTTGTGTCTTGAAATTTTTCTTTCTTGCAGACCTATGGAGTTGGGTATTAAATTAAAAGTTATTAGGCGGCGATCACAAATATATATACAACTTACATATATTATTATAAGTACTTTGGGATGACAAATATTATTAAATCTCTCCAAATGCCTAATTGGTCAAAATTAAAAAAGTATTAAATATTTTTATTAAATTAATCTAACCTTCGGACTCCATTTTAAACGACTCAACTTGAATATTATTCTATGATTAATTAAATAGCCTTATATGATATCTTATTTTGAGATACATATACACAAATATGATTTCCACTTTCATAAAGGCTACCCTTATCGTCTTATCGTCTGTTATATCTGTCAAAATGATAAGGGCAGCTTTCAAGCGCGGCATTCAGTGTATGGAACCCGCCTCGCAACCGCGACTTGACTGATGTACCAATAAAGCATTGCTC
Source organism: Brenthis daphne (assembly GCA_947093115.1). Taxonomy (NCBI): domain Eukaryota; kingdom Metazoa; phylum Arthropoda; class Insecta; order Lepidoptera; family Nymphalidae; genus Brenthis; species Brenthis daphne. Next base: position 25,859,906 of record OX352475.1, read on the forward strand.
ATATACTAGCGTCTAAAGAGCTTAAGATAATTAAGGTACCTAATATAATAATAATATCTATCTCTGAACTATTGTGGCTACAACAGCCAATTTCACTAAGACAAGCCATTTGCGCAAGAGACATGAGATGAGCACAAGTGTTTTCAGCCCTTTTTAACGTCCTACTGCTGGGCACGGGCCTCCCTTTAATACGAGGAGGATCAGGCCATAGTCCACCACGCTGGCCAAGTGCGGGTTGGCGGACTTCACATGTCTTTCGAAAACTTGCTAGGTTCTCTCAGATATGCAGGTTTCCTCGCGATGTTTGCCTTCACCGTAAGGCAAGTGTTACCACTGGGCTACCACTGTCTTTCGTGAGCACAAGTATGAGCACAAGTATGAGAGCAATAAATGTACGTTACTATATACACACTCTCAATTCCTTTCCCAAACTTTGATACAACCGGATATAGATAGGACAAAATATATAGGATAGAGATAATGCACATACAATGGACTCTATTACATTTTTTTCTCTCGTTCTAGAATTTAAAAAGTAAAAGATTCGTATAAATTCTTAGGAATTCGTATAAAAATAAAAATACTTAGAATTTTAGCCGGTGTTTTACGCAATATCTTTGCCAGTTGTGAATCAATTTAGAATAAGTTATCGACAAGAGTAATTCCATACAAATATTAAAATCCAAATCTAATAAAAATTAAGGGTATAATAATAACTTTTAGATATAGTAAACTCCATCGCTCACATTATAATTAAAATAATGTGCATTTGACATTTTAAATAAAACTATCTTTTTAGACTTTTTCGCGCATTTACTTTGATTTTTGGTTACCGACCTTAGCTCTCCCGTAACCGTGATTATTATAAAGCGTTCGAAACGTCGAAATATCCAAAAAATAGGTTTATTTAAAATGTTAAATATTCGCGTAAATCTTAGAAAGTATTAAAGTGTATTTGAATTTATGGTTAAAAGTATTTTTTTACTACTACACGTTTATTTAGATCCCGTATAAATGTCGGACTTTGTGAACATCTGCACAAGAAATAAAACACATAGGACGAAATCCAAATATTTATTATTAAACTGTACGTATATTATGAGAGGGAATTTTAGGTCAGTCTACATGGTATTTTATGTTGAAAGTGAATAAATAATGAATTCGCCCTGTGCGTTTGTTGCTTTCGAATATAACAACTCGACGAATTAACACAAAAATGAATTAAACATTCAACAAAGGGACTTGTGAATGACCAGTAGCGTGTAATCGGTATTAATTCATATGTCATTATTCTGTAAAGCGATATATATATATATATATATATATATATATTGAATTTCATTTTTTTTTTAAATATAAATGGCACAATAAGCCCCATATGGGACATTGACATTCATTCAAAATATACGTTTTAAACTCTAAAGGTCTAAAGTACTCAGAACCTCATTTTTGGTGCTTCAAAAAGGAGGAGGTTGTATATTAGTCTGTATGTATCTATTTCGTATGTATGTTCACAAATTTCTCGGAGGCCGTTTGGCCGATTTTTAAACTTTTAATTGTAATAACGAGGTGGTCCCATAAAATTTTCTTTGACATGGAGTATCGAAAACTTCTGGTTAGATATATGTATATTGTATATAGTAAATAAAACTCTCCCTACAGTTTTTCCTTTTAATTTTTTACTTTTTAATGTCTAGAAATAAGTTTATTTTTTTTAAGTTTTTACTTTTTAGTGTCTGGTCCCATACGTCATACATATTACATATCTTCACGATATATCCCTTCCGGTATTGCTTGAGTACAGAGCCACTATTGCAAATGTCATATTTTTTTTCATACACCGAGGCCCTCAGACTTGACCTGACCTTCTTATACATACCTACAGCGTAATAAACTTGATCTCCAAAAGTTTGCTTGTTAATAACTATTATTAAAAAACTTTATGCGACCAAATGTCAACTGGGCGACAAAGGAAAGAAGAAGTTGAAATAGAAATGTATTATTTGTAGTTGGGTATTTGTATTTGTTGTAGGGAGGAGCGTTGAGAACCGTAAGTTGTATTCTCGGTTAGAGCTCGTAGAGGATTAAAGTGATTAAGCAACATATTAGTAATTAAATAGCCACAAACCTCAGACTTAACTATTAAAACGTAATAACTACGACCTTTGAAAGAATGACCTAAAGTTTAGGTCAACAGTTGTTTTCTAGTTGTAATGATGATGTTCTCCTAGCCGATTCCGGCTACAGCGGCCAATCTCATTGAGATTAGCCAACTGCGCGGGAGATATTATAGTGCTCAAGTGTACGCGCAGACACAAGTGCACTCTCTATTCCTATCACTCTCATACTCCGGTGGGACGACCACTCGACACGACCGGTGAGAGATAAGGCGCAGGACCGACGGCTTTACGTGCTCTCCGAGGCACGGGGGTGAAACACCGCCAACTTCCCAACTTCGGGCTGTTACTGAGACTTACTATACAGAAAGACTCAATAACTAAACTTGGCCCGATCCGGGACTCGAACCCAGGACCTCCGTGTGTGCAGCCGTACATGCTAGCCACTACACCACCGAGGCAGTTGTAATAATTACTATATAATTGATTTTTAACTTAAAAGTTACACGACTTCAAAATAAGATTTAAATCAATTGCTCTAACATATGACGAGTTTAACATGAATTTTACATACCTGGGATTATCCTTGCAGTATTAATTCATAGCTATTCATATAAAAGAGGCATAAAAATCGGATTATATTTTTTTTATTGACTGTACCACAGAACTATAAATCTGTGGGTGCATAAATATTCGAAAAGCGAAACCAATTCTTACCTAGCATTGTCTTATTATAGGAAGAAAGCGGAGAGCATAATCAATAATTATATATTGTACTATGTAGTTTCTAAGACAATCGAAAAGTAATACTATAATGGATCGTATATACAAAATTAAATTCCTATACCTAGTTTATTTGTATAATGCATTATTTCGTACGGCAAATGCATCTGGGCATTATAGTGCAGAATAAAACATCCGACTCGCTACTAAATAAATAATCAAACAAGTTGCAGTGTGTTGCATTAAAGATAGCTGGACTGGCTCGAAATAGGTTACGAAAGATTTCTTATTTCATAACAACTAAAATGAGACAAGCCTTCAGTCTGCCGTCCACCTGTCCTTCCTTAAGAACTTAGATAACTTTTAATTAATCTTTTGAACCGTAATAAGTAAAAGGTTTAAATTCTTAAACAATATGAATTGTAAAGGATATCCGAGAGAAGAATAAAAAAAACAGAGTCGCCTGACAAGATACATGTTTTGTACACTTTTTTGGTTTTAAAAACGCTATACCTAACGTATAACGCCAAGAATATGGCCGACATGAGCGTAAGAAGTTTAGTTATAATTCCATATAATACGTACGTTTTAAGTGAAACCTTTGAGCTAAGTCTAATTCACACTTGGTCAATATTTCATTTTCGTATTTTGCTTCAGTGACTCCTCAAACCGCTTTTCCCATTGTGGTATACATAAGCTAAGTATTAAGTCGCATTACTTTACCCCACAAAAACCTATTAAAACCATCATAATGTGTCTTAGAAATGTAGGTAAGATTCAAAATACGTAATTCGTATATAGAGCTTAATCATCATCAGTCATAGTTACTTTTGAAATAGCGTCAAACTTATAGAATTCTATTACTACTACTTTATCTATACATATAATAAAATTGTAACTAAGCCGAATCTGTACATTAAATATTTTTTTGGAAATTTGATTTGGTCATCTGAATGGGGGCGGAGCTGCGGGCAATGCTAGATAGCTACAATAATAACTAAACTTACTTCGGCTAATATGGCCTATGTTACTCGCAAACTTATAGCTAACTTAAAGCGATATCTTCAAAACTTTCATAAACTATTGCCAATTGATAAACGTAGACTTTCAAAACTTGGCAGTAAGTCTGAGGCAGAAATTTTCAACTCGATATTGTATTTAACTCAGTTCCCGATTCATAACTCAGTGTCAGTTTTTAAACTTTTCCATTTACATTTATGAATCCATCTGAAAGTTAAATTGCGCTTAATGATTTTAATCTATACTAACATTATAAAGCTGAAGAGTTTGTTTGTTTGGTTGGTTGACCGCGCTAATTTCAGGAACTACTAATCTCCCGTTAACAAATCCCGTTAACTGAGGAAGGCTATAGGCTATATTTCATCCCGGAAAAACGGTTCCCGTAGAATAAATTTGTTTTTGTCTGGAGACGAACCCGAAGCGAAGCGAGGGTGAGTCGCTAGTCTACTATAAATTTCCTACAATACAAGATCAGTCTTAATAGTTTGTATGAGATTGTCTAAGGGCTGAGCCATGAGTATTTTAAATTTCGCAGGTGACATTCATATCTCATACAAATAGGTTCTGCCATTAACTATTTATGTTGCTCATATTTATCACTTGGCTTACTATAATAATGAATAATACAACAAGAGTTCTTCAGTGTTTTGCTATTACAAATGCACCTGGCGATGATTTCAAAGCTAAGAACTAGGTCAAAGTATAGAATTGAAATTATACTTTAAAAAAACTATACGTCTATTAGATTTAGAAAAATACAAAGGATTCGTCTAACGGTTAAACTCTAACTCTATATAAAAATTCATGAGTTCACGATTTACAAAATTCCGCTGCCGCCTATCATTTACTAACAAAATATCCATTCGTACGAGTATTGCTTCCTGTACAGTCTAGTACAATTCCGTGTTTATCTTTTCATCTCGTGTTCTGTATTGTTATTGTTTTATCTGTAGTTTGTTCAGCGAACCGTTAGAGGCGACGGTCGATCGGTAAAACCTTTAAAACGACTTTGCAATTTCCCGAATGATTACGTTGTATCCAGTGTTTGTCTGTAAAATAGGGGTTATGTTTGCTTTGTTTGAAATTTTGACAAAAATAATGTTTGTTAAACGCTGTATTTGTTTTAATAACAGAATATAAGATGTCTTTAATTTTTACTACGATTTTGATTTTATAGCCTGCTCTGGACTTACATACACTACATAGTATTATTTTATTTTTTTTGGAATATTGACTTGTAATTAATTTTTAATAATAAAGTATATCGGCATCAAAATAATTTTAAATGTAATTATTCCACAATCAGGAATAGATATTTTCCTGAAATTTATATGAGGTGGTATTTATGAGGTGGAATATTGGAATAAAACAAATATAAACACTGATGCCTAATTAGCTAAGCAAAATGTGAATACACAAAAATTAAAACTCGTATTGAATATAGGGTTATCTTTGAAGTGGATCAAAATATAGACATTGAACCTCACATTAAGACTTTGTCATTTAACGCTTGTTAAGTATAAAATATTCTCCGTATGCTTAAACTATTTATATGTTAAGGCACATAAAGAAGAACAAAACGAAAAAGCTATTTTTCTAAGATCACTGCTGTTAAAATCCCACAGAATAAATACCGATTTTTGTTATTTCTGTATTGTTTATTAAGGCTAACCTAACAAAACAATTTTACGTATTAAAAGAAACAATTTACCTTTTCTCTTACAAAAAATACAACAAGTTTCATTTTATTCTATATGTTGACATAAAAATTAAAATACTAACAGGTGCTTGTAGCTTTATCTATTTTAACTTGATATATATAATATATAGTTATGTATATATTTAAAGTAATATAAATATACGAGTATTATATTTTAATCAGGAATATTTAATATACTCTGTACAGCGTAGTGTCTTAGCATAGCTATAAACTTTAAATATTGAATTATGCAGTCTACACCTTATTTACTACCAGTTACACATCTTCTTATAATGCTTATATCTTAATTTAGGGCTTTATATTCTTCAACATAGAATAATGAAATATTCTTCCATTCTCAATGTTCTTTTATTATATATTGAAGAAGTTTCCTAAGTCGAAAATAAAATATATTTTATACGACACTAAAATATCTTATAATTAGATCATTACTAAAATATAGTAAAATATGGTATGTTATGGCAAAACATGGTTTTATTTTTAAGATTTAAAAAAAGCAGTAGTAGCCCAGTAGTAACGCGCTCGCTTGGGAAAAGTGTGAAGCGGGTTCAAATCCCGGGTTTTGCACCTCTATAATTTCGTGTGCAATTTTTAACATGATTACTACTTGCTTTATGGTGAAATAAAACATCATAAAACATCGTGAGGAAACCTGCATGTCTGAGAAAACCTAGCAAGTTTTCGAAAGACATGTGAAGTTCGCCAATCCGCACTTGGCTAGCGTGGTGGACTATGGCCTGATTCCCCTCGTACTGAAGGAAGGCCCGTGCCCAGCAGCACGACGTTAAAAAGGGCTGAACACATTCATATGTACATTGTACATACAAAAACAAAAAAAGTATCTTCTTTATTTTTTAGATGTTTAAAATATATATTTCTTTTACGTTTAGCATTTTTAATTTTCATTAATGGATATATTTAATTAAAATATGTAATTAAACGATACGGCAAGAACTACACTTTTTAAATCTATCTGGAACACCTCTGCCAGCGAACCTTCCCCACCAAAGTTCTTATTTCATATCAAGGCTTATCACAGAGGTATTATAAAAAAATCTAAATTATTAACGGAATTTTGGCAATTGGAGATACTGAGCTAGAAAATCCCAAGTCACTAACGAATACCTACCCACTGATATGAGTACAGCGATGCAATTAAGGGAGCTCTCAATAGAAGAGCCCTAACGAGGCAACGCTAATACAAAGTTTACCTTACAAATGGAACGGTGTCACAGATTTTTGTGCTGACTCTTAGTCAGCATAAAGTAATTTAGTTAAATTAAAATTTCCATATTTGTTGATTCATATAATGTGAGGAATAATTTTATTAATTACAGCAAATGTTCATATAATCTTATACCTAATATGAGGGTACAAACTATTTGTATTCAGCCCTTTTTAACGTCCCACTGCTGGGCACAGGCCTCAAAATCAGGAGACTTCACATGTCTTTCGAAAACTTGATAGGTTCTTTCAGACATGCAGGTTTCCTTACGATGTTTTCCTTCACCGTAACACAAGTAATAATCGTGTTGGAGTTAGTTCGCACATGTAAATATCAGAGGTACGAGACCCAGGATTCAAACCCGCGCCACCCGATTTCCCAAGCGAGTGCTCTACCACTGCCGTACTATTACGAAATACGTATACCTTAAGATATAAAATATGCATTATTATATATATATTTATTTATATATTGTATTCTGGAAGAAATCTCTTAAAGAGGTAAGTTATCCTTTGTCAACATTTTGTTACTTTATTTTGTATAACATATACGATATGGTGCATAAATAAATAAATAATTCTTTTTAGTAATTATTATTTATTTATTCAATCAACTGGAATAAGCTGTTCAGCTAATTGACATTAGACAATAGAATAAACAGATAAGCATTTCCATGAACGGGTGGAAATGCAACCACACTATTGATTGTTGTGATTCCGTTTATACATATTATAATGTATTTAGTCCACTTTATAGTATGTAATTATTTTCTACTCTTTAAAGAGTACACTGCAGCAACTATTCTGCTACTTTAAGTGTTTTATTGTCCATTTTTTCAATGTTTTTGGGCAGCGCCAGGTATATAAATAACAATAATATATATAAATAACAATAATATCTCTATTGACATAATGTTTTTTAAATGTTCTTAGTTATGCCTACAATATATTTACAAAACAAATTTACATTTAATAAATATAAGTCTATACAGATAAATAAAATTGAAGTGTCTGTTTGTAATGTTAAAATAACAGATTTTTACTAAATGAATATGAAAGTATAGGTACTAATAATTTTTTAAATTTTTGTCTGTCTGTCTGTGTGTTCCGTCTAATCCCCGAAACGGCTGGACCGATTTTGACGGGACTTTCGCTGGCAGATAACTGATGTTATAAGGAATAACATAGGCTACTTTTATTTTAGAAAAAGAATCAGGGTTAAAAAAAAATTAAAAGCCGTGAAATTGTGAACAAATCGGCGTACCTAGAGGCGCACTTGAGCGAAGCGAAGATGAGTCGCTAGTAACTACTACGCAAGTGTCCGCATGAAATTGTGGCAAGAATGATAGCTGCACCCCCACGCTGAATGGCAATACTGATCTTTGAGCGAAAAACCAGCCAGCTCTATTATCATCAATAGATGATATAAATGAGGTGTTGTCTTTTAAGAAGTTGGAGTATGATAATAAATTTTCTGTTTTCTGTGCTAGTATAATTGTATTGGAGAAACCAATGTCATCCCCATCATTACAGGTTTGCCAACATTAAGATTGCAACATAATACAAAAGAATAGAATAAGAAATAAAAGTATAAAATTAAAATAACATTACAGTTGAAGGTAACATAAAAGTTAAATTTAAATTTATGTATATAATTATAGCAAAAAATAACTATTTACATTTAGTTATTTATTTTTACAGTTCTTCTAGCTTATTAGGTAGATAGATACCTTTACAGTACACAAAATATAAAATATTTAAATAATAATGTATTAGAATTAAGCCGACTTTCATAATTCAATTAATATCAAAACCACACTTTCAATCAGGGTGTAGTTTATTTTACAAAATCGCACAAAATGGCGCTATTTACAATCAGAAAATCTATGGACCCATAGTGTTTTATTGACCATGAACTTTATGGCTAGGAGCTTTTACTACGCTTCTGTTGTGGTATTATCGGTTGAAAGCATTATTGATATTTTATTAAATTATTATTTTATAATATAAAGGAAGATCTATATATAAGAGGAAGTAGTTTATATAAGAGGAAGGAATCTATACTAATATTCTAAATGTGAAAGTTTGTGAGTATGGATGTATGGATGTTTGTTACTCTTTTACACCAGAACGGCTGAACAGATCTGGATGAAATTTGGCACAGAGATAGATTATAGTCTAGAATAACACATAGGTAACTTTTTTCCCGGAAAAATATACGGTTCCCGAGGGATAGATTTTTTTGTTGTTGTTATTTGCAGATATTCTAAAAATACACATTTTTGAAAAGCTTTTAAGAGAAATTAATCAGTTTTTGTATGTTACTATCCATCGAGCAAAATACCGTCATGTGGAAATCGACTAACAGATTTCAATCGTTTGATTAATTAAACTAACTCTTATCTCCGAATGAAATCAATATGATAAACTCTGGTTTATTTAGTTGAGTAGTTCATGTTAAAGCTAGCTAAACATATCATATAGATTCATTCAAACTAGACCGAAAAGATGTATCTATCTATATAAATAAAAATGAAAGTTGCTAAGCGCAAAACTCGAGAACGGCTCGACCAATTCAGCAATTTTTTTTCGTATGTTCCTTAAGGTACACGGAAAGTTTGAATAAAGAGAAAAAATATAAAATAAGGTAAATATATATGTAATACAAAGTGCTAGTTACACAATTTATAACTCAAGAACGGCTGGACCAATTTTTATGATATTTGATTATTTGGATTTCTCTTAGTCCGGAATAAGATAATAAGTATTAAAACGTCAGAAAAATTAACGAAAAAAATATATATGGCTAATGCTGCCTTAATAACTATTTATATCTATTTAAAACGTACCTAAAAAAACTATCTTTTCGGATCTTTTCGCGGATTATTAAAAATGTCAAATATTCGCGTAAATGTATTAGGCCTTATTAGATTAAATACCTTTTTGTTAGGCCATTACATTTTTTTATAATAATTATTTTGTTATATAAAATATAAGTTTTTACTTATATTATTGTCACGTTCGCTGTAGCGAGTTTGTTTTAAAGTTCCTGTTGACTAGTCAAATAGGAAGCGTGGCATTGCTTTGTTAGAACTAACTTTGCTTTAACTAAGCTTCAAACAACCAAATGAAAATTTTCAACTATTTTATTTTAAACCTGAATAACTTTTTTTAAATTTAAAGAAATCTATACAGACAAATAAAATTAAAATGTCTGTGTGTAAGGTCAAAATAACAGCGTTTTACTAAATGTATATGAAATTATATACGGTACTTACAAGAAAAACACAATTTTTTTCAGTTTTGTCTGTCTGTTTGTTCCGGATAATCACTGAAACGGCTGGACTGATTTTGAGGGGACTTTCGCCGAAAGTTAGCTGATGTTATAGGGAGTAACATTACTTATTTTTTAGATAACTTTTATTTAAAAAAAAGCATTAGGGTTCCACACAAAAAAATAAAAAAATTCTATCACCAACCAACCTGAGATAGAGAGATAGTATTTAAGTGAATATATTATATATACATATATAATAAAATATTACTATACATACTAGAATATCAATAAGCATTATAAAAACTCGTTTTCTGATACTGCGGTGAATCTTACTGAGATTAGTAAAATTCACAAGATGTATTACATTACACCAATAACTTAACATACACTATATTCCTTTCATTCAAGCTCCAAGGCGAACAGGACGAGAATTCGACATCTCCGATTAAAGATGAGGTGTAGTATCGATGGCTTTACGTATGTGCTCTCCAAAGCACGGTGGTGTTACACTGACGACCTCAAACCTCCAGGCTGCTATTGAGAATTTTTGATCAGAAAACCCCAAATAATATGACCCGACCTGGGACTTGAACCCAGAACTTCCAAATAAGCAGCCGTAACTACATTCTATATTGAACTATTATAATTTTAACGATGGGATTTTAATATATTTTTGCATAGTAAAAGATTTTCATACTACATACAAGAAGTTAAATGAGTTAAGGAAAACTTGAGATAGCTTCTTACGTATTACGGAAATGATAAAGTATTACTTAACTTACAATGACTTTTAGTAAAATTTTACAGATGAAAACTGTTAGGACTTAAATAAAAGTACCAAACTGAGGAACGTTTCTTTCAATAAATTGTAAATCGCTGAAAATATTGCTTTAATTTCATACAAATAATATAATTGAATATCCAACTTACACTAAATAAAAAACCACTTCTTTTACGCGTTTTTAGGTATAGTGACTATATTGAAATATTTTTTAAACATACTATAATAAATTAGCTTTTTTTATATCAGTTTTACGACTTTTATTTCTATAAAGTAAAAAATAACTTTAAAACATTCTTATTTACCAAAGAATTACAGTTAAAAATTATGCACGTGACATTTATGAACAATTGATACACTTTTTACGCTTTAAAGCTTTAATTATGTCATAAAAGTTGACAAAATATTAAAAACTGTTTCAGTATCATTAAAAGCTTTTGTTTTCTCTACTCTTGATAGATTGGGTCTAATTTGAAAATTATACATTTAGTTATATTATAAATAGAGCTAAAGTGTAATTGGAGTTGTATCCAAAATATATAAATAATTTTTTTTATCTGTATAATTCTACTATATTCAACCCTTTTTAACGTCCCGCTGCTGGGCACAGGACTCCCTACAATACGAGGGGATTGGGCCATAGTCTACCACGCTGGCCAAGTGCGGGTTGGCGGACTTCATATGTCTTTCGAAAACTTGCTAGGCTCTCTCAAACATGCAGGTTTCCTCACGATGTTTTCCTTCACCGTAAGACAAGTGGTAATTATGATTCGCACATGAAAATATCAGAGATGTAAGACCCGGGATTTGAACGCGCTTCACATGGGTTTCCAAGCGAGCAATTTATGATTATTTACACGTAACACGAAAGTTTGAAGACGAAGTGCTAAGAATATTTTTACTGTACTGTAAAATAGTAGAAGACATTAACTATCTAAGTTATTATAAAAGTAAAATTTAAACTGGTCAAGTAATGGTTATTAAGAGTAAAAAATAAAAAAACAAACGGGTGTAACCACAGGCTGTAACTAGTACTTTAATAAACTGACCTTGTCTTTTATAATCGGATTACTGATATAAATGCGAAAGTTTATATGTGTGTGTATGTTTGTTACCCTTTCACGCTTTATACTTGAATGAATTTGGATGTTTCATACATAGATAGACCTGGAGTTACACCTGGAGACGTCTAGATTTACCATAAAAAAGGAACTTACGGGAAAAACAAAGATAAAACTTTAAAGCATAATTGTTTTAAACTTACAAACACCACCCTTGCATTGGTTGAACGATCATATGCGTAGGTACATGAGTCGTGAAGTTATTCACGCATGAACTTACGTTTATGTTCAACGAGCTGAAAGTACTTAATAACTGGAAAAAGTTACTTATCCGGTCGCCATTTAGTAATTACTTAGTTTTTCTCGTGCACAATTTATTATATAGTTTTTTTAATTGGTTCAAAACACTTTTGTTGTTAAATTGATGATTTTCTTATTTCAACTGTCGAACAAGTTAGAAATAAATGTCACTATGAGTTACGTTTTAAAGTTTAGTATAGAATTCTCAGAGATGAGATATCTTCCCGCAGTAAAAAGTATCCTATATGTTGATTCAGATAATCAGCTATCATCATGCAAAATTTCATCAAAATCAGTCCGGTGATTTTCTCGTGATGCGTTCCCAGACAGACAGACAAAAATTCAAAAAACTATAGATTCGGCCTCTATATCGATAATAATGACTATTTCAATAAGATTTTCCAAAAAATATTCAATGTACAGATTCGACACAGAATGTTATTTATGATTTATGAACATATTATGTTCATAAATCATATGAAGACTTAACATCGTATCTTACACTAACTTGTTAATAAAATACTTAAATTAAAACAAACATTCGCATTTAATATAAACCTGCATATATTATTTAAATTAAATTTAGTAAAATGTTGTATTAATACGTTTTTTTTGTCAAGGTGTCTTCTACCATAACAGATGTGATATACAAAACCCAAAAATATCTTCAATCTATCAGTGATCGTAGAGCTTCATAATATTCTGCATCTTCAACTTTTCCTTAGAAATACGAGGCTACGACAAGCATTGGGATTGGCATAAGCTATGACTTTTATTTGAGTTTTTCTTAGCCTTTGTAAATTTTCACAAAGTCTACAATACACATGTGAAGAGAGTGCCTCAAAGTTATAATTGGCAAATGAAAGTTTCGTTACTACTGCGTCTGTTTTCAATCCGAGCCTGCTTAAGTGTTGTTGGAAAAGTAAATATTCTCAGTATACCGTTCATACTGACGTCGACTGTTGAAACAATGGATCAACTTACGTTCCTGAGTATGTTGGAGTAACCTTACGTTTTACTAACATTAGTTAATAAGTCATAAGTTAGTTTTCCTGCGATTGCATTTATTGTTTTAAAGTTTCATTGTATTAAATATATGGAGAAAAGTCTGATTAAAGACCAAATATATATGTTAATGTTCTCCTAGCCGATGTTGTTATAGCCAACCTCACTATCCCGTGAACAAATCTGTGCGTAGATAGTAGATACGCGTCCACTCTACATAGCTTGTATGTTATATGTACCGGTGGGAAGAAAACTCGACACAACTAGCGAAAAATACGGTGCAGCATCTACAGCTGAACGTACTCTTGAGGCACTAAGTGTAAACACTGCCAACGGATGCTATTGAGTTTTCTTAACAAAAAACCCACTTTATTTTTGTCCTATCCGCGAGTCGAACCAAGGACCTCTCGATCTATATGCCAGCCACTAGATCAACGAGACAGTAAAAAAAAATATTATAAACTGCCTTTTACCGAAAGCAAAGCGCACGTGTATTTGACTTTACATTTCATTTGACTTTGACAATTTTCGAAGTTTTGACACTATTAAAAAAAAATTAGTAACTATATCCCGCAGTGCCCTTTATTTTATCAGTATTTTCTGATAAAAACGACACGTGTATTAAATAATCTTTCCTAGCTTTATAAAAATCCGTGCAGCAATTTTTATAGACCAAGGGAATTTTCAAACGAAATTCCGTCCGGTATTCTGCAAAAGTTATTTGTTATCCCAGTATATAGTGTATCCTAAATTTCTTCTTCTATTTTAACTATAAAGTAAAAATTGCGTCAATTTTTATTTAAATTCTACATATTATTATAAAAAAAATTGATATTTTAAAAATTATCCGATATATATCCATAATATATGAAAATTATAAGGTATATATAGAGATAGAGAGTTTTACATTTGTAAGTTGTTTATCACAGCTCAGAGTTTGTAGTCATCTAATTTTAAATAACTTTTTGTGTATTTTGCTGTTGTAAAAGAAAATAAGGTACAACAGGTCCAGAGAAGCTAGAGATAGGTCTAGGTGGCGACAATTGGAGGAGGTGTTTACCGCACGAACGGTGCTTGCAGCCAACAAAATAAATTAAAAAAAGACAAGTAACAAATTAAAAAAAATTAACAGATATATTAAAACAAAAAAAATATAAAAATCCAAACAGTTTTATAAAAAAAAACACTTTACAAATAGTTAAATATCTACATAGAAAAATTCTGTTATTTAAGTTAAAAGAAATAAAAGATTATTTATTTATTAAAGTACAACAAGGCAAGGTTATACGTACCCCAGAGGAAAGCCAATGGCAGCTTTGTGGTAACGCGCTCACTTGGAAGATCAAACGAAGTGGGTTCAAATCCCGCACTCACACTGCGAGGTCTCTCACCTCTGATATTTTTGTGCGAATAATTTCAACATGATTACTACTTTCCTTATGGTGGAGTGATGAAACCTAGGATTTATCTAGGGTTATATACATACATATATTCAATTCGATTTTCTTGTTCAAAACGCGACAGTTGTCAGTTGAGCACAAATTATTTCTCCTATGATCATCGTATGATGATCACGTAGAATGGAGAATACACGAAGGAGATTGGAAAAAGGAAGTAAATTATCCTATATAATATTGTAAAGTCACTTGGAGATGCCAAGTTCACGAAATTGTAGCCGAAATAGGCCATGAATGCAGGAAATATTAGAGTGCACTACAACGCGCAAATACAAGCGCACTCTGTATTCCTAACACTCTCCGTCCGAGAAAGAAGTCAGGATCCAAAAGTCCGACAGAAAAACAATTCGACAAGACGGTGACAGATTAGGCGCAGGATTGACAGCTTAAGTGTTCTCCGCTGCAGAGGGTTAAAAACACAAACTTTTCAATAAGAATTTTTTGATAGAACTAAACTTGGCCCGACCCAGGACTCGAACCCAGGACCTCACCGAATCTGCAGCCATACATGCCACTATATCAACGAGGCAATAACAGAAAATCTACATAATGAATATGAATATAACGTGTAGCCCATAGCAAGTTTAATTCCAAAAAAATCTCTGACCTCCGACGCTGAAAGCGGTGTTAACAAGACATTGCATTACGATATCCGTAGTACTTTTTTTGCTCATATAAGTTTCTTACTTATTCTAAGAAATACATACATATAGCATAAATAAATAATATTGCTATATTTAATTATAATACTTACTAATTTTTTTTTAACGTTTAAAAACACAAAAATCAACAAATATCGTAAGGTTATAC
This sequence comes from Brenthis daphne, assembly GCA_947093115.1. Taxonomy (NCBI): domain Eukaryota; kingdom Metazoa; phylum Arthropoda; class Insecta; order Lepidoptera; family Nymphalidae; genus Brenthis; species Brenthis daphne. The sequence goes on from OX352475.1 coordinate 25,875,401, forward strand.
TTTGGTGCCATTTTTGAATTTTTAAAATCATTTTTGTAAAATAGTGGATAAGCACTGTCTCTAACAAGTGTATAACACCTTTGAGACGTCTATAACCTCAGTCTCTCCCGTGACCATGATTGCTGCAAAGCATTCGAAACGTCGGGAACCAAAAATCAAAATAAATCTGCGAAATAATCCGAAAAGATAGTTTTATTTAAAATGTTAAATATTCGCGTAAATCTAAGTAAGTATTACGGGAATACATACACGTATGTAGTTTCAAACGATTTTTAATTGTAGGCTAATTATTATATTATATATTTTATCTTGAACTAATGTCACTCTCACACTGATATTCACTACGTCCCGCGAGTTTGTTAGTATTTCTTTTTGTTAGTATTTAAAATTAGTCGGGAACTGTTTATAAGTTTTAAGATTTACTGAACTGAGATAAAAAATTACGTGCTGCGTCCCGTTTCTATACAAAAGAAAAACAAAGAACCAGAAGAGCATTTTCGCATTTAAAATATTAATAAGGTTATCTGTATTGTAATAGATACCAGCATGTATAAAATACGCTAACTCTACTTTAAATTATATTTCTACGATGGGAAATATATTTTACCTACACTCTCATTTCAATTCAGTTCAATTTTCTTGTTACGGTTTTGACTGCGAGTTAATTCTATTCTATTCTTTTGTTTAGTGGCTTCCAGGAGTGCCAATTGGGCATGCGAGTTGATTAGTTCACCAATGTCACGTACAATGAATACCAACATTTTAATGCAACAAATATGTCAAACAAATGTACCAAATATACCACACATATCAAATCTAAATTAATTGTTCCGTTAGATTATTAATTATACGCAGTATTTAGGATCGTTTGTCGATTAACAAAATATAAATTAAATGTCTAAACAGAGTAATGTGAATATTTAAAATAAACAATTTCTATTTAACGTTAATTACAAAGCGGTAGCAGCGAGATTAGTCTATAACTGATGGTATAACAAATTACTATCATCATAGTATGAAACGGCTTACTTTGAATGTAAACATGCACTAATACTATGTTTCAGTACCTAGTGCTCCAATTATCTATGGAAATAGAGTGTAAAGCGACTTGTTCATTAAAATAATATAAAATTCTTTTGTATGTTACTTTGTCAAAAATATGCTTCGAGCGTCAGCCTTGAGCCATTATAGAACGTTGTTTCTGTTATTTATAATAATGTTTTTTAAGGTTTTTATCGTTTTCCCTTAAACAAAACATTTGCATTAAGACAGTTGAATATAAAGAAATAATTATAAGTAAACTCTAGGTAGGTGTTACATAGATATTGTACGAATACATACATACTGTAATTTTAACAGCAATTATAAAAATATATTTAACAAAAGGAACATGGAACCATTTATTTGTTTAGGCGTAATAGCGTATTGACTTTACATTTATTAGATGGATAGAGTTAAGTTACAGATATAGAATAAGGCAATCCAGTAACAATGTAGAGTTCGAAATAAACGAAATCTTTTGAGGGTAAGTTATGGGGGTAAAAGTAGAATATTGAGAAAAAGTTTTATCAAGTGACATATCAAATGAAGACTAATTGTGATGAATATTTTAAATATTTTTATATTTTTCAAATCTAATAATTTTACAAAAAAATAATAAATAATAAATAAATATGTTAGTACATTAACACACAACACCATCTAGTTCCACGGAAAGCTACGAGGCTTGTGTTATGGATATCAGATATTTGATAAACTATACATATATAACTTTAAATACATACATATTATAAATATAAACACCCATGACTAGAGTACAAACATTCGTGCTCATCGCACAAATGAATGCCCCCAGCGGGACTCAAACCCGCGACCACTGGCACAGCAAGTAGGGTCGCTACAAACTGAGCCACACGAGTCGTCTCAAGCAAAAGCCTTAAAAGATATTAGCTGGCATTAGCCGACACCTCATTATAACATTCCTACATATGGATAAAACTGCTATATGATTTCATACAGCTCAGTTGTAACTCAACACATGGCTTGCGCAGAAAATTTTTGCCAAACATATTGGTCTGTTGGTTAAAATATTAAAACATATATTAAATTTACGAATTGAAAATGGTAGCGGAAAACGAAATTTACATTTACTGCTTTCATACGAAATCTTATAATCGATTTCGCCGTCCATAATATTAATAACGTTACCTACCCTGATGCAGTATTTTATTTATAGGACTGTACAAAATCTTGATCTTCGAGTTCATTGAGAAGACATAATAAAAAATATACCTAATTCCACTTATAAGTGTGTTTATTGAATGCTCAAAAATATAGAAAAAATTTAAAACTAACTTAATATGCTATATAAGCGAATTGTAGAGTTCAACGACATATCTAACGATGTACTGCGTCATATCGTATGATTTTGAAAAATGTTGATACCTGTTTTTGTAAACAGTTTATTACTAACTAGCAGAATCTGCGGCTTCGCTCGCGCAAAAACTACAAAAATACTCTAAAAAGATAGGTCTCATACAAACTGTCATAAAATAGGGGTATTTTACCCTCTTAGGGGTTGAATTTTAGAAAACGCTGAAATACGTAACTCATTATTTTTGCCGTACTTAATTCATACAAATTTTTATCCCCAAGGAGGTTAAATTTTGAAAAATCCTTCCTTAGTGGATGCCTTCGTCATATGAGGAATACGTGTGCGAAATTTCAATTTTCTAGCCTTAAGAGTTTGGCATTTGCATACATTGGCATTTGCATCAGTCAATCACTTTAAGGTGAATATAATATTCCACACACAACTGTTATTGGAAATAATGAACAAATAACAAAAAAAATCTATAGAATTTTTGTAATAACATCAGTTGATTGGATTCCAGTAGCTTAACTTTCAATATTTTATTGAGACTGTCGATGCCTACTCAATTGAATAGATGCAACCGCTATTGAAAAGTCAGTTTATTTGTTTGCTTCGGTAATAATTCCGTATTTTAATTCTTTTTTCTATTATAAGCTATTGACCGCGGTTTTTTATTGACCGTGTGTCTATACTTTTATCTAGTACGTACGTGACTACTATATTAACCGGTATATATAGGCGCTACTATAATAAAATATAATCTGTCCATTACTATATATGAAATTCTCACTGAAGTCTGAGATTCTGAGTAAATATTTTTTGGAATATCTTATTGAAATAGTCATTATTAGCGATACAGAGGCCGAATCTATAGTTTTTAGAGTTTTCGTCTGTCTCTCTGTCTAGGAACGCATCACTGGAAAACCGCTAGTCAGATTTTGATTAAATTTGGTATGATGATAGCTGGTTGTCCGGGTCAACATATAGGATACATTTTACTGCAGGAAAATATCACGTGTATTAGAAATCTACACTAACCGTTATAACGGCCTACGAGTATATTACATTGATAAATATTCCGTTAAACCTACTGACCGGTTTTAAATCAAATATCTAAAGAGAAAACAAATCCAACCATAATGTGCCTCTAAGTGTTCTCTACGAACTCTCTTTAAAACAGACAAAAATAGCATACCTCGCTTAGATAATAAAAAATCTATAATCGCTTACGAAGAGAAGTTGACATAGATTAGGAACCTTTTTTGAAACAAACTTTTATATCATATAATTTTTTTAATGCAGGTAACAATGTTTGATTTGAATTAAAGTTTTTTTTTCTAGGTATTTATTTGTATTCTTCTTAGCAAACTCTTTTAAATAAGCATGGGGGTGCTTAAAAAAACATAGGCCGCCATGTTGGATTTAGAATGACATCACTTATCTACTAACCATGCAACCATCTAAACTAAACGTGTATACAACATTTTAGCTCAATCGGTTGATCATAACTGCTTTAAAATTCAATTGCGAAATTTGACCGGAACAAACACAAAAATTGCAAGTTAAATAGAAGCTTGTAAAATTATATTGAGTTGACAGATTTAATCGTTACCTATGCAATAGAAATATATGTTAATCTCATTTATTTTTTGTTGTAAAACTACATCTTTTTGTAGTCACAAGGATAAACAAAAATTCTTAGAAATATTGTCTAAGTATATTTCTAAAAATATACAAAGTAGGTACATATTTGATCCCCTTACAAAATTACAACATATAAACAGAGTTAAGCTAACTCGTATTGCAGGCGTACTAACTGTTAAGTAATATGTGACGGCGTTAACACAGTGCCATTATTTAATTATTTTAGGTGATAATTTTCTTGATGACATCACATCCATACTAATATTAGAAATGTGAAAGCACTATCTATTACCTTTTCACGCTTAAACCGCTGAACAGATTTCGATAAAATTTAGCAAAGAAAATAACTTGCATCCTGGGGACCTTTGATCCCCATCCCATTTACCACGTGAGCGAAGCCGTGGGCGAAAACTAGTAGGTATAAAATATGTGTACTTTCATCAGTTGAAATTACATGAAGAGATTGTACTTAGAGCATAAGCCGACACGGACGGCGACGACGAAATCTTATAAGCGCGAGTGTGACTTAAGCATCGACGGTTCCGTACTACGTGTTTTGTAATTTTGTTAGTTTAATAATACCTTAATGTTTAATAAAATCAAAAAAGCTAAGCTCTTAAATTAATGTAGCTACGTAATTATAGCATTTACGCCGACTTATAGTTAGCTACTTACATTACTACTCTATAAGAATTAATGCGTCGTATGTAAATGTAAAATAACAAAAAAATATAAATAAAACAAAGGTATAATCCTATAAGTTTTTCGTTTTTGCAATGCGAGGCGCGAAACTCTAGAAAGAACAAAATTTGTACTGGATTTATTACAGTAGTATCTATATTCTTTACAAAATAAAATATTACTTTAAATAAAAACCAAAAATAAATAAATAACAAATAATATATATACAAATAACAAATAACATACATCTATACTATACTTACTATACCTGCGTATAATAAAATTCTAAAAGAGTCGAATCTGTGTAATACATATTTTTTGGAAAATCTTATTAAATAATCATTATTATCGATACAGAGAGCGAATCTATAATTTTTAGTATTTTTGTCTGTCTGTCTGTCTATCTGGGATCGCATTACGAAAACCACTGGACAGATTTTGATGAAATTTGGTATGATGAGAGTTGGTTATCCGGGTCGACATATAGGATACTTTTTACTGGGGGAAAATATATCGTCTCTCAGAAATCTATACTAAACGTTAAAACGTAACTAGGAACGAACCCGAGCGGAGCAAGAGTGAGTCGCTAGTATCGAAATAAAACTTAAAGCACAGTTCTTTTACAACAGAAATGTCAAAGAACTTGCATTAAAGCGGTTTAATTACAAATACATTAGAACGATAAAGTTAGTTTCTAATTAACTTTATTATGCGAATTTAAAACTCAGCTTTTACTTTACCTAAGTTCTTTAATGTAATTTGCACTCACTTGGGTAAGTCTTGTATGAAGATACTTTCTTATTACGAGTACATACACCATATTAGCATCTAATTTATTTAGTTCAATAATCATATTAAAATATATAGATATACCTATACTTATGTTAAAACAAAGGATTGTAACGACATGATTCTAATCTAAATAGCAAAAAAGTCCACGACTAGCAATCGTCGTGTTTAATTGTTTTTCACTTAATTGTATTTTTTTAATTTTAATTCTACCGTTTTAACTATTTAAAACCAATATTGTATAATATCTACACATATATAATAAAATTCTGAGTCCAATCTATACATTAAATATTTTTTGGAAAATCTTATTGAAATAGTCATTATTATTGATACAGAGGCCGAATCTATAGTTTTTAGAATTTTTGTATATCTGTCTGTCTATCTATGACCGCATTACGAGAAAACCACTGGACCGATTTTGATGGAATTTGCTATGATGATAGCTGGTTATCCGGGTCAACATATAGGATACTTTTTACTGCGGAAAAATATCTCATCTCTCAGAAATCTATACTAAACCTTAAAACGTACTGCTAGGGGCGAACCCGAGCAGAGGCAAGGTGAGTCGCTAGTATAAAATTATAAAAGGATCTCTAAAGAAAAACAATACTGTCTTAGTCAAGACTAAAAGTCTGGTTTTTGTCTATGAAGAACTAACTTTCCACTGTAGACAAACTGTAGTGTAAAAATTCCAAAGGCATTCCTTATTTATCGGTAAAAGTTCAGTGCGGGAGACTTAGTATTTTTTTCCTTACTCGTACATTTCGAATAGGTCATACATAAATTCAACGGGCGGAACAAACTTGACTGATACAAGTACGTACCAGCGAAGGCAGGGGTTAAAACTTGAAAGGCAATTTCCAAGCAAACGAGGCGATTTTAATAGAAGTTCAAATAATATTATATTTATAATTAAAACACTTTTAAAAAGAAAATTTTAATAGAATATTATTTAAGAGTTCATTTTGCATTTTCATTGTTATAATTAGGTAAAAATAACTAAAAACGAACCTACATAAGTAACTAAGATGTTAGATAACGATAGTTTAACGACCGCTGTCATAAATTCGCGTTGAAATTTGTTAAAAAATATTTGAAGAATTTAACTTTAACTTTACATTCGGGTGAAACATTACCATCATAAATGTAAATATACAATTTTAACCCACAAAATGAAATAACACAACACATTGGTATGTAAAAATGAATATATTACTTAAAACACAGAAAAATTGAGCGAACATTTTCAATAAAACAATTTACAGAATGCAACTTGCATGTCAATAAAGTGCAGTTAATTAAAATATTGCAGTAAATTATTACCGAGGACACAACTAAAGTTAAAAGTCATTCATGCGAGCGAAGGCTAACTAGCAAATATGTTCCTAAAAACGATGTTAAAATAAAACAGTACCGTACAATCGGCATATTCACTGCGCAGCGATATTCACCCGCCGTGAGGGTAGCAGTTCAGTCGGTGCTAGGGTGCCGAGAGCACTCGACCTTGCCAACTGTACTTAACTGTTCTAGCGAAGTATCAAAACATTTCAGATTATGTATAAAACTTTGACGAGTGACGTGCGTTGTTAACTTATCACATATCGCTTAGTTATGAAGTTTAGACTCAACCACTAAGTTAAGACGAAAGTGAAGCGATGATCAAAGAAACTTACCAAGGATTGTTCCTGAGTTTCGTTTCCCTTTCCTTTTGCTGTCAACTCACAGAAACTATGGCAAAGAGCGCCAGCAGATATATAGGTAAGTTCACTACCATCCATTGTAAATGTGTTTTATTATATAGCTAATGAATAGATGCCCTCATTTCACATTAAGTATGATAAGCAATCTCGTTTATTTATAACAAGCAATCGCAGTAAATCATTAAACTTGTTGTTTTGAAGGACAGTAACTAATTACTAAAGTTTTACAATTTAAATGAATCCTCGATGTTATGGTTCAATTTAATAAAATATGACTTCGAGCTGGCCCTTGTTACGAAACTTTTTTTTAATTCATGGGCTTAAAGAGTGTACTTTTCATTCATGATGCTGAAATAAATAATGTTTGTATAATTTTAGCAGAAAATAGAGATAATAATAGATTACTCTCATTATTAATCGTGTGCTACAAAAATATCTTGAAGAATAGCCATTCACTAGTGCTCGTATAATTGTGCTGAAGCCAGAATAAATATCTTCTCCGCTTAACAGCCAATTATTTGCATGAAATGTCGTATACGAAATTATTTTTACTTGTATTATAAGTCTAATTCTTTATAATGATTTTAATGTGATATTTTAAATGAGGTATTATATTCGTGCAGTCAGAAACTATAATTTGTTTTGATTTTAGAATTTTTTTAAAAGTTTATTGTAGCTTTTTTTTAAGCCCGATGCTTAAATTTTTACCGATCAAATAACACAAATTGTACATTTTTGCTGCGTATAAGTTTTAGCGAATTTACTTAGACGCCATTTTAACCTATATGTCGGCGCTTCTGAATAATCATAACATATATAAGTATAAAAAGCTTTTATTTTCTAAATTCAAACATAACTTCACGTCCATGCGAAGCTGCAGAGATAAGCACTCTCTGGAGTTCAGTCCCCGTTTATACAAGAAACGTATTTAAGCACAAGACTCTTTCACCCGCTTCATGGTGCTTTCAAAAACTATTATGTGAGCTTTTATATCTATTCGTATTGTGCTAAGGTACTCTAAATCATTGGTCGTACATTAAATCAACACGTCGAGTCTTTACGTCTCTTAAGCTTTAGAGCTTTTTTTCATTTTAGTAGTACACACGAGAATACGCATATTTATATCGCACCAAGTAGCCATCTCAATTTTACGTATGCAAAACAATGTATATAAATGTATCTAAAGTATGTTCTCTATTACACTAATTATGTATCTGAAAGTGAGCCAAAATATAATTTATTTAGAGAACCTTTAATAATTATTAAAGGTTTATTTCATATGATAGTTACTAGTGACCACAATTTTGTATGTACGAATAAATAACAAACATTGCTAGTTGGCATTCTCTACTGCCGCAGAGTTCAAGGCTGCCCGCATACGAAGTTTTTCATAATCTTATAAAAAGTTGGGATAGATTTATTTCCTTATATTTAATACTAGCGACTCACCCTTGCTTCGCTCGGGTCCGTCCCTGGCTTGCTTCTCCATACAAACTTTCATCCCCATTCTCATCCACTTAAGGGATGATTTTCGGGATAAAAACTATTACACTCCCTCACTTTTCGTATCATGAAATTTTAAAAGTATCTTATTTTATTTTCTATACAAAACTTGTCCTAGAAAACAAACACAAAAAAAGAATTATCCAATTTGGTGCAGTCTATCGGAAGTTATGCGAGTACATACATTTCGGTGATTCATTTTTATTTGTATAGATAAGAAAGTATGTGTATATATGTTTGTTACTCCTTAACGCTAAAAAGCCTGGACGGATTTGGATGAACACATAATTTGCCGTTGGACACCTACGGACGGGCCCGAGCATAGCAATTTTTAGTCGCTAGTAGCGAGATATACACTTATAAGGTAACTTAAACCTTTGCTATAAATATATTTAGACAATTATTTGTTTAAACAATTAAAAATATTTATTCTAAAAGTTGCAGTTACCATTAAATCAATGCAACACACGGTATAAAAATAGACTCCTAAATCGAATCAACGCAACACAACATAAATATATTCAATAGGCAAAATATCTCAATCCTTTTAAGTATTTTGCTATTAAGCTGTTTACGTAAAGCTGATATATCTGTTTGTGAATGGATATGAGTTATGCTTGTGAGTTATATTGCAGAGTTCTATGCATACGTACTAATAATATTGTATAAACTGGCTGTAAATTAGACACTTACTAAGCGTAGACTCATATACGAAACTTGTATTTAAGGATCTAAAGATTATAACATTATCGTATTATTTACAACAATATCGTGTTACTGGAATATGTAAATAGAAGTAATATCTTATACTGACAACTTACACTTGCTTCGATTGGGTGCGTCCTTGATTTTTTTTTATTATACATACACGTGGCGCCACCCTTTAGCATTTTTTTTACTAATAGGAGTCTGTGTACCAAGATCAAGGCCATTTGTGAACTAAATTTCACTCAAACAAGTCCAGCCATTTTAGTGTGAAAAGTAAAAAACATACACACATGCACACATACAAACTTTTCTTTATAATAGTAGTGTGATACTTTAATTTTATTTATTGTTCCTGTTTTGAATTATAAAACAAGCTAGCGTCTCACCCTCGCTCCACTCGTGTTCGACCCTACTTTCATTATTACGTTTAGTATAGATTTCTCAGAGATGAAATATTTTCCCGCAGTAAAAAGTATCCTATATGTTGACCCGGATAACCAGCTATCACCATACCAAATTTCATCAAAATCTCTCCAGTGGTTTTTCCGTGATGCGGTCAGACATAGACAGACAGACAAAAATTCTAAAAACTATAGATTCGGTCTCTGTATCGATAAAAATGTCTATTTCAATAAGATTTAAAAAAAATAACGTACAGATTCGGCTGATTTACAATTTTATTATATGTGTAGATTATAATTTAAATATTAAGGACATCATAGATAGTAAGGAAATTAGCGGTCATTATAAGAACGCACTACTACTTTTGTATGAAAAAAATAGCATATATATTATATGTTTATTCTGTTGACATGAAATCGATAAAACTTGGCACTAGGCCTACTAAGAACAGTTTTGTCCCTAAATCAATTGTATTACCAAAGATTGATTGGCATAATTAGAACAAGATAATAGTTAGCTATGGCAATCTGGGACCCTTTATACGCAGAGCAAATAAAACTCATCCAGTTACTAATGTAAGCACTGAAAGCCTAGACTCACTCCTTAATATTCTATTTCTTAACAGAGAAAAAAAGAAAAAAATATTAAACTGAAAACAGATATATATATATATATATATATATATATATATATATATATATATATATATATATATACTCGAATACGACTCGAATCGAATGACATTTATGTTAAAAACCGTTTCGGCTATAGAGCATGCCTAAGAAATAGACACACATACACATAATTATACGCTTGAAAACATTACTCCTCATTTCTGCAGTCGGGTACAAACTTTCACTAAAATGATTAAACATAATGGAAAATTTTAACAATATCCAAAACCTACGCCAACGGCTGCTTGCTTAGGACCCTATTTTATATATGAATTCTGTTGTATTATTAGCATTATACTTACTTGTAGGTGTGGCTTTTAATGGACTGAAATTAAATATTTCATGCATGCATATACTCAATGCTATTGAAACCACTCATATGGGGGCTATTATACTCGACATATTTCATCCTAATATTGAAATCTAATCGTAATATACGACTGAACATGTTCACGTTTAAAATATCGAAATCGATTATAATATATTTCTCAAAAATGTTCGGAAATTTCAAGAATTGCGCTCGAATACATAAATATGAATCGCAATTTTACATTGCATATACTATCGGAATGCCTTCGCCCCAATATTTCAATCAATGCAGACCCGTGAAAAAAATCACAAATTCAATAGACTTATTTATTTATTTAAAAAAAATGGTGTAATTATTTTAATAACAAACTTTCCGCGAATATAAATAGCATTTAGATATGATACCACATTCGCTGATAACGGGCTATCTAATGCAAAAAAAATCAAATCGGATTAGTAGTTCCTGAGATTAGCGCATAACAAACATACTCTGCCTCTTTATAATATTAGTATTGAATAAGTATTGATTATAATTCTATTATATTTCACGTTAAAAGGCAAAATTGCGCATTTTAAAGCAATATGAAGATTCTAATTGAGTCAACAGTCCATCATTTAGAAATACCATTCCTCTGTGATTCCTAACCTGTTAGCTTTTACCTTGTAAGTGAAACTGTTTGGGAGGTAGAACCGCACAAGGGTCACAAATCCTCTTGTCTCTGACAGACCGTTCCCTAGAAATGACATAAAATCATTTTATAACCTACTTGAATATAAATTCGTTGTGCCACGACACTATATTGGATCTTTTGACTTGAAATTCAGTTTTGTATTTCATAAAGGTGGTATTGAAATTATATTTGCTTTTCGGAATAGTTATACTGATGTATAAAGATTGTGCTACATCATGCTGTCTAGGTTTATACGAAGACATGACGTGATGTTTTAGTAACAATTTTATAAGATGGAAAGTCATTATTTATTTTAGTCGATCGTTTCAAATGTACCTACAACGTCGTCTAAACTCATATTTTCTTTAAATCTTTTCTTAGGCTTTTTTATTTTCGGTATAAATAGAGATCTATGTCTACTATAATTCGTTTTTGGACAATATTTGCAAGTTTTTGTGGATAGATTTAAAACTATAACAAGATCGCTAAAATTTTTGTAGGGCAAATTTAAGAAATAAATTTCGTCAACCTCACAACCTCATTAAAATCTAAATATAGTTAGAGAGAGTTAAAATAAAATAATAATCTAATTAACTAAAAGTCTAATGTATTCAATCTTTTTTAAATTCCCACTTAAAACAGCTCAGACGGGTTTTCCAGTAAGACAAATATTTGGCAATTAACAATTATATTTCTCGCTTTTTCTGTATACTCATTTTATATTTATATTTTATATTCCTAACTCATATAATCCGAATCCACTTGACTACCAAAAATCTATTGTCAAAATCTACAAACTGGCATATAAAATAACTGAATGTTACACATTACTGGACACGGGCCTCCCAATATGAGGTGAGTGAGTGAGTGAGTGTGAGGGGGTGAGGCCATAGTCCACCACGCTGGCCAAGTGCGGGTTTGGCCGACTTCACATGTCTTTCAAAAACTTGCTAGGTTCTCTCAGACATGCAGGTTTCCTTCACCGTAACACAAGTGGTAATCATGCTGGAAATGATTCACACATGAAAATATCAGAGGTGCAAGACCCGGGATTTGAACCCGCATCACTCGGTTTCCCAAGCGTTACCACTGGGCTACCACTGCTTAAAAAAAAGTCTAACAGTTTATTTCATTATTTAATATCGTAAAAACTAATATTAAACACGTAGCCTCCTTTGTAATTAAAAATGTTACATAAACATTATTAATGATAGTAGAAAACACGCTTTGAAAATATTTTTTTATATTAAATATACACATTGTAGTAGATTTTGTGCTAACTGTTGAAGCAAATTATGTCTGCAGCTGAACTGAATGAAACCTTTTAAATAAGATACCATCTTTTCAACTATGAAGTTTTGTTTGTGAGGTTGTTGAAATATTAAATGTAAAATAAAATTTAATGAAATAACATCATGAGAGATGATTTTACATATAAAAAATTATTTTATCCAATTTTATTCATTTTGTATTTCATCGTCAACCGCAACAGCCATTGTAATGAATATGCACGAGATACTGGAACATAATTGACACTTGTGACTGCTAAATATTACGTAGTTGTTACACACTTGCTTATATTTTCAATTTTGTTTTTCGCGTTTGAACATTCTGAATTCTAGGGCAATTTGTAAATTGTTAATGCATTTTCAAACTATAAAACAAAATTACAATTTGGCTCTACAAAGCTATAATTTTCTTTGTATAGAGTTTTTAAAATATTAAATAATGTATTTCACAAGAAAAAATATATCTTAATTTAAGCTTATTGTTTATTTTTATTTTTTTTAGTTTTTAGTTACATTGGCGAAAATGTTTCCATTATACCCATTACTCAGAAAGCGTTAAAGCAAACGCATATAGTATAAACTTTTATCCTAGTAATACGCTATTTGCATCAGCTGGAATCGAATATGCACATAAATGGAATAATATTACCAAGTCATGTTTTAGAAAAAAATCACATTAACAATTCTGAAACACAAATCTTGACTTGTGAACTTTTGGTAGACAAACAAATGAAACAACCTTTCTAGTAAACAGAAATATTTCACTGGTTCGAGAAATCCATGGTTTAGGCGGGGTTCATTTGGGGTCGCCTTTAGTTATGCATGGCTGGTCCCAGCCTTGTTAATTATGACGCCTGTACTGTTGTGGAAAATTTGATGTCTAACGCTAACTTTGATTATACACTTATAATAATGTGGATAATAATAATCTATACATATAATAAAATTGTAACTAAGCCGAATCTGTACATTAGATATTTTTTGGAAAATCTTATTGAAATATAAACATTATCATCGATAGAGGCGGAACCAATAGTTTACAGAATTTTTGTCTGTCTGTCTGTTACCGTATCACAGAACAACCACTGGAGGGATTTTGATAAAATTTGGTATGGTGATAGCTGGTTATTCGGGTCAACATATAGGATACATTTTACCGCGGGAAAATATTTCATTTCTAAGAAAAAAATGCAAAAACTGCAATGTAAGAGTAGACTTATTTGTAAAAACTAAAAAATTTGGTGGTTGGTCATCTGAACGTGGGCCGCGGGTAATGCTAGTACACTTATAATTCTAATATAATTTTTCACTAATTTCATGTTGCAACTACTCTCATCTGATATGTTGATATAAAAATTACATTATTCAGGGTTAGTAAAGCCAAAGCTTACTGTTACAAATAATAGTGCAAGGATTATTAAGTAAATTGTTCCCGAGATTATCTGTGACTTAAAAAAAGTTCGATATAGGTAGCACAGATCACGTAATACGTATACGTTATAGTTATATACCATACGGCAGCGTATTCCTTTTTTACAGATTAAACGTACAACTAACCCGAAAGTGGTAAAAAATATATACATTTCTATCATTTTTAAATATCTAAAATGTATAGATAGTTAAACGAATAAAAAATATATTTTATAATTATTCAGTAATTCATACTATTTCAACTTACTAAAGCATCGTTAACCGAAATTCAGCACAACTATAACCTGTACGGAAAAAAATATTCATTGGATTTCACCCAACGATATCCACGTGATGCGCGCGCATTTATAAATTCATTCATTCATTTGAAACAGACACGCAAAAATGAAAAATGTTATTCTGAATTCTATTCTAACCGAAATATTCCACCATAGATTTTTAAAATAAATTATGAATGCACAAATTAAACCCCGTGAATTCTTCGTTATATGCATATAACGAAGAATTTAATGGTATTATGAAAATGCTAATGATCAATTAAGTTAAAAAACAACTCGAATTTTAAATAGACGATTATGTCTGTGTATTTTTGCTTTACTTTATGCTGTAAATTCACATATATTTTTTATACCACGACGGTGGCAATCAGGCATGCGGCCCGCCTGTTGGTAAGCGGTTACCGCAGCCTTTGGACGCCTGCAACACCAGGGGCATCACATGTGCGTTGCCGACCCTTTAAGAACCTATTTACTTATAAATTCACATATATAATATATACATATTTAAAATTATTAATAATCAAAAAGTTATAATAGAAAAATCCCCATGTAATATTGAAAATTGACTTGCCTACTTGTTGTATAAATCGTGCACAATTACAAAATTTTCAAAAAGAGATATTTACGCATTAAGTAATCATTTCAAGTCAAGTAACAATACAATATTTTATAGTGAATAAACAACCTTATTTACCCTTTTTAGGGTTCCGTACCCAAATGATTAAAGCGAAACCGTCTGCTTGTATAAAGTTTAAGTCCACATAACGTAAGTACACAGCTCTTTATAATTCATATAGATGTGTCTAAGTGACTTTTTTGCTATATAATGATCAAAATGATTAAAGTAATTTATGTGAAGCTACAAAGAAGCGTAATATGAGCTAAAGTCTAACTAATATCCCTCTACATCACTCTATCTATCGCCTTTCAGCACTAAAAGATTAATCAATTTTAATAAAACTATAAGAAAAGCTTTAGGTTAATGACTAAGTTTGTGCAAAAGCAAATTATCTATACTAATATATTAAAGAGGTAAAGTTTGTGAATTGTGAGTTTGTGACGTTGTAGGGAGTTATCTCTGGATCTACTGAACCGATTTAGAAGAAATTTAGTAAGAAGATAGTTTGAGACCCTGGAAAGGACATAGGATACTTTTTATCCCGAAAATTAGCCCTTAGAGAGGTGAAAATGGGGATGAAAATTTGTATGGAGAATCAACCTAGGGACGAACCCGTGCGAAGAGAGGGTGAGTCGCTAGTTATTATATAGCAGTTGCGTAGTAGCATAGCTACTGTTTTTTTTTTGTCGCTGGGGAAACCCATCATGGGGACCCTGCCCACCGTCATAACGGACAAGGTACTGTGAGACTCCTACTCACTAAAACCCACAGCGGAACCCTTCGCCGCAGTGCAATGGGGCGTTGCAGGATCGCTTGCGCACACACTACAGCACCCCTGCGGTAGCTACTGACTTGTAGTAACTTATAAATTTTATACATGTAAATAAACCTGAAGAGATCGTTTATAATTTATATGTTTCCTTGAACGCTCTAATCTCTGAATCTACTAGTTCGACTTGAAAAACTATTTTTGCGTTTTACAGTTTATTTATCAAGGAAGGTTATATGCTATCTTATATAACGTAATTGTACAAAGTAGTAGACGCGGGATGAGCTGCGAGAATTCATAGTATTATTAATAATAGCACCGTAATGGTGCATTGTATGTACCACGTGTCTTGCATAGGTCGCTACTACACATTCCCAGGAAACATGTACATCACAAGAATATACTAATATAGTGCATGAATTGCCTTGCTCTTATTAATATTACTTAAATTAACTTACTAAAATTTTAAATGCGAATGTGTATTTATTGATTTGTCCTACTTTCTGGCCGCAACTGAACAGCGGCTCGACTGGATTTTTTGCATAGCAATAGTTTATGGGACCGAAAATGACATAGGTTGGTTATTACACCGCTATTTTAAATAAGATACGAATTCCGCAGCATATAAGGCCAATTTCAAAAGTTATTGAAAGAACCCATGGTGTAATTAGGTATGAGCGAAGTTAGAGAGAGTCACTAGTGAAAAATAAAATAATACTATTAATAAAACAGCAAAACATGGAAATAAAATTATAAATTGTAGTAATTTTCTAGAATAACCTATTATTCTTATTAATGCAGCAGTAAATTGCATTTCCTGAAGACGTATAGCTACTTCATCACTTCTCAAGCAACTTGACACTCAATCTATCTCTTGAACCTAATTTCTTTAAGGATTGCAAAATTTTGCTCCATTAAGTTGTGGGCTAATACGTGACTCCGCAAGTTATAAGGCAGTTTCATAGCGAAATAGTTGTTAGTTTAAAAATTATGGCTTTCAGTACTCACGTCTCTATTATATAATGGCTCTATTATAAGCTTGCATTCAATGTGCATTGTGCATGCGTCATAATAATTATTTAAAGTTATCAAAAACATTCAAAAATGTTGTATATTAATTAAGATTTAATACATTTTAACTAACATGTCTTTAGTTAGGGCTGTTTAAATTGAAAAGGCTTTCCATATGTGTATTGACTGTTCGTTTGGAATTTGGGTTGCTTAGTGCATTTTTAATTAGTTTAATAATAGCTTGAACGGCACTTATAACGTTTGAATTCCTATTCTTTTAGTTTTATTTTATATTTATTCATCACTTGCCATTAGTTGTCTTTATGAAATGTATCTATTTTTCTAACCCAACAGTTTTAAATAAAACATCAGTCAATCTTTTATGAAAAATGAACAGATATTTCTATGATTCATTCCATTATTAAACACTGAACCGCCCTCACTTTGCTGAAGCACCCAATACATTTATTTTTATAGTATGTTAAGCAACCACTTGCTATACCGAAATGTAAATTAGCCATTATCACTTTCCATGCTACAACACATCTAATATGAAGAGATCTGGAGGACTTAACGTTCTACTGCTGCGTAGAAAAAAAATATATACTAAAATTCTCATATTTATATAATTATTAGTAAAAATGCGTAGATTACATTTAAACATTAATCTAAGTGACAGTTAGTTTTTTTTTAATATGATTGATATGAAACATAATTACTAGGTCAAGTCCATGTTAAATGAAGTATTTATAAAACTTAACTAAATAAAGATCTTATCAATAAAACAAAGTATGAATATACATAATTATTCAGGTCAAAACAATCGTATCTACCGCGACAAAGATCATAAAGAAACGTTACATCTAATTTTAGTCATCTAGCTGCCTTAATCTATGTAAAAAAAATAATACTTCTTTGTATGTTTGTTTACGCGTTTCTAAACCATTCATCCCTAGAGACGCGCTCGAATGAAACGAGGATAAATTGCTAGTACATTATACTCGTATTATCCAATAGATGTTCACAAGGTAATCGATTGTTTTTAAAATTTTAAATATGTTGGGACATTAACACACAGCACCGTCTAGTTCCATGGTAAGCTACGAGGCTTTTGTAGTGGATATCAGATAGTTGAAACACTACACATATATAACTTCAAATACATACATATTATAAGTGTAAACATTAAATTTAAATATATCTTAAAAATCCTTTATACAATTTCAAGGACATTCATACACATATTTATCACGGTAATATATGCATTAAATTACCGTGTATTTATGGTTATATACAAACAGACACGCTAGTAACTATCCTACTGAATGACCTACTGATGAAAATATAAACTGTCTGTCACCACCCAAGCTCCCTATTTAGGAGAATATTCTCAAAAAATTGTTTTCCCTTCTCAAAATTATGATCGAACACAAAAACGTGTTCTCACAAGAATATAGGTCGCATTAATTGGTTCACGAATTCACGGCCCAATCAACAGAATTGCAGATAAATGTTTAAATAGAGACTAAAATGATAATGACCCGATTTCACTAATTGCGACTCATTATGTAAATAACGGCTATGTGAGACGCAATGCCAAACAGCTTTACAACTTGTTCGATTTTTACCCGCTACGGCCACGGAGACGGTATATGCGTTTGGGCTAAGAGGTGTTTATGTGTGTGTTACCATTTTTCTCGGAAACGGCTAGGCCGATTTTGAAACGGTTTTTTGATTTGTATAAGTCTCAAACCTGACCATGTTAACTGCTGAATGGACGGCGGAATGTGTTTTGGATTTTTTATTTAAAGATTTTTTCGTGTTACAATTTTCAATTTTTAATTAAAGTTCTATTTGGTAACTCGTACATCAAAACGTCGTGGAATTCGATTTCAATTACAAAGTTGACTAATATTCCTTTATTTAGTTTTATAGTCAAAATCCCTATAGGAGTTATTTTTACCTAATAATATTTCTTCGAACACTATATTCTGTAATACGTATATACTAATGAATTACGAAAAACTTACCAATATAATATTTCTTCCCAACAAATTCCTAGATTAAGCGGATTGGTTTGTGTTGATATGTCAATAAATCAGTCAGGTCAGGTCAGTTTCCTCTTTATATATTAGATGAACTGCTCAGAAAATTGAATGCATAACAAATTGGACGTATCCCAGATATAACCTATATTCTCTGCAGAGTAAGTCTATTAGATTCTTCTATTAGATGTTCCCATTTCACTGGCCAAGCCAAGTTCCATTAAGTTGAAGAAAAAACTTTATATTAGTATGAAATGAGTACTTATAGTGATCTCGGTTCTTCAATTTTGACGATATCGCCAGCAGCACATCGATAGACTTCTTGCAAAGCAATCTATTTGAAATTGGATTTTAAAACTAAAATAAATACCTAATGTAGGATATTAGTTAATGTTTGATGAGTTTAATGTGGTAATAAGATTTTTTTTGTGTCAATGTGTTCATAAACTGCACACAGCACTGCCTGTTAATATGCGGGTCCAAATACAGCAATCTTACCTACTCAATGGTAACTATTTTCCCGATCTTGCAAAGATAAAACGAGGCACAGGGTTTATCGTCTAAGCTAAATGCGTTAACACGATTGATTCTGGGATTGACCGCAGGTATATTGTTATTTGTTTACCATAAAAAGGAAGAAATATTATTTTATTCAAATATTATTTCATTTGGCCACTTTTATAAGATACAAAATTTAATCGTTATATTAATAAACTATGAACCCTAGCACCAACTGTGGTTGGCAAGGCTACTTAAAATATTTTATATAGAGTTTTGGCAAGAGGAAGTTGAAGCGTTTCTAACCCATTTTTTATCCAACGAAGGACGTCTATCCAATCTCTTACGGATAGTCAAAATTTCAAGAATTAAATTTATAAATATAATAAAATTCTAACTGAGTCGAATCAGTACATTAAATATTTTTTTGGAAAATCTTATTGAAGTGGTTATTATTATCGATACAGAGGCCGTATCTATAGTTTTTAGAATTTTTGTTTATCTGTCTGTCTTTGTCTGTCTGGGATCACATCACGAGAAAACCACAGGACTGATTTTGTTGAAATTTGGTATGGTGATAGCTGGTTATCCGGGTCAACATATAGGACACTTTTATTGCGGGAAAATATCTCCTCTTTGAGAAATTTATACTAAACGTTAAAACGTAAGTAGGCACGAACCCGAAAGGAGCGAGGGTGAGTCGCTAGTATTACGTAATATAGCATAATAGTATTCTCATACTATTATTCTACATGTATGTGTAAATCAGTCCTAAAAATGAAAATATAAGATAAACAAAGCAGTTTATTTTTAAACATTTAAGAAAGTAAAGTGAAACTTGTTTCTAAACACCTACAAATGTCTTTTACCCTTTCGTAGTCGGCTGGAGACAAAAAAGCTTTATGCTTTGTAAAATTGAAATTCTATATACTAAGTAATTAAATAAATTACTTATTTATATTTAAAAACTATAAAATTTATATAACATTAGTTTACATTATATTATTATACGTAATATAACTATTTTTATTTATTACTAGCGACTCAGCCTCGCTTTGCTCGTCCCTAGGTACCTTTTGCGGTTAGTGATTCCCATACAAAATAGACATCTCTGAACCTTTCGAATTTCCAGCAGTTTTTTTTGACATAATTCTGACACACCCACAACAAAACAAAAAAAAGAATTATTCAAATCGGTCTAACCGTTTTTGAGTTTTTGCAAAACTAACGAACAACATTGATTTATATATATATATATATAGATTTGATTGTTTTGCACTGTTCTTTATCTCAATTTTAGTCAAGATAGTTACGTAACATTTCATCATGACATTTCAAATTAAGTAAAAAGGACATGGTGACAAGCACATTCTCTTGACTGTTTTGGGTTTCTTATACTTTTTTTTCTCATCACTCTTAATTAGAGCATTAAATAGACTTTTACAAGTTCACCATCAGCAGGCAATAAAATATTCTATTACATGTAATAGTATTATAATTCAGCACTTAGCACTAACAGCATGCATTGGCTTTAAAGTTAGATTCAAGTCGATAAGAACACATGACATATCCTTTTGAGTTCATACTGGATAACTTCATTAGCCTAACTTTGAACTAAGTTAAATCAGCTTAAACTGATCAATTAAGAGTTAGTATTGGTTTAATATCTTAAAGTTTAAACGTACGATTAATAGCTTTACTACATCTAAGCGTGGCATCGTATTACTTACTTGATTTGTCTAATCTATGTTAAAGATAGGTAGGTTCAATCACCAATCACAAAGTATTGCCTTTAAAAACCTTAGTTTTTTTATTTTAGTATGATTAAAATGAAAAATTATTCTAAACTGGTTCTAACCTTAATGGCTACCGTGTATAATTATTATTAAATATTTCTACAAACTAAAGGTTCATAGTAAATACATAAAATATTATTAAATTTAATGCATGCTTAGTAAAAGAATATTGAAAATGATGTCACAATCTTTAGAAATATACGTATATTAACAAAAACTAATTTTGAGTACTTTACGTTTTATGGTCCTTAAAATAGCACTTATATTTTATTAACAAACGCTGTTTATTTAATCCACTAATATTAGCACCGGGGGTCTCGTAAAGAGAAATAACAGGGATAGTATCATCACATACTATTTTATATATTTACAAAGCATATGCTAAATGGTTTATATAATTTTCTGAACGTTTTACAATGAATGTGCCATATAAGTAAAGCGGTATGGTGTCTTCTTACACATTTTACCTAATGTGCTTGGTCATAGTAAAGCCATCTTGTACTTTGTTAATCATTGAGTTTCATTTTTGTATGAGGGGCAACTCGGCCGAACCAGTTATTGTGTTTTCCCTTGGGAATGGGATTTTTCGGTAGTAAAATGATCCCTAAATGTTGAGTAAAGTAATAAATTATCACTACACACATTTTTGTTAAAATCTCTATAATAATTTTTGCTTGAAATTCACACAGATATGTAGACAAATACAGACATACAAACAGATAAGCAGACAATAATTTCAACAACTATATATGTTGTTATATTCTGTACTTTATTGTATACCTATTATTATTTATGTTGGGCGTGGTGCCGAGGTCGGCCTTGTATACCTATATGTATATAGTTATTAATAATAAAAGTTTTCGGACATGCCATCTTTGCGAAACATCTATATAAAAAAAACTCACAGGCTAAATATTTATATACAACTTATCACCCTCTACGTAACCTATTCGTTTCTCTTAATCCTAATAACGATCTTAGTATGTTTTCAACCGTAATATTTTCTTATTATCGAATTAATGAACTAAAAAGCATTATAAAGAATACATTTCTCTCTAAAATTCCCAGAAAATCCTTAAATAACCTATTTTTTACATTAAAACAGTTAAGCAAAATTATGTTCATAGTAAAAGCTTTGGCTAGCGCAAACCTCAGAAAGTTATAAACATGCATTTAAGGAGCCATAGCAGTAGACGGACATACTTGACCTGTTTTAGAAAATCTGTTCGTACTTTAAAAGAACATCTAGTTTTCGTTTGGAGAAAAATCTAAAATAAATCGTCTCATTAGCAACAAAATGTTTCACCCACCTTTTACGTTCGTTACTAATGGCCTTGATCGGAGGAGTTTTAAAGCTCAATTAAAGTCAAAATGTTACAAATCGTTCTTTTAATATTTGTCACTAAGTGTAAAATGGAAAAGAGAAAATAGAGTGATATTTACTTTAAAATAGACTTTAGCGACTCAACGACGCTCGTTTAATTTTTTGGAACTTGATAAGCTCAGGCCCTAATCGTATGCATGGTACAATAGGGCTTCACCGTAAAACTAGCGGTAATCTTATTGAAAATAATTCGCACATGAAAATATCGGAGATGTGTGACTCGGGATTTGAACCCGCTTCATTTAGTTGCATTTTCTCAGTGAATTCTAGGATACCATTGCCTATTTTCGCAATACTTATTTATTTGCACATTAAATTTTGTAGGAACCCGTGACATCTGTCAGACAAAGCAAATATCTACCACTACTAACTTTATGTTTTTAATAAATTACTAATATTTTAAAAGCACTTTTTAAACATTCTCTTTTAGAACAATAATAACAATTAATGGAACTAGCATACGAGTTTTTTTATAACTTCAACTAACAAGCTTATTTAATAAGCATCACACACTGGAAAATTTCAAATCTTGTTGACCTACATACATAACTATACCTGTTACGAATATACATATTTATTTTGGCATATTCCTATATACGTAAAATGAAGTTGTGTATAAAAATCGTAATAAAACCATGTACTTTCAAAAAAATGCCTTAAAAATTAAAATACTGAAAAATATAACCATGAAAACTATTTTGTTTGAAAAATATTTTTGTAAATATTTTTATACATTTGGTGACAAGTAAAAGCTCATTAGGCAAAATAATACTTCAAAGATAGGTTTTATGAAGGTTACTATTTAATGTAACTTAATTTTTTTTTTGTTGATATAATCGAGATATATATAGTCAGTAAAGTAATTATATACCTGTATATTGTCTAATTATATGTTACTAGCGTCTCACCCTGTTTCTTCAATTCTAAAAACTATAGATTCGGCCTCTGTATCGATAATAATGTTTATTTCAATAAGATTTTCCAAAAAATATTTAATGTACAGATTCGGCTTGGTTACAATTTTATTATATGTATAGATACTTAAAATTTTAAAATATTTTTTATTTTATTTTTTCCTTTAATGTTAGGTAATAGGTATATTTATAAAAGCTTGTTGCAGTTATAAAAATAAATTAAAAATTCCACTTCAGCCCTTTTCACAATCAAATAATCGGCTCTTTCCATTACTTGAAACTTTGTTGAGCTCTCAATTCTAGTAATTAAATTATTTGATTCGTCCATCCGTCCATCTATGTAATTCTATTGGTTCGATCTAGTTTATGTTCATTTCTAATGAAACTAAAATATACCAGGATATAATAACAATTTTAACAAACTAGCGTTACATTAAAATTGTTACTTTCCTTATAAGTTCATCTATCGTGCTCGTAGATTTAAGTCCTGTTCAGGGCGAAAAATATAATATTTTACTATGTGAATATCCCTTACATATGTTGTATATATAATATGTAGAATTTTCTGAGGGTGCAGATTATGAAAACGGAATTTCATATTTCAGTATAGCGAAATTTAATGCGAATGTATGAAAGCGAAATTTTGTGAGTGTAATAGTATATAGACGCGTATGTTGAGTGCTTTAAAAGCCATAAAGACTTTGATTGAAATTTGGAATGATGATGGCTTTTATCCTGGACTTATCTTCTTCGCATCTTAACGTATAGGCTACTTTTAAAGAAATACTGTAAAGCTGAGAAATAGTTTTAGTACCTTAAAATAACCAAAAAAAAAATAAAAATCATCAAACGATCATAATTTTACAAAATCTATAAACTGCTATCTGCACTAGTCAAAATTTCACATACCTAATATAGTATTACAATATTATTAAAATTTATATATAACGAATTGCTTATTAATATTTTAGTAAGAAATACGCTCTGTCATCAATTTCGTTCGTTTGTCGATACAATTTATTCATTTGTCTGTCGAAGAAAACCGTCCGGTTAGTATAAAATTACTTATAAAATTACTAAGTCTTTCATTTATTTATGATATTTATGTAACACTCGTAACTACTTGATAATATATTGATAACTAATAAGTAACATATCTATTTATTACTCTTGAACATTTAAACTAATATTAAAGAAAGATAGCACAAAACATTTTAGAAGGTAAAATTCTATATTACAGCTTTTCTGTTAAATAAATTAAGTGTTTTGTTGCTAATTAAAGTATAATAAAAGTGAGAAAACTTAGTCTTACAATAAATTCCTATTGCAGCGGTAAAATTCTAAATCCTCTTTTGAAAGTACCGTGAAACTTATAACCTGGAAGCGTCTATTAGATAAGTAGCGCCTTGGAGCAACTTCTTTTTCAATATAATATTTTAGATGTCGCTGTTATTTATTACTGCTCTTTACATAACAGACAGCCTTTTTTTACGTAAGGAAATGCATTTACATATAACACCTGTACAGCAGGTTGTTATGTGGTACTCACTGTCGAGAAAAAACAGTACTACCCTGTAAAGCCCATCAGAACCTTCCCTTCCTTATACGTATTCAACTTGATTCCCATAAAAAGTTTGGTAACTTTGCGTGAAGAGAAATTATCTATGGGATTTTTTAATGGAAAAAACAGTTATTTATTACTTATTTACACAAAAAATATTATAATGATTAATAAACATAAAAGCTACTCAAAAACATTCATTTAAAGAAGCCGTTTCAATGCAAGCGTAGACAGCATTAGCTAATTGCCCTACAATTGTTTAGAACTTCTATTTCCATGGGTAAGTCTTTAAAGAAAGAAATATGATCGCTTGCATTAACATTTTCACATTTATTTTAATTTTATTCCTCTTCTCGCGCTACCTGTGCAAAATTTTGTAATATTATTTATGCAATAGAGAAATGGCTGACTTTATGACTGTAAATAATAATAAGAAAATTAGAAAAATTTAAGAAAGTTTCAATCTCAAACAGTTTTAATACCTTTAAAGTGGTTTTGATTGAAGTATTATTATAAATTCGAGAGTTTGTATGTTTGTTATTCCTTCGAGCTGCAGCGGCTTGACAGATTTAGATGAAATTTGTTACTTAGATAGATTGTGTATTGTGACACATAGGCTTTTAAGCACCTAGGTATACATTAAAACGAAGCGTATATGTATGAGTTCCAAATATTTTGGTTTAACGTATAGATCTATACATAGTATAAAACAAAGTCGCTGTCCGCGTCAGTCTGTTTCACCGCTTACTTCTTCTAAACCGTCCAATGGATTTTAATATGGTTTTCATTAATAGAAAAAGCGACAAACGAGAAAGGTTTGTGTATATAAATTGAAGATGTTTTTTACAAAAAACTATTTCCATAAGATTACATGGCTAACGCTGGCTAAACCTTTAGAGATATATCAAAAAAGTGTACTAGAAAATTGTAGGTCTAATTTTTTAGGCCTACAGAAAAGTCTGCAATAGCATGTATCTATGTGCTAAGGTACGCTAACAATAACTATTCTTATCTATATAAAACGTACCAAAGGACGGACCCGAGCAAAGGCAGGGTAAGTCAATAGTAAAATATAATACTAAAAAATTACTATTGTTCTAGCCGTGAAAATAAAAAAAATGCTTGGAGACGACGAAGTTTTGTGTTAAATGCGGATTTCAGTGTCTAAAGAGTTTTCTTTTAGTTTCTGAATGCTGTTACGTTCTTTTATTTCATTTAACTGGTTTCATTTGTCTGATTGTATGTTTATCTTTGTTTATTTTTCACCCACTTGCTAGTATTCGATTGAGCTTAGATTTGGCATACCTGTGTTATTTAAACGGCAATTTAAAAATCTTATTATGCCATAGAACCCTTCTAGTGATGGTAACAATGGTAACATGGTACATTGTACATCTATACATTATTATAATAAAATTCTAACCTAGTCGAATCTGTGCATTAAATGTATTTTTTTTTTGAAAAATCTTACTGAAATAGTCATTATTATCGATACAGAGGCTGAATCTATAGTTTTTAAATTTTTTGTCTGTCTGTATGTCTATCTGAGAACGCATCATGAGAAGACCACTAAACAGATTTTGAAATTTGTATGATGATAGCTGGGTATCCGGGTCAACATATAGGATACTTTTTATTGCGGGAAAATATCTCACCTCTGAGAAATCTATACTAATCGTTAAAACCTACGGACAAACCCAAGTGAAGTGAGGGTAAGTCGCTAGTATATGTGTATGTAAATGTGAACTCCGTAACTTAACAACTAGGTGTTTAAAATTAATTTTTTAAAGTATTCTATATTTATATTATAAATAAATTACGTATTTACACCTTTACGATATGTTTTATTGAAGTAAAATAATTAGTTATTCTAAGCGTATATTTTTTTATTTTCAATATAATAATCATTTGAAACATATAAAATTTTTATTCCCAACTTTACAATTCATTGATTTTGCTTTCTCCACGTCCATTAACTATTTTATGGGTTCTGATACGCTACTAGGTGCTAAATATTTTACAACTTGCGACATCAAACTTCTAAAGTTTGAAGCCGTAGATTAATAATTCGAGTGCTTGTTGAATCCTATATAAACCTAGTCTGCTTTGACTGTTAATAGGGTATATAATTACGTAGTGCATGTTAACAACGTGTGAATTTTGGCATTTTGTCAAATTTAATATATGGGATTTGGGCTAATTTTTGACTAATCAATGTTCAACGCATGATTAATTCATCTTTAATTTGGATAAATTAATTTGAATTATTATTATATGTATTATTTACATAACTACTAATGTACGTACCCGCGCTTCGCTCGGGTGCGTCTTTATATACTTAACCCTTCTTCTTTAAGTAGCATTATATATCTATGTAACTCCAGAACAGGTGGTCTATCTGTGTACTAAATTTTATCCAAATTCGCCTAGCTGTTACTCAGCATATATGCAAGTTTCACAAGTTGACAGCGTGCGATTAATAAAAATTATCGATATTTCAGAATTTATATATACTTGTGTACAGTGTCGAAGTTTGTCATTCGATATTCAAATTTACAAACCTTTTTTATTTATAACACTAAGCCATAGGAGTATCTGAAACATCTGACAACGCAGTACTAAATCCTAATATTTAAATACATTAGATTACTGTAAATGTTGAAAAATAAAAACACATATAATGATAATAATTAATAATCTTTTCTCTAAGCTTGCGAGCAAATATATTTTGTAAGCGCAAGTTGTATTTTAAGATATATTTTTTTTAATTTTTGCTCTTCCAATATTAATTTACCGCTCGAAAGCACTCCGGATTTCAAACAGCGTTCTTGGAAACCAATAAAAAAAATCATGACGCCTACTGCAATGTTGCGGAAAGTGCACTATAAGTTGAACGTAATATTTTCGTCGCCAAAAATGAATTGAACATATAAATCTACTCAAACTACGCCTGTAATAATAAAAAATCTAAATGAAAAATTCTTACTTATATAGTATTTAGAAGAAGCAAAATTACTCATAGTTTTAGTAGTCAGGTAATTAAATTTAAAGAGGAACTTCTACAACCTATTAAGTACCCCATAAATAAATATGAGATGGTTTGAGGCAGTATGCACTAAGCATACATATTTGCTACGTAAGTGGTTACGGATAAAAAGTACTTGACTTGCAAAGTTAATGTAATTGAAATTTTATATCCTTACTAATATATTTATTTAAATTCAAACGATATCTGCATTTTATATAATTTGCTACTTCAAAATGTTCTGAATTTCAAGTAGCTTTCAGATCATAAAGAAAAAGTCACACCGAGGCAATCTTGTAAATAAAGATGAGAAATTAAACTGCAGGAAACGACATGTGAGCATTATACAAACACACACGCTTGCCTCGGAAAATGTAGGTAAAATATTTTAACTTCGCGTGTTGCTTTGATCAAAAAAATAAGTATCTTATTTAAGTTCTCTATAGCTATGACAATTATATGGTTAACTTAATCTATACATATAATAAAATTCTGAGTCTAATCTGTACATTAAATATTTTTTGAAAAAATCTTATTGAAATACTCATTAATATCGATACAGAGGCCGTCCATCGTCCATCGAGGCCGAATCTAAAGTTTTTAGAATTTTTGTATGTCATTCTGTTTGTCTGTCTGTCTGCCTGTCTGGGAACGCATCACGAGAAAACCACTGGACAGACTTTGATGAAATTTGGTATGATGATAGCTGGTTATCCGAGTAAAAATTTAGAAAACTTCTTACTGCGGGAAAATATCTCATCTCTAAAAAATCTATACTAACCGTTAAAAAGGTTCATAATATTAAATTCTTTGTAGAGAAAAAGTAAATTTTAAAATAGTCCTATGTCTTTATATTCATTAGCAAATTCTCTTAGATCTGGACTTGTATAAAATTTTGGTTAACAAATTAAAATCGCTGAAAGATTGTTTTTTTAAATTTGTACTATATTTTAAAAGAACAAGCTTATTTATGAAACTTTAATCCATCAGAGACTAAAAATTTTAATCTCGTGACCTCATTCCGGTATTGGGTGCCTTGAACGCAGCATTTTCTGAAAGATAATCGTACGTGCTACGTAAAGCGAGGCAAATGCATAAATCAACTGTGCAAAAGAATTTTTACCACGAGATACATTTTGCAAATCACATGTAAAAAGGTACCGGGCAAAATTTATAAGGAAGTGACCGTTTTACGCCAGAAATATTTTCGTAAAAGTTATTGGTAGATAAAATTCAATTCCATCTTTTTCTCATATACTGGATTATTATAATAATAAAAGTATACATATATTATATTTTACATGCCTGCCTTATTTATTCTTCACTCATGACTGCGATACATTTGGGTTCGAGATCCGAGTCGAGCAAAAAATATTATTTCGGTTTTTCTATACATATAACAAAATTGTATCTAAACCGAATCTGTACATTATTTTTTTTTAAATCTTATTGAAATAAATATGATTATCGATACAGAGGCCGAATCTATAGTTTTTAAATTTTTTGTCTGTCTGTCTGTTACCGCATCACAGAAAAACCACTGGAGGGATTTTGGTTATCCGCGTCAACATATATGATACTTTTTAACGCGGGAAAATATCTCATTTCTGAGAAAAATACAAAAACTGCAATGTAAGAGTATACTAATATGTAAAACCTAAGAATTTGGTTTCCGGTCATCTGAACGCGGGCGGAGCCGCGGGCAATGATAGTAAGCTATAAATTTAGAGTTGAAAAGTTGACAGTGCTACACCCCCGTGCCCTTGAATGATACATAATGCCGCCGGTCCTGCGTCTGATTTCTCTGACAGTGTCGGATTGCCGCCTCATCGGACTTTATAATGAAGGAAATAGCACACTCTGTGCTTGAGTCCCAATGAAGTTAGTCACCTTGTTCAAAAAGCTATTCTAAGTACGTTCCTAAGATATTTAAAAAAAATTAAAATGACAAGGGTGGTTTAACTTTTGCGGTAATTTAACAATTGTGAGTTTAAAAATTGGTAAAGAAATCTGGGCTGTATTAAATGTATTATTATAAGATCTTTTAAGTTATTTACCTGTTCCCTATGGACTCGGACGGCTGAAGCGATTTTGATAAAACTTTTAGGGATTCTTCAGATTAGCCCACAGGGTAGGTGAACCTGTTAAGTTTGGTTGCGATCGGAAGTTTGAACGCGGGCGAAGCTGCGGGTAGTACTAATAATACATATTCAACAAAATGTCATTGTCACTAATTCAATTCATTAGCACTAATAGAACTATTTATTTAAATACATCACTAAAGCGTGTATCACGTAAGCGTGTAAAGTTAAAGAAGACAATTTTTTTCTCAACAAGTTTCAAGCGATCTCTATCTAAAGCGCCACGGAGCATGAGCATTCGATTACGCCAATAAAATTAGCCGATTTATCCGGAATACGCCCTTTGACGTAATCTTATTGGCTCAATTAAACTGTTTCTGGACGCTTTTACTGGATCTTGGCAAGACGTAATAACCGTATTTATGCCAAACAAGCTATACAAGCAGTTACTTTTAGTAAATGACATATTAAATGAGAGTTGTAATGTTGCTGCTTATTTTTAAACTCGACTTACAATGGTGCATTTTATGGAACTTTTATCTTGTTGTAAACATTTTATGACATAGTCTTTTAAATTAACAAAATTTAACAGCATTTATATGGACGACATTTTCAAATATAGTAGGTATACGTACTAACTTATATTGAAACAACAATTCACTCTATAAGAAAAAGTAACAATGTATGTATGTAAATCTGTAGTAATCAAAATATATATGAAATTAAATAAAACTTACTTCTCCTCTACAGTCAGCACTGAGAGTTCTCCTCCGCTTCTCTTATTCTAGTATAAAGCATACAATGTAAGCAAATAACTAAATATAATATACATTAGCATTTCTCGTGGCCGTTCAGATGACCAAAAACCAAATTCTTAGGTTTTACATATCAGTATACTCTTACATTGCAGTTTTTGTATTTTTTCTCAGAAATGAAATATTTTCGAGCGGTAAAAAGTATGTTGACCCGGATAACCAGCTATCACCATACCAAATTTCATCAAAATCCCTCCAGTGGCTTTTCTATGACGCGGTAACAGACGGACAAACAAAAATTCTAAAAACTAGAGATTCGGGTCCTGTATCGATAATAATGTTTATTTCAATAAGATTTTCCTAAAAATATCTAATGTACAAGTTCGGCTTAGTTATAATTTTATTATATGTATAGGTTAAAATGGCAGGGGTTTACCTTAAATTTTTTATTGTAAACATGAGTATTTCATTTGAAATCGCTGTTACGTTTATTTTTCGCTTAGCAATTAAGAAGTGACAACAGAAGAATTCTCAAGGGTCATAAAAATTCTTATTAGAGAAGTTAAATTATAATGGCGAAAACAAGAATAAAAGCACTTATTTCGCTCTGGCAGGTTATCGTTTTACATATTGAAATTAAATTTATTTCCATAATACATTAAATTACTTAATATCTATTAAACAAAATGGATAAATAATGTAGCGCAATATAAATAAATATTTTCGTTTAGTTGAATCGAATAGTAAATGTAACCTATAGTCAAATATGGTAAAACAACTACTTGTTATTCTAGTTTGCGTTTTACTTGTTTTTTTTAGAATCTGTTATTATTAGAAGAACTTGTAACTAATTATATCTATGTTATCTTTAAAGTCGTTTTAACAAGCATTGTCAAAAGGTTTTATAGATTTTTTGTGCTATTCAATACTTAAAACAAAATGTAATTAATATATAGCGGTTACAAAGTACTTATAATAGGTTCAAAGTATCAATATTACTATATACAATATACGTAAATGTCTTAAAAAAAAATTAAATTTGCCTATCAACAAAAGTAAGTTTTCGACTTCTATTCTAAACAAACGACCTAGATAAGACAAAATCAACCTAAAATGTCAACTTGGCCGTAAGTTTTGCCGTAGTGCGAACTGCAGTGTTCTGTTCCAACAATGAAGTTAGGCGCAAACTGTGGTTTCGGTTTGCCAGCTCGTTGATAGTTATAGATGTTTCCATTTGCAATGATAAATGTTGCCGACATCTCTTCAATTTTAAGTATTTATCTTATTTTTACCTGTTTATAGTAAAAAAATCATTAATAATTAGTGATAAGTGACAAAGTATTAACATACTTATAATAAAGTACAAAAACGAAAAATCAAGTCTCTTCCTATTTAACTAATTATATTATATCATGTAAAATAAATAAGCTTCTGTGGACTCTAGCTTTTAGGTAATCATCTTAATTTTTAAAAATGCAGAATTTTTATTGTTTTGTTGAGATTGAATGAAATATATGAAAAGTGGTGAATTTTCAGCTTTATAATGAAATTTCATTTTAAAAATTGTATTAAAACAACTATTTGATATACATATTTAAATAGGAAGATACTTCACTATCACTACATAGTATAAAACAAAGTCGCTTTCTCTGTCCCTACATCCCTTTGTATGCTTAGATCTTTAAAACTACGCAACGGATTTTGATGCAGTTTTTTTAATAGATAGAGTGATTCAAGAGGAAGGTTTATATGTATAACACATGCATATTATAGTACAAAAAATCCGAGAAATTCAAAGATTTGTATTTCATACTAACCGTCAAAACACACCTAGGGACGAACCCGAGCGAAGCGAGGGTGAGTCGCTAGTTTTTAATAAACTAAAGTTTAATTAAAACATATTAGTGAAGTGAAAGATAGAATCGGTAGAAACTTTAAATATATTTGTTTTTGTAGAGACCATTAGTTTTTCTCTTTAGAAAGTCTTTATTAAGCGTATCCTATTGTTAGGCGAAGACAAAATATTCAGGGCTCTCATTTAAAACAAATGTATCTTGCAGAGCTTTTACGATTTATAAAGCGAACCCATTTCATGATAGTATAATTTCTTTTAGTGACATTTTTAACACAGTCGATTTTTATCTATACATATAATAAAATTCTAACTAAGTCGAATCTGTACATTAAATATTTTTTAGAAAATCTTATTGCAATAGACATTATTATGGATACAGAGGCCGAATCAATCGTTTTTAGAATTTTTGTCTGTCTGTCTGTTACCGCATCACGAGAAAACCACCGGAGGGATTTTGATGAAATTTGGTATGGTGATAGCTGGTTATCCGGGTCAACATATAAGATACTTTTTGCCGCGGGAAAATATCTCATTTCTGAGAAAAAATACAAAAATTGCAATGTAAGAGTATACTAATATGAATTTGTTCCTTGGACATCTGAACGCGGGCGGAGCCGCGGGCAATGCTGGTTAAAAATATAGATACTTAAACACCATACGGGCACAAACATAAGTATAATCAACAAAGAATATGTTTAAAAGTGCTCAGAATCTAGCAACTAGGTATGTTATATTTATATTTTTTTTTATAAATTAAATTTTTAAGTAAATTATTTTTGCAATCATACTTTCATCTTTCAATTCTTATAAAGAAAAAGCGTAATATAAAACTTCTAATAATATAGACTTATGTATATTTAATATTTAGCTTAGTAATGAAATGTAAGCGGTCTAGTTTGCATTGATATTGTATTTACTTATCGCATGTAGAACGTTTGAAGCACAATTTAATGAACTAAGCAAACATGTCCTACCATGTTTCCATTTTGCTAAAGGAAAATCTCATAAAGCAACTTTTCATTAGCTTTTTTTGCTTAAAATGAATTACTAAAAGGAATCGATAGGCTTTGAAAAATATATTATGATCAGTGGTTCTCTTTGATAAGTAGAATAAGAGATATATCAACTTCAAATCCGCATGAAATCATGAAAGTAATTATTCCATTGTTATGGGTGGAATTGTCTTCACTTTATATGGATTATACATATAATTTTAATAAAATTAACTCTTTTTGTAGTCGGTCAAAAAATTCTGAAATACAGCGAAATTGTTAAAAAAATCTATGTCCAGTTGTTGGTCAGTCAGTTACTTGCTTAGAGTTTAAACGTAAAGCGTGATTTCGTGCAGTATGAACATACTGGAAGTACCCATATTTTAAATAGTTATAGTAAGTTAAAGTTGGTGACGGGATAAAAAACTAAAAATCACACAGTTAATTGGATACATACGAAAGACTATGAGAAGTGTGAGTGTCACTTCTTCAGGGTGTAATGGCTTAACCAATTTTGGTTAAATTCGTAATAGAGGCAGGTCCTGGACTTACAACTAGACTTCTTTTACATGTTCAAAATGCGATACTAAAATAGGCATAAATAATATGTACATTTAGATATATTGCTTATTAGAACAAACTAATTAAAAACTTATATAACATCATTTCTTTATCATAAATCTGTATTGTAACAAGCGCAACAACTATGCACGATCTTAACCCAAATAAAAAGATTTTATTTTACACTACCCTCATGCTAGGCGTAACTATTTAATTTTTTAAAAGAGCAGCACCGTAAATGTACATAGAAAAGCTCTTTGACGCGCCGCAAAGAGAAAAAAGGAGGAATTATGGTTTCAAAAAGGGATTTTGGTTCATTGTTAACTAGTTAGAGAGCGATGGTGCAAATAATCCAATTTGAAAGTTGCGCTCGGTGAACCACGTCCATGTCATAATTAACTAGAGGTCGGGGACAACCGCCATGAATAAGTAATGTACATGACGCCATGTAAAACAACTGAAAACGTTGACAGTGGCTCGTTTTGCACGGCCTTTTGGAATATTGCAACTTATATAACGGTGCCAAGTAAGTTAACCTTCTAGTTACTATATGTGCAGTTTATTATCGTTCTTTATATGTAATTTAATTCTTTGTTAACGGCTTTAATGTGCTAACTAAGCGCAATTTACTACAATATCATATATAGTGGAGAAAATATGATGAAGATTGATTGGTTTTCTCTATAGCTATAGCTCATCTATTAAAGGTCTTGCCTCTTACTTTAATTCCTCTTTCTTTGGGTTTATTTGTTTGTGGCACTTTCTAAAGTTAAGAATTCTTTATCTATCTTAACACGTTCAGGTAAATTTAAGGTACACCTAACCTCCAGGTAAGAAATTAATTAAAATTCTAAGAAATCTATTGTTAACTGACACGCCGGCGTGTCCGCGGTCGTGGAATGATTAATAAATAAAATCTACATAAATGTGCGTCTACAGGAATCAAACTTGCGATCTTCAGGCTTACTTGGAACAGAGATTACACAGCGACGTCCGCTCATGTTTAAGTAACAATTAATCTTCAAATATGTGAAGTGCCCGTTTTAAATTTAATCCCGTAATGTAAAACACTTCAACCCGTATTCACGGATGAATTACTCGCAGAATTTTAAAGGGTAATCTGCTAAGTACATTTTTAACTGCAACTGTGGATGTTCATCGTTTATTTACTTGACATTAAAACACTATGATGATTTTTTTATATTTGAACTAGGGGCTCACCCTCGCTTCGGTCGGACTCGTCGCTAGGTACGTTTTAAATATATGTAAATAGTTATTAGCTAGCGTTAGCCATACATAATTTTTTTTCGTTAATATTTCTGATGTTTTAATACTTATTATCCTATTCCGGACTAAGGATATCCAAAAAATTAAATATCATAAAAATTAATCCAGCCGTTCTTGAGTTATAAATGGTGTAACTAACACGACTTTGTTTTATATATATACAGATATATATTTACCTTATTTTATATTTTTTCTCTTTATTAAGACTTTCCGTGTACCTTAAGGAACATACGAAAAAAATATTAGCTGAATTAGTCGAGCTGTTCTGGAGTTTTGCGCTTAGCAACATTCATTTTTATTTAAATAGAAGATATTTCAAAATTCCTATTGTTAGCTGTAACTATTATATTGCTAATAGAAATGTTGAAATGTACTCCCGTGACATTTCCCCGAGTTTGCAGCATAATTTGTCGTTATGCGTCGCTACCAGTTGAAAATGAGAATGGTTAACTTTTCAAGCATATGTACATACATATATGGAAAAATAAGCCGAGTTTTACATTTCAACCACATATTACAGTAAATATAAAGAGAGAGCTTCCGATGGGTCTTATTATACTATTTTTAGGGTTCCGTGCCCAAAGGGTAAAACGGGATCCTATTACTAAGACTCTGCTGTCCGTCCGTCTGTATGTCCGTCTGTCACCAGGCTGTATCTCATGAACCATGATAGATAGTTGAAATTTTCACACATGACGTATTTCTGTTGCCGCTATAACAACAAATACCTTCTAAAAAACAGAATAAAATAAATATTTAAGGGGGCTCCCACAGAACAAAAGTGATTTTTTTGCTCGTTTTTGCTCGATATTGATAATGACAACAGGTAGACGCATAAATTTTATTTACAGAATATTTAGTTATATAATCACTTTAAAAATAAATAATTAATTTAAAATAAAACAAATACTTAAGTGGGGCTCCCATACAACAGACATGATTTTTTCTGCCGTTTTTATAAGATAATGGTACGGAACCCTTCGTGCGCGAGTCCGACTCGCACTTGGCCGGTTTTTCTTGTTATCGGTAATTTCACACAAAGACTAAATGAAAGAATACAAAAAATAGTGTTTTATTTTGTAAATATGAGAGTAGACTCTATGAGCTGTAGTATGTAATACAAGATTCCATGTCCAAGAGGATCTTAACATGCTTGTTGGCCGAGTTTACACTACTACGTACTCACACTAGAACGACGTTTAACGTAAAAAATATGTTGTAAAAAAAAGCTTTACTTGCTTTACGTTTTAATGTAACATGTTAAAGCTATTAAAAATGAAATTTATTTTTAAAACATTGTAAATTAATCAATATAGTGATAAATTACGCTTTAAGTTGTCCATATATTTTATTTTTCGCTAAAATATAATGTTTGTTGTTTTACGCAACCATATCGGTTTTACCCGTTTCGTTTAATTGACTTTAGAAAGTAGAAAGCTTCTTCTATTTAGCAGATATTGCATACGATTATTACTATTACTACTTACTAAAGTTTAATTATTTAAGGCACTCCGCCAATATTTATTTAAATATTGTTTGCTTTTTAGATATTTTATGCTCTTTACTTCTTAACCTTGTCGATATTCGTTGAGGAAGGTCATAGGTTATTTTAAAATTACGCTACGGCCATTAGAAACTTAAATAAAG
The DNA here is from genome assembly GCA_947093115.1 of Brenthis daphne. Taxonomy (NCBI): domain Eukaryota; kingdom Metazoa; phylum Arthropoda; class Insecta; order Lepidoptera; family Nymphalidae; genus Brenthis; species Brenthis daphne. Next base: position 25,912,657 of record OX352475.1, read on the forward strand.
TCGCGAGTAGAAGCTAATCTTAATCAAGGAAGTTAATATAATTAACAGTCCCTTGCTACCTAAATTTTCCTTGATAATATCTACATAATATAATAATAACACAATTAAAACAAAATTATCCTTCATGTAATAATATTACGTTTAATAATAATTTTAGTACTTCTCAAAATCATTGTTAGAAATTATATAGAACAAACGTATCTATAGGCTCTTTGTTAAGAAGTCTTACATTAGCTTTGTTTCTATAGACCCAAAGACGTAAGGTCAGACGAATGTAGGCACCCTATACCCTATGTATCTACCTAACCCTACCTAGAAGGTAAAACAGATACACGTGTAAATATTTGATTCACTTGAGATATTTGCCTAAAGTCACCAACATCTCGAGCAAGCGTCGAAATTCCAAAACCGTAATGCAATTTTTATTTTAATAGAAAAGTTTTCAATCCAATATGTAGGTATACAGGTGAAGGAAATATCAAATTGTCTCATCTATTACATATAACAAAATATTTTTCTTCATTTTCTTTAAACATTTTTCACACATTATTGACATTTATTTATATATTTTTATCCAGCGACCATTGATAGCTCCTCGAACAAACTCGAACAAAGCAGCTCTTATGACTCGACTCTAACTCCTAAAACCGTCAATACTCAGCTCCTATTATTACTAAGGCAATTTTAGGACGTATACATACGTACGGTCGGAGCAGTCGACGATTCCCTTATATAGTAATAGCGACTCACCCTCGTTTCGCTCGGTTTCGTCCCTAGCTTGCTTACCCCCTTAAGGGATGATTTCCGGGATAAAAAGTATTCTAGATCCTTCCCAGGGTTTCAAACTATCTTACCAAATTTCATCTAAATCGGTTCAGTAGATCCAGAGATAACCACCTACAACGTCACAAATTCATAAACTCACAAATCACAAACTTTACCTCTTTATAATATTAGTATAGATTGTTTACAGGTAATATTCTTATGTAATAACAATATTTGAGGCAAATCGAAGGCATGCAAAGTCTCGGGCAAAACCTAGTAAACAAGATTATTATTGTACACAGCAAAGCTGATGGCTGAAATAATTAAATTAGTTTCGGCGACATTTTCTCATCAAAGCGAATATGTTGAGCAAGATATAATACGTAACTTTATACTATTTATCTAATTATGTACGTAAATTATACTATATGAGTTTAACTGACATTGTAGAAAAAGCTTGCCAAATATAAACACAGCACTGCTTATAAAGATATATCATTAATAGTAGGCACAGAAAAATGCAGGTCTCCTAGGTTACTTTAATTAATTAAAGCTCGAAATCTTCTATAATAGAAAGCTTTCAACCCAACATAAATATTGTTTGATCTTGAAAGTCCTAATTAATATTCAAAGTATGAAACGGTTATAACATAAAACGTAGAAGCCTCTCATAGCTACTATTACTCAATTCAAATACCTATATTATTTCAATTAAACATTATTATTTTAAGCTGTTTACATTAGCTGTTCTGTGGGTAGATAAAATAGTTTTAGAGACTAAATAATAAATATATATATATATATATATATATATATATAACTATTTAGTCGTCGGTATATCGTTCGTCACAATATTATAATGGCTACATCTGGATATAAATAAAATAATTAATTGATTTTAAAGTTATGCACAGATTGTTTAACAGTTGGTCGGTACTAACCCCAAAAATGTCAGATTGTGAATGAAAACTTCCGCACAGTTCTGTATACTTTTTGCCTTTAAGTCGATAAGTATAATTTAAAGTATTTATTTTTCTTCGCTAAAAATTAAATTCTTGTGCTACACCACGAGTAATAAAGGGTTAATATTTTATTATTTAGATACTTACATAACTTTGACATTTGAATTTGAACGATAAAAATAACAAAGCCACAAAGACACATTTTTATTAAAGTAGGTAATTACAGATTCATAAAATAATTACAATACTAGCTAAGCTATATATTATATGATCAGTGCTACTAGCGACTTACTTTCGCTTCGCTCGAGTCAAATCGCATCGCAATGTGTAGCCTACGTATTAAGTAGGTATATCTGTGTATTAAATTTCATCTAAATCCGTCCAGCCGTTTCAGCGTGAATAAGTTTGTACCTACTATTGAATTTCTTCTTCTTAGTCGTCCACTCTTGACAGAGTGGTCGTGGTCATGTCTCGGTCGAGTCTTGCGTCACCGCTTCTCGTGATGCGACGCCATGTATCTCTATGTTTGGTGGTTTGGGCGTTTTCATTTATGCTGGAGTGTGTCACAGATTTTATGAGGTCTGTCCACTGTGTTTGAGAGCGCCCACCAGATCTTTTACCCTCGAATTTCCCTTACACCATCAGACGTTCCATGGAGTCCTCGTGACAGGTGATATGCCCGAAGAACTTGAGGATTCGTATTTGCACAGACGACGGTAACCTCACTTTGATATTCAGTTCTTTTAGGATCGAAACGTTGGTTCGGTGCGCGGTCCATGGGATTCTGAACATGCGTCTCCAACACCACATTACTAGTGCGTCAATCTTGCGACGATCATGAATCCTCGATATAGAAAAATTGGAAAGACCAGGCACCTCATCAGTCTAACCTTTGTGTTTCTGGTTATTTTGCGTTACTATCGCATATACTTATATAGTAGAAGTTCGATGTTTACTTGTAACTCTATACTTTACATAAAATTAAATTAATAAATCCTAATAATTTACACGCAAAGTATGGCTCAAAATCATTTTAAAAGCATTACTTTTATTACACGATCTCTAAATTGCCCAAAATTGTTCATATCATCCCATTGCCTTATCGTAGCTATACTGTACACAACTTTGTAAATAATTAATTTGCTCCACACACAGACGCGATAGCCTTGCAGAGTTTGAAAGCCGTTGAAAATTTAAAATGAGCACGATATAGCCTAAAGGTGATTCCAGTGGTTATACCTACTGTATTTGCACCGTTTGTTTTTCCCTCGACGACGAAATGTTTTACATCTAGAAAACTTTCTCGAGTTTCTGGTTTATAAATCTGAAGTTAGCTCTAGTATTTATAAACTGCGGCACTCAATTTTACTTCGGGTGAGAATGTCAAAGTGAAAATAAAATCCAATGTTAGCGAATGTACCTACTACAGGTAGCGCGATTCGTTGTGCATTTGTTGTATACATGTTCTTTTTAATACCCAGTGCAGCAATTTGTTAGATATTTAAAAATATACGAATAAGCGAATCATAATAGGTATATTATTTTTATTAATTTGATAATATAAGTACCTAAGACATACCATGCCTTCTAATTAATTATTAAAACTTTATTAAAGGTAGGCATAGGTAGGTATTAAATGGTTTTTATATAATAATGGTATTATTCGTAGACGACTTAATGTTTGAGTTTTACAAAAATATAATTCAACACTATTTAATCTAGGTATTTTGGTTATTCCAATTTTCACGATTACGTATGTACCTACTATGTATCTATGTTTTTATTCAACAAAATTGCCAAGATGTCCTGTTCTAATTATGTTTAAAGTACCTAACTTTTATTTTATTTAGGTATTAATACATACATTTTTAAAGTAGGTACCATGAACGAAGTGGCTGATTCGTTCATGGTAGGTACCTACTAGACGAAGTTTTAACTAATAAGAAATACAACAAATAAATAGTTTCATTCGTTATATTCGTCTTAAACTTTTAACTAAACGAGGTCTACACATAGAACCTTACGATACGATGGTTATGTTCAATAAATCTATATATTTTGTAATAAGTCGTTGCATTTTCATCAGTAAAAAAATAAAATACATACCTATTACCTATTAATATTCTGAACAACTTCAGTCCTTTAACAGTAGGTACCTACTTATTCTATACCATTCATTAATTAAGATAAACATGGCAATTTGTAATAAATGTCAATAGATGGTATTGTAATATGTATTGATTTGTTTTTAAAATTTGTATAATAACAAAAGTTAAAAAATACAACTTAATATATAGTTTTAAAAACTTTAAGTGAAGAAAAACTAAAGAATGCTTAGGGGATCAACGCCATCTATCATCCCTTAAAGCAAACAAGAAAAATTTTGAAAACTTAACAGAATACGAAATAAAAATACAATTAGAAAAACGATCTCTGGCAAAAAAAACTCATTTAATAAGTGCCATTTAATGGCAACCAAATAAATCCAATATAAATAGCCTCTTATCCTATACAAATAAATAAAATTGAAGGGTCTGTTTAAAATGTCAATTTAACCGCTTTTTACTAAATGTAGATAATATATAAAAGATATTATACTTTTAAAAAACTTACGGGACTTATAAAAAAAACATCAATTTTAAAATTTTTATAGTCTGTTCCGACTGTTGTCCGATTTTGACGAAACTTTCACTGCCAAATAGTTGGTGTTATAAGGAGTATACTTATTAGTTAGGCTACTTTAAAAAAAAAAAGAATTAGGGTACAGCGCAAAAAAATTAACACCAATGAAATTGTCAAGAAAATCCGCATACCAGGGACGCACCCGTGCAGTCGCTAGTGGAATCTATACCTTCATCTATACAGATATATAAAATTGAAGTGTGTGTTTGTAATGTTAAAATAACAGCGTTTTACTAAATGCATATGAAAATATATACGTTACTTATAAGAAAACACTTTTTTTATTTTTGTGTCTCTGTCTGTTTATTCCGGATAATCTCTGAAACGGCTGGACTGATTTTGACGGGACTTTCACTGGAAGATAGCTGATGTTATAGGGAGTAACATAGGGTATACATTTATTTTAGAAATAGAATTAGGGTTCCGCTCAAAAAAATTAAAACATACCTAGGGATGAACCCGAGCAAAACGAGGGTGTGTCACTAGTAATATTATAAAGAGGCAGAATTTGTTTGTTTCTTTGAACGCACTAATCTCAGGAACTACTAATCCGATTTGTAAAATTATTTTTGCATTAGATAACCCGTTTATTAAGTAAGGCTATTATACATCATCCCGGAAAATGTACTGTTCCCATAGATTTGTTTTTGTCTAGGGATTAAACCGAAGCGAAGCGGGTGTGAGTCGCTAGTGGAATAATTATACGTCGAGGTTTTCTAACTCGATATTCACTAATTGTTTACGTTTCGAGTACAAGGTCTAGTATAATCGTTTTAAGTTATAAATCGATGGTATTAGGTAAATGATGAACATAATATTGTAACAAACATATATTGCAAAAACACTTACTGTTTACATATTGTAGGTACCTTTTTATAAAATTTAAATACTTATAAGTTCTCGTTATAGCATTATATATTTTATTTTACTTTTTAGAAAAGTTCCAATACAATATTTCTCATATCATTTATAACATTCGTATATAATTGACAATATACAAGATTTTATATTTATATGAAAGTATACGTGTAAAAAAATAGTTTATTAATTATCGATTTTTCGATTTCTGCTGAGATTAGAATACGGCAATTCCTTAGATATATTTCTTTACTTTAATCCTTTAACCAGAAAATATAACAATAGGAAATAGCGACATGATATATTTATAAGATTTCATCATGCAAAATCCTTATTTTCATATTAATATTATAAATGCTTAGGGAGGTCTGTCAGTCCATAGGTTGAGACTTTAAAAAATACTTTACATAAAATATATTGTCATCTAAATTTGGATCATCTGTAAATTCTATAAAAAAGCTTTTAGTTCTTTGTAAATTAATTATGGCTATAGAGTGTAGATAGATCTTAAAGCGAAAGTTAGAGGAGGTCTTTGCCAATAGGCACACGGAGATCGGATACGTAATCTAACATTTAAATTATCAACTATTTATAATATTTACAATATGTTCTGTACACTCTGAATAAAGGCTATTTTTTATTTAAAATTAATTTTAAATAAAAATATCCCATATACATTTGTATTATTAAAACACACAAATAAAATGTACATAGTCAAAATGCATAAAAAATTCAGAAAGATTCAAATAACACATTTATTGGATAATAATCATTAAAATGTTACAATAATAATTATTATTATATTTCAACTTCATCACTTTCATTTTCAATTTCTAAAGAATTTTCTGGAAAATATGGCATACACGCACAAAAAAAATAACATTAATCCAAATCATTATTATTATTATAACTTCATAGTTCATAGCAACTAAAAATCTAATTTTAGAGTTAATTAAAAAAAATATCGAGTTTTCAGAGCTTAAATAAAGTTTTTTCGAAGAAATTGTGTCTGCTAATTATTTCTTAATGATGTCTTTAATTTTTATACTACTAATGTCAGCGTACAGAGGGACGCCTAATTAAAAAAAAAGTTATATAAAGCAGTCATAAGGACTGCCGACAGAAGTGAAAACTTAAAACTATAAGCAAACGGTTGTTATTTTTGGATATTCAAATTAAGTTTGATCTTAAATTATGTATTTGTAAATACTAAAAAAAACTGTTTACATTTATCTGGTTTTGACATCTATCGGCACTCTGAATGTTAGCGTTAACACGTCACGTGACCATGTCGATGATGACGTACATAAATTTACTCCCATGCAAACCTGCCTATAGAAGTTTTCACTTTAAAAATTAAAATCCATCTTAACAACTTAATTAGGTTCTATAAGAACTGCATAATTAGAAGTATCACATAATTTAACACTATTAATACATTTCCTCAACCAACTTTTATAAACATGCCGGACATGGTATGGAAGTTTATTTTTTAATTTCTTCATTTTTTTATACTCTATGGTTTTATCATTGTGCACTACAAAATCCACATCCATAGATTTCAACGATTTAATTATAGTCCCTCCATAAGCTATCCAGTGTCTTTCGAAAAATTTCCTTTCGTTTTCTGGTATAGTTATAAAATCTGGATAAAAACCTAATCTTTTATCTTTAAACGCATCTGGTAGGGGATCGTCTGGTTCTAACTGACGCTTGAACTTTTTCTCTTCTTTAATAAAACTTATGTTTTCACTTACATTTTCCAAGCTACTTGTCATTTTTCTTTTTTTGCTCTCAATTTTCACATCTTGCTTCTTTACACCTTCATCAGATTCTTCTTTTACTTCTTTCTTTGGTCTATCTTTAAGAATAAAGGAATCTAAGCGGCCATTTTTAATAGGGTTAACGGGATTATTATTTTTCTTAGGACTCTGTTTGATCTTTTTTAATGGAGACTCAAAATTATCATTAGCAGTTGCAGCTAATTTATTTAGGAGTGACACATCCGTTTTCTCTTTGGATGTTTTGTATAAATGTTTCAATTCTTCTAAATTAGTAGCGGTTTCCCAATTTTTATCATCCCTGATTCTAGTTACTCTGGGAAACCTAACTGATATGCCGTTGGCTGTATGTAAATTTGCCTTGGTTAACTCAGTACCTGTAACATATATGATTTTTATATATTACTTGTGCATATTATATAGATCAAAAGTTTCAACAAAACTATAAAATTTATAACATAAAAATGTTTTATCTGTTATATTATAGTTTTATGACACTGTATTTATTATAAAAAAAATATTTCTAGTCTAAATGGTTTTTAATGTAATTAATTTTATATATACTTATTAGAATTTTAAATGGAATAGAGTGTTTGTTATTTTCTATTTTTTTAGCCAAGACTCTGACCTAATTAAGATAAAAATTAGTAGATAACTTGTTACCGAACACAAATAGGATTTTTTATATAATATATTAATTTTTGTCTATTATAAAAAAACAAAAAAATATAAAAATATATGTACTAACCAGTGATTTCCCAAACAGGTTGCTTCTTAGGGTCTAGTGCAACAAAATCCGGGACCATTCCTTTATTGCAATCCAACCAATAAGGGACTTTTGTATTATCCTGAGATATTTTTACCATTAAAGGACCTAATTCTTTTTGTAATCTCTCTAAAGTACTATCATCGTGTCCCGTATGTACTTTAGTGACTGTGACCCAACGGTTTCGACGTGTATCTAAACATCCCATTAGAAATACTGACATCATACCACCTTTTTTGCCCGTACCTGAAATTATTTTTAAATTGTTTTTAGTGAAAACTATATGTTATTATACTAATTTCATAAGTTAGAAATCTAAATAGATTGGTTTTTTTAATGTAATATAAAAGAACCCATTGGTATTATTAAATCTTCACACTTTATCTCATTTGGCATGTATTTAGAAAAAGAATCAAAAATCACAGCCAATATAACATATTATAAAGTATACATATAAAGTGCTAGAGAGCTAAGTATGTTCTAACAGTTAATATGAGATGAGACAGTAAAGGAAGTATGTAATGGAATAGATAGTGGATCCCTTGCTCTATGAAAAATAAAAACAAATCTATTCCATGGGAACCATACATTTTTCCAGGATATAAAGTAACCTATGCTATTCCAGTTTTTCTTAAGTGCTTGCAAAATATCTTAGAAGAAAACATAAATAGACAAATACAAACCAAACCAAGCTCCTAAAACAACAAGATCTGCTGTATCAGCCATTGCTCCATCAAATAAGTAGTCTTTCTTTACTTTGAGCCAATGTCTTTTACCAGGCTCATATGTAGATTCTAAATCTTTTAATACCAATCCTTCTAAACCTAACTGTAAAACCTGTAATTGGCAAACATATAAGGTGATAATTCAAATATTTATTAATAAATGTGTTGAGCTTTTTATCAAATAAGCTTTATTTTCAATGAATTTTATCAATATATTTTAATGTTATTAATGTAAAAATATATACCTTAGCAATCATGTTAGCTAGATCAGCTGGTTTATGAATAACTTCTTGTTCAGAAAACATTACATGATTAGTAACTTCCACCATAATTTCATGTAGAATATTACGTCTTTTCTTTATCGGATAGTCCATTAAAATTTCTCCATTGTAGTACAAGCAATCAAACACATATAAGCAAACCTGAGCATCTTTAAACTCAGATTGTTTATGAATACCCAATGTACCGAACGGTAAAGGTTTCCCAGTATTAACATCTACCATAAGGACTTCTGCATCTAGGATTAAATCATCTCCCTTGGGAAATGCTTGAGGCAAGTAATCTTTAAAATGACTAACTTTATGTGCCATAACAGGTTTTAAGGCTCTGGAAAAATATTTGAACTCCTTACCCTTTTTATGAACTTGTACTCTTTCTCCATCATACTTAATTTCAGAAAACATTCCATTAGGACACTTTTTCATAGCCATTTCAACTGATTTACAAGCTTCAGCTAACATTGGTAAAACTGGGGTCATTAGGCTTAATTTTGCTACTACATTCTTTTGGATTGCATCTTTATGCTTTACATCAGTACTTTGAGGTAAAACCCTCTTTAATACCAAGTCTAAGTCTCGAGATGCTTGAAAAACTGAATAAGCATCTGGATGTACACCTTCCAAAATATGCTTAGGGCCTGCGTTAATCCTCAAGTCACCTTTAATTAATCTTATTAACATTTTTATATCATCCAATGTGCATTTTTTTATAATTTTTTTGAAATGGTATATCTGTTCTTCCTCTTTTGTTAATCTTGACAGATTTTCAAGGAAATCTTCAATATTGTGCATTGTTAATGTACTTTCAGATGCAGGCTTAAATGTGTTTGACTTTTTGAAGAACTGTGTGATAGTATCTGCAACGTCACCTTGCTCTAAGTGTGTGAGCATGTCATCGTGATCCGTATTAAAAATTCTTGAGAAAAGTTTTACTAACTGTTTGCTTTTCAAATTGTAAACTCGCTTTGAAACCTGTGGTAGCAATAGCTTACACCACAAGCCAATATCTCCTTGGAACTTTTTTCCATCACAACCATTAGTAAAAAAATGATTCACAGTTGCTGTCTTTTCTGTATAAGCATCAACTTTAGCTATTTTTTTACATAAGGAAAAAAAAGTGGAAAATTTGTTATCTTCTGTCTCTATGTCTAACTCCTCATTCTTTTCAGTAGCTGATGAAGAAGTACTGGCTTTTGGTACTGATTCATTTTTAATAATCTTTGCTGTGTATTTTCCACTATTTTTGTCTTCATAAAGCTTTTCCATCTCATTAATTTTCTTTAATATAAATTCTTGATCCTCCTTGCTTATATTTTCCCAGTTTCCAATATCGTCTATGGAATCTATTCGTTTTGTTGTGGGACGTTGTTTTAACAATACATTCATTAAACAATCTATATGATGCCATGATTTCATTTGTTGATTTTCGCCGTAAGGACTAAAAACTAATTTTGCCATACGTAATTCTCCACTAGGACAATTACCTTTACAACCTTTACAAGAAGCTCGGCCGCCTTTAGCACGATCAACAAAAAACGGTGTTGACTCTGCCATCGTTTCTGTTTTAATATAATTATAGAAGCAAATAAAATAATATTATTGTAGATTTAAAATAATTCTATACACTTATATCATGATATTTAAATCATTCACCAACAATTTGAGGATTATATTCGACAGCTTGAAAATAAATAAATGGTCGTGTATATGACGTTTGTACTTTGTATACAACAACTTTTATTTGTCATCCATGACAGCAACGTCAAAATTATAGATTTAGACGTTTTGTCAACCGTTCAGTAATAAATACTAACTATCCACAGTTACAAATTACAAGTTAGGGGAGTCTCTTGTAAATAAGCTGATACTACTAAATACTTGATATTAATTATTTTATTATTTTCTGCGATAAGATATTTTTTGTGTATTATGTACCACTAGCTAAAGCTTCTTCAAAACGACTACCAAACCAACGATGGCGTTAAAATATTGATTCTCTTACGCATGCGTACTTATTTGTATGATAGTAGCTATTCGCTAGTCGCTCGAAAATTGTTGCCAAAATATAATTAAATTATTGTTACTATATTTCTAGAAAATTACAGAAGTGTAATATTAAACTTAAATTAATTAATTTATAACAATTACTTAACAGCTACAACTTACATATTACAGTAAGTAACAAGCGAATAGCTACTTACCTACTACGTTTAGAAAATCATTGAATATTTATTTTAAAAATATGATTATTGACAAATAATTTATATAAACAAGATCATATTATGTGCCTTTTATAACTTTTAAGGAAAATGTTGTGGTTCTAATTTCAGCCTCATCTTGTCATCAAGAATTCAACAGTGATGGAGCGAAACATGGCACACTTACATCACCGCATTACCCTCTTGCCTACCCTCCCAATACACACTGCCACTATGAATTTTTTGGGAGAGGCAAAGAGAGAATTAGATTACTTTTTCAAGATTTCTTTTTGTACAAATCTCCAGATGGTTCCTCTAGGTAATATTTTTTGCCAATTAATTTTAAAATAAATAACTAACATTTTTTAAACTACTTTTGTTTTTGATTTTTTACGAATATATGTATACTCATATAATAACTTATTATTTTTCTCATTCCAGCTGTACAAATGTGGACTCGCTTCAAGCATTCGTTAACGTTGATGGACGGCTAGAAAATATTGCAACATTTTGTGGAATTGACCTTCCTAAGCCAATTATGTCGAATGGACCCAAGCTAATGCTCGAATTCCGGGGCACTCACTCCTCGAGGCACTCAAGAGGATTCAAAATATCATATTCGTTCGTAGAAAGTAAGGATAATATTATATTATGCAAATCAGCAATTTCACTAAACATTTTACTTTTTGCCTTCGTATTTTTATTTATTTATTTAATGTAGACTACGCTTTATTAAACACACAAGATGAACATCTTTTTATGTTAAATGTATGTAAAATTATATTTTATTTAATAAGTTCCAATAATTATTAATTAAATTAATTAAGCATATTTGTGCCTACGCTGTAAATAAAGTGAAGCAGAATACAAAGTTTGTTCTGCATCTGGTCAAAGCGAAGCGTGTGGTATTACTTTTAGGTAACTACCATGGCGTATTTTTATATATATGTCGATTTGTGCCAAGTATTTTATAAATTCCAGACAGAAAGTTTTAATGTTTATATGTATAGGTACTTACATGTTACATAATTATAATCATTAAAAATATTTACCTATCTTATATGTCAATTTCTCAATTCTTGATCTAGACGGAGTAGATATTAAAAATTATGAATGATTGATTGATGAAAATAATAATTCATAGGAGTTTATTGTGATGATATATGATTTTACACTATAATTTACGATTAAAATGACTATGGAAGTGTAAATAAGTATACTAATAATTCCTCGGCTTTGAATGTTAACAGTGCGACGTTGTGACGAGTATTAAATAGGCATAATAATATCCACCTACTGCATACCCTTCGGCTAATAACATGAAATTAATACGATTTTATATCTGAGTATCTAATGGGAATTAATAATGATTTAAATGAAACTACATCTTCTAAAGCAATTTTAATAGACTATCATGTCCATTTACGACTCCAGTCAAGAATCAAAATAATATTTAGTGAGTGTAATTTTATTTGTCGTAAAGTTCAGTTCGTTTACCGTAAATCATTGTCCGTAGAGGATAACGACTAACGAGCCCGTGTTGCGCAGTTCATAGCTTCTCTTTAATTTTTAATAACACATAATAAGCCTATACGGCTATACCATTGTTATTCAATAAATAAATGTACATTTATTTTGACAAATATACATTATACATACCTAATGTACATAATTTGCGATAAGTATTTTTTATTTATGAAATCAAAGAACAACAATTAACTGCTGATACATGTTGTACGGTGTAGGTCTAGTACATTGATACACTATAAAAAACAAAACGAGAGTAATCTTTGTGCTAAATAGCATAGACATCCGGCCTTTGTTTTTTCTTCCGTTACCGCTAATGCGTAATGGTATACAGCCTACGGGCTACAAAGTTAATTTTTTCCGCATATATGTATTTTATCTATACCTGTATATTTTATGTTCTTTCAGACTTTGGTATAACTTCAGGAAGACAGTTAAAGGAGTTTCCGTGCGCATTTGTGTATAATAGTAGTGAAGCGCGCAATGGTACGTTCGCATCGCCGAACTCACCTGGACCGTATCCCCGAGATACAGAATGTTCGTACTTTTTTCACGGGGGACAAACTGAGAAAGTTCATTTGCACTTTACACATTTTGATGTGGAAGGTGTTTTACCGTAAGTTATTTTATTATAGACAATTATTAGTGAAGTAGGTTTTATGGGACTGGAAAATACTACGTGGTCCATGATTAATTTCATTTCAGGACGTGAAAGCTTTTATTGATTGATCAAAAAAACGTTTGCCTAGGCTTGCTTAAAATAAAGTGTATTAGTAGCTAACAAGTATTAACACACTTTATAAATACTGGTATAAAGCAAAGATCTGAGTAGGAAATCACATTCTGCTGCTTCTGTTTTCTCCATCTATCCCGTGGCAAATGTTTGTAGAAGAATATGTATAATATTATGTTTACAGTAGACTTACAACAAATATCCGGTTATTAGTAGGTATTCAGCCTATCCGGCTACTTTTTTCTATTCGGCCAGATACCGAATATCTAGATACTACTCAGCCGAATACCGAATGCCCAAGTAATATGTTTTGTTGTAATCAGATAATAGATAAAATGAAAATATTGATTTATTTTATAATCATATATTTTTCTTATAATTATTATAGTGGTAATAAGTACATAATCAAGTTTTATATTACAAAAATTAACCAAAAAAACGATCAAATAAATTTCTATGCACTTACATTATAATAATTAAAATTTAAAAGTGACAATCCCTGCTTCAGAAAAAAGACGCTTTGAATAAATACTACTTCCTGGCGCCGAACAAGAAACAAACACGTTTATACCAGTTTTCCCGCCACCAATTTTTTCGCTCTGACCGAACATTTTTGCCTAATATACAGCTATTCGACCAGAAAGCCCACCGAATATTCGGTATTCGGCGTATGGCCGAATATACTATTCGTTGCAAGTCTAGTTTACAGTTTGTTATAAGTACATTACTACTTTACCTGTATTTTAAGTTTATAACTTCATACACTAAAGATCAGTACAATCCAATATTAATTGGAAATAAAACTTGGTACTTTCCTTGTCTTACCTATTTATCTACCACAATAATAATATGGGATATAAAGTGCAGATATGTCATTAAGCTTTAAGTACTATATCTGTAAGCGCTAATTGGACTTATACTTTTTATTACGAGGGCATAATTGCGATTTTTTTATGTATATTTTATTTTATTCTTATTTATCAGTTTTATAATCACAGTATCAAATTTAAACTGGAGGTAATAAGTACCTATGCATTTTTACTGGAACAATGATAAGACGATAATTAGTGTTTTTTAAAATAATTTAAGTATTTCAGTAAATAAGAATCGTAAATTTTATTAATTATAATTATATCAAATACCTATATTTTTAACCGACTTTCAAAAAGGAGGAGGTTCTATGTTCGTCTATAGACGAACGTAGAACCTAAGAAAGAAACCTAGATATGTAATGGTTTTTTCATGTATTTTCACCGACTTTTCGAAGACTGAATTGTATTAAGGTAGGTCCCGAGATGGTCCCATAAAATTCTTTGGCATAGAGTATACCGTTTAAGAGAAAATCAGGAAAAACGATGAAATTTGAACAGACTTCGAAAATATCTTATTAGGTATCTATCTATAGTAAATGAAAATCCCTGTTTAGTTACCTATTCCTATTCCTAGTCTGGAAGAAGTCGGTTTATAAGTCTATAAATTTTTATAATATAGATACACATAGGTATATAAACTATTATGCAATTTTATTAATTTATTATTAAGTATTTTCTACTCGTTATAAAATCACAAAACTTTTAATATTTTTGTGAAATTACTTTCCTCAAGTCTTATTACATAATGCACATTATAGAGTTTTATTTTTGTTTTAGATGTGAAGCCGTCTCCGCAAGTGATTACGTAGAATTTTCCAACTACATGACTGAAGACAGTAGGTATGGGAGGTATTGCGGTCGAATGAAAGAATTTCACGTGGAATCGGAGAGAAATTTCTTCAAAGTGACATTTCGGTCCAACGATCGCCTAGATGGGACCGGCTTTAAAGCGATGTATCAATTTTTAGAAGCTTCAGATGAATATCTAGCACCGATGTACGATAGGGCTTCTAAATCCTTACGTAAGTTTGTTGGATTGTTATACAATTCTTACATCACTATTTTAATTTGGTAACAACATTCAAACTGTTTAGCGTTTAGGAAATTAAAAAGTAAATTTGTTTTTCTTGATTATACAATGAACAATGATTGACGAACTGATACTTACTGTGTAAAAAAGTTCCTTCAGTGTGAATTTGTTAATACTTATACATAAAATAGAAATAAAAAATTCTTAAAATAATTAGAGAATTGTTAAGGAACATTTAGTATTTAAATGGGCATCTCAATTATATATGTGTTGGTACTTACCTACGGTGTCGAAAGACGCAATACACGAAGTCGTTATTAAATTTGAATTTATGTAAAATTCGACGGATGTCCGCTCTCTTTGTCAATGACAAGTTTTTTTTTATAAAAACGCTTAATTTTCTAATCTTTATAACATTCATACTAAACTATTTCTTCTGTCTGTTTCTTTTCAAGGAATATTTGAAGAGTTGGTCTTGACGTCTATCCTCGCAACGCATTTGCATCATCATCTTTATCATTGGTGAAGTGATATTAGAATAATTATAAATACTAATAGTGTATACTCCTGTACATTTTGTACCATAGTCTGTGCCATACACTAATTTAAAAGTAGGTTCGCAAGGGTTTCTATAAAATGATAAGTTTTCATCTACTATTATTGACTAAAGCAATATAACACAATAAAGTTTTACTCACGCAGGCACGTAATTATATAAATAAATATATTTAATTCTACCTCTTGTTTTATTTCATTCCTGTAAGACATAGACTAATAGAATAAGATAGATGAAGCTCGCAGAAGACAGTGGTTCCCGCCAGAACTCACAATTAACTTATAATACAATTCATGTACTGTGCCCGCATTGTTCAGGGGCTGTAATCTAGAGTACCTGCCTAATGTGCAATTAGTAAAAAAAAATATTTTTTGTAGTTATATTTCCAACTTTATAAGCACTAAAACCCGTATTAATATGATAATAATACGCGGCGTAAAATCCATGAAGACGTAATTACGTTTCCTCCATCTTACTCGATTAGTACGAGGCTACAAATTTTATTACCAGTATAACTTCCTCAATATTTTGCATAGTATCTTTTGTAATTAACAAATCCAAATTCATGCAACTATGAGAAAATATCCGCTTACAGGTGTATGTTTGTTGCCAGTCTACAGACAGGCTGAGCTTAATTTAATGAGACTCCCGGATTGATAGAAGATTAAAGCGACAATAACAGTCTACTATTTCTCTCGTGAAGATATAGAATTTTTCGAGAAAAAGCTAGTATATATTTATAATAAAAAAGATCAGGAAAGCACATTATTTAAATTTCTTCAGTCACAGCAGTAAAATGTTATGATGTGTGTCTTATGAAGCTTAACACGTGATTATAAGAAAAAAATATTCATACAAAACTCTTCAAATAAGTTATCGTAAAAGTTGCCATAGCTACTTTAAAACTGAGTTGTCATAGTTATGAATTCGATTTTTCAATTAAAAATAGTGTAAATGATAAATAATTTCTTATCAATAGTTCTTCCCGTTAGACCAGTTCAGTCAACTTTCTTACTTGGTAGTTGGATATCATGGCTTTTGGCAAGTTGCGGATTTACACCACCACAGGTGGCAGCGCTAGTATCGAATCATTCTATCTCACTTGCACTTCATAGAATAATTTAATACTACAGGTGAACTTAGTGCTAGATAGTATCATGCTATCTCACTCCAACTTTCTTCCCCCAACATTGCTCTACAGGTGTAGTAGCGCTAGTATCGCAACTTGCTATCTCGCTCGCACCCGCCTTTCCACTCAGAACCACGCGCATTTGTTGTGACGTCAGTTCGAGTTCAGTCGCCGTTCTCTTCGATACCGGTTGTCTTTGATTTGCTTTACTTTCGTCTCGCCCCGCGTACTTTTGCCGATAAAATTCGCGCTTTTACAAACTTTTAAACGGATTGTTCTTAAGTTTTGTGTGTTGGAACAAAGTTATTTTTGTTAAACAAACACGTGTGCGGTGTGTTTGCACAGTGTTTTGTGGTCACAGGTGTCGCATTCCAGTAGGAACGAGCACAGCCTCCGTTAACTACATACACCGCGAGTAGGTTCTAAACAGGTGGACAAACACATCTTACAATATGTAAGTATTGTAGATTATCCCATATATTATGTAAAACTTAATAAGTGTGGAAGAAAATTAATACAATAATAATATAAAAACGTAAGCAAGTATTTGTTAAAAACATAACTGCATTATCAGCACCTGAGTATTTCTATAATAGATTCAACACCACTCGTAATTAGATACTATCAAATGGGCATTTTAAGAATGTACAAGCAATTGTACGGCTACAATAAATAAAACATTTAATTAACATTGTCTGCAATAAGCCTTCGGCAGTGTCGATGAAAATATAACAAATGTGAAATGTCAGACAATAACTTCCTGAGTCCTGACTATGTAGTTTACAGTTTGTGCTTCTGAAGCGTTCTATAATTCTGCTTTTTAAGGGTTATTTTTTTTAAGTAAGCTTTATTTCTTGACTTACTAATGAAAAATTTCTGTAAATTCTTATTTGTTCTATCATTGACTTGTGATCAAAATATGAAGGAAATATTAAATTGAGTAACTTTTATAAGATTTAACACCTGCAGGTAAATTTCTATGAAATTAATTAAATTTCTAAGAAATCTATTGTTAACTGTAACGCCGGCGTGTTCGCGGTCGTGGAGGGATTAGTATACTCTTACATTGCAGTTTTTGTATTTTTTCTCAGAAATGAGACATTTTCCCCCGGTAAAAACTATCCTATATGTTGACCCGGATACCCAGCTATCACCATACCAAGTTTCATGAAAATCCCTCCAGAGTTTTTCTGTGATGCAGTAGCCGGTAACAGACAGACAGACAGATAAAAATTCTAAAAACTATAGATTCGGCCTCTGTATCGATAATAATGTTTATTTCAATAAGATTTTCTAAAAAATATTTAATGTACAGATTCGGCTTAGTTACAATTTTATTATATGTATAGATTTTGCCTTTTAAGTTTTTAAATAGATTTCGTTTCTGAAAAAATTATATCTGTACCGAAAACGCCAGCGAAGCTCGGTCGTCCATGTGCTGCTTATAGTTTACCACATCAAACATTTTTTTTTTAATAAAATTTATCACATATGGATTAGTAAAGATCTTGTAAGTATATTCATAATGTTTATTCATGTCACTGCTAAAAATATATACAAAAAGCAGTCACTTAACAGGTGTTTCATTAAATATATCCATATAAATTTTCTATACTACCCACTTCAAGCAATAGGGCGTTACGATTGCAATTAAATTTCAATTAAACGGCGGAAATAGCTAGTTAATCAGATTAAAACACCACCTCTTTATTAAGCACAATTTAAATAAATAAAAATTGCAAATATTTCCTTCAAGTCCATTTTTGGCCTTAAAGAAAATTGCTTTAAAATATCTGTTGAAATATATTTTAGTATTAAATTTAAAATAGGTTCGTTGCATTGACATTTTTATTTATATTAGAGCAATATTTTATTATAGAAAAGATTATTTACGGCAGGTACAGGTATTTAGTGTGTAGACTGTAGATTACAAGAAGATCATATCATCCTTATTTATTGTAGTTAGGTATACCTTCTCTTGGCACGTTTGGAAAAAAAATATGAGAGTAAAATTTTTACGATGCGCGCGCACACCGACAGCCACACCAAAAGCCAGCCAGACATGATTACATTCTAAATTAAAAATTAAAAAAAAACCCTTACACAAATTGTCATTTAACGATTACACTGGCACGCGTGAAGCACTTAATCGAGTATTCATACGGCAAAATGCCTTACATCATTTTGGAAAAGAGATGATACTCTTACACTGCTGTACCGATATTAACCAAACATAGCCAATAACCACCGCAAGGAAACTGGCTTTCAAATGGAAAAAAAACCGCATTGAAATCGGTCCACCCGTTTGAGAGCTACGGTGCCATAGACAGACACACATACAGACAGACAGACATCGACGTCAAACTTATAACACTCCTCTTGGGTCGGGGGTTAAAATAGCGACATGATAAAGTTAGCTGCATTCCTTTTACAAACAGAGAGTTGTGACATACGGGATGAAATCTTTAGCTATTTTTGTTCTGTTACCCCAAAGTAGTATAACTTCTTTCGTGCGTAAGTAAGTACACACACACGTTTTTTATGTGTTACAATTTGGTACTTAAAAAATAACGTACTTATAAAATATGTAGGGAAAGTACCGCAGCTCGACTCGGATATTAATGATAGTCTATGTGCATCTCCATTCAATCTACGTCCTTGTCAAATCTCAAGTGAAAAGGTTCAAAACAGACTGACAGACAGTGTTACTTTCACATTTGTAATATTAGGATTAAATAGCTGATTACTTTTATGAATGCGATAGAGGCAAAGGCATTCGCTATGATGACGGTGAAAAAAACTAAATGATTAATGTCAAGAATGCAGCTTTTTTTATACGATGATTTCGTCGTATTTTATCTAACACCAGCGTGAAACGACTTACTTTGGCAAATCGCGTTTTTCTATAAAAGTTTGTACACAATATTTAATTTATAGAGCTTTAATTACCTATCTAGTTTCTATACTGATTAGGAAACATTTTAAAACACATTGTTTATTCATGAACATATCGACGGTTAAAAGGTAATAGGGTATAAGCAACAAAAACGAAATTGTTCAGGAGAGCTGTTTAAAGTTTGAAATTGCAGAAAAATGGACATAACTTTTTTATTTATTGTCATATCGTAAAAAAGGAAACAGTTCTAGAATCAAGAGAAATAAAGGCAATAATGGTCACTTTTATTTATATGATTCGACGTTGTTTTATGTTGATTTTTGCCGCTTATACCAATTGATCTTATTTTTCTTATGAGGTAATTCGGCGTAAGTTACCGGTGCACATAAAAAAACGAAGAGTATAGACGCCTTAGCTACATTTGATATCCTCATACCAAGAGGTAATAGGGCATAAGTCACATGACAGTAGAATAACTTAAATGGGTAAAGAAGGACAAGTGACGATTCACATAATTATGCAAGAACGTAATGAAACATAAGATACAGTGCCTAGCAAAAACATTGTGAGGATGTTAGACATTAGTTACACTGTAAGTGAATTGAAGAACAAGGTAAAGTGGTACTTCCACACATCAAGATTTATATACCAAGAGGAAAACGAGAACATCCAACTTACGGCATTATCTGGGCAAATGGTAACGTGGATTAAACGTCACGTCTTAAAATAATAGAATCACAACCAACATGATTCTCCTTTAAAATTCGATCCTACGACACCCCATTGAGACGTTTCTAGCCGGTGAGTCCCACATAACCGCATGTATGTATTGAAGTGGTATTAATGAATTTTATGATGCACAATGAAAACCTCTATTTATTATTCAGTATTCTTTATTTCAGTACAAGTAGACACAGTAACAAAGACGCCATATCTTACTAACCCCACATAAAAACGGAACCGGAAGACAATTGTCTATACTTACATTCTACACTTACAGTAGATGTCACACCTTTTTTTTTTTTTTTTTTTTTTTTTTTTATGTCGGGAAATGCATTTACGCATACCACCTGATCCCCCAAGTGGTGATGTGGGGCTCACCGGCTAGAAGAGCCGGTACTACCCACTAAAACCCGACATTCCCCTCCCCTCCGCCTTAATGGGACGCCGCAGGATCGCTTGCGCAAAAACATACTACGGCGCCCCGGCGGCAGGTCTGCCTAAGCGCTAGGCAGCAGACCACCAAACCAATGGGGCTGCTCCACAGTCAACTCTGCTACGCCAGAGAGGGTACCCGGAGCAGCCCCATTAAACCTAACCACCGCCCACCGAAGTGGGCCACCTCCAATCGGCTGCAGAGGACAGGGGAGAGCGCAACGAAAACACCGGACACTCCTCTTCCCCTGCAGCCCCACCGCGTCCGCCATCAAACGGTGGCGGCCCCGTCTAGGCCGCGGAAGGTAGGGAGAACGGCGCACCGAAATACCGGCACTCCTCTCCCGCCGCGGCCTACTCCTCCGCCGGATGCGGGCCTGCGACCACAGTCCCGCAACCGGCACCCATCATCCGGTTTGTGGGACCAAGCGGTCCCACCACCGGTGGCCGCAAACGTCTTCGGCTCGAGTCCTAGACGAGCGGCCCCCACCCAAGCCATTTGGGTCCGCGCCGGATTTCTCCGGTACCACCCGCCGCCCTAAGCGGGTGGCATTCCCCCTATCCGCCACCTGGGACGCGCCCGGTAGGAGTTGGCTTCTCCCCCGGGAGTAGATGTCACACCTGCCACAGATACATTTCCAACAAACCGGCTCAAGTTCAAGTTCTATTTTTTATTTCCGTTTTCCTCATCATCTGAGCTTTCATCTCCTTTACTGCTTCTGGATGGTTCTATTTCTGGTTCTTTAGAAGTAGAAGGGGTTCTTTGGATGTTAAAGTCTTGCTCTCTCCGTTTTCATCATAATCTATATATGAGATTCTTTCATTTTCTTCATATCTGTAGTTTGACTCATCAAATCGTACATCTCTGGACTCGATTATTTCATTTGTTTTAGGATTCCATAGTCTGTAACCTGAGCCGCAATATCCAATCATAATCATAGGCTTCGCTCTTGGTTCCAATTTGGTTAACCTTGGTAGAAGTACACACCATGCCTTCGAGCCAAAAACTCTTATTTTATCTAGCTGACTCTTTCCATACCATACTCTTGCCGGTGTATCACCTTCTAGTGCTTTTGTACGTGATCTATTTATGACATATGCTGCCACACCTCATGGCTTCACCCCATAGATACTTTGGAAGATTTGTCTCCAGCAACATAGCTCTTACTCTATCTGCTAGTGTCCGATTCATCCTCTCACATATTGAATTTTGTTGTGAAGTATAACTACAAGTAGTTTCCTGTACTATACCATTTTCTTCATTAGAATAATTTTAGGTCATCATTCACAAATTCTCTGCCTCTGTCGCTTCTTATTCTCTTTACATTAATATCATTATTTCTAAGTCTTCTTTATGTATTTTATTATATAATCTTTTGCTTGATCTTTTGTTTTTAGTAAGCTAACCTCCATAAAATGTGAATAATCATCTATTATTGTAAGATAGTACTTTTCTCCATCTTTACTTATTGGTGTTATCGGGCCACCAATATCACAGTAAATCAACTCTCCAATTTTCTTTGTTCTTGGAATTGGGGTTGGACTGAATGAACAACGGGTTCCTTTAGCTTCCATACATATTGTGCATCGTTCTTTAGATAACGGTAATCCTAGTATCTTCATACCTTGATAATTTAAGAGTCCCATTCTCCTATGCCATAAATTATTTTCTGTCTTCTCTGTTATTAATATATTTTCTCTGATTAACTTTAAATTTAATGTATATAGTTTTCCATCTATATCACTTTTAATTTCTATTTTTCCTCGACAAATACTGACATCTGTTTTATGAAATATAACTTTTAGGCCTTTCTCGTTTCAACTTTAAACAGATATAAGATTGTGTGACAGTTTCTCCATAAATAAGACAATCTTTTAGTGAAATTTTTAATCCTTGACTACATATTCCTGATAAATTACCTTTCCTTTTAGCTGATAACATATTTCCATTTGCAACTAAAACTTTAATTTCTTGTATCTCTTGTATATCAGTCAATATTTCTCATATTCATACTAATCATATGGTTCGATGCTCCCGAATCTATTACAAATTCTATCTCATTTTGATATGTAGCTGCTGTATAAGCTTGAGAAGCAATGAATGATATAGCTTTTTCACTATCGTTTTCTTCTCCTAAATATGCTCGGGTCTATTATTTTTTCTTTGTTTTAAATCCTCTGTAACATACATATTCTTGTTTGCTTACTTTACTTTATGAACTTTGCTTTTCTTTTAGCTCGGCATCTAAAAACTTATTTTTTACAAAATCTATTTTAAGTTCCATGTTTGAAGTTTCGAGAGCAGTCACTATGGATGGGTATGCTCCTTGCATACTAATTAATAACGGGCATACTTTATCTTTCTCTGTCATTTTTTGTGCCGTTCGACTCTATCTCTCTAATTATTTTTGTCAAATTTGTTAAAGTGTTCCTCAACACTATCATGCCTTTTACATTTAAATTAATTAGGCTCCTCCTTAAATAAAGATTTGAAATTGTTGTTTTTCGTTCAAAAACATTTCTCAAGTTTTCAATCATTTCATATGCTGTTCTAGATTCTTTTACGTATTCCAAATGTTTTGTCTGAAAGTGCTTGTACGATGATGTTGTGAGCCTTGGCGTCCGATTTCTTTAAATCTGCATCTTTCAAAACCGTTTTCTTACGTATTGCATCCACACACACCCTTTTCATCCATGGCAATCTCTATTCGAAAGAGCCAATTAGTGAAATTTCCACTTTCTAATTGTGGTTCACCGCATGTGCCATTGCTTTTTATTTCCTTTTTTTTATATCCTTGCTTTCGAATAAAAATATGGACCAACTGGTGCTTACAAGTTTGTCTTAACCAAGCCTTACTTTAGGCCATCACTGCCCCACGAACTTTGTCATCTGACTGAATTTTAACACTTTTTGTAGTCTGGGGCCCATAACCTAATGAATTTTATGATGCACAATGAAAACCTCTATTTATTTATTCAGTATTCTTTATTTCAGTACAAGTAGACACAGCAACAAAGACGCCATATCTTACTAACCCCACATAAAAACGGAACCGGAAGACAATTGTCTATACTTACATTCTACACTTACAGTAGATGTCAACCTGCCACAGATACATTTCCAACAGGTATTCGTAAATGCATTTCCCAGCATTAAAAAAGGTTAGTAAGTATATAATCTAATAATATAATAAAATAATTTTGAATATATCTGGTAAGTATGTAGATACGTGAAGGTAGGCTATAAAGGCGAGTTTCTTCGAATACTATTCTTTGTAGATATATTACGAGTATGTAAATAAGAAGCTAGGCTCCAGAGATTGGGAAGGTTGCAGACGAAAGTATTTAGGGGAGAACGTAGGTAGTAGGTACTCGTAAGCTATGATAATGTAGGTTATTAAGCTTATTGTAACTACGCTTATTGATAACATAGCTAAGGTTTAGAATACCCATGGCTTATTTGATAGGTACCTCCGCCTTAGGTCTGAATTTTGGAATAGGCGACTCGCTTAATAGGTACTTGAGTACTACAAAGTCATTTATATTGGCGTAAGCACCAATTAACAAATAATCATTGTAAAGTAATACGGCGTACGCGACAACGTAGTATTGAAATAGTAAATGGTAAATGGATATACCCGACACCTTAATATAAAATTTCATATTAGTAATTACGTATAAGCAACAACTATATCGTAAACTTTTAAATGGTAGTAAGGTATAACCGACAGTTTAATATCAAAATAAGATTTAGTAATTGCGTATAAGCGACAACTGTATTTTAAACTTGAAAATGGTAGTAAGGCTTAACCGACGCTTAATGTTTTTGACGAAAAAGGTAAAGAGGCATTAGTTCCAACTTTCAAAACCGGTGCTAATTGTAAAGAGTCTTAAGCGCCCGGAATCTCTATGCCAGTAAGAAGTAAAAATACCTTACCGACTATAAACCAAAATTGATACCATTTTTACAGGGGTACAAGTGCCTTTAGGGTAAATAAGGCCTAAAACTCGGTCGGTTAGACCAAAATGACACTTTGAAAACGCAGTTTTTTGCCTGGGCATAAGTGACGAAAAAGCCATCGTAGAGACATGGGAGTAAGCGCATTCGAAAGAGCTAAAAATTTTAAGTAGGATGGCATTCATAACTCATTTGCGACCAAAATGTCGCTTATTACCTATTACCTTTTAACCGTCGATATGATATTCTTTCGATTATTATTATAATATTTAAATGAAATCAGGTTGAATATAAATTAATATTCTCTTTTAAATTTTGTAAAGATGGTGATAATTTATTTTATAGATTTATTAACATAATCAAGGCTATCTTACTGTTTTTTTAACTAACCAATTATAGGTACTTGTTTTACTGGCTGCTCTTGTCCGGGTTTTAAAAGGTTTGGGGCATCTCGAAAACCGTTAGCCGCTTGAAGTCGTCTTGGATTTCGCCTGTTATCTTCTTGTAAATAAAAATATGTAATACCATCCTTAGAAAAATAGATACTTATTATATATCGTAACTGCCTCGGTGGTGCAGTGGCTAGCATGTACGGCTGCACATCCGGAGGTTCTAGGTTGGAGTCCCGGGTCGTGTCAAGTTAAGTTATTAGAAGTTTGTATGGGGAATAAATCATTCCTCAAGTAAGGGATATTTAAAACTCATCATACATACAGTTAGAATTTCAATTTCCCTCAAATTATGTGATTAAACCAAGATTTTCAACTGTCCGTATTGAAGATGATATTATAGAAAGCTCCGATCATAATAATTTGCTTCTTACACAGTCGCTGCGATGTTATCAGAGTTTAGTCTGCTAACTTTATCCCTATTTGGTAGCGACCGTTATTATCGACTCATATTGAAACTTTAGCTCTATATAGACATATTATGTAGGTCGCGTTTTCATGTCAAGACAATCAAGTAGAGTTATTGATATCGCTATTGTAATATTGCCCTTGCTTTATATATTGAATACATTTACAATTCAAACACGATGTGTTATAAATGACAGCGTGGGCGATTATTATTTCGATTCTATCACTTACTAATTCGCTACGCATCGTTTGATGGAAATTTAAAGTTGTATTCGCGATTTTTTTTGTATATTATTAAAATTGCTTAAAACAATATTTTGTGACTAGATATCATACCTACTATAGGCAAATGAATTATTTGCTTACGGATTATTACGTAATAAGAACCAGCCCTTGTGGGGTAGCCAGTTAAGAAAAAAATCCAAATGCTACTTGCTATCATGTTATGAGTAATAAAATATATTTTATATAAATATTAAAATACCTTGTATAAATAACAATTATCAATTGATATATTGTGATGATTCTGGTGGATCATACGCATGTGAAGATTCTTCGCGCACAAAATAATTTATCTTTGTATGTATCTACATACATATGTTTTTTATGCGTTCCTAAACTATTCAAGCTTATGGACGCACCCGAGCGAAACGAGAAAAAGTTATAGCCTTATATTATTGACAAACATTTAGTATTTAATTTATTTTAAAATATCCTTTAGCTCAGGAAGCTGTTGTAAACTTGCGTACCACTAGCGTGCCACTAAATCTGTCGAAACGACAAAGCTTGCGGCAGTAGAAATCTTGCAATATCATATTGAATACAATGAGGTAGAAATAAAAGCACAGAATTTGCTCACGATTGGATTTTTTTACGCCTTTAATTGTATCGGGCAAATTTATTCTAATCATTTATGTACATTAGGTATATAAATATTGCATGGCGTTCTAAATGAATTACGATACACATCAAGCGCATTACTGTATCTACCTGGCTTCTAAGAGGAAGGTCGCGAACTTTATTTAATTTGCATTTGCTACATATTACATAAATGTTTATTTATCAGTTATTATTTTTATGGTTATTTTCTTATCAAAAACTTAGGAAATTGAAACCTGAATAGAGTTTTCAAATTATGCAAACTTCATATAACTTCAATAATAATATGCTAGTAATTTGCATTTGTGTATAAAAGCAGTATTTAATATAAAATATGAATAATGAAACAATAAACGACTAAACAAATATTTGGCCTTATTTAATGTCCCACTGCTGGGCACGGGCCTCCCTTCGATACGAGCGGCTAAAAAGGGCCTAAAGAGGGTTCTATGTACATAGTAGACAAACAAATATAAATTTAGTATACAATACACCTTTAACGTAAACATATTTTGTATTGGTGCTTAACCATATATTTATTGTATGCAAAATAACCCTTTGTTTCTCACAGAATATAATAAAGCCGCTGTACGATAAAGAACGTCATCATAAACCACTGTGCATTGATTAAAAACAAAATAATCACACCACATTATCACTAAATCGCAAGTCCACAAATCTTCATTTGTGTCGGTATACAAGTTAAGATAGGAATCAAAATGTCGAGACTAACCAAAAAGGGCCTTTTATTGGACTTAACATATTGTATTCTTTTTCTATTTTATTAAATTACTTAATATGTTTTTGTTTTATGTTGTTGCATTACTTTTTTGTGTAAAAATGGAAGTTAATTTATGTAACATATATGTAATAAAATTCTAAGTGAGCCGAATCTGTACATTTAATATTTTTTTGGAAATTTTTATTGAAATAGACATTATTATTGATACAGAGGCCGAATCTATAGTTTTTAGATTTTTTGTCTGTCTGTCTGAGGCCGCATCATGAAAAAACCACTAGAAAGATTTTGATGAAATTTGCTATGATAATAGCTGGTTATTCGGATCAAAATATAGGATACTTTTTACTGCGGAAAAATATCTCATCTCTGAACTAAACGTTAAAACGTAACTAGGGACGAACCCGAACGGACCGAAGGTGAGTTGGCTAGTAATGAATATTATATTTTTTTCTAGGTTTGTAAAGATATGTTTTTCATGTCATTTCCGTTACGTAACATAGACCATTAATACTACGATCACATTCGCCTTTTTTCTCATCTACAGTCATACAATTTCTTTATTTCTTTATCTCTAAGGAACTTTTAATGTAAATATGTCAGCGTTGTGTCGTTCAAGGCTTTAAGTGTTTTTTTTTAATTTAAAAGTTTAATTTTAACTGTTTAAAAATTATAAAAATGCTTTATCAAAATGCTTTCCATTTGATAATCACTAAAAGTTTATCTTAATCTGTATTCCTGGATGTATCAAGCCCTTCTAACCGTACTTTTATCGCAGTTTTAACATACTTTAGCTATTCAACTAAAAGCTAAAAGATATTAAGACTTGTTTCTTATTTTGTAGAAAGTTGTGTCATTTTTATTTTTATTCGTCTCATTGAAAGCAGGGTAACCAGCATTTTGTCAATAATTAGACAAGCTCTACGTATTCAGAGCAGCCTTGAGCGTGACAAATCAAATTTTAAGATTTGTTAGTTTTTATCGGAGTAGGTTAGTGAGCCTACTCCATAAGTTCATTTTTATCACTAAAATTATAAGTATTAAATTAATATTTCATAAAATTTTATTTAATTCTTAATAGAATTAGCTTATATCAACATCTAATACGTACTTTTCATCGGCTACCGTGTGAAATTACGGGCAAGAACTATAATAAAATAAATTATTAATTTTGATAAATGAATTAAATTTTACAATAGCTGAACAGCACTGCAATGCTCAATCGATTATTTTCAATTCAATTCAAATTTCTTGTTAATGGCTTCAAAGCTCGAATTATTTTATTAGCAAGGAATGCTAAGGCCGTGCCCAAACTTCGTTATGTAGCAGGACTAAGTGTCTAATTTATACAATCTGACAGCTCTGAGAACTCGGAGGGACTTAAAGCATGTAAGTTTGACTTGAATGCAACCGTTTTGTTTGTGGTGCACGAACGGTCGGGATGACAAATTAGATAATTAGTTTAAAATCACGACACAGTTACATATTAGCGGGCTATTTCTATTCTTATTACACCACTCTAAAGGTCATTTTTGTTTGTTTAAGGAACTCTTATTTGGTCGCTAACCTCCGTTATTGTATTCCGTTATTATATAGAATACTAGCATTGCCCGCGGCTTCGCCCGCGTTCAGATGACCAAAAACCAAATTCTTAGGTTTTACATATTTATACTCTTACAATGCACTTTTTGTATTTTTTTCTCAGAAATGAGATATTTTCCCGCGGTAAAAAGTATTTTATATGTTGACCCGGATAACCAGCTGTCATCATACCAAATTTCATCAAAATCTGTTCATTAGATGTGATGTTATCAAAAACTATAGATTCGGACTCTGTATCGAAAATAATGTCTATTTCAATTAGATTTTCCAAAAAATATTTAATGTACAGATTCACCTTTTTTATAATTTTATTATATGTATAGATTTGAAATGTTTTTATTTTTTAATGTCTCTGTTTGTCAAGAATGTTGCCTAATGGGCCTCCAACCAATGACTTAATAACGATTGGTTAACTAAAAACCAGAAATTTAACACTTCCGAATAAAGATTTCGTTTTTGATTTAATCTTTGATCTTTTAAGAGCTAGTCGAGTAGAATATATTAAATTTTTAAAGATTATAATGTAAATGGGTGACACTTTTATCGAAATATATAGATTGAGATTACTTTGATAAACACTTAAGTAGCTTATTTCGTTGTGAATGAAAACAAAGGTGTTTGATTAAAACAAAAAATATGTTTAAGAACTGTATCAAATGATTCCGGACTTCAGAGCAGCCACAAATATTTCTTATATCTCGGTTTAATGTGGTCGGAAGTTTTGATCCACATATTGACAATATAGTGTCTAAGTTATTATGTCAATGTTACAAACCATTAAATCAATATTGGTTCTGGGCAAATTACGAAATTTTAGAAAAATTCTACCATTTAATGCTTATTTTTGTGTAAAAAGTACTTTACAAAATTAGAATTAATTATGATAGGCACAATGTTATTTCGATGATTTTCTTGTCATGGATGACACAAAAGGTGTTATCCCTTATGAAAACCTTAAGGTAGCAGGTAACACAGTTGTCACCTGCTATATTAAAGCCTTATAAAAGCGACAGCTACAGTATGTTTAACATTTTTAAGGGATCATAATCCTTTGTATGATGTTAAAATAGATTTACTTTCTCTATGAACTCAAAACAATTTTAATCTGGATAGGTAGTTACAAGTAGGTATATATATATATATATATATATATATATATATATATATATATATATACCTACTTGTAACTACTTACCTATCCAGATTAAAATTGTTTTGAGTTCATATATATATATATATATAACATATTTAGCTAAATTAATAAATAATTTATCTACTAGATTTAGTTGAATGGTCAAATGTACTAAAATATTATTTAAAGTACGTTTGTTTGCTTTAGTCTTATCTATGTTTCTAAAGTAATATTATACAGCTGAAGTGATTTTTTGGTTCTTATTTCTTTTGTATGCGCTAATCTGTGGAATTACCAGTCAGATATGAAAATACTTTTTGCAGCTTATTTTTAATAAGATAACCTTTATATCGTCTTATTTAACGCTCCGATCCAGAGCGAGACGAATATTATGCATAAATAAATAAAATATTACTTAAGTGAATACCCAATATGTTAAGTACACTAACTGCTTACATTTACACTTGTCTCTATAATCATATTGATAAGTGTATTTAAAGTAAGCACGTATTAATTCATATTCAATAAATAAATGATGGGGCTGCACATTAGTGTTCATATTTCATTCATTAATTTATTTATTACATTTTAGATAATTCAATTAATTACAAAAAAAATATTAGAAAAAGGAGTATTACCATATAGGGTATAAGGTACATGTAACTGACGTACGTATATATAATACGCATACCGCATAGCTAAGTTTGATTTCAATATTTTCAAAGTAGCGTAATGAAATGCAATTGCATGTGTTGTTCTCTCGTGACTAGAAACTTTAATATCAAGTAAGACTGATGCAAGATTAAAATTACATCGCTTGTACTGTAGTTATCCTACTGTTCGATAATTCGAATATACTATATTGGTATTTCACGTGGGTGCTTAATATTATAATGATATGAAATGTGTTTAAGTTAGGCGGTGGGTTGGGTTGAAAGTGAGCTTTGGCTTGTTATGGCACCAATTACTATTTTTAATGCAGTCTAGACTGTTGATATTATATATTAACTTCATCTTGCACAGAGTTATTTAAAATTTAAGTCAATCTATTTTGCCAATGTCTTTTTAAGCAATAAATACAAAAAAAAAGCAGAAACTTTGTCATTTGCCATTCAGAGATAAAATATATTTTTCTATACTGCAAGAATTATATTTTGAAGTGTATTGCCCTAGGTTTTAGGACGAAAATTAATTGACATGTCTTATAAGGAATGCAAAACTGCGATAGTTGTCGGCCTTAACATCTGTTAAGGGCAGGTGTAGTGAGGACGTACTTTTACAGCTGAGTTCCTTTCTGATTAACGTGGAATATATTTTACTTGGTTATTTAATGTCCTACATATGCTTAAGGATTATATATACATGATTATTGGGTAAAAAATGTAATGAATGACTATTAACCACGCTGGTTAGTTTGTGAAATACGGTTTTGTGATATAGATTTATATTTAAGTACATCTTATGTATTTTTAGGCGATATTTATATAATAAACAATATTTATTTGTATACTATATACTATGTAGGGAGTGTATAGATATGTCTTTCTTATACGCTTGACATAGTTAAGCTACCGCAGCTATTTTATCGCTATATCTTATAGGGAAATGTGAAATACTGTACATTTACCTACTTCTTAACTAACTCAAGTTTAATAAAGGTAGTAAGTCGTGCTGTCGTGATCGTTTTGTCCTTGCTTCGTCGCTTAAACAGTCAGAATGAATTATTGACGTTTTGACAAATGAATTGTTACATGTAACATTTAGAGAATGTATCGGTAACGTGCTTCATCTATACATATAATATAATTCTGAATCGAATCTGTACATTATATATTTTTTGGAAATCTTGTTGAAAGTCATTATCATCGATACAGAGGCCTAATCTATAGTTTTTAGAATTTTTATCTGTTTGTCTGTCTGGGAACGCATCACGAGAAAACCATTGGACAGATTTTGATGAAATTTGGTATGGTGATAGCTAGTTATCCGGGTCCACATATAGGATACTTTTTACTGGGGGAAAATATCTCATCTCTGAGATATTAATAGTCAAAACGTACCTACGGATGAACTCGAGCGGAGCGAGGGTAAGGCGCTAGTGGTACCTACTTATAAAATTTTAGGAAAGTTAGCTTTAATTTTTTGTAATAATTAGGATTGCAAATATTTGAAATGAAAATATTGTATTAATACTAATATTATAATGCTTGTGATTTTTTTCATTTTTCAAGAAGCAAAAGAGCGATGTATAAAGTGATTTTTTGTCGTGCAAGATAACTTATATTCCGGAGAGGGATTTTATATATTACTTTTATCGCAGTACATCAGTGGTTTCCGTCAGATATATGTAGTATTATTATTATATAGAATCGAGTGCTGATGAAGGCAAAACGTTATTTATATAAGAAAAATTTAATTGATATTCGGTTTCCGTGCTACAAAATATGTATTAAATGTCAAATTAATATTTTCGTTTTGTTGGTTTGCAAATTTTTAAGAAGCTGTTGTTTAGGTTTTTTTGAGAAATTTACATTTTAAACTTCTTAAAACTTATGAATGAGATACGATATTAATCATATAAACAAATATTAGATATCAAATCTAAATTGAAGCTAAGATCGAAAATAGTTTAGTCTATATTTTCCTTATACCTACTAAGAGTACGTCCCTTTGATTGGTACGTCAAACTGTCTTTTCCAATCATGGCACGATTCACCAGAATGCCAATTCAGATTTCCATTCGTGTGTAACTTGACCTTAGTCATCTTTCAAACGGTTCTTTGAAACCAAATCTTGATTGTTAATTTGTTAACGAAGTATTTTTAGGTTAAGTCTAACATAAAATATTTGTTTATAATTGCCATGAAAATCTATAATATTTTGTCTCGTTAGTTTCTCATATCCATATTAATACTAAAGTACTGTTACAAAAATGTTTCATGTTATTTATTACTATATATATATATTTAGCAGACTAATTAATTTTTTTAACAATTTATTTATATGCCATTATACATATTAACATACCTCATAACGGTATATTGGAATATTTAAAATTCCAAGTTTCCTTAAGCATTCTTGTTTGAAACCTAACTAGTAAGCAGTTGTTGAACATTTCACACCATATTTTACATTACATTCATAGCCTGAGAAAAAAACTTGCTGCGGTACATCTAATGCGAGACGTAATATTTATTTAATCTCTTACCACAGGCATTCCTATCATATTTGAGCCTTATTCGTGCAAAGAGAAATCCGTCACAGCTAGTCACAAACCTACCGATACAATGTTAACATATGTTTTTACTAGAGGGTGGCAAATGAAAAATAATCATAATGAGTGTTCAAAGATGAGTATTTTATATATTGAGTCATCATATCTTAGCTCAACTTAGAAACTTGATTAAATCCGGTTACATGTAGGTATAGAAATAGGAATGAAATAATAAAAAATAAATGTCGGATTATATATTTTTTATTAATATTCCCCAAGAGATAAACAGCATATGTATATGTAGTTAAAAAATATTGCTGAGGCTTTGAATTGTTTGAGTGAAATGTGAAAAATCTGTCAAAGAAATTGCCTTACGGTGAAGGAAAACATCGTGCGGAAACCTGCATGTCTGAGAGAATCTAGCAAGTTTTCGAAAGACATGTGAAGTCCACCAACTCGCACTTGGCCAGCGTGGTGGACTATGGCCTGATCCCCCTCGTATTGAAGGGAGGCCCGTGCCAGGCAGTGGAACGTTAAAAAGGGCTGAATACATTAAATTATTATGGTTACATACCTAAAGCATATAAAAAAGAAAAAATAAGTTAACCGAACGTAATAACCTATACAAGTTCGACGTCTAACTTGTTTCTGCGAAACATACAAGCTTTGCAATACTCGCAATCGTGTAGATATCGATGTTTGTCTCTGCAAATTTAGCCAAGCGTTTGTAGAGATTTGAAGTTTGTAGCAATTGGTAAGTTTGTGTAATATACACTGTGGTGTATTGTTGATTCTAGAGAGAAATCAGTCGCAGAGACTGAGTGCTCTTTGAAGCAAGGGGATGTAAAACTACTGCCAACGATGACTCTATAATATTTATAACCCGATCCTGGACTCGCCTTCCCTGGACCTAAGGCTATATTATGATTCGCAGCAATATAACCTAGCCACTGGACCATAAGGTTATTTGTATCACCAACTTACAAAAATATACTTAACAAATTGTGACAGACAGGTATTTCATACTACAAGGATCTTATTATTGTTGAGCTCAAATCCAATACTAAGAAAACCAAGAAACATCTGTTTAAGAAAAAAATGAGACAACGATCGTCGAGGCAATTCTGCAGTTTGTTTGGCACTTTTTTACAGATCAAGTTTCGAAGGTTACTGATTAGTGATCATAATGCAGTTACATGTCAGTAATCTGCGGGTGGTATATTTTGTTATAGGGAAAATGAAATATTTAATTTCGAACGAATTAGTGTGCATGTAATGCTAAACCCATATCCTGTTAACAGCCTGGAATCAAATTATAAATGTACAATGTATGTATGTATATATATATATATATATATATATATATATATATATATGTATATATAGCTTTAAGTTAATTGACTTAAAATAGCTATAAAAATCTATTCGAATTTATTTATCAATATTATACTCTACACACTACAATAATTTTGAAGATTCATAAAACAAGTTAAATGCACCTTTTAACAGTCGTAACCGTGTTTTAGAGGTCACTCAATCGTTAGCATGTTGTTTCCGATGCCGCCTCGTGACATTCAAATGTATTAGACATCAACGAGCTCGTTTGGTTTTTGTTTTTCATTTTTTGTACTAATATTATTTCAATATTTTTGTTGAAAGGAAAAATCAGGTACAAATCTACTAATTTATTAATGTTAAAACTTTGACTATATTTTATTTTAGGAAACTCTCCTCTGAGGCATACATTAACACTTTCATTTGATTAATAATAAGTCAAGCAACGGAAATAATCTGTTCTGACGGCGATTACTCGTCGTTTACAGTTCATCGATTCAAGATTTATCGTACGCTGCCTCTAAATGATAAAAAATACAGTTGGTTTATAATTGATTTAATATTTTATTCTTTATATAAATTACCAATATATTCAAAAAAGTTTCCATATCATAATTCCACAGCAGCACGTAAACAACGTCTGACCTTTATTCTTAACTATCGACATTTACACGAACAAACAAACATAATTCCAGTAACATTAAGGCCGCAAGATTCTAAAATAGGAGTGAATTTTGTAAGCAATTTCCTTATCCTCAACACGTAATGCGGAAATTATTTCATGATTTCGATGTCCCACTATCTTTATTGTTATACAAGAAGCATTATTTCTCGATATTCCCCTGTTATCTGCATAGAACTTGCGTTGAATGTGGTTTGATGGATAATGCACTTCTTGCAAACTTTAGAATCTAATTATTTATAAATTACTTATCAATAAATTCTTGGCGTATACATTTGCTATGTTAAGATATAGTCTACAGTTACTACACCGTCCGTTTTTTCTTAAAGATTAATATCAAGCTGCAACTTCAAGAGTAGCTTCGTTTTGACGAGATGCCCAACTTTTCTCTACGAAATTTCGATAGTTGGAGATAAAATAATTGTGCATTCATAAGGAAGATATCGATATGGTGATTGTCTAAATTTTATTACTACCAGGTTGTTTTGCGATAAAAACAAACCTACATAATTTAAATAAAATAGATATATATACACAACTACACTTTAAAACGTTTTTAACATAGTACTTAAAATAATGTTATTAATAATAATAAATATTATAATTTATTTAAATGATCTTGAGTCATGATCATAGGATCATATAATAACAATGAATACGATTGAATTAATTTTAAATTGTTGACCTAACCTTGACAGAGACTACATGGCCACCTTTCATATCTTTATATTAGCTGGTATCATTAGCAAATAAAATGTATAGAACAGGGTCAGATTTGAATTTTAAATGGAATATTTTATTATTAAAAGGTTATTATTTATCTAAATAACAGTAATAGTCTATGACTGCATTTGTAAATTTATACATATTTCCTCATTTATAATTCGATTTACATTACAGATTGCGTAACGCACCCACAAAAATTCCAGGCTTCCTTTTTAAAGTCAGTAAATATTATATGAGAAAATATTATATAAAATGCCTATATTTATTATCTTTTAGGCTTTTAAGCTTAGAATTTCATGACTTACAAAACAACTTGTGCCATTTATACTCGGTACATCGTAATAAAAACTGTTTTGGCTATCAAATCTGATTTCCCGTTGCCGCTTCCTGTCCACAAAGGGCCTGTCTTGCGGCTTCTTTGAAATTTGAATGCGCACCGTGCCGTATCCCTACCCCTTACGAGTATCTCAACCTCGGCCAATCGCCTCTTGTGTATTAAATGCGTTACAAAACCAACACGTACTAAGGAATAAGGCTTATCAACTTTTGTACTTTTTCCGAATTCGTGGTCCATGATAATCGGGTGAAAATACTAAGCTAAAAAAGCTTGCAGTATATTTTCTTCAACAATGATACTTGTTTTTTAGGTATATTTTTTTTAGATATTTTTTTGGCACTAAGTATTGTAATATACCTACATATAATTTTAAAAGTATGATTTTACATGTTTAAGAATTGCTTTTAAAGAACAGATTTTCTTACTCTTAATGAATCAGATAAAGTAGTGCTAATACTATGATAATCAATTTTCTATATACTACATTCTTTTGTCTACTAATACCGCTAAGTCTTCAATAGAGATTCATTATAAAAGGTGTCAGAGTAAGTAACCTAACTGTTTGATAAAACCACTTGACTCGTTTTCATGTTCAATACAATCTCGTTAAAGTTATTTATAATTTATACCTTTAACTTGCTTATACTAATAGAACTAAGTCACTGATAAGAAAATTAATATGTAGTAATAATTGAAACAACCTTTACATTAATATTTTCCAACAATTCAATTTTGCAATTATTTGTACCATTACTGATTTATCTCTGCTCTAGTACCTTTACTCTTGGTCATTATAATTTATTCAGGAAGAATCGTGTCAATCGCCACGAGACTTTCGCTTTTGCTAACGAAGAATTAAATTAGACTATCGATTTCATTTGCATGACTTAATTAAGAATCTGAATCTTTTAGTGCATTAAAGCGGTTAGAAGAAACAGTTTTAACAAAACCTACTCATAGTTTTATCGGTATTTTAAGAAATGAATTAAGTAAAATATTTAACGAAAAAGTAAGCTGCCAAGTTTCACAGATTGATTTTTATCTAAATTAAAAGTTATAAGTTTATATGTTAATGCTTTTGCTATATACCAGACACACCCATACCAGACATGAGCGATGTGATAAAAATTTTAAAATAATTGTTTTGATCCCTATCATTATTACAGTGAAACCTGGGTAGCTGCCGGCTATGGAGCACTTGGTTAAAATTTGACTACAAAAAATGAGATCGTGCCGCGGGTAGGCGTGGGAAATTGAAACGACTTTGTTTAGATTCACTGTATTAACTTTAATGTCTCTATCAAAGCATAATCTATTGTTGCCCTCACAATAGTTTGTCTGTTGCTATAGTTAAATTTCTTTTAAGTTGCATACTTTATATGAGAAAGGCTATTTATATTTCTTAATATCTCTATTATAATAAATAAAAATATTGAGATTGATTATGATGAATGCTAAATTTATAATAAAGTCGTTGTGAAACCTAATCATATAAAAAGGATACCTATAGCATCGTAGAGCAGCTGTCATCCGATACGCATGCGTCAGTGACTCCGGATGTGGGCTGATCTCCGTAACATCATATGCCTTACTCTGGAACCGGTTCGAAACTTTTGTTTGATTTACCCTGTTTCATTTGTTTGCAATAATGCAGTGGTCATTAACTTTTAATGCACCAAAATTACCATTTGAATACATACCTGCACCCTATTTTTAGTTTTTTATAATTTCGAAATCTCACATTAATCTTATGGGTTTGTATTATATATTAATGATAGTTTACAAAAAATACATTACTTCACAATAAACTAAAAGAAGTCATTAGTATCAAAATAACTTCTTAGAACTAAGTACTAGTAGAGTTTTAGTGCAATTGATCCTTTTTTTAAACCAGATAAAATATTATGTAAGAAAGGGAGAAAAAAAGAAAGAGTCCGAAAAAGTTGTCAAAAGTGGCCAAGATTTTCCTTACGTTATTAGTTATTACTTAATCAATGGCCCTATTCGTATAGGTTTTCAAATTGAATTTATGTATTAAATATTGTTTTCGAAAAATATTCCAGAAAAAAATATTGTTTCAATATTTTTTATTTTTTTTTATTTAGGCGGATTTTTTTTTCCAATTTCGAGTGATGGCATTTGTTTTGTAGTCATATTTTTCGACATTACTACTAACGAAGTTAGTATCACTATTATCCACTACTTGCCGAAATCGTTCAAACAAACCTAAAAAAAGAACATTTATTTCCGAAGTCAGGAGCTAAGTTTACACAGCCGAACTATTCGTAAACATGAAAGGATTAGGTAGTTTAAGCGATCTTTAAGCGATATTAAAACTAATTCACTATAAACGTTGTTAGCTGGCATATTCACATGTTCTACATTCTTGGTTCTCCCACGTAACTGGCACGCTATCCCTCATTCAATCAAATCATCAGTCGGAACAATAGGCCGCTTGATGTGTTCCTTTTTATGTGCTTTGCGTTGCGAATCTCTGTAATGGATGTTTTGGATATTCGCTTAAAACTGTGAAAAGCTCAAATCATACATGTCATGTAGGCTGAGTGCATAATTAATTTGCTTTATTATAAGAATCGCGTAATATGTTTGTTTACTATATGAATAGTTTTAGATATAA
Organism: Brenthis daphne; assembly: GCA_947093115.1. Taxonomy (NCBI): domain Eukaryota; kingdom Metazoa; phylum Arthropoda; class Insecta; order Lepidoptera; family Nymphalidae; genus Brenthis; species Brenthis daphne. The sequence continues at coordinate 25,951,669 of OX352475.1, forward strand.
ATTATAAATGAATTATTTTGCCGTCCCGCAATTGAATAAGTACTTTAACTTTAGAATTTAGATATAATCGTGGGCCTAAAACGAAGTGCCTTTAGGTCTTAGGGTTAAATAAATAAAGACATTTTACATTTGCAATTCTAACAGTAAATTATTTATGTGTTTGAATGGTAGCTGTTTTGTTTAGATATCCCACGCCATCGTAACGGCTCGCCGAGTTAATAAGCGCTTTCCACGTGTGTAAATGCGTTGACAGGACATATGCAAGTGGGAATGTGAACGTTTTGCTTTATATAAAACTCATCGCAATTATCCATGAATGATTATTCTTTAACCCCTATTTACATGACGGTTGCTGGCCTACTATCTAATTGGTAAGGTTCATGAGATTGTGGATCTTGAGGTCAAGACTTTGGGTTCTGGGTTGCTGCATTGGGGAAGCTAGTCACGTCGTACCCTCGCGCTGCGATAGCTCTTTCTCTGATCGTGTCAGATTACTGTCCGATAAGACTATGAAGACCTTCCTAGGTTAGTTGCCGTAGTCAAATATCACTTAAAAAGAACTCATAAAGAGAGGTCACAGTATTCCATAATAATTTTATTCAGCCCTTTTTAACGTCCCACTGCGGGACACGGGCCTCTTTTCAATGCCATGGATTTAGGCCATAGTCCACCGCGCTGGTCAAGTGCAGGTAGGCGGACTGCACATGTCTTTCGAAAATTTACTAGGTTCTCTCAGACAAGCACGTTCCCTCACGATATTTTTGTTCATCGTAAGACAAGTGGTAATCATGTTAAAATATCAGAGGTGCAAGACTCGGGATTAGAACCCGCTTCACTCGGTTTCCAAAGCAAACGCGTTATCACTGGGCAAGTAAAATATCTAATTTCAATGTTTTGTAAATATCAAAACACTTTACAATAATATAAATTTGAACTTAAATGGATTTTTATGAAGTCTTTTTATCTTAAAATATATTTATATCAGAATATATGAGACGTAACTCTATTCTTATAGAAAAGAATATTGACATTGATTGGTTTTTTTAATTAAAGTTGGGCAATACAAGAGATCACTCTTAGATAGTGGTTGTTCTTGTTTTAAAAACATTGAATTTCATTCACACACTTTCCCTTGCGGAACGGACGTGCTATATACTTTTAGTATAGTTTTAGTATAGAGCCATTCAGTGATGAATGGTGGTCCCCAACGCTGAAAATTGTCTGAACTAAATGCACCACTAGACCTTATTCGTCGATACAAATATTCGCTTATACGGAAAATAAATCCAGTTACTCTGTTGGGAGTATGGACTACGCAGATATATACCACCTACGATATAGTAAAGCGTACGCCTTTATGAGCAATAAAGCAAATGCTTTGAGACACATGCTTAGAGATACATGCTAAAATTTCATTAGGTATATAGGTATATCTTATCGTTCCATACAATAGGGTCTAGGGATATTCTATGGAATGTGTGCGTGACATCTATACTGTATATAATAAAATTCTATCTGAATCGAATCTGTACATTAAATATTATTTGGATAATCTTATTACAATAGTCATTGTTGTCGATACAGAAGCGAAATGTATAGTTTTTAGAATTTTTGTCTGTCTTTCTGTGACCGAATTACGTACGAGGAAGCCACTGGTCTGGATTTTGATCAAATTTAGTATGATGATACCTGGTTATCTGGGTCAACATATAGGATACTTTTTACTGCAGGAGGATCTTTCATATCTGAGAAATCTATTTTAAACGTTACGCTATATAATATTAATTTATCAAAATCGAAAATAATAGGTTGTGAAGACCTTTTGACCTTGTTGTTTTGTGTTAATTATTTAAAATACGTCACGTAGATGATTCACATCTTCAGGTCGTGACTTTCACGCTAAAGTTCCGTTGATAGGCGTTACAACTACGCAAAGGTATGCGATAGGGTTTGCATTATCTAACATCTTTTGTATCAGCGAAATACCATGTTTTCGCACTTAATATTTGAATATGTAAATTTTTACTTAAATAGATATGTAAATTTTTACTTTAATATAATATTATATCTATCTTTGTTAAGCTGGATTCATTTTTAAAGTGTACCTTTTAAGGCTTTTCTCCAAGGAATAATAATGATAGGAGTACGGTACAGCTTATATGTATTGTTTGTTTATTGGACTATTGCAACCACTTCACTGTTAGAATCCCACCTTTTTTAATAAATTTCTTATAAGTTGATTTAGTTGTGTAATAATGGTATTTAGCATACTTCTAGTGTTTTACGATTGAGGTTGACGCCAGTAATCAGATTTCCTTCTGGCTTCTTATTTGCTTCCGCGTTCACGGCGCCCCAATATGTACATAGTTAAGTAAAGCAAAAGTCTCAATGCAAACAAAATGGTTCTGCTTTAACTTTTATCTTGCAATGTTTTAAACTCTTTTAAAAATAATGCTCGTTTTATAATAATTGCTGGTCAAACTTTCTTATATTTACGCAAATATTTGACATTTTAAATAAAACTATCTTTTCGTCTTTTTATTTGTCTCAAAAATCATTATAATGTAATTACTACAGACATCGACTATACCTAATATATAATTACCTTTGAGATGATGTGTTTTTTAACGTCCCACTGCTGGACACGGGCCTCTTTAATACGATGGGGATTAGGCCATAGCCCACCACGCTGGCCAAGTGCGGGTTGGCATAATCCTAAAATATAGTCTTATTTAAAATTCTGATCAAACTGTTTGTCAAATTCTATTATATGTATAGAATCACAAAAATGTTCATATTGCTAAGATCAGTGACCAGTAAAACCGTAATATTTAAAATATGAAACATTGTGATCTACATTTTGAAAATTACGTATTGAGAGAAGAGCAGGCAACTCTGTAACGAAACGCCGCGGTTTGCGGTTAAAACTTTATTTTGTATAATATTAAGTATTATCTAGAACATTGCACAGCTTTATGGGAACTAAACCGTTATGATACTGGAATTTATTATCTTTAAATAAATTATTCTCGCCACTTGCTTCTCGTAATCCTAATTTAAGTTTACGCTAAGTTGTTTTAATATTATGTACCTATTATATTGGGAAAAATTATTAATTATAATTGATTTTTTTTTTCATTTTCAGGTAAGGACCAATTTTTCTGCTCTAGTAATACTAGTTCAATGACAATTTGGTATGTAAAATAGAATAAAAAAGATATACATATACTTCTGAGTTATAAATGAGCTAGAAGCCATAAACAATATGTACATTAAAGAATATGTAATTTCATTTATTACATTATTTAGTTGAACACAATTTGAATATTTTGCGTAATATAATTTATCTACCGACTACAAAATATGTTACATTCAAAAATCGCGTGAACTTTATCACTTTACTGTTACAGCTTTCACAATAAGCTTGATATTAAATAAATTTAAATCATTTTTGTCCAAACTTATGTAAAATTTATTTATAGGACCTCGATATATTGCTTACCTAATTGTTCCGTATTTGTAAAACGTGAGCATTATATTAGTTTTAGTAATTATTCATGATATGTTATTAAAACGTTCTAATATGTTTAATGCCGATATCGTGAAGGCGGGTCCTTTAAGTGAGCTGAATTTACGATCAATGGATTAAATTATATTTCACAGAATATACAATTTTCTATCAACCTTTAGCACCCAATAACAAAGTTGCCTTAAAATGCATGTTATTTTATGATTGCAAACAGTTATAGTAATCTTTAGAGTTAATTTAGAGCTTTTGTGAAAACCGATTGAGATAACTTATCAAATTATTTAATGGACAATGTGTATAGTTAGCAAAATCGCGCGTTTCATAATGCTTACAGTTGATATTAGACTACAATTTTAGATATAGATCTTTATAATTGCGATTATAAATTTTACTTTGATTTGGGAAAAGCAAAAAGCAGTACCTACCTAATTACGCTTATAAATCTTTAATATATATAATATACTACGAATTACCCTCGCTCCGCTCAGGTTCGCCCCTAGTGAAAATTTAGGTTTGTATATATTTTTTTATGCCGAATCTTAAAGAATTGGAAATAAAAAAAATTGTTCAAAAAATAAAAAAATTTTTTTGGGGTGGATTACTTTTATCACTTAAAACATATTTTACGTCCTATTCACAGACCTACTGAATATAGACACAAAATTTCACGAGAAAGCCGTTTCGAAGGAGTTTTGTTACAAACACTGACATGAAAATTTTATATATTAGATTTATAACAATAAAGTATAACATAATTGGATATACCCTGTACGTAAAGCAGCAAAATGTACCATAAATTTTGCTAAGCTTTATAACAACTACCAATAAAAATGATTTTTGCGAAATGTGCTAAGTACATGAGTCCTAGAAATAGTCTAACTGTTTAGAATTGCATATTCGTCTCCTGAGACATAATCTGCCTTTTAACAGGCGATTCATGTGTGGATGTAGTTGTCATGCATTCCACGCTAGCCAAGGATAATATCGTATGACACTTGCAGCTCTCAGCATGTCCTTATTGACATTTTACTTAAATTCATATTTATTTTAAACTTTAAACACCGTTTTTTGCCAACACTTATTCCTGTTTTACGTGTTTTTTTTTCTACTTCTTAAAATTTGTAACACAAGTAGCTGCTACGACTACCATATTCGGTTAATGTCTTCAGGTAAATGAACTTTATATGACTTCATATATTTTGTATGAATCTGACAAAAATCTTACATCTAAGAACCTATTATTTTCTATTCGGTTCTCTATTTCTGTAACATATCTATGATTTTTGATGCCTATGCCGGTAGATGCATGGGAAATTCTCACATCACCCTAAATTAACAGATTCATCTATAAATTATGATATTGGAGAGGCGTTACGCTACCTGACGTTTTGCTGGGTCACCGCCCGTGAACTCCATTTCCCCTGTTCAGTGGATCACTGGTCTGGTATGTCGGTATATTTAGGGCGTGACAATATACATGTGCGTTTTTCATCTACCAAAATCATTGACATTTTAATTGGGCAATTGTCATAAACATAGTTTAAAGTTTCACCTATTATTCCATTTAGTTACAAGGTTTTTCCTTCGATAAAAAGCAAATCGAACTGAGCCGAATCTGTACATTAAATATTTTTTGGAAAATCTTATTGAAATAAACATTATTATCGATACAGAGGCTGAATCTATAGTTTTTAGATTTTTTTTCTGTCTGTCTGTCTGTCTGTCTGTCTGTTACCGCATCACAGAAAAACCACTGGAGGGATTTTGATGAAAGTTGGTATGGTGATAGCTGGTTATCCGGGTCAACATATAGGATACTTTTTACTGCGGGAAAATGTCTCATTTCTGAGAAAAATACAAAAACTGCAATGTAAGAGTATAACTAATATGTAAAACCTAAGAATTGGGTTTTAGGTCATCTGAACGCGGGTGGAGCCGCGGGCATTGCTAGTCTATTATATATGTACTTAGTGTATAAAATATATCTAAGCTACTGATTAAATTCCTTTACATTATGTAACACTGCCAACAAGGTTTATGTATGCATATTAACAAAAGATCAGCCTGATAATACACGGAAAGGTTTCTACGGTTATCACCAATATTATCATATGCGAGCTATTAACTTAAGTAGAAAGCGAGTCCTACTTCTTGACCGCTCGAACATAATACAAACAAGAGTTCATCTCGGCTTGTAGATAAACGCACCTCATTTCTTATAAGCGACGCTATAAGATAACGTGATGTTTATGTTGTTAAGAAAACACGATGTCTATCACAGGCTTTTTTATTTTTCAAGATATCTACCATTGTTCTGGTTGAAAATTGATTCAATTTCGTATTATATAGTAATTATTTTGTGTAAATATTTATGTGATATTAAGTTTTTGTATACCTTATGTTAAATAATATTTTTTGTACAATTAAGTATGTCGAACGAAAATTAGCTATTAAATTATTATGTACTTTCAGATATAATAAGATAAGAGGCTTATGGAGCTCTACAGTGCTTAACATAATTTTTTTTCAAAAACCTTACTTTTAAATTTTAACGTAACAGTTAAAAATACGGCATTTTTAATAAAATACAATGTAAATTGTTTATTAAAAAGAATATATACTGGTTTAATCTTTGAAAGTTTAAAGTACTTAAAAAAAGATTAGTAGATGATAAAAAATCATGTTCTTTTTACCAAAGTTTTTTATATTGAATGTAAAAAGTTATTACGGATATTATTCTTAAATTTTATCTTCGTATAGATTTTTAATACTCAAATAAGTCAATTAAATTTCATGCTTTTTACTTAAACTTTAAGATTGAGAGTAATTAATATACGTTTTAATACCCATTGAAATGTTAATTTGGAGAACTGGCAGTCGAAAAAATATCGCGAAAAAATATTTCTCGTAAAACCAGATTGTATAGGTATACTACATAGACATATACAGTAGTCTAAAGTACCGATTGCAATACACCCAAATAGAATAGCATGTACAATCCATTGGATAAGGAAAGTAAAAGTCAGTTTAACTCGTAGATTCTGAAACATAATAGAAGTGGTAATTGCGCTGTGGGATGTGTCCGCAAAATACGACCTGAAAGGATGTAATTACGTTATAGTGATTATGATTTATTGTCTATACTAATATTATACATCTATACATATAATAAAATTGTAACTAAGCCGAATCTGTACATTAAATATTTTTTGGAAAGTCTTATTGAAATAAACATTATTATCGATACAGAGGCCGAATCAATAGTTTTTAGAATTTTTGTGTCTGTCTGTTACCGCATTACAAAAAAACCACTGGAGGGATTTTGATGAAATCTGTTACAGTGATAGCTGGTCATCCGGGTCAACATACAGGATACTTTTTACCGCGGGAAAATATCTCATTTCTGAGAAAAAAAACAAAAGCTGTAACGTAAGAGTATACTAATATATAAAACCTAAGAATTTGATTTTTGGTCACCTGAACGCGGGCGAAGCCGCGGGCAATGCTAGTGTTAAATAAAAGCTTGTAAAAAGTATTTTGTAGCTGATTATATAATATTGTTTCTAATCAAAATAGATTACAATTTCATGATCCAAAGTACTTAATAGAGATAGAGTTTAACTTTTACGGTCATTAAGTTAAAAAACAACAAAAACCGTAATATTTGTCTCTAACGTTTTTAGACTGTTCCCCGTATAATATCTTTAACAATATCGCAGAAAGTACCACTAGCACTAGATATACGCGGTCAATATTGTGTTAAGTTTGTTCGTAAAACAAAGGTGCACTCTATATTTTTCTCTCTTTGCCTTGATATTGCCACAGTTATGATAAGCTATCGATCGTAATTTGTTTATTTTACAGTATGTAGTAGGACTATAGTATATAATATCTATGTATAGTAGCACTGTATATAGTGTGGTAATATATATTACTGTTTATAGATTTAATCTAATGATATTTCATTTCATATCTATGTTTTGTTCTAAGGCTTCGAAAGTGAGACCGCCATCTTGGTGTAACAAGGGTCACAGGTTTCACAAGAATTACAAGCAGATGAGTAGATTTCGCACGCAAACACCAGATCGTTAGATGCACAATTCAGTGTTATTATGGAATACATAATGAGCTGACATTTCGTTATTCCTAAATTGTTAAGAAACAGGAAACCATTTGGTAACATAACGCGAATGTCTTAAAATAATTGACAGTTTCGAAGGATATTTTCCGCCTATTAAGCTTTATAGCTAGTTAGCAAGTGGATGGTATCTAAGTGTTACATACCTAGTATGGAAATTATTTGAATGTAATACTCGGTAGTTTGTAGGGTGTTCACAATTGTACTATAACCTCAATGGTGTAATTTTTCAAGCATACACAAAAATTAAATGCAGGTATCCAAGTACGACAACAGAGGCTACCACATCTTTTGTGTCGAAACAGCCTTAAAAGACACCCTCTGCTTATAAAACCCTTGTAATTTGACATAAGACATAAAAAAAAATTGAGTATGCATATTTAGCACATATTATATTCAGATTCGGTTCGGATAGGCCTTCAAAAACGAAATAGATGATTTTAAACTATTTATTTTACTTTCATTTACTTTTACTAATGTCAATAATTTTATTATTGCTCAGTTATACTTTTGAAGTCGTCAACGTTACGTAAGTTTAACGACCGCAAAATTACCTTTGTTTTTCTTATTATTATTGGGAAATACTGTGAAATACACACTCATTTATGCTGTGAATAATCTGTTAATGTCGTATTAATGATATACAACATTTGCTTAGAAAGTATTTTACTTTACACACCTATTTATTGTTCGCCAACGCGCACTTTGCCATTCGTGGTGGACTATGGCCTGATGCCCCTCGTATTGAAGGGAGGCCCGTGCTCAGCAATGGGACGTTAAAAAGGACTGAATACAATACAATAATACATACTAAAAAATTAAATAAGATAAATTGAAATTCAAAATTATTTACTGGCACGGTGGTCTAATTTTTGTTTTTATATTAGACTAGCGACTCACCCTCGCTTCGCTCGGGTTCGTCACTCCTTACGTTATAACGTTTAGTATCGATTTCTTAGAGATGAGATATTTTCCCGCTGTAAAAAGTCCTATATGTTGACCCGGATAACCATACCAAATTTCATTAAAATCCCTCAAGTGGTTTTTCCGTAATGCGGTAACAGACAGACAAAAATTCTAAAATCTATAGATTCGACCTCTGTATCGATAATAATGTTTATTTCAATAAGATTTTCCAAAAAATATTTTTTGTACAAATTCGGCTTAGTTACAATTTTATTATATGTATGGATAGTAGGTAATCATCATTGTATGTAAAGCTTCCTATACTGACAAATATTATTATTATAACGAATAATAACAATATTTGTCAATATCGATTCCTCAAGACCTTCATTCAATTGTTACATTCACCTGTTAATGCAATACAATAGCAGACTTCTCGGAATCGATAGATCTTGAATTATTATTTATTACAAAAGATACATTTAATAGTTCACATTGCATTTAATTTTATTATATAAAAATTTATCTTATTGCCGTACTGATATAGGGTATTTATTTTTTATTATCATTTTGTATTTTTTAATTTGATGCAATATGAACAATATAAATTGTTATATAAAGCTCAAAAATATCATATTTTATGTACAGTCTATGAAGTATTTCATATATTTTGTTTTTTTTTTAATTATTAAGAACAAGCAAGAAGAAATCTAAATACTTGGTATATTATTCAAAGTTAAGAGTAAAAAAAAATTGCACGCAGTTTCCGCATTTTCACACTTCTGCTCTATATTTAAATGCGTTTAAACTACTATGCTACAGATTACAGTTTATGGGAAACATTAGTTCAACAGATAAGTGGCCGTTGCGAGTTGTCAATACAATATAAATTGCTACTTATTTTAATATCTCAGTAATAAATTTAGTATTATATAGCAAAAATGAAAACGGAAGATAAAGTCTATGAAAAATGGTACTTTTGTTTAAATGAAGCACTAAGAGCTCTAATTTGTTGTAAGTTGATTTTGTTGGATAAAACATAAGCAATAAATAGAAAGAATTTTTTATTGTAAAAGCTATTTTGTCTTTCTTGCTTGTAAATATTCAATCGTAATCGATATAGTAAGGCCAAAGAGTGCACGGTTTTAACTAACACTTTAAAACTATAATTTTTGTTCGTTTAATTCCTTTATAAGTAATTTGTTTCATTAAATGTGTTTATAACCAAGTTTTAAAAATTCTAATTCTAACGCTAGGGTCGCGTGATTTACTAAAGGACATTTCGCCCAAAGCGACAGTTTCGCTGAAGATCGCCGAGATTAGCCAGCTCTTGCATTAAAGCCATTTAGTTTACCCAATAGTACTCACTTAGCTAATAAGTGTAGCATGGGAAACTTACAGTCATTGTTTAGTGTAAATTTTCAAGATTTAAGTAATATATTTCGTTTTACAATGTTTAAAATCATAGTTAATACAATTTATTGTATAGTTATAATTAAGTGTAAAATATTCTCTGTTCTCGTTATTATTATGATTTTCATAATTTATTACTCAGTGATTATGATTAAAGAAATACTTAACTGGAATAAAGTGCAATATGGATAAGTTACGTATATATGATAGACGTATATTTATCTTATTGATGAGATTTCACAAACCACAGGTCGATTATATTGCTTGCAATATTTTGGTGCAGTTGACGTGAAAGACGTAGAAGATAATAGTAACACATGTGAATATATAAGAAACAGGCTAGTTAATTACGAGTTTATCAGAAACTAAACACTTCTTAACGAATTTTATTAACATAAAGTCTGTTGTAATAAAATGTTGATTCGGATAAGTGTCCACTTAATCATATTTTAACAGTATCATTAATTATTATCAAATTAATTTACTCTAATGAGAGGAGATAAGTTACAAATTATTTAAATTTTTTAATCTGATTATTGTGTTAATTTACTATTTTACCGAATCAATAAATCTTTCACGTAATTATGCCTTAAATAATAAGGTTTGCATACATAATATCTTGCACAGGTATAATGAAGGCATATAACTTATAGCTTGAGTTAAATATGTATCGTATCCAGTTAGACTGGTCACGTTATATAGCAAACTCGTCATTAAATGAATCCGGAAATATAGAATAGCTATCGAGAATTTATACAATTATTGGGACATCTTAAAATATTATTTCACATTCCCTTTCTATTGAAAGTAGACGCGAATTATGTTAATTTGATAATTTATCAGAGTTATTAATTTACTATATGTTAATAAAGGCTTAAAAGTATAGTGTAGAAGATAAACGTCATAAATAACTTTGTCATGCGATCGACTTATCTAAAGGTGTATAAATCTTATTAGAACGTTATTTTTGTTTAAATTCCATACGTGAGAACCATCGAAGCTAAGAAATTGAACAAGAGGATGTATTGAAGACAGATTGACATAGAATAGGCGTTACATTGACTGCTCACAAAACATACATCAGCTTTTATTACTGTGCAACATATGATGACGTTGCGAGTTGTTTTTGTGCTTGCTTGTGATTGGCGAGCTCTTGTGCGAATGCCGATTGCCTTTCTTGGTATAATACTAGTTATATTTAAAGTAGTACATTGAATTGTTTTTGCTATCTTAATATATTTTGTTAAATGCTAAATGTAAATATATGTACCTGCCTATATCCATCCATGTCTATTTCATTAGAATTTCAGACATTATTGATTTACGAATACTAACCCACCCTCAATTCTTTGCTGAGAGTATTCTTTCAGTAATAATAAGCCCGCTAAAACTCATTTTTCCTGTGTTTAGTAATAATGAGTTTTCAACAAGCTTTGATTATGTTAGTTTTAGATAGTTTTAATAGTTTCAGAGCTTATCGATTACAAATAAACAAACCTAAACTTTGACCTGTTTATAATATTACTAGGGACTCACCCTCGCTTCGCTCGGGTTCGTCCCTAGCTTGCTTCCTAATACAAACTTTGATCCCCATTTTCACCTCCTTAAGGGAAGATTTCCGTAAAATAAAAAGTCTTTTTACCAAATTTCATCCAAATTTCTTCAGTAAATCCAGAGATTATACCCTACAACGTCACAAACTCACAATCTCACAAACTTTACCTGTTTATAATATAAGTATAGATTAGCTAGACGAAAACAAAACTATCCCATATAAACTGTACATTTTTCCGTGATGATATAAAGCCTTCTTCAATAAACGGGCTATCTGACACGAAAATAATTTTTCAAATTGGATTTATAGGTACTGAGCTTAGCGCGTTCAAAAAACAAACAAACTCTGCCTCTATAATATTAGTATAGATTAATACCTAACTATAGATAGCATAGAAAACGTGTAAAGCGATCTGAGATAGAACGTTGTAGTAGTAAACTGTAGTATGTTTTATTGTCTGATATCGTGAAACACGATTATATTCCAATTACCCTGACACCGAATCAGAAATCAAATGTCAAACGCTCAAGTATTACAAGAATTGTCACACACAGATAATTCTACTCTAGTTTGAAATAAGTAATGCACGTACATATATCATATTTTACTTACAATGTAATATAACATTTACTGTAGCTACATATAAAATGTCGTCTTGCTTCCATACGAGTAATAAGTTAAACTTGATTTTTAGGGTTCCATACCCCAAAAGGAAAAAATGAGCTTTTATAGGACCGCTTCGTTGTCCATCTGTCTGTCAAGACTTTTTTTCCAGGAACACGTGGAGGTATCAGGTTGAAATGAATATCAAATAATAAATTTTTTGATAATAAATTAATTTAATTGTAATAAATTTAATAATAAATTTAATTTAATAATAAATTATTTGATATAGATATTTGATTGATTTCAACCCGCAATTCCTTGGAGTATAAAAAAACAAACTTCTAAGTCAACGCAATCAAAAGATAAGGTCGCTTATGCCGCATATTTTGACCCTTTTTTTTGCGATTATTAACTTATTTTAATGTTCAGACTACGGAACACTCGGTGCGCGAGTAAGAGTGGTACTGTCCAATTTTTAACTTGCAAATTATACCATAAATATTTAAGTATTCTACTATAGTCTCAAATGTCGATTGACTTCAACTTACTGTTCAATATATTTGTTCAGAATACGTTTAAAACCTTTTACAATCGCTATCGTTAATCAATTATTTCAAATATATTTACTATGGCTTATCGCATAACCTTTCACAAATTTATGAAGTACACGCCTTTTTGTTGTCAAGTATTGTGTTGGATGCGGATTGCCGCATCCGCGTTCAAAACTGAGCTTCAGAAGAGCATTTGCTTTGTTCTACTCATTACTAATGGAGCTCAGACGCAAGGCGCAGAGTATTTACTCTGTGTGTATATCTTACGCATGTATATCATAGTATACTCGTAGCTATTATCCTGGAAGGTACAGAAGAAATCATTCTGAGTAATAAGGATCTGACATACATAGATCTTGATGCCTTTGTCACGCGTCTGATGTTTTGTTTGTCTCGCCTTTTTTCCTTTTACCACCATATAAAGGTACGCAATCCTTTCTTTTTAAGTTATTGAAGTAAATAAAAATATAATCAAATTAAGTATGAATTTTAAGTTACTAAAAGTAATACTTATTATAAAAACAGGTATATTACGTACTTCATAAAAAACTTAATACTTTTGTAAAGTGGACTGGTTACAAAACAAGATATTATGTATTGTAAACTACCGTTAAACCATATCGCAAATCGGTGCCGCGAGTTAGTGTCGCTCTTTTATGTAAACCGAGTTTTGAAAACGGCCAATTCGTGACATGTGTCTTGCGCAAGTTAAACGAAACTAATAAGAAAAATAATGCATCCTGTCTAAGTGTTAATAGATATTACTTACATATTCATCTTTTGATTTTTTTAACCGTCTTCAACAAGTAGTTGGTAGTTTTTTAATAAAGAAAATAAATTCAAGGTGGTCCTATTTAAACTTCATCACCACCATCGCTAATGATAAAATATTACTAACTAGCGACTCACTCTCGCTTCGCTCGAGTTCGTCCCTAGCTTGTTTCACGATACAAACTTTCATCTCCATTTTCACCACCTTAAGGGATGATTTCCGGGATAAAAAGTATCCTATGTCCTTCCTAGGGTCTCAAACTATCTTTTTACCAAATTTCATCTAAATCGGTTCACTACATCCACAGATTACCCCCTACAACCTCATAAACTCACAAACTTTACCTCTTTATAATATAAGTATACATAGATTGCTTATTCAAGTAATATAATAATGAATAAAGACTACTAAGTAATTATTGTAAATATTATTTTTCTGTGTATTCTGCTATTATTAGACACCTCTTGAATATTTATACTTAACTAATGGACTATATATTTTATACAAATTGCCATTTATTTACGGAAATCACTCATCAGTGACAATACGTAATAAAGTCATGTAACGTACAAATATGTAGCACATTAGTCACGCTATTTTATAAACGCTTGTGAATAGTTGAACTCACTTTCAAGATCACGAATTTCGCTTTCTGATGTGGGTACTTATCTATATTATTCCTATTTATCATTATTCCCTTGGATACAAGAACTTAAATCTATTGTTAACATTGATTACTCGTTTGTTTTGATTTGAAAGATTTATGTTTGTGATGTACTGAACAGATTTTGGTGTAACTTTACAGTTATATAGTTTAAGCATCACAGTAGCAAATACTTTAAAATTTATAAAGATACATAAATTAACTATGATATCTAAACCTTATGATAATATTTTGAAAATTTTTAAGGAGGGTATTTAGTAATTTACATTAAACCCCGTACTTAGAGACATCTCTAAACTTATTAAATTACTAAATTCAAATCATTGCTTAGCAATTGATTTTGTGTTTAATTTATTATTTTTAGACAGTGATCCACGAAAATGGTAATTTAATAACATGTTAGTTGAAACGAGATTATTTAAACATGTGAATATTATTATAAAACCAATAATAAGCAAAAATATAAAGATATTAATTTATACACACACCTTTGTATTATTATATAATTTTTGATTTTCGATCGATCGACGAATAAATGATTCTGCCAAGTTAATCTGACGTACGCCGCGCAGTCTATAACAACTTTTTGGATACATCATACATGCATTAATGCAATACAAACATTATGGATTTAACCAAAAATGACGTTTAAACAGTTTCGATAAAGGTGAATTTAAAGTAGATGGGCAATAGATGCGTCATCGATATGCGGTCCCGTTAACCGCTCACCTGCGCCCGCGCTTCTCTAGTTATGCTAATAGCTGAACTCGGCTAACTCTGTAACTGAACATAGCATTTAGTGTACTAGATATAAAAAGTATATACCCAGACAATAAATACAGTCTTTAGTGACATATTTTGTTACCTGTTATATATGTATATTTAATTGAAAAACAAAGTTACTCACATCTTCTATACATATAATAAAATTGTAACCAAGCCGAATCTGTACATTAAATATTTTTTTGGAAAATCTTATTGAAATAAACATTATTATCTATACAGAGGCCGAATCTATAGTTTTTAGAATTTTTGTTTGTCTGTCTGTCTGTTATCGCATCACAGAAAAATCAATGGACGGAAATTTGGTATGGTGATAGCTGGTTATCCGGGTCAACATATAGCGGGAAAAAGTCTCATTTCTAAGAAAAAATACAAAAACTGCAATGTAAGAGTATACTAATATGTAAAACCTAAGAATTTGGATTTTGGTCATCTGAACGCGCGCGGAGCCGCGGGCAATGCTAGTAATACTATAATGTGCAACTTCATACTAATTTTAAAAATGCGAAAATTCATAACTGTCATTCATTGAGTCATATTGTTACCTTTTCACGCTCACGCTTAACGGGTTTGAGTTTTATTATTGTCAAATGTATTTAATTACTTCATTTGCCGTTTGCAATGCGTGGGTCTTCACGTCTCTTACACTACAAAGAATGGCCGGTTACGAAAGTCGGCGTATTTAGTATATTACTTTGGCTTATTCTACAAAATTCGAACATATAACATGTAACACAATAATTCAGGTATTTTTAAATCACGCACCGCTAAATAGATTACGCACTTAACAATAATAGAGTCAATATTGTCAGCGTTATTGTCAGCTATTTTATGTTAAATAAGCTAGGTACCAAGTTTTAAATAGGAATCCAAATTCTAAAGTATTATTACTTCATTTAATAGTAATCTTTTTAGTCAAGTTAAAAAACCAAGTATTCTTGTTAATAAATGCGGACTTTACGTTGCATCGGTTTGTACCCCCTGTTTCGCTCTAAGAACGGGGCCGTGGATATATGCGAAACTGTAAGGGAAATCGATTCGAGCTGCATGTTCGAATCCTCAACTCTGGGGTTAAGTTTAACCGTATTGAATAAGATGTCCCGGTAGTTTCGTGAGGCCACAGTAACATTTATAGGTTCACACTTACATGCTAATATCTCAGCCGGCTGTTTTGTAATTCACATTAATTAAATTAAGTTTTATAGCCGTTTCGTTCCAGTGAAACGTTAATTTGTAGAAATGTATTCCCACGTGTACAGTAATGTGCTTAATTGAACCCCTGTGTTGTAGAAGATGTCTTTTTCTAGTTTTGTGCAAATTGATATTATAATATGTATTACTTGCATATTAGGTGTTCTTGCTATTAGCGTTAAACACATAGCGAAAAAACCTATCTAGATCTCGAAAGAGTGGTCAACAGCCAGCGTGGTGGCCTATGGCTTAATGTCCCATGCGCTGGTGGAAGGCCCATGCCCAGCAGTTGAATATGAACGATAGAGGTTTATATTTATAGGATTAGGCAATTAGTCCAGTTCTAAAATAAAATATGTATAATGAAATTAGTTGTAAGTATCTAACATTTTGTAACCTATGTATATTATCCATACTAATAAGTATTATAAATGTGAAAGTGTGTTTATTTATTTGTTTGTTTGTCCGTCCTTCTTTAACGTCGAAACGGAGTGAAGGATTGGCGCGATTTTTTGTGTGGAGATAGTTTGGGGCGATGGAGAGTGACATATGCTACTTTTTATCACGGGAAATTATCTAATTCCCACGGGAAAACACGTTATAATACAATCCAAATAAATATTTATGATCAGAATTACTTTAAACTTGGTATTAATGCTCTTCAATGAAATTAAATAAATACGTGTTTTAGCATTTTTCGAAGTTCATCCTATAAGATGGATAAAAGTTTGTATGAAACTACCTTTTTAGAGATTTTTTGTAGTTTTAGCGTGAGCGAAGCCACGAATTCTGCTAGTTATGTATATAATTTTAGCATTCGAATGACTGCTGACCAATACCTTGATTGTAAGGAGTGTAATATACAGCTTTGATTAGTCTCTTTCACTACACTCTATTCATCTGCACAAAGAATTATTTCATAAGATTCGCTACTGATACTGCTTGATTTATTATACACTGACATCTATTTTAATGACTTGATTTATTTGTTTGACCTGTTTATATGAAAGCTGTTTAATATCCGTAGGATTAAGCTTTAAAAATCCTTGTTACATAATTTTCCACTTAGATTTTTTAATATCGTAACGAAAGTGTAAAAGATTTGGCGTGAATTATATTTACTTTATTTTCATTTATAATTATGTGTCAAATTACATTTGTATCAAAACTACAATTTCGTTTTGCAAAATCGATCATAATACTTATCGTATGTTGTAAGTATTTATGCGTAACGTGCGGTTACAGATTTGTAACGTTGATTCGATATTGTTACAACACTTAGTACCGTTATGATGTTATTGTGATGTCCTAATCTCATGCTCATTGTTATGCTAATGTTAATCGATAATTGTACTGAAAAATACAATGTTTTTATTTATATAAGCCTATATTTTTGATAAGACAGTGGTAGCCTAGTGGTAGCTAGTTCGATTGAAAATCCAAATTAAGCGGGTTCGAATCCCGAATCTCACAAATCATTTTCAACATTATTACCATTCACCTTACGATGAAGGAAACACATCGTGAGGAAGCCTGCATGTTTCACAATTTCTAACAAGTTTTCAAAATACACGTAAAGACCGCCAACTCGCACTTGCTACTATGGCATTCCTCATTGAATTGCCCGTGTCCAGCAGTAGGACGTTAAATAAGAGTATTTAGTGATAAAAGACTTATTCATCTTATTTTCTGTTCTGTTCCTTATTTTTTTATATTAGCTTTGACATGCTACTTTTATTATTATTGTAAACTGTTATTAAAAAATTATATATATTACACTAGCATTGCCCGCGGCTCCGCCCGCGTTCAGATGACCAAAAACCAAATTCTTAGGTTTTTTGTATTTTTTCTCAGAAATGAGACATTTTCCCGCAGTAAAAAGTATTCTATATGTTGACCCGGATAACCAGCTATCACCATACCATCAAAATCTCTCCAGTGGTTTTTCTGTGATGCGGTAACAGACAGACAGACAGACAGACAGACATACAGAGAGATAGACAGACAAAAATTCTAAAAACTATAGATTTGGCATCTGTATCGATAATAACGTTTATTTAAATAAGATTTTCTAAAAAATATTTAATGTATAGATGTACTTACTAAGCAACACAATTATAATTGTTTTTATTACACTAGATAAAATGACTTGGTACGCGGAAATAGATGTAAGTTTTTACCCGAGCATATTGTATGAAGGTTTATAACATACCTATAGGTGTGGTTGCTTTTTCTCGTATCTTTTAATATTTATTTATTGACTAACATATCAATAATAGCTAGAATAGTGACGTTGTGTTTTTGCTTTTAGCTATAATCATAGAACTTATCACAATGTTACAACTTCCTGTTAGAAATTTCTATTTAACTGTTTTTAAATTAGTGAATTTAAAGGAAATATTAATGATTATATTTTTATGGAATTTAACTTACAAGTAAGTCTCGTGACTGGGTTCCTGAATGTCGTGTGCCCACCCAACAAGTTAACAGTATTATGGCATTCTGTAACTCAGTCTGTGCCGTTAGTATGCGAGTGCCAATTAATGACGTTTTAATCTAATGGTAGATATAAAGAATGAATGAAAACCGGTCAAGTATAGTACCTATGAGTATTAATAGAGCTTTTTATTTGATGACAGCTGTAATGTCTTTAAACAAAACAGAAATTAATACATTATAAATCTATTGAACGTGAAGTAATCTTCTTAGAAAATTGGGCCGCCTGACATAAGCATTTGTAATATTTTTTAAATATTTTTGCTGTATTTAAAAATATTTAATATATGTAATTTAAATACCTAGCAAGTAGTTTATGTAATACCACTATAGAATTTGATGTGTGATTAATAGAAATATAAAAAGTTAAACAAGCAATAGGTCAAGTACGGATTCGTGCTGGGTGTTTCAATCGCTGTTCCATCCTGTTTTTTCCGCAAATTTCCATAATATATTGTGATGGTCCTAAACTTTAACACGAGCGCGAATCGCATTTGACTGTTTGATTATAAATTTTTGAGTAAAAACTTTTAAGATGCCTCAGCATTTAAAGATATAACATTATTCCAACGGTAATAACACTATATTAAATTAATCCTTTATAAGTACAAAACGTCCATTCAAGCTGACCATAAGGTGCAGAAAATGATAATTCAGATTCAATTCTAATAAGATTTTGCAACTGAAACGGTCTTTGTTGGGTAACCTGTACAGATAACCATCTTGTATGGGATGTTAAATTAGCATGTTGAAGTATGCATCAGGACATTAGGATTCCTATCAGAATATTAGAATTTGTAAGCGACAATCTGAACGTGTGTTACTATACCAATAGAAAATCGTAAAGGTCAGAATTGATATTAGGTATATTAAAGGGTTTTGAATTTTTTTTTAATGCATACTTAGTCATTTATTATTCATTGTTTAACCACAAATTTAGCTGTTTTTCTATATTTTGTTTTAAAATGCCTCGTATTAATATCAAAAAGGGAAAGGGGAAGCGAAAATAGGTGAGGGGAAAACAGGAAAAAAAAACAAAAAAAACCTCTATCAAGCAAGTTATTTAATTGTAAAAGTAATATATATTATACATGTAAATAAATTATTCATTGAATTAAAAAAAAACTTTTCATTGTACTCATACAATTCTAATAACTTACGACTTTTATAAATAACTGATAAATTAAAAAAATAAGAACTAACTTAATCTTACATAATATTTAACTTATAAAAAAATTATCTGAAAGTAACAAATCTATAATCTATATTATAAAGAGGTAAAGTTTGTGAGTTTGTGAATTGTGAGTTTGTGAATTGTGAGTTTGTGATGTTGTAGGGGGTAATCTCTGAATCTACTGAACCGATTTAGATGAAATTTGGTAAGAAGATAGTTTGAGACCCTGGAAAGGACATAGGTTACTTTTTATCCTGGAAATCATCCCTTAAGAGGGTGAAAATGGGGATCAAAGTTTGTATGGGGAATGAAGCTAGGAACGAACCCGAGCGAAGCAAGGGTGAGTCGCTAGTTAATAATAAAAGTATCTCAAAGTTATATAGTATTTGTTCATTTTATGATAACTCATTCGATTAAATTTCTATAATATTGCTGTAAAGTAAAAAAAGGCTTGAATATCGTGCAGAGCTTTGTCATTTATTAGTTCAGCAAATTATTGTATGGTGTTGCGATATCATTGAAAGTGTAAGGTTACTAAGAAATAAGAGTCACGAATAGCACTTTGTAACTCACAAAAAGTAGTACATTTTAAATAGCACAGCAAACAAATTTTAATGTTATACTAAATATTATTAAAAGTACTAGCTACTCACCCTCATTTTGCTCTGCGTTGCTTCCCCATACAAAGTTTCACCCCCACTTTCACCCCCTTAAGGGATGATTTCTGGGATAAAAACATCCTATGTCCTTTCCAGGGTCTTAAACTATCTTCTTACCAAATTTTATCTTAATCGGTTCAGTAGTTACGGAGCCTATTTGATACAAACACACAAACAAAAAGGCAGCAAATGATAGTCCGCTGGCTAAGTGCGGGTTGGTGTACTTAACATGTTTTTGAAAGGCTCTTTCAGACATGCAGTTTTCTTCACGATCTTTTCCTTTACTGTAAGGCAAGTGGTAATCATTTTAAACATGATTACCACTATTAAGATTTAAAGATCGAGACCCGGGATTTGAACCCGCGCTTCACTTGGCTTAAACGTTAAACGTTTTCATGTATAAAAAAAAATGATAATTAACATAATGTTACTTTAATAACTCAAACTAATATACGAATATTTACGAAATCTCCAACTTTTCTAGTCTTGAGGTAATCCAAATTGTTTTAAGAGAATCGCTTATTTCAGACTAGGTATTTTCAGTATTAAGTTTTACAGTTATATTTAAATAACATTTAATTCTTGAGTTTTAACAGATGAAAGTTGTTTTATCTCTTAAAACAACTTATATCTGTTAAAACTCAAGATTTACTGAACCAGAGGATTTGCTGTAGTTCGAGACAATTAATTGTTATTTAGTAAAAATAACATGAATGCACAATTCTTATTAAAATTTCATTGAGATAAGAATATTTATTTTTCTATTGATATAAATTCACCTATCTTGTTAGTATTTTATATCCTGGTGTCGAGTTGAAGCTCAAACGAGTGTACAGATTTAAGTAGGAATATAACTTTTACGCCAGTGTCTCAAAGTACATGTCAGTATACTGTAGCCAAGTTGACTGTCAGACCGGTTTGTTTTGTAGCGGCCCCTTTCTCGGAACGTGTGAGTAACAGGGAGTATGACGGATTTCTTGCAAATAAATACTTTATCAATATTACGAGTGAGCGTTTAACGTTGAAATTTTGAACTGTTGAATGCTGCTTTCTCTTTTTGATAAAAATCTGTTACCTAAAATATATATATTTTTTAATATTATTTAATAAACAAGTTAATTGTACTACTTACTTAAGGTTTCTTACATAAGTTTAAATAAACTCATCTGACATATTAAAATGTATTATATTCTGATATATTGCAAGTATAATATATTGCAATGGTAATCGTTGTTATTGTACAGAGTTCATTCGCCTCTAATTTAAATAGTATTTGTATTGGATGAGCATACGGTTGGATCATCTGCTTTAGGTATTCAAGTAACACCCAAGTATCCAGTAGTTTTATATTTGGAAGCATTCTTGAATCACAATTCACAAATGATGTATGATCATTGATCACCGACTTAACGTTATCAGGTCAATCATAATTTTGATAACAAAATACAAAATATCCTTACATATTTTTTAATTTTCAGGATACCAAAATATAATGTGCAATTTGAAATTTTACAAAACATCAAGATTTTATGACATTTTTTTTATACGACTTAACATAAAAAAAGACGAAATTTATTATATTTTAATAATATAAAATATATGCACATAAATTATATATACCAAAAGTAATCATGCAGCTATAGTTCACATAACCAGATAACATACAAACTGGCCGAAATGAATCACTCAGAAAATCTCGTTTTCAGATTTGGTAACACTAATTAATCTGTACAAATTACACAACTTGCTGTAAGGAGTTTAAACCAATTATTACCTATTGAAAAAATATAATTCTACTTTAAATTGAGAATTTCGAAAGCTATACAATGGTAGTATTACATTACCCTATAATGCTTTGAATTGTCAGCGATTTGGAACATACTATTGATCTTTTCATATAAGATTGAACTTAAGAAATGTTATAAGTTCGTATTCGAATCGATGATTATTGGTAGAGTGGTTGTGACCGTTTCAAATTCAATTAAAAAAGTTAACTCGCGCTTTATGTGGATGCTGGAGATGCGTCTCTGTGCCATTGACCCACAATAACTTTTTGTACGTATAACGGGACGGCACAC
The DNA here is from genome assembly GCA_947093115.1 of Brenthis daphne. Lineage (NCBI taxonomy): Eukaryota > Metazoa > Arthropoda > Insecta > Lepidoptera > Nymphalidae > Brenthis > Brenthis daphne. The sequence continues at coordinate 25,974,184 of OX352475.1, forward strand.
TTGATTTCTATTGACATTTGAAGTTAATGGCTTTAGGTTATAGTATGTAGTAGACACACGTGCAAATCTGGTCACTTAGCGTCTGGCGTGTATAGTGTTTTATTATAAAATAAAATAAATTCGTATTAACGAACGAATTTAGTAAAATAAAATAGATGAAGTAGATAGATTACCTTTAGAATATATGTGAGATTATTTGTGGCAATTTTTAATCTAAACATCTATAAAGATAATATAAAATTGAAGTGTCTGTTTGTACTGTCGAAATAACAGCTTTTTAACAAATGCATATGGAATTATATACCGTACTTATAAGAAAAACACAATTTTTAAATTTTTTGTCTGTCTGTTTATTACGCCTAGATTATCCGAAACTGCTGAACCGATTTCGAGGGGACTTTCATTGGCAGATAGCTGATGTTATAAGGATTAACATAGGCTTTATTACTTTTATTTTAGAAAGAGAATTAGGGTTCCGCTCAAAAAAATTAAACCGTATGTAGGGACGTTAGTGAAAAATGTCATATACCTATGTTTTTAGTGAAAAATATGTCCCTGCTATAGACTTTCTAGCAACTTTACTTATACCTGATATCTTAAGTAATAAGGAGTATATTAAATATCGGATAAATATTACGCAAATATGAAAATGAATGACAATTTAAATTTCGATTCGACTCATTAATTACAATTTTAATCATAGGCATTTTAAGTTTAAAGTTATGTCAACCAAATATTAAGGTTTTAATTTTCTTGTTTATGTAAGCTTGTTAATCAAATAAAATTATGTAACTGGAAACTACAAAAAAGAAAATATAAAATTTAGACTCAGCCATTTCATATATGATCAATTTAAAATTTCCACATCATGTTTCGATTAATTGCCATCGCATATCATTTCCCTTCAAAACGGGTTAGCTGTCAATTTTGATATAAATAATAGCTATAGACAGTTATAGCCATCAAGATGATTTTAGTTAATTTGTGAACCGCTGTTTTGAAACGAATATTCTGTTTTCTATACATTCATTTCATTTGTAAGTATAATGCCTTTAGTCGCAACAGTTAAAAGACAATTAAATCAATTTATTCTTTAAAAATATACTAAATAAAATATGAACATGAAACTTTAACATTGATAATCTTTCTCTCGTTTTTTGGTTTCATTAAAATTAAACTATGTATATACAAAACTAGATATAACATACATACCTAATTTATTATTTATCTGAGATCTAGACCATTATGTAAATATCTAAATGGTCCACTTAAGATTGTAGATAAGTAAATAAATCTAATAGTTGGAAGCTTGATCACAGATACAAATAATTAGCTTCCCGCAGTTTGCAATTGTTCTACAATCACCGAGGTGCGCACTTATCTCTAAAGATTTACTAGAAAGCAAATACTGGTGTACTACTGAAAATACTACAGGATTCAGAACACTAAACATATTTTAACAATTAATAATTACTGTACTGTACTCTATATTGCATTACAATCAAATGATTGCAAAAACAATGTGAAGTTAGTACACAATAAAATATGATTCTAAATAACAAGTTTTTGCATATATATGATAAAGGAATGTTAATTTAAATAAAACTACGTTTTGGGATTATTTCGCGGATTTATTTTGATTTGGTTCCCGATGTTTCGAATGCTTTACAGCAATCATGGTCTCGGGAAAGACTAAGGTTACGCGAAATAATCCGAAAAGATAGTTTTATTAATGTCAAATATTCGCGTAAATCTAAGAAAGATTAATTTAAGTAAAACGCAAGTCAAACGTTTTGTGTAATTATTACCAATAGTGCCTATAAATTAGTAAAGCTTACATGTTAAGTCTCGAGTCTAGACGTATACACTCAACATCCATTTTCCCAACATTATCAGGGCTCAACGCCTATCTCCAATCGTTTACACGGCGATAGTTCGATAACACCTGAGCAGACATGCGTAAACTGAAAATAGCTTATAAGTATTTTTAATGCAAAGCACGCAGTTTACTGTTTTTGTCCATTCATGCAATCTTTATTTTGGTCAATGGCCAACGATATTATTAATGGAACGACGAACAACAACGATGCTATTAGTAAATAATTCGAAGGTTGTAGGTTGAATGATTTGTAGCTATGGCTTATTAAGACAGGTACTAGATATTTATTTGCCTATAAACTATTATAAATGATTATATATAAAATGTAAATATTTTAATTATTTATATTTTATTAACAAAAGCCTTAATTGTGTGTATTTATTATAATACCATATTTGGTATAACAAGTTTTTGTTTATAACTCTTGATTGTTTTAACTTTAATGCTGATGTCATAGCATACCAAAGCAGTTGTTTTGTCAGGAAACGTGATTAAGATAGCAAATTGTATATGTTTTAAAGGATAGGCTACTGCTTAACCTTTAAAATGTAATATAACTTATAAACTTATAATGCATAGTTAGTAATGTACCTAAGTAATATCTAATATATAAAATTTCCATGTCACAATGTTAGTTACCGTACTCCTCCGAAACGGCTTTACCGATTTTTACCAAATTTTATATGCGTATTCAGTAAGTCTGAGAATCGGCTACTATCTATTTTCATACCCCTAAGTGATAAGGATGGCACACGTTAGGGACAAACCCGAGCGGAGCGAGGGTGAGTCGCTAGTCTCTTTATAAACTTTGATATAATTATAGTAGATATTTAGTAGAGTCGTTGTTTTTTGCTTCTACTACAGTGTTCAGATATGTAGTTAAGGTATAGAAGTTGTGTCTATTCTTTAACACTCAGCCCTTTGTATTGAGGTTTATTGAACGTACCTTGAGTACTTTCTAATGTTTTAGTACGGAACATCGCTATTGGTTGAGACCTACTGACTTGTTTCAGATATTATAGATGGCTATTATCATCATTCACAATTTAACTTTAATGTTGAATATATTCTACGTAAATAATGGTAACATGTAAATTGTAACCCATAAATTTTGACCCCATTAACAGTTAAACTATGAAGGCCCATTAATTTTATGTGAAGTGTCTATACAGAATAAAAATATAACGCACGTTCCATGACAATTAATCATGTCACAAACAAACATATCATCATTCTATAATAATGTGTTTATAAAGACTAGTAATATTTAGCTTTGAATTCCTATTGCCAACGTATGAAGAATTAAGATTTTTTGTATTATGCTACATAAAGGCCAATAATGTGATTAGTTCTTTTATATTACACTAGCGACTCACCCTCGCTTCGCTCGGGTTCGTCCCTACGTTGATTCCCCATACAAACTTTCATCCCCATTTTTACCACTTTAAGGGACGATTTCCGGGATAAAAAGTACCCTTTGTCCTTCCCAGAGTCTCAAACTATCTTCTTACCAAATTTCTTCTAAGTCAGTTCTGTAGATCCAGAGATTACCCCCTACAACGTCACAAACTTTACCTCTTTATAATATTAGTAAAGATAATTAATTGTTATCTCAAAATTACTTTTAGATTAAAACTTCAATCCATCAATGAATGGTAAATATAATAAAGTTAACTTTCAAGCTACAAAAAAAGCAGCCATGAGAACTGCCGACAGAAGTGAAAACTTAAAACTATAAACAAACAGTTGTTATTATTTGATATTCAAATTAATTGTTTGATCTTAAATTAAAATGTGTAAATTGCTTACATTAATTTGGTTTGTACATCTATCGGCACGCTGAGTGTTAGCGTTAATACGTCACGTGACCATGTCGATGACGACTTACATGAATTTACTCCCCATCCAAACCTGACTATAGAAGTTTTCACTACAAAAATACTTATTTTATAATTAGAAAGTATGTATCTGTAATTAAGTGTGGGATTTTTCATATTTAATTATATATTATACTAGCGGCTCACCCTCGCTTCGCTCGGGTTCGTCGCTAGGTACGTTTTAAATAGATATAAAAAGAAAAAATCTTTCTTTCTCACATTTTAATTATATGTTTTAATACTTACCTATTCCGGACTAAGAGAAATCCAAAAATTAAAATATCATAAAAATTGGAACGCGGTCGAACGGGATAAAAAGTATCCTATGTCCTTCTCCTGGCTCTAAACTACCTCCCTGCCAATTTTCAGCTAAATCGGTTCAGCCGTTCTTGAGTTATAAGCGAAGTAACTAACACGACTTTCTTTTATATATATAGATTAAATTGTAAGGTATATTAAATACTCATACAAATTTCACTAGACAAATAACAGTAAAAATGGCATTTATTTACTAGCAACCATATATCTTTTGCTATAGTTGCGCCAGAAATAACAGTTAGTCAAAAGTGCAGTTCTCATTCAAGCATGAACACCCTTGTAATTTTAATAACAAAATCACGATCGTGGGAGAGTATTTAAACATTTAGAGCTTAACATACACTCACGTTATGCATTCGTCAAGCTCCAAGCCTAAATCTCTTCCTGTTTATTATGAAAGATAAGATATTAATAATATCTTTAAAACTATGGTTTTTAACGTTAGGTTTTAAAAATGACATTTAAGTTACATAGTACATATATGTGAAAATAATAAATGAAAATTATAAATTAATCCTTCAATTATACTAAAGTAATTTAATAGTTAATAGTTATTTTTATTCTAATTGAATGAATGATGATTTTTATACGTAGAGGTCTAGAGTTTTTTTAGAGGAGTAAGAAGACGTGTGTGTCTCCTAATTTTATAAATTTACATTTTATTACATATTTGGTCATTATGTGTACTATTGTTTACATTTGCTTGCGTTAGTCACGTACTTGTGATCACGAAACCATGATCAAGATTCTCGTATAATTTTGCAACTAGGTGTGCCCGACGTTCAGCGTTTTGTATCCATTAAATTCTCACTTATATTATATATGAAGATTTTATTTTGATTGTATTCTTCACTACTGAATTACCCTCGTTATATCCGGAGTGCTTAACAGTAGCCTGTGTAACTTAAGATCATAGTCTATTTCAAATTCATCTTGCCGTCATAACGTGACACATACAAACAAAAATACGCATTTATAATATTGTCCGAGAAAAAAAGATTTCTTACGGATATTATTTACAATAGTACTACCATTGTAGTGCCCATTTCTTTACAATAAATTTACTGTTCAAAAGAGAATTACGTGATACGTATGAATTGAAGGAATCAAAAGTACTACCAATTCAATCTCCGTATGTATTTTTAATTTATTGCACGTTAACTGAGACGTGACTAGCACAACAATGAATTTGTAGCGCATATTTCTTTAACAATTCCAATTTTTTACACTGACACTCGAGCAATTTGTATGCGAGTTTATTGTTGTTGACGAAAGTGTTTTGTAGCACCACGAACCTATCTATTATAACTCGGTATTAAATTATATTGCAAGGGACTACGTAAGGAAATAGTAGTGACACGCAAAAAGTTATTCAATCCTCAACGTGATGCAATGCGTCTCAAGAGCACACGCCTTTGATTTATAAATTTCAATCATCTTACCTTTATGACGCACGTGTCCAATACAACTTCCCTTATCAAATCATTTTAGTAATTCTCTAAATTTATTTTGTACTTAAAGATATTCAAAAGCTGATAACGCTAAGAATTACTTACGTGAAAGAATTCGACAGATATTTGCAATGATAGCTTTAATTTAAATAGCTGAGGCATCCGTATGAATTATTATAGAGTTTAACATGCTATTAAGAAGTCAAGGCGGATGAAATACGGTATACGTTACGTATACGTTTTATTAGTTACCAAATGTAATTAAATTTATATTTAAGGTTCTATCTCTGAAGGGGTAAACTGTTATCATCCGCCCAATCAGATCAGCAGTCAATATTGACTAAATATTCTGAGTTCCGACTCTGTTTTATCATATGTTGTAGTAGGAATCTCTTTACATTTTATTTGGCGGTCTCGTCAGGAAAAGTTAAAAGGAATTTAGTTATTAGATGTGAGATATATAGGAAGTATAGATACAGGGAGGGAGAAAGTTAATCTTGTGCGGCACACGAGATGTACATATGTACTTAGATTGACTTTTTTTGCATTTTACACAGTATAAAGCGGTTATAAATAGTAATAGTCACAAAATTTTGTTTTGTATTTTGCTATATTTTACATATTTACATATTTTAGTACAAACATTTTGTATAATAGCATCCGCCAACCCGCACTTGGCCATCGTGGTAGACTATGGCCTGATCCCCCTCGTATTGAAGGCAGGCCCGTGCCCAGCAGTGGGGCGTTGAAAGGGCTGAATACATTTTGTATTATAGCTTACTCAATTATTTTAATTTGGAAATTAATTTACTACATTTCTTTTCACAGATTGGATGCAGCTATGAAGAGCAAGCTTTATTTAGGTAAGATTTATTTATTGCGCAAATGTGCTAGTGTCGTAATAGGCTTATACTAGTTTTAATTGATCTATTATGGACGTGGTTCTCGGTGATGGGTGTGGCTTTGTTCAGGGAATTAGTCTACAGCCTACGCACGTTTAGCCATACTAAACTATTAAACTATCGTGACGTTAAATGATTTACTGTTTTATAGTACTAATTAGTATGTGAATATGACGCCTTTTAGAGCATCTGATTTATGATTTTGAAATTTTGGAGAGTGTGTTTCGTAATGACCAGGCTGGACTTATTTTAAAGTTGCCATAAATATGTAGGTAGGTGGTCTTCTTTATAAAATAATAATTCTAAACTCAATAATCTTTTATTCTATTTAATTTTATTTGTTTTCTTCTGTTGAATAACTAATGATCGTGGCATTTAATATAGGTATGTATAGCAAGCTACGTTACTGCTTGTTTGATTACTATGTTCAAGAAATGTTACAAATCCGCACTTTCAACACAGTTGATTTAAATGACAATGTTGACGCACATTATCGTAGGAGAGATTGCAACGTAGAATTAGACCGATCGAAATTCGAAACGATCTTTACAAATATAGATCAGTATTAATTATTATTGGAAATTGTATTTTTGAATTATTTATTGAATTGTAAAGGAGATAGATTTCAGTGCAGTTATAAACTTAAAATCTATACTTCTATACTAATATTATCAAGAGGTAAAGTTTGTGAGTTTGTTACGTTGTAGGGGGTAATCTCTGGATCTACTGAACCGATTTAGATGAAATTTGGTAAGAAGACAGTTTGAGACCCTGGGAAGGACATAGGATACTTTTTATCCCGGAAATCACCCGTTAAGGGATAAATGGGGATGAAAATTTATATGGGGAATTAAGCTAGGGACGAACCCGCGAAGCGAGGGTAAGTCGCTAGTAATATTATATAACTAGCGGCTCACCCTCGCTTCGCTCGGGTCCGCCTCTAGAAAAACAAAAACGAATCTATTCCTCGGGAACAGTATATTTTTCCAGGATAAAAATTAGCCAAAAATTATTCCAGACTATAATCTATGTCTGTGCCAAACTTCATCCCGATCCGTTTAGCCGTTCTGGTGTGAAAGAGTAACACACATCCATATCACAAATTTTCACATTTATAATATTTTCACATTTATAATATTTATACAGATTATACACGACACGAAAACAAAATGTGTTTCAAATATTCTGTTTTAGTTACTAGTTAGTTAGACAAACAAGCAAATTAAGTTGGCACTAGGGCACTACTTTTGGGTTAGTAGTGTATAAATTCTGCCTTCGGGCTAGGAACTAACGATGCACGTTTTGTAATGCATCATAAAATTTAAGAGAACATTTCCTTCGATTTCATATGTATCAAAGTTTAAATCAAATTCAAATGGTAAATATTAAAGCTAAATGTCTATAATATTTAAAGCGTTTACGACCTCTTAAGGTTGACCCGCACTTTGTCCAAAATGTATGCCTCTAATTTTATAAGCAAACATCATTACAATTTTGTCATATATTTGAATTTAAGTATTATACTGTTTCAGTTAAATTGCCTCATTGACTACCAAATTACTGTAGACCACACGTAATTCTGCACGGTACTTCGAAATCGCATTAGGTAAATCTTTTACTGTACACGAACTTTTAGCTAATAAGGTCCTTGTCAGTTGTTAGCGGAGCTTAGAATGTGTTTGAGAGAAAACAATTCGTATAACTTTGTATAACGTTCCTTTATGCTGAAAGTGAAATTAATTAATGTACTTGATATAAGAGTAACAAACATTCAAGCTTTCGCATTTATAACGATATCTACTCCGATTTTTTTTATATCACGATCTGTTTGTAAAACTAGTAAGTATACATTAATATTAAATATATTAATACGTGAAGAGAAAATTCTGTACTCCTTTTAAGCATATTGCATGTATGGAGGCATAGTTGTTGCCATAGTTAAAGTTTATATAGAAAAGAACTGCAGAAAGCTAAAATTTATTGACTTTCTGTTACTCGCGAATCCGCTCGCGTATTTTATTTATATATAATTACTTTACTGCTAAAGGATAAGAGTACTTATATAATATAAAGATGAAAAGTTTATCTGTACGTGCATATCTCTGAATCTATGAACCCGTTTCAAAATTCTAATGGATTTTATTTTCTATATAATTTTGAAAAAAGAATAAATAAATTATGGTTGATTTTTAACCACGGGGCGATCACTAGTTTTGAATAAAATCACACAAAAATAGCAGTTAGATTTAAAATGTACTTGCTTGGATTCTAAATAAACAAAACGTTTAGCAACATTAGTGCAAATTGTATGTTTGAAATGTTTGTCCGTGTGTATTTCAGGTTTAAGTAACGGAACATATCTGGCCTCGTTTGAAGTGATAATGCTGTTATCGATAGTCGATGAAATATTCATAACAAATGTTTATCATTGAATCGATCATTATTATTTATTATTTGTTTTGTATATTTTACAAACATAAATAATATAATAAATATACAAATATATTTTTTCTCTTCTTTTTCCTTCATTTTTTTCATTTTCCTATTGCATTTACTTCCTTATGCATAAGTCTATATCTATAATACAGTGCCTCATATGATCGATTTAAACACTCCCTAATGGATGTTTAACTCTCGCCACATCGTTACATGTAATTTATTTAGCGTTACGATCTAGATACATGCAATATTCGTCATTGTTTAAGCCATGTCGTTTGTTTGTCTCTATACATTTCATCTTTGTCTGTGCGATCGCTATCATCAATTCTCCTAGTTGTCTTTCTATATTGTGGTTAACAGCTTGTTTATACAGTAATAGTGTTAGAACTTGGACATTTAAAGGACCGTTTTCTTTCCTTTTACACGTATTATTTTCTTGTTTGATAAACGTACTAATTTAGTTTTTATAAGGCCACTGATGAGAAGCGAATGCTTGTATTGTAGAGCCTGTTATTATTGAAATTATTACTATGTGAACCAATCATTATAATTCAAAGTATCTTTTTAGGCATTTAAGACTTTCATCTCAGCCATTAGCCCAGTCATTAACAGTTTTGCAACTTGTAAGACAATGTATTCGACATATTTAATGTGCTGTTATTTTACTTACCTAATGGTCAAATGTTAGCCTATAAAGTTCAAGATAGTTGCATTACCCAGTAATTCTAGCACGAGAAGTATAGTTCGTTATTGTTAAAATTGATTGGTTTTTAGTAATCAAGTACATACTTACTTCCCTTGGTGCTTAATATTAGACTTTATGTTACTTCACGTCATAGTCTACCTGTGTAAATTACATTTGATCCAAATTTGTCTTCGTGAAGGAGTAACAAACAAACACACACATACATACAATAATATATTTACTTAAAATTACTCTCCTTATCTACATGCACGGCTGGATACTGGAAACTTTGTATTATTAAAATAATTCATATATTAATTTATATAGACCTTTAATGTCCTTATAAGTGCAATTGGCGAACTCAATGCCTGAGGCATTCGGTACCAGACAGCTCAAGGCTAAGAAGAGATATGTTGCTTAGAGGTCTGAAGTCAAGTAGGAAGAAAATAGTAGATACATAAAATATACATGATATTATATGAATATCGACGAATTTGAAATGTAAAAATTTCTAAGTCTTCTCCTAACAAATCTCCCCCGGTGATCATAATTGCTGTAAAGAATTCGAAACGTCGGAAACCAAAAATTTTAAATAAATCCGCGAAAAATTCCGAAAAGGTAGTTTTATTCAAAACATCAAATATTCAAGTAAATCGAGAGAAATTATTATAGTAAAAACTTATATATATTTTGTCCTAATACATAAATGAAAATGTTACCGAATAAAATCCTTAATAGGTATATGTATCAAATTAAAATTTTGTTGTATGTACGAATAAAACAAAGTAAAGAAGTGAAATCTGAATTGATGCTATTTATTGAATTAAAAAGAATGCGGTCACAACTATCGTTATTTTGCAATTATGTAACATTGGATACATCCTATTGATTTACTATGATGAGTATGTAAAAAAGAATTGAATTTACATTTGATAATAATTGCTGTGTCGTCACAGATACTTTTAAGTAATTATCAAAGGTAGGCCTTTTATAATTATATTTTTATGAACATTGATTACACCATTATAAGCGCGTCTCTCAGTTTTATTTTAACCGGTTTTTTAAAAGCAACCTGTTCTATTGGCTTGTTCAAACAAAATGTGTGATTTGGGTTGTGTTCTCATATTATCTTATCCTGACTTATTTTATGATATATTCAATCATATTTTGTCACTTACACAATATTAATGATAAGATTTTATGATAATTCATGGGAATTTCAAACGTCTGAGTTTATTAATCGTTTTGTTTTGCTTTACAATATTTATATTCTTACAACATTACAACAATGGTAGTTGCTTACAATTATTATAATTAGTAGCGACTCACCCTCGGTTTGCTCGGGTTCGTCCCACGTTTTAACTGTTAGAATAGATTTCTCAGAGATGAGATGTTTTCCTATAGTAAAAAATATCCTACCCGTACCTGTACCCGGAAAACCAGCTATCATCAGACCAAATTTCATCAAAATCTGTCCAGTGGATTTTTGATGATGCGTTCCCAGACAGACAGACAGACTGCCAGACAAACAAAAATATTAAAAACTATAGATCCGGCCTCTGCATCGAAAATAATGAAAATTTCAATAAGATTTACCAAAAAATATTTAATGTACAGATTCGACTCAGAATTTTAAAGAAGAAAGAAATTTAAAGTACCCACCTATTTTTAGAACATTAAAAGTTCTTGCTTTACGAATGATTTATGCCATCTGAAGTCATTTCTATTTTAAAGATCACGATTCTGAAACACGTACGTTACTTTTTGCAAGTAATCAAGGAATGGACATTTTTGTCCAGTTTTTGTATAATTCTATATTTCGAAGCGACATATACTAATTATAGCTTTTAATTAAAGTCAGGGCTAAAGTAATTTTACTCATCTCTAGAGTTATACTTAGTGATTTCTTCATGGTTTTTATGCTCTATCGTACCTTCCTGGTATAAAATTTCAAATAATTGGTTTATAATATAAATACTCTTTTAAAATAGAAATACCAGCATTTTCTTACAATGTATTTTTACCACCTGCATTTATTATACACTGCTGCAAATAAACGTTATACTACTTAATTTTCTATTAGGATGCTCCTTTAATGTAAACCTTTGTATAGAGGCGTGGTGTTTGAAAGCAGGCAATCATTTACACGTCCTTCAATGTATGCGAGATGTGGTTAGGATGTTATAAGTAAAGATTAGTGTAGAACATAGGTATACCGTCTTGTCAATGTTATGTTAAATTATCCTGGATAATACATACCTATAATCAACTAGCGACATGATTTCGCTATGCTCGGGCGCGTTCTTAGATGTCTAAAAGTAATCCATGCGCGTAGGAGTAATAAACATGCACATACAGATACACATATGTACATATGTATAAATTTAACATATTATATATTTATTGTTGGTAAAAAAGATAAGTTTAAAATTAAATTAAATATTTAAACCTTTGTTTATATGTAGGCAAGAAAAGCCAAACATTTTAATATTTATTAATAATAAGTTATTTTTGAGGCCTCTTATTTAAAAAAAACTCTACAAAATAATGTCACTAAAGAATTTAAAAAATACACCTATTAGCGTTGCACTAAGATACTTCGAATTGGTACCCTAACTTTAAATTCCGATCGTGGTGATTCTAGATAAGGAATAGCTTTACCGATCTCTCTAGTACCGTTGCAGTTTCGCTAAGTTATCGTTCACGTTTCGCTACCGCTAGCGCCCTTTTATTACTGTTCACTTGAATAACGTTATCACATTTAATTTAAAAAAAATGATTTTACTCATCAAATATTATTTATTATCAATCATTTACCTTATCTGTAACAAGCGACACGTAGATTCGCTCAGGTTTACAATAGTAGCCTTTATGTTAACTCCAGGTCATCCAGGTCTATCTGTGCACAAATGTGTGTTTCATCAAAATTCGTTCAGCCATTTCAGCGTGAAGGAGTAACAAATACACATAGAAATTTTCGTATTTATAATAATAGTCCGATTTTAACATTTTATCCCGACCTACATTTTATCGGCACTAAAATATTGATTTAACGAAACCAGGCGCTAGTAAAATATATAACGTTTATTTTTTTATAGATCTGTACTAATGCACCAGCAGGTACATCAGAATTCTATGGGTCCGTTAACAAATTGTAAACTCTTATCTTATCAATCGATTTTAAGTCTCAAATACAAAACACTGTGCGGTACTGTCTTTATCTACGAAAGGTTATTTGGAGGTCGACATAGGAGCTTATCCTGACATCTTCAGGAGCTTCTTTATTGCAGTGTGCTGTCATAATAATTGCTTCACACGTTCAGATTTCCCACGATTTTTCAGTGTCAAGTTTGTACGCTGATCATATCATTTACATGTAGTTGTAGCTTCCGAAAAGATTTTATCTCTACTGTAATTTAGTAAACCTTGCAAACTTTAGGTGAATATTACTATTATTTTCGTATACATTATATGTACTTATTACGTACGTATTTAAAGCTTTAAGCTATATCTATAATAAGCGATATATTTATAGTACTAGTGTTATGATAGTTATAAATACATACTATGTAATGATATTTTCAGCCAATTATACTGTTTTCAACACAAGTGTGATTGCGGTCGAGAGCCGCAGCATTTGATAGATTTTCAGCGCTCGTTAAAATTGGTCTGTGCCAACACCGTTATAGGAACGGTGAAATGACTGGGCATTGTTTATCGATAAAAGTAATAAATCTTAAGTAATAACGTCATTATTCTATTGTTGCGCCCAGTTACAGTTGACGTTAATTTTGTTCAGTGGGGTATCGTGTAAAACACGTTGTATCTGATCGTTTGTTATCTGAAGTTAAGACTTTCTTGTAGTAATGTGATCGTTTTGTTTACGCAAATATTTATATTGTAGCTTGCATCGACGACAGCATAAGAAAAGCTGTTGTTCAAAAGTTATATGTCCTTGGCTATTTAGTTATAAAGTTAAGACCCGTCCAATGCTTCGTTTAGGACTTAAACTTTAAAGCAGCTTTAAAGCGTTCATTTACTTTTCAGTAGCTTAGATAGGTTTTAGAAGAAATGTATTTGTTATTCTTAAGCAAATTTAATATTTAATTTATTAATTTTGCAATATCCTGTGGACAGACAAATTTTGTTTTGTAATCCTAGATTCTAGACCTAACTGTAACGGATTAGTTGCGTCACCTAATAAAAACTTTCGCGCACACAGTACAAGTAGAATATACAAAGATTTCGTCACAACTAAATTACTGCTTAGAGAAAAAGTAATAGATTGGTTGTAAAAACGTTGACCATTAAGCTGTCAGGTCGTTTGCACTTTCAATAGCAGTAGTTACTCGTAGTTTTTTAGCTATTATTGCTTGACGATACAAAAAATGTACTCATCAATGTATCTTTATAATAAAACAATTATAATATAATAAATTTATTTTACAGGAAGAAGTGTTTTCTTCATTCATATTAATTCTAGGGACTTACGTTCCTAGGTACGTCATAAATGTAAATAATATTTACAGGAAATCTCTAAATGTTGACTCGAATAAAAAGTTATCACTATACAAAATTCAGTTAAAATCGGTTCAGTGCTTTTTGCATGAAACGCACATAAATATACAAAAATTTTAATTACTATTGTTTTGGGGTCTATATTCTATACACAATACGTTACAGTTATTGTTTTTAAAAACTATTTCTTGTATAGATTTCATTAAATTACTTTTTTATTATATGTATCTTAATATATATAATTCTTCTGTACGTGTAGTGGTCACCTAACTCGTCCTAAACGGCTGGACCGATTTCGATGAAATTTTTCGTGTATATTTCAATGCGTTCCTAGGTGGTATGAAGATAAATTGGACCCGGTAGGTGGCGCTGCAGTCGGTGTGTCACCAAATTTTATTGTAAGACTCCATTTTCCGTGCAATAAATACATACATTAAAATTGTTGATTTAATTATATAAAAATCGATGTGTGCATGTATGTTCACTATGGACTCCAAAACAGCGGGAGCGATTTTGGTGAAATTTTCAGGAAATCTTTAGGTTAACCCAGCGGGTGATTCTACTGGTGGTACTGCTAGTAGATTATAAATGTTTGTGATTAAGATAAAAAATATTTTTTTTGGTTTACCTACCGCAAGGGTATGGACAGGCAAAAACATAAATTTAATAAATGTAATAGTCATATAGTAAGTCAAATTAGATAGAAATAACTTTGAATTATATAGCCAGCAAATTCTAGTGTATACCAATTAATGGCCAGGCACCGCGCAATTTGCATAAGAAAAAGCTATTATTAATATTATTAAACAGAAAACCAGGTTGCAGAAGTTGTATTATTGGTACTAATTGGGCCATTAAAATTAATGCTAGTACTAAATTTAAATTCAATACATTTTATTTCTTGTCTTAACTGAATTTCTCCTCGTTTCGACTTAGTCGTTTTCAATTTAAATGTATTAATGTGTATATTTGATATGTATTGTAATGTGTATAAGTGAAAAGTTATCTTATTTGAAAATTGAAACCCGATAATATAATCTTATAAATATGCGAAAGTTTCGATGGATGGATGTTTGTTACTCAATCACTCCAAAACGGCTGACCGGCTATAGATGAAATTTGGCACAGAGATAGATTATATTAGTCTGGAATAGCACATACATAGGTTACTTTTTATCCCGGAAAATGTATGGTTCCCGTTGGATAGTTTTTTTTAGGACTAGGGTCGAGCGAAGAGAGGTCGTTATTATTTTATAATCTGAAAAAGTACTTAATCGTTCGAATGCAATATCAGTTTTTGTTAATTTCATATCTCACCGGTTCAACGTATCTCTCAAGACCTGCACGTTCCATAACACATTCACTGCTTAAATCGTGTTCGAAAGTATTTTAAACTATTTCTGTTGATAATAAAGACGTGAAGATATTTTTATTTCAATATAGATTCTAAAATATATAGTATTTTTAAAAGTTATTGTCAAAATTGTAAATAAAATATTTTTTTATTAATGTTCTTAGAATGTTATGGAAGTTGTATAAGTACACCAAATTACCAAATTAAAAAAATGCTTTTTAACTTGTTTTTATAAGTTTAACTTATAATTAACTATGGTAAAAACTTGGACAGTCGATTAACTTACCTCTAATGTCATATTGGTTTGAAACTTTGTATGTTCACATAATTACAAAGTTTCAAAGAAAGTTTCATCGGGAAGACTAAATAATAATTTGATACAATTGGATTCAGAATATGATGGTGATGATAGAGGATAAATAGTGGATATTATCAACGGTTGAATTTGTTTTAACGAGTCTCATGACCAAACACAAAAAAGCATTTTTTTAATCTATACTTATTAGATAAAGAGGTAAAGTTTGTGAATTGTGAGTTTCTGACGTTGTAGGGGGTAATCTCTGGATCTACTGAACCGATTTAGATGAAATTTGGTAAGAAGATAGTTTGAGACCCGGGAAAGGGAATAGAATACTTTTTATCCCGGAAATCATCCATTTCTTTCGAATCTCTTTTTTCGTAATAAAGTTGCTCTAAAAAAGTGACCGAGTTTCGAAAAATATTTTTGAAGTTTGATTTGTTAAAATATAAGCTAATCCTATAGGGATTAGCTGACTTTTGATAACTTAATGACTGAATTTTAATTAATGTTATTACTTACTCGCACGTGCGCGTGACAGTAATTACGATGTCATAGAAAGCAATTATTAATATATTTTTAGCCAGAGCTCACGGTCTAAGAAGTTATTTCAAAATATGTAATTTTCTTACCTTCTCCAGGAAGATGAGTAAACTGTCATTATAGCATAAATAATTATGAATACAGCCTACAAGACTCGGTGAAATTATTCCTCGCATTACTCTGTTCATTTTAAAAGTATGTTTCTACGATGTTCTAACTTAAAGTGTTTATTTTGTACACGACAAAATAATTGCCTGTTCTGTATGTATGAATTTTATTTTGTATATTATTTAGTAAGCCCCAGATTAACTTAAAAAAAGTAACATATTATGTAAATATTTCATATAACTAAAAGAAACAAAGTCCATTCGAAAAACGACCACATAAAAAGTCCAAAATAATTCCCAATTAATAAGCGCCGTTAAGACCAAAGAAACCAGTAATTTTGTTACCCCTTTTAATGAAATAATATACGTCGGCGTATCGCTAAGTGTGTATAGGTATACTCTACTTTTTGTTTATTCAGTACAACTAGTGCCTATTTCTTAACTATGTTTATAAGAAAGTGCTAATGGAATTTGAATTAAATATGACACTTTATAAATAATTTATCTCATACTTTGCCTAAAATGCCTAATTAATAAGCAGATACAGCGACGATAATTATGACGTTATATCGTAAATTCAGCAATTCACGGCGATACTCACGCGCATCTTATTACTAGGACTAACAAGACCAAGACTAAGTTACTTACGGTTATGCGATCTGCGTGATATGTAATGCTCCACGATAAAAGCTTCGTGTAATTTTGCATAAAGACGTCCCGTTACTGTACGTTACGTTGATCGCTAGAGTCATTCGTGGTAAATCGGCTTTCTATTAAGTCACCTCAGATTGCTATAGTTACACTGGTTCTATAAGTGTTATTGCTGAGTAACGATTCATATATGGTAAGGTAGAGCTTAGTGAAATGATATCTTTTTAACAAAATATGAGAAATATTTAAATGTTATTTCACTACGTATATATAGTTTGCATTAACCGTGTCCTTTTTATAAATTAGCCTTTTAGTAATAGATTGATTGACACTCTCTAGTTTTTAAAAAATATTTTGTACTAGCGACTCACCGTCCTTTCGCTCGGGTTCGACCCTAGGTACATTTAAACGCTTAGTATGTAATAGATCTAATGCAAAAAGAGTTTAAACTGTCTTTTGTATTATTATTTTCTAATAGAAATATTTAGAAATTTAAATATTTTAATTAGGTTGCATTGCCTAGATATTAATAAATTATTATAGGCCTGTTGCCACACTATTTTGCATATCGTAACTTATATCTCTTATATTAATCAAATTCCATGAATCAATATGAAATGTACCTTGTATATCATGTTAACTCGTATACTTCCAGTAGTATATCTAAAATTATTTGTGTTAATTACGACATTTACGTATTTCTCCATGCAATAAATTATAAGGAATTGAACTTAGTGAATTATAGAAATTAATATACCTACAAGGGATTCCTCATATTTAATAGTGATTTACAATACAGTTACGTCATATAACCCATGTTAAGACATACATGACATTTATCCCTTAGTTATTGTTTAATCAAACAGTTCGTAAAATATATTTAACACCTCCAGGTAAATTTCTAAGAAACTAATTAAATTTCTAAGAAATCTATTGTTAACTGTAACGATGGCGTGTCCGCGGTCGTGGAGGGAATAAAAATTATTTATATTTTATCTCTACCTAAAATCTAAATTATAGATTGTAACAGATAAAATGTAGATATTTGTTTTTTATCTTGTTGAATGCCTGAAAATGCTTAAGAATGCAATTAACTGCAGTTAGTAATAAAGTCAGAATTTAATTTATTTGTAGAGCGCGTTGAAGTTTTTTGAATGGCGTTCCGTTCTTACGCTGTCAAAACTTCTTACGTCAGTTGAGTACTACACCGATGAAGTTGTGCTTGGAATACATAATACTGATAGTTCTTTAAAAACACTTTCAATTCAAAATTTCACTTTATATAAGATCTGACATTTGAATGGAACTTATCATTAAGTTTTGTAAGTCTTTCTTTTTTTATAATTTTTGTATTTAAAATAAATAAAAATTAAATTTCAAAATTACCGACATAATAAATTATATGATATACATAATGTCTCCTCCAAACTTAGTATTAAATACGATTGACGGAAATCCAACATGTCATCATAAATATAAAGCTTGAGATACGAGTCATTGAAAATCATTACTAAACCTTTTCGAAACGTCAAATGAATCATGAACTAGATACACAATCGGCTACAATTCCTAGTTACTCCCATTCAAATTGTACAATCCTCAAGATTTACAAGAAATGACAAAGTGGACACTTGCTAGTTGTTAAGGCGTAGGCTGATAATACTATAAATAATAATAATATGCATTATTATATTATATTTGTATCGTTTATTACGTATAATTAGCTTCTTAGCTTATACTTTTATATTTGTAAAGGTATTTCAAGCTAAAATAATGTTAGTTTTACAAATAAAAGAAAGTTGTAAAAGTAACAGTTAATTTTTGATATGATATTAAATACATATTATGTCAAGACTAGTCTGTAATTTAATACGTTATCACTTCTTAACTCGAGTCGAGTTTTCTAATATTTTTGACCTTAAGCAATTGTTACTTTTAAATATATTACGTACTAGCGACTCACCCTGCTTCGATCGGGTTCGTCCCTAGGTTGATTCCCTATTCAAACTTTCATCCCCATTTTCACCCCTTTAAGGGATGATTTCCGGTATGAAAAATATCCTATGTCCTTCCCAGGGTCTCAAACTATCTTCTTACCAAATTTCACCTAAATCGGTTTAATAGATCCAAAGATTATCCTCTACAGCGTCACAAACTCACAATTTACAAACTTTACCTCTTTATAATATTAGTATAGATTAGTTTTTAAATTTTCATGATCATTTTAATGGTTTAGACCGGATATTTTCATGTTTTTCACTTACTTTACATACATGAATTCCCGATATTGCGGCACTGTTACAAGCGCCATGTTCACTTTGATTGGTGTGCTAGTGAATTTAAATTTGCTTATTGACTGATACAACTATCTACCCTCTTTCTAGTTCGTTTTGTACTTCCGATACCACTACCATTGTCATATAGGTAGCTTGTATCTCGAATTGAGTCTCGACTCTCGACACATAAAACTCACTTTATCCACTCGTAAACTTACTCATTTTACCACGGGATTCTAATTTCTCCAATTAAAACTTCCCGTTGAAGTTCTTGTATTTAGTAATTTTATTTGCTTCCCTTACTAGCCGTGGCATATAATATATAAACAAATCTATCCCACGGGAACCGTACATTCGTTCAGGCTGTTCTTGAGTAACAAACATCCATCCATCCAAACTTTCGCATTTATAATATTAATGGGAAATGCATTTATTTATCACTCATAAATAATCGAAAACTCCACTCACGGCGCTGTTCGCGATAAAAAATATGAAAGGTTTAAATTCAGGATACATATACATAGGTACGTTAAGTTTTTATAGCGTGAAAAACTACAAACATACTTCTTTTTCGAATTTATAATATTAGTGTTCAGTTCTCCCATTCGAAAATAATAAACATAAATATGTAAAAATAGTGATCGATATTTTGCACTCTCAAAGGACGCCATTAAACATTGTACGCATTATTAATGTAATATCCGATATAACGAAGGCACTTATCAGAACAGGTATCATCTAAATTGATTTTATTTTATCTTCCATTATATCGGCGTCTGAAGAGGATCGGCAAGGAAGAGATCGATCGTGTAAATATCACTTGCGAGTTTAGTTAGCTATAGACCCCGCCTACGTAATGCCTGTATAAATTGCGATTTGTTATGCACTGCGGCGACAGAGACGGCAGGTGGCCCTTTTAATAGCTAGCTAAAGGTCTTTCTACGTGTACTAAGACATTTTTATTTGGTTTCCTTACACATATATTCTTTTAAAGCACCATTATATTACCAATCCGGTGGGATAAGTAGGTGTTTAGTTAACACATTGACACCTGTCTCTACAGTGATTGATAGTTTTGCTTTTTATTTACTCTTATATGTAACTCTTCGACGTTTTTGTAATTCTAATGTGAGAAAACATTATTAGTAGCATGTCAATATAATAGGTACAAGATGAAAAGTAATATGTTATCTATGCTATAATATTATAGAGGCAGTGTTTGTTCGTTTGAAAGCGCTTATCTCAGGAACTACTAATGCGATTTGAAAATGTATTTTTGTATTAGATAGCATGTTTATTGAAGAAGGCTAGGCTATATACCATATAATATATAGTCTATCTATTCCATACTAACAGTTCAAGCGTACCTAGGAACGAACCGAGCAAAGTGAGGATGAATCCTCATTAAACGAATAGATAAACTACAACTTGCATTCTTAAAAAACAGCTTGCCTCAATCTTCTTTCATAGACTCCATATTTATTGATGTTTTCAAAGCAACCTATATTTTATGAGGTAGATTGTCTCTGGCCAATGGAAACTAGTTTAGAATATTGTTCAATGTATAACTAAATAATCCATTTTATTTATTGGATATTTATTCGTCTATTGGTGGAGGGATGTAGGCGTGGCTCATTTCCACTGAAGTACAGAAAAGGTACCATTTTGTAAGCGATGTCGATACCTGTCACTAGCAACTTTACTACCTCCTACTTGTTACAGCAATATCTTTTAGTACTACGTCGAATAAGATTTGCTCCAGAATTTATATTGACAAATCGTATTTAATGTTTATGCTTAAAAGAAAACTTTTAAATGAACAAATTTTAGCTACGTAACAGAAATAATAAAATGATAAATCATTTAGAATTATTAGTTTCAAAATCTACTCTGTTTTTATTTAAGCGATGTTTAATTAAGTATATTTTTTTTATAATAATTTATATCTCAAAAAGCCAGGAAGTTCCATATTATAGGAATAAATATCGTGTATAAAAAGCTAAAGGAATATATGCATGAATGAAAAGAGAAATTTTATTCGAGATGTGGCATCTTACTCGCTGTTATGATTTATATTGTGTTAGCCTCCATGTTTGGAGTCGTTCCGGATCCACTTGCTGATTTAATGCTATTGTTTGTTCTTGCTACTTTATTAGCATAAAACCACGAACAAAGCTATTGTCTTGAGATTGTTAATAAATATTCTAATCAATTCATTATTGATTCAGTTTTAATATAATGTTGTCTTTCAGTGCTCCTCTATTTTGATAATATTATGCGCCTATTGTTCGATATGCTTTCTCGTTAAATAACGTATTGAATATATCAATCTGTTAATAAACCATCGGTGGTATATATTCAGCCTTTTTTTAACGTCCCACTGCTGGGCACGGACCTCTTGCGAGGGGGATCAGGCCATAGTCTACCACGCTGGCCAATTGCGGTTGGCGGACTTCACATGTCTTTCGATAATTTGCTAGAGTCTCTCAGACATGCAGGTTTCCTGACGATATTTTCCTTCACCGTAAGACAAATAGTTTCTAATCATGTTGGAAAATGATACGTACATGAAAATATCAGCGGTGCGAGACCCGGGATTTGAACCCGCTTCACTCGGTTTTCTAAGCGAGCGCGATACCAATGGGCTACATCTTTCTTATCGGTTATTGCCATTGGTGGTAAAGCAACTAAATACTCTTGTTATTAAAATAAATTAGCATCATAAATTATTTGCTGAGCTATTAGAAAACTTGTCATATAATCGCTTCTAGTTACATTACTAAGTTACGGAATAGCAAACGAGACACTAACATCTGAATGGTTAACTGTAAATGATTACGCCAGGCTGTTCTGTATTCTGAATGAGAAGCCCAAATACATATATTTGTACGTTACTTCAGCAAACGAGCTTTACTTAATCACTGAAATTGTCTTACTATTGCTAACTAAATGTCTATTTCAAAACAAATGTCCCAATACTATTAGAAAATAGAAATCAGTTCCAAGGAACATATTTATTCTAGCCGGCATCAAGATTTTTAGATAAACGAAGCTGTTTTTAAAGCTTGACCTTCTAATTTTTAATCGATTGTTAAATATTAGTCAATATCATGCCATTAATATTTACAACAACTATCCTTTTAAGACTATTAATTTATTATTTATTTTAATAGCGTTTTTCATTTTATTTTGACGACACGTTTGGCTCAGTTTGTAGTGAGCCTATTTGCTGTGCCAGCGGTCGCGGGTTTGAGTCTCGGTGGAGTATTCATTTGTTTGATGAGCAGGAATGTTTGTACTCCAGTCATGGGTGTTTATATTTATAATATGTATATTTTATATATTTAAAGTTATATATGTGTAGTGTATCAACTATCTGGTATCCATAACACAAGCCTCGTAGCTTACCATGGAACTAGATGGTGCTGTGTGTAATTAATGTCGCAACATATTTATTTCAATATCAATATGTATGAATATTTCTCTATGGCTCATTTGAATTATTTAAGTGCACTTACTTGATGAAAATTAATTACCCACTCCCTACAATTATTTCTAATTACAAGGTTAGTAATTGTGATTTTACACATATTTAATGGACAATTTAGTTGAAGGGTTTATTTGCCTATGTGTAATTGTTTCTTATTAATTAGTTATAGTTAAAGCTTTTAATATGGCAACTAACCTACTTGTTTAATTGTGAGGTAATTCGATTTTATTTATTTATTATTAAACTTATAAATTTTCACTATAATACCTGTACAAGTAATTGTATGTACATTTTAAAATCAATATTTATCATTATAATTTAAAAATTTTTTTAAATATATTCATATTTATTAATAAGTATAATAGTTTCGAGGATAATTGTTGGTTTTAAATTGCATAGACAAGTGAGTCTGAAAGCACTTAACTTTTCTTACTTTACTTTTACGTTTTTCAAATATGAACCAAGTCGGTGCCAGCCGATGCAAAGCAAATCTAATATACTCATATACCATATTACGTATTTACCTATTAGAATACATATTTACCTATCAGGCGTATTCATATATTAAAATATTGTAGGCTGGCACCGACTTGACGATTAGGTATCTATTCTAAATGAAAACCTCCGTTTAGTTATTTTTGACATTTTAGTGCCTGGAAGTCGGTTTTATTTTTTGTTAAAAAGTTTTTATTTTTCCATTTTTAGTGTAGACGTAATAAGCAGGTAATTTGTAAGAAGAAAGTTTTTTAATAACATATTCGATTAAGCAATTTATTTAAATAAATATTTATTGTTGATTTTTTTTAAAACCGCTCTACCGATTTTGATAAAATTTATATGGGACCACGTGGGAAGTATTATACCCTTTGAAACAAAAAAAAATCCAAATCGGTTCAGGCGTCTTCGAGTGATCGGTGAACATATATAAAAAAAAATAAAAAAAAGATTCCGACGAATTGATAGCCTCCTCCTTTTTGGAAGTCGGTTAAAAATGCATTTAGCACAATAATCTTTAACCTTTTTGTTGGAAACTGCGCCTGTGACCAATAAAATGAGAAGACAAAACTAAAAGTAAAAAAAAACAAGATTACTGCGTTTCACCAAGCAATTGTAGCAAATTATCCAACTTAACTTTATTATTTTTTGCTCGCAAATGTGATTTGGAACATGGCGCGTGACTTTTGTAACCGCGGCATTATCGTGCCGGGCCAATAGTGACCGACCTCGCCTTTGAACTAAAGAAATACTAGGCAATTTTGTATTGAAAACGAAATCGAAACTTGTCTCGACTTATGCACAGGTTCATACTTAGTGTTATTAAGCATTCTTCAAGAGAAATTATAGTTATTTTTTTTGTATTGTAGAATAATATTTTGTTTATCTTCTTCATTTTCTTCTAATAATTATGTTATATGAATTAATTAAAATATATTAACAAAATATTTATTGGAGGCAATATATATTTAAATCCAAATTCTGTAAGATTAAAAAATAATATTTTTAGCAATAAATTAAGAGTAAGCAGTATGATCATATGAATAGTACCTACTTTGCATATAAAGCTACTACCAACCTTCCCAAAACGGTGAGGCACGCAGTATACCACTTACGATTTCGTTACAAAGATTCTAATCTAAATAATTTAACCTACTAAAACGTATGGTTCTACATAGAAGGCTATCAGCTAAGCTATTTGGTTGATCGAACTTCAATAAGTGTTTCTTTGAATGAAATCTTTGCTTTTATCTATACTAATACTATAAAGAGGTAAAGTTTGTGACGTTGTAGGGGTAATCTCTGGATCTAATGAACCGATTCAGATGAAATTTTTCAAGAAGATAGTTTAAGACCCTGGGAAGGACATAGGTTAATTTTTTATTCCGCAAATCATCCCTTAAGGGGGTGAAAATGGGGATGAAAGTTTGTATTGGGAAGCAAGCTAGGGACGAACCCAAGTGAAGCGAGGGTGAGTCGCTAGTAGTATAAAAGCACTAACGTAAATTATACAATATATATACATGTATTTAGACGGACTATGTAACTGTAAAATAATTATAGATTCCTATGTAGTTTAATGCGACAGCATTAAGAAAAGTCTCGAGCAGGTTTGTATCATTAAAATAATCTCGAATCCTTCCACAGTGTATCATTAGAACATCGAGTGTAATGAAATTAGAAATTCTAGAGTACATAGCCTAGAGACATTCAAAATATTCTATAATCTTTATATATATAATTCTTCTGTGAGTGTGTATGTCACTGAACTTCTCTCAAACGACTGGATCGATTTTGATGAAATTTTTTGTGTGTGTGATTAAGGGGATCTGGGAATGGTTTAGATTCACAATTTGAATAATAATTTTCATCAAAAAAATTATTAAAAAAAGTTTGAAATTTTCAAATTAAAGACGTGTAGACAGGACAACGTCTGTCGGGTCCGCTAGTATACTATAATAATTAATAGATATACTTGCGAGTGGTTTTAATATTAATGAAAGTTTATTAGCTTTATTTATTAGGCGTGAACATTTAGTTCAGTTTGTGTATTTCTACTTGTTAAAATGGTTTTTAACCTACGTGATGTCTGTCTTGCTTATATCTACCGGGATAGTTTATTACATCACGAACAGGTACTAAAAGCTGTCTGGCAACTCGATACATTTTCCACGTATAATGATACCATTTGAATTGAGACCAAACCTTTTAGTTAAATATATAATTAAGGCACTTTATTAACGAATTAATGTTATCAAAAGATAAGCAATATTAAGCAATTAGTAAAACAAACGAATTAAATAGAGTAATAAATAAGGTTCGTAAAGGTTTTATAATTTTTAGAGTAAATTTATCTTATAGTTTATTATAAGATAATGTCACTCTAGAAATTTTTCTTTAAAAAAGTGTCTGCTTGCATAGTATCATTAGAATTTACATATTGCATATCATTATCATTTTCGATTATCAACTCTTTAATTAGGTACTCTATTTCTCAAACTCTATCCATTAACATAGTTGTTATGAGTTATGACTACTTTTACAATCATCTAAAATACCAAATTAAAAAAAAACCTAAGTATAACGAATCCCGTTACGAGTAAGATATAAAACTAAACAAAAGCTATGTTTAGTTTTTCTTAGATACCAGTTATATTACAATTCATATGAACTCATATTCTAAAAGCAACACATTGACCCATTCAACCCATTCAATGATGTCTATCAACCATTCCTTTGAAATAGAATCTAGCGGCTTTCAAATACCCGCTAACATCGTGACGACAGTGTCCCGATAACGGAGATGCCGGGTCCTTATTAGATTGAACCCACGTATCATGTGCCATCCTTTACAGCTTGTCTTAGATTACTGCCTAGAAAACCAGTTAAAATTATTCTAAAGCTAATTTGCAATATAAGCTCCCAATGAATATAAATGTTGTGTATAAATTAAAAATTTATAATTAACCACTAACTTGTAGATGATGATGGCTATTAAAATACTAATTAGCTATGTTTGTTAATATACGATATAAATATCCACTAACCTTATGTACTTAGTAAATTATAAACCAATAAAACGAAGGATATTTAAAGTCAATAACAGATATCAAATACTCATAATTTAATTTTAAAGTTATATGTTATCCCTTTTTAACGTCCCACTGCTGGGCACGGGCCTCTCTTCATTCAGTACGAGGGGGATCAGGCCATAGTCCACCACGCTGGCCAATTGCGGGTTGGCGGACTTCACATGTCTTTCGAAAACTTGCTAGGTTCTCTCAGACATGCAGGTTTCCTCACGATGTTTTCCTTCACCGTTAAGTGGTAATCAAGTGGTAATCATGTTGGAAATGATTCGCATATTAAAATATCAGAGGTGCGAGTCCCGGGATTTGAACTCGCTTCACTCGGTTTCCTGTTTTTGGCTACCACTGCATCTTTTTACGTTACTTTACTTTTAAAAGTTATATGTTATTTATATATTCCTTTATTTGTACCTTATTAGCTTATATCTGTAATAAATACTAGGACAGTTGGAAAATATTATATGTAGATATATATATAGCAAGGAATTTGTTTTCTGTAAAGTTAGATTTATTAAACTTGATCTGCGCATTTCTATGCAGGTGATATGGATGTCTGGTTGATTTTCTATGGCTTTTAAATGTCACTAGGGCTCGAGTCGTCGTGTTATACTGAAAGCGATGAGAAAGAGCCGCCTATCAGAGATGACATTTGCTGTATTTTATTGCGACGAAGATGCTCTTACATAAAATTATAAAAGTAAAGAAATATATTTAAATATAAACATTAGATGTCATGATTATTATTTATTTGGCCACGTCTTTTCTTTTGGCGGGTAAAACGTTTTGAATGTTTAAAACACCTGAATATTAGTAATATTAATTGTATTAAAAGCATTAATATCTGTTTTCAAGTTAATGTTACCAGAAAAAAAATCATTCAAGTTTTTCACCTTCTCTCCACACTTAGGGCTAGCAAACATATTCTAAAAGCAATAAAACACATTATAAAGAATTATCAAAGATCCTTTTAGAAGAGATTTAAACAAAATATTTCTTAGAGGGATATGTAATCTACTCAAAAAAATATATTTTTTTCCAAATTTCAAAATTTTTAATATTGTTTGTCAGTCATTCCTGGCACCGTTTTATAGATCTAGGTAGATACTTATTTTTAGGAGATTTTACTATGTTTTTGAACTTAAAAATTTTATCATTTCCAGCTATTTTATTGGTCATATACCCGTTAAATAATAGTTTTATTATGAGATATATAGAAAAGCTAAGAATTCCACGTAACTTTAAATTACCCAATGTTAGCTACCTACTGCATATTAAGTCAATCCATTTTTCCTTAATCATTACTCTTATGTTATTAAATCATTTGAAGTTAGATATTAGATGAATTTGTGTTTGATATTATCACATATCACACGAGGCAGCTTAAAATACCAACTTACTTCACATATGGCGTACAAAATTTAATGAGCGTCATACAAAATGTTACGTACATATATAAATTATGCCGTATTTATGTTCTCGTATTTACTATCACGTTTATATTACGTTGCATTATTCAATAGAAGTAAATTATGGTAAGTGACTTCAATACGAGCTTGAAGTTCAAGCTTTATTACTTGGAAGAGATCGTCAAATAAGTGACAAATTGCTTCACCAAATCTATCAATTAGAGAGATGCTAGTTAATGGCTAATATGTAATTAAATATTTTATTTATAGCAATGATAATGTTTAAAATTTAAAAGTAACGCGGTTTAGGCAAAAGTGAGTGGCTTAAACAGTTAAAATCGAACGACTATATAATATAAATGTAAAAGTTTTGTATGTTTTTGTGCATGTTTGTTATTTTTTGATGCTGAAATAGCTGAACGGATTTTGATAACATTTAGTACAATTAGTCTATGACGTAGAGTAACATATACTGTAGTGTGGCTCACGGTATCCACTAAAGACCTATTATGTCAGTAATAAACAGGACTTGGAACATAAAGGTCGTCTCATTTAATAACATCATTACAATATATATATATATATATATATATATATATATATATATATATATATATATATATATATATATATATATAACTATGTAAGGGTAAGTCGCTAGACTAGAGATATGCCTCTTATAAAGTTTAAACGAAGCTTATGTAATCACGTAGAAAGCAATAGCGAATAGATTTTAATTTGTATGGTTCTATGAATTTAAATTGACGCTTCTTAATGTTTTTAATTGATAGTTTTATTGACACTCGAAGTAATTTAATGTGGAAGTTAAGTGTGCTAACTGCGAAATAGTTGAGGCGTTATCGTAATTATGATTTTTATGTGAGTATTTAATTTAGATTGATATCAGTATGAATTTAGTTGATATATTTAAAAGTTATATCATTCTTATCAATTTTCCTATTGATAAGTTTAAAGCGTGACAGTAAAGTATATTTTGTCAATTTTTATGTTTACAGGAATAAAATCCTAGTAATTTATGCA
The DNA here is from genome assembly GCA_947093115.1 of Brenthis daphne. Taxonomy (NCBI): domain Eukaryota; kingdom Metazoa; phylum Arthropoda; class Insecta; order Lepidoptera; family Nymphalidae; genus Brenthis; species Brenthis daphne. The sequence goes on from OX352475.1 coordinate 26,003,003, forward strand.
ATATACAATTGTCAGTTTGTAAAATTGAAATAACACTAGAGCCTCACGAAATGCCAATAACATTTTACTATAGCGCTTGAGTTAGGCAGATGATGTTATTAATAAAATCGTGGGATACCACGTTCATGATGTAAAAGCTACGAGTATAGATACTTATAATTCTGAAGTAAATTGTAAAGTGAATGGCCCATTATTTTTAGCTTTAACCATGTCATGGGTGATACTTGTAAGTTCTGCATGCATTTTATAAAAGCTTACATATAGTCATACTATCGACTCATTCTCGCTCCGCTCAGGTTCGTCCCTACTTACGTTTTAACAATTAGTATAGATTTCTCAGAGATGAGATATTTTCCCACAATAAAAAATATCCTTTATGTTGACACGGATCAACAGCTATCATCATACCAAATTTCATCAAAATCCCTTCAGTGGTTTGTCCGTGATGCGGTCACAGACAGACAGACAGACAAACAGGCAAGAATTCTAAAAACTATAGATTCGGCCTCTGTATCGATAATAATGTTTATTTCAATACGATTTTCCAATAAATATTTAATGTACGTACTACGATTAAGTACCTACTAAGTACTTTGCTTGAAAAACTAAGTAAAGCGGGTTCAAGTAACGGGTCTCGCACCAATGATATTTTTACGTGCGAATAATTTTCATCACGATCACCACTAGCTAATCTGGTAAAAGAAAACATCGTGAAGAAGCCTGCCTGTCTGAAAGAACCTAGCAATTTTTCGATGTACACGTGAAGTCAACAAACTCGCACTTAGCCAGCGTGGTAAATTAGTCTGATCCTGTAGCATAGAAGGGATGCCCGTGTGCAACGTGTAAATGAGACGTTGAAAAAGGAATGAATAGGATAGATAATGTCATTTTTAACTACATACTAAGAATAATTAAAATAAATACGTAAAATACCATAGATTTTGTTACTCTGCCACCATACCATAAATTTTAGTAGCCACTTAATTTTAAAGAAGGAATTAGATTAAAGAAATTAAATAAAAAGAAAATAAGTAAGGAAGTCGAATCGCTCAAATTCTATTACGAAATTCAAAGCTCGCATGAGACCTATAATTACCTTAATTGTGGGGAAATGGTATTTTAACTTTACTTAAGTGTGTTGGATGAATGCGGTAAGCTCGTTTCCATTTATCACATTTTTGTTAATAAAGTTAATGGCTAATAGCTGGTTTTACGATTTCGTACATGCGACGATGGAATACTCGTAGTTTTTTTCGAAGCCGTAGCTTATTTTCTCAGAATCTACTGCTAAAAACTATGACGTTGACAGCCTAGATTTTGGTGCTTACTTAGAAAAAAAATTTTTTATATGATGTCCTAAAATTTACATAATGAAGAACTGTGTAATGGTTACTGCTGATTCTAGTTTTCATAAATCTCTATTTACTATCTGTTCTTTATAACTTTATTGTTTGAATTTTAATTGAAGTACTAGTTAAAAAATATTTTTTAACTAGCAACCTAATATAAAATCAATTTATAAATATTAATTCTATTGTGTAGTATTCATATGGGTACACTAGGGGCTCAACCTCGCTTCGCTCGGGTTCGTCTCTAGGAAGACAAAAACAAACCTATCCCACGGTAACCGTACATTTTTCCTGTATAAAAAGTAGTCTATGTGCTATTCCAGTCTATAATCTATCTCTGTGCCAAATTGCATCCAGATCCGTTTAGCCGTTCTGGCGTGAAAGAGTAACAAACATACATCCATACATCCATCTAATCATCTAATTTATAATATTAGTATAGATAGATATATGTATAATAATAACTAAGATACGATAGATTAATTTACAATATTAAATCTCAGGATTTCTTATTTTGTAATTTTTAGTGTCTAGATGCTAATGAAAAATTTATTCATTAACATCAAGGCTTGTCTTTATTTTGATTATTGAAAGTGCTGTATATTTAGTAATACTACCTCGATGGTCTAGTGTAGTAGTTATTAAACAATAGTGAAATCCTAGGTGCGAGTCCCGGGTCAGGCTAAATTAGTGAATGGTTTTATCTATCTCAAAATACTTAGTAATAGCCCGGTGTATACACCGATAACTTTCAAACTCCGTGCTTTATTACACGTTAAGCTGTCGGCCCTGCGTCACGGTTCACGTAGAGTTGTCCTATCGAGATATGATGTTGACCACCGTGAACAAAATCGGTCAAAGGATGTTTTTAATGATCCATAAACTGCAAATTGCTTGATTGACTAAATTGTTCGTAAAAAAATAAAAACCGACTTCAAACAAAAGCACTAAAAAGTAAAAAATAACTGATTGGTAGTTTTCATTTACTATACATACCTAATCAAATATTTTCGAAGTCGGTGTGCTTCGCTTTGTATGGGCTGGCACCGATTTCGAAGGTATGTATTTAATAGGTAGGCTTTAATTACTTAGCCAAAGCACACCGACTTCGAAAATATTTGATTAGGTATGTATAGTAAATGAAAACTACCAATCAGTTATTTTTTACTTTTTAGTGCTTTTGTTTGAAGTCGGTTTTTATTTTTTTGTTAAAAATTTTTTATTTTTCCCTTTTTAGTGTAGACAGTAGTAGCAAAGTACGAATTCTAAAGTGTTAGGCTTGTCGAATCAAACAAAATAAGCCCAAACTCAAAGTATCTACTATTAGCCGTTGAAAAGTTCCACCTATCCACCTTCTGGCCTTACCATCAAATCAGGTCAACAATATCGAACCATTGTACTATCAACGGAAATAGAAACACTTGCAAAGTTTCAAGTCAATATGACAATTAGAAGTAGGTTAAATTCATTATTAGCTATTTTTCCACCCTTAGGGGTGGTATTTTTTTTTGAAATTTAAATGGGACCAATCTGGAAGTATACTCTTTCAAACAAAACAAAAATTGTCCAAATCGGTTAATAAATGACGAAGTTCTGAGGTAACAAACATAAAAAAAAAAAAAAAAAAATACAGTCGAATTGAGAACCTCCTCCTTTTTGAAGTCGGTTGACAAAACATAGAAATTTATTAAAATTCGAAATCTATGACTCATACATTTATGTATGTACGTATATCACGAATTCATATAGCAAAATAACTATTAACATAGCCTGTTTTTATTAATGTGAGACAGTTTACCTAACAACCTGTTCATATTTATTCAACTGATTACTGATTGTGTCACACCCATCCACCTACGCGTTAACGAAAGTAGTATAGAGTGCAATATTATGTTCAATTTTTCTGTCCATATTCTTTGTCAACGTTGATTTAACTTATTGACTAAGACATACGTAATTGAAATTATACCGCTATCATATTGCTATAACTAAAGGAAATTATTGTTTCCTTTTTGTATTGGAATGTGTGTCTGAAAATTATGAAAAAATCTTTAAGTCAAATTATTATAAATATTTATGACGACGCATTTGGCTCAGTTTGTAGTGACCCTACTTGCTGTACCAGCGGTCGCCGGTTTGAGTCCCGCTGGGGGCATTCATTTGTGTGATTAGCACGTATGTTTGTACTCCAGTCATGGGAGTTTATATTTATAATATGTATGTATTTATAGTTATATGTGTATAGTGTATCAACTATCAGGTATCCATAACACAAGCTTACCATGGAACTAAATGGTGCTGTGTAATGTCCTAACATATTTATTTCCTTTCCGTGACTCTACATGTTGTTGGTCAGCAGCATTTACAAGCACCTGCATGATTACCAAATTATTCCGAGTAAATGAGTCATCGGAAATTTGATACACTAAGATCCGAAGTAAAATCATCCTTCACCTTTTCACATTTGCTTACCGGATGTTTGTTTAATAGTAAATGTATGATATGTATTAAAAGATGCTAATTATATTACTACTTATTAAATTAATTACATAATTCAAATAACTTGTTTTGCCTATTTAATCTATACTAATATTATAAAGAGGTAAAGTTTGTGAGTTTGTGACGTTGTAGGGGGTAATCTCTGGATCTACTAAACCGATTTAGATGAAATTTGGTAAGAAGACAGTTTGAGACTCTGGAAATGATATAGGTTTTTATCCCGGAAATCATCCCTTAAGGGGGTGAAAATGGGCATGAAAGTTTGTATGGGGAATCAACCTAGGGATGAACCCGAGCGAAGCGAGGGTGAGTCGCTTGTATTAATATAAAACAGTTCAATATGCTTCTTATTCAGTATTATTTACTATTATTACTATCGATATGTTACATATATTTTAATATTCATTAAATTGTCTAAGAAACACTTTTTTGCGTAATGACAAGTTATAACGTGTATAATTAGTGTTATTTAATCTTAATTGAATTCATAAGAGCTTCATATCATTTCTCGTCTGCTCTCTGTTCCGAGAGGATACCGGTTCCCACACCCACTTCTGCCTACGCAGACTTGTCCGTTGACATCATTTTATGCAAGGGTTGTTTATGCTTCGCTTTATTTGATCGCTGTCTATATACGGCTTTACACTTGCCATTTGCCTTTTATATGTAACTTATCGCATGATTTAGGTTTATGGTAATCGATAAACAAAAATCGATAACGGTCTCTACAGTTCTCTTTGAAATACAAACAAATGTATTCATTCCAATTTCCTTTTCTTGTTGTAAAGTAAGTCAAAGCTTATCGCATTATTATATTTGACTGGTCAACAATTAAAAACTGGCTGATGTAAATTATTTAAAGCATTAAAACTTTTGAATACTACTCTTCGTACTTGTCATAAAAAGTATAATTACTATGCTCCTACTATAGTAGAAATAAAACATAATTAATATGATACAATTTAGCATTGAGGAAATAAATAATAATATTATAATTAAGTCAGATATTATTTTATTCGACCAAGGCCTGCAGTCAAAACTACTTTTGACCAATCTCTTTAGTCAAAAGTAGTTTTCACTAAATTATTTTGACTGCAACATATATATTTGAGAAATCTGTTATATTTCATGTTAAGCACTATAGGTACTTGACTGAGCTTGTATAAACCAGTTCATATTTATTTCACTGAATTTGAAATATATACGACACTCACTACCGAATAGCTTACACATTAAAATTCCTTTTATTTATTTATCAAATAAATAGAATGCACGAACAATACCCTGCGTCCATATAAATATATAATTGGTTGCTAATTACCGAGCCACTATTGTTTCGGATGATTCTCACAATTGCTATTGTGGTTAGACAATGTTGGGAGCTGACCTCAGCGTGATGCAATGCCTTTTTATCCGGCTAAGAAAGCGATCTGATCTTTAGTGTATCGCCGAGGTTTTTCATTTGAAGGTAATGCGCCCTTCAGCTTAACGACATTGCAGTGTTCTAAAATATTATTACATTATTAAATCTTTATAAAAGTTACTATAGCTACTCACCCTCGCTTCGCTCGAGTTCGTCCTTACCTTGCTTCCCAATACAAACGTTTATCCCTATTTTCCCTTCCTTAAAGGATAATTTCTGGGATAAAAAGTATCCTATGTCCTTCCAAGGTTCTCAAACTATCGTCTTACCATATTTCATCTAAATCGGTTCAGCAGATCCAGAGATTACCACCCCCTACAACCTCACAAACTCACAAACTACCTCTTTATAATATTAGTATAGATTGTCCTTTCATATATGTAATATTATTGATAATTTAGTGTATGTAAAACAAATTACTTAAGCTTTTTTAGATTTGTTATTAAACGTTTGTTTCTTTTCAGATAGAATGGGCGCGTGAAATGGGGAACGCCAAGAACAGGGGTTTATAATTGTTGCGTGAGTATCAATTTTATTTTATTTAACTGGTAATGATTATCTCTGATTTTTATTATCGTACATTTAAAATTTTTTGTATTTGCAAAGTAAACTACCTACGTTATAGGTATAGATAATAAGTTAATGTAAGTAAGAATATTGCAGTAAATATAATTTAATTATGTTACCTTATACGTATACAGCTTAAAAACTTAATACGGCTTTATTAAATAGAATAAACATAATTCCTGACAGTATTTAAAGGTAGGATAGTATATTTAAAGGTAGGATTGAGTTGACATTTCTGTAAAATTACTTGATGACTCTTTTGCCAGTTTTCTTACGTACATTGATGTTGTTAGTTAATAAATTAGTTTAAACGGTCATGTTTTTGACCTACTTTAAGAGAAGAGAAGTGGTTCAATCCATTATGGTATAATTGTATGATAATTCATGATGATAATTGTGAATCGATTTTTATAATTCGTTTTTAATGAATAAGTTTTACGTTATGGGTATGTATAAATTAAAAAAATTGCTGCTAACGCTGCAACAGTTACTTTAAATCTTAAAGGTTTTTGTAAAATCATAATATTGAATAATAATAATATCTAGTAATATTATAAAGAGGTAAAGCTTGTAAGTTTGTGAGTTTGCTTGTAGGAAGTAATCTCTGGAACTACTGAACCTATTTAGATAAAATTTGGTAAGAAGATAGTTTGAGATGATGGGAAGGACATAGGATAGTTTTTATCCCGGAAATCACTCCTTAAGTGGATAAGAGTTTGTATGGGAAATCTACCAAAATACATCACTGGAATATAATAACATATAACCATTTTGAGATTTTCGTACTTTAAGTATGAAAACGGAATCCTGATAGAATAGAACCACTTATCTATCTATTTTTTTATTCGAATATACTCACAGGAAATAGTTTTTGGTTCCTACATAATATACTCGGCGATTTTGTCAAAAATATATAAAGAAAGTTTCTAAAACGCTAATGAAAGGCTTTAATTTCCCATAACATTCACCTTCTTTTACGGAGTGCCGATTTGCATATGATTTTTTTAATGAATTTTAAATTAATTTATTATTTAAATTATTTATCAAATATTAAAAAAATAGTGATAAAAACAATTTCTCTAAACTCTAAAGCTTGCGCAACGTTACTTGATTAGCCCATATTAAATTAGACGTGTAGCAGCTTTGGTTTATCAAGATCTTAATCGATTTATGCAAATTGATTTTGCATGTCGTAATAAGAATAAAATGAATTTCTCCTTTTGAGAGAACTAACATAAAATTTATAATTAATTTTACTTAATATGTAATAAACGATATCAACGAAAAAATGTTATAAAAATTGTAAAAAAAATGTTATTGCTTATATTTTTAACTGATAAAATACTCGATTTCAACGCTTTTTTTACCTCGCTTCGCTCAGTGCTATAGGTACTTAAATAGTAGCTTATATGTTATATAGGTCATAATCTATATGTACTTAATTTTATCCAAATCCGTCCACCTGTTTCGTCGTGAAGGAGTAACAAATATACACACATTCACTTTAGCATTTATTGTAAGAAATATTTTTTTTGGGGTGGACCACCCTTACCATTTAGGGGTATGAAAAATACTTTACAGACCTACTGAATATACACACATCATAAGATTATATATATTTATATTTCTGACAAAATAGAAATGTCGTGTAATTTTGAAATAACCTATTACTTTTCTTAGTGATGATATTGGCACTCGTGATATCAACAGCAGTTTTTATTGTAATTGCATACAAGCATTCATTGCAAACCGTAATTAAAATACATGTAAAATATCAAAATCTATTTTGGTTTTAAACACCTCTTAAAGTAAAACTAATAAACCTGTGGTTGATTGGTAATTTCAATCCACGATTTATGGTTAACTTTCTCTGTAACTCGGAAATATTTCATTAGATTGTGGTAGCATCATATTACATTACCTAATAGCATTCTCTTGAAATTAGTACTATCAGTATCAATATTTCATATACCTATAGGTATTCGTAAAATAATTATTATTTAACTAAAAAGATGCACTGACGAAATCACCTTATTAGTATTATTTGGAGTGGTTTTTTTAAATTCATTAAACTCTGGAGATATAGACACTGTCCACTTAAAAATCAATTATTACAATCGGTTCAAAATATATGAAGAAAACCCTCAAAATTTGAAATGGGTAAATAATATTTTCCTTAATAAATAGCAATCTATATAGGTACCTAGATAGTAGATGTATAAAACAAAGTCTGGTTTGTTACAACACTTATAACTCGAGAACGGCTGGACCGATTTTTATGATATTTGTTTTGTCGAATTTGTCTTCACCCCGAATAGCAGATTAACTGTTAATACATAGGAAAAGCACACGAAAAAAATATAAAAAAAAAATATTCCATAATATGCGCCAAAACGTACCTAGGGACGAAACTGAGCGAAGCGAGGGTGAGTCGCTAGTGAAACTAAACAAATATCTATAAAGTTATTAAATTCTTATTTATGAACTTATTCTACTGAACAAATATTTTATCAATGTAATATAGTAGCAACATAATGCCAGACATGCAATAAGCATAAGAAGTAGGTACCTAAGTTTATTTATATTATTCGTGCTCTGTGACATAAAACTACGGTTATATTGACAAGTTGTCCTAAATAAACGAAATATTATTTCATTGCGATATATAATTTTAAATTATCTGTGTATTGAGTAATTATTATTTATTACATTTGACGACACGTTTGGCTCAGTTTGTAGTGACCCTACTTGCTGCGCCAGCGGTCGCGGGTTCGAGTCCCGCTGGGGGTATTCATTTGTGTGATGAGCACGAATGTTTGTACTCCAGTCATGGGTGTTTATATTTATAATATGTATGTATTTAAAGTTATATGTATATGTATAATGTACCAACTATCTGGTATCCATAACACAAGCCTCGTAGCTTACCATGGAACTAGATGGTATTGTGTGTTAACGTCCTGACATATTATAGGTAATTAGTACCTGGGCGACTGAGCTTTGCTCGGCAGCTGGCGTTTATCGTAAAATATAGGAAAAACAGCATTTTTCAGGAAAAACACCTATGTAAATAGATAAACTTAAAAAGCAAATTATATATAAATATAAAATTTGATCCAAATCGTTAGTCGTTTCCAAGATACATAAAAAAAATTATATATACCTACAGATTTACAAGAATTGTTCATTTAATATTATAAAAGAAGCTACTCGTAATTTTTAACTCTTTTTTAAGTCAAACTTCTTTAGAATGGTTGTGATTTGAAACTCGATGAAACAAAAATGCGTCAGAACAAAGAGACAAACACATAAATATATAGGATTGAGCTGGCGAGAGAATGAGATAGAATACATAACACATTTATATTCTATAGATAATATATCTCATCTGGCTCCGGTATTAAGGACGAATTGTAATATTTACGTGCAATAGATTTGGAGAAAATAAGGTGTAAATTGTAAGTCATGGAAGTGACCCTGTAAGGGGTTGGCTATTTCTTTTCGAATAAAAGAACTCTAAGAACAACCTCTTATGATCTCGTAACTATTTCTTAGGCATGCCAAATACCAGCTCTAATGAATGTCAATTAATGTTTGTAAAATAAAGTACAACTTTTGATCCTATAGAACATACATAATATATGTACTTATAATTAATAATATATGTACGACCAAGTGCAAGGCAATTAAAAAAAATACTTGTAATAGGTAATAAACAAAAAACTTGCCTGTTTTAATACTTTACTATAATTCATTAAAAGAATAATCTGTCTAAAACAATGTAAGCTTAATTGTTTATAGCAACTTTAAAATCTTTTAAGAGATTCTAAATCAAATTGATCGTAAAACATTAGTATTGAAATCTAACCGCCTCTTTAATTATAGCTTTAACATTGGTACCCACTGATGAAAACTGATATTTTAGTAGTAGTAAGTATATTCAAACTAATATTGGGTGACGTAATTATACGCTATATCTATGCTAATAACTTCCTTTACAAGACTGTATGACATTCTTCAATATGGCTGGGACATGCTGTGCTAATAGCTTTTGTGTCCATAAGAAATCAGCTTTAGGCATATATTAATTATTACGTATCATGTTTATTTATATTGGGAACTAGCCGTGACTCAAAATAATACATAATATGTAAAAGCTTAGAACTTATATAAGTATAAAACAAGGTGTGTGTGTGTGTATTTATGTACGCATGTAAGAAGTTATACTTCTTTGGCGTAACAGAACAAAAGTAGCTAAAGATTTCATCCCGTATGCCACAACTCTCTGTTTGTAAAGGGAATGCAGCTAACTTCATCATGTCGCTTTTTGGCTGTCGGTGTGCGCGCATCGTAAAAATTTTACTCTTATAATTTTTTCCAAACGTACCAATATACCGTATAACTTCAAAAAGAAATCTTATTAGTATAAAAACAATAAAAAAAACAGAGTGTTACTAAATTAGGTTAACTGGTCATTTACCGTATAAAATTGAAATGAGGCGAAGGAACAGTCACGTCCGTTTGTTTGGAAGCAAGCCTATTTATCTTTCTCAACGATAACTCAATATTTAGTAAAGCATCTCATATTAAGCAATTTAGTCTCACGGAACGCTTCCATTAACTTGTTTTCGACACTAATATTTCGGTTCTTTTATTTTTATTACCAAATTTTATTACGATTTATAGCATTACATGCGTAATAGCTTTTATAATAATCGTTCAACTACTTTACGTCTGTTTATAAGCAGGCGTTAGGTTTCATTTTTTATTGCCAGATTAATGTCAATTATAATTTGTGTCTACTTTATAATAATTGTTATATGTTTTTTATATGTAGAAATGGATATTTCGTTCCGAAAAATAAACACTTCAAAATATTTAAAATAAAACTATCTGTTCGGTTTTTTTCGCGGGTTTATTTTGATTTTTAAAACGTCGGGAACCAAAAATCAAAATAAATCCGCGAAGAAATCCGAAAAGGTAAGTAGTTTTATTTAAAATATCAAATATTCGCGTAAATCTAAGAAAGTATTACTTCAAAATATACCGTAACCACCTTTTAGGTATAGAAGAAATGTATAAACGAAAATACATAAATAAATCATAACGGTAACCGTCATAAATACGATTCCGTCGGCTTTTTCAATATTTGTACAAAAACGTTTATGGAAACGTTGCGCACCTGTCGCTAAAACGTGTCTTTGCGACGCGACGGGTGGTAGGATGTAGCCATATTTAACTTTTTTAAGCTTTCCGTCTAATATAAATCATTTATTTGCATATGTAAGTAAATAAATTATGTTTAAGAGAAATACTTCAACAAGGATATTGAATTAGTGGAACAGTATAAAAATTAATTTATGAAATTTTGAAAATATTTGCTGTCATTAATATATTAATGTGTCGAATATTAGAGTAAACCAGCGAAAAATTGAAAATACTTCGAGTTTTATTCAATTTAATGTATATATGTTACACAAATTATAATTTAAAATAGTGTATGATTAAAAGAAAGTGGTAATAAAAGCTCTAGATTGAAAGTAATACAAAATTAGCCGTTGGATCACTATATACAGTATAATATTTATACTTAAAAATCAAGAATACGCAGTAGGTACACAATCTATCGACTATCAACATTACAGATAGACATACTAGGGCACGCTAAACATGGCCTTGCATTTCGACACTACGCCACATTCCTGCGCCTGCGCCGAATTAAACTTGTCTCCTACCTTTAAAGTTTACGTCCGACAGAACAAAGCGAAATCTGAAACATTATTTATTTATTATCGTAGACCTGTCATAAAGTGTAACTTATATTGAAATGTAAAAAAAATATTTGCTTATTTTACGATGTTATCCAAACAGTACCAAATAAAGAACGTTTTCAAACTCCAGTAGTCATAATACTGTATTTTCACTTAAGTCTCATAAATAAGTACACATTTTACTATTTACGATACGCACTATTGCCTTAAGACGTATTTAATCAAAGCCTTCTGTCATTCTAACATAGTGCGCAAACCGTGGCATCTCTTTGGCGAGCAATAATTTTGAACGGGCGCAGCAGGTTATGAATACGCTTGCGACCTCTTAAATATATCGTTATATCTACCATTTATCTTAACTAATGCTGATAATATATTTATTTCACAGATAGCATCCGGGATTACTTAACATAAATATACGTCTATACTATATAGGCTATCTGTCGGTCCTATATCAAATCTTTTAATCCTAATAAGTAATCGGTTGGAGTTTTTACACAATTTGTGTTGTTATTTGATAATGAAAAAAATGATTAAAATATTTATGTAATTATGTGTTAAATAATTATATTTCAAAAGTATTAACTACGATACGTTATGTTTGTTTATAAACCGTTCGATTTAATTATACTAATAGACAATAAATTGATTTTGTATTATTATAAAAAAGGGGATATTTGTGATTGAAGAAGATATTTGATTTTTGAACTATTTTTTGGAGAACAAAAGTTCAATATTCAAACTTGAATTGTTAAAATAAAACTATAATAAAATAGTAAGTGTTTATTGTTATAATTTGCTCAAGTAAAAAGTTTTTATATATTTATCGGCATATAAATAATTTTTCGTTCTATTATGTATTTATTGTATCTAGGCGTATTTTTTTACTTAAGTTATATAAGAAAAGAAAAGCAAGGAGACTTTCTTTCTTATAATTTTTATGCATAGGTATATGAATCTCGTATTTTAGAGTAGCTAATAAATACTAACGATTCAATATCAATTAAAATTTACTGACATCTAATATCAAAATCAATCGTTCGTAGAAAATGAATTTTGATTGAAGTTCATATAAGAATTTCGTAACAAAAAATCCTTTCAAATTATACATATAATATACTAGCGACTCAGTACGACTAGTTACGTTTTAACGTTTACTATAGATTTCTCTTTCCCGCAGTAAAAAGTAAACTATATGTTGACCCGGATAACCACCAGCTATCATCATACTAAATTTCATCAAAATCTGTCCAGTGGTTTTCTCGTGATGCGATCACAGACAGACAGACAAAAATTTTAAAAACTATAGATTCGGCCTGTGTACGATAATAATGACTATTTCATTAAAATTTTCCGAAAAATATGTACCTAATGTACAGATTCGACTCAGAATTTTATTATATGTATAGACGTATTTTTATTAAAGCTCTATACAAAACGTCTGTTCTGCACCCAGTACAATTATTTACGGTCACGACCTTTTATGCTATTTTATTTTATTGTAAAACTTTCACACAGAAGCCAACGGTCAATTTATCCGAGTCAGTTTTCACCAACTGCCGACGCCTACGACAAGGCAAAAGATATTATCGCAAATGTGGTAACCATTAATGCAGGTAGCTTTTTTATATTCATTTATTACAATATATGCCTGTGTTTCGTAATTGTCAGCGTCGTTTGGTCTTGTGGTTAGAGTTTGGCTGCAAATCATGAGGTCCTAAATTCGAGTCGTGCAAAAAGATCTATTAAGTTTTTCTATTATAAAATTCATAATGACTCAGACCCTAGAGTTGCAGAGTTGAGTATTTAACCCTTTTTAATGTCCCACTGCTAGGCACGGGCCACGAGGGGGATCAGGCCATAGTCCACCACGCTGGCCAAGAGCAGGTTGGCGGACTTCACATGTGTTTCAAAAATTTGCTAGGTTCTCTCAGACATGCAGGTTTTCTCACGATGTTTTGCTTCACCGTAAGACAAGTAGTAATCACGTTGGAAATGATTAGCACATAAAAATACCCTTATATATTCTAGGTCGTATCAGATTGTACTTCAAACGCTTCATAGACATGAAAGAATTAGAGTGCATTTGTGTTTGCGCAAACATTTATCGACTATAACATCTTCCGTGCAGATGACTAGTCTCATTGAAATTAGCCGCCGTAACGGTGAATCGGTTAGTAGGCTTTAATACAGCATCTTTGCTTGATTCCATTAAATATTCTTTATATGTGAAAATATATAATTATTCAAAATGACTGGTATTAAGATTGTCATACTCCGAAATCATCACAAATACAACTTTAAGTTTAAAGCTCAAACAGATTTAAACTTATAAATTTTAAACCTATCTTATCCTCATAAAGTACCTTAAGCCTAATTCAAATGCATGGAGCGCTTGAAAAATCATCACGTACCTCGTTAGCGTTTGCGTGTTGCGAGTCTTGTTCTCACGAAGACGAAATTGATATAAAAGTAATTCCGCCGGTAATTAATGATAAATGATTCTCCTAACTGCAGGAACCCAGTAATTATAATATGTATAATGCAAGTATGGAGAAGGGAAATGAAAGAGATCGAGATAAGTGTATTTTTAGCTTTGCTTAGAAATTATTTATTTATAAATTATACCATATATGTTTCGTTGATATTTAGTTTTGTGGTAAAAACTCAAATCGGGTGTTATGTAAATATTTAGTTGAAGTTATCATACAAATGTTCACGAGTCCACACTACACTCAATTAGGTCAATGCTATTAGCACTTCCGCAAGCCTCTCTGTAGAAAGCTAAAACAAATATTACATTGGTAAATAATAAACACTTGCTAATGAAGCCATCCGCAAATGCTTAGATATGAAATCTATGTACGGTCATTCTTTTTTGCTTTTGTCTTCACGCTTTTTGTTGCCTTTGTCCTTGCAGAAATATAAAAAAAAAAACAGAAATAGTATGTTGTTTGCCACCTTTTTTTCTAACCGGACTAAAACCAATATGTATTGTCACTACAAATACTCATCTCCATATTTTTTTTTATCAAACCGTGTTGGCCTGAGACTGAGTCAGATACTTGCTATTCTGCTATGGGAGTTTATTTTTACAGTACAAATATTTTATGTACTAGGGCTAAGATACGATTTTCATTATTTATTCATAGAGTTGTCACGTATAATGAAGATAAACTTGTAAAATAAATCAAATAAGCTATTCCTTTCACCGCAATAACATCGGCACTTCCTTAATTATGATATGTGGACTTTGTGGTATTCGCTAAAACTAGGGTTATTTATTAACTAACGTGGTCGTTACATCTTCATGCGGTAATGAAATAGAATTGAAGTATAATTCAATATGTTTCATTATATATTTTTGTAAATATTTTTTATTAAAACTGTAGGGGTGAAGTAACACTTTAGTGTTACTATTTAGTCCAAAGATTTAATTTAAATATAGCATCAGTTCTACGCAGTTCAAATTAATTTTCTTTGTATTCAGCCCTTTTTAACGTCCCACTGCTGGACACGGGCCTCCCTTCAATACGAGGGGGATCAGGCCATAGTCCACCACGCTGGCCAAGTGTGAGTTGGCGGACTTCACATGTCTTTTGAAAACTTGCTAAGTTTTCTCAGACATGCAGGCTTCCTCACGATGTTTTCCTTCACCGTAAAGCAAGTGGTACCACTGGGCTACCACTTTTTTTTTTTTTTTTTTCGCTGGGGAAACCCATGATGGGGACCCTGCCGCCGTCATGGGCAGGGTACTGTGAGACTCCTACTCACTAAAACCCACAGCGGAACCCTTCGCCGCAGTGCAATGGGGCGTGCAGGATCGCTTTCGCACTCACTGCAACACCCCTGCGGACGGCCCGTACCACGCGGGCCAACCTCGCCTAAATCAGGATGCCCTCGGTTCGCAGGGCATCCCGACCGCCCCGATGACGTGCAGGGGAGTCAACGAGAGACCCCCCCGCGGTAGCTCCTCTAGGGTGGCGGGAGAAGATGCGCATACCGGCGCCTCCTCCCCCCCAGCCGACGGCGACGAAGAGGGTCTGCTAAGGCGTTAACCTCGCGTTCCCTCTCCGCCGTCTCCTTCAGTGAGATGACGGTCTCACTGAAGGAGACCATCGCCGACCAGGACCTCGCGTCGCGTAGCATGGCCCCCACCACGCTTCGCAACGAAAGGTCTCCACCCACTACCGCCATCAGGGCATGGCGCTGGGGAGTCCATGCGGCGCATACCGCGAGAGTGTGGTGCGAGGTGTCCTCGGACGCACCACACTCGTGGCATACGGGCGACGGTTCCCGACGTGCAATCTGAAACAGATACTTACCGAAGCACCCGTGCCCGGTAAGCATCTGCGTCAGCCTGAACGTCAGGACGCCGTGTGGCCTCCTGACCCAGCGAGACAGGTACGGATGAATCGCACCCACCGTCGCCAGGCCAGCCGCCGGAGACTGGGCTACCACTGCCTTAATTTTTTTTAACAAGTATTAATTAAAATTCTATTTAAGAAATAAAGTGTTAAAATAAAAAAAGAATTCAATTGTTTTGCTTCAAGCACACGCAGACATTCGTATTACAGTTTTTTTTTAAATAATCAGCGGGTCCAAAGCTTAGTCTACGTTAAAATTCAAAGTAATTTAGGTTAGTTCTAAAGCATTATATATTTATTTATTTTATAATTACACATAATTAATCATATCAGTTATTTATTATATTCATGTTTGTGATATATTACGAGTGTTTACTTAATACGTACTTCAATGCTAGTGACAGCTTCATTTCAACAAGGCAATTAAATATATTATGCAATACAAAGTGATTGCATTATAGATCTCGCTACAAGCAGGCCCCCAGATAGTTTAGTTTTTTAAACTTTTTTATTAGTTTCACTATGTGTATAATGAAATCTTGAAAGCTGATATTAATCTATTTCTAAAATTACTTCTGGAAGTTAAATCCCATTAATATTATAAATGCGAAAGTTTAGATGGATGTTTGGTAATCACGCCAGAACGTCTGAACTGATCTGGATGTTTGGCACGGAGATAGATTATAGTCTGGAATAGCACTTAGGAATAGTAATACTTTTTATCCAGGAAAATGTATGGTTCCCGTGGAATAAATTTGTTTTTGTTTTTCACTAGAAACGAACCCGAGCAAAGTTAGAGTAAGTCGCTTCAGACAGCTTTAAATACAATTGTTTTTATTAAGTGCATATAATATAATATTGTGCATATTTCTTCGACTTTCTGACTTTGTTTGATTTATTATTTTATTATGTTTAGCCGTCTAGAATCAAACCGAAATGTAAAATTATAGAAATATATTTGCATTACAAGATGGATCTAACATAATAAATCAAACCTTTTCAGAAATTCCTATGTTCACTCATGCAAGATTTATACAATATTACTTTACATTTCCGCCTCTAAAGGTAATGCGTACTGAGATCAAATGCTCTTCGCGGATAATACATCGGCCATGTCCTTTCGAGGATGCTTAATCGATAGCACAGCTGGGGTTATTTAAAACGCTCGTATTGGCGTAGGTGCATCACTGAAACAATAAATTGCCATTGTAGGCCTAAGATTGTTGATAATTTTGACGTACTGCACTAGTGCATTCGAAGTTGTACTTAATATATTGATGCTTGCTAGATTGAATCACTTGTGCTTTTATAGCTGTTGTAAATTCTACTTGAACTACAAATACACGAAAACTATTTATGTAAGCTCTTTTATTTATCAAAAAGTCTATTTAAATTAGGTGATTGTATATTCCTTCACTAACGTAAATATTATAACAGGTATATTTTAAGATTTTTCTCTAAAACCCTCATCGGTTCACAACTTAGTAATGCAGATAATGCTCTTAAGCAATATCTGGGCTTATGGGTAAATATATATACGACTTAGAATGGATTTATTGCTTAAATTTTATATTAATAGCCATAAATAGACAGATTTACAAAACCATTGAATATTAAAAAGTGTTTTGAACATGCTCGTCGAATATATTTAACGTTGATCCTAAAGTTATGGTCGCATTAGAATTTATTATGGTGATCTCGCAAAACATCTGCCATAGAGATGCGTTTACAACAAAACAGAATCAATCAAGTACCGATACCGGTATCCTTGTATGTAAATGTGATTCCTCTGTTCTTTCATTTCGACTTATGTTATGCATTCAAACTTCCTACATTGGTATTCCAGTGTCAGTCACCTAATGTATTGAGGAGTAAGTAGAAGAGGCTATTTCTTATTTTGCACTTCGAAAACGTTCGGCATTTATTAAATCAATTATTGTATTTTAATTTTATTTTTGATTTCAAATGAATCAAACTACTGACTTGACGTCTATGTACTTTTTTTAAAGTGCGAAGAGTTTAAATATCACTTTATAAATAATTATCCTAGCTTTTTTTTGAAGTGTAAATAGAATCACTATTAATGTATTATCTATTTATCAAAAATAATATGAATTCGTTCAAAGTTGGGCTGTCCTCCTTTTTTAAAATGGTTTAAAATCATTGTTTTATATTAGTATATATTAATTTTAACAAGAAATGTTATTGTGCAGTAAAAATTTAAAACAAATCTAGAAGAGTTGGAAAATTAAATAAAAAAAAAACTAGTAGAATCCTTGAAAAGTTGACCTTTTAGATATGATATCATATTCTCAGTTTACAGTATAAAATTTCAGTTATACCTACTTACATATATGTAAGTTCAATGCTAAGCGAATATGCCTAGCGTAAACTATTAGTGATATCGATCGATTAGAGAAATCTCACAATATACTCGTATATATGTATGTATGTATGTATATCTAGGTAGGAAACAGGTAACATCAAATACTAAAGTCAAACATGTGGGTCTTCTTCTAATAATTTACAACTGGCTTTCTAATGCCGAGCCCTATTATGTATTTGATACATTGCCGTATTCGGACGTTAATGTTACGATATTTAACCTTATTAGATGAATGCTTGATGCTATAGCTATGTAAATAAGGCTGTAAAATTTGTCTTTCAGTATGTTTGATGAATGATTATTGCTTTCTCGTTTAATAATCACTAGTCATCTGATTTTAAAGTAGTATTATACGCGTAAATATAACGTATTTTTTGCATTTTTATTCTATATTT
The DNA here is from genome assembly GCA_947093115.1 of Brenthis daphne. Taxonomy (NCBI): domain Eukaryota; kingdom Metazoa; phylum Arthropoda; class Insecta; order Lepidoptera; family Nymphalidae; genus Brenthis; species Brenthis daphne. The sequence goes on from OX352475.1 coordinate 26,021,760, forward strand.
TCTAGTATTTCGTCTTTTTTCACTTTAAATCATATAATAATGTCAATTGACTTTCCATATAAATTATAGTACCTAAGTACATTTGTCAAATTAAAAAATATCAAGTTGTATTTAAAATCTGCGTTATTTATTGGTCTATAATATCTCTTCAATCACAATAATTTTACAAACGTCATGTAACTTTAATATCTGATAAAAATAGTATTTCTTATTGATTTATGAGTAATTTTAGGATTTCTTGTGTGAAATGGGTCAAATACAATATATAAAGTTCGAAACCAATTTTTACGATCATAAATTTTATAAGCTTCACGTATAATGTATAACCACGTTTCTCCATCAATGGCTAATGGCGGTTGTCCGACGAATAAAGCTCGAATTAGCAATGATTGATAATATTTTTATTACATTTGTCATTGAAATATGACTAGATAGCGTACACGCTATTAATATGTGTAGACTTAGATTATTTATATGTAATATAATTTATATATAAATAATCTAAGTGTGTAGAGCGTAGTTATGTATAACTCATACAAAAGATAAACTACAATATTGAAAGTGGGTTTTCTTAAAAAATACCATACCTAGAGTAATACTGCCTTAATGGATTGAGCCGATAGATAAATTGAAGTTATAAGTAATAGGTGCAGTACGTTTCGTGCTTGAATGAAATTACAGTCAGCGATACACTGAACGTACATAGGGCAACGATGTGCTAAATGGAAATTTACCATCACCTTTATATTCTTTACCTTAAGATTTATGTTTTTAGCGAATGTGAGTCGCTCACTGTACACGTAGTACCAGTTTCTGGGGATAATGAGCGTCCTAACTAGAGCTTTGTCCATAGGAATGCGTTAAATACTTCCCCTGTGAATAGAAAATCTATTATAACTATTTAATGGAACAGTGTGAATATAGCTTATCGGTCTTCGCATCTTTGCAGTGACGTGAATTTAACAAGGCTACGTTATGCTTATAAATATCATTATAAATATTATGACGAAAAATTTGAATTGTATATATTGGTACATTGAGCTTTCCATTACTTTTGGGAGGCTATAGCAACAAAATTATCATTCCAATACAATATTGAATATTATAAATTGTAATATAAGCAAATATACACCTATATAGATATGTATAAAATTTTTTATTTATGTATGTATTATAGTTATTGAATAATTATTTATCACGAAACGTATATAAGAGAAAGAGAAGCTCTTTTACATATTATCTATACATATAATAAAATTGTAACTAAGCCGAATCTGTACATTGAATATTTTTTGGAAAATCTTATTGAAATAGACATTATTTTCTAATACAAAGGCCGAATCTATAGTTTTTAGAATTTTTGTCTGTCTGTCTATTACCGCATCACAGAAAAACTACTGGAGGGATTTTGATGAAATTTGGTATGATGATAGCTGGTTATCCGGGTCAATATATAGGCTACTTTTTACCACGGGAAAATATTTAATTTCTGAGAAAAAATACAAAAACTGCAACGAAAAACTGTACTAATATGTAAAACCTAACAATTTGGTTTTTGGTCATCTGAACGCGGGCGGAGCCGCGGGCAATGCTAGTAAACATATAAGATATGCACTAGCTAACATGACTTTGTCAATCATTGCAAAATTAAAGCTTTAGGCCACGAAATCATATCGAACTAACAAACTAAGAAATTCACTTTCACGTTAATTCAAATAACATACCTACTAGAATAAGCATTTATTTATAGGTAAATAATTTTTATATAAACCTATTATAGAGAAGCAGAGTTTGTTTGTTTGTTGGTTTGTTTGTTTGAACGCGTCAATCTCAGGAACTACTGATCCGATTTGAAAAAATCTTTTTGAGATAGATAACCCGTTTATTGAGGAAGGCTACATATCACCCCAGAAGAATGTACGGTTCCCGTGGATTTGTTTTTGTTTAGGGACGAACCCGAAGCGAAGCGGGGGTGAGTCCCTAGTATAATACATTTTTGGCACGGCCCTTCTATCAATACGAAGGGGATCAGGCTATAGTCCACCACACTGGATAAATGCGGGTTGGCGGACTTTACATATCTTTCTAAAACTGGCTAAGATCTCTTAGATATGCAGGTTTCCCCACGATGTTTTCCTTCACCGAAATACAAGTGGTAATCATGTTGAAAATGATTCGCACATGAATATATCATAGGTGCGAGACCCTGGATTTGAACCAGCTTCACTCGGTTTCTCAAGCATGCGCGCTACCACTGGGCCCCCATTGCCTATAATATATTACCTATATATATTATACTGAACATTTATTATATATTTCCCAAATAGAAAGGAATTATACGTTTACATTTAACCAAGTTCGATCAAATGTTATTGCACGATTGATTTACAGCTCAGAAAACTAATATTAACCAGCAAGTGGCACATAATAATAATTTACAATCCCGTTCCCAAACGCAATTAAGCAAATAAAGGAAGTATGTAATGTCACAAGTAATTTCGAATCTTGCATATCCCAGTTCAATCCACCATGAACTTTAATGGAACTAGCTCTTTGATCATAGGAAATCGTCGCTTCACTTTGTCAGATTGTACGTTGAATATGTAATCAGTGATAAAATGTTAATAGTTTATTACCTTAAGAGGATATTCTTACTTCGAGCGCATATCAGATGATGCTGGCAGGACAATTGTTGCTTAAATATTCATGAATACGTCAATTATGTTTCCAATCGATCGAAATCACGGAGTTTGTATGTAATGCAATATGTAATGACGGTACATCTGCTTTTATCAGTAATTCAAGTTAAAAAAATTAAGCGTAAAATTGTATACGAGAGAGAGTTTTGGCAGCTTGTACTTATTAAGTGGCGACGCCACGTAATAAGTTAAATTATAATTTTACCTGTTTTTTTTTTAATGTACGGAGCACTTGAGGGTTATTTTATATTTTGTAAATAACGATTTACCCTCGCTTCGTTCGTGTGTTTCTCTAGGTACGTTCTAATTTTTTTGAGCAGAACCCTCATATTTTTCTTTAATAAAAAAAGCATAAGTTATTCCTTATAACATCAGCTATCTGTATATGAAATTCCCGTCAAAACCAGTCCAGTCGTTTCGGAGATTAACTGGAACAAACAGAAAGACGACATTTTTAAAAATTGTGTAAAATAGGTACTGTATATAATTTCATATGCATTTAGCAAAAAGCTGTTATTTTGATATTACAAACAGACACTTCAATTTTATTTATCTATATAGATAAAACTTATTAAAAAGAACTATAAACATTCAAATGAAGTCCAACTTCCATCGATGTTTTTATTTATTAGAACGTTATTTTTCTCGTTCTAAAATAGTATTTTAACTGGCTACTAACGAAGAAATAAGATCTATGCGTTAGAATTTATTTCACCTCCTTCCTCTCACAACATAAATTAAAGATTATAGTTCTCAGTTACAGGGATAATATTATGGAATTATTATCTATATGGCGGCGTTCAGGTTATTATTTAAATGCTGAACTGCAGATAGGTTTGCTTGTTAGAAGGTTTAATTATGAAGCTATAGAGATTGCAATCAGAAATGTTCAAGATCTTTACTCTTAAACAAAGTACTTCATATAAATAAATGCTTATTATTATGTCTTTAACACGACGATAAGTAATTGACCCTTAAATTAACTAATGTTATTTCAAGTTACATAAATTAATGGTTATGCATAAACGTCTTGATGTAATATGTATTGGTAACGGATGGCGGATTCTTGCCTTTGATTATATAAATACTTAGATATGATCTTATAGTTTATGATGAAGTTTAAAAAAGTAGTGAAAATTTCATTGAAGAACAGAAGTCTTGAAGAGTTGGGTGAGAAGGTTTCAGTGGCAATGAACCGATAGCATCTAGATCGCATCTTCTTGCGTGCCGATCCCATCTCCTAGGTATAATGAGGTGCTGTGTTGCCAGGTGATTCACTATTAGGATATGTTTGTTACGAGATATAGGTATATATTTATTGCAAGCAGTTTCAAAGTAATAGCTTTGAATTAAACAACATGAAAGTTTGTATATAAAAGCTATTTAAATAATTAAGCTTTAATTATATTGTCCATAATATTAATGGGATAACATATTGGTATATACTCGTAAAAAGTTAACTGAAGATTCTGTATAGGTATTCTTCATATTTTATATCTAGTTGCTGTAGGAGGTATGTAATAATTGGCATATTGCTTATCCGAATAGATTTAAAGCATTCAGATTTATTATAATTATAAAAACTAAATGTCTTTAAAATGAAAAAAAAAAATATGTTTGTGGGTACTTTTGTACGCACGTAAGAAGTTATATTTGTTTGGCGTAACAGAACAAGATAGCTAAAGATTTCATCCCGTATGTCACAACTCTCTGTTTGTAAAGGAATGCAGCTAAATTCATCATGTCGCTTTCAGCCAACTTCATCATGTCGCTTTTTGGCTGTCGGTGTGTGCGCGCATCATAAAAATTTTACTTTTATAATTTTTTCCAAACGTGTCAAAAGAAGTATAACTTCAAAAACTTTTTCGATAATTCAAATAAATAAAGATATTTGACGATTGAAGAGTTTGCAAATGAAACACCTATTTGCCTCACGATCTCATCATCTAAAGCGTTGACCTGTTGATCTTTACCAGATGGAGTTATTATGTAAGGTCAGGCAAATGCGAGGATTCATCGTCGACTTTGCATAAACACTTTCACGTCATGGACTTGTCATGGACACCATCATTAATTGATGTAATTATTTGAATTTTCTATGTTGTGGCACGTGCATTAATAATGCTACGCAGAACTTATGTTTTTTATTGTTGTCAAAATATTTTGTAGTTATTTACATTTTTATTTTGTAACTCCACCTTGGCATTTAGTTTAAGGAACTTTCGAGATATTTCGAACAAAATAAAACAACTTGTGTTTGATATTTAAAACGCTACCTGTTCTCTGCTAGTTTCAAATAAAAAGTGCTATAGAGAACAAGCTCAGTTCGAGTATCTCTGCATCAGCTATTGGAAGAGATTCATTCGTGCTGGGTGGCCGCTCTATCTCGAAACATTATCAACATTGCAAATAGTTTTTCATGTAAACGATTTCCACTTTTTGCAATGCAATTTAAAACCGTCGAGGTTATGGTAAATGCTTGTGACGAAATCCGCCAGGATTTAGCTTATAAGGGAAAATCAATCCTATATAGTCGTATATATAATAAATAAATATAAAACCACCTTTACCTCAAGTCATTAAAGTGCAAATTGTTATGCCACGCCGCCACAATACTATACACCTGTCCCACGAAGGATCAAGAAACTTTAATCTTGTTCATGGTCTCACACTGAATGCAAAAAGCGCTTAGTTGCCTTACAAATCAACCAGTTTAAGGCGTTGTGCAGATAATTTAATGAGATCGCTGAGATAAACATAAATGCCGCGTTATTTGGAATCGATCGACATTTCCACTACCAATATCACGATTTCGAATAATCTGAAATCAGCCTTTTATCTAACTTTAAATTAAGTGCTGCTTTAATGTTGGCTTAATCAAGTGTATTTTTTATATATTATATATTACATTGTAATTTTATTAAATTTCGTATATATCCGCAGAATGTAATGAGAAAATGGCAAAGTTATTGTAAGTTTAAGTGCCATGCGAAAACTGTTACCTTTACCTTTAATTCCCTAACAAAGAAACCATTCTTTAAGAAAATATAGCCTTTGCGTTTACCACAAGAATTGTTAATATAAAAGGTCATTACTTGAACTCACAAAGTCTTAGTCAATCTCAACCGTTAGCATAGTTTGGATATTAATATATCAAACTTGCTCTATTTAGACTCTACCTGTTTGTGGGTAAATATCATATAGCACAAAGCTTTGTATAGAATATACATAAATTATGTTTCTATTCCTTAAGGGATATTTTATAAAATGATGTTAAAAAAATGTTTCTTTTATAAGGGACTGTTCATAAAATACGTCACGCTAAAATCAGCTTTTTTTGACCCCCTTCCCCCCCTATTATCACGCTGTGTCACACTTTCTGTGAACTCCCCTAGAAATAAATCAATAAATATCTTTTATAACGTACATATACGTAATAAATTATATTTCTATTAATCAGAAGTCCAAGGATTAAGGATTAAGGCCGGACTAGAGCCGTGCCACAGAGCTTCGCGCTGATGTCGAAAAATATATAATGAACGGCGAACGTCACGTTGCCGTAGACCCCCCTTCCCCCCTTGTCACATCTTGTCACACTCAGCAATGCGAAGGTATTTTATGAACGACCCCTAATAATAATTCAATAAAAAAGTTATAGTCGTTTTGAACAGGTGTTCTTGCTTATTTGATTCACTTGAGTTGAGACACTCAATTCGGCTATATTTTTTGTGTATGTTACAAGATATGTTTGCCAACCGTAAATCGATATTCATATTAAATAAACTATCTTTTCGGTTTTTTCGCGGATTTATTTTTATTTGGTTCCCAACGTTTCGAATGCTTTACAGCAAATTTTGACGACACGTTTGGCTCAGTTGGTAGTGATCCTACTTGTTGTGCCAGCGGTCGCGGGTTCGAGTCCCGCTGGGGCCATTCATTTGTGTGATGAGCACGAATGTTTGTACTCCAGTCATGGGTGTTTATATTTATAATATGTATGTATTTAAAAAGTTATATATATGTGTAGTGTATCAACTATCTGGTATCCATAACACAGGCTTCGTAGCTTACCATGGAACTAGATGGCGCTGTATGTGAATGTCCCAACATATTTATTTATTTATTTTATAATCATGGTCACGGAAGAGACTAGGGTTTTAGTTTTTATTTGAAATGTCAAATATTTGCGTAAATCTACGAAAGTATTATTCGATATTCATTTTTTTTTATAAATTGGTAATAAATACCTCAAAATTGTTATTGTTATTTATGAATAAAAAGACAGATTACTTTTTTTTATTATTTATGGTAACAAAATATTAATATAGAAACTTAATTTCTTAGTATAACATTAATAAATTTTCAAGGTTTTATGTGGGTCAGTACTAATCGTCTTCAGCTATATAAATCGAGGGGAGGACGCGGAAGCAGATGGTACTCGATACAGAATAACGGTTAAAAGCTTTGGATGAAAGGAGGGTGCTCTTGCTATGTCGAGAATTACTTTTTGCCTAAGTCTAGACTACATATGAACTATACATAACCTTTTATTATATAGGTACGGTTCCGTGTAAATGTCTGCCGAGTGAACTTTTTACATACAGTTTAATTTTAATATTTTGTTTACATTATATTGTATGGAAAGGTACGAATTTTGTTCTTTGGTTACATTTTTTGTATTTCAAGACTGTCAGCTTGCTCCTTAACAGGTAATTTGTACAAAAATAAATTTTATTAAAAAACTCATGAGAAAGCGAAGATTGAAGTCTATCCAGTAAGAAAATAACTGGATTAAATTAATAATAAAAAAAAACCCGACATGTAATTCGCCATTTTGGTGGCGGCCATCTTAGATTTGAAATTTATCATAGTATTGTACTAGTCAACCCTTTCCTTTTGATTTGTGAAGAAAATATGTAACTAATCCGCCATTTTGTGGCGGCGGCCATCTTGGACCGATTTTAATCAAATATAGCTAAGAACACTCCCGACCAATTCACCTTTCAAACAATACAAACAAAATCAAAATCGGTTTATCCATTCGGGAGCTACGATGTCGTCACACACACACATGTCAAACTTATAACACCCCGTCGTTTTTGCGTTGGAATTTAAAAATGTTTTCGCTTGAAGCGTTCTATGTAAAAAAAAATAATGTTTGTTCATTTTATTGTTATTATTTAGTTTTCTTTTACGCTCATTTGTGACATATTAGCTTTGGAATGATATTAATTTTAAAGTAGGATTTAAAAAAAATGAAATTTTTTGAGGTCATGATGAATATAACCAATTTATAAAAGAATTTTCTTTTTTATATTACTATTTATGAAAACTGTTGTACTTATTTTATATCTTTTAAATTGACACACTTCAATTAGACTAACGATTTTAAAGTTATCTATAATTTACTTAAGAGTAACAAAATTTATTTAAAAAAATATATTTTTAAATAAAATTCAAAATAATTTATTGCTGATATGAATGATATATACTTAAGACTAAGTAATTACATTCCAGGTTTTTAACATTTATAAACAGTAAATCTTGATGAACTATAACGTTTATTGATCTTTTATTACGTTTGTACGTGCGCAAGAGTAACCGCTAGTTCCGAAACAATGGATGGGTAACGGCTTCGGTACAATATAAATTCCGTATGAAATTATAGTATTCTGGTGTGGTGGAAGGTGTGGAATCTTACTCTTTAACATTTGCATTGTGATCTAAAATTGGTTACATTGCTCCGTTACAATCATGGCGACGCAATTGTTTGACAACAATTATATATACGTATATGCATTTATTTGGACTTATATTAGCCAATAATAAAAAAAAATCAATTACCATGTATTGGGCCAGGTAATATTTATATATAACCTACAAAAATATGTTAATGTCAACACTCAACAGTATCTGTCTGGATTTATGGCAATATTATTTCACTTTCAGTATTTAAGCCAATAAATAAAATTTCCAATATAGTTTAAATAAATTTCCTATGAAATATATCTACCTCAAATGCTAGACTATTTGTTCTGGCTGCTTTCTTTATGGAAACAATTCCGACTTGTAACCACAAATTGTACCCAATGCAATGAATAGTACTGGGAACCTTTTGCGAATGCAAATACGACACGTGAAATATTAATACTACGTGCTGCAACTCTATTATTTTGAAACATCTAAGACTATACCCGACCCTAATCGATATAGGTCTAACAATAGTTCTAATTTATAATCTACGCTGATGTATTGCGATAGAAGAATTATATTTATTAATCTATAACTATTTTTGTTTAACTTAAAGAAGTTTTTAATATATATCTTTTTTATTTGAAAAATATTATATTTTACAGAATATTTTTTGTGTTATCTATACTAATATTATAAATAGGTAAAGTTTGTGAGATTGTGAGATTGTGAGTTTCTGACGTTGTACGGGGTATCTCTGAATCTACTTAACCGGTTTAGATGAAATTTGGTAAGAAGATAGTTTGAGACCCTGGGAAGGACAAAGGATACTTTTTATCCCGGAAATCATCCGTTAAGGGGGTGAAAATGGGGATGAAATTTTGTATTGGAAATCAAGCTAGGGACGAACCCGAGCGAAGCGAGGGCGAGTCGCTAGTTTTTATAAACCTATAGATGTAACTCCAGGTAATGAAAATTACAATTTAAAATTAATATTTTACCTTTTTTACAAGCTAGTGTAAATGCCAAATTAATTCTCAAATGTCTACTTTGTTATTTTGAATTGAATGATTAAACCGATATTGGTAAACTTTTTTAAAGTCAATGAAGGTAACAGGTTTTGTATGGAAAAACATATATATATATATATATATATATATATATATATATATATATATATATATATATATATATATATATAGTTTTCATGTATAAAAGCCACTACCCATTCACAGAGAATACTCCATGAAATTCTTTATTTATTCTGTTCTGCTTATGCGAAGAATATCTAAGCGCTGGTTAATTTGAGCGTTTTCTTATGATTTACCGTGCAAGATAATGTCCAAAGGTAATCCAACGCTTTACTTTTTGCAATGAGTTATGTGAATCGCTGATAACCGGTTGGCAGTTTGATTTATAATTTAGACAAGATATGTACTGGTTTTTATTAATGTTACCCTACTAGTATCATTAGCACTCGGTAAATTTTTTTTAGCTTGCTTTCACTTACAATTTAGTTGATTTTTATACGAATGTATCTACTAGGTAATACTGACATACAAACACACTTTATAATTACCTATATTATTAGATTTTTTTAATAATTATTTATACTATTATCTGTATAATTGAGGAGCAGAATTAAAACATTTCCCTCCGTTTTCGAGTAGGTACCTACCTAATGCAAAATTTAAGATTCAGTCATACTGAAATTGAAAACGAAAAGTGCAATAGCAGATGCAAACACCTGCTGTTCTGCCTATTAATAGACGTTGTAATTTTATATTAATAATATTAGGTAAAAATCTAAAGAAAATTTAGTAACATACTTCACAATTTATAATTTTATTCACACGTGCTCATTTAACGAACTTTTTGTGTCACCATGCAGCAAATTTATTCACGGTCTTTTATTGTATAGATGTTATCAATAAATCTAGAACCTGGGAAACCTTACTTTGATATTAATGTGACCATATCTATTTCCTAGTTAGCGCTGCGGGATTTCAACAGTCGTAATTGCATTAGAATAAATGGATTTATACTTCGTAATGTTCTCTCAAGGTTGTTTTTAATACCCTTAATGCTTGATTCAGCTTTTGAGAATTCACATTGTTTTGATACTGTTATTTTACTTATATTCGTGCATCATGATTCTGATAAGGCGTTTTGGTAGTTTCGTGCAAAATCTTTATTAAAATCCTAACCAGATTTCATATTACAACAATAACTAATAGGTTAATTTTATTTGAAAGAAAATTTTTTTTAAATAAAAAGAGTGTATTATAAGCAAAGACTTTTTAAAATTTGACCCTATGCTAGATAGTTTGATTTATCCTATTCTAGCGACTCGCCCTCCCTTTACTTCGTGTTCATTCCTAGACAAAAACAAATCAATCTCTCGGGAACAGTACATTTTTTCAGAATAAAAAGTTACTTTTGTGCTATTCCAGACTACAATCTATTTCTGAGCCAAATTTCTTCCAGATCCATTCAGCCGTTTTGGCGTGAAAGAGTAACAAACATCCATCCATCCTCAAACTTTCAATTTATAATATTAGTATTAGTAGGAAATGACAATATGACCTACGTACCTACTATATTTTTATTGACTTGAAAATATTACCCATTTCTTGAGTCAAACCAAATAAAATGGCTTTACTGAATATGTGACTTATAGTTAATTTATAATCTTTCTAAGTTAAGAACTGATTCAGTTTATATACACAGTACGTCTTGCGAAATTCTCATATTTTGCTGATCCTAAGGAATGTTATGTCGGGCGTCTTTTTTCAATTTCTCTTGTGAACTTAACGTCTTGTGGCTTTCAATAATTTTTTATCCTTTCAGCGATATATAATTAAATTTTAAAGGAATTTGTATACGTTTTTTCAATTGGTTTCCTAGAATATAGTAAGGCACATATTAATAATGAATGAATATAAAACTTGGATACAACCCGATGATTTATAAAAAAATGATTACGTTAATTTACATAAGATATTAAAAAATATTATTAAAAATAATTTTCTTTTGTTGCAGTGAGATGGCGCGATGGAGTGCGCCTATCCGGCACACAGCGATTTGGCTTCTGATATGTCTTCTGCCCCTAACGCAAGCGACACCAGGTATGTATATAAAGAAGCTATTATTTACATTATCATTATGTCAATACTTGATCTTTACCTTTTGATCAAAGCTCTTATAAACTAAAGTTATACCTTAGTTTATACAATTGTCTAACGAAGACGTTTAGATGAGGTGCTCCCGACTATCACACTTGCTTTTATATGACGATATATATATAATCGGGAAATGGCTAGGTAGCCTTTTTCTAGGACAGTACTGCCAGGAGATGACACGACAGCGCTTAAACTGAAATCGTACACTATGAAAATTGGTACTTTGGCAACTTATTTTTTTTATTTGGCGGAATTTTTCTTAAAATTAAAGATGATCAACTACTGTAAGGACTTTTATACTGCGGTTTTACTAATACTAATAAAAAAATTTGTAGATAATTAAATTAAATGTGTATATTACATAAAATTTATTTTCATCATAAAATGTATTTTATTAGGACATAATATAAAATTGATAGCGAAAGGTTGACGTAGAACCCATTGAACAATCTGGTCATTCAATGGTAATGCTCGGTGGAACACAACAATACAGTTGTTTCTTTACATAAAGAGCTCTAACAAATTAGATCAGTATCGCCGTGTCAGTGAAATTAAATATTGAAAATATTAGATGAATCTATTAGTTTGAGACGTATTATTATTTAACTACCAATAAAAACTCGTTTAGATGCGAAGTTTTTCTAAGTATTTATGTGAAATATTTCTATAAAATGAATACTTGAATATTTTAAAAATTATCTTTCTCTATAACTTTTTATTAGTTTGCTTATTACACGATAGAAAGTTTAACTACCTTGCTTTCCTTTATCTAGCCACCAATCCTAACGAGAATGTCGCTAGCTATCGGACTAATTAATTGTTGAACGGCTTGGCTAATGATCGTAAACACGCAAATAATTTGCAAGCGAATTCGATACAGTCTCCAAAACAAGTGGATACCTCTTAATTGGAACGGACATAAAGAACGCAATCACACCTAAATAGGAAGAGTCACGATAAAGTCCAGTTATATTTTGAATTATTGCGAACTGAACTCAAACAAATCATGCTTAAAAAGCACTAGTGACAAATAAACTTTTAATTGGTAGTTTCCCAGGCGCGCCTATGAAGCCTTCATTGCATTGGTCGACTGATTTATATGGTTACTTATGTAACGAATTTTAACACAGTAGTTTCTAGCTAAAACAAATAGCTACAAGATTTGCACCTAGCTTGTTGGCAAGTTGATGTATGCCCATTATATTTTCTTTAAATTGGCCCTTTGTGAAATCTGTATTGAGGGACAGAATTTCTCGCAAGAAAATTATATACCTCACAAAGACTTATTGAATCCAATTGAGGTATAATTTAAATTTACTATTATTATAATTTTCTAAATTAATATTAAGTCGTTAGAGCAATAAGGAAACAGAAGTAACATTCTCTCCTATGTTTACAATTGCAATTGAAATAGACTTTGATCATAAAATTTTATGTACAATTAGCAAGTACTAACGAACGCGAAAGGAAGCGTCAAAGGCATACAACACGCTTATGCTAACTGGTAACAAGTAAATGCACAATATATTTTACGAACACCCATTCCCATTACAATAAATTGCATTAGTAGTACATAAATATCAAGTTTTCTACGTTGCAGGGCCATGCGAAGTAGAAACGGGTCAATCCAGCATTATAGTTGATATAGAGGAGAGTAGAGGAGATCGTAAGTACCTATATAATAAATCTTTAAATTAATATTATTAAATAAATCTTAAAATATCAATTATACTCAAAAGTATCAAATATGTTTTATTAATTACGTTATTTACATAAATGTCTCACTAATATGAAGTTTAGTAATAGGTAGGCATATTTAATGTCATATTTATTGATCTATTGCCTTGCTCTAACTTTGTATTTTAAAATATTATTTAAAATTATAAATATGTAAAACAAAATTTTGAGATTTAAAATGTCAAATATTCGCGAAAATCTAAAAAAGTATTATCATTCGACTCCTTAAATTGCAGAAGTCAACCAAACAACAGTGCCAGCAGAGTTACCAATCGTAGGTGATCCGGATGTAGATGTAGTATTATCGACGGTGTTTCCTAAAGGCCCCACTTTATTTCAACTAGATGGGAAACGACTACAGCTCCTCGAGCCGCTGGACCGAGATGCTGATAATTTGTCTCATATGGTGTTTCAGGTATATTTCGTCCCGTTAATCTTAGAAATTGTATACATTTTTGAAAAATATAATTTTATTTAGTGAAACAAGTTACTGTATGATACGCTTGTAAAGAACAACCCCCTGGTTGTGTCGGTTTACCGTCTATAGGCCAGCCGTTGTGGCGTATTGGTTAATAGCGTACGTGATCCTGCAAAAGCCCATTAAAACTTAGAGTACTGGGTTTTCTAAACAGTGAGTCTCCATATAACTACATAAATCTATGCGTAAATGCATTTCCCAACGTTTTAAAAAATATAGTGCTTACATAAATCAAATTTCTAATGAATATCACGTTACCAAACAATATAACGGCACTATAATGCTTGTTCTTGTTATTGTTATTTATAAAGTGCAATTTGTCGTGTTACATGTACACGTATTACCTTTTATCGCGCGATCATAAAACTACTTCTTAATTGCCTATCAAAATTTGTTAGCGTATCGAAGTCTTATTAACAGTGGGCGCCTTAAGCGATACGTGATAATTAATATGAATAATATTATAAAGTTATTAGTTAGTTTTAGGCAATCGAATTACTTTTTAACTAAAGAGGTAAATTGATCGCAAAAACATTTTTAAATTATCTAATTATCCCATTAATTGGGGGTAGATTTTTATTGAAAGTTATATGAAATCATCCCTCATATCGATTAAATAAATAATGAATTATGAAAATCGATTCGCAATTCGCGACGATATTACGTTAAATACCTATATACCTATACGATATATTATAGAAAAATAAATGAAACATTTACTTCCTCTTAATAAAATCGATCAAAAATATGGAAAGATTAGATACCTTAGTTAAAATAACGTATTGACCAAGATTTTTTTGTAACAAATATATTTTTATTATTAATTTAGTTAATCGATATTTCCAAAAAATTCCAAACGAAATTATCATTCAGAGGAATTGTGGGCTTTTATTAATGATTCAAAAAAATACGCCCCTATTAATAACGATGATTTGACAATATGTATGTCCAAATACTTATATTCTGTAAAATAATCAATCGCCGAAGGCAAAATCTTGTATGTTATGTTTTAATTATACCGTGGGCTTATATTATGCGAGTTAAGCTAGTTATTAATGATTTATTTCGCCCACAGCTAGTTTGTCAAGTGAAAGCTACGAAGAAAAGGAGAACCATACCCGTGATTGTCAGAGTATCGGACATTAATGACAATGCGCCAGTTTTCCAAGGAACGCCCTATGAAACTAATATATCAGAGGTATGTTTTTGTCGTTCTAATTAAGTTTTTTTTTCTTATACATAGATCTAAAATTATAGGTATAAATTAATATCGTTTTTGTGCTCTTTTATAGCTGGTTGTGTTCAATTAATTACGATAAATAAATACTATTTTTAATTTATACAATATTTTATATGTTGTTATTAATATTAAATAGTTATAATAAAAAAAACTAGTTATCCAAAAAAATTATACATAAACAGCTTAAGTGCGATTTAAAATTATTTTGGAATATGTTTTTAATTCAACCAAAGAAGTTGAGTTATTACAACTTAACCTCTTTGGTTAAATTAAACGAAAACTAATAATTATTATTTCTTTATTTCAGCTCATACCAGTCGGTACAACAATATTCGATCGTATCAGAGCCGTAGATACAGACGCGGGAGTAAACGGTCTCGCGGAATATTTCATAATACCAGGAGATAATAAAACTATAGAAGATGCGAACGCCGCTGATGGATATCAGTACTTCTCCATACCTTTGCCCCATCAAGGTCAAGTCACGGTGAACAGGAGTTTGGATTACGAGCGCACTCAGAAGTATCTAGTCACTATTGTTGCTTCTGTAAGTATTGGTTATTAAAATATTATATTATATGAAGTATATACTCTTATTATTTTTGCTTTTGCTCCTTATTTATTGATTTTTTTGCTTTCATGGGAAACCAGAAATATAATAAGATCTTAATGTATGATATTGGAAATAGTATATTAAAAACAGTTGAATTTCACAAATATCTTCGACTAGCGACTCAACCTCGCTTCGCTTGGGTTCGGTTGCTTCCCCGTGCAAACTTTCGTCCCCATTTTCAACCCCTTAAGGCATGATTTCCGTGATATAAACTATCCTATGTCCTACCCAGGGTATTAATCTATCTTCTTACTAAATTTCATCTAAATCGGTTGAGTAGTTTCGGAGCATATTCGATACAAACAAACAAACAAAAAGCCCATTCCTCTTTATAATATTCGATAAACACGTAATTATGTTACGATTATATAGTGAAAATAAAAATATTACCACATTATAATGGAAATAATTAATTAAGTAATTAGTGTTTGTGAGTTATGAATGATTTTGTAAGTTTTTATATTAATTTGTATAACATAATATGTGCATGTCTGTCTATCCCACGCTGAAATGGACGAATTTGGATGGAATTGAATAAAGTAACACATAGGCTTCTGTTAGGTACCTATTAACTTAGATACCTAGAAAGACATTTGGACGTATTTCAAATGCATATTTTATTAAGTAGAAATTTTAAATGAATTTAATTTTTAATTTATGAAATTTTCAGGACCGCGCTCGCGATACCAAACGTCGACTATCTAGTACTACAACTTTAACCGTCAACGTGTTAGACGACGATGATCAAGACCCGTCCTTCATTTACAAAGGGTGTACTCTACATGAGGGCGCTTGTATAAATCCAGAGTATACTAGTTATGTGAGTTATAATGTTATTTTATTTATTAATTAAACTCTTGATTAATTAATTAACCCAAACTTTCTTATTTAAAGTTTTTAAACCGCAGTTCAAATCAGACCATCAGTTTGATATAAAGCCATATGACACATGTACTGACATGACTCACATTTTTAATATGCATCACAAATTAAAGGTTTTAAGAACATTTTAAAGACATTTGAATTTAGTTAATAGTTTAATTTATTAAAAAAATACTTATATATAATCATAGAAAATGTACGATACGTAAGCAATAATATTTTTCAATATGTTTTTTTTATTACTATTTCTCAACGGTTTGCGTCCCCCCATTTCTCGGGGGTAGCTTGGTCTATAAAATATATTAATTAAATTTTTTTTTAAATTTCTAGGTAAATGGAGGAGTTTTAGCTGGTATCCTAACAATAGAACCAGAAAAGATCCAAGCAGTAGACATGGATACATTAGACGCTCGTATAAAGTATAGTATCGAAAGCGGTGAACCTGAGTCCTGGCCGACGTACTTCGCAATAGATGAAAACACAGGCGCAGTGAGACAGCTTGTGCCTGTAGATACTAGTATTGCGAAGAAATTCCAATTAATTATAAAGGTATATATATAACTTGACCGAATATAAAAGTAAGACAATTGAAATATTTTGGTTAAATAAGTGCTATTTTTAATTTGTTTGTATTTTTATATATTATATAGTGTATGGTAAGTTATATCTGATGATTGTAAAATCAGTAAGTATATTAAAAATGCTCTTTATCAAATACGTATGTATAAAAAGATAAAAATAACAAATTGTTTTCAAATAATACCCACTAAAAAGTATTTAAAGTTATATATTTGTTTTATTATTATCAATTAAGTAATAATAACAAAATCATGCCTGGCTTTTACATGATAAAACGAAATAAAAAAAAAAATAATGTGCAATTCACACATCGTAGAAGTGAAACTTCAGAAAATGATATGAATATAGAGTATCAGGAGTAGGATAATCATAAGGATTTTTTTATATTATTTTTACCAAGTTTAAAAGTTATTTTACATTTTATTTGACATAAATGTAAACATTACATAATAATCAGTAATGAATTTTATTATTTTTCACTTCCTGTGTAATGTATTCTATCAAATAACAACGGTTACCATGACAACGGTTACCATGGCATCATCGCAATGTATTCTATCTCATTCTATCGCCGGCTTAATCCTATATATTTATATGTTTGTCTCTTTTTAATGTCGCATTTCCGTTGCATCGAGTTTCAAATCACAACGATTCTAAAGAAGTTTCACTTCAAAAAAAGTTTAAAATAAGATATTTAAAGTGTTTTATTCATATTAATGATAAAAAATTAACAATAATTCCAGGCAGAAGAAATAACAGAATCAAAACGTTTCACGACGGCCAAACTAACAGTCACAGTACGTCCTGTAGACGCGAGTCCGCCCGAAGTGAATGCGACATCAGACGAAGGAAGTGTTGAAGAGAACTCGCCTATAGGAACCAAAGTACTGGATTATACCGGACAGGCTATCAAATTGAGCGTCTCTGATCCGGATTTGGTGAGTTTTTTTAATTTACTATCACCATATATAAATATCTTTCTGACCGATTTCGGCCACGGCGGCCAATCTCATTGAGACTGTGCAGTAGATATAATAGTGCAAAAACATTAAAAAAAAATTCTAAAAAGGTAGATTTCATATAAACTTTCGTCACTTATTTTACCCCCTTATGGGATGAATTTTGAAAAATGCTAAAAATTGTATTAATTAAATGTATTGCAGAGCATTAATACCAAGTTGCAAGTAATTTTAATTATAAATAATTTTTTGGGTTGCATTGTAATACGTTTTCCCGTGGAAATGAAATAATCTCCTGCGGTAAAAAGTAGTCTATGTCACTCTCCAGCCATGTCCACACAAAAAATCACGCCAATCCGTCACTCTGTTTTGATGTGAAAGAAGGACAAATAAACAAACAAACAAGCAAACACGCTTTCACATTTATAATATTAGTATGGACGTATAATACACCTACTAATGCAAACAGTTATCTATTGAAGACCTCTTGTCGAGAAGAGGGTGAGACGCTCCCGACTGTGGTACTTCCTTTTAAATGATAGTCGGGAACCATTTTTAGGGTTGACAGGTGTAATTGTAACTTGCCTTAAGATGGCACTATAGTGATTTACCTTCGAAACCATTCGCCCTGGCTTTTTCTTTTTTTTCTATGTACATTTGCATTTGACAGCTAAAATCAATAACTGCTATATTTTAGACTATAAAATCTCTTTTTAATTCAACTGTCGCATTTCCTGTACCTCTTACTATGCGACGGAGCCGCGGATAAAACTAACATTTACCTACAATATTTTGGTGACAGAATTAATATTATGTTATACAACAAACACTTAAATAAAATACATGCAACTTAAATATAATTATCAATAATAATGATTTTTTTTTATTTCCAGGGACCAGGAGATCCAGTACCCAAATATACATTCGAACTGACGACTAGTTTCTTTGATATTGACAAAGATGGCTACCTCATAGTGGCTGATGACAGGTTAGATCGTGACCCACCGAACCAAAGCAAATATAGATTTCAGGTAACTATAAGACTATATTAATATAAAAAAAGTACTATAATGTCGAAAACTTAAAAAAAAACATAACTTAAAAAAAAAGTTCTTAGACAGTTCACGTTGCAGTACTTTGGAAAAAATATCCAAAATAATCTAAGAGAGCTCATTTATTAATATCTTCAAAATTAAATTAAAAAAAAAACATTTACATTAAAAAAAAACATTAAGAAATCACTGTATCATATATTTCCTATGTATCTATTTTCTTATCTTATATCATACTCGGAATAAACTAGCTAATCAACAGACGTTGTCTTGTTTAAATAAAAAGAATGTTGTGGTCTTTTATTTTATGCAAAAATCATTTAGAAATAAGCACTTTCAATTTTTCCCAAATATTGGCTGAGAAATATTTCTTTTAGAGGTAATGGACTTATTTTATTCTTTGCTAAATAATTAATATTAATTTCTATTTTTTTTAACTAATTCCTCTTAATATAATTTTCAGGTAGTAGCACGTGAAGCAAATGGTGGTCCGGCGTCTGCGCCTTATTATCTCGTTGTAAATTTGTTAGACCAAAACGACAATGCACCGGTTATACCTAAAACTCAACCAATCACTGTGCCCGCTAGCTTAGAGCCTTCTGTTGTGTATAAGGTGCGTATTTATTATGTACTATCAAAAAAGTACTCGATACACAATCAGCGACAAAAAATGTCCTCACCGAATGAGCGCTCATTTGAACATTTGAGCGCTCTTATATTTTTTTTGTGAAAACAACTTTAAGCTTTGCATTTAAGGTTCAATTTACATTGTTGTGTATTTTTTTCATCTAGAATAATTACCTAAACACAATTGGTGACAATTTTAAAAGAACTTTTGCATGGGATTGTGCATCTAGTACTTTGATCGAGGGCTCATTATTATATAATCGTATAATATAATCGTAAAAAATATTCGTTTCAGGTGGAAGCAACAGACATAGACGAGGGTGAGAACGCTCGAATCTCCTACAGCATACACCATGTATCTAACAACGGTGCCAACAAGTTCACGATAGATCCCACCACCGGGGTGATATGTGAGTTGCACTTGCACTGTTTGGAACATTTGATTGGAACGTTTATTTAAATTCGTCAATTCGCCCGTCCGTCTGTCTGTCAATGGGCTGTGACTCATGAACGGTAATAGGTAGATAGTTAACATTTTCACAGAGTGTGTATATATCTATAGCCGCTATAACGACAAACAATAAAAAACCAAGATGACAAATTTCAAAATGGCTGCCAGGCGAATTCAAAATAAATAAATTAGTAGTGTTATATCTTGTACGATAGTACGGAACCCGTCGTGTGCGAGTCTGACTCGCACTTGACCGGTTCTTATTGTTTCTTGACGCTTAAAATGCGTGTACATGTCACGGTAAAAACTTTCGAAACGTGAATCGAGAAATAATAATATTTAAATCGAAAATAATCAAAAAAAAAAAATTTTTTTTATTTTTTTTTCATAATGCAGATAGATTTTTGCTGTTGTATAAAATAAGATACGTTTAGATTAATACCATTTACTTAATCATCAAATATAATCAAATTAATTTAATTTTGTTTTTTTGACCTCAAAAGTGTTCAATTTACTTTGTCAATAACTGCTGATTTGTGTATTTGAATTAATCATACATAAATAGTCCTACTGATTTTACAATAGAATTATTAATTGTTTCCATAAAACGGAGAACAAAGTTATTATGGCACTGTCACACTCACAGTGAATTGCCTATGTTTGTTCCTTGAAAGGGAAAAGTTGTTGTTTGAAAAGCATTAAATTATATGGATTTTTATAATTGTTCCAAACGAATGCGTGTTCTAGCACAAGTTACCCACAAACACAAATATGAAGTTTTTTTACTAATACTAAATTTGGGTTTTTGAAATATGTATTAGTATTTGTTTTATTTTTTTCACTTTATTTACGGTGTTTGAATGATTGACAATTTTGCATTTTTTTTGGGCATGGGTAAATTATTATCCTACAACTTCAATAATAATAAATGAATTTATATAGAGTATTTTAATGATAAACAAAATATTTTCCAACTTAAGCGGCCGAAAAAAACGACCATAATAAAGATTATTAATTTCAACTGTACAATTTTTAAGACAGACCTCAAAAAAATTTAGTTTGTTATCACTTTTCTAATATTTTTTTCTTTCTAATTTTCACTTACATAATGCTTATTTTTAATAAGAAATTCATTAATACTTTATTTTTTCGTTATCCTTATTCCTTTAACACACATAACTAATATAATATTTTATCACCAGCAAGCACAAGTCGTTTGCAAGCAGGAGAACAATACAGTTTAACAATAAGAGCGACAGACGCAAAAGGCCTGAGCTCGCAAGGCATAGTGGAGCTGTCGGTGGCGCGCGGCCCCAACATACAGCCGCCGCAGTTCTCTTCCAGGGACTACTACGCGCCCGTGTCCGAGGGCGCGGCCATCAACTCTACCGTCACTACTGTCACGGTTGGTGGGATTTGTTTGTTTGTTTAAAAACTAAACTAAAACATTAAAAAAACAAAAACTAAATAAAACTATCTTTTCGGATTATTTCCCGGATTTATTTTGATTTTTGGTTCCCGATGTTTCGAATGTGTAAAACATTCGAATCAGCAATCATGGTCACGGGAGAGACTAAATTTATAGACGTCTCAAACGCGTTATGTACTTGTTACGGATAGTGCCTTCCCACTATTTTACAAAAATGATTTCAAATGTTCGTTCATTCGTTTTTGCGTTTATTCGTATATTAGTTAGAAGAGTGTATTAGTTAGACTAAGTCAAATAAGTTCTCTAGTGTCTGAGGGCGTGGCTATAAATACTACCGTCACTACTGTTACGGTTGGTGGGATTTGTTTGTTCATACATTCGTTCGTTATTTTTATTTTTATTGCTAGATAGGCATGCGCTTGACGACAAACAACGCTGGGAAGCGCTGGTCAGGTGATACATAGTTCTGGCCTTTATATTATAATTAAAAGTTGTGTCCGTCTGTTAAATAAATAGAAGTTTTTATTTTTTATTTTTATCATATTATGTCCATAACTGAAAATATATAATAGGATGAGACTGTAGAATTTCTAAATAAAAACTGTAATTATATCAGTTTTCTGATTTTATTTTGTATTATTATTTAATATTGATTAAACATTTTTAAGGCGAAAGATCCAGAGAACGAGCCTGTTACTTACTCAATAGTATCGGGCAACGATTTCCGGCAGTTTGCCATCGGGTCCAACACTGGCATCATCACTGTTATACGACGACTGGATCGGGAAGTGTTGACTAGGTATCAATTGGTAAGGTTTTAATTATTTTCTATTTTTTTTAATTAAAATAATCTTTACTTAGTAACGTCTTTTTTTCTGTGTGTTAAATTTCCAAAAAAAAAAAACAATGAAATACGGCATAATAGATGGCTTTCAGTAATAATATGAACGATCGCTTTCCAGCAACTTAGGGTAGAGGATTTGTCCTCCGGTAAGAAAATAAAATACATACACAGTGTTTTTTTGTCATAAATTTTTTGTATAATATGTACTCATACAAAGAACAATTTAATTGTAATCTTTTATATAAATATCTCGTGTCACGGTGTTTGTGGTTGCACTCCTCCGAAACGTCTCGACCGATTTTAATGATATTTTTTTTTGTATATTTGGTAGGTATAAGAATAGTTTCTATTATATTTTTTACCCTCCTACCCCCAACCTCTATTTTTTTATCGCGGTAATACTATTTTTGTATGAAAAATATTATACAAATTAACATAAAGCCAAAGAGTTTTTATTGTAGATTGAACGCGGGCGTAGCCGCAGGTTCTGCTAGTAATTTATATAAATTATTATTAATATATGTTATTAAATGTAACAGATGGTAAAAGCAGAAGATCCCGGCAAGTTTTCAACAACAGCAACTGTCAATATCAAAGTGACTGACATTAATGATAACAATCCGAAATTCGATGAAGATTCATATTCGTTCCAAGTTAAAGAAGGTATGTAATACGAACTACATAACTAATGTACATGATCTCTACATTATATAGCAATGGTAAGAGCTTAAAGCTCAGGGTTAAACTGGACTTACTGAAATAAAATAAGTTGTCTTTATTTCGCCTGTTTATTGTGCAAATAAAACATTTATTATAATATTTGCAGCAGTTTTTTTAATAACAAAGCAAATATATAGTCAGATAGACATGATTTTGCGATTATAGACTTATTTTAATGTTACATGCTACGAAACTCTCGGTGTGCGAGTCAGACTCGCGCTTGTCCGATTATTATTTTATAATCATTTGTATTTCTTTATTACTATAATAAAATGTCTATTATTTATGGTAATCTAAATAATTGTCATAATTTTATTGTATTGTAAGCTTGTATTACTATACTAGCGATTCACCCTTCCGCCGTTCGGGTTCGTCCCTAGGTACGTTTAAACGATTAGTATGGATTTCTCAGAGGTGAGATATTCTCCCGCATTAAAAAGTCTCCTAAATGTTGACCCGGACCCAGTTGTGTTTGTGTAGTGGTTTTTTCGTCAGTCGAAAAATAGACAAAAAATCTAATAACTATAGATTCGGCCTCTGTATCGATAATAATCACTGAATGAATTATTTCAACAAGATTTATTAGATGTACAGATTCGATTCAGTTAAAATTCTATTATATGTATAGATTTGTTTGATATATAAGTTATTTTTATTTGTTTGTATCGGTTTTCGTCTTAAATAAAGTATTTCTATTTTCAGGTAAATCAGGAGAATTAGTGGGGTATGTCCACGCAACAGATTTAGATGAGGGTGTAAACGCAATGATAAGTTATAACATCCCCTCGCATCTGCCTTTCTCAATAGATAATACTACTGGCATGATCTCGACTAATACTGAGTTGGATTATGAAGATGTAAAGGTACTGTTTTTTTTAATTTATTTATTACTAGGAATTTAGCCTCGTTTTGCTCGGGTGGTTCTTAAAGTAAGGGGTTTTCTTCACAATTTGATGGGATCTAAGTGATTGTGGGGAACTCTAATTCTTTTTCTAACATAAAAGTAGTCTTAAGTTATTCTTTATAACAAACAGACACATAGACACACCAACATTTTAAAATTGATGACGTTTTCTTATAAGTACCATATATACTTAATACTTATATGTACATTTAGTAAGTTATATACATTTAGTAAACCGCTGCTATTTTGATATTACAGAGTATTTATTCATATAGATTACTAATAAAGCACCTTAGAGTAAATGACAGAATATCTTTTTCTCATTTTCGAGCTTTGTTACGCTTGAATTGAAAAAATGATGTGTTACCCATAGAATCTTTAATCTCCTCTTTCTTCTGCTTCAAGTTTTACTTTGGCAAATAATATAGCCCTTGTCCTTCTTATCGAAATTGGTTCAGTCATTTAGGTGTGAAAACGTAGCAAAGAAACAATCAGATAGTTACTTTCGTTTTTCAATATTAGTATACATTCGTGCTGAAAACGCGAAGAGTTACCAACCAACTCCTACAGCAAACCGCGTTATGGAACTTCGTTCCAAAAAATGGTTTATTTTTACATTTTATTTTTCCAGGACTACGCGTTCGTAGTGACAGCAACGGACGGCGCCATCGACCGGCGGCTCGGCACCGCGTCCGTCACGGTGCTGGTGCAGGACGTGTCGGACGAGCCGCCCGTGTTCCGGCAGCCGCTGTACACCGTGCACGCGCCCGAGAACGTGCCCAATTATCCTGTTGTTAAAGTTCAAGTACGTTGTTTTAAAATTAATCGGTCAATCACAAAATATATTATTATGTGTTTTTCATTTCGTTTGCTTAGTATAATATTTCAATCCATGAGTTTGAAAAAGTGCTGTCGCGCATTTTATTAAAAACTTTCTTCTGAAATTTGGCTTCATTTCTATTAATAATGAAAATATGCGAAAAGCGAGGCCGCTATGAACTAGATTAATAACTATTCTCTACCATACAATAAGTCAAAATTGTCGAAGAGTTTCAGTTTCTCTGAATAAGAACGTCAAAGATAGGCAATAAATTGAAAAATCACGGTCATAATATAATAGGCCTCTTTACATTGAAAAATCACGGTTATAATGTAATAGGCCTCTTTTCTATAACATTATTATATCATGTAAAGGCAGTGGTAGCCCAGTGGTAACACGCTCGCTTGGTAAACTTAGTGAAGCGGGTTCAAATCCAAGGTCTCGCACTTCTGATGTTTTCATAACAGACAAAAATATCAATAACTATTGTTTTGGTGTCTATATTATGTACACAAGACGTTATAGTCATTGTTTTAAAAAGTATTTCATTTACAGATTTCGTTTTATAACTATTTTATTATATGTATAGATTGATAAAAAAGAACGGTTTAGTAAACCGAAGTATTACTGGTAAACGATTATAATTAGAGAAAAGCAATGCTTAGGTTTTGATACCGAAATAAACCGGTTAATTCCAGAAACAATTTCAATTTTTTTAATGTTTCAGGCAGAGGATCCAGACACAGTGCCAGAAATAACATATATTATACTCAAAGGAGATACAGATTTATTCTCAATAGATCGCAAGTCAGGTGTCATACGTACATTGCGGGCTTTGGACCGCGAAACTGCCGCACGACATGAGCTTATAGTTGGTACTGAGGAAAATAACGATGGAAATACTACTACTGTAGAAGTGTTAGTTGATGTAAGTACTAAATACATTGATATATAAATATATATATTTTTTAAGACATTTCTCAACAAATATATCTTAAAAAAATCTATACATATATATCATATATCTATACAGCCATTTCAGCGTGTGCGAGACATACTAGATTAGCGTTAAAGTACCTTACCTAGCGTTAAAATTATGTAATAATTATTTTTGGCCTACTTAGGGTTTTATATGTTTTTTAAAATGAATTTTTAACACGATAGATTCCTCATACTTGAACCCATTACCTTCTCATTATAATGAAATGATTATAACTCAACGATTCCATCGTATTTGGTGTAGAAAGGAGAAAGAAAGAAGTGTATTCAAAGTACATTTATTTCTTTTAAGTTAAACAAAATAGGTTTTTTTCCCAGGACAAAAATGACAACGCACCAATATTCACATCGGTCGTCCGTCCAGTTACTATAGAAGATACGTCATCTATCGGTAGTTTAGTAGAAACTGTCGAAGCGATAGACTCAGATGCGACTGCGCCTAACAATCGTATCAGATACGCTCTCGCAGGAAGAGGAAAGGCATCTAAGTACTTCCATGTTGAACCGGATAGTGGGATTGTGAGAGTCAGGGATGATTTACGAAAAGAAACGGATAGCGAATATACTGTAAGTATTCACTTCTTTTCACTGACTTTAAAAAAAGGAGTATATATTTTTCGGTAACAAAGTCTATCGGTGGCTTAGTAGAAAAAGTGGAAGTGATAAATCGCCTAATAATCGTATTAGATGCGTTCTCGCGGGGAGAGTGAATGCGTCTAAGTACTCCCATGTAGTACCTGATAGTGGGTTGTGAGAGTTAGAGATGATTTACGAAAATAAACGGATAGCGAATATACTGTAAGTATTTACTTCATTTGACTAACTTTAAAAAAAGGAGTACCTATCGTTCGACAGGTATCGATATCTATTTATGAAACTGATTTAAGTTAATAATTTTATTCATTTTAGTTTTAATAATTTTAAACTAGCGACTCACCCTAGCTTCGCTCGGGTTCACCTCTAGGGAAATAAAAACAAACCTATCCCACGGGAACCGTACATTTTTCCGGGATAAGTCTATCTATCTCTGTGCCAAATTTCATCCAGATCCGTTTAGCCGTTCTGGCGTGAAAGAATAACAAACATCCGTACATACTCACAAACTTTTACATTTATAATATTAATAATACGGAAATAATACGGATTAATAATTATTATTTTTTGCTTAAAGGTGGACATACAAGCTTACGACCAAGGAGATCCGGTGATGTCATCTGTTATGAGCCTCACAGTGTACGTGAGTCACTCTGCTACTGTACCTCCTGACGTGAGTATGCATAAATAATACATAAATACTTATATAAAAACTAGCCGAAACCTGCGGCTTCGCCCGTGCTAAAACTACATAAAAATCTCTAAAAAGGTAGTTTCATACAAAATTCACCCCCTATTTTACCCTCTTATAGTATGAATTTCGAAAAATGCTAAAACACATATTTATTTAATTGTATTGAAGAGCATCAATACCAAGTTTCAAGTAATTCTGATGAGAAATATTTTTTTTTGATTGTATTATAACGTGTTTTCCCGTGGAAATGAGATAATCTCCCGCGGTAAAAAGTAGTCTCACTCTCCAGCGCTCCAAATATTCCCACACACAAAATTACGCTAATCCGTAACTCCGTTATGACGTGAAAAAAGGACAAACAAACACACTTTCACATTTATAATATTAGTATAGATATCAAACTCATTCATGTCTTTCTCAAAGTATGTGTCACCGGTAGAATGTAGGCAGTATAGTGTTGTTAACGCAATTTTAAGCCATTACCAAAAAAAATACTGTATGGGATTTATTTTGTCATACATTTACATATATTAATATAAATTATAAATGAAACTTCAAAAAAAATCTTTATGTAATACCCATTGTTCTAAGTTAGGTGATTGATTCTAATTCGATTTTTTTATTATAAAGATTAACTTATTTTTTTACAAATCACTTTAAATAATATTTTAAGTTCTTTTGTACCAAAAAATGATTTTTGTGTTTGGTGTAAGTACCCAATTTTAATGTTTATGTCGAAATATACATCATGTTTTTAAATCTATTTATCTTTGAAATAGAATTTTCAAAGTAAATTACATTTGACGATACTTTTGAGTCAGTTTGTAGGTTATAGGGTCATATTTGCTGTGCGACCGGTCGCGGGCTACTAACTATCTGGTATCAAAAACATAGGCGTGCTAATGTCCCAACATATTGTTCTAATTTGTAGGTAAAGATTTTATGTCAACGTCATACAAAATTATAATTAAATTTCAGGTAAGATTAGGGTTCCCAGATACTATGTATACGGAACACGTGGCCGAAAACTCTCCTAACGGCACGTTAGTTCGGACTTTACCTATATGGAATAAAAGCAAGCATTCCAAAGACACACCTCTCAAGTGTTTGCTTACAAATTCCTCACAAAAAGGTAAATAAATAATAATTATAAATTGATATTGATGTAACTTGTATACTGATTTAAGTATTCATTTATTAAATAAGGCAACGGTAGCCCAGTGGTAACCGCTCGCTTGGGAAACCGAATGAAGAGGGTTCAAACCCCGAGTCTCGCAATTCTGATATTTTCATGTGCTAATCATTTCCAACATGATTACCATATGTCTTAACGGTTAAGGAAAACATCGTAAAGAAACCTACAAGTCTGAGAAAATCTAGCAAGTTTTCCAAAGACATGTTCAGTCCGCCCGCACTTGGCCAGCGTGGTGGACTATGGCCTGATCCCCCTCGTAATGCCTAGCAGTGGGACGTTAAATAAGAGCTGAATATAATTACGTATCTTTGTAATTTCAAAATGCAATGAAATTACAAAGATATTATGATTTTGTAAATTAATATGTACTGAAATGCTTTAAAAGCTGACCTCAATTATAATTAAAACTCATTTTCAGGAATATTTTACGTAAAACTAACAACGGAACGTGATTGTGCAATATATTTAAATAAAACATTGGACTATGAAGACATAACAGAATACTCTTTAGAGGTGCAATTAGAATCTATCCAAGGTCTTATAAACCTTGAAAGCAATCAAGCAGTTATAAAAGTACACGTGACAGATGTAAATGATAACACACCAGTGTTTGTTTTCAATGAGCAATCCACTATGGCTGGTGCGAAAGGGAAGTATTTCGCAATAGCCACTAAGGATATGCCGTTGGGAACTAACGTGTTGCAAGTTAAGGTAAGCTCCCTATGACTTCTGCTCTCCTGGTAGTTTAGAGGTTAAATATAGGTTATGTTTACACTTATCGTGCGAAAAGGACGTAAAAACTTCGCAATGGCCACTAAGGATATGCTGTTGGGGACTAACATGTTGCAAGTTGAGTTGAGCTTCTCATAGTTGCTGCTCTCCTGGTAGTTTAGAGGTTAAAAATAAGGCTTTAAAGTGTATGTATGGTTTATTTTATCGTACGAAAAGGAAGTGTATTTTGCAATCTCCACTAAGGATACACTGTTGGCGATTAAATTGTTATAAGTTATGGTAAGCTCCTTATAGCTGCTGCTCTCCTGGTAGTTTAGAGGATAATAATAAGTTAAGGCGTATGTACTATGTATGTTTATATATCCGGTACGAAAAGTAAGTACTTTGCTATCGCCACTAAGGATATGCTGTTAGGGACTAAACTGTTGTAAATTAAGGTAATATTATTGATGATATCTTATAGATACTTCTCTTCAGGTAGTTTAGAGGTTACAAATAAGTTTTTAAGACGTATGTGTGTATGTTTATATCCAGTGTACAAAGGATTTACTTTGAAATCGCCACTAAGAATACGCTGTTTGGGGACTAACATGTTGCGGTCCTTATAGCTGCTGTTCTCCTTGTAGTTCTTTTACAAATAAGTTTAAAAAAAAAGGTTTCATATGTTTCATTTATTTTTGACCGACTTAAAAGAAGAAGGTACAAAATAGGTGTGTGTTTTAGTCGGTGTAAAATTAATTGTTAGATTTATAAAATAATGAGTGAACTTTTCAACTAGCGACTTAGCCTCGATTCCTTCGGGTGCTATCCTTAATGCCTAACAGTAGCTTATGTGTTAAATCTCATCCAAATCTGTCCAGCAAAGAGTAACAATCATAAAAACTTTTGCATTTATTACGAACGGATTACTACGATTATTTTATAGCTAAAAAAATCTTCATATTATAATTATATATATACAAAAAAATATTATATTATCTATCCTTTTCTTATTTAAGGCGAAGGACAAAGACAGCGGTGACTTCGGTAAAATCGAATATCGCAAAAATTCGTGGACCAAAGCTGCAGAGGAGTATTTCTCACTAGACCCGGATACGGGAGTTATCACTAACATCAAAACCTTCGAGAATGTTCCTAAAGAAATATTGCCTTTCAAATTCAACGTCATGGCCAGAGATAATCCTAAGGGCGAAGATTATAAGACTGCAAGAGCTTCTGTAGTGGTAAGTTATTTATCTATAAGAACAAAAAAATTAAATGTCTGTCTATCATGAGGCAGTTGTAGACTAGCGATAATGATTTGACTGAAACACCAGGTAAAGCGTAGAGAAGAAAAAGAGAAAAGCGCGAAATTCGGGTATTAAATTAAAAGGGTTTAAGAGTTTTGCACTTGTAATATTTTCATGTGCAAGTCATTTTCAACATTATTACCACTTGTCTTACAAGTAAACTACGGTCAAAAACCTGCGTGTCTGACTGAAAACTTAGTAAATTTTTGAAAGATATGTTAATGTTAAGTCCGCCAACTCGCACTTAGCCAGCGTTCGGTTGGTAGACTATTCTGATTCCTCTCACATTGAAGGGAAACCCGAGCCCAGCAGTGGGACTTTAAGAAGGACTGAATACTTACTACTGTCTGATATTCCAAATCGCTATGCTTTGATTTTTCTTAAAAACTATAATCATTTGCACAACATCTTTGTAACTAAAACGTGACGCGAGCGGAATCGCGGGTTTGAGTTAGACAAGTCATTAATAAATCATTAATATAATATTAACAATCATTAAAATGATATCAGCTACTATCATTACAATGAGTGGAATTCATTATTTGCTTCTTAATTAAGTTCTTAGAAAGTCAAATCATTTAATGTTATATTGTTCTTTATATAAGCAAAAGTGACTAAAAAGTGAAGTTTTTCTTTACAAAAGGCATAATTTCTTATGTGTGTTATATTATTTTAGATAAATCTCCTTCAAAAAGACAACCAGTTAATATATGAAGTAGCCGACTTGAATGTCGACGCCATGACGACTATGAAAGCGCGTAGTTTACTTTCTGCTATAGAAGAAAAGAGCGGTTTAGTAGCTGGCTTAGAAAAACTAACCCCTAGATTATATTTAGGGGAAAACGGCACTTTAGAAAGTGATTCGAAAGGCACTAACGTATGGTTGTACTTGCTTGATCCGAATACAGGCGAGATATTGACGAGGGAGTCGCAGCCTGTGAAAAAGTAAGTGTTTGTTTATTTTTTTATATATTTGTTATTTATAGTTTTTTCTAAAGATCTAGGTAATATTTTAATATGAAATAGAAAATAACTTAATTTTGGGTCTATGTATTTTTTGTATGTACATATAATGTTACGCTAAATCTGTTTTTTTTCTATTACTATATATTTTTAAATTAATGTGTTATACCTTATGAATATATTCTTCACAATTAATAAAACAGTGGGCCTTTTTAGTTAAACAAAAATTTATTTTACCTACTTAATCCTCTCATCATTACAACTGGGTTCCACAAAGCATTCGAAAAACTTCTATTGCTTAAATGCTAAGAGTTATTATATTTACAATAAATTATTTTGTACAAGATTCGCATTGATGTAATCGCCATCAGGATTCAATATTATTCAATATTGGAGAATTATTGTAATTCATAAAAAAATATCCCCAAAAATAAACTCTACTTATAGATTTAACTACTTGTTTTCAAGACTAAGGCTGTTAAATTTAAATACTAATTAAATCTAATATTAACTAAAATTTTAAAATGAAACACTTCACAGAGCAATAGAGAACGGTGTATCAGTGCAAGCGCCCCTCACGCCCGTACAGCCGCGGCGGCCGCAGCTGGCCGCGGCGCCGCTGGCCAGCGCGCTGCCCGCGGCGCTGCTCGCGCTCGCCGCGCTCGTACTGTTCGCGGCCACCGCCGCCACCATATACATATGCGCTTCTTGGAATAGGTTTGTCATGTTGTTGATTATAATTATAATTTATATAGAGACTAGCGACCACTTGTTTCGCTCGGGTTCGTCTCTAGGTAGGTTTTAAATTTTTTGAGCGGCACCCTAATTCTTTTTCCAAAATAAAAGTAGGCTAAGTTACTCCTTATAACATCAGCTATCTGCCAGTGAAAGTCTCGTCATAATCGGTCCAGCCGTTTTGGAGATTAGCCGCAAGAAACAAACAGACAGACAAAAATGTTAAAAATTGTGTTTATGATTTAATGTGCATTTAGTAAAAAGCTGTTATTTTTATATTACAAACAGACACTTCAATTTTATTTATCTGTATAGATTTTCTAATGTAAAAATGAATGTTTGCTTATAAACTTGTGTGCCTGAGTAGCTTCTAGTGGTTTCGAGGAACCGCTAAGTAAAAAAAATTAAAACCAGAATACGAATAAAAAAATGATTAATAATGGTAAAATATAAGCGGTTCCTCGACGCAGCGGCGCTCATCATCAAAATATTAATGGGTATTTTTAATGAAGTTAAAGGCCAAGAGAGAGATTTTTTTACTTTTTAGAGGGTTTTTTTATTGTGTAAATTTTCATTTTTATTTTTATTGTGTATAAAATAAAAAGAAAATTATTAATTATCTACCATTTTCCAATTAGATACAAAAAACACAAGGAGCAAGCGTTACAACAATACGGAACACTCAGTATGAGTATGGCGCCACCGCGGCCGCCGTCTGGATACGAGTCTAGTGAAGACGATCCAGCGCCTAGATATGAAACACAGGTGAGATATTAATGATATTTGAGAAGAAAGATATGATATTAAATGAAAATATGTCAAGTGCGAGTTGCTTCCGATACTATGTACACTTGCTATATACAGTTTTTTTGTGTTATCTCGACATCTATACTAATATTATAAAAAGATAAACTTTGTGAGGTTGTAGGGGATAATCTCTGGATCTACTGAACAGATTTAGATGAAATTTAGTAAGAATATAGTTTGAAAGGAAAGGACATAGGACCCTTTTTCCGGAAATCATCCCTTAACGGGATGAAAATGGGGATGGAAGTTTGTATAGGGAATTAACCTAGCGACGAACCCGGGCGAAGCAAGGGTGAGTCACTAGTTACTTATAATTGTGAAGGAATTTCGGCCTTTTTTTAGTTAGTAAATTTTTTTAGTTAGTAAATTATTAAAGCGAATGTTAGTGAATTTTCCTCACAAAATATATCTTACAAACGTTTCCCTTGTTTCATGGAACCACCACTTTAAAAATCTCAAAACTAGTACTCCTTAGGGATACAGATATACGAACGTCTAGAAAAAAAAAGATAATCGCGTTACATTTTTTTTTAATTTACTATATGACCTATAAAAAATAAAACATTAGAAAAAATATATTTATGCATTAAAATTTTACGTTAATCAAAATGTTATTTATAATTACAGGTTTTGAACATGGCTGTGGACGACGCAGACCTACAATTAGACTTCAGTCCGAACAATCACGCGTTCAATATCCACAGTGTGCAGTATTTATCTAAAGATAATGGTGAGTTAGTATTAATTGTTATTACTTTTTAAAAATCAATGATATTGAAATAGAAAATAAAAAAGATTTTTTTTTAATTATATGTCAGATATGTAATAATATATACAATTTTGTGATGAAAAAATGTCCAAGAAATACATTATTTTACCTTTTCTTTCCGAATAATTTAAAAAAAATAAAATTCCAGGTGAAAGGAGTCCAACTCTATCCGAATCAGCAACCACAGCGAGAGCGTCAAGCGTGAACGACAATAATACACTCAACAAACTACACAACCATAACAACGACAATGCCAACAACATAACCATTGCTCGCAACGCTCAAACGCTCAACCGAAGGCAACAAACCAACCACGCAATGAACAACGCCTTGGGAACGTTACCGAGGGTCAATAATAACAACCTGGGAACAGGTTTGGTTACCACTTTGGGAAGAAAAATTGGTAACAACCACAAAAAGAAAACGCAACCGATAATGGCGTATGATGATATACCGGGATTGCAAAGGTGAATTTTGTTTATTATGAAATAGTTTTGTTCTCTATCTGATATTATAAAGAGAAAAAAGGTTTTTTGTATGTTTGTTTGTAATGCATAAACTAAAATACTACCGAACCAATTTTAAACATTTTTTCACCTATCAAAAGCTACATTACAGCCAGGTAGTAACAAAGGCTTATTTTTTTTAAATTAGAGATCCCCACGAAAATTGCAATAATGTATCAAAAGTTTGCCTATATATTAAATAAAGTCACTATTTTTGTATCCGAATACTATTATAAATGCGAAAGTTTGTGTGTATGTTTGTTACTTGTTCACACTGAAACGGGTTTTTATATAAAAAATACCATATGATTTGTTCGATTAATAATTAATGAGCTAATCTTTATTATATAACATTTTTTATTTAGTATAAATAGTTTTGGTCCTTGAATTCAGAACAATACTTTATTATTATTATGATTTAACCTTTATTTAAAGTATATCAATACAGAAGTAATTTAAAAATATTTAAAATCTAATATAACTTCCAGATCAACAGATAACGATAACGTTACATTTGGAAAGAGAAATTTCGGCGGTTTCACCTACGAGCCATCTCACGTAGAAACTACAACGGAACTTTAAAATACGAATTAGTGCAAAGTGAATATAATAATATATAGAAAGTGTTAAAGACAGTGTTTTGTAATTAAACTTACGAACTAATACCTGTGTTCAACGAAGTTTTAATATAATATATGTTATGACTAGTGTTGCCAGTTATTCGGGACCAAAAATCGGGACAGAAGTCATTTTTAATTGAAAAATAGTGTGTTTTTCCTTTAATTTTTGATAAAATTATCGGGACTAATGATACAATGTTTTAAATCGCTACGAGTATTAGAGGTAGAATAAAATAAACTTCTAATTTTGTTACATTGACCCAACTTATCTCACAAAATAATATTAAAAAAAAATATATTCTATTGTAATTAATAAAACGTCCCGTTAATGAAATGGCAATCTACGACTGAATAAACTTTGAAATATTAGATTTTAGTGTGAATAACGAATTTTTAGATAAATTTTGTAATTAACTTAGCGCGGGCTAGTCTTTAATGAAACGCATAATATAAGATGTACATAGAGGCATTATCAAATGTTCGGTACCTGCTGGTACAAACTGTACAGATGTTTTTTTGTAATTTTTATAGGATTTTTTATATATATAAATGGTTAATTGAGGCGCGATTATTATTATCTAAATGTTTGTTTTAATCTAAAGGCTCATTTACACTGAGTTTCATATCTTTGGGAGTTGCTAAGAACATATAATGGAAGCAGTGTAAATTGTACCGTATGTCGTTACATGTAAGGTACATATTGCAATATTAATGTTTCTTGCTCTTTCTATATTCTTGAGGCGAAAAAATCTGTCCATGTAAATGTGCCTTAAATTAAGCAAAAGCTTTGGAACATCTGTTTTTAAATATTTAATCAATTTTTTTTAATATTTACCTACTTCCTTTTTATTTGCTTTTCCTTGAGACTATTTCTAACTTTTTTCATTCAATATAATTTTAATATACATAATTATTATATACATATTTTATCCGCGTCTCAAATAACCCACAATGGCGAAAAGTGCCATTTAAATTTAATATATTGTACTTAGATAAGTCTTTGTAGAACAAAGTCATCTATAAAATCTCCATACACTTTTTACTTACTCTTTGTATTATATCATGTATGTCTCATACAATTAGCATTTCTTTCACATTTTTCAAACTTTGTTCTATTAAGACTCATATTGTTTACTTGCCAATAGAATGTTTGAATTATTTTAATACAGTACAGTAAATAATAAAAAAATATAATATAAATTGTTAACGTAATTTATTTGTAATATGCATTCAGCAAGAATATTATTATTGGTTACAATGTTTTAAAATTTAACAATTATTAATGAAATTCATTTAATTTTAAAATTGCTTTTAAAATTATTACTATGATACCTTTCCTGTTAACATTTAGATTTTTTATTTATATATTTTGACGTGAAGCGTCTTTAAAACCGAAACATACGGGTACCAAGACAGAAAAGTGGACCACAACGAGATAGGTTGCATTAGGTTGCCATAGCAACTGTTGTTATTTTCTGAAAACTGATATATGTATATGATAATCTTTCCGTTGCTATCTTCAAATATTACTATTTTTACTTATTTGTTTTCAAATATGAAAAATATTTATAATTGCTACCATATTTTATATTTAACAGTAAAAGCGACTCTTTCAAATAGACGTTTCACGTTAAAGTTTAAACTAACGGCAGTGTGCCCCGATACAGCCCCACCCGATTTTCTTATATATAATGTGCCAGTTATATTAAATTCATAGAAATATTCTAGAATGCTGAGTATTGAATGTTTTAATTTAGCATAATAATTACGAAATGCTCACTTTTATATAATTTTATCAAATTGAAGCCGTTTGTGCCAAACTTGTGTAATTAATCATAGTTTAAAATTAAAAAAAAATGTATTGAATTGTGTGTTCTATCCATGAATAGATATTTTTTTTGTATTTATCATACAAACTGTGTGTTTGAGAGAAATACGTAAAATTTCATACTTATATATTATATCGACGGTCGACTTTTATATAAGGCACAATAAAATTTTCTAGTATTAATATTAGTGAAAATACTCGTATATAAAAACAATACAAAAATATTGTCTTAAATATTTTTTTCTTACCCACATTTTTATACAGATATTTTTCGTA
This sequence comes from Brenthis daphne, assembly GCA_947093115.1. NCBI lineage: Eukaryota > Metazoa > Arthropoda > Insecta > Lepidoptera > Nymphalidae > Brenthis > Brenthis daphne. The sequence continues at coordinate 26,058,674 of OX352475.1, forward strand.
TGTGAAACCGACATTTTATTTTAAAAATGCGTTAAATACGTTTTTACTAAAAATGTCAATAACAAGCGTGATAATGTAAATAAATGCTTTACATATTTTTTACTTAATGTATAAAAAGAAAAAAATATGTAATATTGTACGAATTACGACCAAATAATTTTAAAATTTGAAAATATCTTCTAATCTTCAACACTTCAAAATCACTTTAAAAATTATTTTATCCTTAGTTTAAATGAAAATAATTTTTGAACCAAAAAAAGCTTGAAAGCTTGAGCTTTAGCTACCTCTTTTTTTGAAGTCGGCCAATGTACTAAAATTGCAAGTTAATAAATATATGTTAATAATACTGTACTGTATTTATTCATCGGTCCTTGGTTACCTTTGTATTATATTTTTGTAAATGAATAAATTAATTATATCATGTTTCTGTAAAACTACTTATAGTCTATTATAAGATTGTTTTATAATTTTCAATAAATTAATTTTTATTATAGTTGTTTGTTTTATTCATTTACTTTCTTATTAAGTGTTTTACCCCCATATTGTTCCGAGGTGGGAGTTAATAACTGCGATACAGTTTATAGGTACTAATGCAGCTAGTAGGAAGGAAGCTATATGCAATGCAAATGGTGTTTATATTTATAATATGTATGTATTTAAAGTTATATATGTGTAGAGTAACAACTATCTGGTATCCATAACAAAAGCCTCGTAGCTTACCATGGAACTAGATGGTGCTATGTGTTGATGTCCTAACATATTTATCTTACTTATAATGTATTTTTAATTTGCCACCTTTAATATGAGCACCTTCAAGGCAAGAGTGAATAGACATCTTCTAGGCAAGCGCGCTGCAACCTAGACATCAGTGCTAGAGTTGATTGTCGTTAAGCGCATGTCTATGTCTTGTGCATTCAGTCCTTTTTTAACGTCCCACTGCTGGGCACGAGCCTCCCTTTAACACGAAGGGGATCAGGCCATAGTCCACCACGCTGGCCAAGTGCGGATTGGCGGACTTCACATGTCTTTCGAAAACTTGCTAAGTTTTCTCAGACATGCAGGCTTCCTCACGATGTTTTCCTTTACCGTATGGCAAGTGGTAATCAGGCTAGAAATGATTCGCACATGAAAATGTCAGAGGTGCGAGACCCAGTTTGAATCTGCTTCACTCAGTTTCCCAAGCAAGTAGGCTACCACTGCCTCTTATCTATTAATAAAAAAAACGTATATTAATATGTTCAATAAAAATACTTGTTATGATGTCCTCCTGACCGATTTCGGCCTCTGCGGCCAATCTCACTGAGACTAGCCAGATGCGCAAGAGATTTTAGGTATAACTGCAGCGCCTGTGTGTTTGTACGTGCACTCTCTATTCCTGTCACTCTCAAAGTCCAATGTGACAATACTTCGACACGATCGGTGAGAGTTAAGGCGTAGGACCGACGCGACACGTGCTCTCCGAGGCACGTGGGTGTAACACCACCAACTTCCCAATTCCGGGCTGTTACTGGAACTTACCTAACAGAAAGATTCAATAACTAAACTGACCCACTCAGGACTCGAATCCAGGACCTCTAGATGTGCAGGTGTACATGTTAGCCACTACACCAACGAGGCAGTTTAATTATATAGTTATTTCTAGTATAGTTGCTAACATTATTAATTATTTTTAAAGTTCATTATATAGACACACGAGTCACTGGCTAAAATTCAACTCATATATTCAAGAAATTAGAGGAATTTATAAAATATATCAGTAACTTTTTATTTTTGGTTCAAATATATTTTGTATAATAAAGGAGTCACTGTATCGCTATGGCTTACTAGAAATAAAACAATAACTGGAAATGAGAAACGTTATGTCACATGGTCATAATATGTCATTCTCTTAAAAATATTATAGGGTTAAACAGAAAAATACTTAAATCTAAACTCGTAATTATCCATCATTTATCAGGATATAAATACTTGTCAGAATATAATCATCGTACCGGCTTTTATACCTAACATTATGTAAAACCACACAGTACGCGCATTTCACAAGCAATCTATGTTTTTTTTGTCAAATGTCCCAAAACGTGAAGGCAATTTCGTGTACGTTTTTAAATTTAATATATCTTTTGTACCGCAGTCTCCTGCGAGCGTTAGATCGCGCGAAATTACAGAAATGTCGGGGTTAAAAAATTCTCTCTGTTAGAGTAGGCTTTCGTGAGAAGATTTTATGCTTTATTAATGCCAATTAGTTGTACCTAGTAAAAAGAATCTCTACCAAAAAGTTAGTAACAGAGATAAAGTTTGTGTGTTTGTGAGATTGTAGTGGGTAATCTATAGATCTACTGAACCGATTCAGATGAAATTTGGTAGAAAGATAGTTTGAGACCCTGGAAAGGACATAGGATATTTTTTATTCCAGAAAGCGTCCTTTAAGGGGGTGAATATGGGGATGAAAGTTAATATATAATTTTTGGTTTCCGTTTTTAATTATAGTGTTAGGAAACGATCTTTAATTTCATTTGAAACCAAGTTTGCAAATGCTATATTTAGGTCTAAATTCCACCTTCTAATTATAACCATTATATTTAGAGGATCAAATTAATTATAACAGAATATAGGTACATAAAGTACATATAGGTAACAGAAAATAACCTTATATACGTTAATTAAAACGTTAAAAGGCAACAAAAAAACTTTTGGGATTCATTTATCCAATATTACAGAGCTTAATAAACTTTCGCAGAGTATAAAACTCTGTAAATTGAAAAAAAGTGTCTCTGTATCAAAATTTCAGAGCTTTACTGAAATTTTACTCATTATGTATTCCATTTAAATATTTTATACTACGCTTGACCATACGAGGATCATTAATTAAAAAGGTCAGTTAGAGCTGTTTACCTTGAAACAGCGGTCCTTAAAAGCTCTTTAAGGCTGAGACATGAATTTGGAGTGTAAAGAGAAAAGGGGCCGCTATTCGCATCAATAAATAATGACCCCACACTTACTTACTACGAAGTAGCGTGAAATAACACGAGTTAAAGAGATATATTTCAGAGTGATACTGTCCGAGAAACACGTTTTTAAGCTCATGAGAAGGTCTATAAAATTTGGGATGAAAATATGAGGTTATAAATTATAATGTAAGTAGGTATATTTTATGTGCAAGTTATATTATTATTCAAAGTAAATGTCAAAGATATACATACTCGTAAAACATACCGCATACGTACATAATAAATGCACACAAAATACATAAGTAATATGACATCTAAATCCGTATTTAATATTATAAATGTGAAAGTTTGTGAGTATGGATGTTTGTTACTCTTTTACGCCAGAACGACTGAACGGATTTAGATGAAATTTAGTACAGAGATAGATTATAGTCTGGAATAATATATAGGCTATTTTTTATTCCGGAAAAATGTACAGTTCCCGTGGGTTAGGTTTGTTTTTGTTTTCTTAGAGGCGAACCATAGCGAAGCGAGGGTGAGCCGATAATATGATAATATTACAAGCGAAGATCTTATAGAATTACTTACGGGCTATTCGTGTATGTAAATTGTTTATTGTAAAGCAAAATAATTGTTATACAAAATAATTGTTGTTTTAAATATTTAATATTGATTATGGAATCTTTAGTCAAGTCTGAAAAACCTGAAACACCTGGGTAAAGATAACAACATGTAATGTTAAAAAGTCGGTCAAGTACGATTCGGTATCGGGGTCTAAAGGTCTGTAGATTCAGAGTATATTTATGTTACATGTTTATAGTACGTATGCGAGTAAATATTTAAGATAAACAACAAACAGATACACAAACAGCAGAAAGGAACAATTGAAAATGCGTCGTGTTTTTATTATGAGGTTTGACTGCAATCTCAACAAGTTTGACTTGCTTTATACAGGTAGGTATATTTTTTCTACTAGTTTGGATAAAGCTAAAACAAAAAAAAATCACCTTATATGTATTTCCTTCGCTTTTTTTAATATTTGTCCATTTTAAGCGTTATAATTTGTATCTATTAAATAAAAATCTTCAATTCTTTTTCTAATATCAGTTATAAACAGTACTTAGTGTTAGCCTAAATCAGTCTAGAAATAGAAAATTTTGCACAGAGTTTTCTCCTTATATAACGAAGGTGAGCACTACGGGGCCTAGGGGATGAAAGTTTGGATAGAGGTTCGTTATTTTTGGAGTGAGAAGTAATGTATGGACATTTCTGTTTAAGAATCGTTTTATATTACCGATGGGAAATCACATCGGATTTACTCTTTGGATTTAGCGAAAATTTTAATCTTATCATGGTTCAAAAGATAAAGCTCTTTAAAAAGAAAATAGATGTACGAAGAAACGGACTGCGGTATCCACAATTTCTAAAAAGGATTGATATCTTGAGTTATGTAAGAAATTTCTTATATATTTAAAGCATTATTATTATTATATGTAATAATATTCAATATGTATGTATATATATATATAATATTATATCTTGTATAAAGGAAACCAATACCGAAAACACGAGAGCTTCATGTGATTGATGTAAAACGTTTAAAAGCGTACAATTTGATCCTGGGTTATACAATTTCTTTGGCTCCTTTGCTTCGAACGTTTGTTTTCCAGATGACTTATTTTGCAATAGCGAATCTGTTTTCGCAGGATTTCCGCTAAGCCCCACTTCTCCTACAAAGTCGAGGGATTTACTTCCACTTTTCAGTTTTATGTTAGGTCTGAGCAATTCTTAAGGATAGATACAATTTTGTGTAAGTAACTAATTTTTAGAGATGTGTTGATGCTGATTGAAATTTTTACAGAATATGCGATACAGGAAAAAAAAATCTGTCAAGAGCGAGTCGTTTTCGCGCGTGATTGTTTTGTAGCATCACTCAATACATATATCGATTAATTAAAAACGATTTTACTGGAAAGCTGACCGGTTTTTATGAAATTATCACTTAAGTGGAGGACAATATACGAGTATACGTTGTGTTGATAAATGTGTTTGATCATGTCCACATAGGTGGTAACTAAATATTCTGTAGCTCACTTTGACAGTTATAGCTAACGAACTAGCTTTGCAAAAACATCTTTTATGTGGGATGTGCATTTGCTTTATATTTACTAGCGGTGCACCCTCGTACTCTACTATACTTCTACTATATAGACTTTAGAACTAACTTAATCCCTCCACGACCGCGGACAGGCCGGCGTTACAGTGAACAATAGATTTATTAGAAGTTTAATTAATTTCTTAGAAATTTAGATCTGGAGGTGCTAATATTATTTTGATCTTTTAATTGTATTAAAATAAACTTATTGCATACGGAATTCTAAACGGGTAATTTAAACTAGCTTTTATATATATATTTTTTGTTATAGATATATTATGTATTTGTTGTGTTGTTCGTGCTTAAGTAATTAAGCCATGAAACATTACAAGAATCGATCGTGAGACAGACGTGAGGATGTTCGTGTTATTCATTTTATTATCCAGTATTATAGTTCAATGCTTAGGAAATACAAGTAAGTTATAGAGATAATTCGTAAATTAATTCTTACTAATGTTTATATCTTTGCTGTTTTGCTTTGTATGTATGTATTCAGCCCTTTTTTAACATCCCACTGATGGGCACGGGCCTTCCTTCAATACGAGGGGGTCAAGCCATAGCCCGCCATGCTTGCCAAGGGCGGATTGGCGAACTTCACATTTCTTTCGAAAACTTGCTAGGTTCTCTCAGTCACGCAGGTTTCGTCAAGAAATGATATAAGAGAGGTGGGAGACCCTGAATTTGAACCCACTTCGCTCAGTTTTCTAAGCGAGCGCGTTACCACTGGGCTATCACTGCCTTTTTTGTTTTAAACGTATACAAAAAAGATAGGTACATAACCAATTGTACTACTTATACCAAAAAATATTTTTTCCTCTAATAATATTGTAATTTAAATTTTATTTTAAGAATTGAATTATCTAAAAAATAAACATGTCATTTATACGTATAACAAAATTCTAACTCAGTCAAATCCGTAAATTAAATATATTTTGGAAAGTGTTATTTAAATAGTCATTATTATCGATAGAGGCCGAATCTATAGTACTAAGAATTTTTATCTGTCTGTCTGGGAACGCATCACGAGAAAACCACTGAACAGTTTTTGATGAAATTTGATATGATGATAGCTAGTTATCCGGGTCAACATATAGAATACTTTTTAAATATCTCATCTCTGAGAAATCTATACTAAACGTTAAAACGTAACCCGAGCGGAGCCAGGGGGAGTCGCGAGTAGTAACCAATAAATAAGAACCCAAAGCAGTAAATAATTTAAATGTTATATAAACAGTTTGTACCTATGTGTGTAAGTGTGAAACAAGTTTTAAGCAGACATTTTTTATCCTACGTAATGGTATACAGTGTCGGATTTAACCTTAGTGCCGCCCCTAGGAACTGTAAAAAATGCCGCCCTATTATCAAAATTTTGAGTAAAATGTTGAAAGTAAAAAAAAATTTTATTATTTTTATCAAAAATGCAACAAAATATAAATAATATCAATTTATTGAAAAATGTACCTACTAGTTAATTTTTTTTTATTTTTTATTTTTTGGAAAATAAAAAAAGCAAAGAATTTTTTTTCTTGCCCTCCGAATTTTACCGCCCCTGAATTTTTACCGCTCTGGGCACTAGTCCCGAGTGTCCCTAGTGTAAATCCAGCGCTGAGTATACAAAAAATAATAATTACAAAACAATTTGTACATTGCCAACCAAAACAAAAAAGAAGAAGAATTTTAGGAATTAAATAGTTTAAAAAATATACAATTATCATCAGTAAATAATAAACCAACGCAATAAATAATGTTCATGTTAAACACACAGTACTACGTGTAATCATTAACAGTATATATGTGTGTAAGTAAATACTTACACATGTCCTTAATAATAATATGTTATTTAAGCCTCAATGTACATCGTACAATACAAAAACAACATGACGTGGTGGTTGAACTCGACTCTATCGTGACTAATATTTTAATGGTTATATATTTGTACTAAAAGTCATTGGATAGTCAATGACACGATTTAAAAATATGTTCTCATATTTATCGCTTTGAAAGAGCTTCTTTTAAGTAAAATAAATATTATTGTAAATATTACTTTTCTAAACATTTTTAAATAGGTATTTTTAGTGATTTATATATTTATTGTGAATATCTTATTAAGTACTTATATGTCTCATTAATTTAGTGCCTAGCAGATTCGGAGGTCTTGGGTTCGAGTTCCGAGTTAGTTATTGGGTATTTGTGTAAAGAAATTCTCAGTAACAGTTCGAAGTTAGAAATTAACAGATATTACACTCATGCCTCGGAGATCATGTAAAGCCGTTTTTAATTAGATATTCCGCCTGAATGAATAGAAAGTGCAATTGTGTTTGCGCACACACTTATGCTTGCTCACATATTTCCTGCTTAGTTGTCTTGTCTCAATGAGATTGGCCGCCGTGGCGAAAGGTGACCAGGAGGACATTTATATTTACTTAGATTTTAAATATAATTTTATTTCCTAGATTCATCGGTTCCTGTGACATGCGGATTAAATGAAACTTATGTTAAATGCAAAACGACATGCCCTCCTCAAGCCTGTAACTTGTCTTATACTGAGTATTTGTGTGACCCGAATCCTAATCCAAAATGTGAGCCTGGATGCGATTGTATAAAAGATTACTTTCGAGACGATGAGGGAAACTGCGTTTATAATGAAGACTGTCCATACCGTAAGTATGACTTATCTATACTACAGATAAATAAAATTGAAGTGTCTGTTTGTTATTTCAAAATAACAGCTTTTTACTAAATGCATATGGAATCATATACGGTATTTATAAGACAAACACAATTTTTAAAAATTTTAACTGGCTGTCTGACTGTTGTTCCGGCTAATCTCCGAAACGGCTGGGCCGATTTGACGGGACTTTTACTGGCAGTTAGTTGATGTTAAAAGGAGTAACTTAGGCTACTTTTATTTCAGTAAAAGAACTAGGGTTCCGCTTAAAAAAATGAACCTACACGCTAGTGAGGAAATAAAAATAATCTTAGGGATAATTTTATCTCTGTGAAAAATATTTTTAGATTATTAATAGATTTTATTGTTTAAAGAATATACTTCGCCTAAAAAAGGAACGAGGGTCCACTACATAGATCGGGATCTCCTACTATCATAGTCTTTTGTAGGATCATTCAGCCCAGTCGTTTCAGAATGAAGAAGTAATAAAACTAACATACAGACGCATTTACAAACTTTTTCAAACTATTATTAGTATCACAGATCACAATACTATACTAGCTAGTTAGTATTTATAATAATTATTTGTAACTGTATATAGAAATTGAATGCGCTTACAATGAAGTGCCATCGAAATGTAAGCAAACCTGCCCACCTCAGTCTTGTGATTTCTCATACGACAACTATGCTTGCAAGCCTGGTCCTTGTCAACCTGGATGTAACTGTATCGGGAAATATCTAAGGAATTCCAGTGGTATTTGCGTACCAAAGGATCAATGTGATACAGGTCTCTCAAATAACCTCATAAATATCTTTAATCAGTCACTTAATTACTTTAACATCATAGTTTTATGTAGTATTGATCAAATTATATATGAAAAAAAAACGTATAGATTAAAGTAAACGTAAAAAATCAACTAAAAGCAATTATTACGTGTTTATTGAAAGCACGTTCCTTCGTTTAATCCTAAATATTTCTTTGTAATTGGTTTTGTATGTAGTATTTATTATTTATTTTTATTTCCTAGCTTCATCGGTTCCTATAGAATGCGGATTGAATGAAACTTTTGTTAAATGCAGAACGATTTGCCCTCCTCAAGCTTGTAACCTGCCCTATACTGATTATTTGTGTGACCCGTATCCTAATCCAAAATGTGAGCCTGGATGCGATTGTATAAAAGATTACTTTCGAGATGATGAGGGAAACTGTGTTTATAATGAAGACTGTCCATACTGTAAGTATGACTTATCTATACTACAGATAAATAAAATTGAAGTGTCTGTTTGTAAAGTCATAATAACAGCTCTTTACTAAATGCATATGGAATTATATACGGTATTTATAAGAAAAACACAATTTAAAAAAAAAATGTCTGTCTGACTGTTTGTTCCGGCTAATTTCCGAAACGGCTGGGCCGATTTGACGGGAGTTTCACTAGCAGTTAGTTGATGTTATAAGGAGTAACTCTTTTATACAATCGGTATAAAAGATTACCTTCGAGACGATGAGGGAAACTGCATTTATAATAAAGACTGTCCATACCGTAAGTATGACTTATGAGAAAATAAAAATAAATTTAGGAACATTTTTATCTGTATGAAAAATATATATCCTTATGGAAAAAATATTTGAATACAGCTTGAATTTGAATGAAGCTTGGGTACTCGTTGGTCTCGCTCATTCTACTCAGGAGGCCTAAACTGGGATAGTACTCGTATATGAGATCAATTATTGTACCTCTCGTTAGTTTAGTCAGATTACATGCGCTTTCTTGGGAATAAGTTTTAGAGACAAAGACCAGGTAACATTTTAGAATCGTTGAAAAAGAGATAGTGATATTGTCGATCACATGACAAATCATACCGAGAAGCTATTGACACTCGGTTGATAAGCATTAAAATAAACATTTTATTTTGTATTTCAAGCACGTTTAAATACTAAAAAATATTCAGTTTATACTGAAATATGACAAACTAGCGGCTCACCCTCGCTTCGCTCGGGTTCACCTCTAGAAAAGCACAAACAGATCTATCCCACGGGAACCGTTCATTTTTCCGGGATAAAAATAAGTAACCTGTTGTTTGACCTGCAATATAAGGTATCAGCATGCCAAATTTTACTAAATTAGGTGCATAAGTTGTTGTGTACTAAGCTGTATAAGTTACTATAATTTTTTAACTATCCCACGGGAACTCTTTAATTTTCCGGAATGAAAAGTATCAAATTTCATTTAAATAGGTTCAATAGTATCGGAGATTAGCCCGTACGAACAGACAAACAGACAGAGAAACAAAAAAATTGAAAAAAATCTGGATTTGTTCTATTTCTCTTCTTACGGGATGTAAGAAGAGAACTGCCTTCTTACATCCCGTAAGAAGAGAACTGACTCGTTTTTTAGCAATTTTTTCTACCATCTATGTACAGACATTCGACCTCTACAGTTTTATTATTCATATATGTACCTATATTCAGATAGAATAAATAACGTATAATAAAACAGAAATATATAATAATGAAAATAGTTATAGCGAGTGTACCTTAGGAGATAGACATATAATATCGTATGTAGAACTTTTCTATAGACATTTTTAAGACTTACAATTTTCTTGTACAATGTTTTGATCTATCTCTTAAGGTTGAGCCAACGTTAGCCATATAAATTTCTAAGGACAATTCGATAGAACCAGTTATTGTATTTTCCCGTGGGAATGAATAATTTGCCTGTCGTAAAAAGTATTCTAAATGTTGACCCGAGCACTAAGTTTTATCATTATACAAAATGAAGTTAAAATCGGTTGAGTACTTTTTGCGTGAAACGCGCACATCGATTTGACTAAGTTTTATTATAGGTATAGATAAGAATAAATATTGCGAGTGTAACTTAGGAGATAGACATATACTATTCAGAACTTTTCTGTAGGACTTTTCAAGACCTACAATTTTTTAGTATATTGTTTTGATGTATGTCGTAAGGCTTAGCCAGAGGAAGGTTTCTAGGGAGGACTCGATAAAACCAGTTATTACATTTTCCCGTGGGAAAGAAAGATTTTCTTTAAGTAAAAGGTATCTAGGCAGTGGTATCCCAGTGGTAACGCGCTCGCTTGGGAAACCGAGTGAAGCAAGTTCAAATCCCGGGTCTAGCACCTCTGATATTGGCCAGCGTGGTGGACTATGGCCTGATTCACCTCGTACTGAAGGGAGGCCCGTGCGTGTGTTAAAATGGGCTGAATACAACATACATACATACATACATACATACAAAAGGTATCCTAAATGTTGACTCGAGTAATAAGTTATCACATCACCAAATGTCGTTGAAATTGGTACATTACTTTTCGCGTGAAACGCGCACACAAAAACAGACAAACAGACATACAGGCAAATAGACAAACAGACAATTTTTTTAATAACTATTGTTTTGGGGTCTATGTTGTGTACATAATACGTTACAAATAAACAAAAACATCTATCCCACGGAAAAAGTACGTTTTTCCGGGATAAAAAGTTACCTATTTGTTATTCTGATGTATGAACTATATTATTATAAAGTTTCATCAACATCCAATCAGTGGTTTTTGTGTACTTAGCTGTATAAGTTACTATAGTTTTTTGACTATCCCACGGAAACTCTTTAATTTTCCGGGATGAAAAGTAGCTTATTTGTTTTTGTTATGTATGAACTATATTATTGTAAAGTTTCATTAAAATCCAATCAGTAGTTTTTGTGTACTAAGATGTACAAGTTGTTATAGTTTTTTAACTATCCCACGGGAACCCTTTAATTTTCCAGGATGAAAAGTATCTAAGATGTTGCCCGGGGATATAAGGTACCACCATGCAAAATTTCATTTAAATAGGTTCAATAGATCCGGAGATTAGCCCGTACAAAGAGAAAAACAGATAAACAGCTCGCTCGGGTTCGTCCATACATACGAATATGTTGTATTATCTCTTTAACCATTTGTCCAAATTATATGCAGTAAAAGGGAAAAGTCTTTTATTTTAAGCATTTTAGACGATAAATTTACTTATTTTGATAAGAATTCATAATTGTTGATAATATTACCAATAAACATGACCTACCGATTTAAATTACTTTTTTAATATAAAAAACTACTTTTTGTGACTTAAATATAAAAGTTAGATATATGCTGTCGCTGACTTTTTTGTAGGCATTATTAAGCTCTACAACTTTTCTCTAGAACATAATCATATATCTCTCATCGTTAAGGCAGCGTTCGTAAGAAACGTTTTCGTTCGACCGTTTTTTCTCCGACTTACTTTGCAAATCCGATTACCACGAAAAAGCCTTTTCATTTTTCGGGTAAATATATAGCCTATGACACTCAGAAAGAACGTGGCTTTCTATTGGTAAAAGAATTTTGAAAATCGGTTCAGTAGATCCAAAGATTACCCCCTACAACGTCACAAACTCACAAACTCACAAGATCACAAACTTTACCTCTTTATAATATTAGTATAGATTACTAACTGAAATTATTATTGTTAAAAAATAAAGTAAAAGAGTTGATAGTGCTGAAGTCTAAAACGTATACACATTTATTATAATTTAATATATTTTTATATAGATTTTTTTATTCAATAAAATATAAAAAAAATATTATTTAAAAATAATAAATACACTGAAGGAATAACCATATAATGCTCGTATGAAGATTCAACAAAATAAATTAACTTCAGCTTATTTTTAGCTTGTTTTCCTTACATTTATATAAATATAACTAAAATTAATTCATTATTATATTAAAACACAACTTTTTTATTATACTATATTTAAAAAAATGATTTTTTAGCTTTATTTAAAAGCTTAAATGAGAGCAACACTACAAAACAGAAATTGTTTAATTGTAAAATCTACGCGAATGTTTATATTTTTCCTTTTTTAGCAACACCACCAGCCATATGTGGTGAATTTGAAGAACCAATAACGTCTGATAGTGGTAAAGGTGAAATTAATCCTGACGAAAACTGTAAATGTATTGACAATTATATAAGAGATAGTAACGGGACTTGTGTACCAGTCGACCAAGAACCTAGTAAGTTTTTTAATTCATATTTATAAGTATATTTGCTTGTAATTTCTTTGAGTGTTGGATTGTGAATATCTATACATATAATAAAATTGTAACTAAGCCGAATCTGTACATTAAATATTTTATGGAAATAAACATTATTATCGATGCACAGGCAGAATCTACAGTTTTAGAATTTTTGTCTCTGTTTTTTTGTCTGTCTGTCTGTCTGTTACCGCATCACAGAAAAATCACAGGAAGGATTTTGATGAAATTTGGTATGGTGATAGCTGATTATCCAGGTCAACGTATAGGATACTTTTTAGCGCGGGAAAATATCTCATTTTTTAAAAAAATACAAAAACTGCAATATAAGAGTAAACTAATATGTAAAACCTAAGAATTTGGATTTTGGTCATCTGAACGCGGGCGGAGCTGCGGGCAATGCTAGTATAATATATATCGAGAAAGATTTATTTAGAATTGACGATGTCCACCAAGGGAGTTTCTTTTGGCATATTCTCTACGCCAGTGACTGTGAGATTGATTCCATCCCTCGACAGTGGTTAATGTTGACTTTATAAATATTTGTTTAGGTCTGTGTGTATGTTTGTTTGTTTTATGTATATTTTGTAGACTCCCAAAGTGGATAAAATATTCTCAGGTGCTCAATATGTTTTATTATACTTTATACCTCATGCCCTAAATTATGAAAAATAGCTAAAATTTATACTAATGAGATATTTATAGGTAATTTATTTGTTTCTCACTCTTATATAAACTAGGTAGACCAAGACAAAGTGATTGCATTCGTGCTTTGGACACCAATAGTTATCACTAAGGAATACCACTAAGGAATTTGGCACCCGTTTAAATTCCAATTTATCGGCGACACGTGCAATTTCGAAATCATTTGTATCGAACTTGATACAATTTTCACATTTTTACATTTATATTTTTAGTGGAATTTTTATTATAAAGAAAAGCTTTATAAGTCGTATAAATACTTTCTGTCTGTGCTTAACAGTAGCCTATGTGTAGTAAAGAGTGTACTTTACTAAATTAAACTTATAGTTTCATCTAAAACAGTCCATTCAGTCCAGTCGTTTAAGAATAAATGAGTAACAAAACTAACGTACAGACGCAATTACAAAATTTTCAAAATATTAGTAGTATTTATAATAGTTATATGTCTTACTAGGAATGCCCTCGGGTCCTCCCGCGTTTAGATGACAAAAAACAAATTCTTAGGTTTTACAGATTACTATACTCTTTCTTACATTGCAGTGTTTGTATTTTTTCTCAGAAATGAGATATTTTCCCGCGGTACAAAATATCCTATATGTTGACCCGGATAACCAGCTATCACCATACCAAATTTCATCAAATTCCCTCCAGTGGTTTTCCCGTGATGCGGTAACAGACAGACAAAAATTCTAAAAACTATAGATTCGGGCTCTGTATCGTATTAACGATATGTCTGTTTCAATAAGATTTTCAAAAAAATATTTTATGTACAGATTCGGCTTAGTTACGATTTTATTATATGTATAGATTTTATATATGTTATGTAGCAATTGAATGCGGTTACAATGAAGAGCCTTCGAAATGTAAGCAAACCTGCCCACCTCAGTCTTGTGATTTCTCATACAACAAGTATGCTTGCAAGCCTGGTCCTTGTCAGCCTGGATGTAACTGTGTCGGGAAATATTTAAGGAATTCCAGTGGTTTTTGCGTACCAAAGGTTCAATGTGATACAGATCTCTTAAATAATTTCTATAATCAGTCTCTTAATTACAAAAACATAAAATTATACATGAAAAAAAAACTAATATATCAAAGTAAAGATGTAAAAATCGACTAAAAACAATATATATTACTAAAGGGAATTCAAAGAGTGTTTATTGAAAGTGCGTTCCGTCGTTGAAACCTAAATTTACGAGTATTTTGTAATTAGTTTCAGACGGAGATTGTAAACCGATAATTGTTAGAGCAAAAGCGTCAGCAAGATCCTCATCAAGCTCGTCGTCATCGTCATCACACGCATCTGCGTCTGCGTCAGCTAAAAGTAATTCTGTAAAGGCCCCGTGCAATTCAAACGGTATGTATTTTAAATGTTTAAAAATCTTACCCACTTAGTAACCATTGTTATACTTGAAACATATTAAATTCAACGATCTTCAGGAGAAAAATTTGAAACACAACACAACATTCACCATGTGCGGAAATCGAACAAAAAAGCATTGAACTTTAACAATTGCTGTACTAACTTTTCCTTTTTGTCATTCATTAGTATTTTCAGTTAGATTTTCTAAAATAAAGAACTTTAAAATATTAAATGCCAATTTTAGAAGTTATTTTCAAGTAAATTTTATTCGAATCTATTTGCCATTAGGGCGCTCTTTAGCAATAAACACGTACAAACGTAAAACTTACTCATTCCCAATACTACTTGGATAAATAAATAAAATTAAACGATCTTTTTACGGCTTTTTACTAAGTGCAATGAAAGCAATAATAAAGGAGAAGAAATATAGCTTGTTCGATTAATTGTACAAGTTGAAATAAAAACCTAATTTCAGGTGGAACTCCCTGTATTTACGACCAGTGCACACCGACCTGCTCCATACCCAACCCTAGTAACTGCCCGCAAACTTCGAATCCCTGTAATTGCGCTTCAGGATATATTTTATCTGAGAAAGGCGGCCAGTGCATTAAATTAGAAGAGTGCAAAAGTAAGGAACAGTTAAAAGCTTTAAATTCAGATTAAAACGTTAAAATCTATTATAATTAATAAAAATCTAAAAACATAAGTAATTTTAAAATTATTGCTAAGTTTTATTTGAATAGGTAATTTGAGTTCCTTGTCTCAAAATAAAACAAGGATTTCTGTTTAGAGGACAATTTTCTGGATAAAGCCATTATGTAGATTAAAGTACGAGTGCATGAAACGCAGTACAAATATATAAATAAATCTCTTCTGTATCTGCTTAAAGGAAAACAATTTAGACTTATGCATTCCTTTCTAGAATATTTAAATTGCAATGGCGACCGTAATGCAACGTTACAAGCATGTCCGACAGAGTCATCATGTAAATCGTCGTGTAAGAATCCAAATGGTTTTTGCAACGACCAATGTGATTCAAGTGGATGCCAATGCAATCCGCTTTATTTACTGTCTGACGAAGGAAAATGTATTTTACCAAATGATTGTCCAGGTAAGTAAATATACATACAATTCTAAGAGATCTACCTTTCAAATGTAATACCATCAATTAGTAGTAGGTAACGCGCGTATTTTATGAGGTACATCCCTAAGTGCTTTTTGTTTTTATAATAACAATTTAGACAACGCCACTTTTTAGCATATTTTTTTTTATTAATAGTACCATATACGTAAGATATGTTATTGACGACACGTTTGGCTCAGTTTGCAGTGACCCTGCTTGCTGTGCCAGCGATCGTGGGTTCGAGTCCTAAAGAGGCTTTAATATATGTGATGAGCGCGAATGTTTGTACTCCAGTCATGGGTATTTAAATTTATAATATGGATGTAATTAAAGTTATATATGTGTAATGTATTAACTATCTTGTATCCATAACACAAGCTTACCATGGAACTAGATGGTGCTGTGTGTTAATGTCCCAACATATATATTTATTATTTATTTACACATACAATTTTTGGAATTTGTAATAGTAGTCTAATGAATACCCCTAGGTGAAACTAGTTGATCAAAATTTCGAACCTTTCGTGCAAATTTTGATTACAAATTTTGAACTTCGCAGTTTCAAACGTTAACTTTTCTCATTTTATTGCTGCTAACTTTTTAAGACATCTTGATATTCTATAAATTTTGTCTATTTACTTATTATATCTCTATTTACTTTTATATAAAGTGTTTTTTAGTTTCCTTACTTCTAAATACGGGCAAATTACTTTTTATATTTCTGGCATAACTACCGAGTTTAACATCTTTTTCATCATTTTATGATCAATGTGAGTGCAAAAATTTTTATTAACGCGAGATTTTCATGGTGTATCAACTTTTCTCATGTATGCGCTTTTTATCCGGCTTCAAAAAAATTAGGTTATATGTTTGATCATAACTTTGATACTAGAGGTAAACTAAATATAACCAAATGTGGTGTATACTTTTATACATTTATTGCAAAATAGTTAAGTAAAACAATAAATTTACACTAAGGTTAACGACATCCAATAGCGATATAAACATTTATCTTACTTATGTATTTGTATTGTATTCAGCCCTTTTTAACGTCCCACTGTTGGGCACGGGTCTCTCTTCGATACAAGGGGGATCAGGCCATAGTCCAACACGGTGACCAAGTGTGGATTGGCGGACTTCACATGTCTTTCGAAAACTTGCTAGGTTGTCTCAGACATGCAGGTTTTCTTACGATATTTTCCTTCACCGTAAGGCGAGTGGTAATCATGCTAGAAATGATTCGTACATGAAAATATCAGAGGTGCGAGACCCGGGATTTGAACCCGATCCATTCGGTTTCCCAAGCGAGCGCGTTACCATTGGGCTACCACTGTCGGACCGATGTACTTACTAGTATAGAATTATTTCATCTGTGGCATTAGACAGATATGACGAAACGGATTGAGTCGCAGAAGTCAGATCAGTGACTGTTGTAAATTGATTTTATGAATATTAATGAAGGACCAATATGAACGAAAGTGGAAGTTTTGGAGATACATATATTTTATAAATATATTAAATTATATTATAAAGATAAACAAAGTAATCTTTTAAATAAAGTAACATTATCTCAATAAGATCGATATTTTATAGCATTCCAGTATAGGTTCATTTTAAAAATTTATTGCTCCATTCATCTCAGTACAGATACGAGTATACTTAATATAGTAATATTATGACTTTTTAAACTTAATTCACAATCTACAGTTATTATTTATTATAATTTATATCTATCTAATATATAAAAGTCTCGTGTCACAGTGTTTTTAATAAAACTACTCCGAAACGGCTTGACCGATACTTATAAAATGTGTGTATATTCAGTAGGTCTGAGAATAGGACGTAAACTATTTTTCATACCCCTAAGTGATAAGGGTGGTCCACCCTAGGGACAAACCCGAGCGGAGCGAGGGTGAGTCGCTAGTAATAAATAAAAATATTGATTGTCAGTGCCGAGCAGTGAGACAATACAAAGGATTGTTTTACAAATATATTATAGCTTAGTATTTACTTAATAAGAATAATCAGTGTCTTAGAGAAAAAGTAGAATAATTTTAACTATCTTTTAACTTTTAAAATATTTCAGGAGGTAACCCATGTTCTCAAAATGAAACCTTCATTTATTGCAACGCGGGATGTCCAACGAACTATTGTCCAAGAGACGACAACCGCGGTATCATTGCTTGCAGTCCGCCTTACCCATGTCCCTCTGGATGTGCTTGCAAAGCAAATTATAAGCGTTTGAATTTAGAAGACAACAGGTGTATTCTGGCATCAGACTGCCGTAAGCATATTTTTGTCTCTAACTTATTTATATGAAGGATAACAAAGTTTTACTTTATGTTCACCGATATTATAAAACCTTTAATTTTTTATATATATATTGTTCCAAAATATGAGAACTAATTAAATCAAGACACGCGGTAGCGTGTCCAGCCAAGTTCAATCCAAAGGAGCTGGCAACACAGCACCGTGTGTTATCAACTTTATATTCTATAGCGCAGTGGAATGATACTTATGTTTATTGGAATGTAATAAAATAATATGAGTTTAACTATTAAAATTAACTATAGTTTTGATGTACACGGGATGTACAATGTACATTATATATAGATATAAATGTTCGTCCTTATCCTTACATTGATCATTTATATAAAGGACAAATCATTATATTTATCTGTTTATTATACAGTATCGATCTGAGACTAATTGTGATATTTGGTTTCACCACAAGACATGTACTCGTAGTATCTTAATTTATGTTTTAATATATGGTAGAAAGGGAAATAAATATAAGGAATAGTGACTCACCCTCGCTCCGCTTGGGTTCGTCCCTAGTGATGTTTTAACGTTTAGCATAGATTTCTCAGAGATAAGATATTTTCCCGCAGCAAAAAGTATCCTATATGTTGACCCGGATAACCAACTATCATCATAGCAAATTTCATCAAACTCTATCTAGTGGTTTTCTCGTGATGTGTTCCCAGACAGACAGACATATATTCTAAAAACTCTGTATCGATAATAATGACTATTTCAATAAGATTTTTAACCGACTTCAAAAAGGAGGAGGTTCTCAATTTGATTGGTTTTTTTTTATGTATGTTCACCGATTACGATGAGATTTATGATCCGATTTACGTGATTCTTCTTTAGTTTGATGCGGAATTGTTGCCATTTGTTCCCAACCAGGTCAGGTTTGAAGTCAGTGCCTTTAGTATAGATTTCTCAGATCGCGGCGAGTGTAGGTACGTACTATTTCATTTGGCTTGGCACCGACTTCAAACCTATCAATAGGTAGCACATACAAATAATAGTATTTTATTAATATTAAAAGTATTAGGTTTGCATAAGAGGTGTAGTAAATTATATCTTTATTAAGTTGTTCGTTTTTGAAGTCGCTTTTTTCAAACGTAGTTTTTTTCCAAAAAAATATTTAATGTTCAGATTCGACTCGGATAGAATTTTATTATATGTACATGTATATACATTAAGTAAATTATTTTGATAGAAAAAGTAAAAGAAAATAATATTTTGTCATATTTTTATTTCTACCATAGCCCCGGTAAATTGTACGAGAGAAAATGAAGAATGGAATGCGTGTCCCCCGCCATGTTTTACAGAAAGCTGCGGAGATATAAACAAACCACCTGGTGAATGTTATCAATCCAGCTCTTACTGTCAACCACAGTGTGTATGTAAGGAAGGGTATCGTAGAAATGATAATGACATATGTGTTCCTATTTCAAACTGTTAGGTTTTTACCTATCAGTTTGGTTATTAGAAAAATTATATATTCTGAATAAAACAATTATTATACATATTTCGTTATTTATTATTCCGATTAATCAGATATAAATTTATGCTGCTATTTTTAAGACTAAAATAAAATTATAACATTCCATTCAATTATTTAAATCACCTTTTTAAAACAGGTGCTGGTGCACCCTGAAAAAATCTAAACCTGCAATAAATATAAAGCACTCATTGATATATTAGAACATAGATACACATTTCCAAACAAATATTTCTTCAAAGAGTGGCGTCGACATGTAACGTTATGGCAAATAAAAGAGTAAAATTCTAAAATCGAAAGTTCTAAATATCTAAGCACAAGTTCGAACCTTCGCACACCATATTATAAAGTACTTCTTTAAACGAAATACGTGCGTTTTAATTTTGTCATCCGAAAAGCAATGAACAAAAGATATTTGAAAAAAGTCTTTTTGAGGACACTTTTGAGACGCTAATTGTGTATGTTGAGTTTTTGTATATCAATGAAAGTACTACACAATATCTTTACTATATGCAAAACAGCAGAATAACAGTTTAAGTGGTGTTTATATCAATCCCTCCACGACCGCGGACACGCCGGCGTTACAGTTAACAATAGATTTCTTAAAAATTTAATTATTTTCTTAGACATTTACCTGGAAGTGTTAACATAATTTATTTTCAACATTAATTATTATATTTAAACAAATCTATCCCACGGGAACCGTACATTTTTCCGGATAAAAAGTAGCCATTTTTTTTAACGTTGGGAATGCATTTACGCACGACGTGTGGGACTCACCGGCATAATACAGAAAGTACTACCCACTAAAACCCAACAAAACCTTCCCCTGTCTTAATGGGGCGTCGCAGGATCGCTTACGCATTCAACTACGACGCCCCGACGGCAGGTCTGCCGAAGCAGACCACCACACCCATGGGGTTACTCCACAGTCCACTCTGCTATCAGAGAAGTACCAGGAGCTACCCGCATGGTACACCGCCCCTCGAAGAGGGCCACCTCCCACCGCCCACCGAAATGGGCAACCTCCCTGTGCGCTACTTAGCTTCGCGCCCGGTTGGATTGCCGGGCACTACTGAGCCCCCCCACCACAACAAGGTGAACGCACGTTTTGGGGATAAAAAGTAGCCTAGCCTAGCCGATCGGTCCCAAATTTCATCCACATCCCTTCAGCCGTTCTGGCGTAAATGTTAATACGGATAAAGTAGAAATACAATTATGTTAATTAGTGAATTTCAATATTTAACCTGGAGGGATGCTGATATTGAGGTTCGGCAAATATTTATTGTTTATTTTAAAATATTATATATCTGTGTATCGACGTATCGACGAGCGTATCTCAATTACTGGAAACGGATTCATTTTTATTAAGTACTAGCATTGCGTTCGGATGACCAAAAACCAAATTCTTAGGTTTTACATATTAGTATACTCTTACATTACAGTTTTTGTATTTTTTCTCAGAAATGAGATATTTTTCCGCTGTAAAAAGTATCCTATATGTTGACTTGGATAATCAGCTATGACCATACCAAATTTCATCAAAATCCGTCCAGTAGTTTCTCTGTAATGCGGTAACAGACAGACAGACAAAAATTCTAAAAACTATAGATTCGGCCTCTGTATCGATAATAATGTCTATTTTAATAAGATTTTCCAAAAAATATTGAATGTACAGTTTCAGCTCAGTTAGAATTTTATTATATGTATAGATACGTAAACATAGTAATTTCATTATGATACATCATTATTACCTGATTATTACTAAAATATTGCACATGTTTAATTGGACAATTAGGTAATTTTAAATTAATTTCTTTTCGCAATAACGATCATCATAACTATCGCAGTATTGTTGAATATAATATTATACTTAGAATTCATTAAATCTAGTATTTGCAATGAAGATATTATAGTATATTTACATATAAAGTTGCTTTCTCTATTCCTTTTCCATGCACTATTATCATCTGGGTACTGCAAAATTTTTCGGATCATCTCTGATTGCCTAATTAAATACGTATATTAGTATGAATAAAACAAATAACTGATATATAACAATAAGTTTTAGTGTAGTCTTAAAAATCATATATACTTTAGGTTTAACCTTTCATAAAATATAAAAACTTATCTTTTAGAAAGACTCACTTAAGAAAAACTGAATAGCTATATTAAAAAATAAACGGTTCCACTTGTAAGTTGGTGAAGATGAAATAAAAACAGATATTCCAAACAACGCTGCGGGGCTCAAACTACTATGCAGACAAGAAAATAGGATAAGAGGCTTTCAAAGAAAATCCGATGGAGGTCGAAAGAATACAGAGACAACTAAAGAAAATTGAAGGGAAGCAGTGCTAGTCTAAGACGCTTTACCGTCCGAACTTGGACAGATTTACTTCGGTCTGTGAATGGAGAAATCTGCTCGGACATATTTATTTTAAATTGAATTTATTGTTTGTGACATCTGGATATTTGGATTTTCGGAGTTTGATAGATTTAAAAGGTGTTTCAATCAGAACGCTTATTCGGAGTTAATGCTTCTAAATATTCATAAGATACCTGTAGAAATGACAATCGTAACTTAGTTATATAACTGTACATTGTACTGTCAATACATCATGTTTAGCTCTCTCTGTCCGAATAATTTATAAATAATATATTCTAATTTGATGTAATTTTGTTTATATAGGTAGTTAGGACTACTGTATTATAAATGCGAAAGTTTGTAAGTGTATGTGTGTGTTTGTTTTTACTCATATACACTGACTGAACAGCTGGACAGATTTGGATAAAGATTTAGTAATTAGATAGACTATGATGTGGAGCAACATATAGGCTAGACGTATAGGGACGCACCCGAGTGAAGCGCGAGTAAATGGCTAGTAACATATATAATTTTGTAATATTATACTGATAATAAGGAATTCCACTGAAAAAAAATAACAAAGAATTACATAATGATGATTAAACTGACTATTATATATACGGTATGAAACAAAAAATGAAGGGAAGAAAAGAATATTGCATGAAACAAAGTGGATCATCTAAATTCAGCGTTAATGAACAAATTAATTATAGCAAAATTACAAACGTACCGTCATTTTTAACCCATATTTAAGTAAATAAGGTTTTCCGGCTAAATTAATCCCCATGATTTACGACTTACGTAAATTGAAATGAAAAAATTCTGATGGATATTCCACACGACATATAAGCTTACCATTAACTACTACGACCTCTCTAAGTATTAAAAAAAGCTACTTGTTTAAACAAAATTAGGGAAAAATCTAAATAAAACCTATCTTTTTAATTAAAATATTAAATTCATTCATTTACTCATAAACAAACAACGCACAGTCGCTAGATTAATGAGTGTTAAATTTTGTAAAAGCGTTTTGTTCACGTTACCTAAGCAATAAAGAACAATTTTTCAAAATTCATCTCCTAAAGCGGTTAAGTAGAAATTGAATTTTGTGTGGAGTAATATTTGTAGAAGTTAAAAATATGGTAATTGATATTTAAATTTCTGCTTTATTGCCTAGGGTCCAACTTGCAATCAAATAGGAAATAAGCCAATAACGCGTATAAAATTTGTATTATATTAGCAATTTTAGCTTTTAATAGAGTCCGGGAAAAATCTTATAAAAAATTATTTATTCCCAGTAAAATAGAAAAAGGCAAATATTTGGTATTGATTGTTTGCTTCCTTTTTTACCGTACAAATCTGCGCACAATATAAGATAACTTTTGTAATTTTATTTAATTTCGAAATAATTATATTCTATTAGGCTCTTTTAAACGAAACTACTTACCGAGTTGTTGGTAGATTCCTAACAGACTTTTAAAATTACCATTTAAAATTACCGTAAAAATTTTCTATTTGAATTAGCTATAGTATATTAGCTATATAATATAAGTTTGGAGTTTTTGAGGTATAGATTAATTACCAGAGATCACTGTAGAGCACTGCATCTATTTAATTAGATTGTCTTGAGACTGAAGATCATGTTCAAACGTTTGCTATTCGCTGTTGTCCTATTGGATAAACCAAACAAATAGTAATGTAAGCATGTTTATTTTTGTTTGCTTTGTCGTTACTTCATCTATTGATTTAGTCATATTACTAATAATTGAAAGCTTAGTAATAAAGTAACATATCAGTAGTAAATATTCACAATATCCAATAATAATAATTCAGTCAGTTTTAAGGCCTTACTGCTAAGTACAGACCTTTCCACAATTCGAGGGGGATCAGGTCATAGTTCATTACGCTGGCTTAATGTGAGTTACCGAGCAATATATGAGATCTGCTATTAGAATTATTGTACGAAAAAGATGAATTGAATCAATAGAGTAAAATGATCATGATTGAGATTTTACTTTTTTAAATTTAGTGCCTAATTGAAAGAGTTCCGCGTTCATGCTAATACACTTGTTGCGAGTTAATAGATTTTTAATTTGATATCAAAATCAAAACTCAATAACATGAGGTATTTATCTTAATATATATAATTCTTCTGTACGTGTGTTTGTTACCCTACTCCTCTTAAAGGGCTGGACCGATTTGCATGAAATTTTGTGTGTATATTTTAGTGGGTTCCTGGATGGTTTGAAAATACAATTGGACCCGTTAGGAGGCACTGCAGTCGGTGTGTTACTAAATTTTCATAAAAGACTCAATTTTCCGAGCAACAAATAAATTTAAATTGTTGATTAAATAAAATAAACATCGACGTGTGTGTATGTTTCCTATGCACTTCTGAACAGCTGGAGCGGTTTTAATGAAATTTTCAGGTAATCTTCAGATTAGTCCAACGACTGATCCTGTGAATTTTGTTAGCGATCGGAAATTTGAACGTCAATAAAATGAAGTACAATATTCGTGCAAGTTAGCACAAACTCAAACATTATTAATTTCCCACTTCATAAATTTTAATTCTAAGCACTAAATTATTAGTTTCTTTGCGATCTTTTAAAGCGTACGTTGAAATTTCGAACTATAGTTACAAGCTGCACTACTGCTACTAAAATACTCCAAGCCAATTTACACCACGCTATCGCCGCCACAGCCGTGGCAGAAAACACTTTTAGGGCAAATGGCATGGATATAGCGCTGGTCCAGGAACCATGGCTTAACGCCAAGTCCAAGATTTCGGGCTTAAATGGAGTAGGTAAGATCCTAGCAAACGAAAATGGCACCAAGCCTAGGGCCTGTATCGTTTTTAAGAAAGGTATTAATTTCTTGCCTGTTACAGAACTTTGCAGTGATGACACCGTTGCTGCAATCACCGTTCTCAGAGGGCGTGGTCAAACTAGAGCACTCGTGAGCTCGGCCTACCTGCCCGGAGAGAAAGCCAACCCCACCGAAGAACTGTCTAAAGTCGTCGACTACGCTCGAAAACACAAGACAGAACTAATTGTTGGCTGCGATGCAAACGCCCATCACACAATCTGGGGAAGTACCGGTACCAACAAAAGAGGTGAGTTACTTTTAGAATTTCTCCTAGCTAACGACCTTCAAATACTTAATAAAGGCTGTAATCCAACCTTCGCTACTAGAGCTAGGCAGGAAGTTCTTGATATTACTTTTGCTACTGTACAAATTGCAAAACACATAAATAAATGGCATGTCAGTAATGAAAACTCTATGTCTGATCACAAACATATTGTCTTTAGCATTCAAGGCTCAATAACCACTGAACCTATAAAGCTTAGAAACCCAGAAGCTACCTCGTGGGTAGACTTCAAAAACCTGCTCGCTGAGGCAGCTAAGGATTTCCCAAAATCAATAAAGACACCCGACTCCCTCAACATTTTAAACAACTTGCTAACGGATGGCATCTTAAATGCCTATGAAAATAGTTGTCCTGTTAGGGAACTCAAGGTTAACACCAATACTCCGTGGTGGAACAAAAAGCTAGAACGACTTAGAGTATCCACACGTCGCTTATTTAATCAGGCCACTACACCGTATGGGTGGGAACGGTATAAGAAGGCTCTGACTAAATACCACAAAGAGATCAGAAAAGCTAAAAGAGCATCTTGGAAACGATTCTGTGAGAATATCGCCCAAACACATAAAGGAGCGAGAATCCACAAGGTCCTTGCCAAGACACCAAACATCTTTCTCGGCTTTTTAAAAAAGCGAGACACTTCCTTCACGACCACAGAGATGGAGACGCTGGAACTTTTAAGAGCAACCCATTTCCCAGGATCGTACCCTGTCACCGGCAGTGAATCAAACCCAAAGGAAAACTACATCCACAGGGCAAATAGTTGCGACTGGAAGATGGCCAACACCATATTTAGGCCTAACCAGATTAGATGGGCTTTGAAAAAATTCAAACCATTTAAATCAGCAGGGGAAGACGGAATTTTTCCGGCTCTGCTTCAACAGGGCATGGAACTCCTTATCCCGCATCTGGTAAAATTATTTAGAGCAAGCTTTGCTTGGGGCATTATACCAGAACAATGGACTAAGGTCAAGGTTATCTTTATACCGAAGATCGATAAAAACGACTACTCTCAGCCCAAATCCTTTAGACCTATTAGTCTTACTTCTTTCCTACTAAAAACAATGGAAAAAGTAATCGATCAGCACATTAGAACAAGGTATCTTGTGGCTAGACCACTTTCCTGCAACCAACATGCTTACCAAAAGGGTAAATCCACAGAATCTGCCTTAGTAGCTCTGATCGACAAGGCAGAAAGGTCCCTAGAGGATAAGCAGACAGCTCTATGTGCATTTTTGGACATTGAGGGGGCCTTTGATAACACACCTACGGCAACCATCCTGAAAGGATTAAATGCAAAAGGTGTGGATATCACAACCACCAGATGGGTGGAATATATGCTCTCCAACCGGTGTGCGAAAGTTACGTTAAACGAACACTCGCACAACTTCTACACTACAAGAGGCTGTCCGCAAGGAGGAGTGCTTTCACCCCTATTATGGACACTAGCCGTAGACCTACTACTTGTAATCATGGCAGATCTTGACTACGATACACAGGGCTATGCAGATGACCTTGTTGTAGTAGTAAGAGGTCCCTGCCTGAACACAATTTCCACCAGGTTACAAGGAGCTCTCAATACCATCACAAGATGGTGCAGAGAAAACGAATTATCAATAAACGCTGATAAAACAGTTATTGTACCATTTACCAGGAAAAGGAAGCTTGAAAGGCTGACTGAACTCAGACTCAATGGCAAAACCCTTAACCTATCAAATGAGGTAAAGTACCTTGGAGTCACTATTGATCAAAAGTTGACCTGGAACTCTCACCTCAACAACATTATACAAAAAGCCAAAATGGCCCTCTGGATATGTTGTCGAATGGCTGGAGCCAAGTGGGGCCTCAAGCCCAAAATGGCTCTCTGGATGTACACCGCCGTGGTAAGGCCGATCATAACATACGCCTCAGTCGTATGGTGTAACAAAACCAATCAAAAGACAACTATGAGTAAACTAGACAGCATACAACGGATGGCATGTCTAACTATCACGGGAGCCTTCCATTCGGCACCAGGCAACGCTCTAAATGCTTTGTTGGACATAGCTCCGCTATATCTCCACGTGCAAAAAGAAGCTAAATCTTGCCTCTACAGGCTCTGTACACAATCGAATGTAAAGTTGCAATCGCAATATATGAACAAACTCAAGGAGTTGACATTCGAACACAAAACTTTGAAAATGCCAGTCGATGGCATGAGTACAGAGTTTAACTTCGAAAAACAGTACCAAATAGATCTTCCCAACCGGGACATGTGGCTAAAAAACCAAGAGTCTCACAAAAAGGGCAGTCATGTTTGGTTTACAGATGGACCCAAGAAAGAATCTGATGTAGGGTGCGGTATCTATGGCCTTAAGCCTAGATTTGACATGAGTGTCAATCTGGGCAAGGAGGCCACCATCTTCCAAGCCGAGGTCTTCGCCATGAACAAATGTGCTGAAGTCATCTTGGAGAGAAAGCTTAAAAACCAAAATATCTACATCAACTCAGATAGCCAAGCAGCACTTCTGGCTATAGATTCTCTTGAGACCAACTCTAAGTTGGTCAAAGACTGTATGGATAATCTGAATGTCCTGGGCACATCCAACAGAGTTACCCTCAGATGGGTCCCGGGTCACTCAGGCATATATGGGAATGAAAAGGCTGATGCATTGGCAAGAAGGGGCGCTGAAACCCCAGATTGTGGCCCAGAACCATTCTGTGGCATTGCAAAATAACATGCCTATTCAATTCTCAAAATTCACTGCAATCGCCAAGCACTTCAAGAGTGGCAATCCACTTCTGGACAAATACACTCTAAAGCGCTAATTAAGGGATATCGCAAAAAGTTTACAAAAGAGTTGCTTCAAACTCAACAAGTATAAAACCAGTGCAGTAACCAGAATACTTACTGGTCACTGCAAACTCAATAAACATATGTTTACCCTCGGCCTCAGTCAGACCGCAATGTGCAGACTATGCCATGAGACAGAGGAAACTGCTATGCACATCCTCTGCTCGTGCGGTCCACTCATGCACCGCAGAAGTATCTATCTAGGGCAGCATATTATGCAACCGGAAGAGATACAGATGCCCCCCGCTCAGAAAATCTGGAAGTTCCTGGAGTCAACAGGACTAAGCGGAGAACTTTGAACTCATTATAAAGGGAGCTACAATGGACCAAAACTGGTCGACGTAGCTAGGGCCGACCTCGGCACCACACCCAACGCAAATAATAATAATAATAATAAATACAAGCTGCAATAATAGACCCAGGGAACACGGTTCGCGTTATGATTGTGTGATGTAAACTTTAATGCATATAAGTTACCCGACACCTGTCACAGGTGTAAGTTGCAAATATCGCAGAGTGCATGCTTTGACTACATTACAAACAGTAATGGAAACTCTTTAGATACCCAACTCTATTTACGAACTCTATTTATCAGACTCTATTTAGGAGTTGTATGTAAAACACTGGTACTGTGTTTTAAAAACCCATACTCTCTATATCTATACTTTATAATATAAATGTGAGAATGTGTTTGTTTGTTTGTTTGTTTTTTTGTTTGTTTGTTTGTTTGTTTGTTTGTTTGTTTATTCGTTTGTTTGTTTGTTTGTTTGTTCGTTTGTTTATTTACCCTTCTTTCACGTGGAAACGGAGATACGGATTGACGTGATTTTTTGTGTGGAGATAGTTGGAGAGGGCTGGAGAGTGACATAGGCTACTTTTTACCGCGAGGCAGGAGATTATCTCATTCAAATGGTAAAACACGTTATAATACAACATACAACAACTAATCATACATAATATGTATATATATTATATGTTGTTGTTATTATATGTAATATATTAATCTACCTATTCCATACTAATCGATAAAACGTACCTAGGGGCGACGACCTACTTTTGAACCCCACTGAAACGAAGGTGAGTCATTAGTTGTATATAAAAGTTAAACACTAAAACTAATTTAGGCATTAGGCATAATAAATAAAAACACATCCTACGTATTCAATAACACTGGTACAAAAATGTTAGACTCTTTTGTTAGTATAATATACATAGATAAATCTTTGAAACTACTTCATTAATTCTAAAACGTCTTTAATAAACAGGAAGTCTCACTAGATTATGAGCATAAGCTCTCTACCGATTTACATAATGTAAGCGAAACCGCCGGCCAAATATGGTATAATTGAATTAATAGGGTTTCACATTATTAATTCAAAATGGTAAGACCATTTACTGACCGCAGTGCCCTAGTTGATTGATTTATATGTGGCAAGTAGACACAGAGTAGTTAAGAAACTTCTGAACACTTTAGAAAGGGTAAAGTTTGAAATATTTACCTATTAAATGCATTAGCTATTTTGTTTTACAGTTGGTTATATGTTTTTTTTATAAAATGTGTGTCATATTTCGATAATATTTCGATAATATTATAATCTTACTCACGTTATTTTTTCCACAAAACTTTATGCGGACTTTATGTAACAGATTCAGTCATTATAAGCAACTTTAACGTTTAGATTGAGTTTATTTTAAAAAATGTGTATAATTTACTCTCTATTTCTACTAATATTACAAATGCGAAGATTTGTGAGGATATATGAAAGTCTGGATGTATAGATGTATGGATGTTTGTTACTCTTTCACGCATAAACCACTGAAGGGATTTTTATGAAACTACAATAATATAGCTCATTTATCAGAATAACACAAAGAAAAATGTACGGTTCCCGTGGGATACATTTGTTGATTATTTGTTTGAATTAATTGACTACTACTAAACATAGATATACTAAATTATAGATTTGTATAATTTAGACATTGGTTTGATTTTACGGAAATGTTTGATGTGATGGAATAAAGAGTAAAAGTGGTCTATATTTTGAATAAACTAATTAAGAAAGCGACAAAATTTCGAAAGCTATTCTACGTTGAAAGAGACTACAATGAACAAATTTCCATATCTATACTAATATTATAAAGAGGAAAGATTTGTTTGTTTGTTTGTACCGAATAGGCTCCGAAAGTACTGAACCGATTGAGATGAAATTTGGTAAGAAGATAGTTTGAAACGCTGGGCAGGACATAGGATAGTTTTTATCCAGGAAATCATGCTATAATAGCTAAAATGGAGATAAAGGGTTATATGGAGAAGCAACCTAGGGATGAACCCGAGCGAAGCGAGGGTGAGTCGCTAGTTTTAAATAAAACTATCTTTTCGGATTATTTCGCGGATTTATTTTAATTTTTGGTTCCCGACGTTTGGAATGCTTTACAGCAATCATGGTCACGGGAGAGACTGAGGTTAAGGGTACACAAAATATAAATAGTACAAGCTTTAGTTAAAAATTAATATTTTATATAACTTTCATAATCAAGTTATGATATTATCACAATTTGTTTGTGTTCTAGTGAAAGAGATAAAAATGTTATATCTTGTTGTGGAACTTGCGGTAACACTTGTTCTGATCGTACAGAATTTAATAAAATCTACTTAGAGAGTTGTCGATATCACAGCTGTGACTATAAATGTGGTTTTGCTCATCATGTATGGATGAAACTTTTATATTCATATATAGCTGTTATGTCCTTATTGGGAAAATGTTTAATTTTTAGGATAATGTATACTTACATTTTCTTTCTAATATTTCAAATAAAAAAAAATGTAAAAATTATAAATTATTTGTGAAAATGAAAATTCTATGATACTCGGGCTTTCTTATTATCCAGAATTTTAAACTGTATACAAAAATCCGTCATTGGTTCATTGTTCCGTGAAAGACGAACAATCTCGGTATATTGTATGTACTATATTGTACCATTCAAATCTATACTCATCATGTTATAAAGAGATAATGTTTGTGAGTTTGTGACATTGTAGGGGGTAATCTCTGGATATACTAAATCGATTTAGATGAAATTTGGTAAGAAGATAGTTTGAAGCCCTAGGAAGGACATAGGATACTTTTTATCCTGGAAATCATCCTTTAAGAGGGTGAAAATGGGGGTGAAAGTTTGTATGGGGAATCAACCTAGGGACGAACCCGAGCAGAGCGAGGCTGAGTCGCTAGTATACATATATACTGCATAAGACACAAGTATAGATAATTTGTAAGTTAAATATTAATATTTCTCAGCGTTTTATTTTATGATAATATTCTAAATTGTCAAAGTTTCTTAGTGGATTGAGTGGGTGTGTTTGTTTCTTCATCGCGTTGTGACGGAAACGGAGATAAGTTATATTCCACACAGGTGTATTAGGTACTTTTAAAGTATCTACCATGCGAGAGGAGCATTGGCTAAATATTAGTTGTATATTATGATGAACAGCGGGTGACTTATATCATCTAAATTATGGAAACTCGGTACAAAAACATGAAGTTTGTTAAAAGTATCCTCTGAATCTAAAGAGACACTAAAAAGTGATATGGAAATTTGTAGTCTAAGGCATTAAAAAGTAGTATGAACAATAGTTCTCTTTACAGAACCAATCGCCCATATATTTTATATATTCTTACAAGATAGTTGTTTTTGTGTTATATACTCGTACATCTATGCTAAACCTTGTTCTAGTTAATTATAACGATATTTTATATACATGTTATATTATGAATATATGCGTAGCTTATACTGTGAAAACTACAATGTTGGGAAACAAGTAAATAAAACTTAAATAGTACCATAAACTCTTGCAATTCCTTGAAGTCAGGTGATGTCGCCAATATTTACAATTTATATTTTGCAATCTAAGAACACTCCAGTACGTACAATTATTATGGCGAAGCGTCCTCATTTCTAACGTTTTATATCCTTACCTTTCCGACAAATTTTTATTGCATAAAGCACTTGATTGATTGAAATAAAAAATCGGTGGTATCGTTTGCCAGCATACTTATAGTGTGCCGTGTGCACAAGATCTTATAGATATGCTCCATATTTGGAATACGGTTTAGTTATTATGAATAATGTATAAACATAGTATTGTGTTCGAAATTTTATATCTGTCTCGAAATTTTTTATTTTTAATCTTTATGTTAATCTGCTATTAAACAGACGTCATTTAAATTGTAGTTATTGTTTATACCCTAAGTATCTTATCCATCACTCATATCACACCATAAATTGGTGACTCCGGCGTAAGGTACAATATCAATAATATGTTGCTCGTTTGCTGTGTAAGTGTAGGATAAACAGACACAATTTCGCATTTATAATATTAGTAACAATGGAGTAGGTAACAGAGAGTAGGTATTGTATTGTTCTCCTTTTCAGCCAAGTCGGCTAATCCCACGGAGACTAGCAATGTGTACAAGAGCACAAGAATTCGCGGAGATTCTAGTATACTCTTTAGTCTTTATTCCTGTTACTTTAAGAGTCCGGAAGGACGACAGTTCGAAAGGACCCGTGAAAGATCAGGCGCAGGACCGACAGCTTTACGTGATCTCCAAGGAACAGAGGTATAGTTCTAACTTCCTAATTCTAAGCTGTTACTGAGAATTACTTAATAGATTCAATACGAGTATCTAAACATGGCCCGAATGGGATCAGGATTCGACCCCCGGACCTTCGAATCTGCAGCCGAACATGCTAGCTACTAGACCACCGAGGAAGTTACGTATATTTATTTATTAGGTATAATATTTTATTAAGTATAATTTATTTTGCATTTATTAAGGCTTTTTATTACGCTATGGATCTATACCTCTAGGAGAGAATGAATTATACATAATAAAAAGCACATGAGTGTAAGTAAAAATTAATATTCGTAACGGCTAACCATAAATTCAATATTGTTACTTTATTAAAGGTAATAGGTAATATGTTCAGATATTTTGCTGCCGAAAAGCAATCTATGTCAATAAATACCAAGTGTACGAAGTAGTTTCTCGAGACTCTATTAGGATATATCAAATATCAACATCAGATAATAACAATTGGCAATATGTTCTATGATGATAATATTTTATCAAGTGAATTGATTGTAATAGGGATGTAATTCGAAAATTCGTATACATTGAAAATTATAATATTTAGTGAAATACCTGTTTAGGGCGTATGAAGAAAGTAAATTATTAAAAAAAAAAAATTTACTCGTAGAGATGAAAATCATATATTTGTTTTTAATTTATTCAGCTCCATTTCAGTAGTAGTTTTTCAGTCATATGTGTATACTTTATAACTAAAAAAATATTAAATAAAGCTTAACTCAAAATAATACACTGCTTTAGAGAATAATAAGTGGTAACTTAATATTAAACTGTAGACTAAGAATACAACACAAATAGTTGCACTTAAAGTTATTTAAGAGAACCCAACAACGAGCTAAACTTAAAACAGAATCCAGCAAGCATATCCGTTAGCCACGACCTATTTCAAGTGGGATGCCGTCAACAACTTCGAGACACCAAACAAAGAAAGGTCAACAAAGAGATACTTGGAAACTACTGAATAAAAGTTAGACCAAACATGAACTAGCCAAATTCAATTACAAAAAGAATCAAATTCCCTTGACTATTATTCGGCGGCCAACTATTCTGTAATCGTGAATCGATCGACAAAGTTCCTAGAATTAATCTGATAAGAAGTACTTACTGAGTTTGATGGTAGTGTTGTTATTAAGTTACACAAAATTTAAGTGTAATATGTTGTTCATATGTAACTATCTATGTATAATAGAATATTATATTTTGTATAATATTATACTAGTTATGCTTTTTCACTTTTTTCTTAAAATATATAATATTTTAATAGTTCAATTACTTAGAATATATTTCCATATGAAAATAACATTAAATCGATATACATATTATAATAAAATTGTAATTAACCCGAATCTGTACATTAAATATTTTTTGGAAAATCTTATTGAAATAGACATTATTATCTATACAGAGGCCGAATCTATAGTTTTTTAGAATTTTTGTCTGTCTGTGACTGCATGTTGGAAAAACCACTGGACGAATTTTGATAAAATTTAGTATGATGATAGCTATATCGGGTCAACATATCTATAGGATACTTTTTACTGCGGGAAAAGATTTCGTCTCTGAGAAATCTATGCTAAACATTAGAACCCGAGCGGAGCGAGAGTGAGTCGCTAGTTAAGTACAAGACGTCCATTACCTTCAAAATTTTCCTCATTAGCTGGCCTTGCTTCACCCATATCCAATGGTTTCCTGCGAGGACAGTGTCATCAAAACAGAGGGTCATCGTCGTGATGACATCATGGAAACATACCTACGTAGAAATGAGGCGTGCCTAGAGCCTACTCACCAAAAGCCAAAGGAAACAGATTTTAAATAAGCTCATGAAAGAGAAGGCCGAAAACCGAAAAATACAAAACCAAAGTTACATCTAAATGTGCATAAAATCAAACGTTAAGGTTTAAATTTTTTATCTCTCAAAAGTCTATACTTATTCCTACAGGAATATAAGTATTTGTTAGGATGTATAATTTGGTTAAGTAATCACCGAATAATTTGTAAGACGTACACCTTAATTGAAATCTTGTGTTCCCAATTACTGTGTGGTTTCCAACTAGGTATAGGTTATAGCTGTTACCGAAAATGTTTATAATTTCGGCCTCTACAAATTGAACAACGTCTTCATCATAATAAATGTTATACATACTATAATATTGTATATTGCTGTATCGTATTATATCGCGCGTTTAAGATTTCTTATTGTTCATAAAGTTTTAGAGTATATTAATGCTGTAGGATATAGAAAAAGTTGTGTTATTGGTTTTTTTAAATTTTTAGCATTATGACACTTATAGGGTAAATAATCCTTGTAAACTTTGTCAAAGAAAGCGCAAGAAAATTACACATTAAATGCTAAAATTAATATTTACTAGTCGGTGATTACGTTGGCAACACCAACTTCAGTCAAACTTTCTACAATATGAATTCGTTTCATCTTAACCTAAGGCTGTTTATTGCCTTATGGCAATGTCCTCCACATTTTTTTTAAATTGATATTATTTTAAAATGATGATGATGTTCTCCTGGCTGATTCCGGCCACGGCGGCCAATCTCATTGAGATTAGCCAACTGCGCAGGAGATATTATAGTGCACAAGTGTAGGCGCAGACACAAGTGCACTCTCTATTCCTATCACTCTCATACTCCGGTGGGACGACCACTCGACACGACCGGTGAGAGTTAAGGCGCAGGACCGACGGCTTTATGTGCTCTCCGTGGCACGGGGGTGAAACACCGCCAACTTCCCAAATCCGGGCTTTTACTGAGACTTACTATACAGAAAGACTCAATAACTAAGCTTGGCCCGACCCGGGACTCGAACCCAGGACCTCCGGGTGTGCAGCCGTACATGCTAGCCACTACACCACCGAGGCAGTTTAAATACTAATTTATATACAGTAACCTATGAAACCTAGTTGATGTTTTTATGCTCAAACAATTTAATTCATATAGAAGAATTAATCTTAATTTTAAGAATGGTATAAAAGGCTATGACCACATACAGTGTTCACAAATCGATATACAATAAAGTAAGGTGTCTCTATCTTGTATGTACGAAAATAATATACATATTATAATAAAATATACATATTACTAGCGGACCCGACAGACGTTGTCCTGCCTACACGTCTTTAATTTGAAAATTTCAAACTTTTTTTAATAATTTTTTTGATGAAAATTATTATTCAAATTGTGAATCTAAACCATTCCCAGATCCCCTTGAACACACACAAAAAATTTCATCAAAATCGGTCCAGTCGTTTGAGAGAAGTTCAGTGACATACCTACACACTCACAGAAGAATTATATATATAAAGATAATAAAATTGTAACTAACACGAATCTGTACAATAAATATTTTTTGGTAAATCTTATTGAAATAAACATTATTTTATCGATACAGAGGCATAATCTATAGTTTGTAGAATTTTTGTCTGTCTGTCTGTCTGTCTGTTACCGCATCACAGAAAAACCACTGTAGGGATTTTGATGAAATTTGGTACAGTGACAGCTGGTTATTCGGGTACTTTACCGCAGGAAAATTTCTCATTTCTGAGAAAAAATACAAAAACTACAATGTAAGAGTATACTAATATGTAAAACTTAAAAATTTGGTTTTTGGTTATCTGAGGGCGGGTGGAGCTGCGGGCAATACTAGTAATTTCATAAATTCAAGGTGAACTTAACAAATCAAAGTCTATAAATAAATGAAATATAAAATATATGAATTAATTCTCTGAAGCATAAAAGTCATTTAGTAAAATATTTGTGAAAGCTGGATCTAAGCTGTGATGTTTGAGCATAATTTGCAAAGAGATGTCATTGTTAGAACGAAAATAGAAGTAGAATTTACACAAAGCCTTCTAAGTACTTCGAAATGTATTTAGAGCAATATGTAAGCTTCGTAAGAGTACTTTATATAACAAAAACATATTTTTTAATTCTGTAATAAATATTTGATATTCCATTAGAACTATTTGAAGATAATAAAAAATATCTTTAAAGTCATTGCTTAGGAAGCACTTTATATCATTTGTCATTTACAATATGAACATAATCATACACGATTATGTATTTATAAAATTTGTTTCAAGTCAGACTCGAACCCGCGATCTTCTATATGCGAGCCTTCGTAACAAACCACACTATATATCTAATAACAGAAATCTTATCCAGTGGTTTTTCAATAAAAATGAAGCACGTTGTAATTAATCAAGATAGTGATGATGACTAATAAAAGTATTTTTTTTAATGAATACCGGTTTAATTTCTATTGAGAAAATATTTATTCTATTTCTTTTTAAACCTTCCGTGCCTAATATTGAAAAACAAAAATCTTATGCAATATAAGTGTCAACATAGTGGTCGTAAAGTGCCCCCCCAACGTGCGTTCACCTTGTCGTGGTGGGGGGGCTCAGTAGTGCCCGGCAACCCAACCGGGCGCGAAGCCAAGAAACGCACAGGGAGGTGGCCCACTTCGGTGGGCGGTGGGAGGTGGCCCTCTTCGGAGGGCAGTGTATCATGCGGGTTGCTCCTGGTACTTCTCTGATAGCAGAGTGGACTGTGGAGCAACCCCGTGGTTGTTGTGGTCTGCTTCGGCAGACCTGCCGTAGGGGCGTCGTAGTTGAATGCGTAAGCGATCCTGCGACGCCCCATTAAGACGGGGGAAGGTTTTGTTGGGTTTTAGTGGGTAGTACTGGTTTTGCCGGTGAGTCCCACACCTCGTGCGTAAATGCATTTCCCAACGTTAAAAAAAAAAAAAAAAAAAAGTGGTCGTAAAGTGCCTGCTCACTTACTTTTGAATTTTTTTTGACAAGTTGCCCCTCTTGGATTTTAATGAAACTTAACATGCTGTTAGACAATATATAGACAATTATTATGTATTTTTTTTCAAAGTGGTAATTTTATTATATCTGATAGAAATCGATTGACAAAGTTTTTATTTGCATTTTTTAAATACTTTTATTTAGGATTGGCCCATAGGAAACAGCTATAAAATAAACTATAAAGCATATTATAACACTTACATTTAGTTTTATTTTGCTAGCTTTGAAATTAACTAAGATATATCGCTATGAAAAAAACTCGTCCCCGGAGACTTTTTTTCAAATAGCACCTCAATTAACTAAGATTGAGCTAATATCTACTCGATCAACTACTGTTAGTATCCTCTACAATACGAGTATAACATACGAGTATATCGGGGGCAGTTTCTCCATAGAAGTACGGCTAGACCTTTTATCTAAAAACATTTTTTATATAAATTTAATAAACTTATTCTGGTAACATAATTCAAATACGCAAGCGGGGCCGCAGACAAGTCTATTATAATATTGAGTAAAAAAACCGAGATGAGGAAACAAAATATTATAATCTCCGTCGCTAAAAGGAAGTCAAACGTTAGCTTTAAGAATTTATATCAGGTACTGACTAAAAACAAGTCAAATATCTATTCTGTTTGCTAGATATCCCTCTCATGAATAAACTTGAATAATAAGAATACTTGAGTATATTTAGTATATTTATAATAATGAGGTACTACTGCCAACCTAATTATTATAAATATTATTATTACTCACTAGCGGCTCACCCTCGCTTCACTCAGGTTCGGTCGGTTTCTCTAGAAAAACAAAAACAAATCTATCCCACGAGAACCGTACACTTTTCCGGGATAAAAATTAGTCTATATGTTATTCTAATGTATGAGCTATATTATTGTACAGTTTCATCAAAATCCATTCAGTAGTTTTTGCGTGTAAGAGTAACAAACAACATCCATACATACATTCTTACAAACTTTCGCGTCTATAATATTAGTAGGATTTTATCAATCTCGAAATTAGTTTGTTGTACATACTTCACTTATCTTCTAGAAAATAAATATTTGAATAAACTTATTACTTCAATTATTTTTCAAAATTTTCCACCCCGTAATTTAAAAACTAGAGGCACGGTAATGTTACATACAGTATTCCATCTTCATACAAAAGGTCGGAAATCGAGTTATACCTACGCGCATCGCGTTCGGTATACACTAGGTAGACAACCGTGCGGGGCCACATTGGATACAAAAATAAACATTTTATTCCTCCCGTAAATTCGCTATTATGTCAAACAAAAAAGTATCGAGACATCTTATGTTTTAAAAATAAATACTAATTAATTAAATTAAAAATTAAAGTATTTTTAATTAAACTTTTTATCCGATTGCGGATTCTTTATACTATTAAATTTAAACAATAAAGCTTTTCGTACGTCTCAGTCGAGGTGCAAATATTTTTAAATCTCAAATTTATAAGGGTCACATACCACCCTTATAAATTTGAGATTTTTTAATTAAATCTAGTAATAATAGTTTTTAAATAAAAAATATAATATTTGAAATCACAAAATTAGAAAGAAACTCAAGTAGGTAGATGAAATTAAAATACTGGCCAGCGGGCACTCGGGCAGCCCTGTCGCGTGGGTACGTGCCGCTCGGCTGTAGGTAATTATTTCAAGGACAGGCCCGAGTTGGAATACTGTATGCATTACATTACCGTGCTAGAGGGATGGGGGCACAGTGTTAATGGCTTTAGAACGTACGATTAGGTAGATCAAATTCATAAACTTTTTGTGTTTTGAAACACCGATACACCTATTTCATTTTTAAAGACATCCAAAGAACACTCCTAACCCCAATTTAGTTTATATTTACTCAATTTTAATCCCTCACGTATGGTGTGTAACGCTTATTATTGTAATTAATAGCAATGTCCAATATTTCTGTAAAAAATGTCGAATCGGGAAATGGGTACTAACCCCAACTCTATAGTGTAATCTAATAAATAGTCTTAGAGTTAAAAGGCTGTGATATACGGATAGACGGATGTCTGTCCGTGTCTGTTTTGATAAGATGAAACTATAAGAGTTTCGTTTTTGCCTTTTGGCTATGGAACCCTAAAAAGTGGACCTAAGATTCAAACTAATTGATTAAAAATATTATGGTGTAATTAAGTAGACTCACTGTAAAAATTGAGCCGAGCTCCTTTAATATGAAAGTTTTTTATGAGGAAGCGAAAGTTTTAATAATCCCCCGCGACAGGCTACGAGTCTATTCGAATCGGCAAGGGCCGTTGTTACACACTGGTGGATTTCAAACCTTCATGGTTTAATTTTTTGATATAAAATATAAAAGAAATTAAATATTTCATCTTTATGTTTACTTTATTTAAAATATAACGAAAATAATTACATTTTAAATTCAATTCAATTCTTTTTTTCCAATGGCTTCTAAAAATGCTATAAACCAAGCTATAACCAACAATTTTTAATACGTAATTCATTTCGCACCGCCAGTCAGATAAGCTTTTAAGAAAAATAATGATTGCTGTAAAGCATTCGAAACGTTGGGAACCAAAAATCAAAATAAATTACCGAAAAGATCCAAAAAGATGATTTAAAATCTGTACTACACTATTATAAATGTGAAAGTTTGTGAGTACGGATGTTTGTTACTCCTGCACGCCAGAACGGCTTAACTTAAATTTGGCACAGATATAGATTGTAGTCTGGAATAATACATAGGCTACTTTTTAACCCCGAAAAATGTATGGTTCTCTCGGGATAGGTTTGTTTTTGTTTTCCTAGAGGCGAACCCGAGCCAAGCGATGATGATGAAAAGGTATTATCAATAATAAAAAAAATATATAATTTAATCATATTAAATTATGAACTAGTGTATAAATCGTAGAATTACAAAATGCTGAATGATGGACTTCATCTAGAACGTCGATTGTTCGTAACAATCCTAACTAGCGGAACTTGGCTTCCATTTTATTACGACAATGGTAAAAAATTAAATTCGCTGACTGCCATCTGAGATTCGGTGTAATCAATGAATAGTTTTATTAGATAACACTGGCTTGGTTATCGGAGAAAGCGACCTTATTTTGGGTTTGATTTTTGTGCAATGTGAATTGTGTATATAGGACTCTTTCATATTCGTAACCTAGAACTCCTTCTGGACCTTTACTCATTCCATTACTGATAGTAAGCGTTATAGGTTAATTATAAAACGAGCAAGAAATTTCTATTTAACACGTCAATCACAAAACTAGCTTTGGTTTTTTTCTTGGATATTATTAAGCCTCTTGCTCAAAATCATCAAAATGTATAATATCTCCTTCACGGAATATTTTTCTTTTCCAAGAATAAGTTAATTGAAATTATGTAGCTTAAAAAGTTCAGTCAGGTTCATTTAATATAGTTTATTAGATTCCTATAACATTAATTAGGGCAATAAAGAAGCCACACACAAATTTCTTGAGTGCCGATATATATTTAAGAGGTGTTTAAATATTTATATTCATTTTGCTCCTAAATACTCTAGGTCTAGACATTAAAAAAAATTTAATTTATATATATATATATATATTTTTTTTTTTTTTTTTTCGGTAGTAAAGAATGTATTAACTGTAAAGCTGTCAGAATTTATATTTATATTTTTTAATTTATATTTGTTACATAAGCTGATAGCGTGTCGTTCGACTTAATTAATAAAATATTTTCGGCAATTTTGTAATAGGTACGAAGCCCATGCACAAATAAGGCCGCCCATTAGACTCGATAGTGGATTTATGAATTTGCTCTCAGATGATAAACATTAATAATGAGGCTCGAGAGTACAGGGACATGTATTACCGTTGAAATAGCGTAGGATAATAAAGTATATGTTCACAAAATACCTGAGTTATTTGGTTTTAATTAACAGGAGTTGGTTGAACGGGGTGTGGAAAAATTATGCTTTTTATATTACTTTAGTAGGATTTGGTCGCATTAATCTATTAAAATTTTAATTTTGTGTTTTTATCAGAGTGTTATCTTTTATAATAAGAGTTTACAATAGCTATATATATTCAGAATAACTATTTTTTTAAACTATTCCAGGTGGTAGACTAGTGACGTTCAGTAAAAATGGTAATAATTTAATGCTGAATAAAATAATTTTAATACGAATTATAGATTTATTAAATGGTTACATAATTTACTTATATGACACTAGCCATTGTTCCCGTGTTTGCTTTCTTTTCTTACGTTTTTAAGAATTGCAACTGGAACTGTTATTTTTCAAAACTACGGAAATTATTAAAGTTTCTTTTGCTTACGTTAAATATTTGTAGGATCTATATTCTTGTAATAATCTTATAATACTTAAATTAATATCAATTTTATTAAAATATATATATATATATATATATATATATATATATATATATATATATATATATATATATATATCTGCAATGGCCATAGTATGCACGTTAAGTGAATAAATCTGCCCGCTTATTTATGCATTGATATTTATTTAATTTCTTAAAGTATTGATCTTCCGAGTTTAATTAAACACTTCACTATTTGTAAACCTGTATTTATTGGATTTATCAAGATTCACGCAATAGCAAATTACTATATTGTAAAGGAAATAACATCAGATACCAGT
Organism: Brenthis daphne; assembly: GCA_947093115.1. Lineage (NCBI taxonomy): Eukaryota > Metazoa > Arthropoda > Insecta > Lepidoptera > Nymphalidae > Brenthis > Brenthis daphne. Next base: position 26,100,975 of record OX352475.1, read on the forward strand.
ACGTATTTCTTTTGTATATTATATTTAAGACTAAATTCTTAGGTTTTACAGTAAGTATACTCTTACATTGCAGTTTTTGCATTTTTCTCAGAGATGAGGTATTTTTCCGCGGTAAAAAGTATCCTATATATGTTGACCCGGATAACCAGCTATCATCATACCAAATTTCATTAAAATCCCTCCAGTGGTTTTTCTGTGATGCGAAAGACAGACAGATAAAAATTCTAAAAACTATAGATTCGGCCTCTGTATCGATAATAATGTTTATTTCAATAAGATTTTCCAAAAAATATTTAAAGTACAGATTCGGCTTAGTTACAATTTTATTATATGTATAGATGACGGAACCTTGTTGGAATCAATCGTTCAAAAATATAGATATTGCATTATTAATTAATTAACTTTATAAAAGAGAACTTGATATACAGCTTAAAAAACAAGCCACAAAAATACTTTTGTATTACGTTTTGGGGTCCAAAAGTAATGTAATGTCACTTACAATTCAGAACAGGTTAGGTAGAGTAATTCTGTATATTTCATTACGCAAGCCTACATATAACTTATATAAATAACTTTGCGGGAATGTCGCGATTAATTATAATTTGATACCAATTTAAATGTAGGGCTTTCATCTTTATTAAGCACTTTTGACGATTAAATAAATGCTTACGTCCTACGTAAGTAGTAATATTTTGTATTTCATATAGGCAATAAACATTGTTAAGTCACAATTTTTTTTTATATACATATATGTAACTAGCATTTCGCCTCGCCCGAGTTGAGATGACCAAAAACCAAATTCTTAGGTTTTACATTGCAGTTGTTGTTTTTTTTTCTCAGAAATGACATATTTTCCCGTGCTAAAAAATATCCTATATGTTGACCCGGATAACCAGCTATCACCATACAGGAAAATCCCTCCAGTAGTTTTTCTGTGATGCGGTAATAGACAGACAGACAGGCAAAAATTCTAAAAACTATAGATTCGGCCTCTGTATCGATAATAATGTCTATTTCAATAAGATTTTCAAAAAAATATTTAATGTACAGATTAAGCTTAGTTACAATTTTATTATATGTATAGATTAATGTATCTGACTTTAGTTATATATAATATATATTATAAATATATGTTTATATGTATTTATTTAGTATTTATGTATGTATATGTAGCTTTTTAAGCATGTATATATTTAATACTAATTGTAGCGTCCCGCTTACGGTTTCATTGACACTTTCACCAAAAGTTGTCTGTAAGAGATTGCTCATAGCACTTAGACCGCCTTTGCATGACTTTTTGTTATGTTTCGTTGTATGTGTGTGTGCAATAAAGTAAGTATTTATCTATATCTACTAACATAGCATCGCAATTTTTTTGTACACCTAATAAATCCAATTTATATATTAAAATTGTAAATAAAATTTAAATATGTAAAAGAAGCGCAGCAGCAAACAGCAGCGCTTTCTCCTATAAGTACTAGGGCAATTTATAATACGTTGAAATCTATCTGGAGGGCCGAGGGACGCAGAACACAACAGCAAAAACTGAAACCATATGTGTTCACTAGCTCTCGAGATTGGTTCACACAAATGTCGCAGTCAGATGTTCGCCAGCTGCCTTGTTTGAATATTTGTGTAAAAATTAATGATTTGCACTAATGATTTGTTTTTTCAATTAATGTGATATTCTTGGCGTATATTAGGGAAATGTTTTCTTTCAAAGCCGCGGGTTCTGCTAGTATATATATATAACTTGAATTATATCCGCCTTTTGGAAATCTGTTAAGCAGCATATAGATTCTAATTAATTTTATTAACTACACTAGTTATATTAACTTTCAGCTACGAAAACGTATTCAAAGTTTGAAGCTAAATCTTCATCGATTAAGATATGTCGGTATATCCGACCGAGATTGTTAACTTGACGGTCTATCACTAATTGGCTTAGGTAGCCGACTGTAACATGTACCTACCTACCAAACTAAGACTTGTTTGTGGAACTAGTGCAGATTGGATTTAGTTTGTTATTAGGTTAGTTGCTCTTCAGATATAACTGATGAGTTATGAAACTATCTGATGTTGCCCACATCTTTCATGTAACTGGAGTTTATTAGAATCTTTAAACTATTATAAAAGTGATTCTATTCCTTAGATCTATAGTGCTTAGTATAGCTGGTTTTACCCATGAATGAAATTGGTTTAATCCCATAAATATTATAAATGCGAGAGTGTGGATGGATGTTTGTTACTCAATCACGTCAGAACTGCTGAACGGATCTGGATGAAATTTGGCACAGAGATAGATTATAGTCTGGAATATCACATAAGTTACTTTTTATCCTGAAAAATATAGGTTCTCGTGGGATAGATGTTTTTGTTTTTCTCTAGGACGAACCCGCGCGAAGCGAGGGTGAGTAGCTAGTGTAGCGTATTATGCGAAAGTTTATGACTGAGTGTAATTGTTATATCTTCACAGTGTAACGGTTCAAAACATTAGAGTGTAGAATGGAGCTCATAGGTACTATTGATATAAAGTCGACGGGTATTTTCGTCGTTACTAAAATTAATAAAATTTTATCACAATTGGATGTACAGTATGAACCTGTGCGTAATAAATAAAGAAACATATTTATTTTTTATAAAAATAAAGAGGCATAAAGTATAAATATTTTGTTTAATTTACACTTTCCATTACAAAAGATATTTACCGTTAAGCGAAAGAAAATTGCGAAATCAAAAAAGATTTCACACTTTCAAAAGATTCGGATTCAAAAAGGTTTTTGCGGCTTGTGCATTCAAGCTGCTGTATTTAAGAAAACGAGAGTTTTCCCCCATTGAATACAATCTGTATAATGCGAAGCTCACTGTTGTGCTCAAAGAAAATGATGTGGGTTTAATCCATAATTTTATTTTAGTTAAACCTTAAATTATGCTAGTGGCTTATCCTCGCTCCTCTATGCTAACAAGTGATGATTTTTCTCGATTTCATTTATAAAATCTACACTAGGAAATATAAATAGGAAAGATTTGTATTTTTGTGTGCTTGTAACGAATAAACTCAAAAACTACTGGATCGATTTAAATGAAATTTGGTAAGAAGATAGAATGAGACGCTGGGAAGGACATAGGATTTTTTTTCGGAAATTATCCCTTAAAGGGGTGAAAATGGGGATGAAAGTTTAAATGGGGAATCAACCTAGGGACGAACCCAAGCGAAGCGAGTGTGAGTCACCAGTATCATTATATTTTTAAATGTATGCACAATTATAATCTTTTCTAGGAAGGTATATTCTTGCAATGCATATTCGAAAAACTCTTAACTAAAACTAAACTTCTCCCTGTTTTTATTGAAAATCGTAAAAAATATAGTAGTTTCTGAGATTAGCAAACAAATAGCGACTTAACCTCGCTCTACTCGGGTTCTTCCCTAGATACGTTTTAACGATTAGTATAGATTTTTTTTAAAAACAACTAGAAAGTATCCTTCACGTTTTCCCGGGTAACCAGCTACCATCATACCAAATTTTATCAAAATCGGTCTAGTAGATTTTTCGTGATGCGATCTCAGACAGACAGACAAAAAATCTAAAAACTATAGATTCGGCCTATAATAATGACTATTTCAATAAGATTTTCCAAAAATATTTAATGTACAGATTCGACTCAGAATTTTATTAAATTTTTAAATACCTATAAGAAAATAAATGTAAACATTTCTTTTCTTTAACTAAGCCCCTTGGTTTTATAAAGACGCATATAGTGTTGTTTTATTTTGATTAAGAGGGACAAGTGGATACGCAATAGGATCTAGCGGTTAGCGTGGATGTAAGATAAGCCGGATCTATTGCTTGGGTCCTGTGGATGGGAAGTACGCGTTCATCCCGACCTACTAACTTGACTTACGATCGGATAATCAAACCAACATGTTATTAAAACCAATGGAAAAGTAACGCTGTTAAAAGACTACAGAGATGCTTTTCATTTGACGTTCAACACTCCAGCTACGGTGACAATAGTAAGTAAAAGTAAGTAAATATTGTTGACTGAATATTGGAATGTCAGATGTTGTAGCGTAAAAGGCTTAAAACCATCGTAATGGTTTCAAGCGGTAGGATTTTATGATAAGTGTATCATTTTAAAGGCTTGCAAAATTTTTGAGCAATCTTAAATTTTTCAAATTCTTTTACAATTATTTTTTTGTATAAAGTCGTATGTTACTCGATCGTGCGTGTGTGAGTGAGTGCGTGTGTGCGCGCGTGCGTGCGTGCGTGCGTGTGCGTGTGCTCGTGTGGGTGTGTGTGTATGTATGTGTGTGTGTGTATGTATGTGTGCGTGTGTGATCTTTTCCTATAATCTTCTTCAATAAATAGGCTATATAAAGAGTAAAACTTGTTTTTGACTAGAAGTTCTAGATGTAAACTCGTTCAAACATACAAAAAATACGTCTTAAGTAAGTCTTCTCAACATAATATATAGTGTAGGCTATTAAATATTATGGTATATTCAAAATAGGTTTATGCCTCAAGAATGCTATCATTCATATATATTTCAAAAATACACCGCTAGGGTTTTAACTTTTTTTAGTTATATTTTAAAGATAAAAATAGATAAAACTCGAAAAAGTATGTAGTTTTATTTAAAATTACAGATATTCTCGTACATCTAATAAAGTATTATAGTATATTTGTAGTTGATACATTAGTTAGAAAGGGAAGTAAAAGGTTGGTAGCCGCAAAAGCTTTGCGTCATTTTGGATTTATGCTTAGAATGTACAGAATATAAATAAAAAAAAACTTAACTTGTACAAGGATGAAATATGTATGTTTATTGTTTTTATTATATATAATAATATAATATTTGAATCGTAAAATTCAAATGTAAGAAATAAGTGCCAACCCTTGTTTTTTCTCATTTGTCAGTCGAATGTTTTTGAAAATTTTTGTGCTTTTTCTTACTTTTCGCATATTTCTAATATTAAACTTCAAATAAAACTATCTTTTCGATTTCATTTCAATATATTTATTCTATTTTAAAGCGAATTTTATAGCCACAATACCTATTCCTTCATGGATTGAAAACATTTTTGTAGACTAGAGGTTTACACAAAATATTGAAATTGCCATTAAAATGGTCCCTTTTCAACGGTCGAGACGCTCTGTCTACACAAAGTTCTATGTAAATTCATTCAATATTTTTATAATACTACTAGCGGACCCGACAGACGTTGTCCTGTCTACACGTCTTTAATTTGAAAATTTCAAACTTTTTTTAATAATTTTTTTGATGAAAATTATTATTCAAATTGTGAATCTAAACCATTCCCAGATCCCCTTGAACACACACAAAAAATTTCATCAAAATCGGTCCAGTCGTTTGAGAGAAGTTCAGTGACATACACACTCACAGAAGAATTATATATATAAAGATGCATATTATTTTAACTCCATATATCTCCATATAACTCCACAATAAAATCCAAAGAAACATATATTTTATATATATAAATTATTCTATCGTGCAACCGATAAAACGGCACTACTGTTGAAGAATATTTTTCTTCTCTGCTCTCTAGTAACAAATAGTCAAATCCTAACTTTCTAACTAATATAATTATGTCTAAAAATCATATTAATTTTGTTGCTTTTGTTTGTTATCTTTGAATTCCGCAAATAATACTAATTAAACTTAGTACGATTTCTTTAGAAAGGTACTAAATACCTATAGGAAATAAATTAAGACAATATATATATATATATATATATATATATATATATATATAAGTAAATTAAAGTAAAATTAAGTAAAGTAGTAGTAAGTTTGGTTGACTCAAATACATTGTCTAAATAAATATAACAATAAAAATGTGTCCTATCACCTTTTTGCCCTTTGGGGAAAAAAATAAAAATGTTTACAGTACACTTGTATTTTTACTGATCGCCATAAGTGCTTTTTATTTAAAGACCTTTTTGATTGAGACGTTTATGCTATAAGCATTATTATTAATTTTTACCTTTTTTTCAGAAACGTGAACAGAAGTGAAAAAAAAAGCTGCAGAATTTAACCAGATTATGATTTTTTTATTATTTGAATTTTTGTAGACTTTTTTGAGAATACAGTATTAAATTGTAACAAAATAATTTTAATTCCAATATCAAAATATATTTTTGTAATATTACAAAATATTAATTCCCACGCTGTGTAATAATAAAAACAAGTTATCAAGTAAGTGAGTGTAATAATCATTGATGTTATCTAAAAATCTAATTTTCAAAACAATGTTCTAGGTAAAATAAATTATAGCATTTCTTAAAATATAAACATGGTTATTATATTTGTTATACATATATACATATATTCTATACAAAACAATCTAATCTCTTTCTCACACTTCATAGATCAAGCTCGAGTGTTCCATTATCAAAATTATCATCATTCATTGTATGTTATCGAATTTCACTTTGGAAATAAACGTTTTGTCGAATTTCAAAATAATCCTAAGAAATTGTTGTCTCTCCACTGTCGATTTTACTGAGGCTTGTTTATGGTAGCGCTATAAAGTAAAAAGCATTTTGTCATGAAATTATTTATCATTGTTTTAATTTCAAATGTTTTAATGTATTAACATTTTCTTTAAAACTGGTAGTTAATTAAAAAGTAATATTATAATAGGTATTATCTATGTATTATTGTACTTCGTGAATAAGCTCACGTCTGTTCTACCTCCTCCTGTAGTCAAATGAACTCATAAAGATGAAGTGGTACAAAGGAGACATGGTAAGAAAAAGTTAAAGCGAGAGATAACCTTACTCACCACTTTTGCCTCCGAGAAACATTAAAAAACATGCCAAATGATGTTTAAGTGCCTTGAATAACCTGTTTTTGGCCAAAAAAATATATATGTTGTGACAAGTAAAGGCTTGCTAAGGTGATAATCATTATATAGTCACATTTTGTTACTATGTTGTTCTGTTTACTTAAATACTTCTACATACGCATAAATAAGTTAATGTTTTTTCGTATTTAAATAGTGGTACAGCAGAATTACTTTTTATTTAGGCTTCCACTTAAGAGACACAAACATGGCTTGTAAACTGTTTGGTATGTTGGTAGTAATTTATTTGATGAGTTGTGTTTATAGCTCGCCTCTTCAAGAACAAAAGTCATTAGGTAAGTAATATATTTTAATTATAAAACATGCTGCTATTTAATTAATTATCGTTCTATAAAGTGGATGCTTTTGGATTTTGGTTATTGTTTCTTGCTGTTTGATGTAAGAACATTTTAGTACTTGAAAATATTAAAAAAAAAAGGTATTGTAACTATATAGTAATATAGCTATTTTATTTATTTATATAATATATACGTGATTATTATACACTCTAACCACATTCTTAATCTAAACATGCTTAAATAGTTCAGCTGTGTTTAGAAAACTCGCGACGCATAAAATTAATCTTTTCAACCGACTTCAAAAAGGAGGAGGTTCTCAATTCGACTGTATTTTTTTTTTTTATGTTTGTTACCTCAGAACTTCGTCATTTATGAACCGATTTGGACAATTTTTGTTTTGTTTGAAAGAGTATACTTCCAGATTGGTCCCATTTAAATTTCAAAAAAAAATTCCACCCCTAAGGGTGGAAAAATAGCTAATAATGAATTTAACCTACTTCTAATTGTCATATTGACTTGAAACTTTGCAAGTGTTTCTATTTCCGTTGATAGTACAGTGGTTCGGTATTGTTGACCTGATTTGATGGTAAGGCCAGAAGGTGGATAGGTGGAACTCTTCAACGGCTAATAGTAGATACTTTGCGTTTGGGCTTATTTTGTTTGATTCGACAAGCCTAACACTTTAGAATTCGTACTTTGCTACTACTGTCTACACTAAAAAGGTAAAAATAAAAACTTTTTAACAAAAAAATAAAAACCGACTTCAAACAAAAGCACTAAAAAGTTAAAAATAACTGATTGGTAGTTTTCATTTACTATACATACCTAATCAAATATTTTCGAAGTCGGTGTGCTTTGCTTTGTATGGGCTGGCACCGATTTCGAAAATATTTGATTAGGTATGTATTTAATAGGTAGGTAATTACTTAGCCAAAGCACACCGACTTCGAAAATATTTGATTAGGTATGTATAGTAAATGAAAACTACCAATCAGTTATTTTTAACTTTTAGTGCTTTTGTTTGAAGTCGGTTTTTATTTTTTTGTTAAAAAGTTTTTATACTCTCTATGGATGTTAAATCTAAAAACGTAGATGTTTCGTAACTATCTTTAAATTAAAAATTACAGTAAGAAGTTGGTAATTTTATCTAAATTAGGAATCTTTGTAATATTTGAATTTACTATATAAATAATTAATACGAACTACAATTTAGAAAACTACAAAAAGTTAAATAAAATCTAATGCAATATTTTCAGACTGTCCTGCAAATGAGGTATACCATAAATGTTCTTTAGAAGTATGTTTCAAGAAATGTGACGATTTGAGACATCCACCTCCCTGCCCCAACATATCTAGTGATTGTTACTTGCCTTCGTGCGAATGCAAAGATGACTATCTCAGGAACAGCGAAGGAGTTTGTGTCACATATGAAGAATGCTGTAAGTTTAATAGAATTCATTATTTTATTAAAAGGTAGTTAACCTATAAACGTTGCCATATCCTAATTTCAGCATATTTATGTGTAATCATCGAATTCATTCTAAAGCTCTATAGAAAATGCGAGTGTGCTACTCTTACGCGTTGAAACGGCTGGACGACTTTGGATGAAATTTAGTACAGAGATAGACTGAACCTAGAGTAGCAAATAGACTGTTAGTAATAAAATATTCTAACCACTACCTTTACGTATTTTAATATTTTAAGCCAGGGAAGGGAAGATATGTTGCTAATCTTCTATAAAATCCAATTCGGTTAATTTTAGTTTTCAAATATTCGTTGTAGTCTAAATAAGATTCTTATTAAGAGAAAAATTGGAAAAAATTCAGGGAAAAATGTAAAAATCACATTTTACTTTTTCTTTACTACTACCACTTTATAAATTATTATGAACGCAACCTTAAAATAAATGTAAGCTACTTGAATGCATTTGTATATTTGACACTATTTCTTTCTATGATATGCACAGGGCCGTGCGGACCTACGATACAAAGATGCGAGCGCCTCAAGCGGCATTTGGAGTCATCGAATACATAGTATGATAATATTTAAAAATAATTAGCAAAAAGCGCAGCTTTGCGAGGGCTCGCGAGGTTTTGCAAATCTGTCATTTTCATACATCATGAGGACTTTAAACGAATCAATATTAGAAATTTTACAAGCTCGTGTATCTCTAAGGTCTCCGTTACCAGTATGAAATAAAGTTGAAAAAGCTTTGCAAATTTATCTATTACATGTAAATTCATGGTAAAACAAGATCTAACATTTTCAATTCCATTCGATTCGATCAATTCGATATTGATTTGCGATTACATTTAAGTCACCGTTGGGGTTCCAGATTCATAAACATTATGATAAAATGTATTTTGGTTATCATCTTCACTATCTAAATGAAATAAAAGATGTTTTTTTTTTTGACTTGATATAATTTGTTGAAAAATATTTTCATTATTAGATATACATTGTAAATTATTATATAATAAATTATATAGTTAAAATAACCGTTAAAACGTACCTAGGGTCGAACCGGAGCGAAGCAAGGAGAACATTCTTATTTTTACTAATTGCCATAACTGCTTTTTATTTAACGAGCTTTTTGTCTGAGACTCTTAATCAATAAATATTCATATAAATTTTAACCCTTTTTTTCAGAAACGTTAACAAAAGTGATCGGAGGAAGCTTCAGACTTTAACCAGATTACTATGAAGTTTTTATTATTTAAATATTTCTAGTTTTTTTTTAAGAATAGAGCAAGAAATTGTAAAATATAATAATAATTCCAATATCAATATATTTTAGTGATAAAATTATAAAACATTAATTCCCACACTCTGTGACTCATTATATACTTTAATAAAAACAAGTTATCAAGTGGGTGATGTAATCATCATTGATGCTATCAAAAATCTAGTTTTCATAATATATATATATATTATATATAAGTATATTTATATATATATATATATATATATATATATATATATATATATATATATATTAGGGCGACCCAAAAAAAAAGGATTATTTTTTTTTTCATGTCTCGTGTGAAAATATGTTAGTTTACTATGTTTTAAGAGTCCCCTCCAAAGGACAGCTCAAAAAAAAATTTTTTAAAGGTCGCTCACAATTTTTTTAAATTTCCTAAATCCTCAAAAATCGTTTTTTTTTCAAATGCTTTTTCTCGTAATTTCATTTCTTTTTACATGAAAAATTATGAAGATCCTGAAAATTTCAAGTCAAAATTTTAATATTTAGAGGTCGCTACAATTTTTTTAAGTTTTCAAATCGAGTACTTTATATCTATTTGAGCAACTTCTTAACATGAATATTAACGAACTTAATATTTTTTTCCTTAAATTTCACATGCTAAAGAATGAAATTAAAGCACGAGAAACAAAAAAAAATTAATGAACAATTAAGTTACAAGTTCGTTAATATTCATGTTAAGAAGTTGCTCAAATAGATATAAAGTACTCGATTTGAAAACTTAAAAAAATTGTAGCGACCTCTAAATATTAAAATTTTGACTTGAAATTTTCAGGATCTTCATAATTTTTCATGTAAAAAGAAATGAAATTACGAGAAAAAGCATTTGAAAAAAAAAACGATTTTTGAGGATTTAGGAAATTTAAAAAAATTGTGAGCGACCTTTAAAAAATTTTTTTTTGAGCTGTCCTTTGGAGGGGACTCTTAAAACATAGTAAACTAACATATTTTCACACGAGACATGAAAAAAAAAATAATCCTTTTTTTTGAGTCGCCCTAATATATATATATATATATATATATATATATATATATATATATATATATATATATATAATAAATGGTATAATAAATTATAGCATTTCTTAACAAAATAAACATGGTCATTTCATTTGTTTCATTCTTAACATTAATTCCAATCATACATACATACTTTCTATACAAAACAATTTAATATCTTTCTCACACTTCATAGATTAAGCTTGAGTATAATTTCAAGTCCTTATGAAGATCTATTATTAAAATTATCCATAATTTTTCTTGCAATTTATTTATCGAAATTCACTACGTAAGTAAACGTTTTGTCAATTCTCAAAATAATCCTTAGAATTTATTGTCTTTGCACTCCTGATTTTACTGAGGCATTTGTTTATGGCATCACTATAAAGTCAAAATTTAAAAATTTTATATTTATAATTTTATTTTGTTTAAAAATTAAAAATAGCCTGGAGCAATTTTTTGGTGTCAACTCCCCTGGGTCGTGTTTATTATTATATTTTATGGTTTTAAAAAATTATATCGCTTGGAGAAAGAGTGAAAGGTCCACCACATACGTAGATCAGGATCTTAAGACTATAAGCACAATTGCCAGTTGGAACTCTCTATCATCGGACTGTTATTGAGAAATGTTTAACAACTCAGTTTTCAAACTCAATTTTTTTAGAAAAAATAAATTAAATATTAAAAAAAACCCCTACGCAAGTTAATTGTCATTTAACGATTACACTGGCACGCGTGAAGAACTTAATCGAGTTATCATACGCCAAAATGCTTTACATCATTTTGGAAAAGAGCTGATACTCTTACACTGCTGGACCGATATTAACCAAACATAGCTAAGAACCACCGCAAGGAAACTGGCTTTCAAAAGAAAAAAAAACCGCATCGAAATCGGTCCATCCGTTTGAGAGCTACGATGTCATAGACAGACACACACGACACTCACAGACAGACATCGACGTAAAACTGATAACACCCCACTTTTTGCGTCAGGCGATAAAAAATGAAGTTTCTGGGTGAAATAACTACGTACTTAATAGTATTTTTAACAAAATAATTATGTTTCCAATTTATATTGATGAAAAATGCAGCAGAAAAAACCAATTGATACAGAACTGTTCTAATAACATATGAACATAATTATTAACAGTGATGCTTTGTATTGTTGCTGGGTTTATTTGTGCCGGATTTTCCTTGAAGTTAACACAAGGTATGTTATATTGTAATGGAATTGGTAGTTTGTAAATATATTTTCTTGATTACTTTGCCTTATTATGTCAGTTATTGTATAAATATTTGCTCAGTTAAGATAAATAAAATTAAATGTGCATAAATATTATGTGACAAACTAATCTATACATATAATAAAATTCTAACTAAATCGAATCTGTACATTAGATATTTTTTGGAAAATCTTATGGAAATAAACATTATTATCGATACTGAAGCCGAACCTATAATTTTTAGAATTTTTGTCTGTCTGTTTGTTACCGCATCACAGAAAAAACACTAGAGGGATTTTTATGAAATTTGGTATAGTGATAGCTGGTTATGGATGTTTAAGTGCCTTTTTTTAATGTTGGGAAATGCATTAAGCTATACCACCTGTATACATACAGCTCACTTACTCCGATGGTAGGTCGACTCTGCTGTCAGAGAAGGACCAGGAGCAACCCGCTTGGTACACCGCCCAAAGTGAGCCTCCTCCCAGTGTGTTTCTTGGCTTCACGCCCGGCTGGAATGCCAGACGCTAATGAGCTTCCTCACCACGACAAGGTAAACACACATCGAGGGAGAATATATGTTGAGAGAACTAAAGGCTTCCTAAGGTAAAGATATATAATTAGCACCATCATGATTATAATCAATATTATATTAGTCACGTTTTGTTACTATGTTGTTCTGTTTATTCGAATACTTCTATATACACTTAAATAAGTTAATGTTTCCTCGTGTATAAATAGTGGTACAGTAGAATTACTTCTTAGTTCTTACTTAGGCTTCGACTTAAGAGACACAAACATGGCTTGTAAACTGTTTGGTATGTTGGTGGTAGTTTATTTGATGAGTTGTGTTTATAGCTCGCCTCTTGAAGAACAAAAGCCATTAGGTAAGTAATATATTTTAATTTTATATATATATATATATATATAACATGCTGCTATCTCATTTATTATCGTTCTTTAAAGTGAAGCTTTAGGCCTTGGGATATAGTTTTTCCCTGTTTGCTGTAGTTATTTTAGTAAATTTGTATATTTAAAAAAAAATGTCAGTATATTTTTGAAATATATAAATTTATATATTTAAAAAATATACACATACACATATATACACACATATCCTATATTATATATAGTAATACAGGATATGTTCGTATGTAACACGTTATAATCACATTAATCTAAACATGCTTAAATAATTAAAAATGATAAAATAATAATAATTAATACTCTCTAAGGATATTAAATTTAAAAACATAAATAAGTCATAACTGTCGTAATTTAGAAAATTATAGATGTTAAAGAATGTATGTAATATTTTCAGATTGTCCTGCAAATGAGGTTTACCATAAATGTTCTCTAGAAGTATGCTACAAGAAATGTAACGATTTGAAACATCCGCCTCCCTGCGCCGCCATATCTAGCAACTGTTACTTGCCTTCGTGCGAATGCAAACATGACTATCTGAGGAACAGCGAAGGAGTTTGTGTACCATATGAAACATGCTGTAAGCTTCATAACATTCATAACTTTTATTATAATATAGCGTTGTCGGAAGACGTTGGTGTTATCTTCATTTCATTAATATTTCATTCAAAGTGCGAAAGAAATATATAGAAAATAAAAATCTGTCAAGTGTGAGTTGAATTCGCACACAGGGTTCTGTACCATCATACATGTGGTTATGTTTCTTGCACTTTTATTTTTTTATTTTTAATTATTTTTATTATTTGTTGTTATAGCGGCAATAGAAATACATACTTTGTGAAAATGTAAACTTTCTAGCTATTACGGTTTATTAGTAATAGCCCTCTGATAGACGGACGGGCAGCGGAGGCATAGCAGTAGTAGGCATAGTAATAAGGTTCTGTTGCCACCCTTCGGGTAAGGAACCCTAAAAAGCACATTCAGTTTTCCCAGTTTTCCTAGATTTTTTTTTCAATTTCCATCATCCCATCATCATTCCCTTAAACCCTTATTCGGACTTAATCATTATTTGCTTTAGTTGCCAGATTTGTCCAAGATGCGCTTTCCAAAAGCAGTATTTCATTTTTATTATACAGATTAATTTTGTTTTACTATTCTATGATATAAATTAATAACGACTAAAGTTTTGTAATGGGGTCACCCATTACGATATTTGTGAATCACACACAAAATATAATTGCTTTGAGAGGAAATTTACCCAGTGACCTTGTTTAGATGTACTTTGCGGTACCAAAATCATTTGTTTGTTTGTTACTTATTCACGTTGAAAGGGCTGGATAGATTATGATGTTTAGTGCAGAGATAGCCTGGATCTGGAGTAGCATGTGTGCTTGTAATTAAATTTTCCAACCCCTACAGGTATTTCGGGGTTTTCATATTATGACCCAGGGAAGGGAGGATAAGTAGCTTGTCTTCGGTAAAATCATTTATTTTATATAACAACCTTCAGCACACATACGTAAACGTGTATACCTATGTTGTACTTTATTTACTTAGCAATAAACCAACATATTGACGTGAATATTGCAGTAAGATAGTTTATGGGCATCGAAATGACATGTTTTTTATCCTGTTACACATAATAGCTCCGGTGGGATGTTAGGCGTTGCAAGAAGTTACTTAAAGAATCCTAAGCAAAGTGAGGTTGGGTTGCTACATGCTAGTTTACGATAAAACAGATTTAAGTTACTTTTTATATTGTATTTAGCCCTGTTTTATGTCCCACTGCTGGGCACGGGTCTACCTTCAATACAAGGAAGCTCAGGCCATAGTACACTGGCCAAGTGTGGGTTGTTGGACACATATCTTTCCAAAACTTGTTAGGTTCTCTCGGACATGCAAGTTTCTTCACGGTGTTTTCCTTCACCGTAAGATAATATTGTAATCATGTTGGAAAATAATTCGTACATTAAAATATCAGAGGTGCGAGAGTTGGGATTTGAACCCACTTCACTTTGTTTCCCAAGCAAGTTACAAAGCAAGCCTTACCACTGGGTTACTACTGCTTGTTAGTTACATAACATGTACATATTTATATTATATAATAATGTAACTTTGGTTGACATAAAACATCAAATCCATTACTCAGATATAATAATAAAAACGTGTCTATCGCCTTTTTGGTCTTTGGTTGACATAATAAAATCAAAAAATAAGAATGTTTACAGTAATCTTATATTTTGAGTGATCGCCATTGCTGCTATTTATTTAACGGGATTTTTGATTGAACCTTTTATACATTAAGGATTATTATTAATTTTAATCCTTTTTTTCCAGAAACGTTAACAGAAGTGAACGGCGGAAGCTACAGAATTTAACCAGATTATTATGAATTTTATATTTTTTGAATTTTTGTAGAATTATAAACATACAAATACAAAATAAACATGGTTATTTTATTTGTTCTATTCTTAACATTAAATCCAACAATACATACATGTACATTCTATCGAAAAAAAAATAATATTTTTCTCACACTTGACAGATCAAGCTTGAGTGTAATTTTAAGTCCTTATAAAGGCTCCATTATCAAAATTATTTAAATGACGTTTTACTTGCATTTTATCCAATTTCAATTCGGAAGTAAAAGTTTCGTCAAATTTCAAAATAATCCTAAGAATTTATTGTATTTCCACTCTCGATTTTACTGAGGTTCGTTTATGGCATCGCTATAAAGTCAAAAGATGATTTTATTGAGTGTAGTTGTCCAATATTTACTAAAACCCATACAATTTTTCTCCATATTAAGAAAGACAAATAATGCATTTAATATTTTAAATCTGATGAAAAGCGGAAGCGGAAGTTGTTCTAATTTTTTCCTTTAATGACTTAAAGGAAAAATTTAGAACTGACATCAACGCTGATGCGTCGTATTACTTTTTGAAACAAAAATAAAAAAATAGAATAAAAACTTTATACAAGGATAATTCACTTGAAAATAAAAACTTAATATACTCAACGGACGCCGTTAAATGAAATAATAAATCCCACAGAAATGCAAACACTGGCTTACAGGGAAATAAAATTATACACTATTCCGCATCTCATTTAATTCTAGCAATTTTTCCGTCGCGAGTAATATTTATGTCCCTATTTGTTCTCGTCAACACCTCCAGGTACAACAAAGACTCAATGGCGTACAGTTTTTGTGTATTTAAAGCGTAACCGGTCCATTAGCGTAATGATATTCCTGTCGAAATGTTCATCATCTTACTAATGTTATAAACGTTAGATGAGGTTAGATGAATGTTTGGATGTTTGTTACTCAAACACGCCGGAACGGCTGTACAGATTTAGATGAAATGTGGCACAGAGATAGATTATAGACTAGAATAATACATAGGTTACTTTTTGCTTCGCTAGTATTTCATAAGTATACCTAGTGTAGATAAAAATAATAGGTACAGAGAGATAAAAAAGTGTTCTTCCATTTCACTTGCAAAATACAAAATGAATTAACAATTGTTAAAATTAATTAAATAACATGAATATTAATATAATTCTTCTCTGTTAAAATCGATTTTGGCACAAAATATTAGTACGTTAGAATACTACTATTTTACTTATAATAAGATACATACATTTTTCGGCTTTTAATAATCTAAAAGAAATTAACACAATATTCAATGTAAGGATGCAATAAGTGAGGCACGATTTCATATGTAAATGACTTCAAAACAAAAGGAGGTTCTCTATCTAGGTGTACTTTTTGTTGTGATATATCGCGATATCATTACCGCCTATGAATGAATGGTTTTTAATGATTTATTTATTTATTTATTTATTTATTTACTTATATGGATCTCCAACAGTATACATAATTTTTCATTAACAATATAGCTACCTAAATCTAATTTTTATTTATGTATTACTAATTATAGGAGAACACATCATTCGCAAAAAAAACAGTGTTTTATAATGCCTAAATACACATAATTAACACAATAAAATGAATACAATTACAAAAAGAAACAAAATAACAAAATTAAATTAAACTTAACAATTACATTAAGATGATAATTAATTTGGTCAAAAAGTTATCGTTCATATTAAATTTAGATAAAAGGTATTTTTTATTGAACTTTTAAGGAATGCCAATTGTTGTGTATTTATTTGCAAAATATTCGAGAGAGTGAATACGGATTTTATGGTACAATATAGGTAACTAGCATTGCCCGCGGCTCCGCCCGCGACGTTCAGATGACCAAAAACCAAATTCTTAGGTTTTACATAGTAGTATATATATAATCTTACAATGCAGTTTTTGTATTTTTTCTCAGAAATGAAATCTTTTCCTACGGTAAAAAGTATCCTATTTGTTAACTCGGATAACCAGCTATCACCATACCAAATTTCATCAAAGTTCGTCCAGTGGTTTTTCTGTGATGCGGTAACAGACAGACAGACAAAAATTCTAAAAACTATAGATTCGGCATTTGTATCGATGATAATGTCTATTTCAATAAGATTTTCCAAAAAATATTTAATGAACAGATTCGG
Organism: Brenthis daphne; assembly: GCA_947093115.1. Classification (NCBI taxonomy): domain Eukaryota; kingdom Metazoa; phylum Arthropoda; class Insecta; order Lepidoptera; family Nymphalidae; genus Brenthis; species Brenthis daphne. Next base: position 26,118,615 of record OX352475.1, read on the forward strand.
CTTAGTTACAATTTTATTCTATGTATAGATAAAGTAAATTAAAGTAGGTCCATCAATTCGAATCTATACTAATATTATGAAGAGGAAAGATTTGTTTGTTTGTACCGAATATTCGAATCTACTGAACCGATATAGATGAAATTTGGTAACAAGATAGCTTAAAACCCTGGGAAGGACATAGGATAGATTTTTATACTGAAAACCATCGCTTAAGGGGGTGAAAAGCGGGATAAAAGTTTATATGGGGAAGCAACCTAAATCAATAAATATAATATTGATCGAAATATACTGTTATTTACTTGCAAATTTAATACGCCTTTATAGCCAAACATAGCAGCATTTATGATAATTATCCATTCCATGTACTCCATCAGGACGGTTAATAGAAAATTGTCATTTAAAAGCCATTTCATAGAAAGAGAGGAAACCCTTGTCAGAAAAAATATATAGTTACTATAATTTCGGATCTTCTATTACTAATATTTTCCTTAGATTGTGCTTCTCAAAGCGAGCGACAGCCTGTCAAGTTGTCAAAGTTAAATGAAGACTAGAAGAGATACAAAGAAATAAACAGTAACAGTGATAGAAACTAATGGTGAAAATCGATGCTTTGTGATTGAAATAGGCCGTTACTCTTCGAATAGCACAAATGTTAGTGACTTGTGTCAAACAAGTGATTTCTTTGCTCGTGTTAGCAATAAAATATTATTATTTCAAGTGAACGGCTATAATTTTCTATCAAAGAAATCAAGTTCATGGCAATATTTATAAGATATAGGTACTAGCAACTCACCCTTGCTCTGCTCGGATTCGTCCCTGCGTTTTATAGTTAGTATAGATTTCTCAGAGATAAGATATTTTTTCGCAATAAAAAGTATTCTAAATGTTGACCGAGATAACCACCTATCATTATCCCAAATTTCATCAAAATCTGTCCAGTGGTTTTCTCGTGATGCGTTTCCAGACAGACAGACGGTTAAAAATTCAAAAAACTATATATTCGGCCTCTGCATCGATAATAACGACTATTTCAATGAGATTTTCTAAAAAAATATTTAATATTTAGATTGTACCCAGTTAGAATTTTATTATATGTATAGATATCAATCAATCTGCGCAGCTTCTTTATTTACATGATCCTATAAGATTAGATGTTTTTTACTAAAATAATATTTGGTTACTGTGACAAATAACATAGTTCATGATAACAAAAAAAAACAGTCAAACCTTACGATACTGTTATATAAATATTTAGAAACATCTGCTAATAACATTTTAATACACCCACAAAAATATACGCCATCTATAACTTCTTTCATTAGCCTTTAAACCCAGCCGTAGTAATATTCGTGTATAGAAAGCCTTACCAATTACCCGCAATTCGGACATTTTTCTGTTATCCTCGAAAACTTTATCTCCAAGTCATTATATTATTATAGCCACATAAAGAAAAGTGATAAAACCAGAACATCTTGCTTTTACTCTCATATATTTCGAAGCTTTTACGCTTCACCTGATATTTGAGATCAAATAGATAATTTAATATTTTATAGTGGTCATAGCTCATAGAGAATTGCTATAAATATTTCTATGAAGTTTTATACCCACAGTATTGCAGTAAATCTATACAGATCAATAAAATTGAAGTGTCTATTTGTAATTTCGAATTAAAAGCTTATTACTAAATATATATGAAATTATATACGGTACCTACTTATAAGAAACACACAATTTTTAAAATTTTGTCTGTCTGTTTGTTCCCGCTAATTTCCGTTATGGCTGGACTGATTTTGACGGCACTCTCACGGGCAGATAGCTGACGTTATATATTAGTTTATAAGAATTAGGGTTCTGCTCAAAAAAAGTACCTACGGACGCACTAGAGTGAAGCGAGGGTAAGTCGCTAGTATGTAATATGTTACAGCAAAAATTGAAGCTGTAAATGATTTATTAATTTGTAATCAAATGGAATCAGATATTTTAAAATATACCAACATTGTAGATGAATAAGTTATGAAAGTAATAAATTACATGTGCTTTGTTTTAAAAACAGTTCATCCGCTTAAAGTATTCATCATCGCGAGTCGTAATTCACTCGGAGCAGCCAACTGCAGTCTGAAATGATATATGATAAAAAAGTGAAATCCAGAAATAAATGACTAACAAAAACTAATGAAGGATTTTTAGTAATCCAAATTTCCATGATTTTTACTCTCTTTTTCCGGTTTTTGTAATTTTGATTGTAGCGTAATTTAATTTACTTCTTTTGTATACGGACTTTAAGAATGCTAGGTAATCTCAACCTAATTTACCCTGTTGGTATAATAGAATGGATGGGTTCGACTACGATGGAGATTGACTCATAATGAAGATTAAGCCTAACATTTGAAACACTTATGTATCTGTATAATGTCCAGTGGTTGAAATTTAACTATGATCATTATTGAAAGTTTGATAAATACATACATATATATGTATATATGTATATATATATATATATATATATCTTGGAAGTCACAGGTGGGCGAAGTGAGCAGAAAAATGTTTGCTGCCGTTGCATCATTACGTCGCTTACGCAACTTTCTACCCATTCCCACTAAAATTGCCTTGGCTAACACTCTTTTATTACCAATTCTTGACTATGCTGATACTTGTTACCTCGATTTAAGAGAGGAACAATTAAATAAACTTGAGCGAATTCAAAATCTCTGCATTCGGTTCATATTTGGACTTCGTAAATATGACCACGTTTCCGAATTTCGTAAAAAGCTCAAGTGGCTCCCTATCCGTCTTCGCAGAAATACTCATGTTCTTTGTCTTTTATATAATATTCTATTTAATCCCTGTACACCTCAGTATCTTAAAGATAGGTTTAAATTTTTAAGTGATTCTGACCATTTTTCTCTTCGTTCTAACCTTAATCTAACTTTACAAGTTCCTTCACACTCTTCTTCCTTCTATACTCGCTCCTTTACTGTCCAATCTGTCCGTCTGTGGAACTCGTTACCAAATAAAGTAAAACAGGCTGATTCGCTGTCACTATTTAAAAAATTAATAAATGAATATTATCTTAACTTATAAGTGCTAAATGGTGTCATATTTTATTTTATATGTATAATGTTTATATGTGTGTATGTATGTATGTATGTATGTATGTATGTATGTATGTATGTATGTATGTATGTGTGTATGTATGTATGTATGTATATATGTATATATATGGTATATATGTATATATCTGTTTGTGTATGTATGTATTTATTGTATCTCTCTTTAAGATTGTTTGCACCCCTTCCTTCTCTCTTCTTTCTCTCTACCCAAAGGTTGCCTAGAATAGATCGCTCTCTAGCGATAAGGCCGCCTATTGTACAATATTCCTTTAATCTGTTTCAACTATATAATGTAAAATAATGGTGTGCAATAAAGAATATTTCATTTCATTTCATTTCATTTCATATATATATATATGTGCGTGTGTGTGAATATTTATTGACAAAACTAAAGCTCGTCTATTAAACAAAAAAATAAAATTGGTTAACAGAGTGAAAAAGAGTATTGAACTGTTTTTTTTGCTTATTTATATTATTTTATATACTCGTACATTTATACTTACAATATATGTTCATATTTGATAAACTACACTGAGAATAAAATACTTATACTTTTTTCTTACCAGGTAACATATAAAGCATTTTTTTCCTCGAGAATGGAAAGGTTTCGCCGGGAAAGGAGAAAATTGTTACATAAAAATTCTTGAATTTTACGTAAATTTGTACATCGATTTAAGAACTTAAGTCTTCAGTAAGCGTACTTTTTATCCCCTAAATAGAAAGGATTAACTGAAAAATGCTAGATCAACCTAAGGCTAAATAATAAAGATAATAATTTATACTAATATAATATTACCGTACCGATAATGCATATTACCGTGTTATGTACCACTCTTGCAAAATTACTTAATTTTATCTTAAATTAGGTAATTTTTCAATTATGTAGGCATTCTTTTTTTTCTCTATTTTCTTGTTTATTAAACTTCAACAGCATCAATATTTTCAACAGTAATTCACCTTTTAGTGTATCAAGTTGTACAGCAAATATTTTGCTTTATCACATATCAACCAACGATCACCAACCAAAGATCTAAATGATTTATATCATTTGATAAAAATCAGGACTTACTTTTTCGATTTCGTCCCCTTCGAAGCACGAAATTGTTCATTACATATTATGTAGCTAAACGATTACCCATCGAAGATAGCGAATTTGCTTAACATTAGCTAACAATAAAGAAATAAAATATTAAAAGTTTATTCACACATTGAATTCGTTTTCATTTATTTTATGTTGAAAGTTAAACAATTTAGTAATAGAATTCAATTAACGGGGAAAGTTAGCTGTGTAACGGGTTGTATTAAATAGAATTACCTAAAAGTATCGTTAACTCAAATTGTTGAAACGTGATTTTGTTGTTGCATTTGAATTAAATGTCTACGTGCATATCTATAATTATACTCATCCTCACTTTGCTCGGGTTCGTTCCTAGGTACATACTAACGATTAGTATGGAATAGATAGACTATATATTATATGATATATGGCCTATAGCCTTCCTCAATAAAAGGACTATCTAATGCAAAAAGAATTTTGAAACCGGATCAGTAGTTCCTGAGATAAGCGTGTTCAAACAAACAAACAAAAAACAAATGAACAAACAAAAAAACAAGCTCTCAAACAAACAGTATTAATAAAACTTAAAGTTAAAAAAATGTGAAAATGGAAAAAGATACGAAAAATTATTATTTGAAGTCTTAAAAACACTACAAAATAATATGCAGTTAAAAATTATCCTTAATTATACTTATATTTTATGTATCGCCTTATCAAAGAATATCCACTAAAGTAATCTTAATAGTGTAAAATATACTCAACATATTATGTTAAAGAATTGTTGCAGACAATGATCATTATTAATTTAATAGGCATTCGAAGCGAAGTTTCGATATACTCGTACATACTTATGTAGGTATATATAGAAATTTATTACTTTGCCACACTTTTTACATAATATTTTACATAACGTGGTATTTCCTACAAATATTTACTAGTTTTTATAAAATGTATCCGTTGGAGAAATATTTTGAGACTAGATACTAACATTCTCAGATTATAATAAATTCTGGTAACCTGTCGTTCGAGCTTGAGTATAGTTTTCTTCACTTTACTGCCTTACAAAATTGTTATTTTATAACACATAAATATCACTTATGAAATTTTGCTGCAATTTCAAGTACTAAGTTCAGCTAGAGCTGTAGTAAAATATTTTCAGGCATGCATGTAATAAGCGAGCGATTTATTGATGTTAAAAGGAGCACTAAATTCGTTTATAGCAAAATACTGCACGGTACTGTAAGTAATCATTCTTTTTACATTATATAGGTATTTCTTTGTCAGTTAATATTGTTTGATATTTGCTAATCAAAGAGAATTTTGACTATTTATTTAAACAAAATAATCTGTTTGTTTTCAATGAAATGCATTACAACAAGCAAATGTATTTATAGTTTTATATGCAAAACGAAGAGTGTATAATTCAGTTTACACTCTATCACTTTCATTATCTTGGTGGAAACGATCTGAAGTCATTAAAGATCAGCTCGCTGTATCTCCAACTTAACATACATACTCCCCAGACTACGTAGATGTATAACCACAAATTTCTTAATAATACTGAGAAATTCTTAACAGAAAAGCTTTTTTGGATTAATTCAGCCGTTATTAACGTCCCACTTCTAGGCACGGGCTCAATACCAGGGGAATCAGGCCATAGTACACCACGCTGGCGAAGTGCGGGTTGGCGAATTTAATATGTCTTTCGAAAACTTATTAGATTTCCTCAGACATGCAGATTTCATAACGATGTGTTCCTCCACCGTAAGGCAAGTGTTGATTACACTTGCCTTACGGTGGAGGAAATGATTCGTACATGAAAATATTAGAGGTGCAAGAGCCGGGATTTGAACCCCCTTCACTTGGTTTCCCAAACGAGCACGTCACCACTGGGCTTCCTTTGCCTGCCTTTTGAATTTGAACTAGCCTTTTTTGGATTGACCTAAGATATTAACTCAGAATATCATTATTTGCATCTATATAAGCAAGTCACTAAACCATCGAGGAACTAACAAGGCACTACTTCCTATTAAAAAAATTAACCATGATTAAATAAAAGTTATAATATTTGATAATGATTTATTAGTAAATATATTTGTATACCATAAATTAAAATCAGTTTTAAAAACAGTTCATACTTTTAAAACATTCATCATTGCAGGCCGTAATTCATCGGAACAAAACCAACTGCAACGAAATAGCTCAAAATTTAATATCCGATTAAAACGTGAATTTATAAAAATTCTACGCATTTTCTAAGAAAAATTAGTTCAATAAATTAATATGCAGTTCGTTTAATTAAACAGTTTAGTACATTAAAAAAAATTTGGAAAATATATTCATTTAAAAATATGTTGGGACATTAACACAAAGTACCATCTAGTCATGGTAAGTTACGAGGCTTGTGTTATGGATACCAGATAGTTGGTACACTACACATATATAACTTTATATTATACATACATATTATAAATATAAATAGTAAACACCCATGACAGGAGTACAAACATTCGTGCTTATCCCACAAATTAATACCTCCAGCGGGACTCAAACCCGCGACCTGGCATAGCAAGTAGGGTCACTACAAACTGAGCCAAACGTGGCGTTCTATTTAAATAAAATTGCGAATAAGTACTCCTTTTTAATATTTCAGTACTAGCTTAATAATAATTAATGTATTTGGTTCATGATTTGCTCAGCCTTCTATCTTAATAAAACAACTTTATTATAATTTTATAGCACTCTCGGACCCAAAGACTACTTGTATGTATTCTAATTACTAACGTCAATCCGTTGTCAATAACGAACTAACTTTCGTATTTATAATAATTATTAGTTATAATTTAATTTATAATATGCCTTTTCCATTCTACGTGACATTGGCGAAGTAATCTATGCTCAACTAGCACGGTTTGAAGTCATTAACAAGAAAATTGAATTATAATTGTTGGGAGGAGTATACAATATTAATAGAAACTTTAAAAAACCGACTTCCAGGCACTAAAATGTAAAAAATAACTAAATGGGGGGTTTCATTTAAAATAGATACCTAATCAGATATTTTCGAAGTCGGTGCCAGCCGATGCAAAGCAAATCTAATATATTTCGATACGTAAAATACATATTTACCTATTAGATATTCATATTTTAAAATATTGTCGGCTGGCACTGGTTATTTTTTACATTTTAGTGCCTGGAAGTTGGTTTTATTTTTTGTTAAAAAGTTTTTATTTTTCCATTTTTAGTGTAGTCGTAATATGCAGGCAATTTGTAAAAAGAAAGTTATTAATAACATATTCGATTAAACAACTTATTTAAAAAAATAATTTATTGTTGATTTTTTTAAAAACCGATTTCGATAAAGTTTATATAGGACCACCTGGGAAGTTTGAAACACCCTTTGAAACAAAAAAAAAATCCAAATCGGTTCAGGCGTCTTCGAGTAATCGATGAACATACATAAAAAAAAGATTCTGACGAATTGAGAACCTCCTCCTTTTTGGAAGTCGGTTAATAATATTTTATTATATCGAATGAAAAAGAAAGTTGAAAAGTCGACGGTTGCCATCTCAAGTTACAAACAAGCTTAAGCTATAAAACACAGATTTTGTCACGTACCTTGTTTCTTTTTATACTTTAATGTAGTACATTTTATCACAGATAATATAATACTATACTAGTAATTTTATTAAGATAAGTTAATGTTATTTGATTTATGTATCATGGGTAGAAAATTACGAATATTATTATGTACATAATCATATAAAACGATGTATATTAACTCAAAAAAAGAAATAAACATAGAAATTGTAATAAGAAGATATCCATAATAATAATATATTATAAATGTGAAAGTTTGTTTGTTTGTCCTTCTTTCACTTTGAAACGGAGTGACGGATTGGCATGATTTTTTTGTGTGAAGATAGTTGGAGGGCTGGACAGTTACACATGCTACTTTTCACCGCGGGAGATTATCTCATTTATACGGGAAAACACGTTATATAATATCTAGTATTATATGATCTGTGATAATATATAGAATTGAATTTACCTATCCCTAGTCTACGACGAACCCGAGCGAAGCGAGGGTGAGTCGCTAGTTCATTATAATTTCTTTGGTGTTTTAGACATTGCTGTTGTCGGCAAGTTTTCGACAAGTAGGAATATATATTATAGGTGTTTCTTCATTAGATACAAGCTTTTGTCTTATTTTGTTTTTTATTACTTAATAATTACGGTCTATAATTTATATATTTCTCTAATATCTACGATTTAAAACAAAAAGCGCAGAACTCTCAACCTTGTTCGATAAAACTATAACGTGAAGCCAGTCATGAGGTCATGACGTCAAAGTATGCCGATCATCTTTATTTTATTAGATCAACATATAAACTAAAATTAAATTAATTGAATTACATGCGAGTAATGTTTACGTATGTATAAAAAGGCATTGCCCTTGACTACCTTCAAAGCCAATTACCAACGACCTAAGCAGATTACTAAAGATTAAGTTATATAAAAGCATATTTCCAAGTCTACGATAACTTTATTAACCGATTTCAAAAATTGAGGGTTTTAATTTATATAGTAGGTACTTATGTCTTTTTATGTGTATTTTACATATAATAAGACATGGAGATAATGGAGAAAATTTGCGAGGTCTCTTTATTATTGACAAAAAAATAAAAAATAAAAACCGACTTCAAAATATTTGCAAACCGAAATAAATCAAAGCACACCGTTTAGGTATCTATAGTAAATGAAAACTAACAATCAGTTATTGTTTATTTTTTAGTGTTTTTTTATGTCGGTTTAATTTTTTTATAGTTTTTATTTATCTATTTTTAATGTAAACATAGTAGTAGCAAAGTAAGAAGAAAGTATTTTAATAAAATATTCGCTTCGCGCCAATTTTTATATGACGACTGACAAACTAACTTTCGCTTTTTTAATACCACTAAGATCAGGCTCTAAAATCCAATTCTAACGTATAGGGTTTGTCAAATCAACAAAATGAAGCCCAAACTCTAGTATCTACTATTAGCTATAATAGAAGAGATAGGTCCACCTATCCACCTTCTGGCCTTACCATCATATCAGGTGAACTATACCGAATCACTGCATTATCAACTGCAATAGAAACAATTGCAAAGTTTTAAGCCAATATGACAATTAGAAGTAGGTTAAATTTTCATTACCTATTTTTCTACCCTCTTCTTTCTAGGGGTGTATTTTTTTCTCATATTTAAATGGGACCAAATTGGAAGTATACACTTTCAAACAAAACAAAAATTGTCCACATCAGTTAATAAATGACGGAGTTCTGAGGTAACAAATAATACATTATAAAAATGCAGCCGAATTGATGAGAATCTTCAACCGATTCTATTTCTGATTCTATTCAACCGATTTCAAAAAGGAGGCTTTTTGAAATCGGTTGAAAAGGTGGGTTGGGTTCGTCATGGATTATACTACAAGATTTTTATAATATTTATATAGCAACATAAAAAAATGGCGTTGGTACTAAATAAATTTAAGTCAATTTAGCAAAAATAGTATTAAAATTATGAAAATCTTCAGAACTAATTGGTGTAATGGGATCAAGGGAATTCAATACCTATAATAATCATTTTAAATCTTTTTAAAAGATAAAATAATATAAACTTAAAAAGTGATATTAATCTTTGTAAGTTTTTTCTTCTTTCGAACCAGTTATAATTTTTCTTCTTATAAAACGTCCAATTTTAAATAATAAGTTATAAAAAATATTTATGCTCTTTATTTTAATATCATCCTTAATTTTGAATAAAACTATCTTTTTTTGAGTTTTTTCCGTGGATATATTTCGATTTTTGATTACTACGTTTCGAATCTCTTTACAGTAATCATGGTCACGGGAAAGACTAAGGTTTTAGAACTCGAACTAGAAGTATTATATGTATAGATATTACAGACGGTGTCTACTGTCTACTCAAATTACACATTAATATTAAGAAAGGATAACATTCTAGTATTAGAAAATATATTTTCCAGTAATCTCAATTCCTTTCTGAAAATTGTTTTGTTCCTCTCTCACTCACGGAAAGTTACGATTACCTGTTCATGTCGTTAATTGTCATGTGTTAATAGAATGTGTAAAGCATGCTTCAGACGTACCATTTTGAATTATTATTTTTGATGTAAAGACCAACGTCTTACATACTAATATTTTCGCATGGCTTCACCCGCGAAGTTTAGTTACATATTACTATATCTTTAGAGCCTATGTAATTACATATATTATTTGTTTATATACATATGAACTATATTAAGTGCATACATTTTGTTTATTTATTTAATTTTTTTTATTACATTTCTTAAAACTCTAATCTAAACACCAACAGAGCAACAAAAACCATGTAAGATTTTCCCGTGCACTGCGGATTCATACGCGGTAGTTAATTAAACTTAAACATAAATCTATTAAAAACAGGTAAGAATATCCCCAACTTGCGTTGATTATAGACATACATACATCCATCCATACACCTTCATAAACTTTCGCGCTTACAATATTAGTAGGATATTCCTTGCTTATAAGTGAGACTACGACTACGAAGCCGCAGTCCTTTCGAAGCGGAAATAGTGCGTGCGTTCATCCTCGTTCGTAAATGCTCGTAACCGTCGAGCTATTTAAATTGCTTCATGAATAGAGAAGGGAGCTTTGCAGTGACCTGGTTGCTTCATTTGGTATGCATATTTCGTTTCACAAAATGGTAAGTTCCGGAACTTAATATAATATGTTTATCAGGTATTCGCTGTTTGAGCTGGCTTTCATTTTATGTTTAAATTTCAAAATTTTGTTTTTATGCTACAAAATGTTGTGGAGTTGGAAAATTCAAAAATTCTTTTAAAATTTTCTAAGCTTTACAAAGAGACAATACTTTGAATTCTTATTTATGTACTTATATTATAAATGCCACTACGTATTAGTTTCTCTGGTAAATATTTAAAAAAATAGGTTGAAATGCGTTCTTCTTCTACACATTAAAGGATTTTTTCTATGGAGCTTATAGTCTTAAGAATAATATAGGGTACAGTTATCTAAGTCCTTACTCGCACATCAGTAGGTTACCAGAGACCATAAACACCTACTATAATTATTAAAGAAATCAAAATATTTGATATAATGTTATATTAATATTATAATACTGAGTCAAGATGGATAACCACTAGTTTGAAAGAACAATACATAAATGAACGTTAGGTAATATATTTTTTATACCTTTTTAATAATATATCTATTCATGAAATCATAATAACAATATTTTACGCTGAGCTTTCCCAGAAAGTAATTCAAAATACTTGTTATGGGAATGACTCGCACCTTCCCAATTGGCTTACAAAGATTTCTTATATGAATATATAAAGACAATGAATCAATTACATATGTTAGTAGGTGAGCGAGTATTTTATTCAATTTTTATTATCTCTTGCTTTAGTTAAACAATTCTTTTAAGTGATATTCAGCGAAAATTGAACCTCAGTTCTAGCTCAAAAATCATTTACAGCTGTGTCTTAATATGTAAACAATAAATTATTAATAAATTATCGAATCATGTGGCTTACAACAAATATTTTAGCATCAAGCTAGGAAAGCTAAGAGAGCTCCCGATTTCATTTCTGAAACCAAACGCCAACCAACACGTTTGAATGAAAAGTACAAGTTTAAATATGACGGTATTTCAGGGGAACAAAGCCCATTTGTTTCAGGTAAATACGATCAAATACTAGAATAGAGGAACGTAGGCCTTTTGTGCGGTTCGACCTAATTTGCATGACCAAGGCGTAAAGGGGCAAAACCTAGTTCTATTGTGTTAAAGATTTAGCGAGCGTGTGTATTGTAAGGCGAATACTTTAATTAGCATTTACTTGTACTAATTAAGAAGCAACCCTGTTCGAGTTTTACTTGCAAAGTTTTGAGCTAAGTACATATTTCAAAGAAAAGAGAACAACAGATAGCGTAACATATTAAGAGACTAGCTGAACAAATGCAGATTATGGGGTTCTGGGTTCGAGTCTCCGGTTAAGCTAAAAATAGTCATTGGTTTCTATTATCAATAGTAGCAGCTCAGATCGTGGAAGTTGGCAGCGTTACCGCGTTGTATTTAAGAATAAATAAGACCATTGATCCTGTACTTCTTCTCTCTTCAGCTTTATCAGATTGTTGATTCATTGACTGTGATAATGAAACTAATAGAGAGTGCACTTGTGTCTGGTCAGACAGACTCATGTCGCCGTGACTGAAAGTCAATTAAGAAGATGACATTCTATTATTATTATAAAGTGAATAATTTTGTTTGTTTGCTCACGCTAGTCTCTGCATCTACTGTATAGGTTTTAATTTTTTTTTCATGCATATATTGCTAAGTTGTAATATTTTTTAACATCTCAACACCCAAATGCTAGAAAAAATACCTAAAGAATCTCAAAATTAGTACTTAGACTATTATAACTTAACAATAACTGCAACGATTTTTATAACAGTTTTTTACCCCCGATGCAAAACGAGGGGAGTTATAAGTTTCACGTATGTATCTACATATCTGCGTATCTGTCTGTGGAATCAAGCGCCAAAATGGATGAACAGATTTTAATAGAATTTTTCGGTTTGAAAGGTGACTTAATCAAAAGTGTTCTTAGCTATTAACCAAGAAAATCCGCTCAGCCGTTTACAGACTATTAGCTCTTTTCTAAACGCTAAAGGGATATGAATAACTTCAACAGATCTGATCGATTCGAAACTTGGTACCTTGTTACTTTAATCACATTGCAATGATATTATAGTAACCTAGGCCTAATACCGCAGCGTCACGTGGACTTTGCAAGATACTCAACTCTTTAATAAAATACTGCAGAGATATTGTATTCAGGCTCATTTAAATGATTTAAAGAATAAAGTGTAATAAAGGTAAGTGTTGGATTTTTTAAAGTTTTCAATTTAAGAGTTATTTAGTATGGAAATTTGAGCTCACGTTAGAGGATTTTGATTGAAAATTATGTTTGAGTAAAGGAAGGGTGGGTTACAAGCCAGTTCCATAATATCTGGTATCTATTTTAATAGGAATATGATAGAAAGTGAATTTCGTTCCTGACCATACGATAGGTGACGCGAGAATGTATGGTTCATTTGAGAATTACTAATATGGATCCCTAGACATCTATCCTATTCTGAGCTTGTGAACTTAGGTAAGCTGTTATTTCTCTGTGTGTGCATTTGTATAACATGCAGTTTTATTTGGATACCAAAAATATTTTGTATCTTTACAGTAAAAATTATCTGAGTTTTATTAATGAAAATTATTTAATTTTTAAACGTTAGTTCTAAAATCTTTTTTACCTGTATTACAGAGTTATATATTTTTTATTTAAAAAGTTGTAGCAACATATCCCTAACCGTTTGCGGAACCGCAGTATAGAGTTTCATACAATAGGTTTAAAATACTAATACAATTTGCATGAGGCTCAAGCGATTTAGAATCAATATTACAGGTTATTTATAGGTCATAATAATTTGCTTTTAAGTAAAAGTAGTCTGATGTAACATGTCTCTTTCATATATTACATGAAAGTGTTTTTTACCTTTTTATCCTACTAACTTTTTGATAAAAACTTTTTTGCTCGAGATTTCATAATCGTACTCGGTACGAATATTATTCTAGTTATATGAATATATAAAGAATCTGATTTGATTTCCACTGTACAAATGATTATTCTATGGATATATATGTAAGTATTGAGCCCCTTTTAACGTCCCACTGCTGGACACGGGCCTCCCTTCAATATGCGGGGGATTCTACGGATAGTTTTGTAAGATTAATTTTGTAACCTGAGTGTGATTTTTCGAAAGAAAAACTTGAGGTTAAATATTTCCCAAAAAAAAGACATTGTTGATCTTTTTTATAATTTTGGGAAATGCACTACGCATACCACCTGCACACATACAGGTGGTTATGTGGGACCCACCGACAAAGCCAGTACTACCCACTAAAAACCAACGTAACCTCCCCCGTCTTAATGGGTCGTCGCAGGATCGCTTACGCACTTAACCATGACGCTCCGACGGCAGGTCTACAACAACAGTACTTCATGTAAAAAGTACTTCATGTCTCTGTAGTTTTATCTGATTATCGTATCCATTGAGTATGATCATGAAAGGAACTCTGTAAAGTGTACACCGTAACCAAGACGTGAATCACAGCATTGTCCTAGACTGAAAACAGCCAGTAGTCTAAAGAAGTGGTGAAATAAATATTTTAATAAAAAAAATGTATATATAACAAATCCCTAAGCATACGTTTAGTACATACGCACTAAGCAAAGTTATGCAGGGACTACTATTTAAGAGAATTCTATCAATTTTTTTACAATAAGTGGAAAATGGAGTGTTGGGTCACACCTAATCCTCTAGAAATACAGCGTGAAAGTTCAAGTGAAACGATCATTAATCTACTTCCATACTGTAATGCACCTTTAGGTACTTCAGCGTACATACGTAAAGTGTAAACAAAACTTAAATTTTGTTTGTATCCATCGTGGATCAATCTTGAACTACAAACACTTTTAATGTAAAACTATCTGTTTGAAGGAATTCGATTTACTAAAACAAACAAGCGACCCACTTACGTAAGTATGAACAAATATTGTATGTACATAAATGATACATATACTTGCTTTCTTAAATAATAATCATGCTTTGAACAAAAATACACACTGAAATTTCTTCTTATGATACATTTATACTTTTTTATCTTTTAATTAGAAATACTATATGTAATAGTTATAAAGTAAGTACTTTTACTTTCATAGATTTCCGCAAATATATGAAATTTTAAATGAACCAATTTTTTCGGATTTTATCTCGGTTTGTTTTGAACTTTTGTTTTTGATGCTTTTGTTTAAATTCAAAATACAACTATGACAAAATTCAAAATATTTTATTTTAACGTGGAAGAGAAGGTATTGCTTGATCAATTAAAAATTAAAATTATAGAACAAACGGTGACTTAGTGAGTATAAAATTGTAACTGAGTCGAGTCGGTGACTTAGTGAGTATAAAATTGTAACTGAGTCGAATCTGTACATTAAATATTTTTTGGAAAATCCTATTGAATTAGTCATTATTATCGATACTGAGGCCGAATCTATATAGCTTTTAGAACTTTTGCCTGTCTGTCTGTCTAAAAATGCATCACGAGAAAACCACTAGAGATGTTTTGATGAATTTTGGTATGATGATAGCTGGTTATCTAGATTCTAGGTCAACAACTAGGATACTTTTTATTGCGGGAAAATATCTCATCCTTGAGAAATCTATACTAACTTCAAAACATAGGAACGAACCAGAGCGGAGCGAGAAGAGTCGCTAGTTTTTTATAATATTATAGTAATTACTAGTGAGTGACTTGCCCTCGCCTCTATTGGATGCTTTCTTAGATGCATTTTGAATTTATAATATTAGAATATCTAATATATAAAATTCTCGTGTTACAGTGTTTGTAACAAAACTCCTCCGAAATGGCTTGACCGATTCTTATGCAATATTGTGTGTATATTCATATTATTCAAACTATTTTTCAAACCCCTAAGTAATAAGGGTGGTCCACCCCAATTTTTTAAATTATTTTTTGGACAACATATTTTATTTTAATTTTTTTATGATTTGGCACTAAAAATACATATTACAACCCTTTTTCACTAGTAATATTATAGGTACCGTCACTTTTTGCAAATACTAAATAAGCTACATAAACTTAGACCATGGCTGCTACGACCATGGTCTTAGTCGCGATAGATTCTAAGGGTTCAAATATGTCAAATATTATAATTTATAACAACTTTAAGGGAATTATAAAGGGTTCCTTATTGTACTTAACGTATGATGCTACAAATCTTATAACTTTCTTTATTAACCTGAATGATGATGAAAAGGGGAAAGTTTTATTATTTACAGTCGAAGCAATAGCTTGGACTATAAAGACTCTATAGAGCTACGTAAATTTTAAATAGTTTGTATATCAAATAGTTATGGCACGTTTAATTACATTTTCTAATAATAGTAACGGCAAAAAATTGAAAAACCATCGGCGAACTGATATATAGCGGGATATTAAAATAACTCGTATACTAAAATGCAAGAATTTTACTTCGTAGTTGATGACATTATGATAGCAGTAAGGAATCTTATATTATTATTTAATATATTAAAAATTCAGTTCTGAGGGAAAATGGAAAATGTCTCATAATCTCGAAGATGCTTAGGTCGGATTTGGTTATTTATCGATCCCGCGCCAAACACGCCTCTTATTTAAGAAAGCCATTAATTTTATTAATCTTCTCTTGTTTTCCATTTATATGATAATCTTTAGTTGCTACAAGATTGGTCTAATTGATGCATTATTCTATATATCAATATATATAATAAAATTTTAACTAAGCCGAATCTGTACATTAAATATTTTTTGGAAAATCTTATTTAAATAAACATTATTATCGATACAGAGGCCGAATCTATAGTTTTTAGAATTTTTGTCTGTCTGTCTGTCTGTCTGTCTGTCTATCCGTTACCGCATCACAGAAAAACCACTAGAGGCATTTTGATGAAATTTGGTATGGTGATAGCTGGTTATCCGGGTCAACATATAGGATACTTTTTACCGCGGGAAAATATCTCATTTCTGAGAAAAAATACAAAAACTGCAACGTAAGAGTATACTAATATGTAAAACCTAAGAATTTGGTTTTTGGTCATCTGAACGCGGGCGGAGCCGCGGGCATTGCTAGTTTAGTAATAAAATAATAGAATTATAATTCGTAGTGGAATATGGGTTATTATTATATAATAACTTATACCTATAGGAATTCTGAAGGGAAAATAAGTGAAATCGATGTGGACGTTTCGAGCAAAAAGTACCGAATCGATTTTAAGTTTTTATGTAGTGATAACTTATTACTCGGGTTAACATTTAGGATACCTTTTACTATAGGAAAATCTAACATTTCCACGGAAAAACACAATAACTGGTTCTGTCGAGTCGTTCTTAGAAATTTAGGTACATGTTTAACGCTGGCTAAACCTTAAGAGATACATCAAAACAATTTATTAGAAAATTGTAGGTCTTAATAAGGCCTACAGAAAAATCTGCAAAAGCATAAGTCTTTCTCCTAAGGTACGCTAATAACTATTCGTATCTATTCGAAACATATCTAGGGACGTACTCAAGTGAAGCGAGGGTAAGTCACTAGTATAAGAATTAAAATTTATATGATTATTATATTTTTGAAGTTATACTTCTCTTGGCATGTTTGGAAAAAAATATGAGAGTAAAATTTTAACGATGCGCGCGCACACCGACAGCCAAAAAGCGACATGATGAAGTTATATAAAAGCAACATGACGAAGTTAGCTGCATTCCTTTCACAACCAGAGAGTTGTGACATACGGGATGAAATCTTTAGCTATTTTTGTTCTGTTACGCCAAAGCAGTATAACTTACATACGCACTTTTTTTTAAATTACTTGTCTGTTAATAATTATCTTTGCTTTAAAAAGAATAAATAATTGATAAAATAATTAAGAAAGAATACGTACTCCTAGTAAATATAATGTATTTTACACGAATTTTCCATTTTCTGTAGGCACTTTGATAGCGCCTCGTCTCGTGTATTTCATTAAAACAATGGATTTCGTGAAAAAAAAAACTTTTAACTGCGATAAGACGAAACGTGACTCATAAATAATTGAGACAACTTAATTCCTTGACAAACAACTGAAGCTCCTTTGAGTTGATTAAGTACCTGAATAGATGTAGATTGTTTTTACGTTGTATGAATTTTCGGTGTTTTCGAAAATAACGATTTTGTCTTGATTTTTTATATTAATTCAAGCAAGAATGACATACGTATTCACAATGAATTTATTTACGGAAATTTTAGTTGCAGTCGGTGGCGTTACTAGCCTTTAGGGACCCAATGCAAAAAAAATGGAAATGCCCCTTTTAAAACCAGCGACTGTCTTGCCTCACTCTTATATACTTGGATATGAGAGATATAGTTTTCGAACTTCTCACTTTTTTCAAACCGTTTTCACGGAGGAGTGGGTAGAGTAAAATTTAATTAAAAAACTGAGCTTAGAGGACCATTTACCGTTTTATAGAACAATAGCGACTCACCCTCGCTTAGCTCGGGTTCGTCCCTGGTTTGCTTCCCAATAAAACTTTCATACCCATTTTACCAGCCTTAAGGGATGATTTCCGGGATAAAAACTATTAAATGTTCTTCCCAGTATCTCAAACTATCTTCTTACCGAATTTCATCTAAACGGCTTAGTAGATCCAGAGATTACCCCCTACAACGTGACAAACTACAAACTCACATACTTTACCTCTTTATAATATTAGTATAGATAGGGACGATCACGTCTGTCATGCTTCTCGTAAATATAATAAGGGGAAAATTTAGGACACATTTTTCTTACGGTTTTTTTAACTTCTTTTATAAAATTTTGCTCTAAATATATGAAAAAACATCCTAGCGATTTTCATATCATCAATCATAATATTATTGTCAAATGTCTTCGATATTAATTTATTTCCTGCATTTATGTACATACCAGAATTTTAATTTAAAATTGTAAAAAACAAATAAGTATGTAGCTGTTAAACAAGATATAAAGGATTTTATTTGCCTAGATACTCGTACTTTAGTATTCTGGAAAATTTAATCTACAGAGAGCTCATATAGGTACTCGGATTTAACGGGACAGGCGCTTTAAGAGATATTACATGAAATATAACACCTATTATAAAAGTGGAACTAAAAAATGAACATTAAACACTATTTGAGTATCTACTTTAGAAAGAATATGAGTTTGTTATAAAAGTTAATTATTTTTCATACTTTTAGTAAAATGGTATTATAAAATAACTATATGAAATATAGGAGTATTAAAAAGGTAGGAATTAGTTTTGAAATGTGTTGCTTTAAATATATATTTGTAAGTGACTCTAACATCAAAAAAAATATGATTTTTTAACCGACTTGTTCAAAAAGGAGGAGTTTCTCAATTCGGCTGTATTTTTTTTGTTTGTTACCTCAGAACTCGGTCATTTATTAACAGATTTGCACAATATTTGTTTAAAGTGTATACTTTCAATTTGGTTCAATTTAAATTAAAAAAAAAACAACCCCTAAAATGGATAAATAAAAAATATGTGTGTGTACTTATGTACGCACGTGAGAAGTTATATTTCTTTGGCGTAACAGAACAAAAATAGCTGAAGATTTCATACCGTTTGTGACAACTCTGTTTATAAAAGGAATGCAGCTAACTTCGTTATGTTGCTTTCAGCTAACTTCATCATGTCGCTTTTTGGCTATCGGTGTGCGCGCGCATCGTAAAAATTTTTCTCAAAATATATTGAAGTATAACTCCAAAAAAAAATGAAACAGTTATCTCTAGATACTAATTACTAATTTTTAAATTAAAGTTACTCATAATACAGCTATAAAAAATGTACTTTATAGGTAGGTACCTATTGAGACGAAGTGACTTAAAAAATATAAGAAAGTTCGAAAAGTGCGTGTTAGATCCGATTTTACCATGTATGCTGAATAATAAACGACATTCATAAATATTGTTTGGAAATGCCATAAATCTTACGGGTTTCTGTTCAGGTTAACCGAAATACGGATAAAATTTCCTACCTGTTTTTACCTCAGACTAAGGAAGTATATATATAGAGAGAGTTATAGAACTAAACATGATGCTAAACAATAATTTATTTATTTATTTATGTACCATAAATATATGTTATACAAATTAAAATAACAAAATGTTGACAAAGGATAACTTATCTCTTTAAGAGATTTCTTCCAGAAACCCTTCAGAAGTGAGAAAATAAGTTAATATAGTGCGGTGTAGGTACAGTACAGCATTAAATGGAATTGACTTAATATTAAAATACATATATTAACTAAATATATTTAAATTAGTATATAAATATTAATAGAATACTCATAACTCGTATAAATCTATGTTAATAAATAAAAATAGGAAAGTGATTATAATAAAGAAAAATAATAATAATATCAGCTAATATTATTTTCTCTCTTACAAGGGAAGAGAATTAATGTTAAAAAATTCAAAATTTACATTACAATATTATTCATATTTTCTTTAAAAAGTTGTAAATTAATCACCTATAAAAATTACCCTTATTCTTTAAAAAAAGTAAGCAATATATTCAGCCCTTATTAATGTTCCACTGCTGGGCGCGGGCCTCCCTTCAATACGAGGGGGATCACGCCATAGTCCACCACGCTGGCCGTGGTGGACTATGGCCTGATCCCCCTCGTATTGACTTGGCGCGTTGGTGGACTTCACATGTTTTTCAAAAACTTCCTAGGTTCTCTCAGACATGCAGGTTTCCTCACGATGTTTTCCTTCACCGTAAGGCAAGTGATAATCATGTTAGAAATGATTCGCACATGAAAATATCAGAGATGCGAGACCCGGGTTTTGAACCCGCTTTACATTGTTTTGACGTTTTTCTTAAGGTTTAGCCAGCGTTAGCTTTTTAATAACGGCTCAATAGAACCAGTTATTGTATTTTCCCGTGGGTAATGTAGAGTAACTTTACCCTAAATGTTGACCCCAGTAATAAATTTTCACTACACGAAATTTGGTTAAAATCGGTTCAGTACTTTTTGTCTGAAGCGCGCTCACCCAAACAGACAGACAGAAAAACAAAAAATATATATTGTTTTGGGGTACCTATAGATTTAGTTTCAATAATCGTAGTAGCATTTTATCAGTACTTACATTATACACATTTGTATGAGTCACACATATGTATCTTTATTTTTATGTTAAGTCGACTAGTCGTAAGTAATTCTCGCATAGACTAGCTTTGTTTTAAACGAAACAAAAATATAAGTGAAACTGAATGGACTTACTGACGTGGGTGCCTATAACCCATATTTTTTTAATTTAAACTTACAATGTAATAATTTAGTAAGCGAAATTTATATTATTACATTATATGTACTATGTATATGTTTATATGTATTATAAGAAAATATTAAAAACTAGCATTGCCTGCGGCTCCGCCCGCGTTCAGATGACCAAAAATCAGTTTTTGTATTTTCTCTCAGAAATGAGACATTGTCTTGCGTTAAAAAGTATCCGATATATTGACCCGGATAATCAGCTATCACTATACCATATTTCATCAAAATCCCTCCAGTGGTTTAACCGTGATGCGGTAGCAGATAGACAGACAGACAAAAATTCTAAAAACTATAGATTCAGCCTCTGTATCGATAATAATGTCTATTTCAATAAGATTTTCCAAAAAATATTTAATGTACAGATTCACCTTATTTACAATTTTATTATATGTATAGATAAATATTTCATATTTCCATATTTCGTATTTTCGTATCCTCTCTTTTATATTTTCAGAGTAAAACCTTCAATAGATTTTAATTTCCTTTCGAAATCAAATCCTCACTTTGAGGATGATAGCCGTTTTGATAGCTAACCTAAACGTATTTATTCTTTAGATGAATTCGACGTCCATAAATTAAAATAAAATATTTTCATATATTTTTTTATTATTCAAACAATTAACATATTCATGAAATTTGTTTATGTATTTAATGAAATAAATGTGAAAATGAATAATTCAATTTGAAATGCTTTTTTTTCATTTACGCCGTTACGCATTTTACATAGAATTTGCATTATGGAAAGCTTTAATCCAATTAAGGGAAATCAAAAAGTAGGTAAAAGCTTTTAAACAGTGACACTTAATAAAGACTAAATGATTTATTATGACGATATCTAAATAGTCTGTGAGAAAATTTTGAAGTATTGTATACGTCAAATAAAAGTCAATTTGTAATGGTAAATATATTAATTTGTTGAATATCTTTCGTACGTTTATTAAAACTACAGATAGATAATATCTGAAGCTACTAAAATGAGTCCAAAAATGATTTTACTTATAGAAAGCACTATTTTTGGATAAAATAGCCTATTTTACCCAAAGATAGTGTTTTCTGTGTGATTTCTCAATATATATGTGTTGTATACATACATACAAAGATGTCATTAACATGTTTATGGATATTAATAAATTAATATAATAAAACAGTTTACAAAAATACAAACTTTCATAAAACATATATTCAATTTTTCTTATCATTATTGAGAAAATTTACGGTTTTATTATCATTAATATTATTGAAAGTAAATGTAATTTAATTTATATGAGAAATTTCTTAAAGAGAAACCCAATTAACACAGTATTCCACAAAAAAGACCAAGTTTCGAATAATTACTTATGGCAGAGATTGACTTTAAAGTTTTGCCAAATTATTTCCAACTCTCGATCGTCTATAAAAAGCTTCAAACATTGATGTTTCGTCTCAAACGACGCGATAAATTTTAATGAACGTAGATTTTATTGCAAGAATTCAAACCTTCAGTAACATCGTTGCTCTTATTGAACAAAAGGTTAAATTGCTATGTCTAGAAGGAAAACAATTTTATGGCTGAACGTATTGATACAGTCACTGTACGAGTAATACGAGTATATTTTTATTATTCCGGTTATTGATTATTAAAAAAATATTTTATATTTTTACTCAACCTCGCTCCGCTCGGGTTCGTTCCTACTTACGTTTTAACGTTTAGTATAGATTTCTCAGAGATGAGATATTTTTTCGCAATAAAAGTATCTTATTCGAAATTCGTTAGTTCTATTCCTGGTTCAGATAAGCTTCTAAAAAAAATATTAAGTTATTATTATTTTCTAAAATAAAGAAATGTTTCCTTTGAATAAATCTTGATAACTTCAATATTTAATGTAAGTACATTAATGTCCCATTCATTTGTTCCAGCCTGTATTTTAACTGTGTTATTAAGGTTTTTTAATAAACTATAAAAAATGGCAAATTTTGAAGTATAACTAAATTAATTTGTTTTTAATATTAACTGTTAAACCTTTAGTTCTCTCAAATCACGTAACCGATTTCGAGCCACCGTAATTACTTTCCTTCAAGATATCGCTAATGGTCGAGAATAATCCTTTAGATGCTTATCGAAAACGCAATAAACCGTTTTCATACCTAATAAGATTTAAAATAAAACTTCTACTCGGATACTTTTGTTAAAGAACGTTTCAATTTTCTCTGTATTGTCTTCGCTTGCGCTATATATTCTAAGTAGAAATTACAATTTCGATTCCAGTGTTGAGTTATTTCTTATATAATCTGCAATTTCTCACAGAATCTTGTAAATGCAGGGATATGTCTCATCTCTGAGAAATCTATACTAAACGTTAAAACGTAAGTAGGGACGAACCCGAGCAGAGCAAGGGTGAGTCGCTAGTATATATACATGTACGTAAAAAGTACGTACCTAATAACTACGAGTAGGTATATATCAAAAGTATAGACTAGTTTGTCGGGTTTGTATATTTTTGCATGCATGTTATTTATATTGAAATATCGTTTATAAATGTTTTTGGGAGAAATGCTGTCGTTTGAGTTTACATAGAAGCCTAAATCGACATTTTAAATTCTTGCAATCTTTTTTGATACCTATGTAAACGTATGTATTTTTTTTAATTGTAAAGGTTTGTAACTGACTGATATTCTCATTTGTTTTCTATTATCTATACATATAATAAAATTCTAACTCGAATCTGTAAATTAAATATTTTTTGGAAAATCTAATTGAAATAGTCATTATTATCGATACAGAGCCAAATCTATAGTTTTTACAATTTTTGTCTGTCTGTCTGTCTGTTACCGCATCACGGAAAATCCATTGGAGAGATTTTGATGAAATTTGGTATGATGACAGCTGATTATCCGGGTCAACATATAGGATACTTTTTACTGCGGGAAGACATCTCATCTTTAAGAAATCTATACTAAACGTTACGACGTAAGTAGGGACGAACCCGAGCGGAGCGATGGTTAGTCGCTAGTGATAAATACATCTGAAGATATATTTCAGGTCGTAACGACGCTACTTGATTTTACACAAAACGAGAATTTTGTTTAATTAATTTATTTTATTTTTCAACATATATTTTTTTAAGATTAGCTTATTACTTAAGATTCATTGTGAATTCTTTAATAAAAATAGTTTTTAAATAGGCTAAAAAAACTTATAATTTAAGACATACTGTATCACATAAATCACTGCGAGAAATTGAGAAATTTTGACTTATATGCGAACTAGCTACAATGTTATATTTAAAAAATATAACTATTTAAAATGTAACAACTGTTGAGTTCCTTACCGGCTCTTCTCAGCGGAACTATTTTTCGAGCTAGCAGTTCATGTATTCATTTCACTGACATTCTTTAAATGCTTAAATAAGTATAAATAAATATAGTTTACTTAATTTCCTTATACATATGGCAATTCAATACATAATTATCCTTGCATTAGAAGTCAGTGTTTAAAAACATAACGTTAGATATGACAATCAACAAAGGCAAACAAAACTTATTTGAATAAATGAGAATTCACGTTTCTTAACTATTTACATTGGTATTTATAAAGTTTTTTTATTTATTTATTACTACGGGGATAAAATGTAGCCTATGTATTATTCCAGACTATAATCTATTTCTGTGCCAAATTTCATCCAGATCCGTTCAGCCGTTCTGGCGTGGAAGAGTAACAAACATCCATACATACAAACTTCCACATTTATAATATTAAATAAAAAATAAATAAATAATACGGATATTTGTTTATATATTATTATATGTATTTTTGTATGTTGTATCTATTTCAAAAATGTAAATAATAGTTACATTTAAAAAATAAATAGGGAAAACTCGCTTCCGACTTACGAAAAAGCACGCATATAAATATTTTTTATGTATCATATGTAATTTACACCATGGCATACAAAAAAATCTTATATTTTATATGTTGAAGTTTTAAAATTTCGTTTTAAATTAGCTGCGGCGTCCGAGATATAATATTCTCTTTGTTAATTCAACTCAGTCTTTCATGGAAAGGTCACAGAAACTCACGTGTATAATGTCTGGTCTGGCTTTAAAGGAATAGTTGGTAAATAATTACACTCTACTGATCTAACATTAATACTTTTAATGTCGACCACATGTTAGAAGTACAGTAATTTAAAGAACTTATTTATTGTAAGAAGAATTATTCAGTAAAATTACTTGTTTTGACTAAATGTTTCAGATTTTATTACAAGATATAACGACTTATTCTAGCTTCACCCGGGTGCTTATCTAGGTACGTTTTAAGCTTTTTGAGCGGAGCCTTAATTCTTTTTTTAAAATAAAAGCAGCCTACGTTACTCCTTATAATATCAGCTATCTGTCAGTGAAAGTCACGTCAAAAACAGTCCAGCCGTTTCGGAGATAAGCTGGAACAAATAGACAGACAGACAGTATCCGGTTCATATTTGGTTTGCGTAAATATGACCATGTTTCTGAATTTCGAAAAAATCTCAAGTGGCTCCCTATCCGCCTTCGCAGAAATACTTATATTCTCCATCTTCTTTACTGTATTCTGTTTGATCCATGTACTCCTCTTTACCTCAAAGAGCGATTCTCATTCCTTGGATGCACCCATTCTCATCTTCTTCGCTCTGACCATAACCTAATCCTAACAATCCCTTCTCACTCTTCTTCTTTTTACAGTAACTCCTTCACCATCACGGCTCCTCGCTTCTGGAACTCTCTTCCTCAAACTGTCAGGCATGCGAAATCACTAAAAATATTTAAAAAAACTTCTAAAGGAACACTTCCATACACTTTAAAGAAGATTCTTTATTGAATGTATTGTTATTAGTATGTATTATTGTATCTATATGAACTTTAAAAAAGTATAATTCTTGCTAAACTTGCCTTTTCATATTATATATATATATATATATATATATATATATATATATATATATATATATGTATATGTATAAATTTATTATCTTTCTATTGTCTCTTTATTTGTTATTCGCGCCCCTTCCATCTTAGTACTATTTCCTACACCTAAAGGTTGCCTGGAAGGAATCGCTCTTTTAGCGATAATGCCGCCTCTTGTACCTTCTTCTATATTATATTGTATATTTCATTTTTCTCTTTGTGGGTGTACAGTGAAGAATAATTCATTCATACATTCAGACAGACAAACATAAAAAAGTAAAAAGTTTTTTTATAAGTACCGTATATAATTCCATATGCATTTAGTAAAAGCTTTTATTTTGACGTTAAAACAGACACTTCAATTTTATTTATCTGTATAGTTTTTTTTTGTGTAGGTCATAGATATTCGTATGCTCGTATTTATTTATATCTATTTAATTATCTTCATTAAAGAAAGAGAGGTAGACAGACTAAGAGATGGGAGGATGACCTCAGGATAATAGCGGGTCCAACATGGTGTCGAATAGCAAAGAATAGGACAGAATGGAGATCTTTAGAGGAGGCCTTTGTCGGAAGACAAGTTGAAGATGATTACCGTTTGCCTAATTAAAAACGCTGTAACAGTTAATCATAGTAGTTTAGTTTAGTTAATAGCATATAACAGCTTCTAGTGTCACAGTTGATAGTGTATTAAATTATTAGGGAATAACAATGTTAAATAAGTTCTAGGCACAACTTTTCGTATTTAAACTCATCAACAAATAAGGCTTTATTTATTTATTTATTTATGTATTTAATTATCTTCTATTTAATCGCTTATTAGCTTAGATAAGAAGACACTCTCTATTAAAAAATATGGAAATGATATTATATCTAAGAGTTCAGATATACCATTCTCATATATTTTTTAGTTTTCTATTAGCGATAACGTTTGTAGAAAGATAACTTATCCAAGGGGACTGAAAGTATAGTGGCAGTTTAGTAAATAGATGAGTGGAAAAAGGGTAACGCGTCATTGCCTACGAAGTCACTCTCAACAACTTTATTTTCAATACTAGCGGACCCGACAGACGTTGTCCTGTCTACAATGATAACAAAACTTTTTTTTTAATTTGATCGCAGCGCTAACTGTCGGGACAGACTAAAATTAAAATTCGAATATTATTTAAAATTTGACACTGCGATGGTAGCGCCGTCTGTCGGATCCAATGTAAAACATTCCAAAATCAACAACTACTAATAAATTAAAAATTAATTAAAAAAAACATTGTCCAGCGGACAAAATTGTGAATCTAAACCATTCCCAGATCCCCTTCAACACACACAAAAAATTTCATCAAAATCGGTCCAGTCGTTTGAGAGAAGTTCAGTGACATACACATTCACAGAAGAATTATATATATAAAGATTATATTCAGCAACATTTTCGATATCGTAAATATATCATGAAAACATACTTTTACAAATAAAGTATATTTAACTTTTGACGTGTTTTAATATTTTTAACGTTAAACAATTCTCAGTTCATATAAAACTAAAAACTTTAAGTCTAGACGAATAACAATTTCTTAAATGCTACACTTCAAGACAATATTAAATATCGATAGTAAAAAAGACATTCTGTCTTTAAATATATTATACAGTTAAAATTAAAATGCTTATTCTACAGCTTTTCGTTACATTTTATCCACATCGAAATTTAACCCTACAAAGTTTTACGACCTGCTTTATTGGCTACGAAATCGGTTTGAGCGTTGGATAAAGATCTAAAGGATTATTCAAGGCCATTATAGACGAAGTCAGATGTTTTAGTAATAAAGAGCAGTTTTCATAAACCATGTAATATGGTACTAACCATTGTGGTTCATGTGTAATCTATACTATAATAAAAGAGTAGAGGTCGAATGTCTGTACATATCAAAAAAATGCTAAAAATCGAGTCAGGGCGATGTAAGAAGACAAATAGAACAAATCCAGTTTTTTTTCAATTTTTTTTTTCTCTGTCTGTTTATCTGTTTGTCTGTTTGTACGGGCTAATCTCCGAATCTATTGAACCGATTTGAATAAAATTTTGCATGGTAGTACCTTATATACCTTTTTTTTTTTAACGTTGGGAAATGCATTTACGCACGACGTGTGGGACTCACCGGCGTAATACAGCTAGTACTACCCACTAAAACCGAACAAAACCTTCCCCCGTCTTAATGGGGCGTCGCAGGGTCGCTTACGCATTCAACTACGACGCCCCGACGGCAGGTCTGCCGAAGCTGACCACCACAACCATGGGGTTGCTCCAAGGTCCACTCTGCTATCAGAAAAGTACCAGGAGCAACCCGCATGATACACCGCCCCCCGAAGAGGGCCACCTCCCACCGCCCACCGAAGCGGGCAACCTCCCTGTGCGTTTCTTAGCTTCGCGCCCGGTTGGATTGCCGGGCACTACTGAGCCCCCCACCACGACAAGGTGAACGCACGTTGGGGGGGAGTACCTTATATCCCTGGGCAACATCTTAGATACTTTTTATCCCGGAAAATTAAATAGTTCCCGTGGGATAGTTAAAAAACTATTATAACTTATACAGCTTAGTACACAAAAACTACTGATTCGATTTTAATAAAACATTACAATAATATAGTTCATACATGATAATAACAAATCGGCTACTTTTCATCCCGGAAAATTAAAGGGTTCCCGTGGGACAGTCAAAAAAACTATAGTAACTTATACAGCTTAGTACACAAAAACTATTGATTGGATTTTGATGAAACTTTACAAGAACATCGTCGTATATCAGAATAACAAATAGCTTTCTTTTAATCCTGGAAAAATGTACGGTTCCCGTGGGATAGATGTTTTCGTTTATTTGTAACGTATTATGTACACAACATAGACCCCAAAACAATAGTTATTAAAAAAATGTCTGTTTGTCTGTTTTTATATGCGCGTTTCACGCAAAATGTAATGAACCGATTTCAACGAAATTTGGTAAAGTGATAACTTATTACTCGAGTCAACGTAATACCTTTTACTTCAAGAAAATCTTTCTTTCTCCGGGAAGATACAATAACTGGTTATAAATATTTTAACGACTCTACACAAAATTATATATATATATATTTTATATATATATATATGTACATATATATATATAGTATTTACTATACCTTGACTTGACTTGACTGGAACGGGTGCTTTGGACGGAAATAGACGGAGATAGCCGGAGATAGCCGGAGAAATCCGGAGATAGCCGGAGATAGCCGGAAGAAAAAAACTGAAAAAAAACTGAAACAAACTGAAACAAACATAAATAAAAAACAAATAAACACACAAATAAACAAACAAACAAACAAACACAAACAAACAAACAAACAAACAAACATGCAAACATGCAAACAAACAAACAAATAAATAAAAAATAGTATATTAAAGTAATAGAACAAATCCAGATTTTTTTCACATTTTTTGTTTCTCTGTCTGTTTGTCTGTTTGTACGGGCTAATCTCCGAATCTATTGGACTGATTTAAACGAAATTTTGCATGGTGGTACCTTATATTGCCGGGCAACATCTTAGATACTTTTTATCCCGGAAAATTAAATCATTCCCGTGGGATTAAAAAACTATAATAACTTATACAGCTAATTAATATTATTATTATTACAACAACTTATGCACTTAATTTAGTAAAATTTAACATTCTGATACCTTATATTGCCGGTCAAACAACAGGTTACTTTTCATCCCGGAAAGTTCCCGTGGGAACTAATAGATCTCTATTAGTGTTTTTCTAGAGGCGAACCCGAGCGAAGCGAGGATGAGCCGCTAGTCTATACATATAATAAAGTTGTAACTAAGCCGAATTTGTACATTGAATATTTTTAGAAAATCTTATTGAAATAGACTTTATTATCGATACAGAGGCCGAATCTATAGTTTTTAGAATTTTTGTCTGTCTGTCTGTTACCGCATCACGGGAAAATCACTAGATAGATTTTGATGAAATTTGGTATGATGATAGCTGGTTATCTGGATCAACATATAGGATACTTTTTACCGCAAGAAAATATTTCATTTCTGAGAAAAATACAAAAACAGCAAGTATGAGTATATATACTAATATGTAAAACATAAGAATTTGGTTTTTGGTCATCTGAACGCGGGCGAAGGCGCGGGCAGTGCTAGTTTTGTTATAAATGACATGTTTTATATATTTTTTAGATTTAATGTCTAAACCTATATTAATAAAAAAAAGAAAAGTTCAACTTGTTTGTTATTTATTAATTTATATTAAATTATTTTGATTTTTTGCTATCACAAAAGTAATAAAACATTTATAATGCAATTAATCAGTTTTCGTTTCCGAACCCAGAACTCATACTCGTATATATTTTATTTACTAATATAATGAAGAGAGATTTTTTTTGTATATTATTGAATTGTATATATTAACCTGGCTTTTATTTAATTTAATTTTATGATACATACAATGAGTTCATATTATTATAGCTATCGTTGCTCGTTCATGATAACGATTTATGTGAGTTAGCGTTTCCATAAAAACATTGTTGCATCCTCTTTTCTCTTTAAAAATGATTACTTAGTGAAGCTGATTATGACAGGAATAAAACGAGAAGTCGTAAAACATTTAATCGTCTCCGCCCGAAGTTGTAGAGGGATGAACCTTTTATATTGGTTTGAATTTTTATTTTTATAAAGGTATAATATTATATATTTTTAATAAAAATCAATTATCGCTATATTAATTATTATAAGACATTAAAGATATGTTTATTTAAATTAACTTACATTTTCTGTATTATTGATACAAATAAATCTGTTGTACATGGCGTGGAGTGTTTCCAACAAGTATACTCCCTTCTAAATTCGGTTAAAACCCGAGTACAAAGTGGTTTTCTACCCAGTTTGTTTAAAGGATATACAGGGTAGTAGGTGCCACCCTGACGACACCTCGACGACACTGCGAAGAAATCGCGACGACACCGTGACGATATCGTGACGATACCGCGACGACACCGCGACTACACCGCGATGACACCGCGACGACAGGACACGGTAGAGCACGGCAATCAGGCAGGCATTTGTATTTTTGTTTTATTTATATTGGGTATTCTATTTAATTAATTTTATGGAAATTTTAAAGAACGAATACGAATTTCCGCCTGCTTCCTTTGTGATCATTTTTTTTTTTCAGTTTCTTTGACAAAAGTTACTAGTTGTTATCCATTGTTGGAGAGCTAAGAAAACGTTTGTTTTTTTTAAATAATCTGCAAACACTTTAAATTTTTTCTTTTGTTTTTAAGGAATTTGAGTGAAAAAAATCTCAAAAAATATTGAAATAATATCATTTTTCTTCGCGCATTTTTAAATTTGGACCAATATAATTGTCGTTTTAATATTGATAAATAACTAGTATTTTAGATTAGTTTAGATTTAAATTGACACTTTTTTTAAATAAATTTTTGAAGTCGCATTTTTGACTTATTTTGAAAAAAGCTAAAAGACATGATCACTTAAAAATAGTTCACTTTTGCATAATGAATATGGGAGTTAAAATTATCACAAATAGTCACCGCTATCACCTCCTAACGGGAATACGTCTAAATACTAATAACCCTGTATATGTATGTATGTGTAATATAAACTGTAAAATTACGACCTGTTTACCTCCAAGTAATACGAGTATAATGTAGTACTATAACATGTCTTTACGATAATGGTATATAAGTAATAATAATACAAATATATAAAAAAGTCACATTTCTAGTATAAATGCGAAAGTTGTATGCCGCCTGCAGTGTCACTTAGGCTACTGTTAGTAACAAAATTTCGCAAAATGTGGCTTTGCATCTATTACAGATAAATAAAATTGAAGTGTCTTTGTAATGTCGAAGTAACAGCTTTTTACTAAATGCATATGAAATTATATATAGTAC
The DNA here is from genome assembly GCA_947093115.1 of Brenthis daphne. Taxonomy (NCBI): domain Eukaryota; kingdom Metazoa; phylum Arthropoda; class Insecta; order Lepidoptera; family Nymphalidae; genus Brenthis; species Brenthis daphne. The sequence goes on from OX352475.1 coordinate 26,150,702, forward strand.
CTACTTATACGAAAAATCATTTTTTTTTATTTTGATATTAGATTCCGCTCAAAAATAAATATACTCACTGACGCACCCGAGCTAAGCGAGTGTAAGTTAACTCTCGTATATTTCATAAAGTACGGCTTATTCAGCATTCGTATAAATACAAAAAATACATACGAACTCACTCAAGAGTAAGTCGCTTGCTTATTATAAGTACTAAAAATCTATATTCATAAAATTGAAAAATAGCCTTTTATTACATTAATTAAGCATGATCTATGTGAGTTTAACGTACACTTAGATTTATGCAATTACTAGCAGAACCCGCGGCTTCACTCGCGCTAAAACTACAAAAAAGTGTCTAAAAAGGTAGTTTCATAGTAACTTTCATCCCTTATTTTACCCTCTTATAGGATAAATTTCGAAAAACACTAAAATACGTGTTTATTAAATTTTATTAAAGAACATTTACACCAAGTTTCAAGTAATTCTGATCATAAATATTTTTTTGGATTGTATTATAACGTGTTTTCCCGTGGGTTTAGAGATAATCTTCCGAAGTAAAAATAAAGTAGAAGTAGCCTATATCACTCTCCAGCCCTCCAACTATCTCCACACAAAAAATCCCGCCAATCCGCCAAGCCGTTTCGACGTGAAAGAAAGACAAGCAAACACACTTTCAAATTTATAATATTAGTATGGATGTAACATCTTCAAATGGATTATTTGCATTATATCTTATTCGCCAAATATTATCAACACATACAGTAATCTACTTTATAATACACAATTTTTTTTAAAACACAGTGTGAGCGTAAAGGCAATAATATCTCAAATTACTAACATTAATAAAATGACGTTATTACAGAGCTTTTTTGCATTGTTATAAAAATCATAATAATCATAAAAGATTATTATTCGCAAAATGGTTTGAATAAACAATATTTCCTTGTTTTCTTTGAATATAAAGGCTTTATATATTATATTATGTACCAGGATATGTACGAATTTTTTTTTTTTAATATCGGGTAAACGCTCTTTGTTTATTATCATGTTTTGTAATAACATCTGTACATATTGTTTTTATATATTGTATTTAACTGCCTCGGTGGTGTAGTGGCTAGCATGTACGGCTGCACACTCAGAGGTCCTGGGTTCGAGTCCCGGGTCGGGCCAAGTTTAGTTACTAAGTCTTTCTGTATAGTAAGTCTCAGTAACAGCCCGGAGTTGGGAAGTTGGCGGTGTTTCACCCCCGTGCCTCGGAGAGCACGTAAAGCCGTCGGTCCTGCGCCTTAGCAGTCGTCCCACCGGAGTACGACAGTGATAGGAAGAGAGAGTGCACTTGTGTCTGCGCGTACACTTGTGCACTATAATATCTCCTGCGTAGTTAGCAAGTCTCAATGAGATTGGCCGCCGTAGCCGGAATCGGCTAGGAGAACATCATCACATATTGTTATAGTACATGTATCTGATCGGCATAGTCCCGACTCATACAGTATGGTGCAATTATTTAAATTCAATTCAATTCAATTATTTTATTTCGTGGCTTCTTGGAGTGCCAGTTGGGTACAATTTACTTCGCCAATGTCACGTAGAAAATTATTTCAACTATAGGGGTAATTTTAGACACCATTCATATTGCCCGCTGATGACTTACCCTCACTTCGCTTGAGTGCATCCCTAGATGCTTAACATAACCTATGTGCAACTTCAGGTCATATGCTGTCGGGGCGTCGTGGTTAAGTGTGCGATCCTGTTACGCTCCATTCAGAAGGGGGAGGTAAGATTGGGTTTTAGTGAGTATATTATTTTAGTGGGAAATAGTATTATTTTCTACACGACTAGTTCTCGACTAGTATTATTTTCTTTCTTGACGACATGTTTGGTTCAGTTTGTAGTGAACAATGAACATACTTGCTGTGCCAGCGGTCGTGGGTTCGAGTCCCGCTGGGAGCATTCATTTGAGTGATGAGCACGAATGTTTGTACTCCAGTCATGGGTATTTATATTTATAATATGTATGTATTTAAATTTATATTTGTGTAATGTATCAACTATCTGGTATCCATAACACAAGCCTCGTAGCTTACCAAGGAACTAGATTGTGCTGTGTGTTAATATCCCAACATATTTATTTATTATTTATTTTATTCCATCTGGTGAGTTCCACATAACCACCTGTTTATAAGCAGGTATAAATAAAGATCATACATTCTGTTCAAATCTGTCCATCAGTCTTGACATGAATGAGTATCAAATATACAAATATATACATAGTACGCCATTGAGGAACTATTGCACTTCGATTCGGTGGAAAACAAAAACGACTCACAATCTATTTAAACTGAAAGTGGATGAAGTTATGTCTTTAATGGATTAGTTACCCTTGAAATAACATTAATGTACTCGTATATTATTTTTGTATAAAAATATTTTAGCTTGTAGATAACTTAAGATATTGGCATAAGCTAATACAAATTTCGACATAAAAGTATCGTAGCACCTAGCAAGATTAATTCCTTAAGCAAATATTCAAATGATTGAATGGCAAAAGGACTTTCTAGAAATATTTTCAGTAAAATAAACGATGAACGGGAACAAAGATTTCAATGAGAACATTTCAATTTCAATGTAAGCTTGGATTCATTAAAATTTGTCGCGTCGTTTGAGATGCTACATCAAACGGTATCGTAGCCGCTGGATCGTTTGATTATCACCCATCAAGTGTTTGAACAATTCAACAGCAAACATTTGAAAATTATCTTGGAATGAATCCCACTTGTATATTGGACTTCTATTATGAATGCGTATTTAAAAGATTTTAAGTGTGTATTTGTGTATGTTTGTTGCATTCTCACAATCAAAATGGTTGGACGTATTAAGATGATTTTTTTAACAGATAGATTATGATCGGGAGTAATAATAATAATAATAAACACTCTTTATTGTACACCCACAAATAATTTGTACAAGAAAAATATAAATAGAGCTATGTACAAGAGGCGGCCTTATCGCTAAAACAGCGACCTCTTCCAGGCAACCTTAAGGTGTTGGGATTGACAAACTGTAAGAGGGAAGGGGTGTGAACAATATGATGATGATGATGATGTTCTCCTAGCCGATTCCGGCCACGGCGGCCAATCTCAATAAGATTAGCCAACTGCGCAGGAGATATTATAGTGCTCAAGTGTACGCGCAGACACAAGTGCAATCTCTATTCCTATCACTCTCATACTCCGGTGGGACGACTGCTCGACACGACCGGTGAGAGTGTCGGCGCAGGACCGACGGCTTTACGTGCTCTCCGAGGCACGGGGGTGAAACACCGCCAACTTCCCAACTCCGGGCTGTTACTGAGACTTACTATACAGGAAGACTCAATAACTAAACTTGGCCCGACCCGGGACTCGAATCCAGGACCTCCGGGTGTGCAGCCGTACATGCTAGCCACTACACCACCGAGGCAGGAACAATATAGTTTGTAGAAGAACAAAAATAATAAAATAATATACAAAATAATTCATTTTTTTAATACTATAAATAAATTTACGTATCAAAAATACATATGTAACACAATTACGCATTTATGTTTACGGCATTAAAAAGCGTGTGTGAATCCGAGAGATACACTGGGAGATGGCCCGATGGGCAGTGTGTCATGCGGGTTACTCCTGGTTCTTCTCTGATAGCAGAGTGGACCATGGGAGTAACACCTTAGGTTTTTGTGATTTGCTTCTGCAGGCCCGCCGTTGAGACGTCGGGTTTGAGTGCGTAAGCGATCCTGCGATGCTCTATTAATACGGGGGAGATACTGTTGGGTTTTAGTGGCTATTACTGGCTTTTCTAGCTGGTCCCACGTAACCTATACGTATATACTATGTAACCAACATATTTATTTGAATTGGGAAAAATAATATACTGAAGAAATTAATAGTTTCGCAAATAACTTATCGTTTTTTATTAATTTGTAATAGATAAAAAATAATTATTGTGAGTAGATATACGAGATATAAAGAGATTGACAATGCTGTCGCGGATTTTTCTGTTGCTTTGATTTTAGATGTTTGTAAGACCTACATTTTTTTAGAACATTACCTTGACGTATTTCTGAAGGTATAGCCAAAAACAGTTTTTTATATAAAATATTTTTTTTTATATAAAATATATATATTTTTTATATAAATATATAGTTCAGCCTGTTTATACAAAATATTTACAAATAATATACACAAATCTTCCTCGTTTATCGTTATATCCATCATTGAAAACCGTATCGAAATCCGTTACATGGTTTAGAAGAGGTAACCGTAGAAACAAACAAAAGGAGAGAAAAACTGTTTTAAATACTACGAATTTTATACATACTATATGATTTTATAGAACTTGCACACATGTTTGTTGAAAATTACCCGTGATTGACAATCATGAATGATCGTATAAGTGCTCCCTCCGGTTTTACATCGGATATACGAACTTTTACATTTCCAGTAAAGTTTATTTTCCCATAGAATTAAGACAAAGTCTTTTGAAATATTTAAAACACCACCAAGCCACTATTAAACAGTTAAAAATAATATTAAATGTTATAAGACTTACTTATGTAACTTACATAATAGAACCAATTCTCTTTATAGCCGTATGCGAAGGACGTCTAAACTTTTTTAATAAAATCTTCCTTTCAACCACCTTCTGGACATAAATTTCAATAGGTATACCCTAACAGAAAAGAGAGGGTTGCCGTAATTTATTCTTGTTAGTACAATAAGTCTTAGAAAATTAACCGTTAGATAGTTTTTCCATTAATTTTGAACTTTTTAATACTCTCTTTTTACTGTTTTATATCATTAAATCTAAATAACGTATAAATGCTACAAGTTTGAAATTTTAAAGATATGTTCCTCATAGAGAGTAGATATCCACTATGAAAGGATTTTTGGAAATTCGACCCTTTAGGGAATAAAAACGGGGTTGGAAATTTGTATGAAAATCCGCTATTTTAAAAGTATGTACTTTGGACAGAGTCACGGGAAAATGCTAGTTTTCTACATAACTCAATAAGAAATTGACCGGAAAAAGAAATATTTGACCGCATCGATGAAGTCCTCATTTATTTCTGTCACGGTAAAGGCATTTAAGTACGTTCCGTCGCGTTCACACAAAATACCATTAAAATTCTTGTTCTTAAAATATTTCGCTCTTTTCTCAAATAATCGTAAATTATGTTCAAACAAACTTTGAAGCAAATGATCTCAGATCCTTATATTTGTTAATTATGACGAGTCTAAGGATTAATTATGAAGTCCACTTCTCTTGGAATGTAATTTAGAATTTTTAAAGTTTGTTTTTAAGCCTGAAAGTAGTTGTTATTTCATAAAAGGTAAAATTAATGTTATTAAAAGTTAAACTGTGTTATCTGTGAAGATTTTCTCTTAGCTGTGCCTACATTTCGCCTGCCTTTTCATTGACTTGTAGCTTGAAATAAGCTCAATTTTATTTCAATGCCTCGGTGGTCTAGTCGTGTACGGCTGCAATTTCTGAAGGTCTGGGTTCAGTCCACTGGTCGGGCCAAGTTTAGTTATTATGTATTTCTGTCAAGAAATTCTTAGTAACAACATGAAGTTGAGATATTAAAGATATTAGTTGTTTTTACAACTCCGTGCCTCGGAGAGCACGTTAAGCCGTTGGTCCTGATCTTTTACCGGTCGTGTCGAGTCGACCCATGTAAGTTAGAGTGTGAAAGGAATAGAAAATACACCTGTGACTGCGGTTAACATTTTTGCACTATAATTTCTCTTGCGTACATACTCGTAGCTAGTCATAGCTGTGATAGGCTGTCGCGGCCGAATTCGGCCAGGAGGATATTTATATTAATTTTATTTAACGAACATTGGTAACTAGTTTTTGCCTGCAGTTTCATTTACATGGTAATCTGAGAGAGGGTAGATAAAAAGTAGTCTATGTCCATTCTCAAAATGCAATCTATGTCCTTGCCGAACTTAATTGAAATTTGTTCAGTGGTTTAACCGTAGAAAGGTAACTAATAGAATATAGAGCGACTTTCACATTTATATGAGTAACATTAAATGGATTAAATATAATATAGTTGTTTCTTATGGAATTAAAAGGTTCTGTACCTTTTTTTTTTTTAATGTTGGGAAATGCATTTACACACGAGGTGTGGGACTCACCGGCAAAGCCAGTACTACCCACTAAAACCCAACAAAACCTTCCCCCGTCTTAATGGGGCGTCGCAGGATCGCTTACGCATTCAACTACGACGTCCCGACGGCAGGTCTGCCGAAGCAGACCACAACAACCACGGGGTTGCTCCACAGTCCACTCTGCTATCAGAGAAGTACCAGGAGCAACCCGCATGGTACACTGCCCTCCGAAGAGGGCCACCTCCCACCGCCCACCGAAGTGGGCCAACTCCCTGTGCGTTTCTTGGCTTCGCGCCCGGATGGGTTGCCGGGCACTACTGAGCCCCCCCACCACGACAAGGTGAACGCACGTTTGGGCAGATCTGTACCTACATTAAGTATTTATTGATTTTTTGTTGTTGAAATAGTCATTATTATCGATACAGAAGCCGAATCTATAGTTTTTAGATTTTTTGTCTGTCTGTCTTTCTGTCTGTCTCGGAACGTATCACGAGAAAATCACTGGACATATTTTGATGAAATTTGGTATGATGATATCCGGGTCAACATATAGGATACTTTTTACTACGGAAAATGGAATATCTCATCTCTGAGAAATTTATTGGTAATTTACTGGTACTAAAAAATGATGGTAGTGATGTCATTTACTAGGCATATCCTAATTTTGGCAGAATAGGACTGCTATATTAACGTAATTTTATCGCCTCAGCAATAAAAAAACTAAAGCTATGAAAGATGCACGTACACGTATCTAAAAATCTTTTGATAATATGACACAAAACCCTGTACCCGCATTACGTTTTGAACACAAGTTTTAATTAATTGTTGACTAATATACTTTGTGTTGTGTGAAATCGTTGGGAATATTGACAAAAAGCGCACATAACTTTGTTGTTGGCTCAGTTTTAGTCCGGAGGGAGACAATATAGTTTGATGCAAAACTTGCACTGCATTAACGGGTAAGTGAGTTATAACGAAGTATTTCATACGTCGACCAACTCCGAAACAACCCTTGGGGCTAAAAGGGATGTAAAAGATATGAAAGTTCAAAGGAAATATAGTACTTATCTATCGCAGAAGTTCTGGCTTTGTTTTTGAAATGAAATTCTTTAATTATTATGATAGAGTCATTATTTTATGAATTCAAATTAAATCAGATAAAATGAATGTAAGTACAAAATTTATTAGGTTACTATAATATTGTATATAATGCAGAGATAGCCCAGTGAAGTGAAGCAGGTTTAAATCCCAGTCTGGCACTTTGGATATTCTTATATGCGAATCATTTCCTATATTATTACCACTTATTAACCTATACTGAAGGAAACCTGCATGTGTGGAAGAAGAACCTAGCAAGTTTGCGAAAGACATATGAAGTCCGCCAACCCGCTCTTGGCTGGCATGGTGGATTATTATTTGATCCCCTACGTATTGAAGGGAGTCTCGTACCCAGCAGTGGGACGTAAAAAACTGATATATATATATATATACAGTCAATATATATATATATATATATATATATATATATATATATATATATATATATAAATCAACATTTGCTTGAAAAAAAAACTTTTTGATATTATTAAGCTAGAAAATCTTGAATATAATTATTTTTTTATACTAAAGCAGCCGTTATTGCTGAGCAATTTGTCAAGGGCGAGTAGAACTTTCGGACGTACCTACAGTTACCAACACACATTTGAGTTACGGTTATTTAATAAATAATAATCAAACTTTGCAAGTTATTTACTGTTTACTTTATAATTTGTATTTTAATCACGTAAATTTGCACAATGAGTTAAATAAATATGACACATTTACTGTAAACTGTTTGTTGGAACTTCGTGAAGTTTTTTTTTCTTTTTTTATAATTTAAGAAATTCTTCCATATGATATATGTTTGTATAAAAAAATACCAGTTATCTTTTACAGTTCAAAGAATTACAACCCATCAAAGTCAAAGATAATAATTATTTGTACGTTTCATCGTAAGCTTATAGTCTAAGATCCTGATATTATGTGGGGGACCCCTCATTATTTTTCCAGGTGAAATATATTTTTTTGTATTAAGAAATACAACCAAAGAATGCAGTCACCAAAATTTGCTCCAGGCTATTTTTTATTAAAAAACCCTCTAGTCTGGAAATGTTCTGGTATGAAAACCCTATATCATTGAATTTGTAATAAAATTATCTACATTTTGATACTTGGTTCGTTTTGGAAAATGACAAGAGCTATACCCCAATTTACCTGTTTATACCTGATGTCAGGTAATGTGTTCCAAAAAGGCCGCCAACCGTTTGATGGCATTTTCTACAAGTCTTTTATTTTCAATTGATACTAATCCATCGCAGGAAAAGTTTTTGCACTTTAAAAAAGAACAATTATATTTTTTTAATCAAAAATAGCCTGGAGCAAATTTTTGGTGACAACCCCCCTGAGTCGTGTTTGTTAATGAGGTGTATAGATCAAAAAAATATTTTTTCTGGAGTGTAAGGGGTCCACCTGATAGATCGGGACCTCCTACTATATATATATATATATCTATATTATGTCTTTGTAGAGTTTCCTTGGTTCCGAAACCCATAACCTATGCTGTATTTTTAATACCCTAAAATGTTATACAAGGGAAATGCATTAAAAGTATTTGCAACAACACAAGTATCACAAATCTTTTTACATCAAAACACTCTATCGCCTCCTAGGTTTTTACTACAGAAATTCACAACTTCCATTTTTCACCGTCCTTACAAAACACTTTGCAAGTCACTTATATTATATTTAGAAAGTTTGAGAATAGTTAAGTTTTGTTTTACGCAAGCTTTAAAGATTTAGTACGGTTAAGTTTTCATATTTAACCAGGAAAAGGTTTAAACATAAAAGTTAGAATTTAATTTTAAGTTTTACTGTAAAAGATTTTTTTCTCATAGTAGTCCCAAGATCACGTGCTTTTTTATTTCTTTATAATTTTATACTCCAATGTCGCATGGATTATTAAATATTAATAGCTTAAGAATATGGTACAATGTGTCAAGTTAATATAACTATTATTTAAAGAAAAACACAAGTTCTGTGCTAAGTTTTTATTAGCGCCATAAATTTTCCTTAGAATAATAAAAAATATATACGAAAGATGTTAATCTGAATTTAAATTTTCTATCGATATGTCCATTTGCGGGTAGCCTGAACAGAAACCAGTTAGATTTATGATGTTTTTATACGAGATTTATGAATGTCGTTTATTATTCAGTATTCGCGGCACAATCGGATTTATGACGTACTCTCGGATTTAGTTATATTCCATGGACTATTTTGCTTTGTTTATGTGTAAAGTGTTAAAGTTTTACATAAGAGCTTAGGAGATGTTAATTTATTGTTTTAATATAGAATATATTGTATAAAATTTACTATAATAGGTATTGGTGTGTACGACAAATCTTATATATAAATATAAATTAAATATACTATATTGCGCTATAAAAATGCACAATACATTGAAGAAAAAATGAAGGTAGTAAATTTATACTTATGAGAAAGAGTATCATCTAGCTGGGCATGACTATAGATAATATAAATAAATTATTAATAATATAAAATATATAAAAATTGGATAGTATACATCTATACTACTATACTAATATTATAAAAGTGACAGTTTAGATGTTTGGATGGATGTTTGTTACTCAATTACGCCAGAACGGCTGATGGATCAGTATAAAATTTGGCACTTAGATAGATGTCTGGAAAAGTATATGTACGGTTCCCGTGTGATAGATTTCTATTTATTTTTCTAGAACAGAACCCGAGCGAAGCGAGGGCGAGCCTCTAGTATAAATTTATTATACACACGTACATACAATATAAACATAATTTACATATATAATAAATATATAAATGAAAGTCAATTTAGATTTTTAAGCTAAATTTAACAAAATATCTTCTGTATAGAGTTTTAAAGCGGCGGTTTCGTAGAACTAAGTATATGAGCTCTTTCTAGATTAAATTTTGTAGGATACCAGTTGGTAAATAAAATTCCATTGGTTTAAGTAAAACTCACACAGGTAGATTATAATTAGAGTAATCATAATATAATTAAATATTATTAGGTTATGTAAAAGTTTTTTAAGAAAATGATGTAGCAAATTGCTTTTCAAAATCCAATCCTATTAATTTTATTAATATTTTAAATGTAAAATGAAATGTAAGAGTGTTAAAGATGCTTATATAGATATTACTCTCGAATGTGTCTCGTGTACTTGAATGGGTTCTAATGTAAGTTGTCACACTGAATTGCTTCAATTCGCCGATAGAGGCGCTAGTGTAGAATGAGATCTCTAGAAATGTCAAATATAACTGAAAGTTTACTGTTTACGAACTTTTCACGGCGAATTTTGATTAATTTATTCATGATCGTTGTTTAGATTGTGATTAATTTTGGCAGACATACCGTATAGCTCAATGAATGTAATTTTTTGGGAAAAAAAAAAAGTCAAAGAAGTATCGATTAAACTAGGATTCATTTGGAACAACAAACAAATATTTTTATTATAATCCACATCGGTACTTTACCCACTGGGTAAAAAAGTAGATTCTGTAACATTTACCAATAATATTTATGTCATCACAGTATAAAATATATAATAAATGTACCACACAAATAATAATGTGGTTGCAATCTGCGGGAAAAGTTGAATTATTTATAGAGGCATACTTGGTGCAGCTTATCAATAAATAATAGTTAAAAGCTTGTAATATTGGCAACAGGAAATTAAAAGATTGTTTCGAAGCTACACTGCAATTCTGTCTGTAAAATATTTGATGAAACTGCAACTAATTGAACCAATTTACAAAATTATTTCAATTATGCCCTAGAACTGTTCAGAATAAATAATATCTTATTTTATTAGTTTGAACTCAGTCCTTTCAGCCCTTTTAACGCCTCACGTTTGGGGACGGGCCTGTCTTCATTGCGAGGGGGATTAGGCAACCCCACCTTGCGGATTGGCAGATTTCTCATGTCTTTGAAAAACTAGGTAGGTTTTCTCCGATATTTATGTTTTAGGTAATTAGTAATCAAAATACTTTACTAGACATAAACTTTGCGAAGTCTACAATTACATAATTAATTATTTTACAAGTTCAGGATGAAATTTAATATTCCAATATTCTACATTTATTCTCGAAAATGTAATTTATATTTATATATATTTTTTCTCGGGTGTAGCTGGGTATCAGGAGCGTTTTATGGATTTTTGTTCCTTATATACTTATGTTTTAAAGACAAAAAACTTCAGGTTTTAATTTTTTTATTCCCAAACCGGATTCTGATCGGACTATTAAGAGACCTTAAGCACAATTATCTAGATTACAAGCTGGAATTTCATTCCGTTTTTAAAAGAAATCACTTAAGAAGAACTTATTTTTTTTTATATTTTTATTTTAAGCAGATTTATTTATATTAAAATGATTTAGATATCAATTTACGTTTTATTACTTCTGAATTCTTTTTTTATTATAAAATTATAAAAACAACGGATCAAATAACTTAAAAACACTTATGCTATTTTAGTATTTAATTTATTATGTTTTCATGAGTGACTTTTCCTAGTCTAAACTAGGGAAAGGGGTTTTCAATAAATATTTTTCTTTTGAAGCAATCTTAATATTAAAGCGTCCTAGAGACGCCTAGGTGCTTAACGGTACGGTTTGTGTTACTCCAGGATATAGTGTATCCATGTACAAAGTTTCATCCAAATCGGTCCAGCTCTTTCAACGTATAGAAGAAGAAACATACACCCATCCAAATACGCACATACAAACTTTCCTATATATAATGGTAGTACGATACTTATGAAAGATACATAAAAAGCTCATAAATATAGCATACATGCTTACAGAACATGTAGGATATTTAGGCTGCCCGAGTTGCCCGTGTATCAAAATCACAGGTTTAAACAAGATAGGCAAATGAAAATGTATCGCACTGTCGGGGAGCGTTTGCTGCCAACTTTCTCAATTGATTTCTTCACGCCCCTGAGATTGTATATGTGAAATATTTTGGTTAAGGATAATAATGAAGAATGATAGTAGTCTCTTATGTGATTCTGAAACCAATGTGATAAAGCCGAAGCAAATGTTTTTTAATTTTTCTCAGGGGATATTTGATCTTCTATAGGTAGGTACATATAATAAAAATTCAAACTGAGCCGAATCTGTACATTATTGTTTTTTGAAAAATCTTATTGAAATAAACATTATTTTCGATACAGAGGCCGTATCTATAGTTTTTAGAATTTTTGTCTGTCTGTCTGTTACCGCATCACAGAAAAACCACTGGAGGGATTTTGATGAAATTTGGTATGAGGATAGCTGGTTACTCGGGTCAACATATAGGATAGTTTTTACTGCGGGAAAATGTCATATATCTGAAAAATTTACACAAACCGTTAAAGCGTTCCTTGGGACGAACCAGAGCGCAGCGAGGGTGAGTCGCTAGTATGCTATAAAAGGAATAGAATTCTGATAATTTTTGATTTATAGATATTTAAATATTATATTATGTGAGAAAAAAAGTTCAATGAAAACATTGCTATGTTCTACTTGGACGGTCGAGTTGACATCAATTCCATGCATCCTTACACATATAAAAGAAAGTCGCTGGCGAGCGCCTGTCTATATGTAATTTATCCTATTAGGATCTTCATTTATCTAGAGAGATATGCAATAAAGAGAACATAGTAACATAATCTTCTATTTATAGTTATACAAAGAAGTCTGTGGTAACATGTTATATCTAATTCTCACCTTTGAGCGGTTCCTTTTATGTTTGTGTATTTTTCGTTTGAGTAATTTGCTTAAATTCCTATTTGAAATACAAAACTGAAACAAATTAATTCTTATAGGGGTAAACCATTTCATCATCACAATTACTTAATAGAGACAAAATTTGCTTTTTACAGTAGGTATGTTATTTGCTTATATACTTTAGGAGAAATCGCAATATACGCACACAGGTACCTAGGAGTAGTATTAGGTATATTATGCATGCAAGTATTGTATTATACATTACAAATCTATCTCACGGGTACCGTACATTTTTCCGGGATGAAAAGTAGCTTATGCGTTACTCTGATGTACGAACTAGATTATTGTTAAGTTTCATTAAAATCCATTCAGTAGTTTTTGCGTTAACAAAAATCTATACATGCTACCGGCTAGGTACGTTTCACGGTTAATGTGGAATAGAAAAACTATATATTATATGATATGTATAGCCTTCCTCAATAAACGGGGTATCTAATGCAAAATGAATTTTTGAAATCGGATAGTAGTTTCTTATATTAGTGCGTTCAAACAAACAAAACAAAGTAACAAACAAATAAATTAACAAACAAACTCTGCCTCTTTATAATATAAATATGTGATTATGTTTTGATATTTTTAAAATGATTCGATCATAAGGTAAATAATTATTTAAGTCTTTTATTCTAAATATAAGCATTCCTGTAAATTCTATAAAAGAATCTCATTTTTATTTTATTAATTACTTAAAACATCTCACGAAAATAAAATCTTAAAGATATAAAACCTTTTTCCTTATATTCAATCCTGTAATATAACAGCTGAAAGGAAAATCAAGACAAATTAGGCGAGTAAGTGCGGAAGATTGGCAAGGAAAACAAAAGCCAATACGCAAAATGGCATGTCAGATATTCTCACCTCGTATCTTCACAGTTGAATTCCTTTTGTACAACCCTCCATATAGCTTCGACTATCTTTATTTGTATGGCAATAAGATTATGTTAAGTTTATATGGTTGACTGTACGAGCGTGGTTATCAGTTTGGCAAGAGCGGGCTTGTGAACGGACGTCTACGCCGTAGCTCGTAGCAATACGTGTCTTACGTTAACTATACTCGTAGAGTCTTATTGAAATACTACGGTATTTTATATTTATTATTATCGATTGTGTATTAATTAAGTTCAAGAGTTAGACATTATTTTAGGAGTTTTTAAATTAGTCAATAAAACTCAAATTTTCGTTTTAATTAAAGTGTGCTCAAGTGAAATGAAATGATTGGTAAGTTGCTGATTTATTAAAGTTTTTTTAATGTAGATATTTTATAAAAGCCTTAAATAATGTTATTTTGTTTGCTTTTTTTCCATTCAGTAATAAAAAAAAGTGTGAAGTCCTTTTGCATAGAAATATTTCATGGGATGGAAAGCGGACGTGGGAAATACCCATGGGATATCGTATAGGCAAAAATCACACTACATATATGTATAAAGTCTTGAACGAAAGCGTGTCATTGGTTTGAAATAAATTATAAAGAAAAAAAATAAAACTTCTTATTCTACTTAAAACAAGTAAAGAATAAAAGAACTAAAGAGAAAACGTAGTTTATAAATATAAATTAAAAAAAAAATATGAAAATATTGTCTTTCTACTTCCTTTTCATTCTATAATATTATATTATTTTGCTCTTAGAGTAAAATGACTAAGAGTCGTCAACGTCAACACAATAATAATAATAATAATAAATAAGTGTTGGGACATTAACGCACAGCACCATCTAGTTCCATGGTAAGCTACATGGCTTGTGTTATGGATACCAGATAGTTGATACACTACATATATATAACTTTAAATACATACATATTATAAATATAAACACCCATGACTGGAGTACAAACATCCGTGCTCATCACACAAATGAATGCCCCCAGCGGGACTCGAACCCGCGACCGCTGGAACAGCAAGTAGGATCACTACCAACTGAGCCAAACGTGTCGTCAAATTATAATTATTATTGCCAATAATAAAAATAACGTTATGACGTACTGGTCTCTTAATTAAAATATTATATTTTATTCATTTCTTTATTTAAAAAGACAATAGGTACATACAGCGTGGAATAATTAGTAATAACAAATGCTTGACTGCATCCACGTGTATATTTATAGCAAAAATTTAAAACCTATCTTTCTAACTTTTAGAATAACAAATTTGAATATTTATATAACTATAACTATACCTGTTCAATTTCTATTTTTAACTAGATAACCATTTAGACATTAGTCTGGCCAAATTGTAATTAATTTATGTGTTAATATTTTCTTAGATTTACGCGAATATTTGACCTTTTCAAAAAAAACTATTTTTTCGGATATTTCGCAGATTTTTGGTTCCCGTTTTTTGGAACCAAAAATAAAAAAAATCGAAAAGATAGCTTTATTTAAAAATTTTGTATTATGACATATAGAAAATGATAATTTCATGATATCAATTTCTATAGATATTTTTGAACATTCTATAGAAAACTTTACTTTCAGCTTTTATTCTAATCTCACAACTTTTTTGGGCAAGATTTCTAATTTTTTCGCTAAAAATCTTATTCAAACTTTGAAAAAGGTGTTTAGGGGAAAATTTAACGAACACCACTTATTTTTATTATATACATCGGTGAAACAATGGTACCAAAGGTTTTAATTTTAAATATTAGTCCGCACCTAACAAATATGATTCCCTCTCTATATACATAATATTATGTAGATAGAGAAAAAGCCTGTTAATCATAAACTAAGCCTATATTATATACTTGTATTCTAAAATTTTAACAAAATAATCATTTGTTTGACTTCACCACTACTTTTTTATTACGTACTAGCGACTCACTCCGCTCGGGTTCGTCCCTAGGTTGATTCCCCATACAAACTTTCATCCCCATTTTCACCCCTTTAAGGGATGATTTCCGGGATAAAAAATGTCAAATGTCCCTCCGAGGGTCTAAAACTATTTTCATACCAAATTTCATCTAAATCGGTTCATAAGATCCAGTGATTACCCCCTACAACGTCACAAACTCACAAACTTTACCTCTTTATAATATTAGTATAGATTTAAGTCATTTTTGTTTAAATCTCGTTAAATTCAAAATGGAAAATATTTTATTAATTGAGCATATTTTTCATATGCATTTGGAAATTAAAAACTTTTAATAAATGAAAATTTAAACAACACGTTCGTAGGAAAATTTCAGCTTTAATTTTTACAAAGCAAGAGTAAATATAAAGGTAAATTATTCATGCGTGTAGTTCTAAAAGATAATGGTGGGCAGGCATAGAAATGCAACGCGATTCAACTTGTCCCCGTTTCGATACAATACGCATAGGATGTTATGCGCAGAAGCGCTATTAAAATGAAATAGATTAAATGAGTTTACCATATTTTAATTTATATCTATATGCCACGAGGTAAAAGTATGTTTTTTTTTCTACGAAAAATTTATCATTTTATGTCAATGCCTCTTATATTATCAATTTTACACTTTTTCAGTTTCCAAAATATAATTTGTAAATATATTATGAAATAACTCTTTAAAATAAATTTGAATCTAGGTCGATCTCAACCATTAGCTATTTATATTTTCGATAGGATCCTCAGAATTGAAAAAAAAAATAACTTGTCCCAAAGAGAAATAATCTGATATTATAAATCTTAGACTATGAAAATAACAGATACAACTGATAAAAAATCTCCAGATTTACTTTCACAACTGCTTCGTTGGTGCCTAGTGACTAGCATAATATAGGTTAAGGAGGTATGGGCATCGAGTGTTGAGTAGGATGAAGAATTTTTCTAATAAGATTTTTCTTAATTAGGGGTGGATAATTTTCTGTGTTCAGATCCATAACTTGGAGGGCATGTAAAGCAGAAATCTTGCACCTAATCTCTAACCCATAATATAGAATTATTGTCCCACTGGATTTTGAGGAATTTGCGTATATACTTATACTCTATCTATTATGCAGATTGCTTGATTTATAGAGATAGGCCGCCATGACCGAAGTCGATCAGGTATATTACATTAAAAATTTTCCATTATAATTTGTCGTTGTTGATCCATGTTGATCGATACTAAGGAAGTCGTGTATATAACTTGTATAGCTACAGTTCGCAATTTTATGACAAATTAGTTATATCCACTGTTTATGGCACACTTCACTAAGATATGCATTACGCAAGTTAGACTGTGTGCTTATGCTAAACTCGCATTGCCCGCGGCTACGCCCGAGTTGAGATGACCAAAAACCAAATTCTTAGGTTTTACATATTAGTATACTCTTACATTGCAGTTTTTGTGTTTTTTCTCTAAAATGAGATATTTTCTCGGGGTAAAAAGTATCTCTATATGTTAACCCGGATAATCAGCTGTCCTCATACCAAATTTCACCAAAATTCCTCCAGTGGTTTTTCTGTGATGCGGTTACAGACAGACAGATAGACCAAAATTCTAAAAACTATATAATGTAATAATGTCTATTTCAATAAGATTTTCCAAAAAAAAATGTACAGATTTTGCATATTATTTGATGATGATGAGATTTGAAACCGAGTGAAGCGGGTTCAAATCTTGGTTCTCGTACCTCTGATATTTTCATGTGCGAATCATTTCCAACATGATTACCACTTGCCTTACGGTGAAGAAAAACATAGTGAGGAAACCTGCATGTCTGACAGAACTTAACATGTTTTCTAAAGTCATGTCCAGTCCGCCAACCTAGAACTGGCCAGCGTGGTGGACTAGGCCACCGAATTGTAGTATACAATATTATTCTAGATTGCCTTAAATAAAAGGAATTTATTGTAAGTATGGAGAAAATATATTTATAGTTTTGTTGTATTTATTATAGTATTTATTAAACTGCGATTTTTGATTAACACCTGCAGGTAAATTTCGAAGAAATTGAGTAAATTTCTAAGAAATCTATTGTTAACTGTAACGCCGGCGTGTCCGCGTTCGTTGAGGGATTAATGTAAATAAATATAATAGAACAAACAATGTATATCTAATTTTCTCTTTCTACGTAACAAAAGCATGATAATAAGGGTAACAAAAGATCAAAAAGTAGAACTAATTGGTAAACCAAAGTCTTGCTTAATTTTCTTGTAAACATAACTTGGTAAATTAAAATTTAATGGGAATAAAATTTTTAATTAACAAAGCTTTATTAGAAAGCAACCCTTATGGTTGTAGTTAGGTTATAATAATATTAATTTGGAGTTTAACATTAGATAAACGTTGTTATTATTTTAAAAAGTTATCATAAACTTTATGAAGTTATTGTATTATTTAAAAAATACTTCGTGTTACTTTATAATAATAAGGTTTTTAGGGAACTAGAGTTAAACAAATTGTCCAGAAAATTACAAAATTTGAGAAAATTGAAATCTTTTTTCTATATTTTTTTTTACTAATGGCTTACATAACTCAATGGCCATAATTTTAACATTGAAATTTTAACGGAACAATCTGTCGGGTCTATATAAATAAAAATCGATTGCCAAATATATGTAAGCGTATTACTTTAGAAGACTGCACCTATTTGTCTAATTATATCTTTGCTGTGCTTGCAATTTATCAGGACGAGGTTTCTATGAAAGAAATTTTTGAAAAATTGTACGGAAAAGTTAAAAATTTGAGTTATAAAATCTCCATATAAAAAAGTTACTTGACAGATTAACGTTCATTTATTCAGTTTCAACATTAAGAAAATAGTTAAAACACACTTATTTTATTAACTTAAAAATAAAGACATTGCTAGAAATAAAGACTGCAACCTTCAAAAGTTATAGCTGGGCATTTACATTGAATTTAATATTGCGTACTTCACAAATATCTTTCTATAGGCGTTAAAGTAAACAAATGGACCTCTTAAGAAGGCTGCGTTGAAAACAAAGTCGAGATGGTTAGTAGAATTACGCACTAAAAGAAGATTTTGTTAAGCTTATGTTAATTAAAGTGCGCACATTTTTCTTTATAAACGAAGTTTTGTTAAATGTATATACGGACATTGTTCATATAGGAGGACGACGTAGATTTGAATAAGATGTACAGCAAATATCTATGTTAATGATTAATATTATCTCTTACGAAAAAAAAAATCACCTGATCTAGGGCCATCATCATAGGGCTGATAAACATTTTTTTAATATACTCGTAAATTGATTACCACTCAATGTCGTATTCTATACAAATAATGTGCAATATTTGGTTGAGACCAATGTCAGGGTATTGTGTTTTTGTCACTTTAACCTTGATATAAGGCACTGCTAGCATGTAACATACGAGTATCTTGGTTCTTAAGAATATGTAGTAAATTATATCATCATATTAGATAGAAAAAGTTTTTAAACCTTGTTTGTATTACTTGTATTTAGCCATCTGTAACTTCCCACTACTGGGCACGGGCCTCTTTTCAATGCGAGGGGGATCAGACCATAGTTCACGCTGGCCAAGTGCAGATTGGCGGACTTCACATGTCTTTCGAAAACTTGCTAGGTTCTCTCAGACATGCAGGTTTCCTCACAACGTTTTCCTTCACCGTAAGACAAGTGGTAATCACGTTAGAAATCGTTAACACATGAAAATAATATCAGAGATGCGAAACCCGGGATTTGAACCCGCTTCACTCGGCTTCCCAAGCGAGCGCGTTACTACTGGGCCACCACTCCCTTTTTTTAAACCTTAATAAGCCTAAATATTTTATTATTAATCTATACTTCTATGAAGTTTACTTTCCTATATAAAGAGGCAGAGTTTGTTTTTTTAACCGCCAATCTCATTTATCCGATTTGAAAAATTATTTTTGCATTAGATAGCCCGTTTATTGAGGAAGGCTATAAGCTTTATATTATCATATAATATATAGTCTATCTAGTCCATACTAACCGTTAAAACTTACCTAGGGATGAACCCGAGCGAAGCGAGGGTGAGTCTCTAGTAGAACTAATAAAGATACAAGAGTGTATAGGACAGCTTCAAACGTATATTTGCCAAATAATAAAATAATACGTAGTCTTAGCATAAATGGCGTATCCATTCTAAGTGGACTTAATTCTTTTTCTTAAATATAAAAATAACGGAAATGCTAATACTCCAAGTCATGGTGAATTAAGAGCAAGCTGTACCAAAATTAATGAATTGCCAATATTGCTTGCGTGGTAGGTGAATTTAATATTACGCCTAACCTATGTTAAGACTTTGCACACTAAAACTTAGATATGGTATACAATACACTTTAAACGAATATTGATAAAAATAGGCAAATGAAAATTAGGAAAGAAAGACATTAGTTTTTTCATAAATATTTTTTTTAAATAATAGGTATATGAAGAGAATTTTTATAATTTTAATTTATTTTTCCGATATCAGAAAATAAGTAAAAAAATCTTTTCGGGGTTTTTGCGGATTTATTTAGATTTTTGGTTCTCGACGTATTTAAAATGTCAAATATTCGCGTAAATCTAACAAAGTGTTATTGGTAGTAAAAATTTAACTCCTTGTTATACTTACTGAGCTATCAAAAGATATTTATCGCTTAGCATCATTTGGTATTGGATATGTGGCATTAAACGTAAAAATGATCCCGCATAATGGCTCTCGATGTTGCTTAAGTAGCCAATTCCCAACATTCAACCTAATGACCTCGTCTTAATGTTGATATTACATTTACATGATAGTGCCTTTCTTTTGTTTGTGAGAAAATGAAATGATTAGATTAGGCCTCTAGCATATGACGCATCGGACATGAAATGTTTAGTATAGTACTACTAGCGACTCAGCCTCGCTCCGCTCAGGTTCGTTCCTACTTACGTTTTTAAAGTATAGTATAGATTTCTTAGAGATTTTCCTGCAGTAAAAAGTATCTTATATGTTAACCCAGATAGCCAGCTATCATCGTACTAAATTTTATCAATATCTGTTCAGTGGTGTTCTCATGATACGTTCCCAGAAAGACAGACAGACAAAAATTCTAAAAACTATAAATTCGGCCTCTGTATCCGATAATAATGACTATTTCAATAAGATTTTAGAAAAAATATTTATTGTACAGATTCGACTCAGTTAGAATTTTATTATATGTATAGACTAGTTATGTTAATAATAGGAATAGCACTTATTCATATAAAAATTAAAATAAAGTTAAAAACAATTTATCTTTAATTTAATGACAAAAATAAAACTATGAGTAATTATATTTAAAAAAAAAGACATAAACAGTAGTTTTATAATCATTAAACGAAATTTTACTTTTAACTGCATTATTCACATAATTAATGGCCGATTGGATTTTAAGTATTTCTTTCAAATTAAAATAAAATATATTTTAAAGAGAGGAAATTGCAAAAAAAGAACACATTCTTCTGATATTTTTGTCAGTAATTGTTTCAATAAAATATATACTATTTATTGTGAGTATAATTTTATTTTTGAGCCTGTAACCACTACTATAAGATTGTAATTATTTAGATAAAAATATATATGAACACATCCTTTGTTACAGATTCATCATGCAATTTAGGGGTTTGAAGGACATGAAGGTAAGTAAAAAGATAATTGAAAGAATAAACGTACAACGGCTTCCACAGTGTAAAAAAATTAGAAATAACTAAGTGGAGTATTTTTGTTTGTAATATGTACATAATCAGTATAATTATAATTTGATATAGTTGTTATTTCTTCATATTTAAAGTAAATCTAATAACGACAATTGTGGAATAAGATAACTATTTTAATACATAATAATTAAGTATAGAGATTTTATTTTGTCGTCTTTAAATCACAACATTTTAAAATTTACATATAAATGAAATTGTATATAATATATTTAGGATCATTGCTTCGAATTACACGCTATTATCTAATCCATATGTCTACGTATACTCGTAGTTATACGGAATCAATTTATATGTTAACTAACCAATTACGCGACTGTTAAACTACGTCATATTAATCATCGCACTGAATACTTAGATGTAGGAGATTTGAATTTAATGCTTTCCATACAATATACTTTGGTCAATGGTTTTTTTAGGCGTTAGAATACTTTTCTAAGGAAGCTGACATTATGACAACAACCCGCCGCCATTTTGTTTTTATTACACAGTAGGGGCGCACGACGAAACTGTATCGGTAGAGGAAACCATAATAAATAATTTATAATATCAGCAATATGGTATCCTAAGGTTTCACATTTCTCAGTTATTGTGAACCATGGAAATTGTATAACTACCTAAGCTTCAATTTTGTCCATTTGCTTATAATTAATTGAGAAATGGCAAAGTACTTCTAATTGATGTTCTGTTAATATTAAGAACTATTTAACTTTAACTGTCTCGGTGGTGTAGTGGCTAGCATGTACGGCTGTGAACCCGGAGGTCCTGGGTTCGAGTCGAGTCGGGCCAAGTTTGTTATTGAGTATTTCTGTATAGTAAGCCTCAGTAGCAGCCCAGAGTTGGGAAGTTGGCGGTGTTTCACCCCCGTGCCTCGGAGAGCACGTAAAGCCGTCGGTCCTGCGCCTTAACTCTCACTGGTTGTGTCGAGCAGTCGTCCCACCGGAGTATGACAGTGACACAGTTGTGCACTATAATATCTCCTGCGCCGTGTACTAGTCTCAATGAGATTGGCCGCCGTGGCCGGAATCGGTCAGGAGAACATCACTATTAAGAATGTCTTGATTGAAAAAGAGTTTTTAACATACTGCTTTGACTCGACTCGAGACCCGAACGTAGGGCCTCATAATTTGTACGCACATAAGCTAACCATTAGACTGAGGAGACAGATGTGTGCGTTACATAAAAGTAATCTAAGAGTTAACTAAGATGTTAAAATTAATTCATTCATTCGAAGAAAACACATTTGCGCAGAAATTGAATTGACCAGTGAAAAATTCATATATTTTTATTAATATAACCCTCACGTTCATTTATTTCATTATTGACGGGCCCATAAATCAATTAAAAGACCCAGTTACATAAAATTCTTTTATTTTAAAAATCACTTTTACTACGTGCTGTAGAGTCGAGCCTTGGTACATATACACTATTATTCATGGCAGTAGAATGGCCAGTGAACATCCGTAGATAAAGTTGAAATAAGCGTTTCACTTAACAAGATATCGGGTTTTGGCAGGTAATATTTTAAAACAGTTTCAGGAGGAAATTGTGAAAGTATTTTATACCGATACGTTTGACGTATGGATTGTACGCTGCAATTTATAGTTGTCAAAAGAATAATATGAACAATGTGATCGGTTACATATAAATGTTAGTTGTGGTTTTGTATTTTGTTTATCTTATTTATATGGATAACGAACAATCGTTATATTTATTTATAGCATACATATTATGTATTTTACTTTATAAATATAAATTGGACGATGTACTACAAAAGTATAGTCGTTATGTTTAAGAACTAAGGACTTTACCTAGAGACAGACTTGCGAGACGTATATATAGACATCTTGGAATATCTTCTTTTTTGTCATAAGATAAGAACAAAAAAAGGATTACTTGGTTGGGAACATTAAGTAATAAACAATTTGTGAATTTGTTTAGTTGTTGCAGAATTTAAAATTTATAAGAACGTTATAAAAATAAATAAATATGTTGGGACATTAGACCATCTAGTTTCATAGTAAGCTACGAGGCATGTGTTATGGATACCAGATAGTTGATACACTTATATAACTTTCAATACATAACTATTATAAATATAAACACCTATGGCTGTAGTACAAACATTCGTGCTCATCACAGTAATAAATGCGCCCAGCGGGACTCGAACCCACGACCGCTGACACAGTAAGTACAACACACAAAGTGAACCAAACGCGTCGTCAAATTATAACGCTTCTTTCTTAAGTTTTAAATCCATAAGTAAAATCAATAAGATTATAATATATGAATAGCTTAAGACTAACATTCATGGGAAGAATATCACCTTCATTAATTCATATGCATGAAACAGCTCTTAAAGATGATTACAGAAATAGCCTATGATAATATTGAAAGTTCTATCACATTACCATATTATGTTTTAGTCAAATAATTGCGAATAGGTAAACTATCTATATATAAATAGGCAACAAAACATTTCAGTTCCCCTTTTCTCGTGTTCGTCAACCGATTTTCTTTTTCTTTTTGTTTAGTAGCTATTGAAGAACTTCATTGTTATCAATAAAAAAATTAGAAGCAGTTTTTTTATATAATGATTTTGGTAAAATTTCAACCACTGGAAGAACAATAATATTAACAAAGTTACAAATTATGAATGATGATTATGTGATCTTTCTAATTGCCATTCTTAAAACTACTCTAAAGTATTTTTTCACCCATAGGAGTGACCCGTTATATACATTTATACAAACAAATAATCATACAAGCAAAGAACTGAGAAATACTTTTTGAGATCGATAAAAAAGTTGGATACTTATTTCGCAAGCAAGTTAAAAATTATTATTTTAAAAATAAAATGGCTATCAAACGTTGCGGACAAAAGTAGGTTTACAAAAAACGTAACTACTTTGGACTTGCAGAACTTTATAAAAAAATTACAAAACGCTTTTGGATATAAAAAATATTAATAAACTAGCGGCTCACTCTGGCCTATGGGTTATTCCAGACTATAA
This sequence comes from Brenthis daphne, assembly GCA_947093115.1. Classification (NCBI taxonomy): domain Eukaryota; kingdom Metazoa; phylum Arthropoda; class Insecta; order Lepidoptera; family Nymphalidae; genus Brenthis; species Brenthis daphne. The sequence goes on from OX352475.1 coordinate 26,175,324, forward strand.
TCTATCTCTGCGCCAAATTTCGTCTAGATTCGTTCAGCCGCTCTAGCAGGAAAGACTAACAAACATCCATACATGACAACGACGACACGTTTGGCTCAGTTTGTAGTGACCTTCCTTGCTGTGCCAGCGGTCGCGGGTTCGAGTCCCACTGGGGGCATTCATTTGTGTTTTGAGCACGAATGTTTGTACTCCAGTCATGAGTGTTTATATTTATAACATGTATGTATTTAAAGTATACATGTGTAGTCTACCAACTATCTAGTATCCATAACACAGGCCTCGTAGCTTACCATGGAACTAGATGGTGTTTGTGTTAATGTCCCAACATATTTATACATACTCACAAACTTTCACATTTATAATATTCATTATACAGATACAGATAGATCACCATATATTCACAAATTAATTGAAAACATAATCTAAAATAAATAAAGTAACAACAAAAACAAGTGTCTTTGTTGAACCGTTAAAATGACTAACAATCGTCCGCTTTCTCTAATCGCCACATTGTCTGAAGCGAAATGACGAAGTTGTAAGCTCACGGTAAGGTCCTGTCTACTATGAACAAAACTTTATTAACGTAAATTATGCAAAATCTCTATTATATTAACGTATATTTAGCTTCATATTGACAGTATATTGTGGCAAGTATCTAAATAACACATATAATTAATATAAATAAATGTATATAAAATAAAAAGCAGCGGTAGCCCAGTGGTAATGCGCTTGCTTGGAAAACCGAGTGAAGCGGGTTCAAATCCAGGGTGTCGTATCTCTGATGTTTTCATGTGCGAATCATTTCCAACATGATTACCACTTGCTTACCACGGTGAAGGAAAACATCGTGAGGAAACCTGCGTGTCTGAGAGAACTTAGTAAGTTTTCGAAAGACATGTGTAGTCCGCCAACCCTCACTTGGCCAGCGCGGTGGACTATGGCCTAATTTCTCTAAGATCGAGTGACAGTTTTTATAAAAAAGGTTAGAATGATGACAGACACACGCTTGCTATCATGAACTTTTCTTTATACCTTATTAAGACTTACAATTTTTTAACACATTGTTTTGATGTAACTCTTAAGATTTCGTAAATTTTCAAATTTGAATATAACCAGCCCATAAAACATCATCTTCTCACACATTTACTTCCAGGTCAGATAGGTTATAATATAACTTAAATATTTATTTTATGTTAATATTATAATGCTACTCAATGGCTAACTCTATTTCAAATTTTCTTTAAATACATTTATTCGTTATACGGTGAAGACGGAATAAACACACATATTATTAATTTACTTGCCTTCAATCTTTTTTTAACGTTAAAGTTATAATATGTAGAGAATATTTTAATTTATAATTAACGATAAAATTTTGCTTTATTATAAGTACTCGTATTTTCAGGGGTATGATCAAACCCTAAATGAGGCCTATTTTCATCATGAACTGTTCGCGTTGAATTTTGCTAAAATTTGTTAAGCTCGTGACTTGTTTAGAAAATGTTTGTTTTGGGACACACTTGTTTGGTTAGCGGGATATTAAAGTATAATGCAATTAATTTAAGGTATGTCAGAAATTTATAATAGAAGCTGGAGGATTCTGAAAAAAACAAGCTAGAATGTTATGACTGGAATTCAGTTTTTGCTATCTTAATGTTAACGCAATACCAAATGCATGTGTATAGCATTATTTATCTAGCTAGATATTTTCAAGATTATTATAAACAAAATAATATTATCACTGTCAATCTTAAGGTAAACACTAATTAATAGACATATGTCCTCATCTACCTTGTGCTATGTAATTTTTAAACAAGCTTAACAATAAGCTATTTACATCAGTAAAAATAATTAATATTTGCTTAGCATATTAATCTTTGTGATTTCATTATAATTATCACGATGTTATTGGACAATCATAGCTCAGATCATTTAAAGAAATAATAATAAAAAAACATGTATTATAACTAGCAAAACCCGCGGCTACGCCCGCGTTCAATCTACAAAAAAACTCTTTGGTTTTATGTATCATCCCCAATTTTACCCTCTTAGGGGTTGAATTTTAGAAAACGCTGAAATACGTAACTCATTATTTTTGCCGTACTCAATTCATACGAAATTTCATGCAAATATGTCCAAGGACATTAAAGGTTCATACAAACTTTTGTCCCCTATGTCACCCCCTTGGGGGGTGAATTTTGTACAACCCTTCCTTAGTGGATGCTTTCGCCATATGAGGAATACACCTGCAAAATTTCAATTTTCTAGCCTTATGGGTTTGGCCTGTGCTTTGATACATCAGTCAATCACTTTTGCCTTTTATATTATATAGATAGATACATTATGACTAAACTGGAAAAACAAGTTTTTAATTAACTATGATTTGACACAAACCAATAACATTATGAGACTCGTAAAAACGAATCAAATGAGTACAAACTCGAGGGTTTTATTATAAGTGAACAAAGAGCATCCAGGTTTGCCTCTTGGTTCCATAATAAAATTTGCTAAATAGTATCAAATTGTATGATCATCCAGATTTAACATAGATACAAAGTTAAAAATTACTCCTAATACTTATTTGATTAATAATTCTTCACAAGTGAAAGTAATATAAGCGTGTTATTAAGAGCTTAATCTCATCAAAACAATTTATATAACCAAACTGAATAAATAAATAATGTAAAAGTCTCTTCGATTTTGGCAAGGATTCAGGACTTAACAAATAGTCATAATTACTTTGACGGTCGTTGTCGTTCAGTAACAATCGAACATTACCGGCAAGGGTGTATCCAAAGCGCTTGACATTAAATCGTACTAATTTTATTTACAACTAGCAACTCACCCTCGCTTCGTTCCGGTTCGTTCCTAGGTACATTTTATTCTTTTTGAGCGTAACCCTAATTCTTTTACCTGCCAGTGAAAGCCGTTTCGGAGATTAGCCGGAAGAAACAGACAGCCAGACAAAAAAAATGATAATTGTGTTTTTCTTATAAATACCGTATATAATTCCATAGTAGTAAAAAGATATTATTTTGACATTACAAACAAACACTTTAATTTTATTTATCTGTATAGATGTATAGACTACAGAAAATACAGTAAAATAGCAAATATACATATTATTTAGCGACTCACCCTCGCTTCGCTTGGAAACAAGCAAGCAAACAAGCAACATACACAGTTCTGTACAAGAGCCGTAAAAGCCTTTTCAAAGACAGTCTTCTTCTCAACCTTTTTAGAGACTCTCGAATATAAAAATCCTCAAATCGGAGTTAGAGACATCACAATTTTTAATAAGATAGTCCCGGTCTATAAATAGAACACTAATATGCTTCTTCTCCATATGCTTCTTCTCCCTAGTTGTAGCATTTTTCCATAAAGTATAAATGCATTTCATTCTATCAAGCATAATTAAATTAAATGACTTTTTGGGAGCATGAGGATCTGTTTTTCACTGAATTTCAACTGTGTCACTACGTTTGTTTTTGAACTATTTTAAAACCATGCTAAGCTCAGGTGGCCTCAGGGATATATTCGGTGTAGTGCCCAGTTAGACTAGCTCTCAGGATATTCATTATATTTGACTAGTTGCCTTAATATATGTACATTACAGTACATACATTTATTTTGTGTATCTCGGAAATGACTGCAACAATTTGAATCAGTATTTAGAAAAGTTTTTGCTTTTTAAGTTTATCTTTTTAGGTCCCTCATATTAAAAACGAAATTTTTATATAATTTCCGCAAAAACTGAGCAAACTCGGTCACCCAGGTACATACTATATTTTAATATAAATTATTAATTATATTATAATTTATTTTCGCAAATTCCGAAATTCATGTTTTTCCCTTTTATTTATTTCCAATATATCATACGTTATAATATAATAACGTATGTAATATAAAATGAATTTGTATACTTTACCCTCTCAAAAGTTTTAATCAGACTGAAACCAAGATGTAATATATCATCGATACTTATAACGTATCGTGACGTAAATACGTGGCAGAAGTCCTACAAGATCAAATCAAGTCATTCGAGGTGAACGCAACTCGACACCACTCCCTAAGCCTCTTATCCTAATACAAGATACTAGCCTTTTGCGTGTTCTGTACTTTTGGTTTTTTTCATTTTCAACCTTATCGTTAACGATATAAAATCGAAAATAATAATAATAAAGCAAATAAATATCCTATTGGAAATTGTGTTGAGACTGATTCGTCTTACATATTTCTCATTTGGTGTTCACGAATCATTGAATCTCGTTCTAAAAGAAGGTTACTGTATCAAAATAAATATATGATTTTGATGATATATGGTATTTTTATTGCACAAGGCTAATAACATTAAAAGAGCTCGAGTCTTGGATTTATTTTGTGAGTAAAATTTAAATAAAAATATGAACTAATATGCAGGTATTTTAAATAAATACATATTTTAATGTAATATATGTATTTGTATAGTATAAGCATAAGTTAGTAAGTAAATTTTATATAAGTACAATGTACATTACATTGTACATATATAAATATTTTTGTTCTAATATTCGTGTTATAGTGCATAGAAACTCAGATATTACTCAGATAGCACTTTCTTATATAGGTATTCTTTTTTTTTATTATATGAAGTGCAGTTTACACTATCTATGCCTTTATATGTTTAAATCTATCAAATCGTTAATTCTGTAGTCTTACAAAGAAATAAGAAAGGCAGTCGGGTAAAAATGATATGATTGTATGTATGTATTCAGCCCTTTTAACGTCCCACTGCTGGACACGGTCTATAGTCTACCAAGGTCGCTGGCCAAGTGCGTGTTGGCGGATTTTACATGCTTTTCGCAAACTTGCTAGATTCTCTCAGACCTGCAGTTTTCTTTACAGTATTTTCCTACGCCGTAAGACAAGTGGTATTCATGTTGGAAAATATCAGAGGTTAATACCCTGGATTTGAACCCACTTCATGCGGTTTCCCAAGCAAGGGCGTTGTCACTTTGCTACCACTGCCTTTATATGTATATGATTAGGTATTTATTATTTTAGGTCTCAATAATGTATAAAGCCATATTGGATCAAATACGCCAAAAGTCTAGAAAAGTGAAAAATGATAAGTCTTTAAAGTATCAGTCTAGAATATTCACACGTAAATTAAAATAAATCATTTATAAAGTAAAATATTCCTAAACAACTAGTACACATAATATAATATAATTACCATAATTATAGGCCTCTTTGGGCTAAAACTTTGTAATTTTAAATGTAGGGCTAATGTACGCGAATTGCCTCATTTAAACAAGCGACATGTAATAAAATAGCAATTTGTTTAATAACGAGCTTTCAATTGAAAATTAGGCAAAACTTTAACAGGGGTTTCATATGAGTATAAAATATTAGCTATTTAACATTATTTTATTTTGTTACTAGCGTTGGCCCGCTGCTGTGATCACATGTTAGGATAATATAAATGGTATTTAAATTAAACGTGTGTGTGTGTACTTATGTACGCACGTAAGAAGATATACTTCTTTGGCGTAACAGAACAACGAATAGTAAACATTCTTTTTCGTGTAAAATCCATATTTTCAACACAATTAGGGCTTTATTGTATTAATATTTTAATAATTTCACTAACAACAATAATCTAAACAAAATAATCTTAAATTTTGACATAACTGTCAATTTCTGTTTTATATACCGCTTTCGGACATAACAGACTATCGCTTAATTATTAGTTAAAAGTTATGCATATTAAAAGTGAAAATTGTCATCAGATTACTAAGATTTTAAAATAGAAATATATTATTTTCAATTCATGCATGCATGTACGAGTTTTTATTTGATTTATGTAAAATATTGAATTCCATTATTTCATTTTATTATCTGTGAATACTTTTTAGTATTTTTTGCGGGTAGTCACAAAATACAGCAAAGTTCGATGGTTTATGTAAACACGATTTGTACTTATTAAACGCGTTTAGGTTTTCATATTTTTTGCTCTTTTTCATAGTTATGTTTCTCATATTATTTTCCAGTAGCTATTGGTTTTTGTTATTATACTTTCGTTTTTAGGTTTTTGTTTTAATAGTATTATTATAGTTTTAACGTTTTAACTGCCCCGGTGGTGTAGTGGCTAACATGTACGGCTGCACACCCGGAGGTCCTGGATTCGAGTCCCGGGTCGGGCCAAGTTTAGTTATTGAGTCTTTCTGTATAGTAAGTCTCAGTAACAGCCCGGAGTTGGGAAGTTGGCGGTGTTTCACCCCCGTGCTTCGGAGAGCACGTAAAGCCGTCGGTCCTGCGCCTTAACTCTCACCGGTCGTGTCGAGTGGTCGTCTCACCGGAGTATGAGAGTGATAGGAATAGAGATGTGTCTGCGCGTACACTTGAACACTATAATATCTCCTGCGCAGTTGGCAAATCTCAATGAGATTGGCCGCCGTAGCCGGAATCGGCTAGGAGAACATCATAGTTTTAAGTGTTCTTAGTGTTTTAAGTGTACTCACGCAGTCTATAAAGGAAAGAAATTAGATTTTTTTTTAATCAAGTGTATTAATTATTTTCGATTAAGTGACAGTCCGACTTGGATAACGTAGTTTGAGAAGGCTAAGACGGGAGCGAAGCGTAGCGTAGCTCCCGCTTTAGCCTTCTCTTTAGGTATTTTTTTATTTCAAACCCAGAACCTCTGCTATAATTAGTGATTTATGTTAATTTAAAATTTGGCGATAGATCTGTCTCGTTATTTGCAGAGATTTATTGCAGAAGTGACATTTTGGCATTTCCAAGTGTCAAAATGTAAATGTGTCAGTATGTCATAACAATGTATGGAAATGATGTAACTTTAAGTCTCAATAACTTTTGACCCTTTCGTTTCCTCAAAATAAATTTTATATTTTGGACTCCCTATCACCTCCCTTATCTAAAAATACTTCCAGGGGCCGCGTCCCATATACTAAACTGCGGCCCAATGCAATTCTATTCTTTAGTTTCGTGGTTTCTCAGAGTGCAATTTAGGCACAATTTACATCGCCTGAAAAAGTTATTCTAGCTTCGAATATCAACATTCGATCTTATATCAGCAAGCCTATTAATTTTTAACCTACTGCAGCGAAGCCCAAAGTAAGGTTGTGATTTTAAATACTAGTTTTAGCTTATGGCTATAAGGTAAATATATAGAAAAAATAAATTACTATCCACTTTCAATTTGCATGACATTTATGAAAATTTAACACTACACCCGTCTTACTCAATATATTTAAGGCAATAATCGTCACTAATGAAACCGGAATGTTAACACTGTCACATGTAATGATGTGATAAATTCCAGTATACGGCTTAGATGCGACGTCTTTATTGTATTAATCGTGCTTATAAATATTAATAATGCAAATTGTATGTTTATGATAATAATAGGTTTTCAACGAGAATCCTTAGCTTCATTCAAATTATAGCATTTTTATATGTAACTTAGTTAAATTCATTTAAATATTAGCAAATATAACACATTCTGAAAGCAAATCCAGCAAATTCTGCAAATTCTACAAATTCTGACACATATATGTATGTACGAGTACGTATCAATTATATCGATTTTCAATCTACGACTTCTATTTCTAGTGGTTTAACAAACTCCAAACAAATAAAATTATTATTGAGTAATATAATAAAATTAAGTATTTAGTTTTTCTTATTTTTCATATTTACTTCCAAAAACAAATTGCACTCTTTACTCTATAGTATACCTTTATACGGTAAGTAATCGGTAAGTGGGTTTGATTCCGAAATTTAAGGTAGTGCTGGTTAGGTGCTTCATAGAATTTGGCTCATGGCCAACTCTAAGTACGCTCAGGTTACATAGTCTCTTTGAAATCAGTTACGTATACCTTATTTTATGATAATATGGAAATGTTTCAAATTGAATGTGAAATTGTTCTTGCCTTTATAAAGAAAATTCATGATATTGGATAGATTGTGTAATGATTTTTTATATTATATAATTTTTTTATTAATACTTATATTTTAAGTGTGTCTTTGTCTGAAAATAGCATCATACTAATATTATAAATGTGGAAATTTAGATGTTTGGATTTTTGGATGGATACAATCAACGAGAATGGCTGAACGGATCTGAATGAAATTTGGCATCGAGATAGATTATAGTCTGGAATAGCACATAGGCTACCTTGGAAAATGTAAGGTTCCCGTGGGATAGATTTGTTTTCATTTTTCTAGAAACGAGGGTGAGCCGCTAGTATAGTATACATTCATAGTTGTTATAAGTATTAATTTAACATACTATAATTTATTTGCACTTTATACTAAATCCTTGGCAGAACCGTAGCTATATTGAAAAAAATGATTATCAAAAGACATACTGGCACGCTTTGAAGCCGTTAACCAAATAATTGAATCGATCAAATTAACACAATTACATTTAATATTTAAAATAGTCCTAAACGAAAAAACTTCCCAGAACGCTGTAAAATTAAGCTCATAGCGCTAGAAAAAGATTAAAAAATATCCGGCCAAAATTAATGTGTTTTTTAGTAAACCAGGAACCACTTATACACTTTAGTCACCAATTTGCGTCACATTCATAATTTTGTGGCTCACATATATTATAAGTTCTACACACTGATATTGAAAATATTTTTATTATTTTTGACATCAATGAAATGTTACAAAAATGGGTTTCCTGAAACTTAATTAAGAAATAATTTTACTCGTATTCTCGTTTGTTTTAGTTACTTTAGTCAGCTTTCATATTTTGTTTTTATATCAACGTTGCTTGCAGTTCTAACGTTAATTGAATACGTCTCATTATGGTATGTCGAGAATTTATAATTTGAAAGCATATCATATTCGTATGTTGACTGAAAGACACCGTTTGACTTCTTGCTATATATACCTTTGAAGTAGAGGATATTATGTGAAATTAACATGCCGAATGTTATTACAAAAAAACTTTTATATAATTTACCCAGAATCAATACGTATTATAAAATTCTGATAATAGGAAAATCTTATTGAAATAGTCATTATTTTCGATACAGAGGCCGAATCTATAATTATTAGAATTTGTCTTCTGTCTGCCTGGGAAAGCACCATGAGAAAGCCGCTGGAAAGATTTTGATTAGATTGGGTGTGATGATAGCTGGGTACCCAGGTCAATATAGGATCATATACTCGTAGGTCATGTAGGATACTTTTTACTGCGGGAAAATATCTCATCTCTGAGAAAGAACGCAAGCGGAGCGAGGGTAAGTCGCTAGAATTTTATATTTTTTCTCATATGATTGTGTATTATAGACCATATAAGACACACCATATACATACATAAAGCAGATCATTTGTTATTTCATTTCTTATTTAGTCACTGAATTATTAATTAATAGACAACTGAACTACTTGGTATTTATATAGATTTTCATTCTTAATAATTGATGATATCCTACTAGCCGATATCAGCCACGGCAGACAATCTCACAATAACAAAGAAAATTAACATTAATAATTGTTTGCTCATCAAGAGATTTGTACCTTTGAAAAACATTTAGAATTTGCTCCTTATTAGTCGGCCCCTAACATTTTCTTACAAAGTGAGTGGGGACACGGTGTGATCGACAAAGTTTTCAGTTAATTTAATTGTTTTTGGCTTCAAATCTTTAAAAAAATGTAAATATTTTCTAGGTTAAATAAGTAAATTATAATTTTTAATTAAGGCAATGGTAGTCCAGTGGTAACGCGCTCGTTTGGGAAACTGAGTGATGCGGGTTCAAATCCCGGGTCTCGCACCTTTGATATTTTCATGTGTGAATTATTTCTAACATGATTACCACTTGCCTTACGATGAAGGAAAACATCGTAAGGAAACTTGCAAGTCCGAGAGAACCTAGCAAGTTTTCGAATGACATGTGAAGTTGGCCAACTCGCACTTGGCCAGCGTGGTGGACTATGGCCTGATCCCCCTCGTATAGAAGGGAGGCACGTGCCCAGTAGTGGGACTTTAAAAAGGGCTGAAAAACAATTTTTAATTTTCAAAATCCATTGTTATATTTCTTTATAATAAAATAAATTTTAATTTTTAATATTGAATATGAGTTTACAAACATTCAACTAAATGACACAAACTCATAAACCATATGCTACCATTTCCGAATAACTTAAGTTTTGTTTGGAAATAAGACATGACGTATATTTGCAGTACTCTAGTGTCAACAGCAGCGTTGGCGTGTGGCCAAATGTAGAGCATTCTTTAATCCCGCGTAAATAATAGCAATTGTAAACAATACAGTGCGCTGTAATGTTCCTGCGCTGAAATAATATATTATGAGAAATATTAAAAACCATTGTAAAACGTCGAGTCCTTCTCTCTGAATTTTAATATACAACTATGAAATTTCGTTGAGATTTATGAAATTTATGAAATGAAATACGATTGTGTTGCTCAAAATATGAGATTCTTTGGTACTATTATATTTATGCTGGAGCTGGTTAGAATTTTTAATATGTGATATGAATAAGATGTGTTTGAAATTAAAATTCATGCTTGTGGTATTTTTGATTAAAATAAAATTACGTGCATAAATATGAAATTAATTATAATGTGTAATATTTTAGATTATATATCTATACATATAATGAAATTTAAACTAAGCCCAATGTGTACTTTAAATATGTTTTGAAAAATCTTATTGAAATAGACATTATTATCGATATAGAGGCTGAATCTACAGTTTTTAGAATTTTTGTCTTTCTGTCTGTGACCACATCACGAAAAATTCACCGGACAGATTTTGATGAAATTTGGAATGATGATAGCTAGTTATCCGGGTCAACATATAAGATACTTTTTACTGCGGGAATATATCTAATCTCTGAGCTAAAAGTTATTATATTTTCTAAATATATGTATCTAATAACTGTTAATATATTTAATAATATATTTTCTGCGTATATCCTCTTCCTAATTTTAGTTTAGTTTTAGAATCTTAATTTAATCATTTAAGAAATCTGTTTGTTATTATGTACAATCAAATATTAAGCAACACTATATTATATTGTCAAAATAAATTAAAGATATTATTTTGAGTTGCTATTATTTTGATATACACAGTAAGAACTAACTACATCTAATGATTTGTTAGGTGTAGATCAGAATAATAGAAGCTCAATTTTTTGGAATTCGCCTACAGAGCTGTGTGCTAGATTCAGCAATATTTTTAGCTAAAAATAAAACAAATTTATCCTACGGGAATCATACATTTTTCCGGGATAGAAAGTAGACAATGAGCTATTTCAGACTATAATCTATCTCTGTGCTAAATTTGATCCAGATCTGTTCAGCTGTTCTAGGGTGATAGAGTAACAAACATCCAAACATCCATCTTAACTTTCATATTCATAATATTAGTAAGTTTAAAAATGTATTTGTCGCCTTGTCCTTCTTTCATGCAAAAACGGTGCAAAAAGTTGATGTAATTTCTTGTATGAAATTTCTCAGTCAGAGACTTAATAAGTTTTTATGAACATCGTACACAAAAATTGTACGCCAATATGAATATTACTTTAAAGTGCAAATTTATGATTACATTACTTTTTAAATCTACATAAATTTCACTATAATACTAAAATTTTTAGGTTTTTCCGAATCAATTTCAATATTGAAAATATCTGATGGTTAATCAACGTTTTAGTTCATGTAGTGTGAAAGCGGCCTTTTGAAATTACTGTTAAAAGCTTTCACAATCAATTCAGCTATCCTTTATATTCAATTAAGCACAAAAATATTTTCAAATTATATATATATGCTACTGCACTAAAGTTAAATCATACTTTTATTGTTTTAGCATTTTTATTTATGTGTATGTATGTATATATATATCCTTTATAACATTCCACTACTGGGCACGGGTCTCTTTCAATACGAGGGGGATCAGGCCATTCCACCACGTTGGCCAAGTGTGGATTAGCGGACTTTTTTATTCATATTAACTTAATATTGTATTATTTATTCATATTTTATTTATTTTCCAACCAATAAATATGACAAATTTAATTTGAATAAAGTTTATATTACTAAACGATTTTTATGAAAGATCTTGGCTACTATATTTAATTAGGATAATACCGCAATAAACCATCATTTAGCCATGAATACTAAGTAGAGGAATGGATAAATATAATTTTAGAACTGGATATTCCAACGAAAATATAAATAGAATTTGAAACACTAATTTCTAGAATATATGTAAAGCATATGTTAGATTAGAAGTTACTATTGGAGTTATTAGCTATTTGAATAGTACATTTTTTTTATTTGCACGCCTATATTGCTTACAATATATAAAAAGACAAGAGCTAATATTATGCTCATTCTTCTAGAGTCAGCAGCTTAATATGTGTGTGACATTGACTTAATGTCAATTTTTACTCATAAACTTGAATATTTGCATTAAGTTATCTGATCGAAGCAAATTAATATCGTTACCATATGTACTATGGATATCTACAGGACGTCGATTCAATTTCGAAAATATAACTTTTATCGTTAAATTACATGTCATTTTACAAGTAAAATGTATTACTTTATAGTACTCTGTTTGTAGCGCTTTTACGAATAATATAATATTATAAAGAGGTAAAGTTTGTGAGATTGTGAGCTTGTGATGTTGTAGGGGGTAATCTCTGGATCTACTGAACCGATTTCAATGAAATTTAGTAAGATAGTTTGTGACCCTGGAAAGGACATAAGACACTTTTTATCTCGGAAATCTTAAGAGGGTGAAAACGGGGATGAAAGTTTGTATGGGGAATTAAGCTAGGGACGTACTCGAGCGAAGCGAGGGTGAGTCACTAGTTAACAATAATATGTTGATATAGCTCTTAAGGGCCATTATTATTCAATATAACTTAAGTAAAAAATTGCAATAATATGATAATGGTGACGACGATATTTATTAGTTTCTAAGAAAAAACGTAAGCAATTGTTAAAGAAAAAAAAAAAAGGGAATATAATATGGAATATCACAGTAAAATTACCCTCATTCTAAGTCAAGCCACGCTTTTAGAGTTTTTTAGTTTGATAGAAATATTTTTTAATAGGTTACTAGATTCTGTTTTTTTTGTGTGTATTATTAAAGTTTAATATATTTTTTAAATATTTTAATGCATTTTTAGTGGGCCAACCCAATTCCTTTTCTACTTATTCCAAAAAAACAAACCGATATTACAGATCAGCTTTAGTTCCTCTATGTAAAAATTACGAAAATTTTGTTGAAATATTGTTGTTGCAATGCAAACTTTCATGTTTTACGATTTACGAAACTGTATTTTCGGATTTTGTCGCGGATTTATTTTAGTTTTTGGTTTCTGGCGTTTCGAATGCTTTACAGCAAACATGGTCACGAGAGAGACTTGCGTTTGCTGTAAACCGTCGAAAAGCAAAAACTAAAATAAAACCGTGATAAAATCCGAAAAGTTAGTTTTATTTACAATATTAACAATTGTATTTTTCTACTATTAAGCTCTTATATTGATAACGTTCCGTATTCATTTACTGAATTTTGATTTATTTATCTTTCGTAAAATAAATTTATTGCGAAGCAGACGGTATGCTTTATTAAGCTTTATTTCAGTTTTTACGCAAAATCAAATGAAAAAAGTTTGAAAAATTGCTTAGATAGAGCTGCCTTGTTAGTCTAGTGGCTAGTACGTATGGTAGAAGACTCAGATATAAGTGGGTTCAAGTCCCAGATGGGACCAAGTTTATACAGTTATTCGTTTTTTGTTGGTGCTGCTATAAAATACTTCAAAATCACCTTAAAAGAAGTTATTTCCACTCTTACGGCCCTTATCGCAGCACTATCGGGTGATTGTTATAATTTTATAGGAATTTTTTTACAAACCATGTATTCTATAAAACTAATTTTATTGTTAGTGTAGCGATACAGTGTATGAGAAACCAGCGTCACGTGAATTGATTTCGTATGCTTTTCCGTAGCTTTATACGATATGGTCACCATATTTACAAACAATTTAATTTCCGTATAAAAATGAACTTATAAAGTTTCGTTTTGAAAAAGTTTCTAACTTTCGATGAATAGAGTCAATTAAACTAATTTAAGTTCCGCTTCTGGACCTTCCCTTATATTTTTAATGTCGAGCGTCTCGTTTTTAAATGAAAATTGCTTCAAAGAAATGTAAAAATATCATTTATTCTTGTTACTTTTAGATATTTTTAACAAGGTAGTAAAAGTAGTAGTTGCTTTTGCCTTGACTAACTTCAAAAAAAGAAAAAGGTATTCTATTCAGGTGTAAGTTTGTTCGCATTTTACGCGATATCTTTAACATTATTAGCGTTTATTGTGGATCAATTTTTATGATTATTTTTGTTGAGGTACAGTTTACATATCTGTATGATCTCATTTCATGATATAATGAATAAGAAAAAAAATCGTCCCTAATACCAAATACCAAAGCAACTTCAGATTGTTTAAAAGTGACTGACTAATTACATGTATCTATGTACGTATGTACAATTTATGTATTATATGTACTGAATTTGTATATCCAATACTAGAGTAAGACGTTCATCATGTTATATGGAATAGGGACCAATAAATATAGAGTTTGTAATATCTCGTCTATAAAACTCCTTATTGACTATAGTCAAGTGACAACAATTCAAATGACAATAGCAACCACACGCAGGTCCTAGTGCATGAACTAAAATCAATAAACGTTGAAATTAATTAAAATATATCAAATAAGGTTCTATATATGTATAATTAATATACTAATGGACGTCAATCGTTTAATCCCGTGTTTATTAACTATGCATTCGGTAATATCGGTAAAATATTTGAATAGATTGACAGAGAATTTGCTTAATTACTTAATACAGGTAAGGTTTCAATTATTTTCTATGATTTCCATACTTAATTACTGTTAAATTAGTTATACTATAACTATTCTAATTATGTGCTATTACAAAATATGTGTTTGTGTATGTGTGTGTATGTGTTTGTGTGTGTATTTGTGTGTATGCAAATATTAACATATTTCAAACATAGAGTTTGTCAAAATCCACTACCTTAAGATATATGAAATCAGTATTTTCAAAGTTTATCACTGTGTATACTTAGTAATGATGACTTAAATAGGTGTAAAAATAATTTTAGCATTTATTTATTCGGTCGCGTAAACACAATTCATCTCGTCTTTCTCAGCCACATCGCGAAGTAGTCGCGAGCATTAGCATAACAAGAGATCTGAATTTACCGTGAGTTTCTCCATCATTTAACTGCGTAGAGCACCCATTTGTTAGCAACTCGTTCACAACTACCTTTGTTACACTTTGAACGGCTTTAGTGGTACAAAGTTAGTTTTAGTTCAAAGACCAAGTAGACGATGGAAAGACGTCTTCGCTAGTATCGCCTTTTTACTTTCTATATTCATGTTAGTTTGAATTTCTGGTCGTTTCACTTCAGTTTTACTTTCTTCTCTTTTAATTTGTTTCTGTAGTTTGTATTGTTAAAGCTCAGATCAGGTAGAAGAAACTGCTTTATAACTTTGTTTTATTGCCATTTCGTTCAGTTCTAATTTATCACATACTTTTATTTATTTAATTTTCAAAATAGATTTGCATTTGATTCTTAGGAAGGACAGATTTGCTGTGATATTACTCGTTAACAAGATTTTAACGACTTCAAAAACACTTAAAGACTAATTATTTCGTCTTTAAGAGATATTTTTTATTATTATATGGAATAACTCTTAGAGTTAAAAATCCAATTTAATAAAGAAACAATATAAAAACTATTCACCAATAGAAGACATAACGTTACAAACTCATAAAATTATATAGTACAAATGTACAAACGTATTCAGTTTGTAGGCACGGGTTTTTAAAGACATGTGAAGATCATAAGAGCACTCGGACTGTGTGGTGAACCATGTCCTACTCTCGCATTAAAAGGAGGTGTGGCCAGCTGTGGAAAAAAGTGTGTGTGTTAAAAAGGACAGAATACATGTATATATACATACACACATACATACATACAACAAGCTTAATTTTAATAGAACACCTTATTTCTCTTCAGTTCTCTTATCAAAGGTCTATTTGTTATAGTGAAGTCAAGGAACCTCAATTGACTTCATTTGCAATTACGAACTCGTAAGATAAAACATCAAAGTGATGTAGGTCTTAATGAATCCCTTTTAGATTTAAATTTGTTTTTTGTAACAAGTCCCCTATTAGAATTACAGTATTTTATGATGTGGTTTATTTATTTTGTATCATCCTAAGTTACATAAGTCAATTCATTTTTGAAAAATACTTATAATTTACGTACTCATTTCTGATAGAACAGAAATATTTTTAAAATGAGCAGGTCGAAAGATTCGACCTGCCTTGAAATAATATCATAATTAAAATTACCTACTTCATAAAAAATGTATGCAATAACAAGCGTTAGTCCACGACTTCACCCGTGTCGTATACTTATGTATAATTACTTCGCACTTATTAGTCGTAATGTGAAATAAGATAGCCTTCCTCAATAGCCTATAAAGTTCAAAAAAGATTTTTTCCAATTGGACAAGTACTTAAGGCAAATTATAATTATTAGTAGGTGCGTATATGCAACCAAAACAGACGCTTCATTTTTAAATATTATTATATACATATATCCTTGCGACTCACCCTCGCCCGGTCGGGTTCATCCGTCATCAGATACGTTTTAACGGTTAGTATAGATTTCTCAGAGATGAGATATTTTCCCGCAGTAAAAAAAGTATCAATATGTTGACACTGATAACTAGTTTATCATCATACCAAATTTCATCAAAATCTGTCCAGTGGTTTTCTCGTGATGCATTCCCAGACAGACAGACAGACAAAAATTCTAAAAACTATAAATTCGGCCTCCGTATCGATATTAATGACTATTTCAATAAGATTATTTATTATCTATATATATAAAAGAAAGTCGTGTTAGTTACTTCGCTTATAACTCAAGAACGGCTGAACCGATTTAGCTGAAAATTGGCAGGGAGGTAGTTTAGAGCCAGGAGAAGGACATAGGATACTTTTTATCCCGTTCGACCGCGTTCCAATTTTTATGATATTTTAATTTTTGGATTTCTCTTAGTCCGGAATAGGTAAGTATTAAAACATATAATTAAAATGTGAGAAAGAAAGATTTTTTCTTTTTATATCTATTTAAAACGTACCTAGCGACGAACCCGAGCGAAGCGAGGGTGAGCCGCTAGTGATTTATAATTATAATTGTTTTTTTTTTCTTTTTAATAATTTCAATTTATAGTTTAATCCACATGATCACTTAAAACCTTCATAAATAATATTATAATTATCATGCTGTATTTACCTGTAATTAAAAGTGCAATTAACATGTTAAGTGTAGTGCCAAGATTATAAGTGTTAACCATTGTAATTTTTGTTGGTAAGTCAATAAATAAATAAATAAATTTTCCAAAAAATATTTTATGTACAGATTGGACTCAGTTAGAATTTTATTTCATGTATAGAAAATGATATTATTTTATGTCATTTTAGAATTTTTCAAATAGATGCACTGCATAATTTAATATTATATTCGCTTGCGGCGGGCATTTTTAAAGCTCAGTGAGGAATATTTACTCTAAGGTGTGATGCTGACTGGTTGGTTTTCTCGAGAAGCTTTTGTATGACTAAAATCCTACTTGCAGATATGTTTGTGTCAATTTTATATTCATGATTTATATATATTTACTTACTTAATATACAATATCAATAACAAAAGTATAGGTCTTTTCATCATTTTGTATTTTTAAAATGCCAAAATGTTGGTTGTCTTATCTTTCTTACAAGCAATTACGAACTATTAGATTGACATAATTTATTACATTTTATACGCGTCCTGTTCGTTTTATTATTTAGTACACTAAAAAAGATAAGCTTTTTCGAGAAGTAGTTGCGCTTTCACTGACATAATTAGTCATCGAAAAACATGTAGCTTTATTTGGGTAGGTAGCTTGTAATATGGGGCAGGCAGGCATAAAGAGTAACTTAGGCTACTTTTATTTTAGAAAAAAATAGTACCCCACGAAAAAAAAAACAATGAAAAATTTTATAATATCCGATTCAAATAGGGAAGCTGTATACATACCCTATGTTGCTAGTTTGATCTAAATTGTTAGAGCCGTTTCCAAGATACACAAAATAAATGTATATAAATATGTACGAGAATTTAATATTAAAATATATGATAATATGAAATATGATTTTCTTATGAAACTTACTTCTTTTACAATGTTCTTATTCATTGCAATCTAAGTATATTCTGAGTGCCACATAAATAGTTTTGCAGAACTTCAATAAACTGGTTGCAACAAACTATCAAACTTAAATTCGATTGCTTTAACTGCTTCTGAACAACTTATTATGCTTTAGTAGTAATTTTGCTAAAAGTTTAAAACTATCAGCTAATGGATTTTATTGGATACTAGCAACTCACCCTCGCTCCGCTCGTGTTTGATCCTACTTACGTTTTTACTTTCGTTTAGTGTAGATTTCTCAGAGATGTGATATTTTTCCGTAGTAAAAAGTATCCTATATGTTGACTCAGATAAACAGCTATCATCATACCAAATTTCATCAAAATGCCTCCAGTGGTTTTTCTATGATACGGTAACAGACAGACCGATAGACAGACAGACAAAAATTCTAAAAATTATAGATTCGGCCTCTGTATCAATAATAATCACTATTTCAATAAGATTTTACAAAAAATATTTAATGTACAGATTCGGCTTAGTTACAATTTTATTATATGCATAGATTTACTTAACTATTATTGTATTTAAATATTTTAGTTTTTATTATAAACTAGCGACTTATACTCACTTCGCTCAGGTACATTAGTAGGTACGTTTTAAATGGGTATAAATAGTTACTAACCATTGCCATGTAACTTTTTTTTCGTGAATTTGAATACATATTCTACTATTTGGGATAGAGACAAATCCAACAAATCAAGGATCATGAAAATCGGTCCAGCCTTTCAGGTCTTGAGTTATAAATGGTGCAACTAACACGACTTTGTTTTATATGTTACTAACAACTCACCCTCGATTCGCTTAGGCTTCATCCCAAGGTACGTTTTGACGCTTAGGAATTTGACGACAATGATGGTTTTATAAAAATATCAAAAAATAATTCCACTCTTAGGATGGAGCAAATACTTTTAAAAATAATTTTGAACAAATATTAATTGAAAATATTTATTTAATGGCAGGTAATAGTAAATGTATAATATTGTACAATATACATTTATTAACCTAATTTTTTTCGGGTTGTGGTACTTAAAATTACATACCTACTACAAAAAATTTTAAGTTGTCTGTATAATATGGCCAAAAAACATTACTCTGGAAAAAATATTTAGTCATTGCAGTTTCACAGCTTAAGCCATATCCACACCATATAACGTTGTATTTAATATAACAGCCATATCCACACTATATAATATTCTATTTAATATAACAATATATGCAAATTATTTCTATCTGTACTACTTAACCCATTTTCTATAATATCCCTTAAAAAGATTAGTATGAAAGTCGCATCAAGTAGCTAACTCAATTAGAGCGTCATGAATGTTCTTATTGGATTATGTTTGGAGTAATCCTGTACCCCATTACTGAAAGTAGAGCGTCAGCGTCATCGTATAAGATATCTGAGCTGTATAATATATATTTTAATGAATAACTGCCTCGGTGGTGTAGTGGCTAGCATGTACGCCTGCACACCTGGAGGTCCTTTTAATGAATACATAAATTTAATTTATAGTACAACTAGCGACTCACCCTTGCTTCGCTCGTGTTAATTCTTAGGTCGCTTCCCCAGACAAACATTCATCACCATTTTTACCCCCTTAAGGGACAATTTCCGAAATAAATACTATCCTATGTCCTTCCCAGGGTCTTAAACTATCTTTTTACCAAATTTCATCTAAATCGCTTAAGTAGTTTCGCAGTCTATTCGATACAAACAAACAAATAATCATTTTTTTTTCTTTGTAATATTAGAATAGATAACGAATACATAATAGTGTACAGCTTTTTATGTACAGTTTCTTATTTATAAAATGTGTATATTTTGTATTATTTGTAAAATTATACACAAAAATATATCGAAAGGAGGCCCGTGCCCAGCAGTGGGACGTCAAAAAAAAAAGGGGCTGAATACATACACACAAAAACATTGTAAACAATTTTATAAATAAGTAAATGTGTATAAAAAGCTATACAATAACATGTTTAATGTTCGTCTTAAATGTGTTTTTGTTAAATAATAGGCATTGAGACCGTAACTAAGCGATATATAATATGTTCACAAATAGAATATCATATAAAATCAAATGTGAAAAAAAATATGAAGACTTAGTATGGCGCGTCTTGAATATATTTTTTACCCACTAAAAAACTCAACTGCTAGTGTTTGACAGATTTATTTCGCATCGATAGAATTGGTAGAACTAGAAACTAATCAACCATTTCTCTTTCAGACATCAACTACGCTGTTCCTGCTCGTCCACTTATCCCTACACACGGTAGATGAAGGTCACGCCATAAATCCAAGTAAGTATCAAGTGTTCTTTTATTATACCACCATTTTGTTGGCTCACTTAAGAGTTCTCGACACGATCGCATTACTTGCTCCATTTGTAAGATTCCGACAGCTTTTCTTTACTCAAAACTATTTTGGCGTATTTTATTTACCCGTCTTTGCTTCGGCTGACATTACCCAGATTTAAAGGTTAGGTGAAGGTAGAGGTATATTGTACACATTTATCATAAGTTTTTTTTTCGGCTTTTGGACCAAAGGTTACATATTTTTTTCATATTAAAAAAAATATTCTAAATTCTTGTGGATAATATATGAACTCAACTTAATTTTATATTTCATAATTCTATAGTACATATATGTTACAGACAGACCGATAGACAAACAAAAAAATATATATTAAATTTATAAAGTCAGACTTTAACTGGACTGAAGGCTAATCGTTCAATTTCCGCAAAGACAGAGAGTTTATGTAGAATGTAGATCATGCAGATGCTCAATTCGGAAATTGACTAGAAATCGGTCAAGGGCGAGTCTTGCACATCGAGGGTACCAACATAATAGGATTTTATATTTTATATACTCACCCGATCCGGCTTACCCGTAGTCATTTTTGTTTCATATAAACCCCTTTTAAGTTAGAACAAAAATAGAAGTACACCACATAAATATTTTTTGCTTGAATTAACCATTCCATCTTTTTTATTTATTAGAATATTCATTAAAATTATACAAATTCTGTACAAAAATAATATTTATTATAACCATAACTAAAAATATAGCCTTTTCAATATAAGATGAACGAACGGATTGACGTACAGCCTGGGCTTAGTAATAGGGTAGCGGTCCGACCCTTTGGAAACCTTAAAAGTTCTTGAAAACCGAGTCAGGTAGACTTTTTATCTTACTCTATCTACATATAGTACCTCTGACCGAGTTTCGCTCGGCGTTTTTTCGGAAAGGATGTACAAATTGCTTTTTTTTCCAGTAAATACACCTAAATAGATAAATTCACTCAAACTCAGTTTTTGCGGAAATTATATAATATTTTAATTACATAATTTTGACGACACGTTTGGCTCAGTTTGTAGTGGTCCTACTTTCTGTGCCGGCGGTCGCGGGTTCGAGTCCCGCTGGGGGCATTCATTTTGTGTGATGACGAAGGTATGTACTCCAGTCTTGGGTGTTTATATTTATAATATGTATGTATTTAAAGTTATATATGTGTACTGTATCAACTATCTGGTATCCATAACACAAGCCTCGTAGCTTACAATGGAACTAGATGGTGCTGTGTGTTCCCTACATAAAAAAAATGCGTTTTTTAATAAAAGGGACCTATAAAGATAAACTTAAAAAGCAAAACCTTATCTAAATACAAAATTAGATTCAAATCGTTAGAGTTTCCGAGATAAGCGGGTTTTTTTTAATATATTAAAGGTACATTTCTCATTTATTTACAAGACACTATTTCGTAGGGAAAATTGCGTGAAATTGTGATTTTATTTAATGTCAAAGAAATTATTTTACATTTTATAATTGCATTATAAATGATTTAAGACTCGTGTAAATAATATAATCTTAGTATTTTTAAAAAAGAAGCTGTTTTTAAATAAGAACATCTTTTCGGATTTTGTCGTGGATTAATTTTGAATTTTTATTCTCGACGTTTCGATTACTTTAGAGCAAATATGGTCACGGGATAGACTAAGGTTTTAGTCTTAAAAATTATTATGTAGACGTCACAAACGATATTTACCCACAAAACTACACAATAATTTGGAAGAATTAGAAAGTAGAATCTTTTTCTTAATTACGACAAAATCGGAGAAGTTCTATTTAAAGTGTTAAATATTCACGTAAATCTAAGAAAGTATTAAACAAAAGCTCATTTATCTTTATATGCTTAACTTATTAAAAAAACCTGAAGCAATTATATTTAATATGATTATTCACGAAGCGTAGCAAATTAGAAACCATTAATAATAATCAATTTTAGCTATTCAATCTCATCACGCCTCCTTTCATTATTAATTTATTAGAAACAATGAAAGGAAATGGCGAGAGATAAAAGCTGAAATATTTCAAAGATATGGCTCGAACGGAGATTGGTTTTTACAAATCGTTTAGAACAAGGCTCTCATTGAATGAGGGAATAATGTAATGATAATCCAGGTATGAAATACATTTTTGTAGCTACCTATAATAAAATAAATAAACCTATATGATAAGCAAATATTTATCTGTTTTCAATTTCATACTTCACCCTCGTTTCTTCTGGACAGAGTAGTAAGGTTGAGACTTTAACTTTTTTCGTCCGTTATCAAATTTTTCAAACAGCTCTACATTTCAAAATCCTTTGAATTTGCAATCTACGAAATGGTATACTGTGCAATATAGATTTTCACGGTCTTGACGATCACCTATTGTTTGTTTGATTACAGTATGTACACAGTTTTAACTTCGTATATTTACCAATTTTTACAGGTGACGGGATTATATAGGGTTAGAGTTTAACACAAAATTGAAAATTGAAAAAATATAGATTAACACCTGCAGGTAAATTTCTTAGAAATTAATTAAATTTCTAAGAAATCTATTGTTAACTGTAACGCCGGCGTGTCCGCGGTCGTGTAGGGATTAATAGCTAGTCGTACAAAAAAATGAGCCCAAATTCGAAGATTTTACAAACATTGAAAAGTTCCACTGCCATCCTTCTGGCCCCATAACTATATCAGCTTAATGGTATCATATTATTCTTTTGTCGTCCGTATTCTATATATTTATAAAGTTTCAAAGAGATACAATACTAAGAAGAAGATTTAATCGATTTCCAAGATCTAAGTTCTCTATTTCGTTTCATTTGTGATATTTAGAAATGCTACTTTCTTAGATTTACGTGAATATTTGAAGTTTTAAATAAAACTATGTGTTTGGTTTTTTGTTGATTTATTTTGATTTTTGGTTTTCCAAAACCAAAACCACCAACCAAAAATCAAAAAAAAATCCGCTAAAATAGCCGAAAAGATAGTTTTATTTAAAATGTGAAACTAAACTTTTATTTTACTTATTAGGTACCTAGAGAAAATTGTATTTTAATACAAATAAATTGGTAAGCTTCTTTACAATTTTATACGTACATAATGTAAAATAGATGAGTATTATAAAATATGAAACAAAAATTTAAGGTCATGATATCGTAAAGCAGAATATGAATCTACAATTTATATGGCTGATATGTTATGGCCAATAGCTGTTGGGTTTAATTTATAGCCAAATACCATAAAATAAATTCTAAAATAAGGCGTGTATTTATGAATCTGTCTATACATAAAGAAAAATGATTTTATACAATATCAATCAGCTTTTAGACAACCTGTCCTCCAATTTCTCTTTTATAACATCGTTTTCATCACACCGTGCAAAGAACAATGACATAAAAAATATTTTTATGTAAAATATTCATCAGAACCATCGAAAAAACCCATGTTTCTCCCGGACGTGACGTTTTGTTTGGTGTAAGTGGTAATGTTATGATTATGAGCGCTATTATGTTTTATATTTGCACCAGTTGTATTTGACTGCCGCATTTCAATTACAATTGTTACGCGTGCTGATGAGGCTTTTGTTCAATCGTGTTTTAAATTTTGATACAATTTTTATGATTATTTTATCTCCCTTGTTTATTTTTCGCATACATAAAAATTATGACCTTTACACAACTACATGTTTGGCATACTGATATTGATGTATTGCATTTTGTACAACAATACGTGTTCGTAGGAATTAGCTTAGTACTCTCTCAGAAGTTACGATAGTTACATATTCCTGTGAGGTTGTCACAC
Source organism: Brenthis daphne (assembly GCA_947093115.1). Classification (NCBI taxonomy): domain Eukaryota; kingdom Metazoa; phylum Arthropoda; class Insecta; order Lepidoptera; family Nymphalidae; genus Brenthis; species Brenthis daphne. The sequence continues at coordinate 26,199,795 of OX352475.1, forward strand.
GAGGAAATTGATTTAGCTGAATCTGTACGTTTTATCAACAAAATTGAATAATACGTCTGAGCAGTTGAAATAAATGCCTCACAGTATGTTATATCACAAATGTGTTTATGGTTAATAGAATAAATAATGTTAGTCAAAATTTATTTATAGCCACAGCCCTACTTGTAGTAAGAAAAACCATAGATAGATGAGTTAATGGATCCGCCCTTATCGATATCATGTCGTTATAAGTAGTATTTTTAAGTGCCTATATAAATTCGATTCCCACAATGAGGTTTTTTTCATACTATATGAAATTTTCACAATACACACAGATAGACACCCAGACTTTTTTAAGTGATTGAAACCCGTAAGAGTTTCATAAACATAGATGCAAATACTATGGCACTATGTACGTACTATAAGTTTCCCATATATTATTTATTATTATGTAGAAAAGATAGTTACAACATATGCACTGTGACTTATTCCGATGTTGAATGAATTTGAGACGATTAGAGCAGTATGTATCAGACCTAGAAATAAGTTTGAGTACATAAGCTTGTAAGGTATTCTTGAACAAGTCTTTAAAAATAGATTTAAGAATATCTGTTCCTCATTGGCTATTTTAATTACACCAATATTTGACGATACGTAAAGTTGAAATATTGTGTTCTATCTCCATCCCTATTCAGTTTAAAATATGGGATGAATTAAGTTAACAGTTCCTAAAATTCTTTCAACGAAAATAACTTTTGTGAAGGTAATAAAATGTTGAGTATATAGTGCGGAACCCTTATACCATTTTAAAAAACTTGTAAAAAATACTAAGCTTTTGCCTGTTATAATTATTAAGCTTCAAATAATTAGTAAGTGAATCGTACTCTCAGTGCTTACTTGTCTAAACGATAAATTTACCGAAATAAATTTTTAATACAGGATTATTACTTTTAAATGTCAAATCTATTGGAATTAAATATAAATTTTACTTTATAAAACCGAAAAATATACTCTATCTACATAATGTATTAAAAAAAACTCTCACTGTAAAGTACAACAAGTATTGGTCGTTTGTACAAATAAGCACTAACAACGAACAAATAAGGCAACGAAATATTGTGTACATATTTATGGATAGGTATTATATTATAATATAATCAAAACTTTATTAGTGTTGCTTATTCATTTGAATTAAAAATGTATCATGTTAAGCACAATTTGGCTTGAAAAACATTACGTGATGGATATTTTAAAATATGGTAGGCATTAAATACGTAATTGTTGTTGAACACAACTAAATAGATAATTGAACTAGCACTTACCCTCGATTAGCAAAGGTATATCTCTAGGGGCCTAACAGTAGCTTATGTGATACTGCAGGTCATAGTCTAGTTGTATACTCATAAAAAATAAAATAAAAAAGTTTGGTAAGATTAAAAATAAACAAAAATCTCTAATATGAACTCTGAACTATTATTTTTTTACACTACCAAAATTATTTTAAATTCTGTACTCTTGAAAAACTTGCTTAAGAAAAAAAGCGCGTTCTTTTTTTTAGTTTTTTTTTCAAGGTATAGAAAAACAGTTTTTCAACACTACTGAAGACCAAGTGTAAAGAAGTAACAAACATACGTATTACATAGTTATAATATTATTATATACACATTTTCGTTTTTTTGCTTATTTTTTGTTATTTTTTTATGAGGTTAGTATGTGAACATCACAGACAAAAAATAAAACAGAACATTTTTTGTGATTTTCTGTTTTTTTTTGTTTTAAATAAATAATTAATATTTATTATATATGTATAAAAATAGTAGTCTGATAAGAGAGAAATAAGATTAACAGGTCGCTTGATTTTATGTACAGCAATTTATTAATTACGTTTTTAGGCTAATGAAGCGTTCCAGAAAAGTCATTAAATAAAAATTATGAATTTATTACCTAGAAAAGGTTCGTATCAGAAAATCTAGGCACCAGTATTTGAAACCGCATTCCCTCGGGTGCTGAATTTATGATGCTTCGTCAATATAAAAGCAGTAGTCGTAAAATGAAGTTTTTAAAACGCTACAAATTTCACAAATGAGAAAAGAATGTCTGTATATCGATTTATTTGGTACCTAGTTTTCTGTTAGTTACTTTAAGTAATATTTAAAGTTAAATTTAAAAAAATAACTGGTTAAGATTTTGTTAGTATTAGTAATAATATTATTTCCTAAATTAATATAAAACTAAGAATTTTGTTGAATTATCTTTGATCTTTTAACGTTGATTTTTGCAGAAATGAGATATTTTCCCGCGGTAAAAAGTATCCCATATGTTGACCCGAATAACCAGCTATCACTATACCAAATTTCATCAAAATGTCTCTAGTGGTTTTTCTGTGATGCAGTAACAGACAGAGACAGACAGACAGACAAAATTTTTAAATCTATAGATACGGCCTCTGTATCTATAATAATGTTTATTTCAATAAGATTTTCCAAAAAATGATTAATGTACAGATTCGGCTCAGTTACAATTTTATTATATGTATAGATTAAAAATAAATGCCATTTACGTTTGAAAAAAATATATATGATTATAAGGTAACCTTACTTTTCAATTAAAATATTAATAAACTGAAATTTTTAAGTTTTTACTGTGAGATATTTTTTATTTCTTAAATTAGAATCTGCATAATTTATCGATAAATTATTTTTTACCTTTAGCTAGGTTATTATCGTAAATAGGATTTTCATTTTATAAGTTTATATTTTACAGGTTGTTCGTGTATTCGCTTCACTTCAACTCACGGAAAGGAGCGAGGCACGTTCAGTAGTCCCGACTACCCACGTCCGTACCCACAGGATATGTGCCTCTTATATACATTCCTTGCCGAACCGCATCAAATAGTAGAACTTGTGTTCACTGACTTCGATATTTATAAGGAACTACTGGAGTGAGTAAATATGTTTTCTTTTTAAATTAATATAATAATTTTTAAGTATTAAGTTAAATAATATCATTTAATACTTTCTTACATTTCAGCGAATATTTGTCATTTTAAACAATTTTGGGTTTGTTTCCGAATTTATTTTTATTTTTGGGATATTGTTGTAGATACTATTTGTTAAATTCTATATATTGACTTTTGAATTTTAGTCTCCCCTGTGACCTTGGTTGCTGTAACGTATTCGAAATGCTGGGAATTAAAATTCGAAATAATTCCACGAAAATATTTGAAAATATAATTTTATTTAAATAATATCATTTATCTGCTTAAGCAGTATTAAAGTATAATAATCGCATATATATGTATACACATACATAATATGTACATGAATATCTATATCACCTCCAGATAAATTTCTAAGAAATCTATTGTTTACTGTAACGCCGGCGTGTCCGCTGTCGTAGAGGGATTAACTATCCATCTAAATGTTGAAAACCATTTCAAAAGCGTATACCTTATAACAAAAATCGTCTGCCAAAGAAAGTTAAAATTTGTTTTCAGAGATTAGTAACTTATATTACAGTGCTTTTATATCTTTAAGAACATAAATTACTATGATAAAGAACAAGACGAGATAAGCTGTGGAACGATCTCATTAATAGATGAAGAGATTCTTGCCGCAGAATATTAAAAACTATGGCTTATTAATGTTTCAAAAATACACTTAATTAAAAATTCTGTGTTTAATGAGGTTTTTAATATTATATTACTTTACTGCTTTGTGTTTATATAAGACTAGCGACTCACACTCGCTTCGCTCGGGTTGGTTCCTGGGTACGCTTTAACGGTTAGTATGGAATAGATAGACTATATAATAATATTTATATACTAATATATATATATACATAGGTATGATGAGTTGTTGTAGGTTGTATTATAACATGTTTTCCCGTAGGAATTAGATAATCACCCGCGGTAAAAAGTCGCCTATGTCACTCTCTAGCCCTCCAACTATCTCCGCGCCAAAAAATCAGGCCAATTCGTTACTTGATTTGACTTAAAAGAACGACAAACAAACAAACATACTTACTTTCACATTTGTAATATTAAAATTTATTTCTATTTGGAATAATGATCAACATAATTTTTCCAACATTAAATAAATATTTATAGCTTCATTTATTAAAAAGTTAAAAAGGCAAAGCTATTTTTTTGCGCTACGAAGCTTCTTAACCGACTTCAACAGAGGAGGTATTTAATGAGAGTATGTTTTTTTGTCTGTATATTATACAATAATCGGTATCGTTAATAGAATTCCCCAAATGCGGTGTACCTTCTTAGTTTAAAAAAATAATAATATTCGATGTTAAGGTATCGTATCGGCACCTCACTTAAAAAAAACATCGATAGAGAATGAAGTGATAAATAGAGGGTAGAATAATATGTTGTAACCTCAAAAGATGAGAAAACTAGACTAAAGCTAAAATTTAAATATAAAAATTTATTCCCATATCTTACCACATTACTATTCCAACCTAAATGTTTGATATTGAATCATAAATTCAATGAATCGCGTTTCATAGGGTAAAATTTATTTGGTAATGTGCAAGTGCATTTCAGGAAAATCGAAAATTTTCACAGTTGGCGTGTATAAAGCTTGATATAACTATAAAATATTATTAACCTTTTATGAGGAAATAGCTCGCTGAGTGCCACTCAAATCTGAGTCACATTTGAAGCCATAAAGTACCCGATGTAAATGGCTAAAGGCTATTGTAGGCACAATAAACTTCATTCGACTGTAAAGCCGCCATCTACGTGTTTTACGCGTGTAATTTTAAGCCGAAGTATAGCAAATATTAATAAACAGCAAGTATTATTGCAAAAAATCTTTATTACATGTAATATTGTAATGTGACTGAACAGTTTATTTCTTGTGCTTTTGATTGCTCACAAAACTATTTCACGCGAGAATCGAACCTGCAATCTTACTACTTACTACTATTTAGGTATTCAAATTTAATATTTTGACAGCGTTTTCAGAAATTAACCTGACAAAAAGGCTTAATAATTATCTTAATCATACTCAGCAAGACAACAGATGCAATTTACAATGGTGGCACTCTGTTATATTAACACTTCTAAGAATGTTATATTAAGTTACTTGAGGTGATGACATAATTTTTATTTTTATGACATTTTAATGAAACTTTGTATACATTATTATTTTATATAATGTATATTTACTAAAAGTTATATGTTCTATACCCACGTAAAAGCGATGGCTTAAATTACATCACAACTAGCGACCAGATGTATTAATGCAGATATACATACACACACACACACACACATATATATATATATATATATATATATATATATATGAACATTTATACATTTAAAAAATTAAATGTATGTAAATTATAGCAAAATACAATTTACGGTAAGACGTCTTGTATGTACCCTTCGTCACTGCTATTCCGTTTAATACATTTGTATAAAACATACCAAATAACTAATAATAATACCTCCGATAAAATTCATCAAACAATGAAACAAAAGTGTGTTATGTGATTACAGAAAACCTGTTTACAACAATCAATTTTCTTGTCTATTAGTGAAAATCGAACAAAAATCTGTTCGGTAGTTTTTGAGTTCATCACGTTCAGACAGACAGACATGTATAGATGGACAGATGTGGTGGGGGACTTTGTTTTATAATATGTATGATGCGGCTGGACAAATTTCGATAAAACTTTATACATAGAAAAACTATGTCCAGGACTAACACAAAAGCTACTATTAGTAAATATATTAGCCAAAATAACAAAAGGCAACCAGGGACGTACCCGAGCAAAGAGAGATACCAGAATAAATATAAAATACTGTGCAAAAAAGGTGTTACAAGAACTCATCTGTCAAATTAATAATTTAATTAATTACATAATCACCCAACTGGTTTTATACTAAACGCGAGTGAATTCATTGTTTCAGTGTGGATTAAGAGTTTTTCAAATTAATTTATTTATTCTTGTATGTTTATTAAATAATTATAACAGAGTTGACAGCGGATGTAAATTAAATATTACTTTATAATTTAATAAGGAATGTTTACCAGTAAATAGAAACGTTAAAAAATCTATAGAATTTTTTATTCTTCTTGTGCTATGTGCACGTCACTCGAGAATGTCAATAGGTTATTTTTTGGTGCAGCTAATAGAAAGATAGGTCTGATTTAAGATGATGGCAAAGTTCTAAGTTGTTTTATTTCAATCGAAGTAGACTCTATTCAGCCCCTTTTTAACATATCTACTTCTGCTGGACACGAGCCTACATAGTTCACCACGCTTTCGATTTCCCATATCTTTCGAAAACTGTTAGGGTCTCTCACACATGCAAGTTTTCTCACGATGTTTTCCTTCGCCGTAAGACAAGTGACAATCATATTGAAAATGATTTGCATATGAAAATATCAGCGTTACGAGACCCAGGATTTAAATCGGCTTCATTCGGTGTCTCAAGCGAGCACGCTACCACTGGGCTACCACTGCCTTAGACTCTATAATAACTCTATATATGAATTAATATAAGGTACCTTGTACCTAATAACCCTTTACTATACAAGGGTGAATTATTTGATAGCTACCCGTACACGATTCTATTGTTCTATTAATACAGTTTCAGAAATCAAACTCGCAAATGGGATAATACAACAGAACTTTATCTGAGCTCCCTCTGTTTCTCAATTGTTAAGTCTGTCAATAAACGCGCGGTTACTTTAGGGGACCAGTTAAAACTACTACGGGGTTGAATTCGTTAAGCGAAATTTGTGTAGGTCTTCCTTTGTTATTTTTGTATTATAAAATGTACATGTAATATATAATTGTACTTATTATAAAAATTATTTCTGCGTATAGTGTATAGCCACTGGGCTACCGCCCGTTACGACTGGATAAGTGTAGCGGGTTCAAATCCCGGTTTTCGCATCTCTGATATTTTCATGTGTCACTCGTCTTCAACATAATTACCACTAAAGTAAAGTAAAGGAATATTGGGAGGAATCCTGCATGTCTGAGAGAACCTATCTACTAACTAAATTTCTTTTGTTGTTTCTCCTGTTAATTTACTAAACATTTGTATTAATTTTTTGTTTAGTTTTCACGAGAGTTTATACATAAGGTAAAAGAGTAAATCTTTAAAATCTTAAAATCATAATTTTTTTGACGACACGTTTAACTCGGTTTATAATGATCCTACTTGCTGTGCCAGCGGTCGCTGGTTTGAGTTCCGCTGGTAGCATTCATTTGTGTGATGATCACGAATGTTTGTACTCATGGATGTTTATATTTATAATATGTATGTCTATAAAGTTATATATGTGTAGTGTATCAACTATCTGGTATCTATAACACAAGCCTCGTAGCTTACAATGGTACTAGATGATGCTATGTGTTAATGTCATTTTCGTCAAACTTATAAGACCCCGTCGTTTTTGCATCGGAGGTTAAAAAGGAAGCAAATGTATATTAAATACTTTTAAAATGAAGATTAATTTTTGTCTTAACTATCTACCATCGTCTTAATAGAAATGGTTAACGATAAAATAACACCAATCTGTCCTATTCGCACTCAATCACTTATCAAGCGATTGACAGTGACAAATCGCTTAATTTGTTGAGTTTGAAGTTTTCCTCAAAGGATATCTGTAACTAGTATTTTATCTTGGTGTATATGTGTCTCTCCCGTGACCATGATTGCTGTAAAGCATTCGAAACGTCGGGAACCAAAAATCAAATTCAAATTCCCGAAAAAATCCGAAAAGATAGTTTTATTTAAAGCTTGTCACAATAAAAAATAGCCTTTTGTACTCGGCGATAATGTAAGCACGTTAATTATTAGTAGAAGAATTTTTAGGCTAATTTAACTCTTTATATTATTAGTATAGATAAACTAAAAATAACATATAGCAGATAAGACTACAAAATTGAGTATACACCGAATAGAATGTAACGTAATCAGAAGGAGGGGGGATTGAGTCTGCGTTTGTTACTTCATTTTGTATTTGGATCTATGTAAGTTAAGTAAAATTCAGAATGACTAACTCAAATCTTGAATTAACTTGTAGGCTTTTTTATCGATCAAGATGTCTTGTAAGAATTATTATAACCTATAAATTCTATTTATTATTTTTGCATATAAGAAATTCATGTTCTATCGAGCTATTTTCCGGCGCAGACCAGCTATACAGTATTGCATAATTTTGCATATATTTATTCTTATTTTTCATATTATGAATAAAACGATAAATTTTCATAATCATATTGACCTCGAATTCGCCTCATTAAAATATTGTTTAAGATGATGATATCTTACTGAATCTGAAAGGTAACAGGAAGATAAGCTTTACGGGACAAATCAATTTTTTCTTAAATTATAATTCACTATAATTGGCAAATTGATTCTTTTTCAATATAATTAAGTTCGTTTAGTATTACTATAACTATACTTAAGCTATCTTTTAATTCCGGATTTTAATATCTATTGTACCCATTTTTTACCCAATCTTAATTTAAAAATCTACATTAATTATCTTAATATAATATAATTCTTCTGTACGTGTGTTTGTTAACCTACTCCTCCTACAGGACTGAAAATACAAATAGACCCGGTAGGTGGCGCTGCAATCGGTGTGCCACTGATCATCTCCTAAACGGCAGGGACAATTTTAATGATATTTTTTGTGTATGTTCGAGTGAGTCTCTGCAAGATTTGAAAATACAAATGGACCCGGTATCAGCTCTTATCCAAAATGATGAAAGGCATTTTGGCGTATGATTACTCGATTAAGTGCTTCACGCGTGCCAGTGTAATCGTTAAATGATAATTAATTTCCGTAGGGTTTTTTTAAACTTTAAATTTATAATGTAATTTTTATTTTGGTTAAGTTTAGATACATATATATTTTTATACGATCATCCTTTTTCAACCGACTTCCTCAAAAACGAGGAGGTTCTCAATTCGACTGTATGTTTTTTTTATGTTTGTTACCTCAGAACTCCGTCATTTATTAACCGATTTGGACAATTTTTGTTTTGATTGAAAGTGTATACTTGCAGATTGGTCCCATTTAAATTTCAAAAAAAAATACCACCCCTAAAGGTGGAAAAATAGCTAATGATGAACTTAACCTACTTTTAATTGTCATTTTGACTTGAAACTTTAAGAGTGTTTCTATTTCCGTTGATAGTGGAGTGGTTCGGTATCGTTGACCTGATCTGACGGTAAGGCCAGAAGGTGGATAGGTGGAACTATTCAACGCCTAATAGCAGATACTTTGAGTTTGGGCTTATTTTGTTTGATTTGACAAGCCTTAAGAATCGGATTTTAGAGCCAGAATTTTTAGTGTTACTAATAAAAGCGAATTTTAGTTTGTAAGTCTTCGTGTAAAAATTGGCATCTAAGTAACTTCAACGGTTTAGGCGAATATTTTATTAAAATACTTTCTTCTTACTTTGCTACTACTATGTCTACACTAAAAAGGGTAAAATAAAAACTTTTTAACAAAAAAATAAAAACCGACTTCAAAAAAAGCACTAAAAAGTAAAAAATAAGTGATTGGTAGTTTTCATTTACTATACATACCTAATCAAATATTTTCGAAGTCGGTGTGGATTGCTTTGTATCGACTGGCACCGACTTCGAAAAAATTTGATTAGGTATGTATAGTAAATGAAAACTACCAATCAGTTATTTTTTACTTTTTAGTGCTTTTTTTGAAGTCGATTTTTATTTTTTTGTTAAAATATTTTTATTTATGATAAATAATATGTTTTAAAGTGTCATATCAACAATTCCTCCAATTCTCTCCATTTATCTCTTTCTTGCACTGATCTCCTCCAATTTTTAGGTAAGTCATCTTCCCATCTTTTGATCTGAAGTAAAAATAATATAAACCAGAAGATCGCACTAAGTAAAACTATAAATTTTAATTTGGTTTCTACCTATATTCTTACTTTTCTTATTCGTATACCCTTCATAACTCAGCCACAATCCTCGCGGGATGCTGCGAACAGATTCCTTATGAATATCATAACAGATATGTAATATTTAAACATAGCTGAAGCCTCTCACATGCTATGGTGAAATTCCTTTATAAGTGCCCACAGGGATATGCAAAGTGTGGATAACATAATTCGAGCTCAAATTAATCTTAGAATTCCCACTGTACATTGTATAAAACGTTATAAAAAAGAGTTATAATTAGGTACATTTTTTTAGGTATAGAAATAACAGAAGGTTCGCTTGTACTCTTTTTTAATAGCGTGTTGTATTATAAAATAATATATGTCTATATACCACACTTTCTCTTTTAATGTTGAAATAACATCCATATTAATATTATAAACGTGAAAGTGTGTTTTTTTGTTTGTTTGTTTGTTTGTCCTTCTTTCACGTCGAAACGGAGAGGCTGATTGACGTGATTTTTTGTGTGGAGATAGTTGGAGGGCTGGAGAGTAACATAAGCTACTTTTTACCGCGGGAAATTGTCTAATTACCACGGTAAAACACGTTATATTACAATCCCCAAAAAAAATTCGATCAGAATTACTTGAAACTTGGTATAAATGCTCTTCAATAAACTTAAATAAATACTTATCTTAGCATTTTTCGAAATTCATCCTATAAGGACGTAAAATAGGGGATGAAAGTTTGTACGAAACTACCTTTTTAGAAATTTTTTAGTAGTTTTAGCGCGAGTGAAGCCGTGGATTCTGCTAGTTATTTATATATAATGCTCTATCAATGAAATAATTCGTTAGTGAGCATTGCTTAAAGTCAAACTTTGCATTTGGGCCACGACAAAAGTATCCATTAATACTTAACTTAATATTTATTTTATAAGACGGGACAAAATAATGTATTTGCAACACGACGCCATTTTTAACGTTGGGAAATGAATTTAGCATGAGACCTGCATACCTACAGTTGGTTATGTGGAGATTCATCGGCTACAAAAGCCAATACCCACTGAAAACCAACGAAACTTTTCCCAAACTAATGGAATACTGCAGAATCACTTTCAATATCACGCTTTTAGTTTTTTTTTTAGCAACAAATATGGTCTACTCCTGGATTGCTTGATGCTACTGACAGTTGAATTTAGCTGTTTTAGTTAGGGCTCTATATATATTTAAAATATAAAACAGAACGACACGTGTGGCTCAGTTTGTAGTAACCCTACTTGCTGTGCCAGCGGTCGCGGGTTCGAGTCCCGCTGGAGGCATTCATTTGTATGATGAGTACGATGTTTGTACTCCAATCATGGGTGTTTATATTTATAATATGTACGTATTTAAAGTTATATATGTGTAGTGTATCAACTATCTGGTATCCATAACACAGGTCTCGGAGCTTATCATGGAACGACGTGTCTAAATGTCCCAACATAAAAAAAGAACACTGATAAGTATTATTAGGTTATATAGTGTCCATAATGGAGTTTTATTCATCACGACAGAATTAGATCAAAGAAAAAAACATTAGTTTGATAGTAGTTACATTTTTGATAGTATAAAACCGTACAAATTTAAAAAAAACGACGATCTTACAATACAATTAACGAAAACAAAAATAAAAACCGTAAATTTTTAAGCTACTCGTTGTTGTCTTATTACGTAAAAAAAATTTCAGTTATTTTTTGTTTTTTTTCCTTCGTAGAAATATACATAATCACCAAACTTGTGACAATAGACTAAAGTACACATTAAAACTGGCCAAGAGTTAGTAAGATTCGCAATTTTAGTATTTAAGTATTAAGACTTCTTTATCATTATTTTCTCTTCGATTTTGATATTTATACATAGTTTCATTCTTCGTCTCAAAATAAAATTAGCTTTCTTTTATATTTATTGAAAAACCTTACTTTATAATATTGTTATATGTAATATTTATTAAATACTACCAAGTTACCCTCGCTTCGCTCGGGTGCGTTCCTGGATAAGCGGATTTTGTTCACAATTACATAGGTTTTAATTTTTTTGCGGAATCCTAATGCTTTTTCTAAAATTTATTTTAAGTCTGAAAAATCTGTCAGTGAAAATTCCGTCAAAATCGGTCCAGCCGTTTCGCAGATTCGCCGGAACAAACAGACAGACAGATAAAATTTTTAAAAATTGTTTAATTTTTTATATGTAAGTTCCGTATATACTTCTTATGCATTTATTAAAAAGCATTACAAACAGTTTATTTGTATAGATTGAATTATATCTACTAAAAAAGGTTATTGTTTATTACATTTCTTTACCACACACTCATATATCACTGCGTATTGCGGTGACATCGCGAAACTAATCGAGTGGAACTAACAAACGATAGAATACACAAAGGTGTGCCTTTTTATTTGGTGTAGAATATATTGCAGTGTACAATATTTCAACAAAGCTTTTACTATTGAAAAACTTTATTAAATACATTTTTTGTTCTAATTCGGAATGAATAACGAAACTTTTAGAAGCTCTAGAGTAGTTTATGTTAAAATGGGACATTTAACGGATATTAAGGCTTTATCCGGTGACGTTAATAACAGTTAGGTACTAATGTAGCGTGTAAAGCTTTACTCACGTACACGTACTTCGCGCGGTCTCGTCTTACAAAACTTCATCAAAACTAAATATAATAATAAAAATATATGTAAATAGGTATTCTTTGTTTTTATTTGTGTGTTTTTACCTTACAATGAACTCTAAAGAGTTTAAAAAATATAATAAAATGACAGTATTATAGATATGTTATTCATTTATCTGAACAAAGATCAAAACATTCACGGAGATTCTATTAGAAGATTTGCTTTCGTTTATTCACAGTCCCTTTATCTGAAGCCGCTTAAGCTGTGCATATGCAAAGGTCACATAATGTCCTATACATTTTCATCTACTTTTTCCCGTGAATCCGTTTATGTGGTAAGTTCATTAACAAAATAAGTCAATATATAAATCCAAGATAGAAGTTATCATTATTTCGATTATAACTCAAATCTTTTGTCTTACCCTCGCGTCGCTTGGGTTCGCCTCTAGGAAACAAAAACAAACCTATCCCACGGGAACTGTGCATTTTTACGGGATAAAAAGTAGCCTATGTGTTATTCCAGACTATAAACTATTTCTGTGTCAAATTTCATCCAGATTCAAGTAATTATCATCATAAATATTTTTTTGGATTATATTATAACGTGTTTTCCCGTGGAAATTAGATAACATCCCGCGTTAAAAAGTTGCCTGTCACTCTCCAGCCTTCCAACTATCTCCATACAAAAAATCACGCCAATCCGTCACTCCGTTTTGACGTGAAATTCAATATATACATTATACACTTAATTCGCTACTCACTCCTATTATAAATACAAAAGTTTATATGTGTATGGGTATGTATGCATGTTTTTAATTTTTTGTAGCTGAAGCGGCTGGAGAGATTTGGATAAAACTGAATATAAAAACTGTCATGATTTTTGGAGTATCGTTTAAATCTTATAGTAATTCAATATTTAAAACCAATTTGCATATATTTTTAATCTATCTATATGTAAAAATGTGTGGCAACTTTAAAACAACATAAAATAAAACATTCTCGACAGTTTAAGTCCACTAACGCCATCGTAAATTCGCTCTCAGTAAAATACAGGAGATAGTTTGTCCAAAAAACCAACTACATTGTTATACAATTTTTGACCAGTTAGAATTAAAAGGTCTAAAAAGACTTATATTTTTAATTTCTATTCTTGTATGAAGAATTTGAAAAGTAGGCAAAATTTAAAATAATACGTATTTTTTAATTGATTGGATATTTAACACTTTCTATTAAGAATTAGACAAGGAAAGCACAATGGCTATTGACTTCTTCGAATGGTTAGATTTTTCTTTTATTTTTAAATGAACAGTTTTTATAAAATACTAGCATTGCCCGCGGCTCCGTCCGCGTTCCGATGACCAAAAACCAAATTCTTAGGTTTTACATATTAGAATACTCTTACATTGCAGTTTTTTTATTTTTCTCAGTAATGTGATATTTTCCCGCGGTAAAAAGTATTCTACATGTTGACCCGGATGACCAGCTATCACCAAACCAAATTTCATCAAAATCCCCCAGTGGTTTTTCTGTGATGCGGTAACAGACAGACAAAAATTCTTAAAACTATAGATACGGCCTCTGTATCGAAAATAATGTTTATTTCAATAAGATTTTTCAAAAAAATATTTAATGTACAGATTCAGCTTAGTTACAATTTTATTTTACGTATAGATTACTTACTTACAAAATATTTAAGCTATAGACAATTCATCGGATACTCATACGGTGTTTTGCAATACAAAACAGCTCAATGATATGACCAATGTAAATATTAACAGGCGTAAAGCGGGAGTTTAAAAGTATTGATCGCGTATTGGTTTCCGTATGATACTGAATAAATAAAATATGGGAGAGATGAAAATGATATATTACTGATCCAAAATGTGTTGAGGTTTAAAGGTTTGTAATTCAATTATTGTTTTTGAAATTCAAATTTTGTTGGATTAAGGTTTTATTTATATTAATATTAGCACCTGGGCGACCGAGCTTCACATAGCGTTTTTCGGAAAAGATATAAAATTGCGTTATTTCACAAAATACACAATATTAAGATGAATTAAAAAAGCAAAACCTTATCTTAATACAAAATTTGATCCATATCGTTAGAGCCGTTTCTGAGATACACGAAATAAATTTATACGACAAGAATTGCTCATTTAATATTATAAGATATAATGCGGTTTCGGATTACTATTATAGAATCGAATTTTAAATTATGTTTATTGCTCTTTCACGCTGAAATAGCTGTACAGATTTTGATGAAGTTAAATACTCAGATAGACTATGACCTAAAGTAGCACAGCTATTAGGCAACTAGGGACGCACTTAACTTACAGTTTACTGAAGTCACTAGTATAATACCTCGTTTAACGTGTCTTTTCCATTATTATTTTTATTTATGACTACCACAAAAAGAGCGTAGGTTATAAGAGTAGATAGATTTGATTAAGAAGGAATGCTACAAATATATTCTTTTAATTCGCACGGTGGTTCTTTAGAAATATACATAATTTTCCTATGACAAACAACCATCGAAAATAATTTTCCACGTCCTATTGAAAGTATTGAAGCATCGCAAATATTTTAGTGCAATTGTTTTTTTTAGTCTTATTGCAAAATGAAAGAGAACCATAAATTCTAGTCGTGACAGAAATAGATGACAGCGTAATTACACGACCCACCAGGCATTCTAATTGAAACCAAAACCCAGTGGATGTCGCGGTGGATATTTTTGCTGACTACGTTTTTACTTAATTACATTTTCATGTAAATGTTGGTACTTTAGTCATTGCATATATTTGTTTTAAGCCATTTAACTTAGGTACAATGCTTTATAAAGCTTATATATAAGAGCTTTTTTCGATAGTATTTAATATGTAATTTAAAAACAGTATATACAATATTTACATTTAAAAAAAATAAGTTTTCAAAGCGTTCTTCAGAAATATACATTTTTAAAAACTATTTACTTTCTCATACCAAGTTAAAATTTACATAGTACTAATGACCAAATGATGAATGTTCTCCGTCAGTTCTTTCGGAAATACTTGTTTATTCAACATTTTAAAGTCTGATTTCAAATGACAGGTTTGTCAACACTTTGATTAAACCATACAAATGTATCTAATCAAACACTGCTAGTGAATACATATTGCAATCAAAAATTCAGCTTTTATAAAAACTTTTAGAGACCGACCATTTTTTCCTTTATGGAGTACGCAGAGCTTAAAATTGGTAGAAGTTTCAAACCCACCGCTCCAACAATATTTGATTTGAAAAGTCAACGCTAAACCGCTCTATCTGTAGAATAATGTAATAAATGATTTAAAAAATAACGAAGCTCTTTCAAAATAGAAATAGAGGAAAATAAGTATTATAAAATATTTTCTTGCCCTTAAACTTCGATTCAACAATAAAATAGTATATTAGTCTATAATGCAAATCTATAACGACTCATGTGCATTTTTTTATGTATGAATAAGTCAAAATTACGATAAGATATTATTTACTTTACATTACATCAATTTTTATGTTGATGTATGGTGATAATAGATGCACTACAAAAGTATTATATGTATTATAACTAACGGCTCACCCTTGCTCCGCTCGGGTCCGTCCCTAGGTACGTATTAACGGTTAGTATAGAATTCTCAGAGATGAGATATTTTCCCGCATGAAAAAGTATCCTATATATTGACCCAGATAACCAGTTATCATTATACCAAATTTAATCAAAATCTGTCCAATGGTTTTCTTATATGGGTTGAGACAGACAGACAGACAAAAAAATTAAAAACTATAGATTTGGCCTCTGTTTCAATAATAATGACTACTTCTAAAGATTTTCCAAAAAATATTTAATGTACAGATTCGACCCACTTAGAATTTTATTATATGTATAGATTAAACTATAGCGTGTACATTTTTTTTGTTTGTGTGTCGGTCCATTAAATTAGTTAATTTGGGCATCACTTGAAAACGCTTGGTCCTTTGTTGTAAAAAAAATATTATAATGTAGTAGTTAAATTGAACAACATAGCCCAGCATTTTTCATCATCATCATGATCACGCATAACTTTCATCTCAACTGATGGAGTATTATACCCAAATATACAGCGTCAGATTCCCAAGCCACGCGGGATATAAAGCATATTAGATTATTTGGGGGTAAACAGAAATGAGCACGTAGTCGGTGGCGTTACAGTTAATAAAATAGAAACTTGTTTATTAATATATTAAAAATAGGACATTTACAGTTATTTAAGGTATTTATAATAAAAAGCTACTTATACCGAATTAAAAAAAAATGTATATCAAAAATTTTTTTTACTTGTACAGTTGGATTTTTATTCATGAAATGTATGAAAAATACATGAATCAGTTTAGAATTGACAAAAATTTCATAACAAAGATACACAAGAATAGAATACTCTTTTTTTGAAGTCAGTCCGAAAGTAAACAATAAATTATAATATACATATATTCGAATAATTGTTTTTTCATCAATACGAAAGTTCTGATGAAAATAAAACTCTATTTAATTTGACAACGTTTCATGCTCAATGAATGACAATTTTATTTTATATGCAAATTATTTCATTTATATATCGTAACAAGGCCAAGATAAGGCAAAAGTTTTTATTTTTTGCTGTATTTCGCTTTGTGAAAACACTGGCCGTTGTCGAGATAGTGAAGACTTTCCAACTCTCCTTCATCTTCACGAAGCTTAGATATTCATTTTCATGGTTGACTACGTATTTTATCTTCAAAAGTTTCATACTAGCTTTTTTATAACTTTTTCTAGATACCGGTATACATAATACGTATCGTTTTCGATACGTTATTCCCAACAAAAGTCTTAGTGGTATTTCAAACGGGAATATACATATTTCAGTAGTTTCTTTGGCTTCTGTTCTAATATATTTTTTCTTTTCTTTTTACTATTGATGAAATAGTTCTATTATTATATTTTTTACATATTCTTTATATTATGTTATTATATGCTACGTACACTTTATCACATTCATTAAAATTTGTATGTACATTTTTATGTTTGTTTCTCCTTCACGTTGAATTGGCAGGATGAATTAAGATATAATTTAGTACACAAATAGACTTATGACCTGCAGTAACGTATATGCTACTGAGAAGTACCTTGCGACGCACTGAGCGAAGTGAGTTTAAGTCACAAGTGTTTCTGTGTGTGGCTTTGTGATAAAAACATAGTTTGCATCTTGCGAACAAAAAATATTATATGGCCTTAAAATCCACTGCGACCTTTAAGCAGGGATTCTTTAAGCAACAACCAAGTATTTAATTAATACTTACATATAAAATTATACAGCAGTTAATTTTATTTTGATTACCATAGTAATATGTACATATATACAATATACTGTTTTAATTTCTCTTTAATGACTTTATGTTATTGAAGGAAGGAATTTTAGACCACACATAATATACTATTATATCAATATTATTTTACATAATTGGGTTGTAAATACAGTTGTACGTACGGAACATCTTGTGGTGTAAGCGAAACTTTATGGACCACAGATCACAGAAATAACCATTGCCAAGTTTTGGTTTACCCCTACACATTTAGATCAAGATAATAATTATGTATGATGTATGTCAAACAGCGGCTTTCGTCATTCAATTTTCTTATCATAACTAATCTTCAAAATGGTAAACAAAAACAAATATATCCTACGGGAATTGTACATCTTACCGGGATAAAATTTAGCCTATGTGCTATTCCGGACTATAATGTACCTCTGTGCCAAACATCCAGATCCATTCAGCCGTTCTGGTGTGATTGAGTAACAAACATCCAAACATCTATCTAAACTTTTATATTTATAATATTAGTAAGATTTCAAGTCTGCCCCACAATGGGCTATATATAATAATTTGATAATATAAAAAGTAAATGATACATATCTCCTCTACTTAATATTTTACCAAAATACAATGCCTAATGCCTAAATCTAGAATAAGTATTCCGAATGTCGCAGCGCGCTCGTTCAAGCAAATTATAGTCGGATGAGAGAACTCGAGCGCTTTGTCGAGGTTCCACTGCTTTTATTGCTTACCGCGATATCTGTGTACCGAATTGTTTCAAAAAATGTTCACTGTTTCGAGGTAATTTAAAACCTGCAAGAATACAATATGGCTATGGCTTAAATTCATCTTATACATATAGTGTGTTTTAAATCGATTGTAATAGATATTCTAGAGATAGGAGAAATTAATACTTAAAAGCATATAGCAATATGTATAATTAATAAAATAACGTAAAAAACATAGTAAAAATCAATTTGCTTATTTTATTCAGCCCTTTATAACCTCCCACTGCTGGGCACGGGCCTACCTTCAATAGGAGGTGGGGTGAGGTCATAGTCCACCACGCTGGCCACGTGCGGCTTGGCGGATTTCACATGCATTTCGAAAACTTTCTAGGTTCTCTCAGACATGCAGGATTCCTTACGATATTTTTGTACACCGTAAGACAAGTAGTGCCAATATTGGAAATGATTCGCACATCAAAATATCAGAGGTGTGAGAGCCGAGATTTGAACTCGTTTCACTGGGTTTCCCAAAAGAACGCTTTACTACTGGGCTACCACTGCCATGGAAAAAAATTACTTATTATCTATTATGGAGATTATTTATGAAGGTACAAGTTTTGTGATATTTTTGTAATTCTGAAAGAAATAAACTTATTTCGCCTAAAATTAGGATTTTCATAAAAAATAACCCCTTAATTTTTTTCCCCTTTGTTTTGCTATAAAAACCTTTATTCACATAAAAGATATTTATACAGTGACGTGAATTTTTATAGAGCTATTAAAACATTAGTTTTGCAATACATTAACTTCATTTATAACAAACCATTTGGTCAGCGCACGAATTTGAAAAAATGAATTTTATCAGTAACTTCATTTACAAAAAGAGTAATTTCATACTAAAATTATTTTGTATCAGCGAAAATATTCTCCAAACTCAAGTGCCCATGATGTACTAAACATGGTGATCAGTTGAGCGGTGTAAAAGTTGATAGGCAGCAGCACCATCTGGTGGTAAGTTAGAGTAAAATGGATAGCATAAAAGTACGTCTTCATATAAAACACTTTTTTATGACGTTTTTTTCATTCTTCAGATATAACTAGCCAGGTAATTCTTTTATCCAACGAGGCATATTTTAGAGTATCAATTTATTTCCAGATTAATAAAAATAAAAAAGAATTTTAGGGTAGTCGTACCCGCCATATTTATGTCTACCTGCGTAATGCGCTTTGTTCATGTCTCATTCTTTTTTCTCGCGAGGCAGCGTTCGCACGCGCTCAAGTATTAACAGTAACATCTCAAATGTTTGATAGATTTTATCAACGACGTGTAGAGGAACGTGACAGCTTTGCGAGGTCTGTCTTTTTTCAACCGACTTCAAAAAGAAGGAGGTTCTCAATTCGACTGTATTTTTTTTTTATGTTTGTTACCTCAGAACTTCGTCATTTATTAACCGATTTTGACAATTTTTGTTTTGTTTGAAAGTGTATACTTCCAGATTGGTCCCATTTAAATTTCAATAAAAAATACCACTCCTAAGGGTGGAAAAATGGCTACTGATGAATTTAACCTACTTCTAATTGTCATATTGACTTGAAACTTTGCAAGTGTTTCCATTTCCGTTGATAGTACAGTGGTTCGGTATTGTTGACCTGATTTGATGGTAAGGCCAGAAGGTGGATAGGTGGAACTCTTCAACGGCTAATAGAAGATACTTTGAGTTTGGGCTTATTTTGTTTGATTTGACAAGCCTAACACGTTAGAATTCTTACTTTGCTACTACTGTCTACACTAAAAAGGGAAAAATAAAAACTTTTTAACAAAAAAATAAAAACCGACTTCAAACAAAAGCACTAAAAAGTAAAAAATAACTGATTGGTAGTTTTCATTTACTATACATACGTAATCAAATATTTTCGAAGTCGGTGTGCTTTGCTTTGTATGGGCTGGCACCGATTTCGAAAATAGTGGATTAGGTATGTATTTAATAGGTAGGCTTTAATTACTTGTCCAAAGCACACCGACTTCGAAAATATTTGATTAGGTATGTATAGTAAATGAAAACTACCAATCAGTTATTTTTTACTTTTTAGTGCTTTTGTTTGAAGTCCGTTTTTATTTTTTTGTTAAAAAGTTTTTATTCTTAGACTTATTTCATGTACGATATTCATTATAATCACTTGAATAAAACACTTCTAATTTAATTATAAGTTTCATTTTTATAATAGCAAAACCTATTAGTATTATCTATAAACAGGTACCTGGTTAATTATATCTGAAGAATGAAAAAAACGTCATATAATAAACGATCAAACGAACTTAACAAGTGAAGTTAGATCATTATTATATTAGTTTTCTCATTTGAAGATAACTTCCTTCCTTTCTGGCTTAGCTTATAATATGTTAATTTATAACCTTAAAATTTTTTGAAAAAGAGAAGTGACTCACTCAAAGTCAACAAATATGGTAATTTTTCGCGCTGCAAAGGTTTAACGTAAATAACTGAAATTGGTAAAGGTTTAAGAATAACAATCCTAGTTACCGCTTTTACCCCTCACTTACTTTACATTTGGCTTAGGCCCTTGTATAGTAAAAATTACCTTCGTAATTGAAGAGATTTTAAAGTGTAATGTATAATAATAATAATAATAATGTTCTCCTGACCGATTTCGGCAACGGCACCAAATAAGATCACTTAGCCATCTGTGCATAAGATACTATAGTGCACAAGTGTGTGCACAAACACA
Source organism: Brenthis daphne (assembly GCA_947093115.1). NCBI lineage: Eukaryota > Metazoa > Arthropoda > Insecta > Lepidoptera > Nymphalidae > Brenthis > Brenthis daphne. Next base: position 26,221,152 of record OX352475.1, read on the forward strand.
AGTGCACCCTCAATTATTACTTATAATCCGGTGGGACGACACTGCACACGACCGGTGACACATCAGGCGCAGGACCAACGGCTTTATGTTTTCTCCGAGACATGGGGTTGTAAATACAGTCAACTTTCTCTCCGGACTGTTATTCAGAATTTATTGACAGAAATCTATACTAATAAATAGAGAGCCGATTTTTTCGTTCGGTTATACTGCGATAACTACTGAACCGATCGAAATAATACTCATACCATAAGATGCAGCGTGTTTCGGAGAAGGTTTTAGTATATGATGTGTTGGTGATTAATGTACTATGCGGGTCAACTGCCTCAGTGGTGTAGTGGCTAGCATGTACGGCTGCACATCCGGAGGTCTTGGGTTCGAGTCCCGGGTCGGGCCAAGTTTAGTTATTGAGTCTTTTTGTATAGTAAGTCTCAGTAACAGCCCGGAGTTGGGAAGTTGGCGGTGTTTCACCCCCGTGCCTCGGAGAGCACGTAAAGCCGTCGGTCCTGCGCCTTAACTCTCACCGGTTGTGTCGAGTGGTCGTCCCACCGGTGTATGAGAGTGATAGGAATAGAGAGTGCACTTGTGTCTGCGCGTACACTTGTGCACTATAATATCTCCTGCGCAGTTGGCTAATCTCAATGAGATTGGCCGCCGTAGCCAGAATCGGCTAGGAGAACGTCATCATCATCATGCGGGCGAAGCCGCAGGAAAACGCTAGTACTCAATAATTAAGCTTGGCCCGACATGCTGGCAATAATCCTATAATCTACTCGTAGATATAAATCCTAGACTAATTGGCAACTTTTTACTGAGGTAAATAACTCATGTGAAACCAAAAACTCGTTAGTGCATAAACCTTACACTAGGTACTTCTCTTGAACTAATATACAAGTCACTTGTTCCTTAATCTGGAATAGCTATTTAAAGTGTTGTACTGCGGTCGTTTCAACAAATTATAGAGGACTCGAGCTCTTTGTGGAAACTACTGTTTTTATTACTCAATGCTATCCGTATTTAGGACTCACGTTTTGTCGTAAGTTTAACGCTTATCTGCAGGTGTAATGATAAAATTAGTTACTCTGGATAATTGAATTAATGCTTTACCTACTTTATAATTGTATAATAATTAAAAAAATCAGACAAGTGCGAGTCTGTATGGCGTACTGATGGTTCCGTGCCACCAAATAGCTTCATTCGTTTAACTTATTCAATTTGTCGTCCGAAAAATTAGTTTTTATTTTATACTTTATCTAAAACATTCTATGAATACAAAGTATTTTGCGATCGCTGAACTGACGAAGCATGTAAATGAGTATCTCCCATATTATCTCAAAACCTGAATAATTTTCGTTGATAATATTTTGAAAGTAGAAATTTACTTACCTCAAATATTTCCGAAATTTTAATTGTTTTTTACACAACATTTATGAATTTAGAACAGTATAACTTATTAATTATTGGTTGTGACCTCATTTTTATCACTCATTTACTTCTATGATTTTTTTTCAACAAATTATTCGTAATTTGACTACAACATTGTAAAGAGGTTCACATGAGACCTACTGTCCAAATTTCAGTCTTACAAGTATAATAAAAATAGGTTTCGTCTAAAATGTGTGTCCTGTGACATGACAGACAAACGGATAGACGAACATAAAGCAATTTAAAGTGTTCCGTTTTAGCATTTTGGCTATGAAACTCTAAATACATGTAAATACAAGCTTATATTTGCTACCTAAGCAAATATATTTTAAAATATATTTTTTAAATAAAGCTAACGGATAAATCACTGTAAATCTTGAATAGCTCTTCTTACTGCCAGATAGATGGTCATTACAAGTTAGTCAGATGAGACAACTCGAGTACTTTGTCAAGGTTTGTTGTATTTATTGCTCACAACTGTGTCTGTATTTCGTTCATATCTAGTTAAAATGGTTTTGCAAGATACAAAATTATCTTAATTTAGTCATTTATTAAGTAAAGTTATCAAAAAGGAAAATAAAATATACGGAGGATTACTCCAGTGTCTTTCTATATAATTGTAATGAAGTAATTTAGTGGATTGGACAAATCTAACCGATAGAAATGTTGTAGTTTTTGGAACTTGTATAGTATTCGGTGGTCCATTGACGGACGTTCTATAGTGAAAATAGCGGATATAGAATTTTGTGGTCTAATTTTGTCAATAAGTTTGTGTCAAATATTTAGGTCAAATTATTTTGATTACTTATTAAAAATGTTTAAAATATATTATTACGCCTTTATAAAAAAATAATTAATTATCAAAATTTATTCATTTTTATTTGTTGTCTTTATCTGACGAATAATGCGGAACGGATTTTATTGAAACTTTTTTAATGTGCTCATTTATCTTTTATTTTAATTGTTATTTTTTTTTATTTTAAAATAAAGTGTATGCTTGAACTTTTAAAATCAAACTTTTAAACAAATCTTTAAGTCACATTTTAACCAATATATAAAAATATACAGAAACTGTATGTTCCAATCATACAGTATTTTATTATATCCAACCAGCGGCTCACCCTAGCTTCGCTCGGATTCGCGTCTAAAAAAACAAAAACAAATCTATCCCTCTGGGACCGTATATTTTTCTGAAATAAAAAGTAGCCTATGTGTTATTACAGACTATAATCTATTTCTGTGCCAAATTTCATCCAAATCCGATAAGCCGTTCTGTCGTGAAAAACTAACAAACATCCATACATACTCACAAACTATCACATTTATAATATTTATACAGACAGATTGTATTACTATTTTATTATACGTACAGATTTTCTGTTTTTCCAAATATGGAGTCTATAAAGTCAAGTATAATATGTGAATTTTGTATCATACTTAACTGATATAATCCCATCCTTTTATGAATCTTATGCCGCCAAAATCCTTGAAGTATAAAGTAAGGGGTCAAATGTGACGACGGTCGTAAAGCTCCTTGCCGTTTCAGACTTTCGGAGACTTATTTTTTATGGAGGTAACTTCTAAACATGTTTTATCCTTTATTATAAAAATTTGTTATCACTATTAAAAATATATTAATTAATCATTATTTTGCCTTTTAATTTACTTCATTAAATTATCTTGTTCTACCTATTTGGTTCTCGTGGTATTTTTGGTTTTTATTTACTAGGCAAAAATTGTATCAATAATTCGTATATATTGAAGTAACAGTAAAAATGTGTTATAACAGAGCAATATTACATATAATACTTTCTTATTATAGTTTTTAGTTAAAATATTAAGACGAAACGATTTTCGAAGACTACGTTTCAAATCCGTAGAAAATGAAATTTTAACTTAGCCTATGGTCTGTAAAAGTATCCAGATGTAACAGATAAACATACATGTTGCACAGTTATAAAAATTTGCACACCGAATTTTGGTCTGAAAGATACGCACGGAATATTATTTGCAGTGGGGCGACAATATATCACGACCATTAAGACATCAGACGCAAGACCACTTTACATGAGAATTCCTGACACGGGATTCGAGCCCAAGACCTCAGCATCTGCAACCGTGCATTCTAACCAATAAACCAAAACATAATATTAATATTAGTAAGAGCTTTAGAAAAATCATTAAAATAACGTGTAGAATTTTTTGGTAAATAATTAAAAGAGATTTTTTTTCAGCTGCACTCAAGGTGATTTCCTCAAAGTGTACTCTGAAGGTGGAATCCATGGACCGGGGCCTCCCGGCATCAACGAATATTCTGCCTGGTCTAGAATTCTATGTGGAAACAGAGCTGAGACGCCACCCGCGTTATATTCACATGGACCGCTAATGGTTTTGGAGTTTCAAAGTGGGCAGAAACCTTCAAACGCTTCAGGATTTATCGGAACATACAGGTTTATAGATAGACGTAAGTATGATTTGTATAAAATATACATTATATCTATAAATATAAAATAATTGTAATGGAACCTATTAACGAGTATATTAAATATTAGCGAGTAGCGACGCTCCCTCGCTTCACTCGGTTTCGTCCCTAGGTTGCTTCCCCATACAAACTTTAAGGGATGATTTCCGGGATAAAAAGTATCCTTTGTCTTTCCCAGGATCTCAAACTATCTTCTTACCAAATTTCATTTAAATCGGTTCAGTAGATTCAGAGATTGCTCCCTACAACGTCACAAACTCACAAACTTTACCTATTTATAATATTAGTATAGATAGATACAAAATACATCTAGGAACGCACCATAATGTGTTCTATCCTACTAAAATAACGATCCATATATTTTCTTTTGTTGAAGTTATCTTATTTAAATTACTGTGGGACTTTGGACTGTTGGATTCTAAAGTTGACTTTTGGTGCGTCAAAACGCTAATAGAAAATATACCTAGAACATTCATTAGATGTATAAATTTAAAATAAATTTATTTTTATTACTTCACATAATACTTTGGTTGGGTTATACATAGAAAAATTATTAATATATTCTTCTCTTTAGTCGATAACTACACTACGTATATATTTAAAGCACGACACAATTTTATTTATTCAACAGCATAAACTTCCATACAAATACCTTTAATATTTAAGTTAAAATGTTTGAAAATATTTAGAGCTCACTTTGCGATCGTTGGCACTACGTCGAAACTTGATATTGTCCATGAAAACGCGACACTCAGAGCGCTACACATTTCGATTCGATACGCAGTACACGAGCACACTTTACTTACCAGTCAGGTTTCTAAAACTTAGTATTACGTAAAGCTAAGCAACGCTTTTCAACAAGACAGAAAACTAAGCTAAACAATATTTCAGCTTGTAATAAAGTTTCTTGAAATTAATCAAGTATCTTTTCAATTTAAGTATCTTAAATAGGAAAAAAGTTTACTTACAATACATAAAATAAAGGAGATAGAATTTATACTTTGTTTCAAAATAAGGAGATATTTGTTTAAATACTAGCGATTCATCCTCGCTTTGCTCGAATTCGTCCAGATAGGTAGGTACATTTTAACGGTTAGTATGAAATAGACTGTGTATTACATATACATAAGTATGAAATCCATAGGTATTATGAGTTGCTATCGGTTTTGTTATAATATTTTTCCCGTGGGAATGAGATAATCTCCCGCGGTAAAAAGTATCCTATGTTACTCTCCAGCCCTCTAACTATCTCCACACAAAAATCACGCCAATCTGTCACTTTATTTCCACTTGAAAAAAAGGACAAACAAACGCACTTTCACATCTATAATATTTAATATGAATTATACTTAGATAAAAATAATTATACATCGTTATAGAACACTAATTACATATTATAACAATATCTCAATGCTGCGACGGTGAAAAGGCCATCATCACGTTTCTCTAAAACTAGTTACGTTCTTTCATACCTGTAAACTTGCGGATGATTTTTACTGTATAAGAAAATGACACTTAATCATGTGAGAAAGAATTTCGCTCAAGAAAATCTCAGGGGTGATACACTCAGACTTGAACCCGCTTCACACGTTTTTGAGGCGAACGTGTTACCAATATAAATTAATTTGGATTAGAAAATTTTATAACTAATAAAATAATTTCATTTTAAAGGAAACTTCGAGACAGATGGCGTAAAGGTCAGCGATACATTGTGCGACTACGTGTTCACTTCGCAACAAAACAGACCAGCACATGGAAGACTTTACAGTCCCAGATATCCTTCCAGCTACCCTAGTAATGTCAGATGTAGTTATCATTTTAATGCAAGGTATATGTAGCACTTGGCTTAATTTAATTTTGGATAGACGTAATAAATAAGATAGCTTTACGAAAATATATGTATTCATTGAATAATTGTAGTTCATATAATATATAATAATAATTACTATTTATATAAGACTTTGCTTAGGTATAAAATGTTGTATAGTTGCGAGTGTACAACATCTATACAAATAATAAAATTGTAACTAAGCCGAATCTGTACAGTAAATTTTTGGAAAATCTTATTGAAATAGACATTATTATCGATACAGACCCAGAATTTATAGTTTTTAGAATTTTTGTCTGTCTGTCTGTTACCGCATCACAGAAAAACCACTAAAGGGATTTCGATGAAATTTGGTATGATAATAGCTGGTTATCCGTGTCAACATAAGGATACTTTTTACCGCGGGAACATGTCTCATTTCTGAGAAAAAATACAAAAACTGCAATGTAAGAGTATGCTAATATGTAAAAGTTTAAAATCTAAGAATTTGATTTTTGGTCATCTGCACGCGGGCGGAGCCGCGGGCAATGCTAGTTTTATCATAAAATAGCACGACTGAATTATATTTTTTTAAATAGTTTAAGAGATAGCTGTCGATTCATGACAAGGACAGTTAATTAAAAATTACTTTAAGTCAGAAAGAGAAAAAATATTTTCCTGAAACATTTATTGTCATTGTTACTACATTTTCAAAATTTCAATTATTAGAATGTATTTTGTTTTATATATCTATGTGTCCATAATTAAGTTGTTTAAGTCAGTATAAGCTCGAAGTTAAGTATGAGAAGAGATACATACTTATAAGCATAAAGTGCATTAAAAATTGTAATTAAACTGTTATAAGTGAATATATCTGTCTATATTATAAATAACCAGCTTAGATTTCTAATACAAGAACACTTGGTCTTGGTAATATTTATTATGAAAAGTTCTATAATGCCAAATTATATTAGCAAACTGAATGAACATAAGAATAGAATCCATAGTAATATTATAAATGCGAAAGTAACTCTGTCTGCCTGTTTGTTACTTTTTCATACTTAATCCGCTGAACTGATTTAGATGAAATTTGGTATGGAGATAGTTTAAGACCCTGGGAATGATAGTTTATATCCCGGTAATTATGCCTTTAGGGAATGAAAAGGGAGGTGATAATTAGTATAGGTAATCAAACATTTCTCAAGAAACGGATATATAATTAATCATACCTATGTATATATAGTCTATCTCTTTTATACCAAGCGTCAAAATGTACCTAGGCATGAACTCGAGCGAAGCGAGTATGAGTCGCTGGTGTTTAATAAAATGCAATACTTTTTAAAGAATGGCAAAATATCAGAACTACAAATTATTAGCTCTAACTTAAGATTACGACTGTAATCTATGAAATATTATACGAGTTAGTTAAAGTAACTATAATATAATTACAGGACCATTGCTGTATTTAATTACAAATTTTACATGAAATACACGCGAAATTACCTACGTTTATTTATGTAAATAAACACATTTGGTCACACATTCATTTCCACGTTCATAACATTTGGTCGGGATAATTCTCGGGCTAAATTGGATGCATCAGCGGACACACGCTTAATTATTATAAACTAGATTTATCTTGGAAAGCGTGGCGCAGAACAGTTTGGACCTAATTTTGTGAAGACTACTATTAAGTTAATTTAATAAAATTTTAATTTTCCTACACGATTTTTACTGGATTTACGTTTGTTTCTTATTTGAATTTAAATAAATTGGCTTTCATATCTAAGATACTAGAGAATATTGTATTTTTTGCATGGTTTTTAAATATATAAATAATTTTTCTATTGTTCACAGAAAACATGAAAAAATTAAGTTGATATTCGAAGAATCGTACTTACAGAAAGGAGACGACAGGTAATAAGTAACTAATAATTAAATGAATAATATAAATACTTACTCGTATAAATTTATTTATTTTTGAATTCTTATTGTTACAGTTGTTTAAATCGTGCGGACATTATCAAAGTATTTGATGGGAAAATGCCAACGGCTCCAGTCATTGCAATGCTCTGCAATGAAATTGTAGGTGAGAAAATGCAAATGTTCTTTTCTTGTATATTTACTTACAAAAATAAAAACATTTATTGTTTGTTTTATTTAATAATGTATATTAATCTAATTCATCTTTTTTTTCTACTTGTATAACTAATTAGTTTTTTTTTAAGATTTCCTTTCCTAAATAGGTGTAGGATGTAATATAACATTTCCGCGAAATAAAATTAGATTCTGAAATTAACATTTCTTGCCTGCAAAGCACCTCACCAATTTTTAATTCAATATTTTACATATCTTTAATAGAGATTAATATACATATATGGTAAATAATTATAATTTGTTCCTCTCATTTCTAGGCTTTAAAACAGATAATCTGCAAAAAAGGCGTTTAAAATAAATATTTACTATCGCAATGCGAATGTTTAACCAAGTTTTCCCCTCCAGTAATACGGACGAGATATTTCTAGATGGTCACCTCTAAAATAAGCTGTTCTATTTGCTTGATAAGCGCGGATAAATAAACTTTTCAGGAAAATATTTGTGCTTGTAGTAAGGGAAGCGGAAAGTGCCTTTTGTTTTTACTACAATCCAATTTTAAACTTTGTTTTAAAAATTAATCCAATAGCACTGATTTAAAATTTACTTTTAAAATTGTATTTTAATACTTATTTATGCTATTAATAACGTTGACTGGATTTTTATTTTAACGCTTGAACTATAATCAAGTACTTTATAAATGCACCTAAACTTTTTTCATGAAAAATTGCTTTTACAAGTCAAATACACTTTACATAACTTTTAGGTTACGAAATTCTATCAACCGGGCCCGAGCTTTTAGTTCAATTTACGGCTAATTCAAATACGCCGGGACAAGGGTTCAAAGCCAGCTACCAATTCTTGATGGAAGATAATTCTAGCACAGGTCTAGTAAGCATTTTTTGCCCCTAACATTTTCCTAATATAAAAAAAATAACAACTGATTAGCTTCTGACGACCAAATTTTTTTTTTATTATTTGTAATAGTTTGACATAAGTAGGAAGTATGGAACATCTGTCAAAATTTTTCTTTGAGGTCAAGCGGTCGAATGATAAATAATTAATTTTGCCCGCAGAGTATTTTCTCGAATGGATCGAGATTTCCATTTTTAATAAAGAGCGATATTTCCAAAGCCAATTTCTAAATATTATATCTGCAATGGCTATACCATAAAATATAAAATGTATACTTAAAAGTTTAATTATTATTTATCTTCATTAATAATAATAAATATTATAATTTTACAAAGTATTTGTAACCTTTAGCTTATAATATATAAACTTCATCTACTCTCATAGAATATGTAATTTATAATAATATTTTTTATAGATGTTGAAAGTAATAGAAAGGCGAGTACAATAAATATAACTTCTGCCTTGGGACCAGCTGTCAGCGCCGCAAGTAAGTGGAAGGTTAAAGTAAACAAGAAACAAAAGTCTTTCGCTTTTTCATTTTAGAATAAGTATTGCCGAATTTTATCACGATACATACGTTTTTCTGAGTTGGTCCATTCTTTTAAATACATTAACATTAATAAGATAGTAAATTAATTATGATAAAATTGATTATCGAGCTAATAAAGATGGTGTAAATACATGAATAGAACAGCAACAAAAATGAACACTAAATTTTATAATTTATTAAAGGTGCCTAAAGGTAGCCTATGTGTTACTCCAAGCCATAGTTTATCTGTCTAATAAATTTCATTTAAATTCGTTCAGCCATTTCAGCGTCAAGTAGTTACATACGTACATACAAGCTTTCGCATTTTTACTAGTAGTGTGATAGGTACATATTAACTTTGGAAAGGGTTGCTAACATTCTCGTCGCTTCCAAATATATATATATATATATATATATATATATATATATATATATATATATATATATATAATGTGAAACACGATAGAGTATCACTTAAGCCTTATAAACGTCTATTCCAGCCTCATCATGCCATCAAGTATTCAGGTCTGATAAGAGCAGAAGCGGCAAATTGATCTCTCCTTTATACCCGTCGCCGTATCCGCCGAAAACGCAATGTCATTATGACTTCCTAGCAAGGGGGAGACAACGCGTGCGATTGGTGTTCGAAGATTTCAGCTTACAGAGGGTCACAGGCAATATTATTGAGTAAGTTTACTGTTTTTTGTAATCTTTACTTTAATTTAAACGTTTTTTTTCGAGTAAAACTTCTTTAAGCTCGACTTGGGAGGTAAACTGGTAAATGCGTTACGAAAAAATGGACGTATGTATGTTTGTTGCCATGGTAACCGTTGTTATTGTCCGACAAATGATATATAATATTATATTCTTTCGTTAAATGATATTCTATAAATTATTTATTGTAATATGCCTAATATAAGTTATTTTTAGTATCTCACCTATCCTAATTATTTAAAACATAAATTGAATTTCATAAAGAGTACCGATCACCTACAGTACTTGTTTTTTACTTGTTATTCTTGCGCGTGTACACATTTATACACGCACTCTTTAATTTTTTTTAATTTATTTTAGTCGCCTTTTAACAGCTAAGCTTATTTAGAAACCACCTTTGATATAGATTTTATACAATAATTTATACTGTTTGGTACATATTTATCATTTTTTTTAAAATTAAGAATTCTCGTACAACCATCTTGATTAAAACAATCTTAATTTAAAAGTTTGTTTTATGAAAGAACACAATATATGTAACTAAAATATTAAAGCATTGAAGATTGTGAATGCCAATTCAAGCAAGTACACAACGCTGGCCAAGTGTGGGTTTCCGGTTTTCATATTAATCCTTTCGAAAACTTGCTAGGTTTACTCACATATGAAAGTTTTCTCACGATGGTTTCCTTCACCGGAAGGGGTATGTATAGTAATCGTGTTGAAAATAATTCACACATGAGAATATAATGGGTGTGAAGCTTGAAGTGTAAACTGGTATAATATTGCCTCATATTGCTATAAATTAGCTTATTAATTTTGTGGCGAGCTGCTTATTAATAGTAAATGAAAGCTACTCTGTGGTGTAAATCTTAGAACATGTTTAGATTGTGAATAATAGTTCTCACATTTTCTTATCAGACATTATTTATTTAACAATTGCAAGTAATACAATATGTGATATAAAAAGTACCTAATAGGTATATTGTGTTTTTAATTAATAAAGAACTATCGACATACCCTCGTTTAGCTCGGGATCGTTCGAAACTGAACAAAATCCGCGATTTCATGGGTTTTCATTTTTTTGTGCGGAACCTTAATCTATTTTCTAAAATAATTTCTAAATTAATGTTACTTCTTATAACATCAGCTATCTGCTAGTGAAAGTGAATGTTAACCGGAATAAACATAAAGACATAAAATTTTAAATATTAATTTTTTTCTTATAAGTGCCGTATGTGCTTTCACATTTAGGTATTTAGTAAAAAACTGTTATTTAATTATTTAATATATGTTATAAAGAGGTAAAGTTTGTGAGATTGTGAGTTTGTGACGTTGTAGGAGGTAATATCTGGATCTACTGAACCAATTTAGATGAAATGTAGTTTTATACCGGAAATCATCCGTTAAGGGGGTGAAAATGGGGATGAAAATTTGTTTATGGATTCAAGCTAGGCACGAACCCAAGCTAAGCGGAGGTGAGTCGCTAGTCATATTATAAGTAGAAGAAATGTATAAAAATGTCCAAGTATAATTTTACATAGTTAAAAATTAAAGATTTGATAAACTGTGATAGTTATTAGTGCGTGAAATTGTTTTCTGAAGAGCACTCTTGTCAAGTCATCGAATGTTGATAATATTATTACAATTTTACTTATACTTTGTCTTAGAAAACTCAGGCAAAATTCCTACGTATTATTAAACTTAGCTTTTAAAACATGAAGTGCCAGCTTAGATTTAAAGCTTAAGTAAATCTTAAGTTGTTCACTTACCTTCACAACCATTAGCAACATAGTGCTTAAAATGTGCAATCTAATAAAACGTCGCCATAATACTTATTTGTTCGAACTACGAATACTTGTTGTATTTTACAATAGAGATTTTATTTTCCTCTCAAAAACATAAGATTTATTTCTAGGATTTATATACACATGGAGATAAAATACATTTTTTTGGCTTTTTAGAGTAAAATTTGTATTTTATATCAATAGAATTAACATTTAAGAGTCAACAATTCTGTAAATTAGTCATTTGGACAAATAAGCACTGAGATGACGAAAAATGTGGCTTACTAATGAAGTTGTAAGATATTATGGTAAAATTCTAAATTAAAAAAATTGTAGCTATTTGTTATAGTTATTGATCAATTTACTTTAAAGCAAATTTAAAACTGGTAATAAAATCTAAAAATACGTATTTTCAAGAAATCTATGAACTTGTCGTCACGAAGGAGTACGTACTAAAGATTTACACAAATGCTCATTTCATTTCCTTTTCTCTCAGCTTTCCTCAGTCTATTAATTTGGAGAGGATCTCAAAAGGTGAAGAAAATGTTTATGTGAAATGTGCCGCTCTATAACTTACTACTCTTTAGTATTATAATTTTTGTTTCTGTTCACATGCTATATCTTATACTATCTTCTTCTATCTATATCTTTATACTAAATAAAAACTTTCAAAAAAGCCGTCTTCCAGGCACTAAAATGTAAAAAATAAGTAAACGGGGGTTTTCATTAAGAATATATTCGGCCTCTGTATCGATAATAATGTCTATTTCAATAAGATTTTCAATACAGTATCAATTTCAGATTCGACTCAGAATTTAATCAACCGATTTCAAAAAGGAGGAGGTTCTCAATTCGACTGTATTTTTGTTTCTTTTTTTTTATGTTTGTTACCTCAGAACTTCGTCATTTATTAACCGATTTGGACAACTTTTTTTTGTTTGAAAGGGTATACTTCCAGATTGGTCCCACTTAAATTTCAAAAAAAAATACCACCCCTAAGGGTGAAAAAATAGCTAATAATGAATTTAACCTACTTCTAATTGTCATATTGACTTGAAACTTTGCAAGTGTTTCTATTTCCGTTGATAGTACAGAGGTTCGGTATTGTTGACCTGATCTGATGGTAAGGCCAGAAGGCGGATAGGTGGAACTCTTCAACGATAAATAGTAGATACTTCGAGTTTGGGCTTATTTTGTTTGGTTTGACAAGCCTAACACGTTAGAATTCTTACTTTGCTACTACTGTCTACACTAAAAACGGAAAAATAAAAACTTTTTAACAAAAAAATAAAAACCGACTTCAAACAAAAGCACTAAAAAGTAAATAATAACTGATTGGTAGTTTTCATTTACTTTACATACCTAATCAAATATTTTCGAAGTCGGTGTGCTTTGCTTTGTATGGGCTGGCACCGATTTCGAAAATATTTGATTAGGTATGTATTTAATAGGTAGGCTTTAATTACTTAGCCAAAGCACACCGACTTCGAAAATATTTGATTAGGTATGTATAGTAAATGAAAACTACCAATCAGTTATTTTTTACTTTTTAGTGCTTTTGTTTGAAGTCGGTTTTTATTTTTTTGTTAAAAAGTTTTTTTTTTATGTATAGATTAAATTTCACAGAATCAGAAAAGTCAAGCTTATAGACAATCGACTAAATGTTTATTTCACTGTTTTCTTTATTTCACCAATTTTGGGTACAAACCCATAATATTAGTTTTAGCTACCACCATAAGAATCTATAGGCCAATAGCTATAAAAATAGGCCGACACGGTTTTTGTAGGGTGACAATTAACCCCAGCCGGCACTGCGGCATAGATTTATTGTATACTGATATAACCGCAAATCGGTTATTCGTATTCGGTCTACCACATACGAATAAATATGTAACCATGTAAAGTGACCAATACTATGAGTGCTACTACGATGGAACTTTTCTTTTTGTTCGTTTAAATAAGTTGCCAATTTAACTTGAAGTTTGCGTGAAATGAAAATGTATTTCATATAACGGTCTCTGTATAAGCTAGAACCTGAGGTATGTATTGTATAGATACTTATATAATACGTGGGGGCCAAGCAATTCGTATTTCCGCTTGTCATTCAATCGCACAATATAGACGTTTTTATCAAAATTAACTTTTGGAATCATATTATATATCTTTGAAGTCTGTTAAATGTTATTTTGGTATAATAAGATTTTTTACATACCTTAATTTAACCGATCTCAAAAATAGAGGCGAATATTTGTACATCGAGTAAACACTTATACGTAATGGTTTTTCATATAATATAAATAAAGCGGATAGATTTCTTTTTACATATGAATGTACATGAAAGTGCAAGACAATCTGCTCTCAACCTTACGTATTTAAACTTAACATTATAAAATATTAACCCTCCGTTTGGTTATATTAGTTCATAGTTAAAATAAATATAAAATCAAATGTATACGGCTCATTTCGAATAAACTTCTCTAAAAAAATACCTCAAACGACTATTGAACCTGTGGCCACTTGTATTGATATCTTGCATTCAACAATATATTCAACATTCAGTCCTGAAATATAAAATAATAGCTCTTATGCAAATAAAGCAAACTGCATCATATATCGATATTTCTCCAATAGTCAAGTTCCGAAATCCGAACGTAATTGATGTTTGAGTAACCGCACGAAGCGTTAACAGTAAATTGTTGGAATTCGCCGAGGTAAGCACATCACTCATGCAGCAAATGGCATGTAACCACAACGCGATAATTATAAATTTAAACGAATTTCCTATATGACATTTTTATTTAAAACACTAGCGACTCACCCTCGCTTCGCTCGGGTTCGTTCCTAGCTTGATTCTCAATACAAAATTTCATCCCCATTTTCACCCCCTTAAGGTATGATTTCCGGGATAAAAAGTATTCTATGTCCTTCCCAAGGTCTCAAACTATCTTCTTACCGAATTTCATCTAAATCGGTTCGTAGATTTAGAGATTACCCCCTACAACATCACAAACTCACAATCACACAACTCACAAACCTTACCTCTTTATAATATTAATATAGATATTTAATAACCATATTTTGCTTGTTATAAAAATAGGTGAAAAATCTTTACGTCTATACAGTATGTGATTATGGTCCAAGCTGTGATTCGAATTAAAGAGACTGAAAACGCCAACCCGCCCTTGGCCAGCGTGGTGGACTATGGCCTGATCCCCATCGTATTGAAGGGAGGCCCGTGCCCAGCAGTGGGACGTTAATACATACATACATATATACAGACTGAAAACATATATGTGTGATAAATAGTTAAGTTGAATAATATTGAATCCACGGCTTAGGATTATTTTAAGGCTCATTAAAATGACCCACGGACACCTTATATACAATATAATACATATTTACTTTGAATAATAGTAGCTTATTTTTATGCAATTTTTATATAAATATTTTTTTTTAATTTGTTATTTATACATTTTACTAATTATTTATTTTCCCATTACAAATCATAGGTATATAAATTTTTAAAACACATTGTTTGTACAAAGTACATATAGCTGCTGTTATAAAATAAAAGAAAGCATGTCGAATTTAATATTAAAATTAAAATTTTCATAAAATTGCTGGCAAACAAATAGAACAATAGGCCACAATATATTGTTCAGATTTTTTAAAAGTTAGTATAAAAGCTTGAGTGGGTTTTCAGTATTTTGCATTGAAGCAGAGACTCGCTATAAAAACATGTTTGTGTGAAAAAACACTTAAAAGGTTCCAGGTCAAGGCATTTTTCGTGTAGGCAGGTTTTGCCCCAAATTAACCCTAATGACTGGCAACAAAACGCCTGCACCCTATACAATGGTTACCTGTGTTTTTATTTTTAATATGATTGCTAAAGTAATATTAAAGCAGAGCGTACATATTTTCGATGTTTGTAGCAATTCGAATTAAAATTCTATTGAAATTACAGTCACGCAATAAATAAAAGCTTTCACAAAATAAAAAACTTATTTTGAAATAATTTGTGGAAGTTTAATTAATCGTAACAACGTAACGTGTTAAAACACGAACGAAGTCATTAACGAACTATGTATATAAATGGCTTTTATGTAATTTCTGTACAATAAAATGCCTATTCTTTAATATGGTACTAATTTCGCTAGCTATAAGTGGTATTTCAACATTTACTTTATATGGAAATGGAACTCTTTTACTCTGAAACTGACCTGTACGATTTTATTCGTATCTATTGGTAACTTTAAGTATTACATTTAGTTCACTGATTTTCTGTAATATAGTCTATACTAATATTGTAAGGAAGGCAGAGTTTGTTTGTTTGTTTGTTTGTTTGTTTGTTTGTTTGTTTGTTTGTTTGAAAAAATATGTTTACATTAGATAGCCGGTTTATTGAGGAAGGCTATAGGTCTAATCATATAATATATAGTCTATCTATTCCATACTAACCGTTAAAACATACCTAAGGACGATTCTGAGCGAAGCGAGGGTGAGTCGCTAGTGTGTAATAAAATGGAAATAATAACAAATATCTTTTTATGCTTATAACTTCCTATAGGTATATTAAACATCGTATAAGGGAATAAATAAAGTAATTTTCTCATTTATAATATTAAGCATTTGTATTAAGAAATCTTCCTTTTACGAACCATGCCTGTTATTTACAGCTGTGAGAGTATGGACTCGTTAGATGTATTTTTATACGTAGACGGCCGCCTTGAGAAGATGGCGTCTTACTGTGGCAACGATGTACCCAAGTCAATCATGTCGAATGGACCAAAACTGTCTATTGAGTTCAGAGGCATATACTCGTCGAGGTATAGCAGAGGATTCAAAATATCCTATTATTTTGTTGAAGGTAAAACGATTTATAATAGAAATATTTTTTTCCTTATACAAAAAATGTTTTTGTTTGGTTTAACTTATTGGTCTTATATTTTATACTCATTTTATTTATCTATAACAGCTCAGTGAATTTCAATGGAACCATTTAATCGTGTTTGAAATAAAAACATTGCCAAGCACTTTAATTGGTCAACTTCCAAATACAGCTTGAACCATTTATACTCTGGGGATCATGTTTATTGGATATAAACGTAACAAATAAAACAAAACATCACAAGCTCGAGTTAAAAATAAACTTTAAACGTTCAAATTTCTAATTAAAACAACTTTCTACCAGATTACGCCGTTGCAACAGGAAAACAGCTATTAGAGTTTCCATGTGCCTTCGTCTACAATAGTACTGAGCGGCGGCAGGGAGTTATGACGTCACCAAACCACCCCGGCCTCTACCCGCGGGATACTGAGTGCAATTACTTCTTTTACGGACGCAAGAATGAACGCGTGCATCTACACTTCTCACACTTTGACGTTGAGGGAGTTATGCCGTAATTATTAACATCTTACTCAGACAATAATTTAATTTTCTTAAGTGCAGGAACATTTCTTATCTATCTTTACAGGAACATTTCTTACATTCATTTCTAGCAGACGACACGTTTGGCTCAGTTTGTAGCGACCCTACTTGCTGTGCCAGCGGTCGCGGATTCGAGTCCCGCTGGGGGCATTCATTTCTGTGATGAGCACGAATGTTTGTACTCTAGTCATAGGTGTTTATATTTATATATGTATGTATTTAAAGTTATATATGTGTAGTGTATCAACTATCCGGTATCCATAACACAGGCCTCGCAGCTTACCATGGAACTAGATGGTGCTGTGTGTTAATGTCCCAACATATTTATTTATTATTTATTTATTTATCTTTATATATTTATTATCTTGTGTTATTTTGACCAACTTTAGAAAGGAAAAAGTACTCAATTCGAGTATAATATGCAAAAAAACTACGTTTAAAAAACCGACGTAAAAACTCAAAAGTATAAAATAACTTAATAAAGATTTAATTTAATACACCTCTTATGCAACCCTTTAATATTAATAAAATACTATTATTTGTATGTGCTACCTATTGTTAGGTTTGAAGTCGGTGCGAAGCCAAATGTAATAGTAGGTACACTCGCAGCGAACTGAGAAATCTATACTAAAGGCCGACACCGACTTCAAACCTATTTTGAAGTTTTATATGCGTGTATTATACATATAAAACTTCCTTTTTAACCACTCTATCTACTGCTAAAAATGGCATAAAAATCCGTTGAGTAGTTTCAAAGATCTAAGCGTACAAACAGCGGGAGCGACTTTGTTTTATACTATGTATACTATATTATTTTTTTTCTCTTCATCTACACCGCTTGAGCCATTTACACTACGGAGATAATGGTTATTGGTTGTGAACGTAGCAATTTTCATAATTTTAGCATAATATTTTCAGATGCGAATCTGTATCAGCCAGTGATTACGTACAGTTCTCACATAAGATGATTGATACGGGAAGTAAGCGGCATTGCGGTCAACTGAGAGAACTCCAAGTCGCTTCGAAGAGTAATTTCCTGAGAGTCACGTTCCGTTCTAACGATAGACTGGATGGTACAGGATTCAAAGCAGAATATATCTTCCTAAAAGATTCTGATATGCAAAGTATTAAGCAGGATGCTAGTGGTGAGGGTTTTATATTTTTAAAATGGAAATATTTTATTAAGATCTCGTATACTTTTTGATGTGAAACTTCTTTAGAATCGTTGTGATTTGGAACTCGATGAAACGAAAATGTGACACTAGAAAGAGACATACACATAATAAAGGATTTAGCCGGGTAGAGAATGAGATAGGATATATTGCCACGTTGCCATGGTAACCGTTGTCATTGTCTGACAAATATTTAATGTTATATTCTTTCCGTATATGTTATTCTGTAAATATAATATGATTGTAATATGCCTAATATGCGGTATTTAATTATTGTTTTGTTGTAATTTAATTTCGATATTTGCCAAAGAATGCGCGTAAAGGTTACACGCACCCATTTTTTTCCTATGATTATTTATTTATATTTTTAAATGTTTTTTTTTGTATTAATAAAAAAAAAATGTCACAGAAATACATATATCCTGCGATGTTTGTGTTATATGCGGCACAGTAAGTACATAGTATATGTATAAGGACATAGCAACAAATAATATAATAGGTTAAAAATAATTTGATTTATATTCACTTATTTTCTTTGTAAGTTCTTAGTCCTTTCTAGATATTGTTGAATTTTGAAGATAAAATATATGAAATAGTTATTTCTCAAAGATATCGCATATTAAAAAGCTGTCTGGTCTATTCGTATTCACTTATACCTATGTTAAAACAAAAACATAGTACTCGTAGTATAGCAGTACAAGGTTGTGACTGTTGAAATAATAAAAGTTTCTGTGAATTTTTAATCAAATATAACCTTACATCGTTGTTAAACTATTTATATTGTAGAGAAACATTCGATGGTGAAAATTTAACAGTATTCATCGAGAGAGAAAATTATTCGTTGAACTCTGCTCACCACTGTGGAAGAAAAATTGGCCCCGAGCCAAAGGAAATATTTCATTTAGCCTTTTACATTTGACTGTACCTAGAATACATTCATTTAGGTTTTTGTGTGAAAGTTTTTATTATAGTTAGTACTAATTCGTGGTCTAGTGGCTAGCTATACGGCTCCAGATCCGGCAGTCCTGGTTTCGAATCTCGGGTAGAGCCAAGTATAGTTATAGGATTTTTCTGTCGATAAATTCTCAGTAACAATCCAGAATTGAGATGTTGGCGGTCTTGTTGCACAGTAGTAATGACACTTATTATCTACATATTATGTAATATGCCCATGGTTTAATCTTATGTTCCCTCGCAATTACTTAGCAGCTTGATGGATTTTGATGCACTGCAACGTTAGACACATGACGTATATATATATATATATATATCAACTATCTGGTATCCATAACACAGGCCTCGTAGCTTATCATGGAACTAAATGGTGCTCTGTGTTAATGTCCATATTTATTTATTTATTAAGGACTAACCTAGTATTTGTAAATATTTAAGTTACATTTTTTTACGATATCAGATCAGTGAGAAATTGCAATATATTTTTAGCATTTAAGGATATATTTAATTTTTTTTCAGGTACTTCTTCAAATCGGATGAAGTCAACGCTATGGTGGTTTATTATTACCATATTTGTGATCCACATAAAACTATAAGTAAAATGTAAATTAATTTATTATTAATACAGATAAAATAAATTATTATTGTTATAAAGATATTTGTTTTATTTATATTAAATAATTAGCTATTCGCCCTCTTTTTTTTAACGTTGGGAAATGCATTTACGCACGAAGTGTGGGACTCACCGGCGAAGCCAGTATTACCCACTAAAACCCAACAAAACCTTCCCCCGTCTTAATGGGGCGTCGCAGGATCTATAGACATAATAATTATCCATTTTGGGTTCATAATATGAAGGTATATAGTCCAAATAATCTTTAAAGCAATAAGTTACGTGTTTGCAATTTTCTTCTTTGAAGCTGCTTTGTCTAATATGATTTTCAATAACACACAGAGTAAGGCTAAAAATCTGTAAAAAATAATAAAGATGTTGCAAGAAACGTGAAAGAAATAATCACTCAAAAATAACGTATTTCTTGGCATTAAAACGCAATAGATATTATACTATTATATATAATATATATAATGAACACTTATTTTTTTTAATACTAGCGACTTGCTCTGGCTTCGCTCGAGTGCGTCCTAGTTGCCTAAAAGTAGTATGTGCTAGTCCAGGTCATACTTTATCTGTGTACTTCATTTTATGAAAATTCACACAATGCTTCAGCATGAAAAACAAACACACAAACGCATACAAATATAATTATTTTAATAGTAACCCGAAGACTGTATGTATGAAAATGATGAAAATCGCATTGCACATTCGGCATAATCCATACTGATAATATAAGTGTGAAACTCTGTCTGTTAACTTTTCACGCTTGAACTGCTGAACGCATTTCGAAAAAAATGATCAAGAATATAGATTACATCCTGGGGATGGATATAGGCTACCTTTGATCCTTACCCCAGTTACCACGCAAGCGAAGCCGCGGGATGAAATGAGTTTAATACAATTTAATAGTCAACATTTAGATATACATAAATTAGAATAAAAAATCCATTAGTTTTTAAAAAAAAATGTACTGAGAAATCTTGTAAAGGAAATCCTTCTTTCGGATATAAAATGAAGGTTTAGCAAAAAAGCGTATTGGAAAAGTACTGTATAGATTTACGATAATGAAATGTATGAAGTAAAGTTTATGTGCACGTATTAAAGGTAATATAAGGAAAATAAATAAAGTTGAACCGTTGAATTCGATGCAAAATTTAGAATACGTATAATCTAAAAGATTGCCTAAAAAATAACATTTTCCCGTTTAGAAGAAAAGGGATTCTGCATACATATATTTTGTTGTACATACATAATATGCATTTGAACTGATCGGTAGTTTAGTGGTATTTAAAGCCGCAGATCTCCTGAGAGAGCAGAGGTCCTGGGTTCGAGTCCCGGGTTGGGCAACGTTCAGCCATTAAGTATTTCTGTCAAGAAACTCTCAGTAACACCCCAGAGTTGGGAAGTTGACAGTGTTTCACTCAATGGTCATGTCGAGCAGTCATGCCGCCGGAGTCTGTAAGCGACAGCAATGGACAGTGCACTTGTGTTTGCGCACAATATCTCCTGCGCAGATGGCTAGTCTCAATGAGTTGGCCACCGTGGCCGAAATTGGTCGGGAGATCATTATTATGATGTATTTGATTACCATTATTCTGTTGGTAATTTTTTTACTCAGCGCAGACGAAGTAACACCTTATCGTTAGTTTACGGTAGTAGAAATAATAAGAAAACAAACATGCCTTTCCAATTTTTATATATGTTCTATTTCACTTTTAAAAGACCAATGTCTCGACGGGCCCACCGACAGCACACCGACTTCGAATATATTTGATTAGGTATGTATAGTAAATGAAAACTACCAATCAGTTATTTTTTACTTTTTAGTGCTTTTGTTTGAAGTCTGTTTTTATTTCTTAGAAATGAGACATTTTCCCGCGGTAAAAATTAACCTATATGTTGACCCGGATACCAAGCTATCATTATAACAAATTTCATCAAAATCAATCCAGTGGTTTTTCTGTAATGCGGTAACAGACAGACAGACAAAAAATCTAAAAACTATAGATTCGGCCTCTGTATCGATAATAATGTTTATTTCAATAATATTTTGCAAAAAATATTTAATGTACAGATTCGGCTTAGTTACAATTTATTATATGTATAGATATTTTTGTCTGTCTGTCTGTCTGTCTGTTACCGCATCATGAGAAAACCACTGGGCAGATTTTTATGATATAGAATTTTTATATATGGAAGACTTGGTACTGGGCAGACTTGGTATGATGATAGCTGGTTATCCGGTTCCGGATCAACATATAGGATATTTTTTACTGCGGGAGACTATGTACATATCTCATCTCTGAGAAGTCTATTATATCTAAACGTTAAAACGTTAGGTATAATACAGAATGCGCTACGTTTTGGTAAATTATATAATATGAAGATTTTTATGTAACTTTGTAATTTATTAAGTACATAATAAAGGGTATTCAAAGTGGAAATTTCAAAGGATAGATACTTTTATAGGGGTCGAAAGGTTTGGAGCGCGTTCGATGCGGGCTGAATGAACGTTTTAAGCGCTTTCATATTGGTTTATAACAAGTTGCGCTAGTTTATAGATAGTTATGTGAACTAATAGTAAATTATAATTTTATATACTAACTACCCTATGATTTTTTTTAATTGTAATGACCATCAATAGAAAAAATCATGTACGAGTCACCACATAATACGAAATGCTTATAATATAATTAATTTTTAACGTAAAAGTTACACGGGCATTAAAATCACTATATAGCCTTTGATGTATGATGAATTCATTTAAAAAGGAATCATTAAAAACTATTCACAATTATTGGCGAAGATATCATCACATAACATGAAAATAAAGAAACAAGGTAAAAAAAGAAAGAATGAAATATATATGTATAAAACAAAAAAAAATAAGTAAGACAAAAAGACAAAAAAAAATCAGTCCTCTTACCTAAAATAATTTCAGTATGAAAATAGAACCATTTGAAACATTTTTTTTTATAAAAATAAAGCGTAAAGTTTTGCTTTTACGTTGTACATCTAATTAATATTTGCCCTTAATTAAAATTAATATACCCGGAGTTTCAATGCTATATCGTAAGTCTCATTTTTTTTAAATCATGGTCTATACATACAAATAAATAAAAATGAAGTGTTTGTTTGTAATATCAAAATAATCACTTTTTAATAAATCTATATGAAATGTGTACGCTACCTATAAGAAAAAAACATTTTTTTTTAATTTTTGTCCGTCTGTCTGTTCTGGCTTATTTATTATCTCCGTCTCAGTTCCGGCTGGGCCGATTTTGACGGTACTTTCACTGGCAGATAGCTGATATTATTATAAGTAACTTAGGCTACTTTTATTTTAGAAAGTTATTAGTATCATATTATCAATTAGGTCAAGAGTGAGCCCATTCCTAATAAAAAAAAAACTTCATTCCACTTTATTTTCATTTTCATTCACAATATTTTCTCTAGAATCACTAAGTTTCTACCTTCAAGCATTTTACTTTGAAGCTTGCGCTACGTTGAACTTAGCCAATGGTCAACAATATATAATAAACGCTTTCAGGATTTAATTGCATCTCTCTATTAAATATAATTAATTTTCTTCAGAATGATATAAAGTTTCATATTTATAAAAAATAAAAATTAAATTGAAATAACAAATTATTATATTTGCGAATATGGATATTTAAGGATTTTTTTCACCAATAAACTACAAAACATTGAAGGTTTATGCAAATAATAATTATAATATACCTACTTACCCTTACGCGTATGACTTACCCTTTATATATATATATTATTTATGTGGGTTTGTCTGTGACATAATAACTACCAAACATCTAAGCGGATTTCAATGCTGTTTCCCTAGTAGTTAATGGGAAAAAAATATCGGCATTCTTTATCTTAAGGAGATTAGAACCATTACATTGGTTATGTAACCATTAGACGCACGAAATTCAAAGTTATGACCTCTAGTATAGTAAATTATCTATACTAATATTATAAAGAGGTAAAGTTTGTGAGTTTGTGACGTTGTAGGGAGTAATCCAGAGATTCAGAGAGAGATCCAGCGATCTACTGAACCGATTTAGATGAAATTTGGCAAGAAGATAGTTTGAGGCCCTGGGAAGGCCATAGGAAAATTTTATCCCGAAAATCATCTCTTAAGGGGGTGAGAATCGGGATGAAAGTTTGTATGAGGAAGCAAGCCAGGGACAAACCCGAGCGAAGCGAGGGTGAGTCGCTAGTACTTTATATATTGCTATGAACAATTATTTACTACGTAATAAATAATAATTTGTATTTTATACTAAAAATAAAACAACCAAAATCAAATCACAGAAAAGGTAGAAGCCAAAATAAATAAATCAAATTTTCGTGTCTATCGGTGGTCCAATCCAAACTTGCTAGATGAGTTTTGCCTATGATATTTTATGATTCAATTAAGTCTAATGGCTAGAAGCTACAGGCAAAAGTTATATTAGCTTATAGTATAAAACATATAAAGTTATTATATATTATATTTCTTACTTCGTGGCTTTGATAATAATCAGAATACTTTTGCTTAGTTATCGTTTCACATACTAACATACGAAAGTGCAAAAACCGACTATACTTTTGCTTCTGATACTTAATCTTACTCAAATAAATTTCAATTGTGCGACAAAACAATTTCGCAGTCTCGAAAAGCTACACTTTGTCTTGAAATCCAATCAATTTTCAAGACGTAGCGATATTATAATCCGCACAAACAAACTGTGAATAAATTAAGCGTTTCTACGCCATCATTAATTTACATAATATGTTTATTATGATATATACTAATATTATTATGTTTAAGGGACAGTAATATTAATATTAGTAATATTTATTGTACGATGTTGCTTTGAAATTTTAATCATAGAAATATATACCAATTATAAAGCAATTATTGTCTCTGGCTTTTTTGACTAATCTATACATAAAATAAAATTCAAATCTGTATATTAAATGGAAAATCTTATCGTCCGTCCGTCTGTTTGTCTGACTGTCTGGGAACACATCACGAGAAAACCACTGGTGACTGGACTGATTTTGATCAAATTTGGTACAATGATAGCTAGTTGTTCGAGTCAACATATATGATACTTCTTGCTGTGGGAAAATAGCTGATTTTTAAGAAATCTATACTAAACGTTAAAACGTAACTAGGGACGAATGCGGAGCGAAGGTGAGTCGCTAGTAATAAATAAATACTCTAGTGAATCTGCAGACATAAACCTCTTTTTATATAAGGGAGTGTAGAATAGAAAACTTAAACTGTTTCTTTTAATTTATGTAACTTATTGAAATAAAATTTAGTTTTATTTTCATTCAGTAATCGTCAATTATATACAGATATATGGAAATATGCAAACCGTTCTAAATTAGTGTCTGTTTTTACTTAACATCCTTTTTTTTTTTTTTTTTAACGTTGGGAAATGCGTTTACGCACGAGGTGTGGGACTCACCGGCAAAGCCAGTACTACCCACTAAAACCCAACGAAACCTTCCCCCGTCTTAATGGGGCGTCGCAGGATCGCTTACGCATTCAACTACGACGCCCCGACGGCAGGTCTGCCGAAGCAGACCACAACAACCACGGGGTTGCTCCACAGTCCACTCTGCTATCAGAGAAGTACCAGGAGCAACCCGCATGGTACACTGCCCTCCGAAGAGGGCCACCTCCCACCGCCCACCGAAGTGGGCCACCTCCCTGTGCGTTTCTTGGCTTCGCGCCCGGTTGGGCTGCCGGGCACTACTGAGCCCCCCCACCACGACAAGGTGAACGCACGTTGGGGGGGTTTACTTAACATCCTGGAATCACACACTCATCGTGTTTCTTCACCTATATTTTATATGAAATTAGCGAATTTACCAAGTTAACACTTAAATGTAATGAAACGAAATCAGGTCAAATTCAAAATAAAGATATCTTAATATAAATATATAGTCTTTAACTACTTTATATCGGTGATAAAACAAGTGGATAAATTTTTTAAAAGTGAGTATTTTTAGTTGAGAATCTACCACTATCTATAAGTTTTAAATTTAACAAGTATCACTTAGAAATGTATGTTTTTTTGTATGTAATTTCAAATTTTCACGATTTTTTCATGACTACGCATAAAATTTGAAAGAAAGAACTTCACCCCTCTGAGAGAAATAATTAAAGTCAACTTTTTATTTATTTAGAAAATAATTATAATGTAACTATAACATTTACAAATTTTCTTTTGATACATACAACCTTACTCTATATTTCATTCAATTGCCTAAATTTGAATTACTTTACTAATAAAATAAACCGGATGAAAACAACTTACAAAAACGATTTCTGTATTAACCGAAAAAAAAAACCGTATGCGAATACAAATCTTCTCATAACAACATTTTACCTGTTTTTTACTGAAGTCATAAGAACACAAGCTTAATTCTAGCGGAAAATGAGAATCGGCTACCTTCCGGCGTTGTATTCCATTTCAGAATTTATCTACGTTCACCTCCGACTAATGACCTGAATAAAATTTTGACGGATTTCTTTTACCTTTTATGTATAACATATTCTTTGTGAGTTTTTTATCAAAGTATTCAAGCCAACGCTTTTTATTTTGTTAGTTGCGTGACGTCTGTGAGACTTATTGAATCAATCTCTCGATTTCGATTTTAGATTTGAAAGGTAAAGTACCTAAATGTAAGGTAAGAATAGGTGATTTGGTTTTTAATTTTATTGCCAATATATTTTCAATTTTTCATATTAATATTTGTAATATTACTTTACCCTGTAATACCATTACTTAACATGAAGTATAATACATAGGTACATACCTATATACATATTACATACATACAATAGGTTATTTCGTAGCATGATTAAATTATCTTATTACTACCTATAGTAGGTAAAAAATCTTAAGTATTTAAAGTTAGGTATAAAATATTTATTTGACTACTACAAATATCCTTATAATTTACACCAATCGAATGGGAAGCAAGTACATGAACTTATAACATTTAGCAAATTCGAATATGAACCTTTTACTTTGATAATATAATAGCCAAGAAGTTTTATAAGAACACAAAATATAAAGTAGTATGAGAATATTGAGTTAGCGTTTAACTTTTTAGCTAAGTCGGTTCAGTAGTTTCGGAGCCTATTCGGTACAAACAAACAAACAAATAAAAAATCATCCTCTTTATAATATTAGTATAGACTTAGATACATCAATCTTTTTCACATACGAAAAAATACTGATGCTTAAATTAACATAATTGCTTAGCGAAAATTAATCAAACACTCATTAAGATTTATATTATATTTCCTATGAAATAATAACATTGTTCTAAAGAACAAAAGCTACTTCTGACGCTTGGATAATAATAAACTCTATGTATATCTAGTTAAAGAATAAAATAGCTTAATCAACTTAACAGGGCACATTCATTTTGTTTAACAGCTCAGGCGATACAGATATCGAAATTTTTTCATTATGATTTAAATTGAAATCGATGAATGAATGACTTTTACATTAATAACCACTTCCATTCCTTTTAGAATTCAATATTAAAATAAATATGCATGATATATGTACTAGCAAAAACCGATGACTTTACTGAAGCTAATAGGCATATATCATAGGATTTATACTTTTAGGCTTTTAAATGTATAAAAATCTCTATCTAACTTTAGATTATGACTAAAGCACATCTTAACATTTGATGTTGTTTAATATTTATTTATATCAATCAGCTTAGTTTTTTCTATATGCAAAATAATTATAATAGGTTATCAGTTACTAGCATCCCGTCAATGCAGGGGGAATCAGACCATAGTCCACCAAGGCCATGTGCGAGTTGTTAGATTTTTTAGCGCCAGGTTTTTCTTACATCCGTGCCTCTTTTTAAGTTTTAATTTTAATTTGTCGTGATTTCTTTTATCGCATAAAAAAATTTAAAGGTTCGTCATACTTTATTATGAATAGGGAGTTTGAAATAAAATAGAGCTAAATTTTAAGGCTCCATGGATTTCATGGAACAATTTATTAGCAGGCAAGCAATGTTTTTTTGGCTCATATCAAGGGATAAACTATGCCATGACATAGTAAGATATCAGGGTCTTCCATGACGTATTATATTTATATTAAGCTTTATGACACATTTACTGAGTAATTTTACGCTGATTAGTAACAAACAACAGGAAAATAAAATATTTATCCTACAAGGAAGGAACAACATTGTCATAGCCATCGTATTAAATCAAATTCAATTCAGTAAATTTTATAATCTGAAAGAACCTAATTGTGATAATAAAAGTGATTCTGAAAATGATTCACGTTTTTAATAGTAAAAGTATATTTTTCGTTAATATTAACATAAAGCTAGATGACGATGATACTATAAGTATTCGTACAAAGAAGGGTCGAGTGCGAGTCGATATTCGTACTCGAAGGCTTCCATACATGCACATGTACTTTTTATTAATATGACTTTTACTCTATATAGGTATACAGTAGTATATTAACTTCGAGGATCGATTACGAAAGTTAAAACTTTATTTCTTGTAATTTTATTATTTTATTTTTATTATTTATTGTTATATCGTTAATAGAAAGACATATTCTATGAAAATTACAATTTTCTACCTATTACAGTTCATGAGTTACAGCCCTCTGACAGACGGACGGACGGACGGGCAGCGGAGGCATAGTAGTAGTAGTAGGGCATAATAATAAGGTTCTGTTGCCACCCTTCGGGTACGAAACCCTAAAAAAGAAATCTTTGTTTAATGTCACAAAAACTTAAAAAGAAAGCGATGGGAATTCAGACAGCTGAGATTGATTCCTTTTAGTTTTTGCCCTTAGCGAGAGTACTAGCGGAATATTGTCATGAACTCATACAAAAACATAATTTATACAAATATCAATGTAGTAAATATAGAATCTTGGAAGGACCAAGATTCTTATTTTCTATGATTCTTTTCCACAAGATTCTAAATAAGTTGCTTTCTTCAGTTTATTTTTCACAAAATTGTTTTTTTAAATGAAATTTAGTTAAAATTGTGTTATTTTTGTGTCACATTAACGCTATTAATCTTAGCAGTAACCATAGCAATATATCGCCGTTAGGTCCCATCTTGGAACAATATGAAAAGACCCTTATCCGAACTTCTGGGCGATGATTTATGCTACACCTATTTCGCAGCACTGTTACATTTTTATTAAAAACCAGCAAATAAAGTTACAGTGAACAACTTACAAATACCTATTTTATCATTTTTTTATGACTGGAAAGAGGTTTTAAAAGGTAAACTGATTATATAGCATTATTATTAGCACTTATATATTTTACAAATTTACATTATCTATTTTTCGAAATTTAAGAGATGTTCAAGTTATTAAAACTGTAGTATCAATACGTACAGTTGTTTGTTTTTAGAGTTCCGTACCCGAAGGGCGCAAACAGAATCCTATTAGTATATATCCGCTGTCCGTCCGTCTGTTAGTGTAATTGTATGTATTACTATTGCCGCTATAACAACAAATAATAAAAAAAATACAAAAAAATACAAGAAACATTTTTTGACATTCGTAATCGATCATCGACGTTAATACACTACATACATACATTAAAAGTCATATTAATAAAAAGTACATATACGATCGTACGGAACCCTTCGTGCGCAAATTCGGCTCGCACTTGACCGATTCTTATTATTTAGTGAAGTGCCACGCAAATAAAACCGCGTGTAACAAATGGTTACCGTGAAAATAGAGTAGATAGAAAGAAATAAATAAGAAATAAAAAAGTTTTTCTTGTGAACAAAAAAGAATTTAAAAATTAGGGACGGTAAATAAAATATAAGGCATTAGGGGGTCTAAACGACAAGCGAGGCCGTATGTTAATAGAAAAGTGAAGAGGGTAAGGTATAAGGTTACATTCGAATCAATCCCTTGAATATATTTTTTAATTATTTATATATAAGAACTTCTTATCGCTTACGATTTTTTAAAATATTATCTTACTAGCGGCTCACCCTCGCTTCGCTCGAGTTCGTCTCTAGGAAAACAAAAATATACCTATCCCACGGGAATCGTACACTTTTCTGGGATATTTATGATTCCAGACTATAACCTATCTCTATGCAAAATTTCATCCAGATCCATTCAGCCGTTTTGGCGTGAAAGAATAACAAACATCCATACATCTATACTGTCAAACTTTCACATTTATAATATTTGTTTAGACTACGATCATG
This sequence comes from Brenthis daphne, assembly GCA_947093115.1. Taxonomy (NCBI): domain Eukaryota; kingdom Metazoa; phylum Arthropoda; class Insecta; order Lepidoptera; family Nymphalidae; genus Brenthis; species Brenthis daphne. The sequence continues at coordinate 26,251,330 of OX352475.1, forward strand.
AGTAATATATAAGCCACTATTAAGTACATGGAGACACTGAGTAAGTCCCAGTGACTTAAATTAAACGAAATAGGGGAAGTCTTTATACTAGCCGAGACAGTCGATATGATAAATTATTCGTATATAAGTTGACGAAAACACAAAAGGAGGATCTATAAAATGTATTTTAAACTGGAAGGTATTAAAAGCGTGTTATTCACGAGTGAAATAACACTTCAGTAACGATGTAAATCCTCTGAGATAGTATAAAGTACTTTATTTTTCTTAAGACTACGACAGAAATTTAAAAACACAGAAGATCTCATTAATACTGTTTATATTTATAGAATAAACACAAAATTAAAGTAACGCGTCCGTAGAATTATGATATTACGTGACATGATACTCACTGCTTTTCACATTTATGAATATTTAAACCATAATGATTCTGCTATCGTTTTTAAACACTTTAGATTTGTAATCTATACTAACATTATAAAGAGGCAGAATTTGTTTGTTTTTTTTGTTCGTTCATTCGCTCGTTCGTTCGTACGTTCATTCGTTCGTTCGTTTGTTTGTTTGTTTGTTTGTTTGTTTAATTGTTTGTTTGTTTGTTTGTTTGTTTGAACGCGCTAATCTCAAGATCTAATAATCCGATTTAAAAAAATCACTTTTATGTAGGGAGGCTATACATAATATAATATATATTCTATCTATTCCATACAAACCGTTAAAACCTACCTAGTTTAAGTATATTTATAATTTCCTTTATTTTAAATACTTTAGATTTTATATCATTCTTCTATAAGAATGTGCTATATCTGTGCAATTCTTAGCAAATAATCTAGATATAATCCAGTCAAAAACCTAGAAAGGAAAAAAAGGCAATAATAAGAAATCTTTGTTGACATCTTTGTGATATTCAAAATCGTAGTTAATAAATTTAATTATTTTTATTTTATAAAGAATATATTTTGTATATGAATGAAAATTTCTAATTAATTAAATTTAAGTTAATATACTGAAGATATTCCTGAAATAAATGAGTAACTAAATTAAGATAATATCAAAATTTCCGTTGAAAGTTTGGCATGGATATCAAAAAACTTACCATTTAGGCCATTATTTAACCATTTTGGCAAAGTGCCTAAAAATCGGTTACGGTTATTTTGATACTTCATAATGGGTTGCAAGAAAGTTAATATGAATGTTTATAGTAATAACTGGTTACCAATACTTTTAATGACAAGGATCATAGGTTCGATTACTTTTATAATATTTAAAAAATAAGACCGAGTGATAAGTCTAACAAATATTACTTGCCTATGCTAATATTATAAAGAAGTAAAGTTTGTGAGATTGTGAGCTTGTGATATTGTGAGTTCGTGAGTTTGTGACGTTGTAGGGGGTTATCTCTGGATTTACTAAACCGATTTAGATTAAGGTAAGAAGATAGTTTGAGACCCTGGGAAGGACATAGGATAATTTTTATCTCGGTAATCATCCCTTAAAGGGGTGAAATTGGGGATGAAAGTTTGTATGGGGAATCAACCTAGAGAAAAACCCGAGTGAAGCGAGGGTGAGTCGCTAGTAATACTTAAAAATTAAAATCTAGTGATAAGTCTAAAAAGTTTTACCTGCATTATATAATTTAAGACAATAATATGGTCGCATAACCGTATAGCTATATAGAAACTGTACTGCAAAATTTTATATTACAGAAATTACTTTCAACAAACAAACAAAATTATTACCATTATAAGAATAGAAAAGAATAAAGCAACTTAAAAAACTCAGCATATTTCTTTTAAATCTACAGGAAGCTGGAAGAGCTATTTACTTCGTTGAGCATATTTTTGACCTGATTACGCATGGGTGGCGTACGTATCTGTCCACTTAAACTGATATGCTGGTGACACACATTAGAAATTACTAACGCGTTCAAAGGTATATGGTTATTGTTGACATTATGATACGAACACAGAAGCGAAAAAATGTTAAAAACATACATATTTGAGCTTTATATTATTCTTATTTATATCCTTCTTTATCTTTTATTTCTTAGTTCTGCAGTATAACAATATTTAGATACGATTTTTTGTATACAAAAAAAAATTTGAAGCTTTTTAATATTTGGACTTATTATTTTATTATAATCCTAAAGAATTATATATATGTGCATTTTATTTAGTTTTAGCAAAAGTATTTTATTATGATTAATTTAAACACAATATTTATCTATGATCACGAGTAAATAAGATATACACATATGTAAGTGTTTTCCATTAGCAACATATTTGCCATGCCCGCCACTTGTTACTAAAATGCTTGTTGCAGACACTTTTCTAGATTCCAACAAAATTTAATTAATATATCTTGAGAAGTATTGGACGGCTCCGATTTTTCAAATCTAAGGCTATGTATTATTTGTTCGTTTTTTCCAGTTTTAACTAAAGCAAAATTTATCTTTCGACATTAAAATTTCATATAAGTTATAGTTTATATTATTTTTTCAGTTATAACATTACTAAACCTTCATTACAAGAAATACCCAAGAAAATTTTACGAACAGTGCTCGGGTCACCTAAAATATTCATCACACGGCTACTGGCGTCCTGTCGCACTCAACTCGTATGTATGATACTTACAGAATAATGTATAAAGCTGTACCGTATTACATACGTGGATAAGATCGTTGGAAAATGAACGGTCTAAAGAACTTAACAATATACGTTACGTTTGAGCGTCGATCGATCGACTTCGTCGAAAGTCGTGGGTTTGATTCCTTTTAAACGTAAACATTTGTTTGAGCAATTGTTTTGAAATTTATTTCTAGCGCACATGTGGAAAATAAAGTTAGTTATATCGTTTAACAAAAAAAGGGCACTAATCGTCGTCTTTAACCTGAGTTTTAAGTATATTTTAGAAAATAAGGCAGCTTTTGTACTTTAGAATAGAAAGGATAACATGTATGGTATATCAAAGCATAAATAAAATATTTTTAAGGGTCAATATTATTCTTTATTCTACAATAATTAAAATAACAACAGTATATTATGTTTTTCAAAATCTCTCCTCAGCAATTTAAAATTTCTTTAAAAGACGCCATTATGCACTAATGGAGCATTCATCATTTTCGTACCGTTGTTATTGTCTCTCTTTGTTTTCTTATAAAAATATTTTTGTAAGATTTTATATTTTTTTTCACTATTTAGATGTAATTCAGTGCGATGCTATAATTTAAATATTGGCCAAATTTCATTAATGTAAACTGCTATTGATCTAGTCTCGGTTTGGCATAGATCCTTATACATTGTTTGCAGGTAACACTTACATATGTGAACATGTATTATATAGAGGGATAAAAAGCAAAATTAAGAATTTAAAAAAAAAGCCACGATGGTTAAAAAGTAATTGAAAAAGGATAAAATAATTTAAGAACCCCCGACTTAATAGATAATAAACATAAAAATGTTTAATAAGTAGAGTTGATCTCTGGCCGAGTCGGTCATATATGTAAACAATAGAGTATTATATTCACAGCATTTCCTTACCTATTTGGTTCTCGATGATTGTAGATGTGACATAACATATTCAACTAGCTATAAACTTAATAAAAAACCGAAGAATGAATATCCGTCGGGGGCTGCCATCACTATTTTAAATTTCATCGGAAATAAATCATAAAATTCTAAAGGTCCCCACTATAGGGCCTAACTAGTTCAATTCCCACGGATATTCTTGGGTTTTTTATTAAGTTTGTAGGTAGTCGAATATGTTATTGCCACATTTACAATCATCGAGAACCAAATAGGTAGGTACGTAGAGAAATGCTATGAAAACTGATACTCTATTGTTTACATATATGACCGACTCCGCGAGAGATCAACTCTACTTATTCAATTTTTTTACGTTTATTATCTCGCGTTACATTTATTTTTTAGATTGGGGGTTTGTAAATAATTTTATCCTTTTTCAATTACTTTTTAACCGTCGTGAGTTTTTTCAAAATTATTAATTTTGCTTTTTGTTATAAAGTAGTTGCCCATGTGGTTACAAAAATGTCATACTTTAAGCGTATAAGGTTCGGTCCGTTAAAAAATGTATGTAACTTTATGATATTATCATACAAATATTATTATTTTTTAAATTATAACAATTTTATGATTATGTTTTCATTGATTTTTTTATTTATCTAAAAGATAATATGTAAAGAAGATAATAGAATAATAATTTTATAAGTAAAAAAACACCTAGTAAATTTCATGCCAATTTGAAATCGTTAATATTATACAAATTCATTTGGACAAAAAGACCAAAATTCTTTTAAGTTAGAAATATGAATAATAAAGGCTCTTAACGCGGTCTGTGAGGGATTGTCGCAATTTTTCTTACATGAAAGGGACTTTTCTTTATTACAAAGAATTATATAAAATTTGTTATGCCTGCGACCTAGAACTTTACATTTTTCATAATTTAACAGTAAGTTTGGTGACCGTTTGCGGTTGAACTGCTAAGTGATGAATCAGTTCGGCGCAATATATTTCTACTATAAATATAACTCGGTATATATTAAAACTGTGTACGTTTTAACGGTTAATATGAAATAGATAGACTATATACTATATAATACATAGTCTATAGCATTACTCAATATACGGGCTAACTAATGCAAAAAGAATTTTTCAAATTGGATTAGAAGTTTCTGAGATTAGCGCGTTCAAGTAAACAAACAAACGAACTTTATAATATAAGTATACGTTACATATTACATTGTATTCAGCCCTTTGTATCGTCCTTTGGGTATTTTGCTGTGTTTGGGCTAGCCAATAAAAAATAATACCTCTATATGTCATCTGTTGTCCATCCTTATTAAGACGATGAGTATCTACTGTGTAGCAGTGATCAATGCAGGAATGCTGTGCCTTATCTCAGCTTCTATGTAAGCATATGTGACTTGGATCCACTAAGTACGTCTTACAGTATTTAAATATATATGAAAATCAACATTTAGGTTGTTGTTGGGACATATGTTGGGACATAAACACACAGCACCATCCAGTTCCATGGTAAGCTACGAGGCCTGTGTTATGGATACAAGATAGTTGATTCACTACACTTTAAATACATACATATTATAAACATAAACGGCTGCAGTTTAGAATATGGGACATTACCCCTGGCGGAGTGGGTGGTATTTCTGGATAGGGGACGTGATAGGGCGTCGAAAAGTTAAATAAATTTTTTTCCGAAAACGTACGAGAAAAAAGTTATTGAGACTTAAAGTTACAACATCTCCATACATTATTTTGACATTACTACCATTTAGACACTTGGAGTCAAAACGTCACTTTCAATTGTCAAAATGATCTCCAGATGATTGTCTTTATTTGTACTTGCGTGAAATTCGAATTTTCTAGTCAAAGAGTATAGATATATACTGTTTCTAGTTTTCTAGTCATTTATGGCACTCGCCGGCCGCTACCGCGGCACGCTCGCTTCGCTCGCTCGGCTCGTGCGTTGTGGAACCTAACCCAGATATGAGGAATAATAAATAAATAATCTTAACGTTCCTAACCTAACCTAACCCAGATATGAGGAATAATAATAAATAATCTTAAACGTTCTAACCTAACCTAACCCAGATATGAGGAATAATAAATAAATAATCTTAATATTCTAACCTAACCTAACCCAAATATGAGGAATAATAAATAAATAATCTTAAATATTCTAACCTAACCTAACCCAGATATGAGGAATAATAAATAAATAATCTTAAACGTTCTAACCTTTTTTTTTTTTTTTTTTTTTTTGTTTGTCGCTGGGGAAACCCATCATGGGGACCCTACCGGCCGTCAATGGGTAGGGTACTGTGAGACTCCTACTCACTAAAACCCACAGCGGAACCCGTCGCCGCAGTGCAATGGGGTGCGTAGGATCGCTTGCGCATTCACTACAACACCCCTGCGGACAGCCCGTACCCCGCGGGCCTGCCTCGCCTAAACCGGAATGCCCTCGATTCACAGAGCATTCCGACCGCCCCGATGACGTGCAGGGGAGTCAACGAGAGACCCCCCCGCAGTAGCTCCTCTAGGGTGGCGGGAGAAGATGCGCATACCGGCGCCTCCTCTCCCCCAGCCGACGGCGACGAAGAGGGTCTGCTAAGGCGTTAGCCTCGCGTTCCCTCTCCGCCGTCTCCTTCAGTGAGATGACGGCCTCGCTGAAGGAGACCATCGCCGACCAGGACCTCTCGTCGCGTAGCATGGTCCCCACCACGCTTCGCAACGACAGGTCTCCACCCACTACCGCCATCAGGGCATGGCGCTGGGGAGCCCAAGCGGCGCATACCGCGAGGGTGTGGTGCGAGGTGTCCTCGGACGCACCACACTCGTGGCATGCGGGCAACGGTTTCCCGACGCGCAACTCGACACAGATACTTACCGAAGCACCCGTGCCCGGTAAGTATCTGCGTCAACCTGAACGTCAGGACGCCGTGTGGCCGCCTGACCCAGCGAGACAAGAACGGGACGAACCGCCCCCACCGTCGCCAGGCCAGCCGCTGGAGTCCCCCAGTTCTTTCCCACCAGCGCCGGATCAGTGCCTCGTCAGCTAGGCGCCTGATCCGAGCGACTCCCTCCCGCGCTGGACGTTCCCCTCGCGCCCGCTCACTCGCCCGAAACCGATAGACTTCGGCGAGCACCTCCGCCTGGAGTTCCCAGGGCGGATCGCCCGCCAGAAGCGTCGCCGCCGTGAAGGACACCGTACGGTATCCCCGTATCGCCCTCACCGCCAGGACCCGTTGCGCCTTGCGCAGTTGGGCCCTGTTCGGTGCGGAGAGGGCGTCCATCCAAACGGGGGCACCGTACAGTGCCATGGACCTCACGATGCCGGCATAGAGCCGCCGGCAGTGAGATCCAGGGCCCCCGACATTCGGCAGAAGTCTGCCGAGGGCCGAGGCGGCGCCGATCAGTCTCGGGGTGAGCTGGGCGAAATGGACACGGAACGTCCAGCGTCCGTCCAGGGTCAGGCCCAAATAACGCATATGGGCCCGAACCTCCACCATCCTACCCTGGACTCGCAGACAGGCGTTGCGGGGGGCACCCTTGCGTGGGCCATGAAACAGGAGGGCCTCCGTTTTGGAGACGGAGACCCTCAGGCCCAGCATCCCTATCCGGTCGGCGAAAACGTTCTAACCTAACCTAACCCAGATATGAGGAATAATAAATAAATAATCTTAAACGTTCTAACCTAACCTAACCCAGATATGAGGAATAATAAATAAATAATCTTAATATTCTAACCTAATCTAACCCAAATATGAGGAATAATAAATAAATAATCTTAAATATTCTAACCTAACCTAACCCAGATATGAGGAATAATAAATAAATAATCTTAAACGTTCTAACCTAACCTAACCCAGATATGAGGAATAATAAATAAATAATCTTAAACGTTCTAACCTAACCTAACCCAGATATGAGGAATAATAAATAAATAATCTTAATATTCTAACCTAACCTACCCAAATATGAGGAATAATAAATAAATAATCTTAAATATTCTAACCTAACCTAACCCAGATATGAGGAATAATAAATAAATAATCTTAAACGTTCTAACCTAACCTAACCCAGATATGAGGAATAATAAATAAATAATCTTAAACGTTTCTAACCTAACCTAACCCAGATATGAGGAATAATAAATAAATAATCTTAATATTCTAACCTAATCTAACCCAAATATGAGGAATAATAAATAAATAATCTTAAATATTCTAACCTAACCTAACCCAGATATGAGGAATAATAAATAAATAATCTTAAACGTTCTAACCTAACCTAACCCAGATATGAGGAATAATAAATAAATAATCTTAAACATTCTAACCTAACCTAACCCAGATATGAGGAATAATAAATAAATAATCTTAATATTCTAACCTAACCTAACCCAGATATGACGAATAATAAATAAATAACCTATGTCTTAAAACTAACCACAATGTCGCAAAATAAAAACCAAAAGTAAATAATACATTTAGATTTTAAAAATAGTCTACTCACGTTTATAAATTGCTTTCCTTTAATGGATATACATTTTTGATTGCCTGCCACATACAATCAAAAGGATCCTCTCTTCTGTTTCTCACGATTCTGTGCCACATGTATGTGCACAGGTGGTCAGCAAGGGCCTCTTTTTTTATATCCTGCATTTGTCACTTCATATTTAAGGTGCTTCCAGCTTCCTTCTATTGCCTGAGTGTTAACACCACTGGTAGGCTCTACAAATCTCCCTACACCCATAGAGCTATGATTGACTGTCTTATGAGTGTAGTTTTTGCCAGGTATGTCTGCTAAGCCCTCATACGCTTCCAACAATCTGTCCAAATTTCTGTACCAGGGGCAATTATGTTTCTGAATAAGTGGAAATAGAGTGTTACGCTCACGTTTATTATCCGGACATATTTCCAGTCTATAACCGGGGCCATCTTTTCATCATACCTAATATCCAATTGCCTTCGCGTGGACGACCTCGGTTATATTTCCTTTCCCTACCAGGGATTCGTCTATTTCCACTATCTTACCTAGTCCTCCAATCTGGCCTTCAGTCTCGAATTGTTCATCTAGAGATATCATGCAGACTTCCCGACAGTATGAATACCAATCAACTACTGTAGCTGAAGATGTGATCTTATCTATAGAAGTATCTTTGATAGCCTGCTCCTGATTAAATTTATTAGCAAAGGCGTAAGTGAGTAGAACTACTTTCTCAGGCGAAACTTTAACATTTTCAACCATGTACCCTGAGTAGCACTAATGGTTTTTTTGGTCATGCCTATATCTGCATTTAAACCGTCCTAAACCATGACCCGGCTCCAATATCATTTTTTTCACTATTTTATTTTATATTTACATATGGAAACAGTCCAAGTCACTTATTAAAAGTCCTTCACTCCTCAACCAGCTTAGACAGGTCTCTCTGTCTTTTTAAATGTGTGGTTGTAAGCTTAAATATATTCATATTTACAAAAAAAGTCACTAACAGAACTAAAACTAACTCACTATTTAAGTACACTAAAACTATGAACACTTAAAACTATAAAAATAATATTAAACAAAAACAAGAAACGAAAGTATATAAAAAATTAACAAAAACTAATAACTAATGGAAAATAATAAGAAAAAAATAACAATGAAAAAGAACAAGACATATAAAACGGAAAACTTAAAACACGCATTGAGTACAAAGTCACAAATTATGAAACTTCGCGGTATTTTAAGAACACCCACCAATAAATACTGAAAAATATTCACAGATAAAAAAATGATTCTTTTTACTAAATGTACAATTGTAAAACATATATTTTTACATAAATCAAATAAAAGTCATAAATGTATTATAAAATGAAAATAATATTTTTCTTTTTATTTATTTATTTATTTATTAATAGTAATATTTTACCAACAGAAAAAGCAAACATAATCAAATATAATCTGTTGTCATTTAAGCGGTAATATAAAACAAAGTGTCAGTTTTGCTTTTGTCAAAATGTAAGATCATTTTGTTTATGTTGTGAAATTATTAAAATATTAAATACAATAAAGCATTAATTGTTGTGAAAATATGTCTTGTACATAAAAAAGGATGCGTACTATTCGTTAAAGGTATGTTTATCTGTTGTAATCACTTATTTAGGTAAAGAAATGTATGGAAATGTGTTAGATATGTTATAACTTTAAGTCTCAATAACTTTTTACTCGTACGTTTCCTCCAAATATTTTTAATATATTTTGACTCTCTGTCACCTCCCCTATCTAAAAATACCACCCACTCCGAATGGTGGAAAAGAAATATATGAAAATGTATGGAAATGTTGTAACTTTAAGTCTCAATAACTTTTTACTCGTACGTTTTCGGAAAATTTTTTATTTAACTTTTCGACGCCCTATCACGTCCCCTATCCAGAAATACCACCCACTCCGCCAGGGGTAATGTCCCATATTCTAAACTTGTGCCACATAAACACCCATGACTGGAGTACAAACATTCGTTCATCATACAAATGAAAGCCCCCAGCGGGACTCGAACCGGCGAACGCTAGCACAGCAAGTAGGGTCACTACAAACTGAGCCAAACATGTCGTCCAACACGTCAATCAGTACTAGATAAATATCAACAAAGTTAAATATATTTTGTTAATGATATAGTTAAAATTGATTAGAATATATATGATCATAATAAGTTGTGTGTATCGAACCTTAAGTAATCTGACGATGACATATCTTGTTTCCCTTTTACAAGTAATATCTGAAATTCCGATGGTACTCGTATATAATTTTCGCTTGACAGCGGTCGCTGCGTACTTTATGATAACATTTAAGGGCCTTGATTCTCAAATAACTAAATAATAATTAATTAGCATTGTGTAGGTCTCGTCGTTTTGAATTAATGCAAAGTCAATCATTTTGTTTGTTTATGGGAGGAAATATTTGGAAATACTCGGAAGTTGTATTTGAAAAAAAAGGTGAGTTGAGACAATAATTTGATTAGAAAGAGAAAAAAAACTCTTCTAAGATAATGTGTTAGAACTTCTAAAGACCTAAATGAATAAAACAAGCTTTCTTAATTATAATTTTAACTAAATCCATAGTAATATTATACTCGTAAATGTGAAAGTTTGTGTGTGTGTAGTTGTATGGATGTTTGTTATTCTTTCGCGCGAAAACTACTGAATGGATTTTAATGAAACTTTGCAATAATATAGCTCATACATCAGAATAACACATGAGCCTATTTTTATCCCGGAAAAATATACGGTTCCCGTAGTAATACGTCGTGGTAAACGCCGCTAGTAATTTAAATAATTTATGCAAAGAAAAATAAGTTATTGTTTAATAATAATTAATGTATCACATCTATCTTTACGTTTATCCATCACTGAACGAATACGCACCTGCTATGAAATTTAATTGAATAATTTATAACAACAAAGGATTAAAACGCTATCAGTCTCGCAAAGTGTTGGCTAATGAAAACAAATGATTCACTCGTTTTTGTTAAATTCTTTTGTATGAATAGATGGGAAATGAAGATAAATAACGAAGGGTTTTCATTAGAAGAGTTGCGAAATTGATATTGGTAGGTATATGTATACCTATAGGTTACTCAATCTTGTAACTTCGTCTATGCATCTCTGTCTCGTGAATGCAATTTATTTTCTTGTCAAATTTCATCGAAATCTGGTCGGAGGTTAAAGCGTGAAATAGTAACAGACAGATTTCTTCCACTTTCCTTTTCCATTAAGGCATCAGCTGAGCTACCTTCCTTTTGACATACTATAATTAAAAAACTGAAGGTACTGTTGTTATTTTATCTAATATATTTAAACGAGCATTTTTTGTATATTTATTTATACCGGTGATCTCGGAAACTGCCCTAACGATTTCGATGAAATTTGGTATGTGGGTGTTTTCGGCGGCGAAAAATCGATCTAGATTATTCTTATGTCTGGGAAAACGCGTGTTTTCAAATTTTTATGAGGTTTCCTTTTGTATTATTCCACGCAAAATATGATCGCTAATTTCGCACGCTCGGGAATAAGCATCGTGGTCAAGCGGCTACGGCGCAAGATTCACCATCAAAGGTATCCGGGTTCGCATCCCGGTCGGACACAAAGATTTTACTTGTTTTTTTTGTATTTAATTAAGTTTTTTGTTTATTTTAATCTAAAAATACGATATAACAAAAAAGAACTCCGAGCGAAGCTCGGTCACCCTGGTATTTACAATGAATAGTAACAAATGTCCTTTCTTTATTTATCTTATTTTTACACTGTATTTACCAGAACATGTTTCATTTCATATACTCTGCATATTTTTTAAATATATTATATTCCTAATCTATATTATAGAAAAGTTAATGATCATGAAATATCATAAATATGTTAGTGGTGTCTTGTTAGATAATACTAACCAATACCTAAGAAGAGATACTTTCAATCCACTTTTCCTCTGCCGTTATAATTATAGGCGATTATAAGCTATAGGTGCCATAAAGCATGGTGTATGTGTGTTTACTAAATTTCTTTACGAAATTAATTATAAAACTAACTTTTATCTTTCTTACTAATCATAGTTCTTTTTACGCTAACAGAATGATGTGAACTTCTAGGCAAATAAACTTGAAAATATTCTAACAGAATCGTGTGTAATTATTAGGAACTGCTACCTTTGCTCGACTTTGTAATTCTATTCAGTCTACAATCACTTAAGTTAAGCCTTGGTATATGTGAGAGTGAATGTGCTCTCAAGCTGTGTCTATGGTTTTGATAGATATCTCTTCTTATATATTAAATTGAAGTTATATTAGTTTACTTAGGTATATTCTAATTTCGAAATTTTTTTGCTAGTTGACCTTAATTCGGGTGTACTTTTTATATATGCTACGTAATATTTTTAAGTTTGCTTATATTTTAATTAATTTATAATATCTCAAGAAAACCCAGAAACTTCAAAATGAATTCCACCTCTAATTTAAAAATATACTATAGTAGTCTGCATAACTTGTACTTCCTTTATAGTTTAGTAAATTATTCATTAAATATTCAATACAAAAAAGACAAATTCTAAAACTATACTGGCCTTCATCCCAACTTTTTTAATATCCGTAACATTTAAATAAAAATCGGTCAAGTGCAAGTCAAATTCGCACACAAAGGGTTACGTACCATCGTACATATGCTCTTTATTAATATGACTTTTATTCTATGTATGTAATATATTAATTTCGCTAAACGATTACGAATGTGAAAAAAATATTCTTGTATTTTTATTGTTGTTTATTTATTTTTATTATTTGTTGTTATAGCGGCAATAGCTGTTGTTATAACACACTCTGTGAAAATTTCAACTCTCTACCTAATACTCTTCATGAGTTACAGCCCTCTGACAACGGATGGACGGACGGATAGCGGAGGCATAATAACAGGATTTCGCTGGCACTCTTCAGGTACGGAACCCTAAAAACTATTCAATGTTTATATTATACCTGCTTTTTAAAATTATTCTTCTTAAAATCTTTCCTAAGTGGAATTTCGTGTAAGTAATGAAGTAAATGAGGCTTCTCCAGCTCTATTAGTACTAAAGATGAGTTTAAAATAAATAAGCATTTTAAAATTTTACGTGTTTTTATTTCGTTTATTAATAATGTTTTTTATTAATAAAGATAACAGTTCCAATAACTTACGAATAATACTCCCGTTACAATTTTTTTACCAATAAATATTTTGATAATGATAGTTGTTTAGTATTTTTTATATGGCATCATCTTAGGTCGGGTTTGAAATGACAGTGATCATACAAATAGTTCTTAATATTTTTAAGGCAATACTCAGCTTGTAGCTTATTTATTTTATTTAATGTTTCCATTATTTTAAGGGAATTATATTAATCACAATTAGGATCTTGTATTTTTTATTTTTTGCAATAGTACAAAATATTTTAATGTCGATTGTAATGCATGGCAGAATATTTATTTATATAATTATTATAATCTATACATATAATAAAATTCTGAGTCGAATCTGTACATTAAATATTTTTTGGAGAATCTTATTGAAATAGTAATTATTATCGATATAGAGGCCGAATCTATAGTTTTTAATTTTTTTGTCTGTCTGTCGAGGAACGCATCACGAGAAAACCGCTGGACAGATTTTGATGAAATTTGGTATAATGATAGCTGGTTATCTGGGTCAACATATAGGATACTTTTTACTGTAGGAAAACATCTTATCTCTGGGAAATCTAAACTAATCCTTAAAAAGTACATACGTCGCTAATTAAGTACTTAAAACAATTTTAAAATATCAGTATTTTGACTGTCACTTACTTGGCTCTTGTGTTGTGTTATCAATTTATTCTTGTTTTAAAGAGACAGAAATAAATGATTTAAATAATGAATAAATTTGTCATCGCAAAATGTCAGGTCGAATAATATTTGGAACAAGGTGAGTTTGACAATGATAGATAGTTGATGCTTATGTGAAAGATTGGTAATCGTTACTAATATAGTAAAATATTCAGTTGTCTTCTCCATTCTACGTGATATTGGCAAATTAATCTGTGCTTAACTGGCATTAACAAGCGTTTTGAAACCATTAACAAGAAAATTGAATTGAAATATTTAGTATAAACCTCAAATATCATGGAAAGTAGCCGTAGTGTCCAACAAACACATATCGTATCGTAAATAATATTATCATTGTAATCAACAAATCTCGTAAATATAATGAAAATCATTATAGTCAAATAATCATTATTTTAAATACACTTTCAACAATATCTTATAAATCCAAAAGTCTCGTCCCATTTTTAATAAATTATTTTAACCCTCGACGCAAAAAGTTATAAGTTTAACGTGTGTGTCACTGTGTATCTGTCTGTGGCATCTTATGGCTCAAACGGATGAACCGATTTTAATTTAGTTTGTCTTTGGTTTGAAAGACGAGTTTATCAAGAGTGTTCTTAGCTATAAATCAAGAAAATCTGTTCAGCCGCTTGCATACTATCAACTCTTTTCTAGACAGTAAAAGGATATGAGCAGCTTTCACAAATCTAATCGATTTGAATCTTGGGATCCCATTACTTTAATAACATTGCAATGGTATGGTGACCTAGGCTTGATGCTGCAAGTTCACCTGTAATCTGCAAGATTCTCAACTCTTTACAATACTGTAAGCTGTGTGTGTTTAAGCTTAATGAAATGACCTCAATTAATAGGTCGTTGTGTCGGCGTTTTTTTTTATTTTTAATTTAAAAGTTGCTGCTATCTTTGACGTCATACAAAAATTCTATAGAAAAAAGCACTATCAGTTTCTCTTGAATTTCCTAAGTTTTCTAGATTTTTTCCCTTAAAATCTTATTCATACATATAATTTTAAAAACAATATTAGCCAAATCGATCTAGCCATTCTTAAGTTATGCGCTTACCAATGAACAGGATTTATTTTATTATATAGATACTAGATAGCAAAGTTTAGTTTAAAAATTATATTTTCTTTTTTTTATTAATAATTTTCATATTCAAAATATGTAATGTTATAAATTATTTTAATGCATACAAGTAGATACTAAGATTTTATTTTTGTACCTGCCCTCTAGATAATGGATATCACAACACGTCTACTTACTAGTTTTACACCCTAGTGAATGAAAGTTTCCTGCTTACGACATACCTCTCTTTAATTCTAATAGATGGCTCTGTACCAGATAAAGGTAAATAAAGATATTTAAAGGATATTTTTTAATTCTTAATTTTAATTAAGCTAGCTGTACATACTACTTCAGTAGATAAATCACTAAAAAAATTAAAAATGGGCTAGGGAGACATAGGTTTGTGGTATGTAAAGCACAATTCAATCAGTTCTAAAGCTGCCTGCTGTTTTTCTTCGCGAATATCTTGAATATATATGTCAACTATAGGTAACCGATTGGTAAAATTAGTTTTCATCTTTATGTTAGCCGATTCCCATGTGTCTTTGGCCTGTGAAATGAAACAAAATAATGAAATATTTGTAATAGCTTAACTAACGATAGGTATATTTTTTATAATTGAAGCGTTTTGCACGTTAAAACATATAAACACAAACGTACATACATACATTTCAGCTTTCTGCTATATTATAGTTATAGTTTAAAATTAATAGGGTAATTAATTTCTATTTCAAGCACAAAGTTATGAGCAACAGACGACGAATTTTCAACGAGCTATCGACGTTTGCTAGCGCGCTTGTATTGTTAGACAAACGAAGTATTTAAAATTCATTACAATGTAGGTTCTACTACTATATAAATGCAAAATTTTGGATGGATGGATGTATGTCACTCAGTCACGGCAGAACGGCTGAACGGATCTGGATGAAATTGGGCACAGAGATAGATTATAGTCTGGAACAGCACACAGACTACTTTTTATCCGGGAAAAATGCACAGTTCCCGTGGGATAGACTTGTTTTTGTGTTTCACTAGGGACGAACCCGAGCGAAGCGAGGGTGAGCCGCTAGTATAATGTAAAAGCTTGTATAGAAATTCATATTGTGAACTTAAAAGCATTGAAATTGATATTTAAGCTTCTCCTTTTACTGCTGATTGTAAAAGCTCATCGGGGTTTTTGTCACTAGTTATAAAAAATGTATAAATGTCAGTATATTACTTTACCTTGTCACACGTATTTTCGTCGACTTCATAATATATTGGCGATTCACGTGTGGGACTTTTTTCTACTAATTGTCCACTCCATAGAGATAGTGACAACGCTTTACTTGTATTTGTTGAAGGTATCACTTCAGTATTATAACAGTGATATTTTAATGTTTGTCTGACACTTGTTGACTGTGATAGAAGATATGCCATTTGTGATTCTTGGATCTAGAACGTTTTCGAACATTAAAGCATACATTATGTTCCACAGATAAATAAAATTATTTAAAAGTCCACGTATATCTTTGATATTTTTAATCTGCCAAAGCCTTGAAATAAGTACGAGTATATACTTGGTTAATTCTATACATACATCTAACATGATTATTTGCAAATTGTTTCGACGTTTATAAATCACATCTTTTAATAACTATGGGAACGTAACAAAATATCAGTTTTATTTTAGATTTTTTTTAAAGATTACATTTTCATGTTAATGACCTCCAGGTAAATTTCTAAGAAATCTATTGTTAACTAACACGCCGGCATGTCCACGGTCGTGGAGGGATCAAATGCAAATAATATGCGAATTACTGTTCTTACTTTATATAACTCCTTAAAATCGAGATTCCACCAAAACGGCTTTGTGTCAAAAGATATTGCTTCCTCATCAAAATCTATTATAGAATAGCGCTTTTGTAAACACATTTCTCCCCTAACACAGTCAATAGTAAACGGATTTGAAGGATTGATTTGATATGTACCTGCAATAATTTAAACTCTTATAAAGTATACATTGGAAATACAATTTAATTTTAAATGAAACTATCTTTTCACATTTTTTCGGATTTATTTTGATTTTTGGTTGGATGCTGTACAGCATTCAATACGTCGGGAACCATAAATCTAAATAAATCCGCGAAAAAAAACCCCCAAAAATGTAAGAAGAGATTTTCTTACAATTTAATGTAAATTTTATTATTATAATATGTTTATGAAATTATATATTTAAAAAATAAATAAAAATGAAAATATTAATTTAATTAAAAAAATAGTAGATAAGTGATTTATACCGTCTTTACTTAGTTGAGCACAAGATATGGCAGGTTTTGCACTATCACCCAGACTTATTTTCCCAACTTCTGGTCCTGGTAATTCTGGAATATATATATATATATATATATATATATATATATATATATATATATATATATATATATATACATAATTTTAAATAAAGTATGTACTAGTGAAATCTATACATATAATAAAATTCTAACTAAGCCAAATCTGTACATTGAATATTATTTGGAAAATCTTATTAAAATAGACATTATTTTCGATACAGAGGCAGAATCTATAATTTTTAGAATCTCTGTCTGTCTGTCTGTTATCGTATCACGGAAAACCACTGGAGGGATTTTGATGAAATTTGGTATGGTGGTAGCTGGATATCCGTGTCAACATATAGGATACTTTTTACCGCGGAAAAATGTCCCATTTCTGAATAAAAATACAAAAACTGCAATGTAAGAGTATACTAAAATGTAAAACCTAAGAATTTGGTTTTTGGTCATATGAAAGTGGGCGGAGCCGCGGGCAATGCTAATATTCTATATATTCATAATAATGAATCTAGTATAGTAATTAAATAAAAGTAGTTCATTTGGTCTACATTTAAACATTAACTAAATAGGGAAATAAAATCATACTAATATTATAAATGTGAAAGTTTGTAAGTATGAATGGATTTTTGCTACTCTTTGACGCCAGAACGGCTGTACGGATCTGGATGAAATTTGGCGCAGAGATAGATTATAGTCTGGAATAACACATAGGTTACTTTTATCCCGGAAAATGTAGGGTTCCCGTGGGATAGATTTGTTTGTGTTTTTCTAAAGGCGAACCCAAACGAAGTGAGGGCGAACCTCTAGTTTGAAATAAATGTGATTTCAACGATTTTGTTATTTCTTTGCCGACCTATTAGAGTAAACTTCATTAAAATTTTACTATCATAATACTTAAAAAAACAACCGCTTTTATAAATTTATGATAACAGAACAAATAATTTTACATTTAATTTGACTAGCCCAAACAATTATTATAATATATTTTAATAAATCGAGTAAACACAAACGTATTTCATTTATAAACCTATTTCTTTACTAAAGTATTTTTGGAAGTCGGTTAAAAAGTGCAAAAGAGTAGAGTTTGCTATTTGAAAATAAGCTTTGAAGACATTTTGTTTTGTCATAATCGCCGTTTGCAAGTGAAATTTATAACTTTATAGCCCATTATTTTATAAAATTATATTTTCGTTAAACTCTTATAGTATCCCTATTTTAAAACAAAATTAATAATTTTTACCTTACATTAAAAGAATAAAAAATAAAATACAGATTATAGTAATCGAAGCCTAAACCGTAATGGTATTGGTATAATATAATACCTACCATATTATACCTATTAATGACGTATTTCAATAAAAACATCAAGAGAGTATTAAATATTATTAGTTTTTTTTTTACATTAACAGCTTGGATCAGTTTCGTTTACTTTGTTCTGTCATATCTTCTTAGTTCGAGTTGTTTTACATACCATCACGAGTACAGTCTTTTCCTGCAGGTCCGACATCGCCCTTCATGCCCTAAGTGCAAAAAATTTTTCTTATTAAAAATATTATTTTTTTGGGGAAAAGAACATTTGGGTATAAAAATTATATAATAAAAATATTATGTATATTTTAAGTTTTTTATAATCAAATGTCTAATATATTTAACTACATACATTACATATTTACATAGGTAGGTACATGTCTGCTCAATCACACATCACCGTACATGTTACAAACATAGCTTACTAACATTTCTCCGATCGAAGATGATGTATAATTGCTCTGCTGCTAAGTTTGACATCATCCCCTATTTTATACCCCCGAGGAAGATTTTGAATTAGAATAATTGTAAATTTCAATCAGAAAAATTTTACGAAAACGAGTTTTACGCATTCCATCCCTCCTTACAAACTTTCCTCTGTGGGGGGTTGAGTTCCCGAAAAAACCCTATGAAAAATCTACCTGCCTTATCTATACTAATATTATAAAGATGTAAAGTTTGTGAGTTTGTGACTTTGTAAGGGGGATATTTCTACATTTACTGTACCGATTTAGGCAAAATTTAGTAAGAATATAGTTTGACACACTGGGAAGAACATAGGATACTACTTATTCTGGATACTTATTATTCCGGAAATCATTCCTTCAGGAGGTGAAAATGGGGATGAAAGTTTGTATGGGGAATCAACCTAGTTCATATGTACGAGTAAATCCATTTCAATTATAACTTTTCTCGTACTCCTTATGTTGGAAATGTATACTAATTTGTGTTATAGTATTTTTATATTTTCATACCTGTAATCCAGGAATACCACGATCTCCCTTTTCACCACTATCTCCTTTGGCACCTTGTGGACCTCTGTCTCCAGTAGCACCAACCTCACCACGGTCACCTTGTGGTCCAGATATACCCTTTTCCCGAAAAATACCAAATTATGTATTTACACATTAGGTACATTTAAACCGTACTTAATTAAAGTTCAAATAATACTAATTTTATCCACAAATTTTGTGCGACTATTTTTTTACTAACAATTGTATTCGTTGCTAGATTTTATACTGTGATTAATAATATTCGTAGTATCCCTAGTTTAGACCCTGGATTTTATAATATAATATAATTATTAATAAATAGCAAAATATTATAATTAAGATACTGAACTAAAAATTATTTTCAAACTACTTCGGATATTTACCGTTTTTTAAGGAGTATTAGTTATTTCTATTAATAATAGCCATTAATATAAATTATTCTTAATAATAGGAAAAAACCCAGAATGCACAATAGTAAAGGCATTTCATAATTCATGGCGCATAGAAACTCAATATTTTCGAAATACAAATATTACAAACCTTCAACCCGCGCTCTCCAGTATCACCTTTTACCCCTTTCTCTCCGCTTAAACCTTGTTCACCTTTGTCTCCCTTAGGACCAGGCTCTCCAGATTCACCTTTGACTCCCTGAATGCCCTTTACCATAAAATAATAACCTATATTTAATTGTATTCTAATAATTGTATTTTGTTAACGAAGGGGTGAACTTTTTTCATAGTAGGTATTTGAATATCTGAGTTTCTAGAATAATTGAGTTTACCTAAGTCTAGATTCTCGCATTATAAAACGTTTAAATGCGGATCGTTTAAAACATAATTTACATCAACAAAGGACGATGAAGTTATGTGGGTGAAGTCCATCAACCCGTAATTGGCGAGCGTATAGACTATGGCCCGATTTCCCTCATCTTGAGGACTGGCTCGTTCCTAGCAATGGGATGCTAATTTATTTTATTAATATTAGGAATTCGTGAACTTAGTTTTATTGAATTTGTTTGATATTATGTTTTTTTTTCTATAGATAAGTTGATTTCAGTTCGAGGGCAAAACAACCCCTATACTCATAATAACCATGGAAGTGAATATTGTCTCTAGTCTATAATACTCTTCTAATCTAGTCATAGTTAAATTTCTCAAACTTCTGTGAATCTGTCTCACTCTTAGACAATTTTTTTACTACCAGTGTCGTGACCTGGAGTAACACATGGGGTATTGTTTGACACTTCTCTCTGGCATTCAAGCAAAATCAATCAACAACAAACAGCGCAATCAATTTATTTTTAATATATTCATAGAAAATATTTAAAAATACTTAGGTACCATTGATATAGAGTATATGAATGATAGGCGGTATGAAAATATATTAGTCCCATCAGAATACAAAAATAACAGTATAACTAGTGTACTTTTTTTTAATTTCGTTTATCGAACATACCTGTAAACCACTTTCTCCCTTGTTACCTATTTCTCCTTTATCTCCTTTTAGACCTGGTTCTCCTTTTTTTCCCGTTACACCTGGTGGTCCAGTTACACCTATTAGACCTGGTATGCCCTTAATTCAAAAATTAAAATAAATTAATATGATACAATTTAATAGTTAATTAAAATATTTTTTTAGAATACAGTAGAAAAAGTCATTACTCAGACAAATGCTATTTGTGACTTTTTATAATTTTACATCTCCTAGATATGCTCACATGAGCGTCAAGCATGTTTGAAATAAATTTTAATTTTATTAAAATAAAATAAATTGTTTAAATTAAAAAAAAAAAGATTTTAATTACAATAACATTTCAATTTGTTCATTTCCTTACCAACTTCCCAACCCCTGGCTACTATTAGAAATAAAATAGAGAATATCTTAACAGAAAAACTTAGTAATTAAACTTGGCCTGGGGACTCGAACCCAGGACCTCCAACGGATCTGCAAATGTACAAACAAGCCACTAGTCCATCGATTTTATACATATATTATACTTCCAACATACCTGTAGCCCTTTAATACCCGGTTCGCCCTTTTCCCCTCTTTCGCCTTTTATACCCTGGTCACCTTTGTCTCCTTGGTCACCATGCACTCCAGATTCGCCTTTTATTCCAGGTATACCCTATTACATAAAAAGAAAATAATTAGAACAAATGAGTTGTATGAATTTCCAAGAAAAGTTTTATTATCAACGCATAAAATGTAGAATGAAAAAAATGTATGTAGTACATATTTTGTATTTAATATTTTACTTATTTTTTGCTATAACATAATTCTTTTCAAGGCTTTAAACATGCTATACGCATGGACAGAGATTAAAAATAATACGAGGTGAGTAGGGTTTGGTATTGGAGTATAATTGGAAGATGAGAGAACAAGTCACCATAGCATAAAACCCTAAACCAATACAATCTGTAGTAAAGCAAACTATCTTACAACCAAACTTGCTAATAAATAGTATTGACGATATTAATTTTATTTGTAATTCAAAAGTCTCTTTTTTGAATAAAGGTTAAAATGAAGAAAGAGTTTATAGAAACAACAAAAAATTTTTTTTACTAATGTCAAAATTTTAAATAAAACTATCTTTTCGGATTTTGTCGCGGATTTATTTGTATTTTTGTTTCCCGACGTTTCGAATGCTTTACAGCATCCATGGTCACGGGAGAGACTGAGGTGTTACATGTCTTAAAGATATAGTTGTTACAGACAGCCTACCCACAATTAACAAAATGAAAATTGCACCAACCACATTACAATATTTTAACTTTAAACATTTTTATAATTTTAATTATAATTGAATATGGAAAATTATTTATTTAATTTTTGCTATTATTTTTATAATTATTACAATTTTAAAAATATTAATTAGTAATCTATATTTAGTGTTGCCATTATTATATTTATAACCATAAGAAAAATATAAAATATAGTATTAATTATTTAAGCCACAATTGATCTATGTGTAATTTGAAAAAGTTAAGATTAATTAAAAATAATAATTTTAATTTAAATTTGCTATTATTTAAAAAACAAATTATTAAGCAACACTAAGTTTAGTATTAAAAAGTTAAGTATTAAAAAAGTGAAAAAAATTATAATTAATCAGAAATGCTATCATTTTGATCTACACAGTAAGAACTTACTACATCTACCTGTCTGTTATGTTTAGATTTATTATTAGATTTTATTATATTAATAACAGGATCCCATGACGATGGTAGTACCCAGCCATCTTCCCTATTGAAATTAGGATGTTTTTTAATTTCTATGGCTTCTCGAATCATTCTAGGGCGATATCGGTTTTCTTTCGCCAGGATTTGAGGTCTATCGAAGCGAATATAATGGCTTGGGCGGTCCTGACTGTGTTTGCAGACAGCAGATGTTGTATTGCGACGGTGCTTCACATCAGCTATGTGTTCTTTGACCCGGGTTCTAATGGATCTCTTTGTTTGTCCGATGTAAGAGAGCCCACAATCACAATCAAGCTTGTAAACTCCTGCATCTTGTAGAGGGATGTGGCACTTGACAGGTGGTAGAAACTGACTAATTTTCTTTGGCGGCTTAAAGTAAGTTTTAATTGAAGCTCGCTTTAGAATGTAGCCAATCTTGTCAGTGACGCCTCTCATGTAAGGTAGGACTGCAGGGACGCGCTCGACTGTGGCTGGTTTCACTCAGTCCCTGTGACGTAGGCGCGGCACTTGCAGCTTGTTGTCTCGCAGAACTTGCTTGACATGTTGCAGCTCTCCGGCCAGGTGTTGCTCGTCACAGATCCGAAAAGATAGTTTTATTTAAAATGTCAAATATTCGCGTAAATCTAAGAAAGTATAATGTCAAAATTCTTTAATCATTATAAACATTTCTTAATAATTCCTCAATAGCCTCAATCGTGAACGCCAGCTGACAGAAGTTATCACTAAATGAATTTTTTTTTGCAAATTTGATGACTGAGATGATGTAACCAGTAAATACTATAATATAAAACAAACCTGTGCACCATAATCTCCCCGGTCACCCTTTTCTCCTTTTTCTATTTTAATATCCTGTTGGAGTTTTTCCTCCTAAAATAAGTTTAATAATTAAGTTTAAGCTTTAAGCTTTGATTTAAGAAAAATAAACATTGTTGTTTTAGGTGCATTATTGTTCGTAGAATGTTTTTTTCTTTGAAATTACAAATATATCTAAATAATAATAATAATGCAATATGCATACATACAAAACAAATGTACTAATATTATAAAGATAATCTTTTATTGATCATGTGCTTAAAGCGTTTAACCTTAAATCTTACTAATATTATAAAAGCCAAAGCTTGTGAGGATGTATGGATGGCTAGATGTATAGATGTTTGTTACTCTGTCACACAAAAACTACTAAATGAATTTTAAATGAAGCTACAATAACATAGCTCATATATCAGAATAACAAATAAGCTACTTTTTATTACGATATAAAAGATACTGTTTAATTGGGATAGATTTGATTTCGCTCTTCTAGAGGCGAGCCCGAGCGAAGCGATGGTGAGCCGCTAGTTTAAATATTCTTACCGGTAGGTGAGGTGTTGGCGTTGGATTTGTCGGTACAGATGCTATACCTACTGAAAAAAAAAACATTATTGCATTATCTTTAGGTACATTTAAACATAATCATTCATAATATGACGCAGTTCGAAAAAAGATAGAAAAAGTCATGTTATATGTTTATAGGCACTATGATCATTTATATATAGAATTCGAATATATAATACGAATAATTTATTTTGTAGCTCTTCTGCCTTTATTTTGACTTTCATTGATGTGTGTACGAGAATAGAAGCAACTTACTTGTTGGTGATAGCCTGTTAATGGGCGCACTATATTTGGTATCGGAGATTTTCTGAAAAAATTAAGTACCATAATATACGATAGAATGTAAATAATATATTAAATATTTTTAAATAAAAAAGAATGGCAAATATTACTTACAATTTTCATGTTACATGTGTCTGAAACAAACATTTTTATTATGTAGATACTTTATTCTACTCATTTTATAAAATAAGGCTAAAAAACGAGGTTAAATATGTATATGTAAATAGCATTAACTTTGGTAGGCTTATATGTATAAAAATGCAATATTTCAAGGTACAAATCTAAAACAAAAATTTTGTCGCATTTCTTTTTTTCATCGGTAAATTAGCACAAAAATTATCATTGATGTATATATAATGCGTATATGAAGTTTTAGATTGAAAATAAAAAAATCCCTTTACTTCTTTAGACACATAATACTAGAACGAGTAAATGAAAACAAAACTGAACTATATACTATATGTACATATAATATGTATACGTATATGTAAAAACATCATGAACGAATATTTAAGAAAATATGTTCGAACTACCTACTTGAAATATAACACTGGATAGTCTAGTAAAAATAACGACAACGACAATATAAAATATTTACATTTAAAATGAATAAAACTAAACTAATAGGGAATGTACGTCTTTTTTATTTTTTTAGAAATAGCTAACATCGTTACATAATTGTAAAAAAAAATATCCAGCTCCAAAAGAAAACTAAAATTTAGTTTTTTTTAATATCATACCGAAACGGATAATTTAAACTCTTGCAATTTGGCGCGCTTGGCGTGACGTCACAATATGATATACACAGAAAAATGACGACTCGATTTGTAGCGACAAAATCTCTAATCACTCTGTACTGTTATGAATTATGATATACTAAGACGTAATTATTTTTTAAGCAAAAAGAAATGACATTAAAAATATGGATACAGGCTTAATTCAAAAGCAATAAAGATTATAAGCAAAAATAATCTTTATTTAAATAACTCGCATATTCTCTATTGACTTCATCATATTCACTTACCCAGATTAGCATTTATAAGAGCTTGAAAATTCTGTAACAATAAAATACTTATGTTAGCTATTTATCTAATAGCTATGTTAATTTGATAAATTAAATATATTTTATAGTTTTATTGCGCGTACTCATACAAAGTTACCAAAGTGTATTATTAAAAAAAAATTGTATTAATAATAGGTACATATTTTAGTTTTAAAGCTTTTTAAATAATCAAAATATTTACACTTATTGCATTCAATTTTATTATCCTTTTTAAGAAATAATTAAGTATCTATTGAATATGATTTTTTTCAATAATACTCATCTGAGATGAAATTAACAAAAATGTTTTAAGTAAAGTAAGTACTAAGGAAGGGATACTTTACATACCCGTACATCGAATCCAGAAGATATAGGATCTGAAAATAAAATAAATTTAATAAATTTAATAAGTATAATATAATAATAAATTCAATAATTAAGCTTATTTATGTCTGTATGTATATATATGTATGTATGTAGATTTCTGTATATTCTCTTCTATATATCATGTATGTATATAATATGCGTATATTAGGTATCTATTAAATATGTATTTATTATTAGCTATTTTGAAACGAGTGCGTCCATCCATCTGTTCTCTTACGTTTATACCCTAAGGTTACTGGAAGAGATCGCTCACTTAACGGTAAGGCAGTCTATTGTGCCATTTTTTTAATTACTTTGTTTGTCTTTTAACTTTAAAAAGTACTTTGGTATCAAATGATGTTCAAAGTCATTATATATTACACCTAAGTTGGGATTTTCCCTGGACATATTATAATATAAGGGAAAATAACATACACAAATACAAATGGCCAATTATTATAAATTATGATTCAGGATGTTAGATTGGCTAGCTCATGAATACTAGTCAAATTGGAATACCAAAAACACTGTATTTCCTCATACTGTAATAATAATTATTACATCTAACATAGAATTCATAATAATTAGTCTTTAGGTATAATATTATGATTCTAACAACTCTTTTTATTTCTACATTGAATTTTTAATTGTATTTTTAATTATTTTATAATTTAAATGTTTAAATTTTATTATTTTATAATTTAAAATATAAAATATTTTATAATATTATATTTTTAAAGAATAAAAAAAATAATTTAATATTTATTTTTACTAATTATTGCTTAACCTTTAATAAAATAAAAAAAAACTATGTATGACGAAACATGGCACAAATATTGCATTATAATAGTACATACATACATGTATGTATACCAATATAATAAACCTGAAGCTTACTCGTATATGATCTATTGTTTAAACGCTCTACTCTCTTGAACTATAGTCGGATTTGAAAAATCTTTTTTTTTGAGGACGGTTGTAAGGCTTTCTATGAAAGTAGGGCAATTAATAATAAATAAAATATGCAAGCGGAACCGCAGAAAAAATATCCATATTGTAATTATTATGTAAAACTTACCCGCTAAATTTGTTTGGAGTGACCACACACTTAACATTAAAATGGACACAAAACGTCCTCGTCTATCCATAATTTCTGAAGAATGATTTATTGTAACAATAAATTCATGATTTATAACAGGATAATTATATCTTTTAATGGAATAATTAGTCATTAAATAATATTTAAAATTACTCTCTGTGCTCTGTAAAATAAAGTGTTATCTATATATTAAGGAAAATTAAAATTTTCAAATATTACCTCTATCGAATCATTTTGTATCGACTTTTATAACTTAACTCTAACAAAATAAAGGGTGTAAATTTTTGAATATATTTTGAATATACATAAATCGCACTACTTCCGATATCGGCGTCAGCAAATAGAACTACGGACATGATAGTATTTAAATATAAAGCAACTTTTTAATGAACAAAACATCATACTTATAAATATCGAGATACGGTTCACTCTCCTCATCAATCTATGGCATTGATCAGACTCAAAAATAAAATCATCACAATCCCATGCAAAAGTTCTCTTAAAACTATCACCAATAATAGTGTTTAGGTAATTATTCTAGTTGAAATTAATATACAACAATACAAATTGAACCTTAAATACAATGCTTAAAGTTATTCTTACAAAATTAAAGCCCTCTCAAATGAGTGCTCATTGGATGAGGACATTTTGATGTCGCTGATTGTGTATCTAGTGCTTTTCCGACTATTATAAATGCTATTTATATATTTACTTAGTTTACGCTACGCCCCACGATTTTATTTTTGAGTGTGATCAATGTCCTAGATTGGTGAGGAGAGTGGTGTGATGACTGGTACCGAGGACCTACCTAATTATTTTTTAGCTTTTAGTACATTATCTACATCGTTATTATCTTCCTTTTCAATAAAATCGTTAATTTATTATTTTTTTAACTATTTTATTTTAGCTTATTATAATATAATAGCAGTAGTCCCCTCTGTGAAGTAGACCTTCTTTAAACTTTTCCATACTTCTCTCTCTTTCGCCTTTTGTATTCAGTCCGATCTAGATACTTGACTAAAGTGATTGCGGTATGATAGGTGAAATCAAAGTAAAATTTAGCAACGCGCAGTTTTCTTAGAGGATAAGGAAAATTTTCATGAAATTCGCGTTATTATCAGCAGACTAGACAAACATATCGTATAATACACCGACGTAAACAAACATAAATGCAATCGAATTAAGTACTTACGTTATCTTTTTTTCAAAGTCTATCAAAATCTCTTAATAATTTATTATAACAAAAATATATTAAATGTACGTTTTGTAAACTTAAAGTAGAATTTAGATCAAACAATAACGTATTATAATATTGAGGAGTTCTAGAATATGAGTAGTTATATTTTAATTAATAATTTCCTGTTATTATTATAATTAACTCGACATATCCATACTAATATTATAAATGTGAAAGTGTGTTTGTTTGTCCTTCTTTCTCGTCGAAACGGAGTGATGAATTGGCGTATTTTTTTTTGTATGGAGATAGTTCGAGGTTGGAGCGCTGGAGAGTAACATAGGCTACTTTTTACTACGGGTGATTATCTAATCCCCACGGGAAAATACGTTATAATACAATCCAAAAAAATATTTAAAATCAGAATTACTTGAAACTTGGTATTATTACTCTTCAATAAAATTAAACAAATACGTGTTTTAGCGTTTTTCGAAATCCATCCCATACCATCCATATAAGAGAGTAAAATGGGGGATGAGAGTTTCTATAAAACTACCTGTTCAGACACTTTTTTGTAGTTTAAGGCGAGCGAAACCACGGGTTCTGCTAGTATAATTATAAATACAATTTATTCATTAAAAACAACAATAATAAACCCTTTATGTATTATGAGTAATAAGAGAATTATCCATGGGTATTCCTTATACGAAAATTTACTTCCTATAGTAATAAATTTTATTTCTCTTATCTATAGTAATATTGTAAAGAGGAACATTGTTAACAATAAGTACCTGGGCTACTGAGCTTCGCTCGGAGTTTTTAGCTCAAAGTACAATTTTATTTATTTAAGAAGAAACTAAAAACTTGAATAAATATTAAAAAAACGAGATTATATAGGTATATACAAGAATTGCTCATTGAAAAATATAAGATAAGGTTAAAATGGGTTTGGAAACTTGCATGAAGTACCTACTTTATTTTAAAACCAGCATTAATAAAATATTTTACCGTCCATGACCACACCAAATTTCATCAAAATCCCTCCAGTAGTTTTTCTGTGATGCGGTCAGACAGACAGACTATAGATTCTAAAAACTATAGATTCGGCCTCTGTATCGATAATAATGTCTATTTCAATAAGATTTTCCAAAAAATATTTAATGTACAGATTCGACTTACAATTTTATTATATGTGTAAATTACAGGTACCTACGCGGGCAGAGTCGCGTTTGTATCACGGTTAAATAATAATAATAAATATTTATTAGTGGTTTAGATAGTGCTTCTAATAGTGGCTTATTTGGTGTATTTTACAATTAATTTAATATTTTTATTAACATATTATATCTTATATATTATACGTACCTATAGGTTATTTAAATTCGCCCTCTATATCCAGTGATACCTACTGCTTAACGTCTAAACAGTACACAATAAGTATCTCTCTAATCGCAAATATCTGGAAACAACCCATCGGAATTAAAAAAAAGTATTCCCTATTCTTCCTCAATTTTCTTTTTAAATCAGAACAGTAGATCCAGAGATAAGCACGTTTGTTCAAACAAATAAACAAACTTTTCAGCTTTTATATACTTAAGTATAAAATTGAGGTAAATAGGTTATCCAACATCACGCTCTAACTCATAGAAGTGGTACAATTATACATAAAAAAAAAACTAAATGAGCGGAGCCGCGGGCGAAAGCTTTACTAGCTTTAAACAAATTTTGGCAGTGTCAAAGTCTTACATAAAATATATTTAAGAAATAAAATGTAAGTATAATGTTGCAGAATAAAAATTTAAACTTACATTGATATTAAGACTGTTTTTTTTTTGAAAAATATACATACGCATGTGTTAGACATTTTTATAAACTTCCGACATCTATCGGGATAGCCTCAAACTTAGTTTTAATACTAGTTCTACTTTTCCCTTATAATGGCATGACCAACACCATAAAACGTCATCATTACAACAGATGGCGTTGACGGTCTGTAAAAAAATTAATTTTCTATTCTAACCGCTAGCGTATTCTATCAACAGTATGATCTGGATATATGGATCTGAATATATGACTTGATGATAAACTTATTATATATATATATATTATATATATTATATATATATATTATATATATATTATATATATATATATATATATATATATATATATATATATACTAGCATTGCCAGCGGCTCCGCCCGCGTTCGGATGACCAATAACCAAATTCTTAGGCTTCACATATTAGTATATTCTTACATTGCAATTGTTTTTTCTCAGAAATGAGATATTTTCCCGCGGTTGAAATTATCCTATATATTGACCCGGATAACCAGCTATCACCGTACCAAATTTCAACAAAATCCCTCCAGTAGTTTTCCCGTGATGCGGTAACAGACAGACAGACAAAAATTCTAAAAACAATATATTCGGCCTCTGTATCGATAATAATGTCTATTTCAATAAGATTTTCCAAAAAATATTACGGTTATAGTACAGATTCGGCTTAGTTATAATTTTATTATATGTATAGATGATCTGGCAGATTAGACTTAGAGACCAAATATTTTTTTCGTGACATAAATATACATAATATTTATATGTACGGATCTGAATCAGAAAACGCTATCTTCTTAACAAGTTAACATTAATATTTTCAATTAGTAATACCACTCTTTCCCTTCTCTATACCACAAGAAAAACATACTAACACGCCATAACACGACATAAAGAACATACTACGAGTATATGTTATTCAATACATTGATAAACCCAACTGCTTTAATATAATAGTGTTATTAATGCTGCAGTTTGCCGAAATGAATACACAATAGCGTAAATGTTAGCAGACATTAGTCATTCGTTTTGCATTGTGATGTGTTTTGTTGCTGGTTATAAAGAGAATTAGCCAATGCCTATGTAATTATATGTAACTACCAAAATGTGAAGGGATAAATACAGGTTCATTCCCATTTGATATAAAGTTGTTTGTCGTAGCGTGAGGAAGCTTTATAAATATGTCAGGACATTAACACACAACACCACCTAGTTCCATGGTAAGCTACGAGGCTTGTGTTATGGATACCAGATAGTTGATACATTATACATATATAACTTTAAATACATACATATTATAAATATAAACACCCATGACTAGAGTACAAACATTCATGCTCATCACACAAATTAATGATGACCCCAGCGGGACTCGAACCCGCGACCGCTGGCGCAGCAAGTAAGGTCACTACAAACTGAGCCAAACGTGTCGTCATTTATAAAAAAATCGATGACATGTGAGGATTTTCTGGAAAAGATATAATTTTTAAAAATAACCATAAAATTTTTATCAGCACTGTATAGGTATACTATGTGCATATAAACACCGTATTGCTATGAAAGCTTCGAGATACATACATAAAATATCTAGAGAGAAAAGAGAAGCTTATTGTATGTTTGTTTGTTGTTGTACACACTTACTATATCTAACAAATGATAATACATGATTCACATGAAGGTAAAAATGTACCTTTGCTTATTTACCTTACGTTGCTAATTCATCTATCTATCTAAGTAATATATGAAATTATCGTGTCACAGTGCTTGAAACAAAAGTCCTCAGAAACAGCTTGACCTATTCTTATTAAATTTTGTGTGTATATTCAGTAGGTCTGAGAATAGGACGTAAACTATTTTTCATACCCTTAAGTGATAAGGGTGGTCCAACGAAGGGACGAACCCGAACGGAGCGAGGGGGAGTCGCTTTCGATATCTTTCGATATCGCTAGGTACTTATAAAGAAATTCTAACTAAGTCGAATCCGTACATTAAATATTTTTTTGGAAAATCTTATTGAAATAGTCATTATTATCGAAATAGAGGCCGAATTTATAGTTTTTACAATTTTTGTCTGTCTATCTGCCTATCTGATAACGATGATGGGAACGCATCACGATAAAACCGCTGGATAGATTTCGATGAAATTTGGTATGATGATAGTTGGTTATCCGGGTCAACATATATAATATAATATACTTTTTACTACGGGAAAATATCTCATCTCTGAGAAATCTATACTAACCGCCAAAACGTACCTAGAGACGAATCCGAGCGGAGAGAGGGTGAGTCGCTGATATATTATAAATTTAAATTTATATTATACATATATTATTTTTTATGTATCGATAAAAAGATAAAGAAAACATAAGAGAAGACTGATAACACACTATAACTTATATTCCATTCATTTACAGCTTTTTTAATTCATCAAAGCTAGCTTTAAAATTACTATCTTAACTTTTATTTCTACTTTATTATAAAAAAACATTCACAAAAATCAATAATTATTTTATTGCTATTTTTCTTTCTTATTTTATTGATAAAGCTGTCTTCCTCAAGAATGTAATTATTTTGTCATCCTGAAATGTCTCCCGAGTCTGAGAATGGACACGTCATTAGCGCTGTCCACAACTTGTTATCTAAGTTACGCAATCGTATCTAGTTACTTACTAGTCCAAATTTGATTCAACTTTGTTATTACGGTATATAGTATACATAAATGTTAGTATTTGTGGTTGGGGGACTTAATGGGAGATCTCAATAACCTATCTGTCTATGCTTTCCTTGCTATCAACGGGATTTTGACATAATACTTCCGTAGGTATGTATGTAAATTTCAAATTAAAATTTCACCTTTTAGAGTGGCTTAATTATAATAATTAATAATTTTAAAAATGATTTTGAAATGCATATACCTTTTTAGTATCTATTTTACTGTTTTAAATGAAAGACTCCCTTGACCATGATTGCTGTAAAGCATTCGTCGGGAACCAAAAATCAAAATAAATCTGAAAATATTTTTTTTTAATGTCAAATATTCATGTAAATCTAAGAAAGTATTAATAGTAACATATTTTATCTGTACTTTATCTTTAAATAAAAATAATATGGCTGAATCCCTAACCTCAGAAATAGAAATAAAATATTACTGGGCGTCCTAAAAACAACGTCTAAGAGGTCCATGGAGACAAAAGTACTTAAGTAAATTGTGTTGAATATTCTTGATATTATAGCTATAAAAAGTCTCTGATTGGTCGTCAAAGTCACGGCGATTTATTTTTATTAAATCGCTAGGCTTCGAGATGTTGCTAGGATCGTTCGAGAGTATTACTCTACAAGTATTTGTTAAAAATAAGTGAAAAGTAAATAGTAGAGGTTTATGTAAGATATCTCTTTAGTTGATGTCCTTTACATTTTTTTCCGTTAGAACGTGATATATGAAACAAGTATAAAATTTACGTATTTATTTATTTAATTCTAAGTCGAATCTGTACATTAAATAGTTTTTGAAAAATCTTATTGAAATAGACATTATTATCGATACAGAGGCCGAATCTATAGTTTTTAGAATTTTTGTCTGTCTGTCTGTCTGTCACCGCATCACAAAAAAAAACACTTTTTTTTGATTTTGATGAAATTTGGTATGGTGATAGCTGGATAACCAGGTCAACATATATTATAATTTTTACCGCGGGTAAATATCTCATTTCTGAGAAAAACCACAAAAACTGCATTGTAAGAGTACACTAATATGTAAAACCTAAGAATTTGGTTTTTGGTCATCAAACGCGTGCGGAGCCGCGGGCAATGCTAATTGTACATATAATATTAATCGATGAAATTAATTTCTATCCATGATCATTTCAACAGTGTTTAGAGTGTCTATCTCTATGTCGATAATCGCGATTTGATAATGGCTGAATGATAATTTGTCGTATAACTTTCATTTCATTATACTCAACAGTAAAATCCGTTCTTGTAATTGAAATATTATGTTGTATGAAATACAATGGTGGATTCAGTTGTCGAATATCATTAATGTTAACAGAATAACACAATCGGGCATCATTTGTTGGTTTGAGATTTCTACACGATGTTTTTCGACCCTGCACTAGCAAGTGGTAATAAATATTAATTTTTTTACTAGACTCAAACAATTTTTTTTACAATCGTTATCAAAATGAAATCCGAAGGAATTGAATCAAACAAAATTAATCACCAGTGCAATAAGTTCATATCAGTCAGACAGAATTAATTGAGTAACAACGCTATCATATCAACTTATTAGCAAACGTCGGACATATCATAGTAAATAAATTAAAAATTAAAAAAAAACCCTTTACGCAAATTAATTGTCATTTAACTATTACTCTGGCACGCGTGAAGCACTTAATCGAGTAATCATACGCCAAAATGCCTTATATCATTTTGGAAAAGTGCTGATACTGTTACACTGCTAAACCGATATTAACCAAACACAGTTTAGAACCACCGCAAGAAAACTGGCTAACAAATGAGAACAATTGCATCGAAATCGGTCCATCCATTTGAGACCTATGATGCCACAGACAGATAAACACACAAACATACAGACAGACAGACATCGACGTCAAACTTATAACACCCCACTTTTTGCGTTGGGGGTTAAAATTTTTACCCTTATAATAAACAGTAAAGGAGTTAAGTTATCCTTTTATAAACTTCTCTATAAAAATGATTTTGCAGCTGCTACACATCACATCCAACATTTTTGTCTTAGAGCAAGAAATAAAAAGAGCTATAAAACGTTATGTCTCAATTTCAAGCATGTTTCCTTAAATAAGCCAATTATAGGATTCTTTCTATTATTCCGTAGAATAAACCTTTATGAGATTAAAAGAAACAAAGTATAACAAAGAAAGCTCGTCGATGTACAGTGGAGTATAACTGTCTACTTACTATTACGGTAAAAGTCGTGAATTCAATTCTCACTCAGTGAGGTCATTGAATCTTATTAGGTACATGTTTATGCATATAATTGTTTATGCTTAAGGTATATTTGGAATCTACCCACAATATAGTAGAGTTTTATTATAATTGGTCCAGTAAATAAATTACGTAGCATACATTTATTTTTATGTTATAATAAAGCTTAAAATAATACGTTACGTTTGATGAACAATTTAAGGTCATTGAGTAAATAGAGGTGTCGAACTTACAATTGGAAATACAAGTACTTTGTGAAATTATTTTAATTATAACTGCAGAATTTTATATAGAAAATAATATTTCTTATCAATTTAACTTAGAGCAAAATGTATAGTTGATAAGATAAAAAACCTTTTATATAGAGGTAGAATAACCGATGATTTGGTGAAAGTTGCAGAGCTCAAGAAGTAAAATTTTTAGATAATCTTTACTTCTTTCGTATTGAGCAGTGAACGTTTTTCGGTGAAGATAACAATGAAAAAATTACGTAAGAGTACTGAAGCAAAGCACGGATGCATCCTAGTTTTAATATTATTTAAAATTATAAAAGAGTATAAACATTTTATAGTACCTTATCAAGCTTCACCTATTTGCACGTTCCGCCTCTAGTAGTTACGTGCACGCTGGATTGAAGTACTCATACTCGTATATGAAATCCTACAAGTTATAATACGTAAGAAATTATAATATGTTTGTTAAAAGTACTTTAGGAATTGTATGAATAACATCTATACCTATATGATATAATTAAAAAAGAATTTTTTGTCTTGAACCAGGTAATTTGATAAAAAAATTAAGAACCAATGGAAGGTTTGAATAAAATAATAATATGTATGTAGCTATGTATTGAAACTATCCTTTAGTTTTTGGGTATACAAAAAATCAAAACTACGCAACGAATTTTGATTGGGTTTTTTAATAGATAGAGTGATTCAAGAGGAAGGTTTTAGTATATAATTTCTTAAGTTTTTGTATACTATATTTATGTAGGAACGAACCCGAGCGAAGCGAGAGTGAGTCGCTAGTTTAAAATTAAACTATCTTTTCGGATTTTTTCGCGGATGAGTATTTAAATGCTTTACAGCAATCATGGCTATTCTCATGACCATGATTGCTCTACAGCATTCGAAACGTCGGGAACCAAAAATCAAAGTAAATCCGCGAAAAAATCCGAAAAGATAGTTTTATTTAAAATATAAATATTATATTATCATAATATAGTAAATTTATTAATAACATAATTATCTATCTTATATATTATTATATAGAAGGCACTAATGCCTAACTTAATAGCTATTATGGGCGATCGGAGAAGAAAGTCCGTTAATGGATGGACTATATTTTTCCTGTAATCGCGGTTTAGTCGATATTAAGGTTTATTAACTAATATTTTTAATATTGTTTTATGAAGAAAGTTATTATTTTCATAAATAACTAGCAGAACTCGCGGCTTCTATTATGGGGTATATCGGGAATATATTATCAGGTTTGGTATCTCGTGGGATACTACACTTTTGCTAGTAAAATAATTTTCAATGTGCCTACGTAAGTAGAAGAATTTGTTTCATAATAGTTTAAATGTGAAAAAAATTAAATAAATAAACACTTACAAATTTTATAATAACTTATTATTACTCAAGACACGTCGCTAGCGTTATTATTCTGTGTTGGAAAAATCTAAACTCGGTACAAAATACCAAATACAATTAGGTATATAAAGTAAAATGTCTAAGATAGGATGATTCTATCAGGACCACCCATTGAAAAAAGTTTTTTAAATAAATAAAAATCCTCGTAAGGCAAATAAAAGACTTGCTGAAATTACTGTGGATGCTCCTATATAAGAAATAACAGCGAGTTTCTATCGCTTTACTTGGGTGCGTCTTTAGGTGCCTAACAGTAGAGCATGCGACTCAAGAGTGTGCTTATCAGGCTACTTTTCACCCAAACTAGCCAGCTGCTTTGGCGTGAAAGAGGAACAAACATACACACATACAAAGTTTCGCATTTATAATAGTAATCTGATGATACGCTCTATATAGCGTATAAGCGAGCTGTTTTAAAAGAGATATTGAAATTTTATTTCTAGGTTATTCTATGTGAGTCAGATTTCATTAAACAATATGCTTATAATATGCATATTATATACAGGATTCTGATGAAAAAGGAAACAAATATTGGCCTTATAATTTACATACCAATAAGACTAAAGTAAGATTAATAAAGGAAAAAGGACAAAAAACAATAAAAGAAATAACCTTAGCTCACAGTGGGCAATACTAACAAAAACAACACAGAGATACACAAAATAACGATGCAATAGACAGTATTATTTGTACTACAAATAGTGTTTTTCTAACATGTTATTTACCTATATGAAAATATATTTTTGACGTCGAACAATTTAATACTCGAAGGTATAGGAAAGAAGTTTGACAGTGCAGATACTTACGTATATAGATACTAATAAATATAAAACTTTCATTAATGTTTAACCTCCGACGCAAAAGAGGGGTATTATCTGTATATCTGTCTGTATATCTGTATGTCTGTCTTGGCATCGTAGCGATTTTTTTTGAAAAAATGACTTAATTAAGAGTGTTCTTAGCTATAAATCATGAAAATCCGTTCAGCTGTTTGTAGGCTATCTGCTCTTTTCTAGACAGTAAAAGGACATTAGCAACTTCCACAGATATAATCCTTTCGAAACTCAGTAGCCCGTTACTTCAATAACATAGCAACGTTATGGTAACCTTGGTTTGATGCCGCAGTGTGACACGGAATCTACAAAATTCTCAACTCTTTACCAAAATCCTGCACAGATATCGTGTTTAAGCTCATTGAAATGGCTTAAATGAATAAGTTATATTATTGGTGTTTTTTTTATTTTTAAGTTATTTCTTGTTTGTCAGCGGGTGATCCTGTGAATTTTGTTAGAGATCGGAAGTTTGGCCGCAGGCGAAGCCGCGGGTACAGCTATATATGTAAAAAAATACACAACCTAAGTTCGGCGCCATAATGCCTTCATATTTGTGTTTATATTTGACATTTAAATTTTTACAATAATAAACTTTTAAGTGAGAACTTGGTGTGACCGCAGCATAAGAGAAAATTTGTTTTTCTAAAATTCAATGACAGGATTAAAAGTGGTGGCAAAAATATTAAGGACGTACCTCTATTACGGTTTTGTTCCAACATTTTTTCATTATTACAATAATTTTGTTTAAAATAAATATTATTTTACTATAATTACTATCTATTTTATGTTTGTTAAGTAATTCATGAATCTCTTGCAGACTAATAGATAAAGAGAGGGGATGAAAATATACAGGATCGAAGGCATTATTTTTAATATTAGAAATATGGAAATTGATGTTGATGCTCATGTTTTTATTGCTGATGAGATATTTCATTTCGCTCACTGTCTGTTATTGCAAGATATGGGATATAATTCCGGGGCAGAGGCTGACTGCTACCGGACGCGTCCCCCGGGTGGCGGATAGGGGAAGCCACTCGCGACTGTTCCCCCAGACAGGAGCTTGTGGTACCGGAGCAATCCGGCGCGGACCAACAGCCAGGAGGGGCAGGGGGAGCGGTGTCTGGAGGGCGCCATCTCCTTCTTGGAGGTAGCGCGGTGTCTCCGGCCGTTTCGCGGTAGGAGGCGCTGCGCGGTCCGTGCTGCCGGGGCTAGCCCGTCGGTGCGGCGGCTGGAGCGGGGCCAGTTCGGTGGTCCTGCGTCTGGCGTGGGTGTCGGCAGCCATCTTGGTCCGGAGGTGGGCCGACGGTAGGGGGGCCGCGGGGGAAGAGGAGTGTCGGTATGGCGATGCGCCGCTCGTCCCTATCTCCCGCGGCCTAGCGGGGCCACCAACGTTGATGGTGGACGCGGTGGGGCTGTAGGGGAAGGGGAGTGTCGGCGTTGTCGCATCCTCTACTCCTGCAGTCGTTTGGGGTGGGCTCGGTTTCGGGCGTTGTTGGAGGTTGCCCAATTTGGGTGTGGAAAGACAGGCTTAGGCCGCTTATTTTTGCAGGTTGCCCACTTCGGTGGGCGGTGTTTGGTCGTGTGGGGCTGCTCCGGGTACTTCTCTGTTCAGCAGAGTGGACTTAGGAGCAGTCTCACGTTCAGGGTTGCAAGTCTTCCCATAATGGGGTCGTCTCGCTTGGGGCGGCCTCATGGTTGGTGGCTTCGGCCAACCGTCGGAGCGTCACGGTTGTATGCGAAAGCGGTCCCGTGGCGTCCCACATGGCGGCTGTGGGGAAAGTTGGGTTTTAGTGGGTATGCCGGTCTCATTAGCCGGAGAGTCTCCACATAACCACCCTGGGGGGGAAGTCGGGTGGTATCCGTAATAGGATTTCCCAACTATAAAAAAAAAAAAGGATATGGGATATAATAGAATAAATATTTTCAGTCCATTCTCAAAAAAAAATATTTACGGTTTAATTTGGAGGTTTAATTTCGTTTTATATTGATTTTATTTGTCCAACTCTAAAGTAGTAGAACCTTTTTCAACGCGGCGAAATTCATTTACGCATACCACGTACATATGTACATATAGTAGATTACGTGGAGACTCACCTAGAAAAGCTAGTAAATCCCAATAAAATTCAACGTAAACTTCCCCACCCTAATGAGTTGGTGTAGGATTCGATAGATGCGTAAGTAACACCCCGCCACAAAGGCCGACGACGGCTGGTAGTCCGATATAGACCCACAACAACTACGGAGCTGCTCTCATAGTTCACTGAACTATCAAAAAAGTACTAAATCTATCTATACATATAATAAAATTGTAACTAAGCCGAATCTGTACATTAAATATTTTTTCTAAAATCTTATTGAAATAAACATTATTATCGAGACAGAGGCCGAATCTATAGTTTTTAGAATTTTTGTCTGTCTATCTATTACCGCATCACAGAAAAACCACTATTTTTTTGATTTTGATGAAATTTGGTATGGTGATAGCTGGTTATTCGTGTCAACATATAGTATATACTTTTTACCGCGGGAAAATATCTCATTTCTGAGAAATAATACAAAAACTGCATTGTAAGAGTATACTAATATGTAAAACCTAAGAATTTGGGTTTTGGTCATCTGTACGCGGGCGGAGCCGCGGGAAATGCTAGTACATAATAAATTTGTATAATATCCACGCCTACACTTTGAAATATAGTCATTAATATTGGGCATTGGGCGCGCAAACAAATACCCCAAGTGGCTCATAAGACAATATATTCTTAATATTTCCTTAATACATAAAAATCTTTAAAAATTGACCTTTATAAATTAACCCATCAAAAATACTTGTTTTTCATACGAATTCTACAACCGTTGTCATTGAGACAGCAAAGCATAAGTTGAAATTTCCATGTACTTTAGTCTCAGAGCCTAAAAAAGGATAGAGACGACCTGTTTTACATTAAAGGGCCCTCTTTACCGTAAGGATTCATTATAAACACGTTTATCTTTGTACAAAGCGAAATTCAATTTCCATAAGTAGATTTTAGGCATCTTATACAGTCTTTATAAATCTCTTGATCTATACAAATTCATTCATTACAAAACAAAATCCTTAGGGATTTTATATATTATCGTAGTCCAAGTAAGTAGTAATAGTGTAGTAACTAATATAATATTAGTTTGGATAACTAATATTATAAATATAAAAGTTTGTGAGGATGGATGGATGGATGGATGTTTGTTACTCTTTCACGCCAAAACGGCTGAACGGATGTGGATGAAATTTGACACAGAGATAGATTATAGTATTTTTATTCAAATATTCGGGACCTGTGGGATAGATTTGTTTTTGACGAAACCGAAGCGAAGGGGGGTTGGTTGCTAGTATATAATATATACCAATACTAGCGACTTATCCGGCTACCGTTTGTAAATACAAAAACGTGCAAAATAGCTTATGTGTATTTTCTATTTTTATCAATGTACCTACCATGCAAGTGGAGATGCGACAAAATTAGTATATC
Source organism: Brenthis daphne (assembly GCA_947093115.1). Lineage (NCBI taxonomy): Eukaryota > Metazoa > Arthropoda > Insecta > Lepidoptera > Nymphalidae > Brenthis > Brenthis daphne. The sequence goes on from OX352475.1 coordinate 26,292,267, forward strand.
AATATACTATCTTAAATTTAGTAAAAAACTAGTACTTAGCTTGATTCCCCATACAAACTTTCATTCCTATTTTCATCCCCTTAAGGGATGATTTCCGGAATAAAAAGTATCCTATGTCTTTCCCAGGGTCTCCAACTATCTTCTTATCAAATTTCATCTATCGGTTCAGTAGATCCAGAGATTACCCCCTACAACATCACAAACTCACTATTTACAAACTCACAAATTTTACCTCTTTATAATATTAGTAAAGATGGCACTGCTTTTTCGACAATGTCATTTAATGAATAAAATACTTTTATTATTTACTCAAAACTTGTGTTTAATAATGTTATCTAATTAGAGGTAAACAATAACCATAATTAATTTAGTTCAATAGTTTGTAAAGGTAACTGCCATTTATTATATCCTACCGTGAAGAAATATTATGTTTTATGAAAAGAGAATAGCTTACACCAAAAATACGCTTGAACGTTTTAGGTCACTTCAGTGGACACGCTCTAAAAGATCTGAAATAAAATTTGTTTACCACATTAATTCAAAACTGCATATTTGCCTTTTTTCTGAATTTCATTTTAAATATACCTTTGAATTTAAATTTTAAAGATACCTTAATCCCTCCACGACCGCGGAAACGCCGGCGTGTCAGTTAACAACAGATTTCTTAGAAATTTAATTAATTTCTTAGAAATTTACCTGGAGGTGTTAAAAACCTAAAAGTTACAAAGTCTAATGTATAAAAATTGTTATAAATATAGTAAAGTACGAGGCCAACCACGATTCTTATTAAATTATATATTTTAATCTTGACTTTCTCAAAAATTGGAGAGGCTCTTATAACCGCCTGTAGTTAAGGATTCTGAACCCATCAAAAATTGTTTATCGTACCGGATAAATTTCATGATTACATGATGATTTTTTTTTATAAACCCACGTACATTATTATCGTTTAATCAAAGTAGCTTATACGTAAATCAATAAATTCTAATATAAAAATATATAATGTATTATCAATATATCTTTAATTATAATAAAACGTGAAATTTTTAGTGTTTATGGATGCTATGTCATGTAATAAATTTAAGTTTTTAAACTTTCATGGTCACTGACAATATTATTATGATGTAAAACGGAATATTTACCATGTTAAGCACTTACTTTTGAGAGTTCCAGATTTCTCGGCACTGTTATAAGCGCCATCGTCACGGGCATACTGGTGACCCGCAATTGCGGGTGGATGTTAAATTTTTTAAGTGCAGATATGTACTTATGATATCTATCTACCCTCTTTTTAGTTCGTTCTACATTAGTGCTAAACATGGTAAATATCCCATTTTAATAAAAATAAAATTAATGCTACTATAACAAAGCGTAAAATTTAATGTTTTCTAATTACATTAACATGTAAATAACTTAAAAAATACAAATATAATTATTATTTGCAAAATAAGTTAATTTTCTCGATTTAAGATATATAAAATGTGAAACCGCTGATATTATACTACAAAAGCTTCAAAACCAATATTAGTTTTAAAAGTATAAAAGTTTATGTAAAACCATCTCAATAAAATGCTAATCTGTACCCTTCTTGCCCAATCTGCATTAAAAAATAACTTTAGGGAACGTTCGTCTAGAAATAAGCTTACAAGTTTTGCATAGCATATACTTACTCACTGAAGCAAGACGGTATGCTAAAATTTTGCGAGATAACTTATAAACTCGTTCTATATAGGAATGTAGAGAAACTGTATTAAGTAATAAATATAATAAAGGCATTGGTAGTCCAGTGGTAACGCGCTTGCTTGGGAAACCAATTGCCACAAGTTATGCAGGTTCAAATCCGGGTCTCGCACATCTGATATTTTGGTGTGCGAATCATTTCCAACATGATTACCACTTGTCTTCACGGTGAAGGAAATCATTGTGAGGAAACCTGCTTCTCTGAGAGAACCTAGCAAGTTTTCAAAATACATGTGAAGTCCGCCAACCCGCACTTGGCCACCGTGGTGGACTATGGTCTGATCCCCCTCATACTAAAGGGAGGCCGTTGTCCAGTAGTGGTACATTAAAAAGGGCTCAATACATTTACATACTATAATATTATATATTTTTTTATAAACTAGTACATACTTTTGTCTATATATTTTGTTTTAGGTTTTAAAATTATTTCTGGTTCAAAAATTATAATCTAAGTCCAGACTAGTTTATTCGAAGAGGTTAAGTACTATCATCCAGCATGTTTTTTCTCGATATTGCTTAAAACAAATAAATTGAGCCAAGCACTATAATATAGCAATTCAACATAAAACTTTCTTAAGTTTACGCGAATATTGGACATTTTAAATAAAAATATCTTTCCGGCTTTTTGTTCACTTACTCTGAAACTAAGATGTTTACAAGAATATAGGTATTTTTATAAAACACTGAAAATTCTCTTTGGTTTAATTTATAACATAGCTTTTACCCAAAAATGAGTAAAAATGATATCTATAAATAGCTCTTCTTTCTGACCCCAATTCAATAAAACAACATAAATTAAAGATATACGTAACAAAGTAAAAATCAAAGGATTTTTTTTTCAAGTAATCACCTTTTTGAGCATAAATTATCCTCTTTTCTTCTCAAACCAGATTATTTATCCATACATATAATAAAATTGTAACTAAGCCGAATCTGTACATTATGTTTTTTTTTTGGAATATCTTATTGAAATAAACATTATTATCGATACAGAGGCCGAATCTATAGTTTTTAGATTTTTTGTCTGTCTGTCTGTCTGTCTATCTGTTTACTGCATCACAGAAAAACCACTGAAGGGATTTTGATGAAATTTGGTATGGTGATAGCTGGTCATCCGGGTCAACTTATAGGATTTTTACCGCGGGAAAATATCTCATTTCCGAGACAAAATACAAAGACTGCAGTGTAAGAGTATACTAATATTATGAAAAACGTAAGAATTTGGTTTTTGGTCATCTAAACGCGGGCGGAGCTGCGGGCAATGCTAGTTTGATATATTTTCTAACAGTATCTCTATATATTTCTAATATGTAGTAAAATAATAATCTTACTTACAATTTAGTAAGTCTTGATTCCTTGAAAGATTATTTGAATGGGAAAGAACGTTTTATTATAATAAAAAGAGACTATTGAAAAAAAATGTTACATTTTATATCACTACTAGCAGACCCGGCCGCGCGTTGCTGTGCCATACTTATAACTTACACTTATTAAGTAGTTGCAGAGTTCATCGCGGACCCACATCGTAACACGCGATTTTTGTTTATTTAGGGTGGATCGACAAACAAAAAGATTTTTTTTTCTTTAGCTTGGGAGTAGAATTTGTCGCTTACTGTACCTAACCATTTCTCAGGTTTTCTCTCCAGATGCGAAAATTGTTAATTGTGCAATGAAAAAGGAAGTAATCGGGATAAAAACTATCCTATCTTTTAAATTGAAACAAAAATCTCAGAGATGTGAAATTTTCCCGCAGTTAAAAGTATCCCATATGTTGATCCACCTTGTCGTGGTGGGGGGCTCAGTAGTGCCCGGCAACCCAGCCGGGCGCGAAGCCAAGAAACGCACAGGGAGGTGGCCCACTTCCGTGGGCGGTGTACCGTGCGGGTTGCTCCGGGTACTTCTCTGAAAGCAGAGTGGACTGTGGAGCAACCACCATAGATGTTGTGGTCTGCTTCGGCAGACCTGCAGTCGGAACGTCGTAGTTGAGTGTATAAGCGATCCTGCGACGCTCCATTAAGACGGGGGAGGTACTGGCTTTTCAAACCGGTGAGTCCCACATAACCACCTGTATGTCTACAGGTGCTATGCATAAATACGTCTGCCAAACCTAAAAAAAACCAGCTATCATCATACCCAAAATCTGTCCAGACAGACATTAGTACAAACAGACAAAAATTCTAAAAACTATAGATTCGGCATCTGTATGAAGAATAATGACTATTTCAAAAAGATTTTTCAAAAAATATTTAATGTACAGATTTGACTCAGAAATTTATTATATGTAGATATAGATAAAGAAATATATAATAACTTTTAATTTTAGTGTAAGACCATTCAGATTTTACATTTAGGTATTTTATAGTTGTTTCTTGAAACGTCAGCAATAAATATTGTGAATAATGAAACAGCATTGCACAGTTTAATGTGTATCATAAATGTCAGGCAAATATGAGGAAATATAATGGGTTTCGTTATTGTAAAACAAGAAGCTGGTATAATAAAATGAAAATTATGTATTTCGCCATAGCTTTTAAAAGGGCTAATATATATTGTAGTTTTAATAAAAATAATGATATAATAAAATAGAATTTTACTGAAAAAAATAAAGTAGAACTATTTATAGATAGAACAAAAACAAACCTATCCCACGGGAACCTTACATTTTCCGGGATAAAAAGTAGCTTATGTATTATTCCAGACTATAATCTATCTTTGTGCCAAATTTCATCCAGATCCGTTCAGCAGTTCTGGCGTGAAAGAGTAACAAACATCCATACTCACAAACTTTCACATTAATCAATACATATAATAAAGTTGTAACTAAGCCGAATCTATACATTAAATATTTTTTGAAAATCTTATTGAAATAAACATTATTATCGATACAGAAGCCGAATTTATAGTTTTTACAATTTTAGTCTGTCTGTCTGTTACCGCATCACAGAAAAAACCACTGAAGGGATTTTGATGAAATCTGGTATGATGAAATGAGATGAAAGCTGGTTATCCGGATCAAAATATAGGATACTTTATACCGCGGCAAAATGTCTCATTTCTGAGAAAAAATACTAAAACTGCAATGTAAGAGTGTACTAATATGTAAAACCTAAGAATTTGGTTTTTTGTCATCTGAACGCGGGCGGAGCCGCGGGCAGTGCTAGTTATATATTAGTACGGATAGACATAATAAAAAAAATATTTCAAAGAACGTTTTAGTTGTTTTCAAAGACAGTGAAAAAATGCCCCAGACTCCTTGGTTCTTAGTTTTACTCTATACCGATTATAGGTAATTGACGGATTTTAATAGGGATTATCGGCTCTTATTGCCTACTTGGTATAGATTTCTATATACGAAAAAAACAAGAAACAAGTCACTTATGCAAGTAAATAAAATTAAAGTTTTTGTTTGTAATGTCAAAGTAATCGCGTATAAATGCATATGAAATTATATACGGTACTTATAAGAAAAACATATTTTTTTTAATTTTTGTCTATCTGTCTGTCTGTTTATTTCAGATAATCTCTTAAACAGCTGGACTGATTTTGGCGGGACTTTCACTGGAAGATAGCTGATGTTATAGGGAGTCAAAAAGGCTAATTTTATTTTAGAAAATAATTAGGGTTCCGCTCAATTAAATCAAAACGTACCTAGGAATGAACCCGAGCGAAGCGAGGTTTAGTCGCTGGTAATATACATAAAAGCAGCATTTAAAAATTGACTTAACAAATATCGAATTCACAATTTCATGTATGATGATACAAACATTTAAAAGAACGGCACATACATGTTTTTACTAAATGTATTTATTTAGTTTAAAAATGTTTCTACTATAACTAGTATATGATCCCTAATAAAACTTCGAGATATTCCTTGCTTATATTCTTATATTCAGTACTTTTATAATTGTCAGTGAGTTACATAATTTATTATCATAATTTTCAGTATTATAAACAATGCGTGACCAGTCACTACATGGTGGTACCGACATCTATGTGCAAAAGCGCGGGATAACAAATGAATATCCGCGCCCTTTTTTTTTTTAAACACATTCCTATCGGCCAAGGTCACATAAGTAAATGTCTTATACATAAATCATTACAAATTAATCAAATATATTATTTTCTATTAAAACACTCAATATATAAAAATGCAACCTTACACGAGTAAGGAATAAATAAAACTAAACTATAACAAACATTTTTATATTTGCCAAATGTTATCATAATTTGTTTTTGTTAGGATAGTCTAATATCCTAGAGTAATGTATCATTTTAATACTATTATATAGAAGTGTGCAATGCAATGCATAGCTTTGTTACGGTTCCAAAGAGACCATTCTACTTCACTTAGATAAGTAAGATTGCCAAAATTGCAAACTATCTAACTGGACCATCTTATAATGTTAGAATATTTTATGTATTACTTCTATTGCTCTTGTCTATATTTTAAATTGGTTTCTTTTAGAAAATGTTGTATGGTGTATCTATGTTATTTATTAAGACACAATCTTTTACTTAATTTTTTTTTGAAAATACGAATATTTTTTAGGAACTAAATAAGTTCATTATAACCCCTAATCAATCGCAATGTTTCTTTGGTTCTTTATGACATATGTATAATGCCATAGCTTGTTGTAAATAATATACTAATCGAGCGAAAGAGAGATTGATTGAGAGATAGATAGAGAGATACAGAGAGAGAGAGAGAGAGAGAGAGAGTACTCGAGTAATCGAATAATATAGTATGAGATTATGCTATATGAGAAGTTGACATTTAATAAAAAATGTTATGCAGTGCTGAAGCTCCAAATTAAAATACTAGAACCTGATGTAAAAAAAACAATTCAATCTATAATATCAAAGTTGTAGCTTCCCTACTATACTTTCCTATATAAACTTTACTATAACATTCCTGCTATACGATATTATAAAGCAAGCGTCATAAAAGCTTATAATATATTCCTGACTTTGTACAGAAGCACGCAGAAAATGGATATCAATATATTATAATATAAAATACATATTATATAATATACATATATAATATTCATATTAACAAGAATATTTGTGATTTTGAGCTTTCTTTTAAAAATATACTAAGTATAACAGTTACAGTTTTCAAGGGTAGTATTTTAGATGTTTATATAACAAATTGTTTATTGAAACCCAGTAAAATTTTGGTCTTTTGCATAAATTATGTTTACATATATCACGTATACACGCAAAATATACTAGGTGAATATTGATAGAACTATACCAAATCATTGTGTTATAAAGGTATTGTATATGTTATATTTATAACCAAAATTTACTTTGCTCTAATGGTCATTGTACATACGAATATAATATAAATATAATTGAAATTATTAAAATTTATAGTGCTAGTTTCATACAAATAAATGACACTATTACCGTGTTTTTGTTAGTTTAGACTAGCTTTCATATTTGGACCATCATTATATGTTTTTTTTTATAAATTATAATTTATATGTTCTCAAATCCCATACTAATGGTTGTTTACATTATGATGCTGGTATAAATACATATGTATATATAGAAGGCAGTGGTAGCCCAGAGGTAACGCGCTTGCTTATGATACGAGTGACGCGGGTTTAAATCCTGGGTCTCGCATCTCTGATATTTTCATGTGCAAATCATTTCTAATATCATGAGAAAACATCGTGAGGAAACCTACATGCATAAGAGAACTTAGCAAGTTTTTGAAAGACATGTGAAGTCCGCCAACCCGTACTTGGCTAGCGTGGTGGACTATGGCCCGATCCCCCTCGTATTGAAGAGGGACCCGTGCCCAGCAGTGGGACGTTAAAAAGGGCTGAATACATAAGTAGCTTTGATAAATTATATTCTAACAAATGCATTTATGCAAAAACTTTTAATATAAAAATTTGTTTGTTTCATTACATAAGATAACCAATCAAGTTTCTATACCGCTACTTCTTGTTAATGATGATGATGAAAACTCAAGTGAAGCCCAAAGCGTCACCAACTTTAGGGTATGTTCTTTCAAAGTAACTTTTACACTTTATTACACTAATTCCAAAGTTTTTAGTAGATAGTTGGCTATAAAGACAGTATTGAATAAATAGAAATAATAATGGTGTACAACAAAATAAGTATAGTTATAAATTATTGTGTTGTTATGGAGAAAAGTTATAGTTTAATAACTTTGCTCTCATTGCGGCTTTATTTTACTTGTATTTAGCTCAGTCATGCTCGAATATAGGTACTTTTGCCCATAAAAGTAGCCTATTGATATATAATAATAGGAATATAAGCTAACTCCATTTTGATTATGATAATTTTAGTGGCACTAGGTTACTCAGGTCATAAGTTGATAGCTGGGTCAAAAGCCTATAAGCCACTTTCATAATAGAAACTGTTATAGATTTTCAGACAATTCTCAATAATGCAATTTCATTTCAAATTTCTACAATGATTCTTTTGCACATTGTATACTTTTTATGTATAATATGTCGTTCAATTATTACTGAAATAAATAAAAGGAATAAAATGGATTATGCTTAATTATTTTAAGTTTGGTACATATATAATTGTTTTTTTTTTTCATATATATTCCTCCCACACACACGCACACGCAGACGTACACGCTCACGCACACGCACACGGTATTTCATGTACATACATATACAGTATACATGCACAAAATATGATGCTATAATAACAGTATCACATATGGATATCTTATAAATAATATGTATACATGAAACATCTTAATTTGACTTTAAGTTATTAATTAATTTATTTTTCAAATAATATATTTCAGTTGCATAAAATTGTTTGATTTTTTATGCACGTCTCACTAGAATGTTCATAAGTATCTCATTTATTTGATAGAAATAAAATATAATTAAATCACGAAATTTATTAAAAAAATATTCACATTTGACCTCCTTAATCAACTTCTGCCATAGCGAAATATACATATTCTAATTGGATTGGTGACGTAACGATGAATAAATTTTCTAATTTTCATTTTCTTTGTAGGAATCCGTTGTCGATGGGAAATCGAAATCCTTTGCTAAGTACTACGGTCTACGATACTACGGTTCGTTGGAGTATCGCTAGACCACCCATGATTCATGGAGCGGTTAGGCTCTAAGTTTTTGTTAATTACCTAATAAAGTGATTCTCAATAAAATAAGTAAAAACATTCTTTTAGAGCATTGATCAGGCTCAAAAATAAAATCGTGAGATGATAAATATCTAGATTAATGAAAAGAGTGGTGTGATGACTGGTACCTAAGACCTACCTATTTATTTTTTAGCTTTTAGTACATTATCTACATCATTATTATCTTTCTTTTCTATAAAACCGTTTAACTTATTATTTTTTTACTAATTTTATTTTCAAATTTTTAGTTTTTATTTTAAACTATCTAAATTCTTTGATCTGCCATGCACTGTGTTCTACTTGTAAAGTCATTTGATACCCATATTGAGGGGTTGTGAAAAAAATATGCAATTCACCATTTTGTGGCGGCGGCCATCTTGGATTTATAATTACACTGAATATATTAAATTGTATTGTCATCAGAACTATAGGTGTGTATAGTAGTGGTAATAGTATTTCAATTATTAAATTTGACCCAAACAAACAGGGTAATCTAAATAAAACCGTTTAATAATGCACCCTACTATTTTAATCAAATCAAAAGCCACCTAGTCCTTTTGAGTCATCATGTAATCCTAGACTTACTCTTTACGATATTGAATGAAACATAATAGGCAATAATAATCGCTGTGACCATGGTCGTAGCGGAAATCACTTTATACAAAATCGGAATTTAATCTAAACTAGTTTCGAAAGCCGTAAAAAACTATATTTATATTGTACTCGATAACTATTTACTTAAAAATATATTTCTCGACGAGGTTAAAGGACAAATATACACCACCCCATTTACCTTGGAGATCGTATTTCCACTTTATTTGGGGCAAGTTCATTTATCACACGCACCTTTGCGTAGATTACCTTAACACTCGCTTTTTTGCCTGTGATTGATGTGATTTTATATACAGTTTTGTTATTTGCAAAATAGGTAGTTTTGCAAAAAAAAAAAATACTTCGATTAAAAAAGCTACAAAGTACTTCTGTTGTTCTTTATATTACACCGAATTTAATTATTTTCATCAGTTAAAATAGTTTGCAACTTATATTGACGTAAATTACATGTTATAATTATATCGCCAGTAAGTAATAACACAAGACAAATTTTCAATTCTGTAGGCTATGAAGGAATTCGAAACAATTACGTAAGTTCACATATTTAAAGTCTATGTACTCTACCTAGATATACATTGATCAAGTTAAACTATAAGGTTACGGAGCGGCTTAACACTTTCTGTCAAAACTAGGCCCTTAGATTCTTTGGACATATTATTCGAACACCCAAGCATAGTCTAGAACTCTAGAGAAAGTGGCAATCTTGGACCAAATTAACAGTAAACGCGTTTACCGTGAGTGGTGGTCGGAAGCGATTAAGAAGTCAGTGGGCGTAATTCTCCATGAGTCCACGCATCGCTGAACCGAACAGACTGAAAGAAAATCATAAGTAGTCGTGATCCTCATCAGTGAGAGACCGAAGAAGAAGAAAGTATATATTATAACTTATACAAATAAAATAAACTTTGAAATTTTCAAAACTACTATTACGTAAATAATGCGATATCAAATTGCGTTAGAATAGAAATCATAAAAGCATGTTGTTCACTACACTTGACGAGGAGGAGATTAACTCGTTCATAATAACTGAACAATAGAACTGAATGCACCTATGAATGTATGTTAAAGTTTGTTAGGCACTATACAGAGGGGGTTATATGGGCATTTGAAGCGTAGAAGCTTTTCTATGTTTATTTTTTATTTATGACTAGCATTGCCCGCGGCTTCGCCTGCGTTCAAATGACCAAAAACCAAATTATTAGGTTTTACACATTAGTATACTCTTACAATGCAGTTTTTGTATTTTTTCTCACAAATGAGATATTTACAAAGTATGCTATATGTTGACCCGGATAACCAGCTATCATCATACCATATTTCATCAAAATCTGTCCAGTGGTTTTCTCGTGATGCGTTAACAGACAGACAGACAGACAAAAATTCTAAAAACTAAAGATTCGGACTCTGTATCGATAATAATGTCGATTTCAATTAGATTTTCCAAAAAATATTTAATGTACAGATTCGACTTGGTTACAATTTTATTATATGTATAGATTTCACAAATAGGTGAATTTATGTATAAATAGGCGTAGATAGTGAAATCGAAGACTTCTTCAGCGGGAAACATTAAAATATGTTAGTTTTTAATGGCAAGAATGAAAGTAAAAAAATAGTAGATTTTTTATAGATTATTTTAGTTTATTTGTCTATATAGGTATTATGGCATTTAGAACCACAGGTTATTTTCTAATCAAGTTGTTCTAAAAAAGTCAGTAAAAAATATTTCTGATAATCTTTGCTTATTATATTTTGGTCTCTCAGCTATGTGTTTTCAATTTCAATTTTCTAAAAAACTGAGCTTTTATTTAACTGGGAAACGGAATAAAATAAATACGTTAAATAAATAGAAGTCATTTTCTGTCATTGCTATATATATTTTATTACGCTATATACCTTGTAGGGTATGTAATTATTATCAAAAAGATATACTAAAACAAGACCATAGTAGATAATAAAAAAAGTGCCAAAGATCAGCCTTTTTTCGTCCATTATATTCAAAATTCAAAGTTTTTATTAAAGCCATAATATCATACTTAATACAATACAATAATATATGTAAATATCAATACCTAAACTTGGTAAGTTTAGGTATTGATATTTACATATATTATTGGAAAAATAAAACTAAAATATTCTTTTTAATTTTATCATTCTATAATGAAATACTGTAAATCTCGAAGGGATGAAACAACAAGTATTTTACAAGATTGCGTTAAAAGAAAATTGAAATCCCTTTAATTTTCTTTTTAATATGACCTTTATAAGAAAGTAACGAGTGGAAAGAATTTTGACCCTTTTTTAATAAGTTTTCACATTTTAATAAAAACAATTTATTTAACGGTTTTTGCTTGCATTGCGTATCTTATACGATTTTATCATTCTATTCTTCATTTCTCAATCTAATTATAATTATATAATATCACTAGCATTGCCCGCGGCTCCGCCCGCATTCAGATGACCAAAAACTAAATTCTTAGGTTTTACATATTAGTATACTTTTACATTGCAGTTTTGGTATTTTTTTCTCATGAAAAATGTTCCAAGCAAGTTGGGAGGCATTTCTAAGAAAATGTTGCAAATGGTCACCAAATTTGAAGCACTAAGAATTGACTTTATTTTTGATGGTGTGCAATAAATGCTATGCTAGCAATCTTATAAATCACCTAATTATTACCCAAGTATTATATATAAAAATCAGCTTTTATACTATAACGTAAGTAGAATTATGATTTCATGAAAATAGTGTCTGGCAAGGGTTTGCCACGATGTTAAGTGTCTGGCATTGAATGACGTGATTTTTAATAATATTCTCAAGGTAATACCAAAAAATCACACTTTATATTTGACGAATTTATATCGGTATTTTACACACCTTTAGTACCGTGTACCTGCCAAAGCCACCATAGTCTGAACTTCATAATGGTCCATCGTTCTTATCTGTGTTGGGAGCATGCGCTGACAAACTTTCAGTTTTTATAAAATGACGAAGGTCTGGCGTTCACAGGCTCTTAGGCCATAAGGCAATGTCTTTGACATAGAAATATTATAGGATAATATCTCGTTTTTTGTTTACTACTAAGACTCGTCTCACGGATTCCGGACTTTTACCAATATAGTTTTTCAACCGACTTCAAAAAGGAGGAGGTTCTCAATTCGACTGTGTTTTTTTTTTTATGTTTGTTACCTCAGAACTCCATCATTTATTAACCGATTTGGACAATTTTCGTTTTGTTTGAAAGGGTATACTTCCAGATTGGTCCCATTTAAATTTCAAAAAAAAATACCACCCCTAAGGGTGGAAAAACAACTAATGATGAATTTAACCTACTTCTAATTGTCATATTGACTTGAAACTTTGCAAGTATTTCTATTTCCGTTGATAGTACACTGATTCGGTGTTGTTGACCTAATCTGATGGCAAGGCCAGAAGGTGGATAGGTGGAATTCTTCAACGGCTAATAGTAGATACTTTGAGTTTAGGCTTATTTTGTTTGATTTGACTAGCCTAACACGTTAGAATCCTTACTTTGCTACTACTGTCTACACTAAAAAGGGAAAAATAAAAACTTTTTAACAAAAAAATAAAAACCGACTTCAAACAAAAGCACTAAAAAGTAAAAAATAGCTGATTGGTAGTTTTTATTTACTATACATACCTAATCAAATATTTTCGAAGTCGGTGTACTTTGGCTAAGTAATTAAAGCCTACCTATTAAATACATACCTAATCAAATATTTTCGAAATCAGTGCCAGCCCATACAAAGCAAAGCACACCGACTTCGAAAATATTTGATTAGGTATGTATAGTAAATGAAAACTACCAATCAGTTATTTTTTACTTTTTAGTGCTTTTGTTTGAAGTCGGTTTTTATTTTTTTGTTAAAAAGTTTTTATTTTTAAATAAAGTTTATTTTTCTAGAAATGTTATTCAGACTATATCGAATATTTAAAAAAGAAAATAGCCAAATAGATCTAGCCGCTTTTAAGCGACGTTAAGCACTAGAACCTTTATTTTTATTTATTCGGATTGTAAAATTATGTAAAAACAGTTCAACAAATAAATTTTATTCAATCGATCTACCATATCGTTACATAGTCCATTTCATTTTATGTACGTAATTTAATTCTTACACGTCCAATTGTGGCTTTCGTCCCACCATATTGTTAGCTTTTTCACTATATCCAGCCATCAGTTTTAATTTATACTTGAAATTACAATGAGAATTTTCACATCAACCAGAATCAATTAAGCGATAGGTGTTTAAGCGAACTTTATATTAATAAATTGGACGTTAAACTGATATATTTACAACTAGAATTGCCCGCGGCTCCGGCCGCGTTCAGATGACCAAAACCAAAATAAAATATCGATATTGTTTTTTTTTCCAAGATAAGCTATTTTTAATAGTTTTTGCCTTATCTAGTTTGTTACCTTGCTAAAATGTATATAGTATCATCGTGGTTTTATTCTAACTAGTTTTTGTATTTTTTCTCAAAAGTTAGATATTTTTCCGCGGTAAAAAGTATCCTATATGTTGACCCGGATAACCAGCTGTGACTATAATAAATTTTATCAAAATCACTCCAGTAGTTTTCTGTGATACGGTAACAGACAGACAGACAAAAATTCTAAAAACTATAGATTCGGCTTCTGTATCGATAAAAATGTATATTTCAATAAGATTTTCCAAAAAAAATTTAATTTACAGATTCGACTTAGTTAAAATTTTATTACATGTATAGATGAAATGTGTCAAGTATCAACATAATATTATAATAATAAAAAAAATACCTCCTTTTTTTAGGTTGTTTATCTCAAGACCGAGACTCGAACCCAGAATTTGAAGCTGTCCATGCTAGCCGCTAGACCAACGAGGCAGTGAAATAAATATTGCAATATTGGATCCCCTAGTAATAAAATCCGACTCGCACTTAGCCAATTTTGACACATATGGCCTCATATAAAAGCACAAAGCCCGCTACCTTCATAAATTTAAAGAATAATGCTATACTTCGATATATTTTCGTGTAGGATAGTGGTAGTTGCTCTGAATAAGCTCTCTCAATAGCCATCTCGGACCAATAACGGTACTTTAGTGCTTTAGTAAGGTCCAGTACTTCATTTGATTGAAGTGAGTTTTGTTGTGTCGTTATAGGATCTAAATTTTATTATCATAACTAGTAGAACCCGCGTTGTCACCCGCGTTCAATATACAAAAATAACTCCTTTGCTTTGTTATACTATAGCGACTCACCCTCGCTTCGCTCGGGTTCGTCCCTATGTATTTATATAATACTAGCAGAACCCGCGGCTACGCTCGCGCTAAAACTACAAAAAATATCTAAAAAGGTAGTTTCATACAAACTTTCATCTCCTATGTTAACCCCTTTTAGAATGAATTTCGGAAAATGCTAAAACATTTATTTATTTAATTTTATTGAAGAGCATTAATATTAAGTTTCAAGTAATTTTGATCACAAATATTTTTTTGGATTGTATTATAACGTGTTTTCCCGTGAGAATTAGATAATCTCCCGCTGCAAAAAGTAGCCTATGACTCTCTCCAGCCCTCCAACTATCTCAAAACAAAAAAAAACGCCAATCAGTCTCTCCGTTTCGACGTAAAAGAAGGACAGACAAACAAACAAACACACTTTCACATTTATAATATTAAATTATTTGAATATCATTCATACAAAAATAATAAAATCGCGATTAAAAAATGGGGGTGGGGGAAGGAGGGTGAATACTAAATATAAAATCATTGCTGTGGCAAAAGTATTCAGTTAATACTGTACAGTACTGTAAAAAAATTGTTTTCTCCTTGTTCGGATATCCAAACCACAATAATTAGAAGAAATTTTTAGCTGTCAAACGAAATTTTACTTTTATTTATGCTATTATTATATGCTATGGATGTTTTCAAGATAATGCCTTAAAGCAAAAAAAAAAATAAAACTAATTATCTAAAGAGGCCAGGGCATAATAGGATTGATATAATAGATTAGACGTTTCGCATTTTCTTTATTCAGGTCACAAGTCTCAGAATTGATGAAAAACAAGTATAAAAAATAATATTTTAACATCACTTACTGTACTTATGGTTTCGTTCACGTGGAATAAAGTATAAAAATCGTCAGGTAGAAAAGGTATGTAATCCCAACGGTCTGGTTCTGACGTAATTTTAAAACAACTATAGCGAAAAGTTACGAAGTAAGTAATTTTGGTATTTCAATAATGAATAATGGATGCATTAATACATAATGGATGACAGAGGATCCTGGTGGGGCCCAGAGTTAAAACGCCTTAGAACCAAGGTCAGGAAAGCCTTCAATAGAGCTATGAATACATACAACGATCTAGATTGGGACCACTACAAAAATGTTAAAGCCAAGTACAAAAAACGAATAAGATACTGGAGGAATCGTGCTTGGCGAAAATACTGTGAGTCCATAGAATCGTTTATACAGGCAAACAGAATTCGTAAAATTCTTACCGGACAACCACAGCGAGAACTGGGTTCCTTAAGGAAACCGGACGGCACATATACCAAATCATTGGAAGAAGCACACCGAGTACTTCTGCAGACGCACTTCCCCGACTGCTCAATGATTAACGAAACCAAATGGTTAGATGTCAACCACAACATAACAGACACATCCATGCAACTTGCAACGGAGGTCATAAGTCCAAAGAAAATAGCATGGGCCATTAAAAGCTTTCAGCCCTTCAAGGCACCAGGCCTAGACGGCATTTACCCCGCTTTTATACAATGGGGAGGCCCAAAACTGTTCCATATACTCAATAGAGTATATCAGGCCTGCCTGGCTCTTGGTTACGTACCCAAGACCTGGAGAGAGGTCAAGGTAATCTTCATACCAAAAACCGGCAGGTCTGACTACACGGATGCTAAATCCTACAGACCAATAAGCCTCACATCATTCCTACTTAAAACTATGGAAAGACTATGTGATAGATACCTAAGAGACAATGCATTAGTAAAAACACCTCTACATAGGAACCAACATGCCTATAGTTCAGGCAAATCAACGGAATCAGCCCTCCACGCTGTAGTATGCAAGATCGAGGAGGCGTTAGATACCAAAGACATATGCCTAGGCACCT
The DNA here is from genome assembly GCA_947093115.1 of Brenthis daphne. Classification (NCBI taxonomy): domain Eukaryota; kingdom Metazoa; phylum Arthropoda; class Insecta; order Lepidoptera; family Nymphalidae; genus Brenthis; species Brenthis daphne. Next base: position 26,308,902 of record OX352475.1, read on the forward strand.
TTATCGACATTGAAGGAGCCTTCGATAAAACTAACTTCACCAGCATCAGAGCAGCACTCGACAGACATGATGTGAACCCAGTAATATCAAACTGGATTCAACACATGCTCGCAAATAGAGTAGTCCGGCTGGGAAATAGCAACAAACAGGGAGCCATCGTTGCTAAAGGCTGTCCACAAGGAGGTGTACTGTCGCCTCTTTTGTGGAACCTCGTAGTTAACGACCTCATATCCCTGCTCAACGACAACAGATTTTATACAATCGGTTATGCAGATGACCTAGCCATCTTAGTAACGGGTAAATTCACAAGCACGGTCTGCGAATTAACACAATCGGCCCTATTAATAGTTGAAAAGTGGTGCGAAAAGTTTCATCTGACCGTTAACCCGCGCAAAACTGAACTAATAATGTTCACAAACAAAAGAGCGCTAGGGAACTACTCCCTTCCAAAACTCTTTAATTCGACACTGTCACTAACTACAGAAGTAAAATACCTAGGTATTATTCTAGACAGCAAATTAAATTGGTCCAAACACCTAGAAACCAAACTAAACAAGGCCAGCATTACCTTCTGGCAATGCCGAAGAATGTTAGGTAAGAAGTGGGGCCTTAAACCAAAACTAACTCTATGGCTTTACACAGCAGTTATACGACCTATGATTAGCTACGGTGCCCTAGTGTGGTGGCGTAGAACTCTTCTAACCACAGCACAATGCAAGTTACAAAGCTGGCAGAGACTGGTGTGCATGGCAGTAACGGGCTGCATGAGAACAACACCCACTGCAGCCCTGGAAGCCATACTAAGCCTTCTGCCGCTGCACTTGTTTATCCAACAAGAGGCTGCGACTACCGCAACAAGATTAGATAACCAGAAGTTGCTACGAAAAACAGGCACGCCACATACAAAAATTTTGATAGACGTAGCCAAAGACATCCCGCTCATGGGAGCACCGAATGACGGGATCCAAATCAAATACATTTTTGACAAAAAATACAAAATAGAGCTAGAGGTAGACAAAAACGAAGGTCGCGACAGCAAGGACCTTAGAATATACACTGATGGCTCAAAAACCAAATCAGGGACAGGTTGCGGGATCTTCTCTGATGATCTAAACATTCAAACTTCAATACCCCTAGGTACCTATAACACCGTGTTCCAAGCCGAATGTCTAGGTATCCTTGAGGCAGCTAGAACAATTGCGAATAAAGACGTCAAAAACTTCTCTATCCGCATACTATCAGACAGCATGTCAGTACTACAGGCATTAAATAGTAATTCTACCACTTCAGGTATAATCTATGAATGTCATAACGCTTTGACACAGGTAAGTGACCAAAACAAGGTCTCAGTACAATGGGTCAAAGGCCACAGCAACTCGTGGGGTAACGATAGGGCCGACGAGCTAGCAAGAAGAGGATCGGACCTGAATGCAATAGGTCCTGAGCCCATCGTGGCGCTACCTTCTTGCTGGCTCAAAGGTCAAATACGACAACGCACAAGACGACTACACGAAAATATATGGCGTGAAGTCGCAGACTGCAGGCAAGCAAAGGAATCGCTTCCTTTCATTAACACTAAAACGACTAACCGTCTGATTAATCTCAACAGATCTCAACTCAGACAGATAACCGCGGCTCTAACAGGCCACGGACCCTATAACAAACACCTATTTAATTTAGGTATAACTGACAGCCCACTCTGCAGAGCCTGCATGAGGGCAGATGAAACGGCTGCACATGTGATTTTACATTGTCCAGGTGTAGCGGCGTACCGGGCTCAACATCTTGGCACCCCTAGTACACTCCCGGAGGTCTTCGGTAGGACGAAGAGACTACTGAAGTTCCTGGAGGAACTGGGCTGGCAAGAATAAACATTTGGAAAATTTCCCACACACGCAAAATAGGCGCGCAGACGTCGAGTTGCGGAAACTGGCCCGTCTTATACCATACCATACCATACCATACATAATGGATGATTAAGTTATGTAACTTTAAAAAAACTCGAAAAAGGTACGTTTCATGCAAACTTTCATCCCCTATTTTACCCCTTTATGGGATGAATTTCGAAAAATGCTAAAATACATATTGATTTAACTGTATAGAAGAGAATTAATACCAAATTTCAAGTATTCTGATCACAAATGTTTTTTTGGGTTGTATTATAACGTGTGTTCCCGTGGGAATCAGATAATTTCCAGCAATAAACAGTAGCCTTTGTTACTCTGCAGTCCTCCAATTATCTCCAAACACAAAAAAACACGCCAATACGTCACTATGTTTCAACGTGAAAAAGGACGAACAAACACACTTTCACATTTATAATATTAAGCATGGATTTACAAATATATGTATGTATTTCAGATATTTCTATATGTATCAAACTAAGATGTTTTGCCCTTTGGCCGGTCTAACCATCTCCTAGATTTTTTTTCTCGAGATCTTTAACTCTAACCTAGCCCTCTTTGCCTGTGCTGTTGTACTCGTATATAACTAATAAACTGCATTAGTGGCACTCACAGACTAATCTCGTTACAAAATTTGATACTCTAAAATGTTTATTTTTTAAAGTATTTTTAGATTAATATTAATAAAGAAACTGTTTTCACAAATAGCTTCAATGCCCTTTAAAGTAACTTCAGCCTTTTCGATAAAATTTCCAGTTATTTTGGCTTGCAAATATTATCTGATTAGGCCTTTTCTAAAACAATGAAGCTATACTGTAAAGTAATAGTGAATCTGAAAGTAAAATGAATTTGATAGCATCAAGAAAGAGTTAAATTGTATCGTATAAGAAATTAACTAGAATACGTTTAATCTTTGAAAATAAAATATTACTACCTCAAGAAAACTTTAGAAGAGCAATATATTTAACAAATATTTTATTTCATTTATATTATCAATTAAAGGCTTTGAATCTGGGAGAACTGATTTTTTAATCTTTTCTATGACATTTCTTTTCTGTTCTTACTATGAAATTTTATTTATTTAAATTAAAGGATGAAGGCCGAGTTCAATCATATAAGTAATAAATAACTAGAGGTAGCCATAAACACCTAAAACATTTGATGGCGATCCAAACTTTATTAGATATTGCTATTCAAATACGAATTCAAATATTTTTTGTACCTACGACTTTGAAAGTCAATTCGAATAAACAAGTCAAGAAGCTTTATGAAAACTTAGATATTTTAAATAGAATTGTATCATATTAATTTATATGTTTATAATATTATAAAAAATTCAAGTAAAAAGCTCTAAAAATAGGTTATATTATAAAAATAAAAAATCTATTTATATATAACCGTAAGTTACCGCTCAAAGTATTATAATACGTTAAGCATACTTTCAAAATAAACTCAGGCGAATGTAAGTTAATATTAAGTACTAAGAAAACTTATAGGAAGTTATTATTACGAGCCGTTGTAAGTACAAACTCCTTACCATAGTTTTACAAAGCGCTACACTCATGATTAAACGACTGCTGATAGCACCCACAGCAGAGTAAGCGTAAGTAAGCTTCTGGCTTCCATATACGAATATTATACTATAATAAAGTGAAAAGTAAAGTTTTAAAAAACTTGAGTATTACAATTTATACGACACGTGCCACTCTGCCAGTAGTCGCGGGTTCGAGTCCCGCTGTGGGCATTCATTTGTGTGATGAGTATGAATGTTTGTACTCCATTGATGGGTGTTTATACTTATAATAAATATCTGGTATCGATAACACAAGCCTCGTGGCTTACCATGGAACTAGATGGTGCTGTGTGTTAATGTCCTAACATATTTATTTATTTATTCAAACAATTATTATTTACAATTACTTTTTTTAATCGGGACTCTAAATAGTTATTACATTAAAGATACGTGATACCAATTGAATTGATTAGATCGGTGGGAGTTGTTCATATCCTTTTACCGTCTAGAAAAAAGTTGTGACCCTGCAAACGGCTACACGGATTTTCTTGATTTATAGTTGTTTTAAGAACACTTAAGATCGATTCACGTTTTAAATTAAAAAAAACTAAATTAAAATCGATTCACCTGTTTACACAGATACACACATAAAACTTATAACTCCCTTTCTTTTGCGTAGAGGCTTAAAAATCCACCTTAAATATGCTATTTCTATAGAATAATTCTATAAAAATAAATTATTTACATCATTCCTTATATTAAAAAAAATGCATGTTTTAAGAGGACGGATGTAGGTCGCGAAATAAACACAAAATATTTTTAACGCTAGAATTTTCACGAGACTAAATGCTCCGTATAATTTAACGACCGTGGAGTGAACGCGAAACATTTCCTTTGGGAAGATAAACATGATTCTTGATCTGTCTTACAAATTACAGACAAGTCGACCTCGTCTAATTTATTAACTAGAATTATATTGTATTCTTTATAGTTTCATGAAATTGAAAACGCTAAGTTTTTTTATAGTAATTTGATAATTGAACGAAGTTGCAAAAAAATGCAAACTTCAAATGGTTTCCGCCCACGAAAACCGTTTTTTAAGTTACTATCATAAATGACACCTACATATTATTAACTTTAGTATATGCAAAAAAATATCCAAGCCGCAAAGTGCCTTTTTTCTTTTGAAACATATATGTATATATAGCGTATACATATATAAACATATATAATATATGTATACGCTAACGATACAAACAAAACAAGCATTTTCGTAGAGTTAAAATAGAACTATGTATCATGGTAACCTAGACAACGGATTTAAAAAAAACTATGGTATTTTTTATTTTCATATACCAATTTTACTAAGAATTCTATTCTCAAAAGTAAGCTATTGCGGTTGGATCTACATATTTTGCAGAACTAGATCCAAATATAAATAAAAAAAAACATAAAACGTGTTCTTAAGCTTATATAAGCTTTCCAAATAGACAGATAGCTGAAGAGATCTTTACGAACAATATCAAAAACTTGATAAAATTAGAACAATTTTAACAGCCACAAACGAGAAATAAGTCGGAAAATTGGAAAAAGTTAAAATAACTTCGCATAACGGATTCAGAATAAGGCAATTTTCTTGAACTTTGTTAAGATGTGAAAATAATGCAAACACGAGTATTGCCTGTAGAGCAAATTGAAATACGCAAAGTTTACGCATGTGTCTTTGCTATGTATGTTGATATTTTTTCAAGTATAAGAACGTCATGATGGATGTTGTCTACATTACCTCAATGCCTTGTGGTATTACTTTTCCTATATTTTTTTAATATATATCAAACTTAATTTCTATAATTTTAAAAACGACTCAAAGTATGCCTTTGTCAACTTTGGTACAACAGCACCACCCCCCAAGTATACTTTATATATAGAATAATTGGTTGTTATTAATAATATAATTTAATTAAAAGATTTGGTTACAATATATGAATTAATATGCACTTGACAATATTATTTATTTTCATAGCAAGTAAAATCCAAAAATATCTTTGTTCAATACATTTATTGCCCGAACCAGTGAATAAAAGAAAACGAATTTCGAAAGGCTCTTTTGTGTGTTTGGCGGAGTTTCTGGTTTCATTTATTTTAACTTAACAGACATTTATGTTCAATAATTATTACGGATTTATGAAATTTCATAATACAAAAATAAATTCAAAAGCAGTATTGGACAAAACAGGATAAAAACGATACAGATACGACGAAAAATATACTATTGAGAAAATTAAGGAAGTAAACGCTTTTGAATAATACTTGTCTCTGCGTTGCATCGATAGCTCACTTTTTTGTGGAAAAAAATCAAAATAGAAGATGTAAAAAATGTGATGAAAGATTTTTTTGATCGATTTTATGAAATTTTTAAGAACTATCTGAATAGATGATTAAGTTCATAGAACACTAGCACTTGTATTTCGAATATCAAAAAAATCTTGATTTACTTATTTAATTTCAATTTTTTTTCGTACCTACTTGATTTATAAATCCATATTATAGATAATAGATTCCTCAACTGACTATACAGACATTTAATTTAAATTTAAAATGTGACATTTACGATTCAAGAGTGCTTGTAAAAGTCTATTTGAATAAAGTATATTTTGATATGATTTGATTTGATAAGGCCTCTTGCTTGTCGCTTCTTAGTGTTCAAAGACTATGTAAACAAGTATGAGACGCTTTGCCTATCAAAGTAATTAAAATTATCATAAAGAAACTTCACTGAAAAGCGTGCTATAAATAAATATTATTCTTAGGTACGTTCAAAATTTTATTACGTATATAGCATCTAATAATAATTAATAAGTTGTTGTACCAAATAGAAATATAATATTGCATATCCAAAAGATAATCAGGTTTACATGATTATTCAATATTGTTATATCCATACTAATATTATAAATGTGAAAGTGTGTTTGTTTGTTTCTTTGTATGTTTGTTTGTCTTTCTTTCACGTCGAAACGGAGTGACAGATTGGCGTGATTTTTAGTGTGAAGATAGTTGGAGAGCTGGAGAGTGACATAGGCCACTTTTTATCGCAGGAGATCATCTCATTCCCACGGGAAAGCACGTAATAATACAATCTAAAAAATTATTTCTGTCCAGAATTACTTAAAACTTGGTATTAATGCTCTTCAAGACAAATAAATAAATACGTGTTTTAGCATTTTTCGAAATAATCCTATAAGGTAAAATAGGAGACGAAATTTTGTATGAAACGTAGGTTTTAGAGATTTTTTTGTAGTTTTAGCGCGAGCGATGCCGCGGGTTCTGCTAGTTGTTTTATGTAAAGTATCATGAACCTACTAATATTATAAAACTAAACTAGTTGATTTTTTATTATAAATGTGTCAGTCTTAATAAAATTGTTATTTTAAACATGTTCATTTTTATAAATCTAAGTTCTAATATTACTCATATTGATATATTTATATTTTGATATTATTGTAAACATTAATTTTTGTTCTTTGTCTTGCATCGTTTTAATGTCGTATTATGTACATTCCACTTTTAAGTTTCAAGAATAAATTAAAAAAAACGTGGCGCTAGATGGCGCTGCTCTACTCCGAACGATTGCTGCATCGCGCTGTCTAAATGTTCTCGCGTAGAATCACTACAAGCGGGCTTGGCCCGTTACAGCATACTTACCTGGCGTAGGGGACACCGTGATCAAGAAGGCGGTTCTCCCAGAGCGAGGCCCTTCCATTGCACTGCGGCTGGGTTGACCTCTGCGATTATCCCTAATGCGGATAACTCGGACGCGTAATTTTTGGTAGTGGGGACTGCGTACGCGCCGTCCCCTTCAGATTACTTAGAATTAAATTATACAGTTTTCGCTTTGCTCGGACTAGTATTCCCTCTGTGATATTTTAGGCTGAAAACATTTTATTACTGAATGCAGGTACTAAAATGTTAGTTTTGATTAATTTATATTTCCAATAGCTAGAATTTTATTTTTGGATTATTCGACAATAACGTTAATATTATTCAGCTTTAAATTTATTTATTTATTACATTATTCAAAAAATATAGAAGTGAAAATTAACTTCATATGTAATTTGAATATTATTTATCCGTCTTGAGTTAGATGACTTAAATGCCTTTATGAATTTCTGATATATAAGAGGGTTAACTTGTTACAAAACTATATTATGTAGAGCAACGCGTTAGATTATAGATACCAATGCTTTCTCCAAACAATGCTTACAAAAATTCAACCAGCCATCTCTACATAGTATAAAAGTTAATAAAAACGATTTAATAAAGAATAACAAACATACGATACGATAGTAATCTACATGTACGAAATAACAAATGCCTCAGTAACATTACGGAAACTACAGGCTCATATATAGTGGACGTCGTTAGCTCGATAGCAGTACTACATCCGCATTGGAACGTGCATTCACTCGGTCAATCCTAATGACTGTGGCGAGAGAACACGTCCTTTAATTGTTATCATCATCATATAGAATTTGGTATCTATATTATATACCTAACATTTATTTTCGCTATGCACTAATGTTATAGCTCTAATTATCTCTAATTTATTAAAAAATTTCTGGAAATAAAGAATAATGAACATTAAAAATTTGGACTAAATATTATTAATTTTAATACTCAATTTATTTGGAATAAATATTTATTTTATATTAAAAATAATCAAAATAACAAATAAACATCAAAATCATCAATCATTCCAATTGGATGAAACAAGGAAACTATAGCTGCGTTCAATAAGTCAAAGAGGCTATATAACAATAAATATTTTGTGAGACCATGCTATTGTAATAAGATTTTGCTTCTTTTTGTTGTTTTTGTTTTAGTGTTGTTGATATGTTTATTTTCAACGAAACCAAAGCTTTCTTATTATATTTAGTCTACGTTTTAGTATATATTAGGATTATTTTTTTATTTAAAGGAAATTATTAATAAATTTCTTTTATAGTATTTATTTTAACTTCCTTAAATATCATGAAAATATTTAATTGCATCATAATAATATAGTGTTTAATTTAATATGATATTAGAATGACACTACAGATAGATAAATAATAATTACTTATTTACTTTGCATGATATATTTAAATACTTATTTATTCATAAAATACTTTGAAGAGTTATATATTATTTGAATAGTAATAATATCAAAGAAATAAATAAAATAATATCTTTTACGGGAGAGACATTATTTAAAATTTCAAATATTCGCATAAATCTAAGAAAGTATTAAAATAATATGATTAGAAAATTAGGTAAATAGTTAATAAAGTAAAATATAATGAAATTTTAATATTATGTACGGTATATAACTGTAACTATCCGTAAAATGTATTTAGCGGTTATTTGTAAGAGGTTAAAAAATTTTCTTTTCCACTTTTAAACTATAGTAAAATTACATTATAAGTTATAATAATAATTATTGTATTGTTATTGAGTCCATATCAAATATGTTAAAATATCCTTAATCCCTCCACGACCGCGGACACGCCGTCGTTACAGTTAACAATAGATTTCTTAGAAATTTAATTAATTTCTCAGAAATTTACCTGGAGGTGTTAATAAAGCATATAAAACAAAATATTCTCTGAACGTGTTGTAATGTATGATATTTTATTTTAAGCATTTAAAATTTTTATTCGTCTTAATGGAATTTATAATGTCCTTTAGAAAAGTAGGTACCTTACAAGCTAACATTATGATGTAAGCAAGTTGTTATGGGAACAATAGGCATTGTTAGACTCCAGACTATTCATTCTGCTGTAACAAGCTTTAATTGTAAAATGCTTTTTTATTATTAAATTCACAACATTAGAAAAATATTGTAAGAAAATGATTATTATTACATTTTTAATGTTTCATCCATCACATTATAATATGGAATTTTTCGAGATTCTTCGCCTGTCTGTTAAAGCTTATTTTCAACGAAACTTAATAGTGGCTTATTATATTATATTGAATAAAAAAAATAAGGATTTTATGTGTTTTATTTATGATGCGCGATTTCAGAATTATCAATACTTTTATACTATTATTATGACTAAGATCATAAATTTAATAAAAAAATTGAAATTACTGAATCGATTTTTTTATCTCTCACCATTGAAAATCTACATTATCCAATTGCAACGTTTTTTTTATGGGACTTAGAGGGCAAGCGGGCAGGAGGCTCATCTGATGGAAAGTGATCACCGCCGCCCATGGACATCTGCAACACCGCAGGGCTTGCAGATGCGTTGCCGGCCTTTAAGGAAAGAGTACGCTCTCTTCTTGAAGGTGGCCAGGTCGTAGCGGTTCGGAAAGACCGCCGGCGATAGCTGGTTCCACAGAGTGGTTGTGCGGGGCAGAAAATGCCTTAGAAATCGCACTGTTGTGGAACGCTGGACATCGAGGTGGTGTGGATGGAATTTAATATTTTTGCGCGATGTCCGATGATAAAATTCAGCGGCCGGAATCAGTCCAAACAATTCCTCGGAACACTCCCCGTGATAAATGCGGTAGAAGATGCATATGTTATATTATGTTACTTTAGAACTTAAATACGGACACTAGGTCGTCAATAAACATATATCAGACTATTATTATAATGCCAAGGTTTGTATGTGTGTAGATTGTTACTCCTTGACACCAAAAACGATAGACAATTTAGATTTAGTACATATACAGACAATTTAACGTATAGACTGTTAGTAATATAATATCGTAACTATAAAAGGCGCCTGGGAAACATTCGAAGTGAGTGAACATTGTATAATTTTATTTCCCAGTCCCAAAGGAACCATACATTTATCCGGGATAAAAAGTATCTATGTGCTATTTCAGATTTTATTCTATCTCTGTGCCAAATTTCATCCAGATCCGTTCAGCCGTTCTGGCATGAAAGTGTAATAAACAACCATCTATCAATCCCTATAGACTTCCACATTCAAAATTTTAGTATACATATTCTTAGGGGGACGGCGCGTACGCAGTCCCCACTATCAAAAATTACGCGTCCGAGTTATCCGCATTAGGGATAATAGCAGAGGTCAACCCACCCGCAGTGCAATGGAAGGGCCTCGCTCTGGGGGAACCGCCTTTTTGATCACGGTGTCCCCTACGCCAGGTAAGTATGCTTTGTTGCGCTGAGCCCGCTTGTAGTCATTCTACGCGAGAACATCTAGACAGCGCGACGAGCAGCGCCATCTAGCGTTATGTTTTAGTTTTACCTTAATATGTTTATTTATTTTTAAAACGAAAAAGTGGAATGTACATATTATTGCTACGAATAAATAATATATTTATTCGTAGTATACATAACATTAAAATTAATTAAAAAAAATATGATAGACAGAAGTGTATAGATATGAATAAATATTTTTATTATGAAGACTTAAAAACTAGTTACTCTTTCGTATTTTCTTCAAAAAAAAAGATATTTACTTACATTTATTACATTAATAAAAATAAGTACTAATATTTGAATATGATTATAAGAATTGAAATAAAGTGAAAAAAAAAAGAATTGCTCTAATTTTAGATATATTCCTAAAGAAAACCTCATAATGATAACTTTAGTTCGAAATATACCTGAATAGACATAAAGCAATATGATATGTAATTTTATCTTTTTCTTTTAGACGATCTCAGATCTTGAATTACATTTATCATCTACAAAGCAACTGTATAAAGCCATCTCATTCAATCGTACGCCAATCATCAAGCTCCATTATTTATAAAGGTAAGTAAATTGATAAATGTACCACGTTTTTACCAATTTTTCTTTCACATTTTCCTTTAGACCAATTCATTTCCCAATCAACCTTTTCTTAGTAATAACTAAAAGTCTCTGTTCAATTTAGTTCGATATAAAGATTTTTTTTCTTTACAGTAACTAAAAAGTGCCCCATGGCTGAGGGTACATTACGCAGTCTAAAATTCAGTTGAGTAATAAAATTACACCAAAGTTGATTAAATTTATGTTAGATACTAGCGGCGCGGCGGCGGGATGTTTAGCGTCCCACTTCTGGGTACGGGCCTTCCTTTATTACAAGGAGAATCTAGCCATATTCCACCACGCTGGCCAAGTGCGGTTTGATGGACTTCACATGTCTTTCCGAAATTTGTTAGGTTCTCTCAGACATGCAGGTTTCTACAAGATGTTTTCCTTCACCGTAAGACAAGTGGTAATCATATTGGAAACGATTCGCACAGTGAAAATATGAGAAGTACGAGACCCGGGATTTGAACCCGCTTCACTCGGTTTCCCAAGCTAGCGCTATCATTGCCATGGCGCATATCTATTCCATACTTTATACAATTCGATTTATGCATATGTATTTCAAACACATTACATTATTTAGCTGATATTATCGTAGTAGTGGAACAAGATTGCAATTTGAACGGTTATCATTTTGCTATCGGATGATCGGATCAAATCCAAGAAAATGAAATCGTTCCTTCCAGTAAGAGGAAATAGTGGGGTCAATAATAATTAAATATAGAACACAAAGGCCAATCACATTCCCTCCATATCAATTTGGAGAAACACAGCAGTTGGTCTTTAATATTATTTTTCTTTACAATAATAGAATATGTTAAAATATTTTTTTTAAATAGAGCATATTTTTTAATTTATATGTAAATTATTAAATTGGTAAGCTTTGTATTGACTGTGGAATTTTATTATACATGCGTACACTTTGCCGTATAAAAGGCCTATTCACCTTTTGAAGACGAAAGGTTGGCGTTATCAGTTTGGCCTCATTTCTAGTATTTACTTCGTGTCTATGACTGTTACCTTTTACAGTGTATATAAATGTAGAGATGTTATCGTGAGTAGCAGTTTTTTTTAATATTTTGAAGAACATTTATATATCGCTTTATCAATAAAATAGCGGTCAGAAATAGTAAGACTATTAACTTTATATGACATTCGTCGATGTTTTCACGGAACAGAATAAAAGACAACTTCAAGAGGTTTATTTGTTAATCTGATATCTTTCATAAATAAAGTAAAAATATTTTTCTGCTTATAATATTGATATAGATTTTTCATTCAAATGCTCATATAATAAAACTACAAAATGAGGTGTGGCTCTATATATAGATGTTTTTTTGGACAATGTGTTATCGCATCACAATATATCACAATATCGATGCGAAATCCACTTGACCGATTTTAATGAATTTTCATTCCCAAGAAAAATATAAAAACCGAATTGAGTACAATCACGTCAATACTATGTTGGATACTTAAAAAATAAGATTAAAAATAACTGCAAATACATTCTAATAATAGAAAAGAATATTTTCGTAAAGCGCCATATGTAAAAAAATCTCAATAAAAGTAGATATATTTTGCTTAAAAATTCACTAATAGATGTCGCTACTAGTTTTTAAAATACGTTGAGTCCCAAAAAAAATAAAGGTAACATGACTTATTTACTAACATATAAATATGTTACCGTTTTAAATATTACAAGCAGTACCCGCAGCTTCGCCCGCGTTCAAATTTCCGATATAGACATCAGTTTTATAATAACGTATGGAAGTCTGCCCGATTTGTTGACATTTATGATTACTGCTCCGCTCCCTTTTGTAGTAGCATGATGATATGTAACCTATAGCCTCCGTTAATAAACGGGCTATGTAATACAAAAATAATTTTCAAATCGAATTAGTGCTTCCTGAGATTAAGCGTTAAAACAAACAAACACACTCTGTTTCTTTATAATATTAGTATAAATGTATAATAGCTTATTTCGTTAGACATTGTAACAAAGCTTGATGGAAAAACTTATGATTCCTGATTTGTCATCAAGACAAGAATTAATTTTCACAGAGATCTGTTTGAAGCTTATAAAACTTTTTCTCATTTTCGATTTGTAATGACTTTCAGTTTAATATAATTATTTTTGTTTTACCTTTCTTTTGACTTTTGTTTCTTCGGCTCTTTAATTAATTCAACTTTTGCAAATGTAAAGAACAAAAAGAATATTATTATTGGCTTGAATTAGAATAATTTATAATACTAAGTGACATATTCATTTCAATCAATTTTTGTTGTTATTAAGTTTTAAGTTAATATGTAAATGCTTTACTATGAATTCAGCACAAACATAATATTTTAACTCTAAAAGCGTACATTGTATTTTTATTTACAACAGTGTAGGCTACATTCCATGCATACACTTCAATCCACGAATTTTAATCTTGTGTAATATTAGATATAATAATAAATATATACATACTATATATGACACAGATTTTATTTGAACATTTCTTAAAAATCGTCCTTCTCAAACTAATTTCCGGTTTCGCAATCCTTTCCGGTTTTCGTGGACAGGTCCTTTGAGGTCCTCATAATGACTAACGTGAGCGACTTCCGGGTTTTAAAAACGTTTTCTTTACGATCGCAATAAAATACTAACACTTGTGAAATAAATAATTCTGCACAGGCGTAATTAAAGTCATTAAATAAATAATGCAATTTGTTTGATTTACTAACTCAACCCGCACTTGGCCAGCGTGGTTGACTATGGCCCGATTCCCCTCGTATTGAAGGGAGGCCCGTGCCCAGCAGTGGGACCATAAAAAGGGCTGAATACACTAACTCAAGCTGAATTTGTACATTACATAAATTAGAACATTCGTTCAAATTCAACCATCTAAAATTATATGATAACCAATAACTTATACAAAAATAACAAATCTAAAATTTTAAAACAAGCAATCATTATTTCCAATTAATGTACTGCAATGTCAAAAGTGTGGACTTTTCTGATGATATCCTATAGATGTGTGTTATTGGTACAAGTATAGTGTTATGTGATTTGTGATATAATCCAGCACATTACTTCACATAGAAGCGGAAAATATACAGAGATAATACCATAAGGCTAAAGAAAAAGATAAGAAGCTTTAAAAAACGAAAAACAGGATCAATTTTTCCAAGACTGACTTAATATAAGTAATCTTTTATTTGTGTAATATCTTAACACGATTATACATTAATTAAGATAAAAGATTGAGTCTTTTTGTTTGATTAGCCTTATTAAGCCTTTTTGGACAGATATAAAGAAATTTGTGCATATACCTAATACTCCTCTTTTAGTCAAAATATTATGCTTTTATATCACCTTTTGTAGAAATTATTGGTCCATGGTGTGGAACTCCTTAACACATACACCTCATGTTATAGCCTCTACTGGTGACACGAGCTGGCTTTATTTCGCCCAAAGAATCGTTATTGCCATTCAGCGGAGGAATGCGGCTAGCATTCTTGCCACAATTCCACGCGGACATGACTTGTATAGTAAAATAAGTATACATTTATTTTGTACCCATACATAATTAAGCTCCGCTTAAAACGTTAAATAAGTGATCCATTTGCCTTTTTCAGAATATTTCTTTTTATATTTCATAGCCTATATATTGAAAAAGGTTTTATAGGTCATGTCTAACTCACGATAAGACTTTTAGAACCAGAGCAATTATGTATATATAAATTACTAGTTATTATAATTTATTACTATGAAAGTAAAGCTGAGGGCAAACGCTCATACATGTCGTTAAGGAAAAGTTTGTGATACTGTATGCAGAACACGAACACCGAAACTATTGGCCTGATTCTGAAAATATTCTTTCTCTAATGAAGGAAAGCAAGGAAAGCATTGCTTTAATGATTATTAGATTTATTTCAATATTTTGAGTGGCTTGAGCTATTTATTAATATCGATTTAACTAGTGCAGCAAATTCACATAATAGGTAAGTATTTCTTAAAATTTTGCAGCTCGTACGAAAACTGCTAATTCACACCATGTTGGTGTATGAAGTAACAAATTCATATATACGATGTCAACATTTCATATTCAAAACGTATTCACCTTCGTTTCTACTTCCCTAAGAGACGACGTCTGCATAGATTTTACATGTTCCAATTTTATTTATATTATGATAGCTATTGCTTGCATGAATAAAATATTAAAGTGCGTACTAAATTTTGATAAATAAGAGATATAATATACAATTCATATTTTTTTTATAAGAATAAAACATTGAGCTTTTCTTACTTGAGAGAATTTAACGTTTAACTTTTCTACGACATCCCGATCCACTTATCCAAGTACTGTAAGTACACTTCAGTAATTCTTTACAATACCCCATGTATACCACTTGTGCCTGATACGTTTATGATATGCCTATGCCTATCGCCGAGAACTATCTGTACCAAAAAAATAAGTCGTTCCGTCGAATAACACAATAGTAAAAAAGAAGAATCCAATAAATAAACACCTCAGACTAAAGAATAATACAGTGTCATAGAACTAAAATAGTTAATATATAACATACACATAAAGCCAAAAAATAAAACAATAAATAAACAATGTTTTAAAACAGAATACAAATATTAGTAGAATAATCATTGCTGAGATAAGTAAATAAATGTTAATAAATAAAAGTAGCTAACGGATTTTATTATAATAATGATAAAGTAAATAAAGGAGCTGATATTATGCTATCTCTCTTTCAATGGAAAGATAAGTATTGCTTTATTTTTGAAGTTACACTTCTTTTGGCACGTTTGGAAAAAAATAATTTTTTTACGTTGCGCGCACACATCGACAGCCAAAAAGCGACATGATGAAGTTAGCTGAAAGCGACATCATGAAGTTAGCTGCCTTCCTTTTACAAACAGAGTTGTAATATATGGCATGAAATCTTTAGCTATTTTTGTTCTGTTACGCCAAAGAACTTCTTACGTGCGTACATAAGTACACACACACACGTTTTCATATTATTAGTATTTTCTTCTGAAAAATTGTAAATTTACTACTAATTTCTATATAACGTTTTCCTTATTCTTAAAAGAGAGTAAGTGATATATTTAGCGAAATCGAGAATAGTAACACCATAAACAGCAAAATACGCTACGATATTTTATATTTTTGGCGGGCTCCATCTGTATACTCGTACATAATTCTTCAGTCTAAGGCAAACACTTTTCATGGTTATATAATAGTTTTTGCATCTGTTCCGCTCATATGGTAATGAATGGGGTTAAAAATAATCTAGGTCTCTTCCTATTCCCTGTCTATCTATAATACAATCTGTCAAAGAATGAAAGGCAATTTGACATCCTTGCAAAATTTTATCGCAATTTTATCAGAGTTTTACGCGCGAAATGAAAAAAAAACGGACACAGTAGCTTTTACATAATTAAACATTTTATATTTATCCTACAAAAGGCTTGATTTATAGTATTATAATAATTTTAACTTTTTAAGGTTATTTGTTTACTTACTCGTTGTAAATGCCTCTTACTTTAAAGGCGCAATCATATTCTGTAACATAAATCCCTGCTGCTGTTTCACCAATTAGTTATACGACGATGGTGTAATAGTTTATATGTACGTTGCTAATTACGTTGGCTGAGCAAAGTGCATGCATCATAATAATATGACTTAATTAACTATAAACTTAATATTTCATTAACTTTAGTCCTTTTGTAAGAAGCAATTTTAAGGGTTCGATGAGTAAAAGCTTATTATTACGTGAAAATATATTTATTTTTTTGAAATATGACAAATACGAAGTTTTCCTGACAAAAATCTTCAAGAATTGTTTTGTCCCGACCCAAGACTTGAACCCAGGACCGAATATTAACCACTAGACAAACGAGGCAGATACACTAATACTATAATTGCTAAAGTTTGTGTGTTTGTTTGTCTACATGTATATTACTTCTTTAACAGATTCTTAGATATTTAACAGGTGTTACATATCTAAGAATATACCTGAGCGGAATGAATGCAAAGCGCTAGTACATATGTACATGATATGTGAATTAACATTTCAACAAATTAAATAATTAACACAACCTCAATTGTTGCACCGGACAAACTAAACGCTTACAAAAGATAAATTTATTGGATGAGTTCGAATGCTCGGTACTAGTAAAACTTAATTCATGATACGTAATTTATTTCCTCTGAACAGCAATATATTACACACGGAGTTAATAAACAAATATTAACAACTAGCAATCCCCGCGGCTCCGCCCGCGTTCAGATGACCAAAAACCAAATTCATAGGTTTTACTTATTAGTATACTCTTACAATGCAGTTTTTGTATTTTTTCTCAGAAATGAGATATTTTTCCGCGGTAAAAAGTATCCTATATGTTAACCTGGATAACCAGCTATCACCATACCAAATTTCATCAAAATTCCTCCAGTGGTTTTTCTGTGATGCGGTAACAGACAGACAGACAGACAGACAAAAATTTTAAAAACTATAGATTCGGCCTCTGTATTGATAATAATGTTTATTTCAATAAGATTTCCCAAAAAATATTTAATGTACAGATTCGGCTTAGTTACAATTTTATTATACGTATAGATGTAAGTAAAAATGACAATCAATAGGTATTTTCTATACTTATAATTAATTTTACCTAATACCTCATTTAGAGTTTTATTTATTTATATGTATGGTAGCAAATCTTTTATTACCAAAAAATTGTCAGATTATCCACTTATGCTTTATAGTCTCCAAAACTGCTGACCTGATTTTAATAGGTCTTTGTACAGTGGACGTGGGAGTTCTCTATTCGTTAAAATAGTTAATACACACAACCCACCTAATATATTTTTATCGTTATAAAGAACAAACTCGTTATATCCTATATACAGGATGAAATCGATGGGACATGGAAGAAAAGTACCTTAAATATTGAAGTTATCAAGATTTACTTAAAGGAAACATTTTTTTAACAATAATTATAACTGCATTTATTTAAAAAAAAAAATTACCTGAACCGGGAATCGAACCAAATAAAAATGCAAAAAAAGGACACCGTGACTAATTTATCGAAATAATCAATCGGGTCTATGGGAAGGATAAAATCTCTCGAACAAACATTGCGTCTTAGAAGTTAAGATAACGATGAAATCTTATAAAGTCTACATTCCCAGTTTATAACTATACTCTTTGGTCTACATATTGACTCTTACATCGTGGAACAAACGCACAGAACATATATATTTTAACTACAAAAATATCCTTAAGGAGTAGTATGAATGATGTATAAAATCTCTCAAATAACATTCGATATATTAAAGTAAAAGCAGTTTTAAGCTGTATCAAAAGCTCGTATAAAAATCTTGATATGAATATACACGAAGTAAGTCAAGAGAGGAGACTGTCCTATATTCGCTGTGACGGTACTATGAATTAATTAAACATTATAATAAAAAAAAGAACATGAAAGCCCTTCAGAAGCTTTTTTAAATAAGAGAATGTTTAATAATAATTTTAAGAAACTCTGGAATAATTTATACAAATAAATAAAATTGAAGTGTCTGTAATGTCAAAAAAACAGCTTTTTACTAAATACATATGAAAGTATTATACGGTACTACTTAATAAGAAAAAAATCTTTAATTTTTTTGTTTGTTTTTCTGTCTGTCTGTCTGTTTATTCCGGCTAATCTCTCAAACAGCTGGACCGATTTTGACGGGACTTTCTCTGGCAGGTAGCTGATGTTATAAAGACCTATTTATATAATTTTTTATTAATGTTAGTTGAACGGTCATAAGTTAGAATAGCTACGAAACGAATATTTGGTATTCATTTGCTTTAAATTCACTAAAAGTCACTGCTCGACACCAAATTATTGCTTCGCTTTGAAGTGGCAACTGTCTCTTTAAATTCTAGTTGCATTTATGTTTGCTTTACTATTGGAATAGGAAGAGATTCCGGATATTGCATTTTAACTTTAAAGGAACCATTGTTTCTATTCAATAATGTAAGGTATAATATTTTATGGTAGCCGATAAAGGTATTTTTATTACTTACTAGCGGCTCACCCTCGCTTCGCTCGGGTTCGTCGCTAGGTACGTTTTAAATAGATATAAATAGTTATTAGCCAGCGTTAGTCATATAATTTTTTTTTGTTAATATTATTGACAAATATTGACATTAATATTTATATGATACTAATGCCACTCAATTGTTTTGCCTTCTCGGAACCTTTCCACTAACACTTAAACTTTATGGTATGGTATTAAAGTTCAAATTGACTTTTAAGTATTATTACGAATCTTTTGTATGGGAGTATAGGAAAGTATTGTTTTTAGACTTTTTCAGGCAATTTTTTAATTTTTTCTCTCTGTAAGAACCATCCTCGTACTTCAAGGAATATTCTAAAAAAAGAATTAGCGAAATCGGTTCAGCTGCTCTCGAGATTTGCGCTTACCAACACATTCAGCGATTCATTTATATATTATAGATTAGTTTTTAAATAGTGTTAGGCTTATTATATAATTTCATTTCGGAGTAAGCTTATTACTAGAAATAGAGCTATAACAGCTGTTCAATAGCTTAATTATATATTACAAGCGACTCACCCTCGCTTCGCTCGGGTTCGTCCCTGGGTACGTTTTAACGGTTAATATGGAACAGATAGACTAAATATTATATTACTGTTCCGCTCCCTTGGGTAGTAGGTAGCATGATAATATATCGCCTATAGCCATCCTCAATAAACGGGTATCTAATGTAAATAGAATTTTTCAAATCAGATTAGTAGTAGTAGTTCCTGAGATTAACGCGTTCAAACTAGCAAACAAACAAATAAACATTTTTTTATCATTATTATAGATTTATTATACAGTATTATCTTGATATCGTGTAAAACACGGAGCTTACGTTATAAATATTTCATAAAAAAATCTTATGAGCGATTTTGAAGACGTTTGTAATTTCCCCATGGACTTAATGTGGAAGACGGTACCTCTGTGGAATAACAGAATGAAAATGTAATTAGTATAAATTTTGATAAAAATAAATTCAATTTGTTTTAAATATTTTACGATTAAATTAAAAATGAATTTTACGAAATGGCTCATGAAATATTCTTTTATTAGCAATATATAAGTAGTCAGTATAATCGTTTCTCAGGACTCCAATTAATAATTTCAATTAAAATATAAAAAAGCTTAATCTAATTGCAATGATATAAGCTCTTAGTTTAGTTTCTATAGTAAAAAATGTTTTTGAATTATATTATTACTAGCAGAAACCACGGCTTCGCTCGCGCTAAAACTACAAAAAAATCTCTAAAAAGGCAGGATTCATACAAACTTTCATCCCCTATTTTACCCCCTTATGGGATGAATTTTGAAAAATGATAAAACACATATTTATTTAATTGTATTGAAGAGCATTTATACCAAGTTTTAAGTAATTCTGATCATAAAATGTTTTTTTTTGGATGAGTAATAACGTTACTCCCGTAGGAATGAGATAATCTCCCGCGGTAAAAAGTAGCCTAAGGCACTCTTCACCCTCCAACTCACTCTACACAAAAAATCATGCCAATCCGACACTCTGTTTTAACGTGAAAGAAGGACTGACAAACAAACAAACAAACAAACAAACACACTTTTACATTTATGATGTTAGAAGCAAAATGAACTTCTCATTCGCTCGAGCTTTTGATGTGGATTAACTCGTAGGCATCATCCTGTACTCAAAGTGTAAATTTTATACAAGCCTTGAATATAAGATAGCATTGCGTAAAAATTCTTCTCAAAATCATCTTCGTAAAATCTCTTGCTCAGCCTAGTTAAGATGCATTAAATCATTCCACATTGATTACTTAAATGATCAATCTATCAAATTTATTTATGTTTTGGGACTAATCGATAAAGATATTTATTTCCTAACTAGCGACTCACCCTCGCTTTGCTCGGGTTCGTCCCTAGGTTGATTCTCCATACAAATTTTCATCCCCATTTTCAACTCCTTTAGGGATGATTTCCGTGATAAAAAGTGTCCTATGTCCTTCCCAGGATCTCAAACAATTTTTTTACTAAATTTCATTTAAATCGGTTCAGTAGATCCAGAGATCACCCCCTACGACGTCACAAACTCACAATAAACAAACCCACAAACTTTACCTCCTTATAATATTGGTATAGATTAAATTTTAAATAATATAGCAATACACTGAGTACATTTTCAATTTTAAACTGTCTAGAACATTCCATTTTACTGGCAAAAGTAAATGGTTAAACTAAATTCTTACATTTTTAGATTATCTTCAAAGTATAAGTAATTTGCTTAACTTAACAAAACTCGTCACAAAAACATATTATATTAAGGAGTCGGTTGCAAAACTGTTGAAAGTTTTCGTAGTACGAATACTTTGCGTTTACATGGAAAAGTTTCTTACTCTAGGCATTACGCAGTATGAGATTTTTCTTTGTTTAAAAAAGCTGAATTAAAAATCTCTGTACTATCTTTCTACTGGATTTAAAGTTTTGATACATGATGATGAGACTTAACTCAAAAAATAAAATGCTTTTAGCTGTATTTAAAAATATAATTAGCTTTGTAAATTGCAACTCATATAGTTAAATAAAAGTGTTTATTAGGTGAAGCCGACATTCCTTTCCTCCATAAAATTTCAGCTAAAGTCGACTCTTGTCGTGTCCAACACATAAAAAGTTTACTGTTTTTCTTGTAATGAAAACTGTTATAAATAACTAGCAAATACTTTAATTACTATAAAATAGAAGAGATAATATTAATATTATGTATAACAAATTTTATTCTAAACTTAAGTTAACTTTAACTGTCCATATTACTAACGGAATACTTGCTGATTAATGCTTATACAACTTCCGTAGATACACTTTTTAGGCTTTCTAATCAAAAACTCCTATATCTGTATATCATATTGTATGTACATATAAATATATATAAACGATACTTGAAATTATAATATTAAAATATTAACTGCCTCGGTGGTGTAGTGGCTAGCATGTACGGCTGCACACCCGGAGGTCCTGCGTTCGAGTCCCGGGTCGGGCCAAGTTTAGTTATTGAGTCTTTCTGTAAAGTAAGCCTCAATAACAGCCGGGAGTTGGGAAGTTGGCGGTGTTCTACCCCCGTGCCTCGGAGAGTACGTAAAGCCGTCGGTCCTGCGCCTTAACTCTCAACGGTCGAGTCGGGCAGTCGTCCCACCGGAGTATGAGAGTGACAGGAATAGAGAGTGCACGTTGTGTCTGCGCGTACACTTGGGCACTATAATATCTCCTGCGCAGTTGGCTAGTCTCAATGAGATTGGCCGCCGTGGCCGTAATCGGCTAGGAGAACATCATCATTAAAAGGTATTGGCGGCGAGCATTTGTTTTTATGTATGTGCGCGCTAGTCTCGATATCTACTGAACAAAATCTGATATGGTTTTTACGGTTATAGCCTGCATTTCTCCGAAAAGATTTCAGTGAATTATAAATTACCCTAGCATTCATAGGAGGTATAGTAGGGAGTTGTAAATAAATATGCAAACCATTAATAGTTCTAAGGTAAGTCTGGAATACTATATTATGTCTATTATATTTTATGAGATATATGTAGTTGCTCTTATTTGTACAAAATATGATTTTTGCTAAGTAAACATATGTAAGTACTTTTGATTTGAACTACTAAATTTTAATCCTAACAAGAAAATAAATTATTTCATTAGCGCAAGTACTTTATAAAGAGAGATTTTGCTATTAATTATAATATATTATTTGGTCATATAGTTAAGGAAATGAAAATCTATATATATAATAAAATTCTAACAGAGTCGAATTTGTACATTAAATATTTTTTGGAAAATCTTATTGAAATAAACATTATTATCGATACAGATGCCAAATCTATAGTTTTTAGTATTTTTGTCTGTCTGTCTGTTACCGCATCACGGAAAAAACACTGAAGGGATTTCGATAAAATTGGGTATGATGGTAGCTGGTTATCCGGGTCAACATATAGGATACTTTTTATTGAGAGAAAATATCTCATCTCTGAAAAATCTATACTAAACGATAAAACATAACGAACATAACGAAGGAACGAACCCGAACGGAGCGATGGTGAGTTGCTAGTTGATAAATAAAAATAAATAACTACACTCAAATACCTGTGAAAATGTAATTTACGTATTCACGTTATCATATTTTTTGTATTCTTTATTCTAATTCCATCGAACTCATATTGCGATATTTGATAGAGGCTTTTATTGTTTATACTGTGTTCAGCCTGTGCTTCAACGGCAATATTGCAGGATTTGTTCCTGAGACTACGATATTATTTCCATCGTGTCTAAATTGTAAAGTAATTTTGTATCAGATTCGTATAGACATTTAATTAAAATATATAGTATTATTTAATATTTAACAAATTAATTAAAAATACAAAACTAAATTATTTTTATTTTTAAAATAAAAAGTTAATCTACATACATATTATGTTTAGAAACCAAAGTTTTTATAATTTTTATGTAATATACCTGTTTTTTCTTTACTTAAAGAAACATAAAATAAACGCTAAAACGGCTTTAACAAACTTAAGTAAAATTCTGAATTTAGACACACTGCCCTATGACGGTCAAAAATAGACTTTATCTACACTACTATTATAAAGAGTAAAGATTTGTATTTTTGTATGCTTGTAACGAATAAACTCAAAAACTACTGGACCGATTTAAATGAAATTTGATAAGACGATAGTTTGAGACCCTGGAAAGGACATAGGGTATTTTTTATTCCGGAAATCATCCCTTAAGGGGGTGAAAATGGGGATGAAAGTTTGTATGAGGAATCAACCTACGGACGAACCCGAGCGAAGCGAGGGTGTGTCGCTAGTTAAGCATACATTAAACCAAAATAAGCATTGAGATTTAATAAACCAATAAATGAACATCTAATTCGTAAATTTTAACTAAAAATAGTTAATATCAAGAGGGCGAGAAGTGGACTTGATTCACGCCGTGCTGGTTTTTCTACGTATAATCTCTTCACTCCAAGTATACTTCAGCCAAGCTTTGGGGTGGTAAAAATAGCAAATGAAAATGTTGCAATATTTTAAAATATTTTCATATCAAATGAAAGTAATGACTTCAAAGAGAGTTATCACTAAAACAAAAATAAAAATGGTGTTTTTCAACTTGAAAATATGTTTTCTAATTTTGTAAAATCTTGTAAAAAATAATTTGATACCATCAAGTTGATTAGCTGATGATAAACCAGTAGTAATCAGGAGTAAGGAGTCATTTAATTTGTTTGACCTGTAACCAATGAAATAATATTATATATATATATATCAATAGTAAATAATAAGTTAATGAACAGAATTAAAATAAATTTTATTTCTAACTATACAACTTAGATAGAAGCTGTAATTGTTCACTTCGGTACAAGAGCCCTGGGACTCGTACGTTCCAATTACGTATAATACTTATAACTTTAACATAACTTATCTTTTATTTCCAACTTAAGTTAAAACAATTATGAGCTTCTGGTGTTCAATATGATTATAAGCACATATTACTCGTATAAGTGACTGTTCAATATTATAATTATATTAAACACCACTTCTTGCACGCAGCTTTGCCTATGTAAAAACATAACGTAAAAATTTTCTCGTATTCAAATACCCACCTGCAGCAATTTTCAAAGCGATCAGTGATGGAAGTAAATGCGCTATCATCATCTAGAATTGCGCTATATCATCTACTGATGAGTTACAGAAAAATATAGTATAAAAACGTTTGCCATATAATAACACTTACGTATAAGAAAAAACTCAAACGATCGGTGAAAGCTTTGAAGATTTGCGGTTTTGCTTAAACGAATACATTTTCGACAATATTTTACTCTCATGATGTAAATAGTTATGTGAAAAACTAAGCTCACAGAAACTTTCTAATAAGCTAAATATTTTTATATGCCTGTTATAATTTATATGGTTGAGAGTTCCGGGGAACACCAGATAAAAGAGACGTGTCTGTCGGTCAAACGATTTCGTTCAATTAAAACCAGAACTAAAAATAAAACATTCATAAAATAAAGCAATAATAAAGAACCTACGAATAATGTAACCCAGTGAGTGCATTGTTGTTTTGTTTACGAAGAGAAAACAAAATTGAGCCGCTGTCGCTGTTATGCGAAGTGGAAAATTGCACTTCGCTTATTATGAGAAAATTGTTCGCATATTATTTTTTTGAAGCTTTAGAAACAATATCATTTTTTTTTAATTTTAACTCTTTTCCACACTAGGAAAATATAACTATGGCTAAGGCTGTGATCGTGGACCAATAAAAGATCAGAGGAACAACCGAATATTCGCGTAAATCTAAGAAAACAATATAATAGGTAATTTATATGCCTCATGTGAGAGTTGAAGTCAAAAAAAGCTATAGTAGGAAGAGCGAGTCCATTTATGAATCTCGCAAACGACTTTGGATCAAATATTTAGATATTAATAATATTAGATAAATATTATATTTAGATAAGGTTTTTATTTTTAAGTTCATCTTTAGGAGTGTCTTTTCTGAAAAAAAAATATTGATATGAAACATCTACAGGCGCGCTTGACAATTATTATGGATTTGGATATAGACTGTCATGCGAGATATATATATACATACACATTATATATGTCGATATTATTAACGACAGTGTATTTTTTCCTTATTTCACTCTTTATGTCTGAATAGGTTTTTATTAATTATAAAGTCAAATATCAACATAGCAAATATTCAATATAACGAAGCAATTTAACGTCTCGCTTCTACGCTGGCCATATACGGGTTGTTGGACTTCATACGTCTTTCAAGAACTAATTATGTTCTTCCAGGCTATACATATTTCCTCATATTTTTCTTCACCATATACTCATGCTTTAATTTTCTATCCTGCGGCAAATTTTCTTTTGGATATTAAATTTAATTTATAATATAAAATACGTATTGAGTTTATTTATACGCATGTCATGATTTTTTTTCAATTTCTCGTTTTGTATTATCCACCCTTTCGTAACAAAAATACTGTTATAATGAGTTTTCAGATACAATTTTAGAATAACTAAACAATTAAATTAAAAAAAAAATGCGATAATTTGCTGTACAGTGTTTTTTTGTTATGTTTAAGTACAATTTTTCTTTTATATGTGTAAGTACACATATTACAAAATTCTTGTAAACCGTTTATAAGCAGTATTGTCTAGAGCACGTATTAACTAAACGTTTAAGCTGAAACTCAATGAACACACCTTGTTAGAGATTTCAGGTGCGTAGGCGAACGGTGAGATGCGTAGGCGTCCTTATAAAGTCGAATAACAAAGTTTTATTCGAGAGATAAAAATAATAAATAGCTTTAAGTATTTTTTTTTGTGTAGGTAATTGAAGTAAATATTACTCTTATTTTTATCTAAATTTATGTTTAAATCAATTTATGTAATAACATCAGATAATATAAGATATACATCGTGAAATAAAAATGTATTGAAATAAAAATGTCCCGTAGAGATATGTTATAATGTATGACATTTTTAGTAATTCAACCCCTAAAGAATTAAAAGAAAGTCAGTACAGTTTTTACTGTATTTGTAAACGGTTTTATTTAGCTTGCCCTGATTGTTTTGGGTCTTAAATTAAATTTTTAACCACCGCTGCCACAAAATGGCGGATTACATATTTTATCACAACCCCCTCAATATGGGTATCAAATGATAGAGCTTGACTAATAGAATACAGTACACTATGAAAAAAAAATCCAAATCTAATATGGCGGCCAACAAAATGGTCCATTTGATACTTTTTTCACAACCTCTTGAATATTGGTATCATATGAAAGGGCTTCACAATGCATGGCGGATCATAGAGTTTAAAAAAAATAAAAAACTGGAAATTAAACAAGGTATTTTTTAAGATAAAATGTTGATAAAAATTGTAGATAATATGTACTAAAAGCTAGAAAAAATAGGTAGGTCATCGCACCACTTTCCTTATCATACTAGGGCATTGATCAGACTCAACAATAAAATTATGGGACGTAACGTAACCTGAGTTGAGTTATAGTTGTTGTTGTAACTTACAGACAAAGAGAAACATACACCAAATTGTACAGACTATCTTATTCAAGTTGACTAAAATTAAAATTTACTCGTGTGTAGAAAACTTTATATCACTTTACATTCAAGCATCAACGGTGCAATTTGGAACAAAAGTTCTTTAATAAAATTTTAACTTATCACTGCTCGTATGAATAAACTCTCTCTTTTTGCTTCTGAGAAAGTTTAAAACTGTATATCGTACAAGCGATCCTCGCGCTTGGGTGCGTCCCTAGGTGCTTAGCAATAGCCGAAGAAGAAACTCAGCGGCCATTTTATTCCTACTTCAATTAAAGTTATTATGATTTCTGATAGTAAAAATATTTTTATAACAATATACTCATCTATTAGAGAAATCATTATATTAGAGAAATTAAGAAAAAGAATTTTGAGAATCGAATCAGTAGTTTCTGTGATTAGGCCTTACATACAAACTTTGCCTTGTAATAATATTAGTGTAGATAAGACGTGTACATATATTAGTTTTTTTTTTATATTTTCATTTTTATATTACTTAAAAACCAATGATTTATAATGTCGGTTACGGAATATTCACATAAAAAAAATGTTTAGTAAATAATTAAATTAATATACATATTAATTTTTTTCGTATATTTTTGCAATTATGATTTTTTTTAAATTCAATTTTTGTAAATCTAAACTCGATATAATAGTTCGATATAATATTTATTCACTGTATTATTCTTTATAATTATTTTTTTATAAGCCGAGAAGAAGTGTAGTTACCAAAGTTGAGAGTAAAGGTTACAACAACAAGTAAATTGAGTAGCATATATGTACTTTTGAATGTCCAAAGTTAAAGCTTCTAACAAAATCCTATTGGCTACTCTGTATTCGTCGACATATTGACAGACAGATACACAAAGATATATATGTGTCTGGAATTTGAATGTGCGATTCGAATTCCGATCTGCAATGAAAATTCGTATTTGATTTGGGCCAGCAAGCTATAGCTACATTTAGTATAGGTATGGGAAATCCAATGGCGTTTTTCTTTTTTATTAATCTTTATGGTGATGTATCGTTTCAAGCATACACCAAACTAAATTTATGTTATTAAATTACTTTAAGGTCCAATTATAATTTAATTTTATTCATACCATATGAATACTTTATTGCCGTCATAATAAAGAAGCTAACTAAGAATTTGGTCAAAAATGACTTAAATGCAGATTCGGAATCAGCAAAAAAAATGCTACTTGATAGTCTAACTCATAAAGGTCTAAATCTTATGAATCCGGAAATACCATAACTATTTTCATCGTAACTACGTCAAAACTAGTAGTAATTTTGACGTAATAAGAAGACAAAACTTCAAATATCTCGAAATCAACTTTGACGAAGTTGCAGACTTCTTTTTTATGACGGCAGTATATTAAAAACGACTATCTAGTATAAAAGTGACTTACAGAGTAAAAAAATATATCGATTTTATAAAACCTTCTCTAAAACAAAATCCCTTGACCAGTAACAATATAACAAAGAATCCAATAGAACACAAATTAATTTATTCCGATTGGTCGACTATAAAAGGATTTCAAGAATAGGATAATCAGAATGTATTTTAAATGTTCAACAAAAATGTTTTACGAAAATTCTTTTTATATTCTTGGCTAAAAATCGAATTTATTCCTTATAAATAAAGGAAAACTAATATTACGACGACACGTTTGGTTCAGTTTGTAGTGACCTGCTTGCTGTGCCAGCGGTCGCGGTTTCACGTCCCGCTGGGGGCATCAATTTGAATGGTGATTGGTGAGTACGATTGCTTGTACTTCAGTCAGAGTGTTTGTATTTATAATATGTATTTATTTAAAGTTATATATGTTATGTCAACTATCTGGTATCCATAACACAAGCCTCGTATCTTACCATGAAACTAGATGGTGCTGAGTGTTAATTTCCCAACCTATTTATATTTATAATAATATAACTTTATTATTAATGTATAAAATATATACGGTATGTTTTAGGCAAATATAAAAGCAAGTTTTTGGTTTTACCTTGCTATAAACACATGATGGATCCTCAACCACTAAAGTTAAAATACTATTTTCTAATGTTAATTTTAAAATTATTTGCAAGTGTACACTTTAAAATTTCAAAATGTGCCTATTTTATTAGGTCTATATACATACGTTCATTATCGGGTAACCTCACTCTATAAAAGAGGATCCCAATACTCTACTTATTTATAGGTATTATGCCTTTCTGTCTTTAGTAAGAAAAACTTAATTTATTTTGATTTATTTGGAACCGCTGTAAGTAAGAAACGTGACTTTAATTTAATTCTATAAGGTTTTTACAGCTAGTTGTTGTGACGATGTACGTAAAGTAGCTGTTTTTGTGGCTGGCTAATTTACCTATACCTAAATATTGAGCTCAGTGGCGTGCCATAGGAGGCGTTTATCCAGCAGTGGATGGAAGCACGCTGATTATGACGATAAGATTTTCAATTCAAAATACTTTTTGATAAGCCTCAGCTGTAAGATTTCTCAATCTTAATCTACTTCTTACTGTCGTATTGATTTAAAGTTGTGCTGATGTATGAAGTTCGCATGATACTATAATTTGATACAATTCCAGCCAATCCTACTCAGTGGATAGATACTCTACACTTTGAGATTTTTTAAATTATAATTTGTACAAAAATTACACTTGGCAAGTAAAAGCAAACATTTTTTGCAAAGTATAATACGAAACTGTAAATATTTGAATGGTACCAGAGAAATGAAAATTTAAACTCAAATGAATATTTGGTGTATAAAAACAATAAAAGCGCAAAGCTAACTACAGCCATAGATTACAACATGAACCAAAAAGCTATTGTAAAATACAAAATAATTTGGACTCTTCTTTGATCACAATCTTTTGTATCTAAGGACTTATGTAAATACAAATATTGTATACAAATAAAAAAACTATTTACTATCTGGCTTATACTAAAAATGCGCTTCCAAAAAGTGTACCATTTATTTTTACTTATTACTTTCCTGTTACCGTATGTCGTTAACCGTGTGTGTATTTTTGTATTTTCTACAAATACTGACCATGGTTTTAATAAATTACATTTATGAAAAACACCAAAAAAAAATTTTTTAACTGTACTCTATTGATTAATATAAGTTATGTTATATTCAATACTACATACTATGCAACTTCTACGCAACTGTAAGAAGAGCCATTACGTAATAGGTAACCTCGACTTACAAAATATTCGACACTAATAACAACTACCTATTTATATGACGATTCCGGTCACGGACCGTATGTTATAATATGGTAATTGCTTCATTTGACGAATAACTATAGACCAATAATTACTACAATAACCCCATATCATTTTAAAAGAATTCAAACAAAATTTTGCTTATTTTAAATCTAACATGTCACTTCAATGCTAAGAATCAATGTTAGATTTGTTCGAGCTGAAAACGTGTGAAAATGTATATTTTGTGTACATAATATTTGAACATTCATCTTTGACTTGGCGCCTTACAAATAGGAATGTCATAAAATATTACCCCGGGGAAGATGTCTAAATAATAGATGAGTTCTAACGCCGTATGCTATGTTGTTAACTTACAATTTAAGAACGTAGAATATGTTAATTTTTTTACAAAAAATATTTTTAATATCTAGAATGTAAATTGCGATTGCGATTATATCGAATAATATAATCGAAAACTAAAAATAGCAATATTTAGAATTACAGCTGAAGAGCTAAGCAAATTTAAATTTGGAAACGGATCTCGTGTTCGTCCTATATCGAGAGTACACGTGAATGTGAGTTTCATAATTTTATACGTTTTTCGAATCGATTCGTTTCTTTTGGCCGTAGGGACTTTGCTTACGTCACTATGGGGATGCGAAACAAGATTGCGGCGCGTACTGAATTCCTCTTTGATAAGCCAGTCGGGGCAGTACCGATGTCTCCAGAGGACAGAATCTCACAAGCGTGCCTCTTGTGACATTCGGACATCGGTTTTTGATGTTGTAGAGTATTATCACCGACAAAATCATACATCATAATTACTACTACACGTTGATGACACGTTTGGCTCAGATTGTAGTGACCCTACTTGCTGCCCCATCGGTCGCGGGTTCGAGTCCCGCTGGGGGCATTCATTTGTGTGATGAGCACGAATGTTTGGACTCCAGTCATGGATGTTTATATTTATAATGTGTATGTATTTAAAGTTATATATGTACAATGTATCAACTGTCTGGTATCCATAACACAAGCCTCGTAGCTTACCATGGAACTAGATGGTGTTGTGTGTTAATGTCCTATGACATACATACATACATACATGACATACTAGTTAGTGCATTTTGTATATTTAATATGATACACAGGCAGCATCACCTTTTGGAAAAAATACTGATTTTAATCTTAATTTAGCTTTTAAAGCCTTAAATTGTAACAAATGTATCAATGATCTCCAGATAATTAGTACATTTGTTCCAATCACAATCTTTCCATCACTCCAGGGTGTTAATCGCTACGGTACAGTTTTAAACCACTGTTGTCTTTATCGTACCTAATTGTATATATTGTAAATCTTTAAAACGTTTGGAATAAAGGTTTTTTTATCTATGTGTTATTCCAGGTCATAGTCTCTCCATTAATATCCCCACATTCTGTTCTGTTGAGTTTTAGTGGGTAGTACTGGCTTTTTCCAGCCGGTGAATCCCACATGTCCACTACCCTGTATGTATAATACAGGTGGTATGCGTAAATGCATTTCCCAACATTAAAAAAAGGTCACGTACATGCGTCCAACCCTTTTTAGGGTGAGGGAGTAACAAACACGCACACTTATAAAATGGGAACTAATCAAACTCCGTCAAAAAAAGTTAAAGCCTTTAACGTAAAAACCATTTTAACTTTTAAACGAAGAGGATTATATTATTTCAGCGAGAATTTTCATTTATTTTAGATATTATATGCATTTATCTCTCATAGTACTGAATAAAATTCTGAAAATAGAGAAAAAATGTGTATTATTGTGAATGAATTAAATATTCATATTCTTTGATATGAAACGGCTCTAAATGTTAAAACGGACGTTCTATGTATATTTGAATGGAATTTTTTTACAAATATAAATCCAACTATGACCTAACCAAAAAACGATTCAAATTTGGAATTGATTCAAATTGAAAATGGGTTTAAGTAATTTAAATATCATAAAATTTATCTCATACTATACTTATATACACACATTTATTTCTTCTCATGAAACAGATTACTTTAAATAACAAACAAACTTCATTAACTAAAAAACCAAGTTTATGCAAACTAAAACAGCCAATTTTAATAATTTATTCATAAATTCTCATTATACTAATATTTGAACTTATCTTTGAACTAACTGAAACATTTATATTTAAAATGTTTGAAAATATAATTTCAAAGAACTAGACTATGCACACAAATCATACTTGAGCTTCTGTATTATTCTATAATTTCTATTTTGTTATGCATTACTCGTTGCATTTTGAAGAATGAGAGAAGATAAGAGGCTACCGTATATTTTTACTAAAATTTTAATAATTTATTCATAAATTCTCATTATACTAATATTTGAACTTATCTTTGAACTAACTGAAACATTTATATTTAAAATGTTTGAAAATATAATTTCAAAGAACTAGACTATGCACACAAATCATACTTGAGCTTCTGTATTATTCTATAATTTCTATTTTGTTATGCATTACTCGTTGCATTTTGAAGAATGAGAGAAGATAAGAGGCTACCGTATATTTTTACTAAGCTTATCACATAACTAGCATTGCCCGCGGCTCCGCCCGCGTTCAGGTGACCAAAAACCAAATTCTTAGGTTTTACATATTAGTATACTCTTACATTGCAGTTTTTGTATTTTTCTCAGAAATGAGACATTTTCCCGTAGTAAAAAGTATCCTATATGTTGGCCCGGATAACCAGCTGTCGCCAAAACAAATTTCATCAAAATCCCTTTAGTGGTTTTTCTGTGATGTGGTAACAGACAGACAGATAAAATTTTTAAAAACTATAGATTCGGACTCTGTATCGATAATAATGTCTATTTCAATTAGATTTCCCAAAAATATTTAATGTACAGATTTGACTTAGTTAGAATTTTATTATATGTATAGATTATTTATTATGACTTCAAGTCAATACATTTAAATATTATTAAACCATTTAATTTGAATGTTTTTGTGTAGTTTTCATGTTAATTAATTGAACAAAAGTTATTTTTCTAAATAAACTCTTTTATAAAAAGAGGAAGAAATATTAGGTATAATTAATTATCTTTGGTTCCTTCTTATAAGCTCTCTATGTTTTAATTTTTAAGAGTTTAAATTCTTATAAAATTAAAAAGAAAGTGGTAGTGAAGGTAATATTAAATCTTCTTAATGAAGCTCTAACGCTTATCTTAAACCGGAAAATCTAAACCCATGGTCTAAAAGAAAAAAAAAATTAAAAAAAGTTTTTTTCAGAAAATTTGATCCGAAAAGGTAATAGGGGACAATCGTTTTTTTTTTAATAAAATAACTATTGTCATCTTTATATTGCCAATGAAAAACCCTTCGGACTCATGACTTGTATCAAACAAGCTCATACACGTTTTCGCCCAAAACTTCAATTTCTACATTTAAACTCTATCGCATATACTCGCAGCATGTTCGTTGTCTATAAATCTGTCATGAAAGCTCCCCGTTATGTATTAGATGAAAATATTTACTTAAGTTAAAACGCTGTTCTTGTAGTTATTTAACTGCCTCGGTGGTGTAGTGGCTAGCATGTACGGCTGCACACCCGGAGGTCCTGGGTTCGAGTCCCGGGTCGGGCCAAGTTTAGTTATTGAGTCTTCCTGTATAGTAAGTCATCACATCAGTATCTTGAAGGTAATTTGGATCAACAACCATTACCCTCTGCTATCCATTATACTAGAGTTTTTTTAAATAGTAAGTAATAAACAACAAGGCCAAAGTAATAAGTCATACGATTTCTATTTCGTTTGTTATTTATATTTCACAGTATTGTAGTCGCATTTCTTGTCTTATATTCATAGTTTATCGTTAGCTGTTGGTAAAACAGTCCTAGTTTGAACAAAAATTAAATATTGTTATTAAAAAAATGCAGTATGATACAACGAATTAGATGATTTACATCACAAATAACGGGTTCAATTTTTTGAAAGGATACAATTTTTATTTCCTAGTCAGGTATCATTAAGATCTGACGTATGGTCAAGTAAAGTTTCCGATTAAACCAATAAAATGTACGTAGCATATAGAATAATTATAGTGAAGCCAAATTCAGTTTAGCACTGTCGGGAGTGTGGCCAAATTGTTAGCATAGAAATAGAAAAGTTGCATCACTGTGTTCTACAGGCTCTATCATATTCTTTTTGTCTTAGAATTTTATTTAATTGTATAAACACTTGAGAAATAAAAAAATACTCCATACACGAAGTTGAGGAAGCCAGAAAAAGCTATCTGTAAACTTCATAGACATCTAGAATATGTACCTAAAAAAAGTATAGAAATAGTCTATTCTCACAGGGTAGTACGCGTATATTCTGTATTATAAAATGAAATGTTTTGTTTGGTGAAAAATCATTCAAGGTTTGAATTATAACAATGAAATTTTTAGCTTGAGTGGTATTCAAACTAAAATTTATTTGAAAACTTTAGAAAGCCTTGAATACATGTATTGACTGAATTTATTTTACAGTAAAATTTTCAATATAAATAAAAACTCGGGTGTAATGAAAACCGAGTGCTAGTCCCCTGAGCTTTTACGAACATAGAGTAAGGATATTATTAAAATAATAATTAAATGAAAAAAGTTGCTACAAATATGTACTAGTGACTATTTTTAGAATAAAATCTATTATGAAGAAACGTTTAGCTGTTTGTAGTGACCCTAATTGCTGTGCCAGCGGTCGTGGGTTCGAGTCCCGCTGGGGGCATTCATTTGTGTGATGAGCACGAGTGTTTGTACTCTAGTCATGGTTGTTTATATTTATAATATGTATGTATTTAAAGTTATATATGTGTAGTGTATCAACTATCTGGTATCCATAACACAGGCCTCGTAGCTTACCATGGTACTAGATGGTGCTGTGTGTTAATGGCCTAACATATTATTAATATATATTATTTGGTAATTAATAAATTATAATATCAATCAAGTATAGAATAATAAAAAATATTTGTTTACTATTATTATAAAACGTTACAACTAAAAATGTAACTATAATATTACATATTATCATCACGCAACGTAAAGAAATTTATTTCAATAATATATTATGTATATGAAAAAATACATATTTTGATTGCAATTTTGTATTTCATACACCATTAGAAATAAGATTATAAAGCCATAAAATAGTCCCCTATAAAGTCCCAATAAGCCCACTATTTTCAACCCCTTGGAATAATATGTCTATGATAATTAACATTTAAATACAGGGATTATATCCCTTTGCTAAAATGATAACTCACATGAATAAGTCGTTTTAGACCCAAATGCCACAAATTTCACGACCTCCATTAAATAGTGTTAGTAGAAGATACCTTTATTTTATTGACAATTAAATTTTCAAACTTACTTTTACATACGAGGTACAATATTAATATTACACATAATAATAGCAAAAGTTATACATATTTCAGTTTCAATTATACTAAAGATTACCTTTTGTCTTATATCTTTAAACGAGCAATTCTTGTACTCGTATATATATTCGACGACACGTTTGGCTCAGTTTGTTATGACCCTACTTGCTGCGCCAGCGGTCGCGGGTTCGAGTCCCGTTGGGGGGCATTCATTTATGTGATGAGCACGAATGTTTGTGCTCCAGTCATGGATGTTTATATTTATAATATGTATGTATTTAAAGTTATATATGTATAATGTATCAACTATCTGGTATCCATAACACAAGCCTCGTAGCTTACCATGGAACTAGATGATGTTGTGTGTTATATATATATATGTATATATATATATATATATATATATATATATATATATATATATATATAATCTGAATCTCGAAAACGGTTCCAGATTTTCATGTGTTTCGGGCGATAAATCTATCTAAATTAGTCGTATGTCTGAGAAAACGCGTGTTTTCGAGTTTTCATGCAGTTTTCTTTTGCATTATTCCACGCAAAATGTGGTCGGTAATTTGCACGCTCGGGCTTAAGCATCGTGGTCAAGCGACCAAGGCGCAAGATTGACAATCACAGGTGTCCGGTTTGTGTATCTTACTTTTTAAAGCTTGATTCTATTTTAGCATACCTATGACTAAACAATATTTTTTCTTGTTCTTGTTTTGGAGAAGCATAGTATTTTTTTTCTTACATATTTAGCAATTTCACTTCAACTTATGGGGAATTTTAACTTGCATTCCATGACTTAGACAATATTGCACACTAGGCATAGTGTATATCTTCCATATTAAGCCTATATTGAATATATGAAACTAAGGTAGATTCCATTTCAAATTTACGAGTTTTCAGAACAATAGCAGTACCTATTGTTGGGGTTTCAGGCTGGTGTAGTAGATAACATTTTGTTAGAAAGATGGCTTTAGTAAAGTGAAAATGTATGTACATAAGACTTGGTGGAAATACTTTGATAATGATTATATGTAAATTCCTTTATTCACTCATCCATTCCTTTCAACCACCGTGTATCGTCTGGAGAGTTTAAATATTAACACTTCGTTATGTAACATTAAAGCTCAGGCTAGATGTGATTTTACAGTCTTTAAAAAAATGAATTATGTCTTAAAATCATAATATATATGTATATCATTCCCATATACTTCTTTAGATTTCTACTACAGCCATTGTAGAATGGCATCTGCTAAGTATTGTTACATAATATGAAGTCGAAAACCAAATGCGTGATGTGAAAAAGTCTCTTCTAAGATAATAAGCTCATTATGTTTAATAAAATATGTATCTTGCATAATAGCCAGTTACCTTTAAAAAGAATCAAATCATTTTTAATGGTAACTAATTTTTTTTTTAAATATAATAATATGTTTTTATGAAAATCTGTCTGTCTCTTTGTGCACTTTCACTATAACTATACAAATTGAAATGCAAGTCTGTATGTGTGGATTTGTTATTCCTTCACGCTGGAACGGCTGGATCAATTTGGATACGATTTAGTAGATGAGCTATGAACTGGAATAAAACACAGGCTAAAGGTGGCTTTGATCGATTTACAAAAGATACATACGTATTAGCCATATTATATACCAGCACCTAACCCTAGCTTCATCCAAATGTGTCCCTATGTACCTTACAGTAGCTTATGTATCAGGTCATTAATGTAAAAAAGGAGTAATAAACAAACATACACACATATACAGACTTTCGAAGTTACAATAGTACAGCTAATAAAAAAAACGTTTTTTTTTCCTTCGAGTCAGTCTTCCATTTTCAATTTGATTGTTATATTGCGTGTAATATTCACTTAGTTGCATAACGTAGGCCTTGGAAGTAAGAAAAATAAGGTTTACATATAAATATACGCGAATAGAGAACAGATATTCAAGTAAAACTAAAATGGGAAAAATATATCCTAGCTCGATTTTCCAGAACTTTTATCAAACTTTCTCTTCAATATAGAGTTTACATACAGAACAGGATTTAAATACGCTTTTCAGTTTAAACTATGAGCTCAGGTCTTCAGGCAAGGGTAAATTAATGAAAATAAGTCACTAAAAGTAAAGAAAGTATTTAGTAATTAAAGTTTTTAGATCGACTTTCATAATATGAAAGTTATTAATAGCGCGAACTATTTAAAGTTACAGCCGATTTTTCATTTTTACTTTGCCGGATAGCCAATAAATCTATTTCCAGAGAGACTTTATATGGCCGAAATGGCTCTGGCTGTTCTAATGTTGGAGAAAAAAGATGTCAGTCGATCGTTTTTAGGTAAATAAAATAAATTTGTTCTAGATTTCTTTTAATTTCTAACCAATCTATACATACCTTTATAATAATAGTTGTTATAAAAATAGTATCGGTGTTCGAAGTTATTTCTTAACAATAGGTTAAGATTACACTCTATTGTGCTCGCCCATCCGCCGTTTAGGAAAATTGTTATTTCTTAGCAAGAAAATGCTTTTCATGTTTCGCCACAAAACACTTATTGCATACAAAATTTTTACAGTGACTTTGCTCAAATATATTAATTTTATGCTTAACTAGCTACTCACCCTCGCTTCGCTTCCGTTTCGTCCCTAGACAAAAAAATCTATCCCACGGGAGCCGTAAATTTTTCCAGGATGATATATAGTCTATAGCCTTCCTCAATAAACGGGCTATCTAATGCAAAAAGATTAGCTTCCAATTGTTGGTATATTGGTGTAGACTATTTACAAAACAGCTCAGTCCCTTTCTCGCCTCTTTTCTTTTTTCTCTTTTTGTTTGAGCTTTAGTGATATCAATAATAAAATTTTGAAAAACTTTTGGAAAAACATTAGTTTTTTTATATACACACAGGTAAATTGTGACAATGATAAAAGTTGTGCTCTATATTGCAAACTTTTCTTTATTTATTAAACTGCTAGAATTGTGTTACAAACTGTTATGCTGTTTCATTTATTTTGATATGTAGATAATATTTATAATAGAATATAAATTGAAAAGTCAAAGTGTACGAAAGAAAGTGCATTTTTATGTAGATAGGAAGAATAAAGTAAATTTTCATTTATTTTACCCAATACTAAACTCTACGAGTACAACTACCAGACAGCAAGAAACGTCTAATAAAAAATACACACTTGGGTATAGTATACGAAGTAGTATCTATATATAGTACATGTAGAAACTGACACACTATACAGTGTCAATAATATTAATAATGTATATCCTTCTTTGTCATATTTATTTATAGTTTCATTCTCCAATCCCCATACAAACTTTCATCCCCATTTTCACCCCCTTAAAGGATGCTTTCTGAGATAAAAAGTATCCTATGCCCTTTCCAGGGTATCAAACTATCTTCTGACTAAATTTCATCTAAATCGGTTTAGTAGATCCAGAGATAGCCCCCTACAACATCACAAACTCACAACCTTTATCTCTTTATTATAATATTAAGTATAGACTATTATCATATGTGATCCAAATTCGATATATTGTATCTCGTATGGTTGTGAACGTCACCATAGCAGGTTTTGTATGAAGAAATCATTTACGCTATTCATCCAATCAAATTATATATATTCACAATGTTTAACCGCATTTTGTTTAAATCAATGGCACAACAGCTAATGAATAATATAAATTTTCATTCCATACTCTTCATACTATGAGTATAATATGTTAAAATTTTAGACAAATCAATGTTCACGTATTAGTATAAAGATAGGTTCATGTTTTATTGCTTTAAGACTGGACAAAAGGTAATTTATAGCTCAATTCTTCCTTTATTCTGATGGCGCCCAATTTGCTCATTTTTTCTACCTACGCTTAATCCAGATATATTCAAGCAATACAAACATTTTCTTTATTCCGAATCAAATTAGCACTTAGACAATATTATAACAGTATATTCGCTATGGCTTAAACAATATTTTAAAAAATTAAGAAGATGACATAATATGTACATTAAATAATTCAAAATATTTCATTTTCATATTTTATATTAATTAGTTTTACTCTGTTGACATTGATTGAAGAAAGTCAATTTGGCAAATAGGCCCGTAAAAATAGAATTTACCTTCGCAATTTAAAATTTAAATCTAAATTTCCGATCCTATTTTTTTGTTTTATAAGGTTTAGAGGTTAGGTTAGTTAGGATCACATACTGAGTATAAAATCACAAACTGCTGACAGATTCCGTTAGAGCTTCAGGCGCTATCTTGAAAAAAACGTTTTTGGCCGATATCTCGGAAACTATGCACTTTAGGGTAAAAAAGTCATTGTAATCATTTTTGTAGAGTTTGTTTCCTGAAAAAAATATTTGTAAAACTTACCGTTTACGATTTATGGCCCATTTAATGAACCGGTTTTTCTATCTCGACCGATAACTCTTAAAATATTTGTTTAATCAATAAAATACATGTATCATTTTTGAACATTCATTTATTCTCTACAACTTTTGTTCAAAACTTTTTTCTAATGTCCATACTTTTTGAGCTATAGGGCGTTCTTTTTGAGCTATAGGACGTTATATTTTTTTAACACTATGTATGCCACAGAAGTGCACACACACACACACACGCACGCACGCACGCACGCACGCACGCACGCACGCACGCACGCACGCACGCACGCACGCACGCACGCACGCACGCACGCACGCACGCACGCACGCACGCACGCACGCACGCACGCACGCACGCACGCACGCACGCACGCACGCACGCACGCACGCACGCACGCACGCACGCACGCACGCACGCACGCACGCACGCACGCACGCACGCACGCACGCACGCACGCACGCACGCACGCACGCACGCACACACACACTCACGCACACACACACACACACACACACACTTATAATATTAGTTTTGAATAGTGGGATAAAGCCTAGCGATGCTTAACCTTAAAATTCCCATTTTAAAAATTCATAGCGCACAAAATGGGAATCCAAAAAAAGACGTATATTCAAAAAATGTTTCCATTTCCACGATATTCGACTGCAGTCATTCAGCGTTTTAAAGCTCTGGTTCTAACCAAGCTCGTGTAACAGAGTGATCTTTGTGTTGCTCCGTTCTATTTTGCATCAATTCTTTCGGAGTTTACGCGCGTCATTTAGGATGGGGTTAATTCTGGGTCAAAAATTTGTTATTCTCTAACAGCGTAATGGCTTACGTTAATATTTTCTATTAATTTTGACGAACTATTCATCTTATGTTCGCAGAAATTAATAAAAAACTAATTATAAAAATAAAATCGAACTTGTTACTTTCTAGGTATTTATTTCTTTATTAGACCACCAACAAAGTACAAATTAAACACATTATAACATACATGGAAAATAAAACAGAAAGAGTAGTACCTTAATTATAGGTGATAACGACATTTAAAAAATAGTATATGTAAAGGCAAAACAAAATTTAGAATATCAAAAAAGTACCATAAAGATTCACAATGTTACAGCTTACAAATAAAAATTAGTTTATAAAAATAATAACAGCTAAATATATTATTAACAGATTAAGAGAGATCTAAATTAAAATATATATACTCACATACACACATATACATACATATACACATGTATCTAGATAAGCGATTATTTAATATAATATGACCATGAACGAATAATTCGTTCATGAATATGACGCTATGAGTGCAACAATCTTTTTTTTAAAAACTAGACAAGCTATCACTGAAGATATCAATGTCCTTATTAGTCCGTATTAGTTTCCGATTCAGTTTATGTATCATTGTCAATACATTTATACTAATGAATTATTATTTCCATTTCCATTCAGAACTAAGTAATTAAACTGCTATTATATTATATGCAAAAGTGTGTACAGTAGCGTTTGTGTAGTAGTTTGTTCAGTGTTATTATATACGTTTGTTACTCGCTCGTAGTTAAATGGCTGGACTGATTTAGATGAAATTTAATATACAAATAGATTATAATTTTAAGGAACACATATGCTACTGATAGTCATGTGTACTTGTTATGTAATAGAAGATGGTAGGATTTTAGCCATTAGTTAAACCTCTATAAAACATTTAAATCTAAGTAATATTTGCTTCTGGAGACATTGCTTATTTTTAGCTCTTATTATTACTGTATTCATCAATCAAAAGGTGATTTGAAGTATATTTGTGTGTATGTAATAAAATTAACTAGTGTTTAGTCCGTAGTCGAAATTCGACCATATTCATTATTAAATTTCAGGACATCATATATAAATAGAACTTAACTATCTATATAAAAAAAACTTATTGTATCCATATTTTTATATTGATGCTCGTCAATAGCAAATAAACAAAAAAAAAACGTGTGTGTGTACTTATGTACGCACGTATAAAGTTATACTTTTTTGGCGTAACAGAACAAAAATAGCTAAAGATTTCACCCCATATGTCACAACTCTCTGTTTGTAAAAGGAATAATAAATTAATATTTTTTTTTATCGCCACTGATATAAAACACGTGTTATAGATTTATGAATATTTGAGAAACTACTTTGAATATAGTTATGAGTTTTCACGGAAACCGGAGAGACAGTTATCAGCTAACTTCATCATGTCGCTTTTTGGCTGTCGGTGTACGCGCGCATCGTAAATATTTTACTCTCATAATTTTTCCAAACGTGCCAAAAGAAGTATAACTTCATAAATCTGTTGACACACAGAGGAGCAAAAGGTACTGAACTCCTTTGTCTTTGTCTATCTATATGTATATATATTAACGATATTAGATATTATTTAATAATTAAAGTTTTAAGAGAAATAGTCATAAATTTATAACTTATTGAAATAAATTAATTACGC
This sequence comes from Brenthis daphne, assembly GCA_947093115.1. NCBI lineage: Eukaryota > Metazoa > Arthropoda > Insecta > Lepidoptera > Nymphalidae > Brenthis > Brenthis daphne. The sequence goes on from OX352475.1 coordinate 26,351,831, forward strand.
CCATACCTAAAAGTTTGTATGCGATAATGTACCGAAATGTATTTTGAGAAAATTACTGTTATGATTTGTTTCATAATATTAATTTCCGGTATCTTTAAAAGGTACTCTCTTAACCTGAACGTATAAGGTTTTAACGGAAATTTGGAATTTGAATTTTATATTGTTTTTTCACAGAAGTCTTTAAGATTGTATATTACAATATTATTATAAATGCGTAGGTGTTTCTTTAAAGTTGATATATTTTTTTATTTATGAACCGATTGAAATAAAATAAATACTAAATGTTAAGTGAAGCTTATCACAATACATAAGTTAAAACCAAACACAAATCGGTTAAGCCATTTCTGATATTAGCGCGCACAAATTCATAGACAAGTAGACAAAATTCTAAAAATCATTGTTTTAGGTTCTATTGTGTTAATAAAGTATGTACAAACAGCGATCAGTTACAATTTACTATATGTATAGACAACAATTTGTATATGTGAGTACCTATGTTGGTTGCTCTTTCACGCTGAAACGGCGAAACGGATTTAGATGAAAACTAGGTACGCAAATAGGCTACTGTTCGTAATAAATTCAGCCAGAAGGTGATACTGTAAATATAATAATATTATAAATACAAAAGGTGCCAAAAGGACGCATCGAGGTAAGTCGCTAAGATAATGATACTTCTGCTAACCGATAATGATTGAATATTGATAATTATTAAATAACTTTATTTGCCTATTAAACTGACCATCTAAAATATAAGAACCCGTATTTTGCCCCTGAAGATCACTATTGAAGTAATTGGCATATTATGCATATAAGTAAGTATATTGCATAACCTAATCTATTAATATCTACTGATCATGTTATAGCGAGAGAGTGTATAAAGCCTAATTGTAACTCAGACACTTTAATATAATTTTAATATATAATAACTCAAAATTTGCTAATAAAAACATAAATATTACAACAATAAATCTGTATATACAGATCTACTAACCAAAAATAAGATAACACGATATAATATGTACATAAAACATTTATTAGGATCAGTCCTCATGAACTCACTTATCAGTAAGTACTAAAATACTTTGCCTACAATAAACCTTTTCATAGCGCTCAACCCATCGTAAGTTCTTTGACCGGATAGGATACAGCTAAACATTGTTTATTCTAGCGGCATAAAAACGATCATAATTTTTGTTTGGTGGATTTAGATGGTAATGATTATATTGATTATAGACTCACCCCCGCTTCGCCTCGCGTTCATCCCTAGACAAAAACCATTTTTTCGGTATAAAAATTAACCTATGTGCTATTCCAAACTATAATCTCTCTCTCTCTCTCTCTCTCTCTGCCAAATTTCATCCAGATTCGTTTAGCCGTTCTAGCCTTAAAGAGAACAAAACATCCATCCATCTATATTACGTATATTACTTAGCATGGATTATTGTGTCTACTTTTTATTTTTTCAAAGAAAAAATAACAAAAGTATTTTTATGTACCAACTATGTTATTTAAAACAGACAATTTAAAATATTACTTTTATAAGTCAGTTACCTACTGCATTCAAAATTTACAAAGTGATGGGAACTTGTTAGTATTCTATTCGATCCAACTTCCGCTTTACTCAGCATATTTATTATAATCTCTATTTTCATATAAAAGAAACGTTCTAAGAGTTATCTTGTTAACATGATATGATTTAAAAATATATTTATTTTTATATAATGTGTAAAATGATTATTTATAACTTATCTTATTTCCCTTAACAATCCCACTTGACCGATTCCAGCAATAGAGGCCAATCTCATAAAGCTGTTTGCGCAAACATGAAGATACTTTATACTGCTTTCACTCTAAAAATCCAATGGGGTGATACTACATGACCATTGAGACCGACGGCTTTACGTACTCTTCAAGGCACGGGAGCCATGTCTTAATTCTGAAATACTGGGAATTTCTTAACAGAAAATTCTAATTATTAAGATTCTAATATATAATCTATAGATCTACAGCCTTATACAGCTTGCAAAAACATGTATGCTAACATACAGACCAATGTCGCAATTGGTCCAGTGTGTCAGTTGCTATTATCATCATCATCACGCAAAATTATAAGTTGAAAAGATAACTTTTTATATATTATTTACATAGTTAGGTTCCTATTTTCTTTTCTTTTTTCTTAACGTTGGGAAATGCATTTACGCATACCATCTGCATACATACAGGTGGTTACTTGGGTTTTACTGGCTAGAAAAGCCAGTACTACCCACAAAAACCCAACGGCACCTCCTTTGTCTTAATAGGACGCCACAGTATCGCTTTCGCACTCAACCACGACGCCCCGACGTTAGGCCTGCCGATGCAAACCACAATTACTAAGTGGAGTGCTCCCACGGTCCAACGCCACCTCCCAGTGTGTCTCTTAGCTTTACGCCCAGCTGGGTTACCGGAAGTTCCCATAAGTTATCTTCATAAATCCCAAAAAAAATTTGGCATGTTAGAAGTTAAAGGATATAACTTTAAAATAGATTCCAGATATTAAGTACAATGAAAATTACAATTAACATGATACAACTCAGATAAATACAAATAACGTTATCATTAAATGCTGAAGCACGAAATCAAATTCTGTTTTACGTCGATGGCCGTAATTATTGTTATACATGCACGCACCACTGTTGATTGATGAATCATTGATACTATCGCACTGTACATAACGACCATGACGGAAATTTTTGAATTATTTATGTCATTTGTCTATCTATGCGGTAATAAAATTAAACTACCAAATTAGATTTTATTGCTTAACTAGTCTACGGAAATAAATACAGCTGGTATTTATTTTTATCCTGTTAAAATTTTATATATAGAAATATTTATCATTTAAGGTAATGAAAATAATATTTTCTAATAAGCGACATCACATTTCTGTGACTTCTGTCTCCGTTAGGCATTAGGCATCTTACACTAATGTCAAAGCTATAAATCTTCCTCTATGGCTTCTCCACTTAGGCTTAATTTATAAAATTGGGCAGTAACAGCTGACAAATATACATTTTTGGTTGCGTTTTTAATTAAAAGTGCTGTTAAACATCTTCGATGTGGGTTTTTTTCAGAATTTGAAATTTATATCTATACTTATTAATATTATAAAAATAAAAAAATATGTTTTTGGTTTGTTTGTTTGTAATGAATAAATTAAGAATCCGCTGAACCGATTTAGTATAAATTTGTTGGTATGAAAACATTTTAAGACTCTGGGACGGATCAACGATAGTTTTTATCTCGGAAATCATCCTTTGAAGAGAGGTATAAAGGTTTGTATCGGGAATAAATTATTTTTCAACTAAGGGATATAAAAGTTGTCGTACCTATGTATATTATATACATACTAATACATGGTCTATCTATTTCATACTAACCGGTAAAATATACCCAGAGAAAAACCCGAGCAAAGCAATGGTTAGTCGCTAGTAATATTATTATATGTAAATGCCTCAGCAATATCTAGAGGGAAAATTCTAAGGATTTAGTGCGTTAATTAATATTGCTTCAATTCAAATTATAGGTGTATAATGACTTCCTTCTATGTCACTAATAATCCATACTAATATTATAAATGTGAAAGTGTTTGTTTGTTTGTTTGTTTGTCCTTCTTTCACGTTTATGTGGAGATAGTTGGAGGGGTGGAGAGTGACATAGGCTACTTTTTACCGCGGGAGATTATCTCATTCCCACGGGAAAACACGTTATAATACGATTCAAAAAAAATATGATCAGAATTACTTGAAACTTAGTATTAATGCTCTTCAATAAAATTAAATAAATATGTGTTTTAGCATTTTTCGAAATTCATCCTATAAGTGGGTAAAATAGGGGATGAAAGTTTGTATGAAACTACATTTTTAAAGATTTTTATGGTTATAGCGCGAGCGAAGCCGCGGGTATTGCTAGTAAATAATAAAGAGAGTGCGAGTCACTTTAGAAAAGTACACATACTCGTAATAACTTTATTAAAAAGGCCTGCCGTAGAAAACTTTAAGTATTCCTACATAAAACGTCTCATACGTTTTATTTAGGAATACTAAAACCTTTTTTGTAATCATCATTATACCTAATCTGATAAACATTCCAATATTTGTATAATATTGTATTTGATGAAACCCTCAAAAATTATATTTACAGTAATTACGTTGTAACCAAAGTGTATGATAGCATCGCATCATGTTCTGATTGCCTCTCATGACCGTTTATATTAATGCCCTGTTTCATCCTAGCTGCGGGTTTTAATCACCATGTTAATAGCGTGTAATTTCAATGTCATGTTCTAAATTAACATCGATGTATTTTACTAATAAATATTACGACTTCGTATCGTAGTGGCATTTATATCGAACTCAGACTCGAAATAAATTATGTATATTCAAATAGACTTTATTTATTACTTTTATATTACTTTTTCTTTAGTTTTAGATTTTTTTATTACATGTTCAGTTTATTATTGCCAATGGCAAATGGTATTTGAGATTTACTTCGATTTACTTTTACACCTCCAGGTAAATTTCTAGGAAATTAATTAAATTTATAAGAAATCTACATATTGTTAACTGACACACCGGCGTGTCCGCGGTCGTGGAGGGATTAATATTTTTAACACATGTAATTAGGTAAGTACATGAAAAAAGAAACATTATGATAGGATGGACATTTTAGTATGTCGTCATTTTCAAAATTTCTAATTTTTAGTTTAAATCATATACTAAACGCATACATATATATTTTTGTACATATCTATATTTGTTAGAATTCAATTAACTTTTAGGATTCCATACACTAAAAAAATAAATTAAGCCGCATTACTAAATAGCAAGTATAATTTTTAATTGTTTATTTTGGTAAACGACAGTTATTTTTAAAGTATTGTTAGTAATTTTCATATGAATGTTAGTATGAAAATGATTTTTTATATTAAATGTATTATTAGTGAATTCACGTGTAATACCAAAATAGTACTTAAGTTCCATAAAAAGATATAATAATGTTATTTTAGAAAGTTCGCAACGATTTTACAAAAGATTTTCGATATATTACAGTGACTTGACAAAACCGGACACCACAATTCAATTTACTGTGAAATTGGAATTTTATTTTACTCGAAACGAATTCATTTATCTCCCACCGTGGTCCTCCTATATGATATAATAGATCTATATTTTTATGCTATAACTGCCTCGGTGGTGTAGTGGCTAGCATGTACGGCTGCGCACTCGGAGGTCCTGGGTTCGAGTCCCGGGTCGGGCCAAGTTTAGTTATTGAGTATTTCTATATAGTAAGCTTCACTAACAGCCCGGAGTTGGGAAGTTGGTGGTGTTTCACCCCCGTGTCGGAGAGCACGTAAAGCCGTCGGTCCTGCGCCTTAACTCTCACTGGTCGTGTCGAGCAGTCGTCCCACCGAAGTATGAGAGTGACAGGAATAGAGAGTGCACTTGTGTCTGCGCGTACACTTGTGCACTATAATATCTCTTGCGTAGTTGGCTAGTCTCAATGAGACTGGCCGCCGTGGCCGGAATCGGTCAGAACATTATATTTTTATGGTATTCATGGTACAGAAAGGAAAGGCAAATCCATTAATAGCGGGTTATTTTTAATAGCAGGGTTAATAATTAATATATTTAACAATTTAATGTGTTCAAATCTCAAGGAGGGTTGACGTCGTAAAACTTTTGCCAAATCCTATCAGCAGTACAGAAGTTGTACTGCGCAGATCCCAAGTGATTGGGAAATGGGCAGAGAGAAGAAGAGAAGAAGAATGTATTCAAATCTCCCATTTTTAAGGGAAAATGCAAAATTTTGTTGAGTGCAATCTATATTAATACACCATAAAAAAATTGCTGTCTTTTCTGTCTGTCTCTACTTCCTTCTTGTAAACCATGCAACGCATTTTGATACAGTTGCATTACTCCCTATTTGCAAGAGGGATAAAGGAAGTAGGTTTCAATTTATTTGTGAATATTTTGTAAAAAAATGGCTGAAATATGACGGTGTTTTGTCAAAAATCTGTTTTCGTACGGTTACATAGCTAACGCTGGCTAAACTAAGCTAAACGATATATCGAAACGACGTACTAATAAATTATAGGTTTTAGAAAGCTCAACAGAAAATTCCGCGATAGCATGTGTCTATCTCCTAAGGAATATTCTCAATAACTATTTTTATTTATTTAAATTGTATCTGGGGATGCACCCGAGAGAAGCAAGGGTAAGTCTAGTCTTAAAAAGTATCATAACGTTATCTAAGATGTTCATCCATCCACAGCATTATCTATACATATAATAAAATTGTAACCAAGCCGAATCTGTGCATTAAATATTTTTTGGAAAATCTTATTGAAATAAACATTATTATCGATACAGAGGCCGAATCTATGGTTTTTAGAATTTTTGTCTGCCTGTCTGTTATCGCATCACAGAAAAACCACTGGAGGGATTTTGATGAAATTTGGTATGGTGATAGCTGGTTATCCGGGTCAGCATAAAGAATACTTTTTACCGCGGGAAAATGTCTTATTTCTGAGAAAAAATACAAAAACTGCAATGTAAGAGTATACGAATATCTAAAACCTAAGAATTTGGTTTTTGGTCATCTGAACGCGGGCGGAGCCGCGGGCAATGCTAGTTAAATTATAAAATATCTTCATCAATTCTTCACCCCTTAATCTATGTTAATTATAGGAGAAGACGACATAGTCGATTTATTTAAAAATAAAAATACATTTAATATAAGTAAGCCTTAAAATGTTCGGATAACATATCTACACTAATATTAAAAAGAAGCAGAGTTTGTTTGTTTGAACGCGCTTATTTCAGGAACTACTGATTCGATTTGAAGAATTTATTTCGCGTTAGATATCCTGTTTATTGAGAAAGGCTATAGGCTATATACAGTATAATATAGTGTATGTTACTCCCTATAACATCAGCTATGGTATATGGAGTAACATAGGCTACTTTTATTTTAGAAAGAGAATTTGGGTTCCGCTCAAAAAATTAAATAGTACCTAGGGATGAACCCGAGCAAAGCGTGGGTGAGTCGCTAGTTACATAAATAGACTATGACTTGGAGTAACACATAAGCTACAATTAAGTATCTAAATGAAAGAACAGTAAACATACACCCAAACGAAGCGAGCTTAAGTTGATAGGAATTTGCAAAATTTACAACATGTCTTCGTCATTAACTACTTTAATAATAGTAATTATTATCTTGAATTAGTTTTGACGGCACTTTATTATTAACACCTGAAGTTTCAAAGCAAAATAGGTTTTAATTTAATGGGACGTAAGGGAAGCTGATTTATGAAGTGAAACCTTGTTAATTGTGCTTGATAAAGGTAAGGTCGACGAGTATTTGAAAGGGTGTACAGGATCAATAAATCATTTAAAAACGACCAGAATTTAAACGGAGTGCTTAAGGTGTTTAAGGTTAAATAAGTGGTATTTGGTCTTTACTAGTATTATAGAGAGTAAAGTATGTATAATCTCCAAAACTACTGATCTGTTTCTGAAAATCTCTCACTTATAGAAAGCAAAATTACGGCAAAAAGGCATCTAGGGATAACACTGAAGCGAAACGAGATCATTAGTATTAAATAAATTCAAAGTATTTTGGACGTTTGGCCAAGATTATAGGCTTAATGAATTTGAAGGTAGGGGAAGGTAAAGCTCGCGGAAGTTCTTTGGAATTCTGTCATTCATTGTTAGTAAACGTATATTTTTTTAAGTTGGCCCCCAATTTAATCTTTTTTTAATTTATGCCCTCGAAAAATTATCTTACTTTTATATAGCTACCTTCCAAGGTTATCTGTCGAAATTAAATTATTAAATTCGAAGTAACGCTGTAACAGACAAATACAATAAGGGTCCATATAATTTGCTAGCAAAACCGACAACAAAAAGAATTTATTTTTAAAATGTCTCAATTCTGAAAATCTCATTTACCAAGCCTTTATATTTTAATACAGATTTGTGCAATATCCTGATGGTAGAAATATTTTATTATCTCATCTGTTATTATTTTTAAATTTCTTATACATCTAAGAGCGTTATACGAAGATGAGATGCTACCTGGTATGCTTAACTTTTCATCTTCTTGCACTTTATTTGATAGAGTAAATTTTATGGCATATTGAAAACGTGATTGAATTAAAATTGATTTTTAAAGATAAATATTCCTTTTTAAGTATTTACTATAATACGTAAGTTAAATTGATATTTTATAGTTCATACTATTATTATAAATGAAAAAGTGTTTGTTTGTTTTTGTGTTTTTTTGTATGGAGATATTTTTAAAGCTGCAAAGTAGCATAAGATACTCTTTAACGTGGGAAAATTTCATCGATAAAATGAATCTGATGAAGTCTACTTACCTATATAAGAGATACGTGGGCCTTTTCTATGAACATGATGCATGAATGCCATAATGTGTTAAGTGTACAACAGAGCAATGTATTAATATGATTTTTGCGTATATGTAATACTAGCAGACCTCACGGCTTCGCTTGCGCTTAAACTACAAAAAAAATGGTAGGTGCCACACACACTATCATCCGCTATTTTATTGAAAAGCATTTACACCAAGTTTCAAGTAATTCTGATCATAATTTTTTTTTGGATTGTACTTTAAGGCGTTTTCCCGTGGGAAAGAGATAATCTCCCGCGGTAAAAAGTAGCCTATGTCACTCTCCAGCCCTCCAACTATCTCCACACAAAAAATCACACCAATCAGCCAAGCTGTTTTGACGTGAAAGAAAGACAAACAAACAAACAAGCACACTTTCACACTTATAATATTTTAAATAAAACTATCTTTTCGGATTTTTTCGCGAATTTATTTTGATTTTTGGTTCCCGACGTTTCGAATGGTTTACAGCAATCATGGTCACGGGAGAGACTGAGGTGTTAGATGTCTCTAAGGTATTATATAGTTGTTACAGACAGCCCACCGGTCTTGTCAGTAACCAGGAGATTTTAGCCTTGGTCGTTTGTTTTTTGCGTCAGTTTCAAGCACATACTTGTCAACAAAAAATCTCCCAAAAATGACAAAATGTTCTGTTAAATGATGTAAAAACTATAGCGGCGGAAGCAGCTCTATTTCTTTTTACTTGTAAATACATTATTTTATTACATTTATTATTATTTATCACAAAATTTAATTAAATGTAAAATAAAATGTCATATTATCCAACTATGTTAAATATAGTCGATATTTCTATGTATTGTTGACATCTGACAACCATTATAAAATGGCTGGATTATACCATTCAGAACGAATGACAAAACTGTCGTGTGAGTCCATTTGACATCGACTAGTGCTTGATAATGTCGAAAAATATATCGATATTTGATGAAATAACTGAGCGAATGATGTTATTTGTACAGTACAATAACATAAAATACTTTTATCACAGTATCCTAAAATCTGATGACAATAAATTTATAAAAATATTTTCTAAATGAAATAAAAATATTATAAATGCAAAAAATATTATTAGTATGTGTACTTAATTTTTTATTTTATACCACATTTATATACTTTGGAATATTATTCCATTGTAATAATAAAAAAGATTATTTTATTTCAACACATTAATCACACAAAATCAAACAATATTGTTTCAGCACTAAACTTCTGGGTTGGCGATTTGTAATAAAACACTTTACCATTTGCACTAATTATTTTACTTTCACAATTTGCAATCACTTTTTCTTTTTCCTAATTTCACAAATGTTGATTAAGAACTGAGCAATATTAGGACAGTGTCACATTTTTATAAACTACCCGAGACAATCAATTGACTAAAATAGTTCTATAACAGAATCAACAAAATCACTTTATTTAATTAAATTGGCTTAATATTTTTTTAAATATGTTTATAATTATTATCTATACAAAATAATATTTATTATATATTAATGGAATATACACCCGATATGCATATATATTATATACTATTATTATAGGCCAACAGAATGTTGCCATCAATGCCATCGTATTTATATAAATCAAATAAAAAAATAATTATTATTTAACACATTAATATTGCCTTTTTACTTCATTTATTTTAATTTATTATAATAAATACAGATATTTTAAATTAAAAGATGTAAAATAATGATGACTATGCTAACAAATGTCTAAAAAATATCATTCATTCGTTCATCGATATATGTATTTTATCGATTACGTTCAAGCACTAGAAATATTTTATTGTGTTTATAATAATGTAATAAAATCTTCCTGTGCGTTATGCGTCACTTGGTTGAACTAGTTTTCATACAATTTATATTGCCAAGAGCCATTGAATATGTATGAGATGTAACTAAAGCCCAACGAAAAGCAAAGGCATATGGATAGTATACAATTATAATTTACTGTATAAACTAGAAATTAAGCCTTAAGAACTTAGGACGTTAAGTACTCGCTGGTAAAAGCAGGCTTGTACATTATATTTTAACCAGTTTAACCAGAAAGCTAGAATACATAATAAATAATATCGTATATGCTAAGTTAGTTTACCTTTGTGGGGTAAGAAGAGATATTATTTCCGAACGTTGTACATAATAAATAATTTGCTGTATTCTGCAGCATTAATTCTTGTCAATATTAAATATAATTTTAATGTTGAGTAGAAGTTGAAAAATGTTATTTACAAGAAAACAAAATTCATTTCAAATATAAATATATGTACTTAATAATATATCTGTGTGTATGTATTCAGCCCTTTTTTAACGTCCCACTGCTGGACACGGGCCTCCCTTCATTACGAGGTGGATGAGGCCATAGTCCACCACGCTGGCCAAGTGTGGGTTGGCGGACTTCACATGTCTTTCGAAAACTTGCTAGGTTCTCTCTGACAGAGATGCGAGACCCAAGATATACAAAACAAATATTACTATACAAGTAATTTCCGCGTAGAACTGTGGCATGAATGTGAGCTGCATGACTGATGATAAATCGAGCCAGCTATTTTGTTGCCAGTACAGGCGACAGGACGTGGTGTTATGATGATGATAGTATTTAAGAAGTGTGTGCACTTCGACTCCAAAGGCCAAGGATTTCTACTGTATCTTATATAATCAAACATCATCTGTATAGTTTATTTGGGATCAAAATCGCAATTTTAACGTAGAAGACAATTTTAGGCAGATATTAAGTCAGACAGTAGTATAAATAAAAATTTTTGCGGTTAAAAAATGAATTTTAACTTACAAAATGCTTTCCATATAATGTGGATTATTTAATTTCGTATATATTTTCATATCTCCGTTCATGTAAATGAAAAAGTGACAAATTAATATAAGTGCACTGTAGCATACATTTTTCATTGGGGTATAACGTCGACGTATGCTTTTATGAAGATTAATATAATGACTTACACGAATTAAGTAAATTTCAACTGGTATTTTTATCAACAACTGATATAATGAAATAATAAGGTTAGAGAATAAAATTTGAGATTTCACATTTTGAATTTTTACTTCTATTCACTAATAAATTAATTTTAGGTGATTTTGTGTGACTCACCGACTATATAAGCCATTACTACTACACTTACTACTTACACTGTAAGCCAATCAATTCTATATCTTTCAAGCGCCATGAAAATTGACAACTTTACTGTAATTTTCTTTTATAATAAACCAGATATCAAGTCACGTGGCCGGTTGCCGATAGTATATTTAAACAAGGGTTCCGTACCATAATTTATATTTTTTCAATTTGCATGGCAAACTTTTTGAAATTCGCCATCTTGGTTTTTTATTATCTGTTGTTATAGCGGCAATAGAAACAATTAAAAACTATAAATACACACTCTGTGAAAATTTCAACTCTACCTATTACTGTTCATGAGATACAGCCCTCTGACAGACGGACGGACCGACACCTGAGGCTCAGTCAGGGTTCCATACCCGAAAAGAGCCAACGAAACTCAATAGAGTTTCGTTGGCTCTTTTCGGGTATGGAACCCTGAAAATTGTATAAATTTTTATATTTAAGACTATATTATAGTATAAGATTTTTTTGTCAAGAATCCAAAAAAAAATTAAAAAAATATCGTACGTCATTGTAAATATGGAGATTGAACCATCACGCTTCTCTGCATTGTGCTTAAAATTATTGTTGTATTTACACAGTAATAGCTATAAGCCGGCCTTTTGCACAATTTATATGTGCAATAAAGTACCAAATAAATAAAGCTTTTATTACAGAAATCTTTCAGTAAGTACGAAGATTACATTAAATCTTTCAGTAAAATACGTAGCAATTTTTATATAAAAATATTTATACCTTTTATTGCTTCGTTTTAAGTATTATATCTACAAAAATACTGCCATGTAAAATAATATTTTTGGATCCTGCAAATTAAGCTATGTAATCGTTTCGTATTATTTTTTCGCCATTGACCAATCCGGATTAAGTAATATAAATGTTCATATTCTAAACAGGGTTATAGGCTGGCTACCTTTTATCCAAAAAAAAAAAAATTATATCGTAGAGGATAAAAGAAAGTTATATGAATATTATATTAGCGTGTAAAATTCATCTATAAACATTATACCAAGGTAGTTTTTGATACATCGTGGTTATATCCTTAATAAACATGATTTTTACTTAATTATTTTAAAATATTGTATAAAAACGTAGGAGAAAAGAAAAAGTATTTCTAACAAAACTGTTGTCATCGGCTCTGTGATATTTGAAGTGAGCTATAATGTCCACAACATACAATAGAATCTTAATTGGATGTAAGACTCTCATTAGATCACTCCTGACCGAATTCGACCACGACAGCCACTAAGACTAATCATTTACGCAAGAGATATTATAGAGCACAATTATGCGCACAAACACAAGTGCACTCTCTATTCCTGACAATCTCATAGGCCGGTGGGATGGCAATTCGACACACGTTCTCTGAGACAGGGGTTAAACACTGCGAACTTCCCTACTCAGGGCTTCTACATAGAGTTTCTTGACAGAAAAAATCAATAACTTAAGTTCGCCCGACTGAGAATTCAACTCATAACATCTGAATCTGTAGCCGTATATGCTAGACAATAGACCACCGAGGTAGTTCTGATATACTCATGATGCTGAAGGAGACACTGATAAATGAAACAAGATAATTTATTATTTAAATTATTTTATATTTTTAAGTTATATTTTTACTAGCCCAGTTATCAGGAATTCTTATAATTCAGTCCCACTCATGTCCACCTCATGCCCTACTGCTGGACTCGGGCCTGCCTCAATTTACAGCAAGTAGACCATTGATCATCACGCTAGTTTGCTCGATGAGAAAGGTGGAGTCATATTGAAAATGATTTGCACATGCACATGAAACTCAACCAACGTTAAACTGAGGTTCAAGATTTGAGTTTAAACTTGCTTTATCCGGCTTTCCACGGAAGCGAAACAGCGTACCAAATAAGCAATAAATGAACAATTATGATTTCCGTATGTGACGTCACAAAGGCATTAGTCTTTTGACTCGCATACATTGACCCATTTTCAAAAAAGCTATATATAATACCTATATAATACCTAATACGTATCGTGTGAAAAGCTTAACATTAAAAAGAATAAAACCCATACTAATATTATAAAAATCTTTCTGTTTGTTTTTTTTTACTTTTTCACGCTTAAACCGCAGAGCAGATTTCAATAAAATTTGGCAAAGGCATAGATAATACTGTGGAGACGAAAATAAGCTTCCTTTTATACACATATTGGTTACCATACGAAAGATACCGTGTATAAAAAGAAGAATTCATATAATTTTCAGGCCCGATACTGAATATTTAACCTATAATGTAAGAGTAATAAAATTTCGATAGTGCAAAAGACGTGCTTCAATTTCCTATTCTCGAACTCATAGAATGTAATATACAATATATTTAATATTGCATTTTATAATAATTCTGAAAATAAGCTTTAATAATGAAGCGGCTACGGGTCGTTAGCGTAACTTTAGTACTCTAGAAACACTGAGTCATGTGACCGTGGCGACCTTTGTCTATGAATTTTATGTTTCCTCTACAAAGTTATACTTTATCATCGTTATATAGAGGAGTTTAAGAGATTTTTTAGAGAAAAAATTGTTTATCTTATTTGCGATATTCATATTTATTTGTACTGTACTTTGTGTTAACATTACTTTTTATTTACTTGAAGTATTATGTTATACAAATTGTACCAACGTCTTCATTTCTCTGACAAAAAAAAACTAATGTCGAAAATTTCCATAACTGAGTGTTATACTCTCTAAAGCTTCTTCAGACGTAAATTTAGACGACTCGTTTGGCTTAGTTTGTTTTTCAGACTCAACTTGCTGTGCCAGCGGTCGCGGGTTAGAGTCCCGCTGGGGGCATTAATTTGTGTGACGAGTGTTTGTACTCCAGTCATGAGTGTTTATATTTATAATATGTATATATGTATTTAAAGTTATATATGTGTAGTGTACTAACTATCTGGTATTCATAACACAAACCTCGTAGCTTATCATGGAACTAGATTTTTATTTTAGCAAAATGAACATATTTATTTTACATATACATTTGAGAAGGTATTATTGTTTTAAGTGTGCACTATTGCATTGGTATTTTATAGTTATTGGCTAATTAAGAATCCGTTCCATATGAGAAGCGTTTTGTAACTCTGAGCCAAAGTGGCAATGAATTGGCCAGGAACTATCGAGGTGAAGTTATTAAGTTGAAGTAGGTGCTAACTTCTATTAATTAGTAATAAACTAAGTTGTTGATAAAGAACACTGAATGAAATATTTAAAAGTAATGAAGCGTTCAATAGTTCAGGTTTAAAAGAATAATCTTATAAATATAATATTCTACATCGAATGAAAAATACTCATAATAAAAAACTAAGTCATAAAAATTAGGTAATAATTACAAAATTTGATCCAAATCGTTAGAACTGTTTGTAAAATACACGAAATGAATATTTAAGAATTTAATATTAAAAGATAGCAAGAAAAAGGCTAGATAAAATGACATTTCACATTTTAAGTTCATTTTAGTTCATGAGAATAATATAGTAATGGAATTTTCAAGAAAATACTAGGAATGAAAATATATAGAACAAACTCTTGACGCGGACTCAAGCACCAAATAAAATTAATGTAATAGATAAGACGCTTCGCAGCTTTCCTTCGTCTGTCGCAGACAGTCGCTGCGCCGTTGACATAGAAAATGACCATAACTAGAAAGAAGTGTAAAAACGTACGATAATGGTAAATATACTTCAATGTTTACTGTCTATATTTAATTTATATCGATACTAATATTATAAAGAGGTAAAGTTTGTGAGTCTGTGACGTTGTAATCTGTAATCTCTGGATCTAGTGAACCGATTTAGATGAATTTTGGTAAGAACATAGTTTGAGACTTTTTATCCCGGAAATCATCCCTTAAGGGAGTAAAAATGGGGATGAAAGTTTTCATTGGGAAGCAAGCTAGGGACAAACCCAAGCGAAGCGAGGATGATTTACTAGTTAGATATATAAAGATTAAAGATATAACAATATTTTTATTATAAAAGGAGGGGAAATTTTTCGCATCAATATTTTATCAGCTATCGATAACTTTGGGATGATAAAAAAGTAACTTTACACAATACTACGAACTATATCTAACAGAATACGATTTTTCAGAAACATAAAACCCAAATAATAAAAGTAAATTATTAGGTGAAAAGAAAATAATCAGAAACTACTAAGATATTCAGAACATTGAAGAACATACAAGTATGATTAGATATTTCGCGCAGATTTTCCTTGTCATGCCGCCTTTTGCCACATAAAGCCACGAATTTGTCCATAGGACGTGACTACTCACATATCTCGAATATATATTGAATATTAAACGAACTTGAATGGGTTGGAATTTGTATAGATATTTACTTTAAAGATAGATACATAAGTGTAAAGTGTTTATTGTTTTTTTCACGCTATATTCCATTATATAGGCATACAGATACAATACCTAGATAGCTCTAATATACTTGTATAGTCTTCCATATATCCTAAACGAAAGACTGTCTGGAAGAAATCGCTAATTAGCGATAAGGCCGCCTTTTGTACAAGTTCTTTGTGATAATTTATTTTTCCGTCTTTATGTTATTACTGTGGTATAGTATATATAAATAAATAGAAAGCTAAATAATACTTTCTTAGATTTACGCGAATATTTGACATTTTAAATAAAACTATATTTTCGGATTATTTCGCGGATTTATTTTGATTTTTGGTTCCCGACGTTTCGAATGCTTTACAGCAATCACGGTCACGGGAGAGACTGAGGTGTTACATGTCACGAAGGTATAGTGTTACAGACAGCCTACCCACAATTAACAAAATGAAAAATTGCACAAAGTACCTTACAATATTTTATAACTTTAAACATTTTTATAATTGCAATGTTGTTTTTATCACGAAAATCATCCCTTAAGGGGATGAAAATGGGGGTGAAAGTTTGTATGGGAAGCAACCTAGTGACGAACCCGAGCGAAGCGAGATTAAATCGTTAGTACTTTACATTTTTAAACTTGATAGTCGCTATGCATAATAATAATGCCAATTATTAGAATGACTGGAGTGAAGAGTAATGTCTAAAGCTCACTTAACTCATTAGTATTTATTTCAGAGACACGAATGATGAGAATGTCCCAATTGCAAGTTAAATTTAATTACTAAAAAACAATTATTATTTTATTGTAAATTTTAACTTGACTTTTGAAAGAATTCTTGATATCTTAGAATAAAGGATTTTAATAAAAAATATAAAATTACAATAAAAAAACCACTGTAATTTGTTGTAAATTAGCAAAACGAAAACTTATTATTACATACATACATCCACTTCAGAAAATAATGTCAAAACATATTTTTTTGTATGAAATAAAATTACTTATAGTAGTTTTATTCGACTTTATGATGATATTTATTAAAAAATAAGAAAAAAATCTAAATATTTTCAGCTAACAAGTCGGATCTAGATCATGTAAAGCGAGTGTACCACATGCCGTCATGCTTCATGCCTCGTAACCGTTCGTCGTGCTTTCACGTTACTAGATCGCTTAATGGGTACATGAGTTATCGTGCCGTTTAGGCCTCTGGTTTGTAAATGGTTGTACATTTTTAACATTCAACGCCAACATTTATTGATTGATTGAGGTTTAACTATTATTTTAAAGCTATTTAATTATAAATAGCTTTAAAATAATAGTAAACTAGAAATCCAATCAAAAACATACTGTAAAAATATTGCAAGTCTCGCAACGCATTTCTTCTACCGCAAAAAGCTATGAGATGTAATGTAAAACCAACTCGGTTAATTTATTCATTACCTATCTATGGAAGCTTCTATCCGACAACTTTGTCATAAATCGTTACCGAATTAGTTAAGTTACAATATTTTATAGTGACCGTATTAATAATATTAGATATATTTATTTCTTTAATTAATAGAATGACTTGGCCATCGCACGGAAACATAATCACATAAGAGTCTACTACTTTAAATAGTCCTAATTAAACATATCATGACCAAGGTGGACGGACGACTTGGTCAAAGTCGCTGGAGCCCACTGGATGCGGATGGCACAAGACTGGTTGTCGTGGAACTTTTGGGGGAGGCCTATGTCCAGCTGTGGACGTGTTTGGGCTGAGATGAACTGAACATAGCACTAGCGGGTCAAATTTATGCATACACTAACATAAATAATGCACTCAGAACGCTAGTATGAGGTAAAATTTGTTATTTGTAGGTTCTATTATCATGTGCGATGGCCAAGTCATTCTATTAATTAAAGAAATAAATATATCTAATATTATTAATACGGTCACTATAAAATATTGTAACTTAACTAATTCGGTAACGATTTATGACAAAGTTGTCGGATAGAAGCTTCCATAGATAGGTAATGAATAAATTAACCGACTTGGTTTTACATTACATCTCATAGCTTTTTGCGGTAGAAGAAATGCGTTGCGAGACTTGCAATATTTTTACAGTATGTTTTTGATTGGATCTCATTTCTTTTCGTAAATATTTCTTCTTTTTCTCTTTTTTTGTACTATTTCTTGTGTGTCAGCTAAGGACTTTTTAAAAGCCCACTCCTTGTGTCTGTAGGATTTTTTCAGAGGCTTTGATATAACAAATTTTGACAAGTCGGGATGATAAAATATCTAAGTCTATTGTATTGGGAAATTGCGGATTCCTAGACTTTAATACTACCATCTTATGTATTAAGTATAAATATGTATAGTTAATTTAACGAATATTTTAATTTAATTGTTGACCCTAACTAAATACCTATACCGATACTGATATTCTATTTACATAAGTTTAATAAGACGTAAATCGTACGTTAATCGTAGTTAAACCGAGAGCGGCTCTCGCTACGGTTTTGTCCCAAAGTGATAAGGCACACAGCGATTGTCATTACGAAAACACCCGAATCTTCGATTACTCATAATATGTATGTTTTATAATTCAGATCTTGTAGCAACTGAGAGCGGCTCTCGCTACGGTATTGCCCCGAGATGATAAGGCACACAGCGATTGTCGTTACGAAAACACCCGAATCTTCGATTACTCATATTATGTATGTTTTATAATTCAGATCTTGTAGCAACTGAGAACGGCTCTCGCTACGGTATTGCCCCGAGATGATAAGGCACAGAGCGATTCACACTACGGAAACACCCGAGTCTTCGATTACTCATATATTTTTATTATATTTGAGATCTTGTAGCAACTGAGAGCGGCGTTCGCTACGGTATTGCCCCGAGGTGATAACATACAAAATGATTCTTGTTACGAAAAAACCCGAGTCTTCGATTACTCCTACATTTTTATTATTATATTTGAGATCTTGTAGCAACTGAGAGCGGCTCTCGTTACGGTCTCGCCCCGAGGTGATAAGACACAGAGCGACTCTCGCTACGGAAACACACGAGTGTTCGATTACTTGTATATTTTTTTTATATTTAAGATCTTTTATACATATAAGTTTTAATTTATATATTAAATATATTATTTCTTAAAACTATTTACAATATTGATAATTACATTTTAGTCGTCGCTAACACTTACAGTATATCCACTATTTACCCAGCTATACATTTGGGTAGTTTAAGTGACGAAAAATGATATGTATGAACTGCAAAAATAACTTTGTAATCCCATATATCGCATATCTATTTGTATGGGAATACAAAGTTACTTATGCAGTTTGTATATCTCGAAAACAGGATTGAAATTGCATGATGTTTGAGTTTTTCCTTGCGTTATAGGCTAAACACTAATTGTGTTCAAAATTTGAAGCTCATAAGTCTGCTAGAAGTACCTTAGAATTTTGATGATCGGTGAGTGAGTGAGTGTGTGAGTGACGATATTAACGAATTTTGATCGGCAACAATTCTTAAACTACAGGTTCAAATTGAATGTAATTTGAAAATATGCCTAGTTTTATTATGTTCTTTTAGTCACTGACAATTCAGGCTTCTAACTTTATCCAGAACGAAGTTATGGGGGGGTGGAAAATGCTCTGAGTCGCTTCGAGAAAAGGATGGTACTGTCGTGCCCTTTTTTGCTCGACTTGGCGGGGGCACTCCGTGCCCCCCGATATAAAACAGTAAAATAGAAACATATTAATGTTAGTGGTCTTTTGACCATAATAATTTTTTATTGATAATAACTAAAGTTGGTCAATAGTTACCTACTAAGTAAAAAAAAATCGGTTGACAAACAGTTGAGAAAAAGGTACTAAACTCTTTTGTCTTTGCCTTGTTATATCTATATATATATAATAAAATTCTGACCGAGTCGAATATATATATATATTAATTGAAAAATCTTATTGAAATAGTCATAATTATCGATCCAATCGCCGAATCTATAGTTTTTTTAGAATTTTTGTCTGTCTCTCAGAGATAGAATCACGAGGAAACCACTAGACAGATTTTGATGAAATTTGGTATGATGATAGCTGGTTATCTGGATCAATATGTACAATACTTTTTACTGCGTGAAAATATCTCATGTCAGAGAAATCTATAGTAAACGTAAAGTAATATTAGCTTACTTATTTTTTTTTCTTGTAGTAACGCTATATCAAGATATATAAATTATACTACCTACATTTATATGTAGGTAGTATAATTTATATATTTATATATATATATATATATATATATATATATATATATATAGCTGCCTCGGTGGTGTAGTGGCTAGCATGTACGGCTGCACACCCGGAGGTCCTGGGTTCGAGTCCCGGGTCGGGCCAAGTTTAGTTATTGAGTCTTCCTGTATAGTAAGTCTCAGTAACAGCCCGGAGTTGGGAAGTTGGCGGTGTTTCACCCCCGTGCCTCGGAGAGCACGTAAAGCCGTCGGTCCTGCGCCTTAACTCTCACCGGTCGTGTCGAGTGGTCGTCCCACCGGAGTATGAGAGTGATAGGAATAGAGAGTGCACTTGTGTCTGCGCGTACACTTGAGCACTATAATATCTCCTGCGCAGTTGGCTAATCTCATTAAGATTGGCCGCCGTGGCCGGAATCGGCTAGGAGAACATCATCATCATCATCATCATAATTTATATAAGCAGTAGGTAGGTATGTTAACAAGTTATATATATATATATTAAAGCCAATAATAAGTTGAATAATGACAATAGATTCTAATACCGGTTTTCAACGCGTGTTTTGACAACTGATATTCGAAATAATGGCCCCATAAGCTTTCGTCTACTGACGTTTACATACATTTTATTATCTAAGTATACCTTATTCTTATATTTTAAATTATATTTAATTTTAGTAGGTAAGGAGACAAAATATCCTCATTTTTAGCCAACAATAAAATTACGGCTAACGCAAACAAAGCTATCAAAGCGCGGCAGTGTTCACAGAGCGTGTCAAACATGAAATGTATAGGGAAAGTACAAACAAAACACCGTTCAAAATTACGGTGTTTCGTAAACATCATGATTATGAAAACATCGATAATAGAATAAATAATGTACGCTAAGTATTTATTTGATAATATAGCATTATATAATGCCTATTAAAATATTTACATCTACCTCGATGGTCTAGTGAATAGCACACCGGAGATCCTGGGTTCGAGTTCTGAGTCAGGCCATGTATAGATATTGGATTTTTCTATCGAGAAATTTTCACTAACAACTTAAAAAAAGAAAGTTGACGATGTGTACGCTCGTAGCAGAAAAAACCCATCAGTTCTCACTTGATCTCTCTCAATCGCTTTAAATTATTATTATCGCACTGGAAATTGCGTACATCTTGTGCTTTATAATATCTTCTCGCTCTAATCTTTTATCTCCTGCACTTTAGTATATTATTTCCTGTAAAATTTGCCACCGTGGTCGAAATCAATTAAGAGGACTTAATTAACATCCATTATTAATGTAAAAAGGCACTAAACTACTCTCTAACATGTAAACGGCGAATCGTTGTTTATTATCGACAAGATTATCTAATTTTTTAATCAATTTCACAACTATAAAAATAATACTTTTATAAGAGACCTATAAAAACTTCATATGTGTATATTTTATATCGTCCTAGTGTCGAGTATCAAGTTTTGTTTTTATATACTACTTACTAGCTTTCGCCCATGGCTCCACTTGCTTTTCACTTTGATTGCCTTTCACGTGAATTGTCTATCCGGCAGTTAAATTTTTCATAAAATAGGATTACATTTTCTTCTATTTCTGGGATCCATTTTATTTCGGTATAAGTAATAAAATTATTATTTTCTGAATCTTCTATACACCAGCAAAAACTTTTTAATGTTAGTTTAGTCAATCTGGAGATATTTTAACATTTGTTTGAGCTGTTATATGATTCTCTATTTGAGTTCCTATTGAACTTAATCTTACTAATATTATACCTAAATGTGAAAGTATAAATGTTTGGATGTTTGTTATGCTAGAACGGCTGAACGGATCTGGATGAAATTTGGCACTGAGATAGAGTATAGTTTGGAATAGCACATAAGTTATTTTTTATTCCGGAAAAATGTGCCATTCCCGTGGAATAGCTTTGTTCTTGTTTTTCTAGAGGCGAAGCGAGGGTGAGCCGCTAGTACAGAGTAACTTTTTTGACACCATACACATTTCAATTTTATTTTGAATTAGCATTGCCCGCAGCTCCGCCCGCGTTCAGATGACCAAAAACCAAATAAAATAGCACTATTGTTATTAATAGTTTTTGCCTTATTTAGTAAGATACTCTGCTAAAATATATAAAGTATCGTCGTGGTTTTATTCTAACCAGTTTTTGTATTTTCTCTCAAAAATGAGATATTTTCCCGCGGTAAAAAGTATCCTATATGTTGACCCGGATAACCAGCTATCACCATTCCTAATTTCATCAAAATCCCTCCAGTATTTTTTTTGTGATGCGGTAACAGACAGACAGACAAAAATTCTAAAACTATAGATTCGGCCTCTGTATCGATAATAATGTTTATTTCAATAAGATTTTCCAAAAAATATTTAATGTACAAATTCGGCTTAGTAACAATTTTATTATATGTATAGATAAATCACAGAAGAAACTATACTTTATTCTATTTGCGAACAATATAACTGCATTCGACACAGTGTTACCTTCTACGTTTCTCTTTGTAAAGCACACTCGACTGAACTTAACTGCTGCGTAAAATTATTATATAGCTTACCGCGCTGAAACCTGTAAGTAATTAATGAAAGTTTATTTTGAAACACAAAGATTTATACTTATAATAAAACTGTAACGAGTTCAAACTTGTACATTAAATGTTTAACGGATTTAATTTTTTTACCAAATAATTATTTATGAATAAATAACCCAATTCACAAATAACTTTTATGTCTGCATACTACAGACATTTTTTTCGCGACCATTTTAAGTATACTAGTATTCGCCTAGTGATTGATTCGACCGTAATTGAAAATTTCAGGAAAACATACAAATATGAATAAAATTTAATTAATTAATTTCCTAAATTTTCAATTGATATGTATATCACGAAAGCTCGTCAATGGCTTCTTAATAAAAAAAACTTTTGTCTTTGCCTATTTATATATAGAAAAGACTAGACCCTCTAAAATATCTACTATATATTATTATCTGCATACATTCATATAGTACATTTTTTATCTTATTATTTTTTCCTTTATTAACGTCAAATACTATTTTTCATTCTTCAAAAATTTCTTTAGAAGAGATTAAAATAATGTTTATTAAATCGACGAGTAATTGATAGATTTAATATTGGGCGAATGTAACATAGGTTAGGTCAGATTTATCGTTATCTCAGTTGGCGTAGCCGTAGTAACTGATTCATGGCTGAGGTTCGCAAAAGCTCTTAATATATTAAAGCTATGTTCATATATATATATTGACCAATAGATAGTATAGTAAACTATGTAAACTTCAAAACATTTTAACTTAGTAGAATTTTGAATGATGAAATTATTTCGAAAAAAGTTAGTTAAAAAAATAAAGTAATAATTTAAAGAAACCCTTAGAATATAGAATTTAGGTTTATGTTTTAATTTCTGTATTTAAATTTAATTAAAAAATTAAAAAGAAATAAAATATACATTATTAAAAACAGCCTTAAATTAAATGGGGCATTTTAGTAATTACATAAAAGTATGAAATAAAATTTAGCTTTTCATTTAAACGATCAAAAGCAAGTTATGAGAGAATGTAGAATATACTGAATATATCATAGCAAAATAGTGTTATGGAGGATTAGCCATAAGCGGTATTTGCTCGTAAATGAAATATTAAAAAATTACTTAACTGGCTTAGCTTATTATCAATACTAAACTTACGGCACCTCTATAGTTTTTTCAATCGTTTAATAATTTTCAGGAATCACTTAAAGTATTAAAATAAAACAGCCTGTGTCACCGTCTTTTTAAAGGCGCAGTCCCACAAAATAAATCTACGCAAAAATAACGTTAAATTTACTTATTTAATTATAATAAATCAATGAATATACTTTAACATTTAAGTATTGATTATTATAAATTTAAAATAAACAATTTCTTAAAGTATTTGCCTAAAAAAGATATGTTTTTTTTAATTACTAATTTATTTAAGCAGTTTAGATTGATTATTTTAAGATATTTTTATATTTTATTCTTTTTCGTTGACAAGTAAAGTACATCACTTCAGAAAACACTATCGATGTACAATATACATCAGTCCATTTTCGATGTTCAGTCACGTCGCATCGAATAGGATTTCCCTGTAACAGGAACTTTAAAACTTTTACTGTAGTTTCAGTCGAAAACTGTCATTTGCAGTTGAATACTGGACATTCATTTGTGGCTAAATGGATTTTTGTCGAAAAAATCTGTGTAAATGTATGTAAATTCGCTAGAGCACCGTTTAGAAATTAAATGTTTGCTGATTTACATATATTTCTTTGAGATATCAAGGTTTTATTATTAGATAAAAAAGATATCTTATTATATACCCTTCTTACTAAATTTCAAAAGACAAATAAAATGGAAAATTGTTCCTTTAATCTCGTTATCAAATGGGATTCAAACTGGATGACCTCATAATCTATAGTCGTTAATTAACTTAACTAAACCATCGAAGCATTCTAGTTCATAAAAATAATATAAACAAAACAAGTTTAAAAATATACAAAATCCCATACCTAATCCAATTTTTCAAACCAAACTAAAAAGAAAAAATAATAATAAATGTAATACATATAATAGGTATAGAAGTTTTCGAAATATCTCCTCTTGCTTCTCTGAAATTGTAATGTTTTATTAAAATGCTTCTATGACGGAATTATTCCAGGGTGTATTTACACAAGTTTATTTTTTAGTCGACTCTTCGACAGGTTTCAGTAAGTGTATTGACAGGCGAGTGATAGGTGCCTATGAATTTGCAATTCTTTTGTGAAATACTGCTATCGAGATTTAGCCAACTTCAAAGAAGGAGGTTTTCAATTTGAGTTTTTCTATGTTACTCGATATACCATACGAGTATCTTATAAACCGATTTTAAGATCTTAAGGTTAACAAAAAAAAATGTCGCATGCATTACTAATATTAATTCTGTTAATTTCACTATTTAAACAATGTTTTTATTTTGTACTAAGGACACACTCTTGTTCCGCTTGGGTTCGTCCCTATTTACGCTTTAAAGTTTAATGTAGATTTGTCAGAGATGAGATATGTTCCCTCAGTAAGAAGTATCTTATATGTTGACCCGGTTAACCAGCCATTATCATACTAAATTTCATCAAAATCCCTCCAGGGTTTTTCCGTGATGCGGTCACAGACAGATAGACAAAAATTTTATAAACCATAGATTCGGCCTCTGTATCGATAATAATGTCTATTTCAATAAGAGATTCCAAAAAATATTTAATGTACAGATTTGGCTTAGTTACAATTTTATTATATGTATGATTAAAATGTTATTGTAAGCTTAGATTTTACAATATCATTTTCAACATTTTTGTAAATAAAACACTTGACTAACTACTAACATGGTATTTTGTAGTACAAAGAAAAATTATTACAATAATTGTATTATTATATTAACGTTTATATAAAAATTTCAAAATAATTGCAAGAATATACAAATATCGTGGAATAACGTTTTATAAATGATTGGATATAGACGATTTATTTTGTAGCTTTGTGTTGTTTAACTATAAGTTTTCATAAGAATGTGAAGCAAAGTATAAATTGTTGCAATAAATGTCAATAGATGGCGTTACTTGTTATTAACGTTTGAAAATATTTGAACCTAAAAAGGTATGAATCTTGTTTTAAAAGTACCCTAAGTAGAGGAAAATAAAGCTATAATAAAAACTCTGCCATGGTAATGAGTAAGTTACTCAAACTCTTTTATATCATTACGTCGTCTCATTGCTTATTTGTTGAAACGACCAATATACCTACTTATAAGAGAATTTTTGACTTTTAAATGTCGATTCTATAGCATATCTAATTATCTATCTATAATAATCTATTTAACACATTTTTCTTTAAAAAAGTCGATAAAATGTATATTATTTATGTATATATGTACATACATCTTAGAAATAAAGCTTTGTTTTTAAAATAGAGGAAAAAAGCTTTCTACTGTTTAGTACAATAAGTAAACATAGAGTATATCTTTAATCGAAAGCAACTGAATCGAATGGATTATATATCTGTGTGCTTTTGTTCCGGAGGTTTGGTTTAAACGATATCAAATTGCCGTAGCTTCAATTCGACTATTAGCTTATGTACGATCTGTTAGTGAATATGCATTAGCCCAGTGAGGTAGTCAACGAGATTTGCAAAGACGAGTCGTCTGTGAACTCAGTGCCGAACAGAGTCATGAAGTTGAACACTGAGTTTATCCATAAGGGAATAGCATTCTACATATTCGAGATCGATAAACCAAGTTTTTTTTATGAATAATGTAGTGATCACAACTCCTGTCTTTTTATCTTTTTGATCGATTTAAAAAAAAGTACTTAATTGGGACGTTATTTTCTTTTCTTATGTCTGTTATGTTTATAATGTCAAGAAAAAAGTAACTTTTGAAGCCTGTAGCTTTTTAGTTAAAAATTATTATTACCAAAAAATAAAACAGAATTTGTATGGGACTTGGTCTCTTTTGAAATCATGCGTACAATAATAATACTTGCATGTCATAGAATATCCGATTTCTCTGCTATGAATTTTGGATTCGGTTTTGGTTCTATTGAAAGTTACGATAGCTATTACTTAAGTTTGTGAGAAGTGCTAAAGTGGACTATCTTAAGAGTACTAAAGCTCAACTTTGAGAATTTAACGGTTATACTGTAATATTAGTTATCGATGGTCTTGGTACCTTACAAATGGAATCACAAATGCGCATGAAAATTTCACTTTTATAACTATTTAGATTTAGGAAAAACAAAACAAACCTATCCCGCGTTCATTTTTCCGGAATAAAAAGTAGCTTATGTGTTATTTCAGATTATAATCTATATCAGTGTTTTTCATCTAGATCCGGTTAGCCGTGCTGGCGTGAAAGAGTAACAAACATCCATACATTCATACTCACAAACTTTCACATTTATAATATTATTATAAATATTGCAGAAACATAATAATTAGGCAATAACAATTTTTAAATATTATATCATTTCTCATTTAAACTTTTAAACTTGCTTATAAAAGCTCAATTAATGAGTGACTTATATTATTCGAAGTAAATCAGTTGTTTCAAATTTTTCCTCATAGTAACTGAATTGACTACATTATAATTTTTTTATATTTTTAGGGTGCAGTGTAATATTCTACACTAGCATTGTCCACGGCTCCGCCCGCGTTTAAGAGACCAAAAACCAAATTCTTAGGATTTTCATATTAGTATACTCTTACATTGGAGTTTTTGTATTTTTTCTCAGAAATGAGACATTTTCCCACGGAAAAAAGTATCCTATATGTTGACCCGGATAACCAGCTATAATCATACCAAATTTTATCAAACTCCCTCCAGTGGTTTTTCTGTGATGCGGTAACAGACAGACAGACAAAAATTCTAAAAACTATAGATTCGGCCTCTGTATCGATAATAATGTCTATTTCAATAAGATTTTCCAAAAAATATCTAATGTACAGGTTCGGCTTGGTTACAATTTTATTATATGTATGAACTGCCTCTGTGGTGTAGTGGCTAGTATGTACGGCTGCACACCCGGAGGTCCTGGGTTCGAGACCCGGGACTCGGTCGGGCCAAGTTTAGTTATTGAGTCTTCCTGTATAGTAAGTCTCAGTAACAGCCCGGAGTTGGGAAGTTGGCGGTGTTTTACCCCCGTGCCTCGGAGAGCACGTAAAGCCGTTGGTCCTGCGCCTTAACTCTCACCGGTCGTGTCGAGTGGTCGTCCCACCGGAGTATGAGAGTGATAGGAATAGAGAGTGCACTTGTGTCTGCGCGTACACTTGAGCACTATAATATCTCCTGCGCAGTTGGCTAATCTCATTGAGATTGGCCGCCGTGGCCGGAATCGGCTAGGAGAACATCATCATCATATGTATAGATTAATGATAGAAAATTAATAATGACTAATTTTAGATATGGAGCTAGAACCACTCCGAATATTGTATAAAAGTATTAAATAAAACTATAAACGAACTGAAACTAATTTAAAATACGAATTAACATTAGATTTTCTTTTATGGAAAATGAAATTAATTTCACGAAAGTAGTTTATATTTGGATTCATTATCTAATGGCATTTAATCCAAAAATACATTACAAAAATCTTCATCAACTTATCACAACAAAGACAAATCCGAGAACAATGTACGCTCACTATGCACTCACTACACCGTTTGGCTTTATATTAATCCAATGATTTTTTTTCCGTGGTATCAATTTTATCAAAAATAACCCACGAGATTATTTTAGTTTAGTGTAAACAATTCAAAGAGATAATAAAATTAGAAGCTTATACGTTAAATTGCTTATTAAGTTAATGTTATGATATATTGTAGATATTTAAACCCTTAAACTATGTATATTGAATCATTTTTCACTTATAAAAAATACTAAATTATTTATTAAAAAAACCTTATTTATTTATTATTATAGTTATACTAGCGTTTGCTCGTGGTTTTACTCGCGTCAAGTTTGATTTTTAGACTATTAACTTTTTTCACTTCCTGAGGGTATTTTGAAAACGCACGAAACACGTGTTTATTAATTTGTTTGACAGGTAATCCTGTGAATTTTTGAATTGATACTCTGATCTCTTAACTGATCTCTCTTATATGATTTATCCGTACATATTTTGAACTGTCAAAATCGAAATGTTTTACCCCTCTAGGGGTTGAACTTTCAACAATCCGATTTTACAAAATACGAAAGCAATTTTATCTTTCGATAAACATTCTTCAAAAAATAAATAAAACCAGCAGCAAATCCTGAGCATGTCGCTATTAATAAATAAATTTTATTCACCAAAAAATTTCTTATACTATGGCTTATTAATTTCTATTCGCGTTTTTTAGTACCTATATTGTTTTATATCTTTGGATAGATATTATTTCATGTTATTGTAGAACTAGATTTTGTATGCTTGAGATTTTTTCAAGAAGCAAACTGACCTCTACATATACATATATGTAAGAAATTTGTCAAGATGAGGGGGTGAGTAATGAGAGGACGCGTGAGGCTAACTTATCAAAGCTTAACGAAGATTTATTTGGTCACTTCCCTTTTTATCTCACGATTTCTATGATTTATCTTTCTTTTTTAGTCAAGTACAATAATATTTTTACATGAGCTCTAAAAAGGAAAAGGAAACCATCAAAGAAGAAAAATAATAAAAAACTAAAATTGTCTACTACTCCCTTTTACTTAAAAGAACGTTTCAATTTCCTAGGAACGGACTCTGGTTTTAAACCTGGGTCTCAGAGCGACAGCCGTCTGATATTACCACCTTGCACCTGAAATTACTATGGTAACTTTTTTACTGTTAAAACTGTAAAGCTATGGAACATACTCCCTCGCAATATTCGCCATTTAAAATAGCTAGATATTTTTAATTGTCGTCTAATTACCTACAAACTTTTTAGATAAAGTGTTTATATATATTTATACGT
The DNA here is from genome assembly GCA_947093115.1 of Brenthis daphne. Taxonomy (NCBI): domain Eukaryota; kingdom Metazoa; phylum Arthropoda; class Insecta; order Lepidoptera; family Nymphalidae; genus Brenthis; species Brenthis daphne. The sequence goes on from OX352475.1 coordinate 26,381,543, forward strand.
ATGTATTCAATGTATATATGTATATCTGTCTTATATATTTGTTTATGTATGTATATATTTGAGCATGTATAGGTATATGTAATAATAATTGTACCGTTCTGCTTACGGTTTCGTTTCATTAAACCATTCACCAAAGGTTGTCTGTGAGAGGTTGCTCATAGCAATAGGACCGCCACCGACAGCATTCATTTTATTTTCATTTAATGTATTATCATTTTATATGCAATAAATATTTATAAATAAAAAATAAATAAAATTGGCTTTACTGAATATGAATCTATATCTAATAAAAATAAGAATGATATAGACCGTATATTAAGTTTATATTAATCTGTTTGAAACTTAATATGAATTTGAGGACAGATGTGTAATAATATAATAAAAAATCACCCCTTTTAACGTCCCACTGTTCCACTGAGGGGATCATTAGTAGGAATAAGAACCACGATGAAATGCAAAAGTCAGAAAAAAAAATTCTAATCTCTCATATAAGTAGGCTTCCTATATTTTTTTATACTGTTTTAATAAATAATAATGATGTTAAACATTAAGTAATGATTCCCATAAATGTTTATATCTCAAAAATGCAACCCAAAGTTTGAAGCCGCTTGGTACAGAGGTATAAGGTATATAAATAAAATGTGCCCCGAAAGGGACTACCACTGGAAGCGGACTCATATTTAACCCGCAATAACCCGAAAAGCGGGGAACGATGTGAAGTGTTTCGTAGGATACATAATGACTACCTATTCTCTAAAGATTTGTAAGTTAAGAAGGTAAAGCTACTTATAAGTATAATAAATTTTCAGTGTATTTTAAAATTTGGGAAATTTTTCATTTTCAGAATTTTAAATTATGAAAAATTTAACCAAATTTCAATAAACCTTAGACGGTAACTTTATTTTTTCTATTATAAATATAATTTTCAGTTACCGCAAGATGGAAAATATTCATGAGATTGGAGCATCTTATGTTGCAAGCTGACGGAGCTTGCTCCTGTTATATTAATCCTTCCCATATCCGTCGAAGTTTTAATATACTTAGATGTAACTAGTGACTCCCCTCAACTTGGTCTCCATATTGTTTTATTATTTCATATTAATAGTAGCAAAATATATTCAGTTTAAAAATTAAATCATTACCTCGTCTTAATCTTAAATAATTTAAATAAGCTAATTCCAAGAAAAGCACGAATTAATGAATTCATAATAATAATTTAATAGGTTGTTTCAGCGGGACGAGACCCGATTTTGAACACGCTTGCTTGCTTGTGATTGTAGTCCATTAGTAAAGTGCTCACTTGGAAAACCAAGTTGGCACTTTATCAATGGACTACAATTGCTTTGAATACTTATAAAAGTGAATACGTTTGCATTTAGCTGTCTAGCTTCCCATATTAAACGATAATACCTAGGCGACCGAGCTTCGCTCGAAGTTTTTGGCCAAAAGTACAATTTTCTTTTTTTTTGCTTTAAAGAACTAAAAACTTGAATAAATACAAAAAAAAGACAAAAGTAAAAACTTTGTATCTGACCGGGATTCGAACACCTATGAATAATACGAAAGAAATTTCATGAAAACTCGAAACACGCGTTATAACACGCATAAAACTAATCTAGATCGATTTTTCGCCTCCAAAACCCCCAACATGCCAAATGCCAGCAAAATCGTTAGAGCCGTTTCCGAGATCGCCGGTATAAATCAATAAATAAACAAGAATTGCTCTTTTAAAGATATAAGATTTATGTAAGATATATTTATGTTTACTCTACGATATCTCCAAAAAAGTTAAATATATATATATATGTGTGTGTTTGTCAACAGAACCTATGTCGAATAACGAGACTTTTAACTAAAGACTCATTTGAGCGATATGGCTACTTTTTACTCCAGGAAAAAAAGAGGAAGAGGTCTTGTCGTATAAAGCATATAAGGAATCGGCTTAATTAATTTTAACGGAGCTTTCATCAGCCAAAACAAAATTCTGTCAAAAGTGATTAGAGCATGGGGGATTATTCGTTTTATGACTTATTTAATTGTTGAAAATGCGGATACGAAACAATTGCAGATCGCGTGTTTATAAATCATTTATTAATATTATTATGTTATTTTAATTTATTATTATTTAGTGACACTTGTACAATAAATTTAATGAAAATGCCCGAAGCATTGAGTTTATCTGGTATTAATTGAGCCATAAGTTATGTTGGCCGCAGATTTAGATTATAAACATTGCATATTTTAGTGCATCGCAATAAATGATTCATATAATCATTTTATATCTACAATTTTTCATAATATGCACCACGCCTGGAGTAGGAAACTCATTTGGGTACAACTTAAAGCAAATAATACTTATAATAACTATAATGTAAGTATATGTACAAAAAATTAAATTAAAAATTTAGAAATAAACAGAAAAAAATCCTATTCATTCATTTCAATGAGCCTAAACACGATATCTCTGCAGTATTTTAGTAAAAAGTTGAGTATCTCGCAGATTCCAGGTGATGCTGCAGCATCAGGCCAAGTTTACCAATGTCATTGAAATAACGGAATACGAAGTTTCGAATCGATTAGATCTGTGGAATTTGCTTGTATTCTTTTACCGTCTAGGAAATATCTGATGGCCTTCAAACGGCTGAGCGGATTTTCTTGATTTATAGCTAAGAATACTCTCGGTTAAACCAGCTTTCAAACAAAAAAAAAACTGAATTAAAATTGGTTCATCTATTTGGGGAGTTTGTTCTATGATGCCACAGACATACAAACAGATACACACGTTAAACTTATAACATTCCTCTAACTAACATTTTTTGATTGTTTTATCTTGATTGATGTCGTTGAAATGAAACTCATTAGTTTTATTGGACGTATAAAAACTGTTGTAAAGTGGAATATTATGGCAACTTTCGTGTTACATGAAAGAACTATACCCTGTCTAATAAATTAAAAACGCTGTGAGTGTGCTTCATTGGAAGATATATAAATTATTCGGTTTCTGCACTGGAAAAATCTAACCCAAACGTCATAGGTACAAAATGTGATATGTATTAAGCACCTATGCATCGAAGATCACGTAAAGCTATACCTGCATATTGTTAGCGATCGTATCAAAAGCTATCCCACCACAAATGAGAGTTCAAAATACAGTGTGGGTTCACTATAACACACTCTTGCATCCTATAATATTACCTGTGCACTAAGCTAGTCTCAGTAATTAGCCGTCGTGACGGAAGTTCGGTCTGGAGGACTTTATTTATATGGCAGATAAAAAAGCACTAATGACCATAGCTTCAAAAAGGATTGTCTAATAATTTAGAGCCCGTAGGATTTTAAGGATACAAATTTGAAATATATTTGTCCTCATATAGTCATACTAAAACCCGTAAAAGTAAGAGCTACCTAATCTATAAGACAAACATCGTATTCAGCCCTTTTTAACGCCCCACTACTTGGCACGGGACTTCCTACAATACGTGGGGGATTAAGAGGAGGGGGAAGAAGTCCACCACACTGGCCTAGTGCCTAAGAAAACTTGCTAGGTTCTTTCAGGCATGTAGGTTTTCTCACGATGTTGTTCTTTTACTCTAAGATAAGTAGTAATCATGTTGGAAATGATTCAGACATGAAAATATCAGAGGTGTGAGACCCGAAATTCGAACCCGCTTCACTCGATTTCCCAAGCGAGCGCGTTAAACTAAGATAAACAATTGTTTATTTTCCACAATTTCATTACAAGTTACATACTGTATGGAGTGGTAGTAGTAGTTTTACATATATACTTTTGAATCATAAATAAGAGGAATAAGAAATTTTCCCTCGGTTTTATTTTTATTACAGCTTGTTATGGCGATACTTGAAGTACACTTTTGATACCCGCATAGAAGCAATGACTTTGTCCTCATAGACTCAATGGCCTATCTTCCATGAAAACAATCTTCATTTTTCATTTTAATTTTGTTTAGATTTTAACTACTTTCATATCAACTTTCAAAGTACTGAAATTGACTGCTTTAAAGTACGTGTGAATAAAGCTTCTCTAAAATTCACGTTTGCTATAATGTAAGTTAGCATTTTTTATGTAAATGTCAAACTACTTCAATAGTTATTATTGGTTTAATTTTAATATATTTCGTTGAGTGTAAACTCAGGATAGAATAGATAATAAAATATAATAAATCTCACTCAACTCGATTTGAAACTCGATGAAACGAAAATGCGACACTAGAAAGAAACAAACACATAAATATATAGGATTAAGCCGGCGAAAGAATGAGATAGAATACATTATACTGGAAACGAAAAATCATACTGAATAATATGAATATATGTTAAATAACATGTAAAATAACTTTTAAATTTGGCAAAAAAAAAAACTAAACTTATTACTTATAAAAATAAATATTTATTATTCTAGGATGAATGTGCGTAAATTAAATAAAAGCTAATAAAAAAAATACAGTTATTTCACCGCTACAATAACATGCGTCTAGTAATTTTATAAAATACTACACATGGGTATTTCTCCGAGATTGCGTTTGCGTTTGCATTTGCGCCAAATAATATTTGGCATGTCTTTAATCATAAGAGTATGTTGAATAGAGCCAAAAATGAAAAGATTTTCTTGGCCAGATTAATCAGATGAAGAACGCAATCTCGGAGAAATACCCACATCTTAAAATGTAGGACTATTTTATTTGTGTTAATACAATAAATGTAAATTAACCTTTACTTTGTGCCATTTAAGTATATTTATTTAATTGTACTGCGATAGAATTGGATAGTTATTTACGCATTAATTGCTAAAAGGACATGTCAATTTATTTAGAGCCTAGTGTACTACCCTCCTATAAATAAAACCGTACTTGAAACCTTTCTAGCTAACTATAATAGAATGTCTGACATCCAAAGTCTCAACACGTGCCTTATTGGAGATTTTAATCTTAAGCTATAGTAGGAGATCTCAATCTATGTGGTGGACCCCTCGCTCTTTTTCCATGCGAAATATATTTTCTAAACCATAAAACATATTAACAAGTAGACAGTAGGGTAGGCAGCGGTAACCTAGTAGTAACGCCCTCGCTTAGAAAACCGAGTAAAGCGGGTTCAAATCCCGAGTCTCACACCTCTGATATTTTCACGTGCGAATAATTTCTAACATGATTACCATTTGCCTTACGGTGAAGAAAAACATCGTGAGGAAACCTACATTTCTGAAAGAACCTAGCAAGTTTTCGAAAGACATGTGAAGTCCACCAACCCGCACTTGGCCAGCGTGGTGGACTATGGCCTGATCCCCCTAGTATTGAAGGGAGGCTCGTGCCCAGCAGTGGGACGTTAAAAAGGGCTGAATACAAAACATATTAACAAACACAGCCCAGGAGAGTTGTCACCAAAATTTGCTCCAGGGTATTTTTTTTTAATTGATTTTTTCTTTAAAAAATACAAGAACTTTTTTCTGCGATAACTTAGTATCAATCGAAAGTAAAAGACTTTTAGAAAATGCCATCTTATGGTTGGCGGCCTTTTTCGAATTCACATTACCTGACATCCAGGTGCAAACAGATAAATGGAAGTAGTCAATTGCTCGTATCGGATCGTTTTTTTTCCGGGACAAACCAACTATCAAAATGTAGATAATATATAATAAAATTACTAATTAAATAATTATATATAATTTTATTACTAATTATATATAGTTGTCATAACAAAACATCTCCAGACTAGAGATTTTTAATACAAAGTTGTCATTACACATATTGCTCTAGTTTCCATTTCTTAAATCTCCGTTACAAAATTGAAATCATAATTATATAATGAAATTCCCTTTTTTTTTAAATATTAATATTTAAAATTATTGAAAAACAATAACATATTATATCTAACGGAAGGATACCATCGAACACATTTAACTAACACGTAATGTAAACAAGTACAGCACCAGCGCTTGGAGATAACATCCAAACTACGCCTGACGGAACCGAACGCCTTGTTACGCTTTTTCGTTATGTGGAAGGTAGAAATCGAATTTCTACCTGTCAACTCCTAAGTTCTACCGCAAACCGCGTCAAGGAACTTCGTTCCAAAATCATGTATCAATAATGTAATCAACCCTATTATTGTACAGAATGCTTTTTGTATGAGAAGAAAGAAGTTTCCGCCGCTGTATAATTTAATCATTTCTGTTATTGGTGCAAACACAGATTTATCAAATTTTGCCTTAATTTACCTTTTTAACTTTGAGATATTCCGTGCATATATATATTCTTATGTTTAGTACTTTTGCAATATCAACTATTTTTTCAACCGACTTCAAAAAGGAGGAGGTTCTCAATTCGGCTGTATGTTTTTTTTTTTTTTTTATGTTTGTTACCTCAGAACTCCGTCATTTATTAACCGATTTGGATAATTTATGTTTTGTTTGAAAGGGTATACTTCCAGATTGGTCCCATTTAAATTTCAAAAAAAAATACTACCCCTAAGGGTGGAAAAATAACTAATGATGAATTTAACCTACTTCTAATTGTCATATTGACTTGAAACTTTGCAAGTATTTCTATTTCCGTTGATAGTACAGTGGTTCGGTGTTGTTGACCTGATCTGATGGCAAGGCCAGAAGGTGGATAGATGGAACTCTTCAACGGCTAATAGTAGATACTTTGAGTTTGGGCTTATTTTGTTTGATTTGACAAGCCTAACACGTTAGAATCCTTACTATGCTACTACTGTCTACACTAAAAAGGGAAAAATAAAAACTTTTTAACAAAAAAATAAAAACCGACTTCAAACAAAAGCACTAAAAAGTAAAAAATAACTGATTGGTAGTTTTCATTTACTATACATACCTAATCAAATATTTTCGAAGTCGGTGTGCTTTGGCTAAGTAATTAAAGCCTACCTATTAACCCATTTGGACCCAAATATAAACTAGCACAAACATTTTGAAAACACTTTTATTTATTTATCAATTGGATGCTAAAGATAAATTTTACGAAAAAAAACTGAAAAAAAGAATCTTCCTTCTATGAAAAAAAACACCGTCCTTAACTGGGGCCAATGGGCTCATGTGTGATAATTTTCAAAACATCCCGTTTCGATGCACAATGTTCTAACACATTTTTTACCTTGCCAACGTGATTTCTTACGGTATATAACGCATCGTAGCTTTCTTGGTAAATTTCCATGAAAGTGTCCAACACCATTTTGACTCATATTTGGTACTGATGAAGGAAGTGTAAGTCGTCGTCCATTCTTCATTTGTTCATTCGTTGGTCTTTCAGTGCCTTCAGTCCTTAAATAATATCGGTCTATGGATCAAAGAAACTGGAGCTGGTCCATTTATCTTCCACGGCCAGAACGTGAAGACGCCAGGCATTCGCTACAGCCACATACAATATATACGTAAACAAAACCTAGCAGCATTTTTCGCCTCGTATGGCAGTTCTATACACAGCAACCAACTGATCTGCCTTATGAACTCCTAATATGCCTTTGTTATAATTTTGAAATACAAAGGGAATGTTTACATCTATCTTTCTCCTGTCGGTCAATATTTTGAGGTCACTAACATTTATTGGAAGTCGTGATTGTTATTTTGTACTGCAAACAACTGTGTATTCAGAAGATTCATGTCCATGATCTCGACACCATTTTTTTTCAGAAATGATGCTAGGACTTTGGTCTTTTAGTTCGTTTATAAGGGCTTCCTTTAGGTTTCGCACACTACTCACTGCTTAGGGCTTGTCAACGTACGAATCGTCACATTTACGCCAAGTTGGATTCTACTCTACTATTCTACGTATTTCTAAGGTTCGTCTTCGTGCCGTCTCATTCAACGACATTTCTATTTCCAAATATCTCACTTCACACATCTAACTTTTCCTGGTCTCTCTATCTCGCGGAATTGCATTTTGTAAGACATCATCTTCACCCCCTTTTTCTTTATCTGTGATAATACTGGGGTCTAGGGGAATAGCCACTAGGTGATAGCTGACGTCGGGATCCCCTTCCTCATTCAATATATACTCAATGGCTTCTTCGAGCCCTCGAAAGCCAATTGAGCCGTCAAGCGATCGTTTCGTCATTATTTACGCCGAAACTAAACCTGACACAAATAAACGATAAATAACATCATATCAGCCCATTGGCCCTGTTTGGGAACACTACGCTAAAATAAAGCTGTTATGGTCAATTTTCGATAAATACCTAATAAAATCATAACAATTAATAGGAAAAACTATAGCCGAGTGAACAATATCAAAATATGCGAGATTTTTTATTGTAAACACAATTATTTATGACTTACCTTTAGTCAATTATCTTTTTACACAATGTAGTACATAAAACCAACAATTACAGCCACTTTAAGAAATATTTTCGAATATTATGTGATTTATCATGAGGATACACTCAATGACACAACATATTTACATCAAAACCAACAGTTAATAAAAAAAGTGAAAAGTTGAGGGTATCTAAAGAAATGGCCCCAATCAGGGCCAGCGGGCTTAAATGGGTTAAATACGTACCTAATCAAATATTTTCGAAATCGGTGCCAGCCCATACAAAGCAAAGCACGCCGACTTCGAAAATATTTGATTAGGTATGTATAGTAAATGAAAACTACCAATCAGTTATTTTTTACTTTTTAGTGCTTTTGTTTGAAGTCGGTTTTTATTTTTTTGTTAAAAAGTTTTTATTTCATAATCATCAGAAATCTGTCCCTGTGTAACATATCAATCACCCAAGCTTAACACGTGTTCCATTGAATATAAGAAGAAAAGAGAATAATGAGTTACACAAATTATAATAACAATTTCAGTATTACAGACAATTCATGACTACAATATGGTACTGATCGCTGTCACTTTCCCACCAAATGCACGGGGAAAACAACAAAATTCATGCCCTATTTTTTTTTAAATTTCCAATCGGCCGAGGTCTCATAAATGAATACTTTATACATCATTATAAATCAGTCAAATATATTAATTTCTTTCATTAATACAATCATATAGAAAAATGCAATCTTACTGTAATTATATAATTATGTATTAATTTAATATTTGAAATATGATGTCAACGGGCAAACTGTGTATTGTTTATTTTTATATTGTTACGAGATAGAATTCTGGGATCGAAAATTAAAGCTCGCCACTTGTACGACAAATGCCTTAGTAGTTTAATGTAACGAGGGTCATTTCTAGCACATTACACACACACGCTGTACCTTTCCGCTTTATTCCGTTACTGAGCACTTACTTTTTTCTACTACTTACACTAGCACAAATATATCACCCTGTTTTACTCCACGTTTTCATTTCCTATGTATTTCTTCTCAATCTTCTCTTAGATCGTAATTTTACTTGATCACTCAATGCACTGCCAACCTGTTTATATGCAAACATATAAAAAAAATTGGCCATATTCTGTTCTTTAGAAAGTATTCTGTCCCTTTTCCACTCATAATAACTTACCATTAACTGTTCTTGTTGTAAATTGCCATAAATTGTTGACAATCGTCTTGACATCTCTTCTTAGGCATGGTTCAGGCGTTCTATAACAGATTAAACTATGTAATAAAATTTTATTTATATAATTATCTGTAAAATATACTATTCAAATGAGTTTTAATAATATAACCACTGCTGATAAGCCTTGTTAAATAAATAAATTAAATGAAATTGATTTGAAGTATTATGCACCTGGTAACGGATCATTTGACAAACGCGTACCTACATACAAACACATGAACAAAGGTAAATCCAAAAGCATTTTCCGCCCTGGAACTGAAAATTCAACAGAGGGCATATTTTATTCATATCATAACACCTTTGTGCACAATGGAGTATTTTTGTCGTAACACTCATACATGACAAATACTTTTAATAAAATGAAGTCTAGCGTAGGGCAAAGAGATGTGTACAAGTAAAACTCTGCCTCCAAATTTCTCATAAATTATTCAAAATGGACTTGTAACATTTCTATTTGGTTATCGATCTTACTTGCTATTTATTTATAGGATTCTATCAAAATTGTAATAATATGCAGTTATGTTGTTCTTTTAGGCACAAAATTATTTATGGAAGACCTTTTTTATTCTAAGTGGTAAAATGATTGTGGATTTGATTGAGATTTTGAATAAAAATATTATATGTTTATTAAATTTTTTACCCTTTTCTTGTACTGATGTAAGGTTTTTCCTTCGAACTTTAAGAACTACACTGAAGAATTATAAATTATGAGTTTACCTGTACTGTACTTTAATTTCTGATTCTTAAATCTTAAATACATTATCTGGCAAATGCATTTGGCTTGAATTTCAACAATGACCAGGAATGAAAGTGAAGTTTCAAAGAATGACGGTATTCAGAAATGGATCATTTATCAATCTTAATGATTTGCAGAAACATTTCGGGTGTAACTTTGAAACTTTGATTAATGACAATATGATATATCATGGCAGGGTTCAGAATTTGCAATTAAGTTAATATTTGTTTCGATTTGTATTTTTTTCTACAGCTGTAAAGATTAATTGCATACATTATATTCTTTGAAAAATTATAGGTATCCATATTTTTATGTATGTATGTATATGGGGCATTCCACGCCAAATCGGATGGTTCCATAAATTTTTATTTTTGATTTTCTTAATATTTTGGTATTTTTTAGTACTCATCAAAAGAGGATTCCTGGAAAATGTTAGTTTTTTTTTAATCACTGGTTCAAAACCGCTTTTCTTTTTGGTTTTTTGCTCATAACTTTCTTAATAAGAAATTCAACTTCTTTTTAATTTTTCTTTATTTTTGGGTGACCTGTAAAAAAATAAATATTTAAAATGTTTTTCATAGAGATTTTTGAATTTTAAGTTTTCAGTCGTGTTTTTAAAACTGTGTGTACCCTTCCATTTTTTTTTCTATCCATCATGTAACTTTTAAGCCCGGTCCGGTAATGGGCCTTCCATAATTACTATTTTTTTGGAATTTTAAAAATGAAAAAAAAAAATTTTTTTTACTTTTGAACACCCACACGCACTTGGACAGTGTAGTTGTGGACTATGGCCTAAACCTCTCACTTTGAAGGGAGACCCGTGCTCAGCATTAATACATTAAAATATTCTGGATACAATATATAATAGTTAATAAACGTAGGGGCTGCAATAAAATCGGTTTCTTTTTATCCCAACGCATAATTCTATGAATTATTACATAGTATAAAAGAAAAGGCGGTTTACTTCAAAAAATAAATGTATGTAAAGAAAAGATAACGGAAATAATATAGGGCAGCCAAGTCGACGTCTAAGGGCTTACAGGTGATTCTGCCAAACTGTATGATAAAGTTATAGAAAAGGGTTGTAGAAATTCAAAGTACCTAGTTAATGTTTTCGTTATTTTCGTCCATACAAATATTTTAATATGAAATAGGTTCATATACTATCGTCTTATTGTTAAAAAATATTATGTATCAATTAAGAATCAAAAACATACTCGTATTTGTACATAATTTATTGCATTATATTCTTCTTTGTCTATTCTTCACGTACAAAAGATTTTATTTATGATTTTATCTTATATTAATTGTTACCCGTTGCTTTACTTGTGTATTTTATTAAAGTATACTTATTCAAAGGTCATTTATTTAATAAATGCAAACCGTCACTGTATATTGTATAATTTTTCCTGTTTGCACTGTTTACTTTAGCTCTGATGGATTTTGTAAAGTAAATATTTGCTCGATAGTGATTAATAGCTTTTCAATATTAAACGTAGTAAGTAGTAAGTTATTTTCTCGTTTTTATGCTAAATACCTTGCACGAGGATAGAGTAACTACTCCCCCCGATGTGTGTTCACTTTATTGTAGGCTTCGCAAATATTTGATTAGGTATCTGTTCTAAATGAAAACCCCCGTTTAGTTATTTTTTACATTTTAATGTCTGGAAATTGGATTTTTTTTTAAGTTTTTTTTGTATTAAACTTGTTTATACATAATTCATTTAATATGAAAGTCGCAGATGCTATTAAAATTATAATACTTATTTACTAAAAAAAATTGTTTAATAAAAATAAATATAAATAAGTAGAATATTCTAGTCTCAATCTCTAAAACTGAGTAGTGAATACACCTGTTCGAATTATTTATGAAGAGATTTTCCGACGCCACAATACACAAAGCCACGAATTTGTCCATAGAACGTGACAACTCGCGAATTTTTATTAAATTACAAATGAACTGTATGTATATGCGAGGACGTCGATCTACCTTATAATAAAAATATATACGCTTTAGTTTTATATAAAAGAACTATGTATAGTGTACTTAAAACTAATAATTTAGAGAATCAATTTTTATTAGTGTTTTGTTATATCTGTATTACGTCTCATTTGACTGAAAATTAATACCTAGGTAATATGTAGATACATGGAATCTATTATATATTCCATGTATCTACTTATATCTATCTATACATATAATAAAATTCTAACCGAGTCAAATCTGTTCAATAAATACTTTTTGGACAGATTTTGATGAAATTTGGTATGATGATATCTGGCTATTCGGGTCAACATATAGGATACTTTTTAATGCTGTAAAATATCTATTTTATTGTGATATTTTATTCTATTTTGATTCTTATACATAACAAAAGTTTGAATCAAATAGGAAGACGCATATTTAAACCTAAAGTGTCTATTTGATACTAAAGCACACATATTATGTTACATATCAGAAGAACCAACAGTGTAAAACCGCACTCTCCTTACAAGGAAAATTTAAAAGAAAAAAAATTAACAAGTTCTTTCTAATTCTTCTTTGAAAGTCACTTGTGGAATTTTAAGAAAACTTTATAATGCACAGATTTCCCAGTTTGTGTATAGAATAAATAAATTAAATTAATACAATTATTATTAACTAGAGGCTCACCCTCGCTTCGACTTCGCCTCTAGACAAACAAAAACAAATCTATCCCACGAGAATCGTAAATTTTTCTGGGATAGAAAGTTATATATTTGATATTCTGATGTATGAACCATATTTTTATAAAGTTTCATTAAAATCCTATCAGTAATTTTTGTGCACTATGCAGTATAAGTTACTATAGTTTTTTAACTATCCCACGGGAACTCTTTAATTTTCAGGTATGAAAAGTATCTAAAATGTTGAAAGGGAATATAAGGTACCATGCGAAATTTCATTTAAATCGAATCAGTAGTTTCGGAGATTAGCCCGTACAAACAGACAAACAGATAGAGAAACAACAAAATGAAAGAAATCTGGATTTGTTGTATTTCTCTTCTTACATTCCCCTAACTCGGTTTTTAGCATTTTTTTTCTATGTACAGACATTGGACCTCTACAGTTTTATTATATCGATTTTTTAATTGGCAAACCAGCCAACTCCACATTTCGCCAAAAAATATTTTTTGGTTTAGATTGTACGCAAGAGTAATTCAGTAGGATTATTTTAGAAGGATTTTACAGTATCAAAAATAACAGCTTACGATGTTCTCTACTAACGGTGTTTTAGATTTTTTTTATAAGGATACCAAAAATATTGTAAAGTTGTAAGTGTCTCCTGAAAAATTTGCTTATATGGAGTTGGCTGGTTTGCCAATTAAGGTATCGATATGTACGAATCACCCACTGTGAGTAACTTGCTTTTGGCAATAGGCGATGTGTATCAGAAATCGTATTAGCATTGACGGATGTGGAGTTATGCTAACATGGAAAATCGAATAATATTACTTCAAGTAACAATAATATATTAATACATACATACACATTTCCTAACAAACATCTCTTAAATAAAAACTTTTTAACAAAAAAATAAAAACCGACTTCAAACAAAAGCACTAAAAAGTGAAAAATAACTGATTGGTAGTTTTCATTTACTATACATACCTAATCAAATATTTTCGAAGTCGGTGTGCTTTGCTTTGTATGGGCTGGCACCGATTTCGAAAATATTTGATGAGGTATGTATTTTATAGGTAGGCTTTAATTACTTAGCCAAAGCACACCGACTTCGAAAATATTTGATTAGGTATGTATAGTAAATGAAAACTACCAATCAGTTATTTTTCACTTTTTAGTGCTTTTGTTTGAAGTCGGTTTTTATTTTTTTGTTAAAAAGTTTTTATTTTTCCCTTTTTAGTGTAGACAGTAGTAGCAAAGTAAGGATTCTAACGTGTTAGGCTTGTCAAATCAAACAAAACTGGCCCTAACTCAAAGTATCTACTATTAGCCGTTGAAGAGTTCCACCTATCCACCTTCTGGCCTTGCCATCAGATCAGGTCAACAACACCGAACCACTGTACTATCAACGAAAATAGAAATACTTGCAAAGTTTCAAGTCAATATGACAATTAGAAGTAGGTTAAATTCATTATTAGTTGTTTTTCCACCCTTAGGGGTGGTATTTTTTTTTGAAATTTAAATGGGACCAATCTGGAAGTATACCCTTTCAAACAAAACAAAAATTGTCCAAATCGTTTAATAAATGACGGACTTCTGAGGTAACAAACATAAAAAAAAAAACACAGTCGAATTGAGAACCTCCTCCTTTTTGAAGTCGGTTGAAAACTGGCGTCAATATGTGACGTTAAATCAAACCAAATAATAAAATTCAAAATGATCATCATCATCTTCCTGCCCATTTCCCAAATTACTTGGGATCGGTCTACCATACTGCTGATCGGCTTTAGCAAAAGTTTTGCGACAGACCGCCTGTCTCATATCAACCCCTCTTTGAGAATAATAAAATTCAAAAATCGAAAGTTCTAATTGTACGCAAACCATATAATATATCATCACAGTATATCTTGACTTTTTGAATATCAATATCAAATAAGAATGTGGTTATTACATAATAAATATTTATTTAAATATATGCTTATTATAATAAGTTATATTTAAGTTATTTTTTCTTTGTATAACTTAAGAAAATAACACCAACTGCTTCTATAAAAGAAGAAATTAATCATTAATTCAGGTCAGAACAAGAAGTGCTTAAATCAATCTTCGTTAATTTTAATGAGGCAGATTTAGACGTTTGTATTTTCTAAGGAAATATCTGATTCACAGAAGCTGTAAAACAAATTGTATTTTCGATAAGTATTTACTCTTTTGAAATTACGTTATCAAAATTAAGATATTATAAATTACATGCCTTTCTATTTATTTGTTTATTGGTGCGTCTCTGGTAAATGACTGTTGGATTTTAATATTTATTTATATCCAAAGGTTCTCCAACAGACTGAAAATTATTACATCGTTAGTATGTTCTATACAAAAATATAAAATAAGTGTTATTCCAATAACAGGAAGACACAATACATAACTTCAATTTTCTTCTCCTAAAAAAAATAAAAAAAAATACTGTAAGTAATAAGGTACCTACCAAAAAACAAGCAATAACGAATTAATTAAATTATAAAAGACAACCAAAAAGTTGGCATTAATAATTTTATATAAACAATTATAACATAAAACAGTGAATTCAAATAACATTAAGACGATAACTCATAAAGTTAAAAAAAATCATTAACAGAGGGGTCCATCAAAGGTCTTACACATATTTTAAAATCTTGGGTTTGTAAACCGTGCAACAACCAAATAATCAAATTGACAATTTTCGCTACTATAATATTATTATTTTTTTTAATTTCTCCTTAATACTTATACACTAATGCACAAATTAATGTAAAATAATATTATTATAAATAATTAATAATTTTTCGAACAAAGAATCAGCATTACAATTCGACTGAATGCCGCTAGCTAGTATTCTTGCCACTATTCAACGCGGACATGACTTGTACAGTAATAATTAGCTGTAAATTTGTTTTGCATATATTATAGTGAAGTATATTTTTTTATATTTATTTCTTACTTCATTTATTGTAAATACATAAATATATAATAAAACTTAAAAAATAATGCTTTGAAAGTGGCTATGAATTATCTAGTTAACAGAATCGTATCTTAAAATATATTTATATCTAAATTTATTTCGTGTATGTCAGAAAAAGCTCTAACGATTTGAATCAATTTTGTATCTAAACAAAGTATGCTTTTTAATTTTATCTATATACTGAAAAAACGCATTTTTTTTTATATCTTATCGAAAATCGCGGAGCGAAGTTCGGTCACGGTCAAGGTCATATCATCGCACGCAGGTCATCTAAAAATACGAAACTTGATATATGTACATATATCTTGATATCGATACTAATGTTATAAAGAGGTAAAGTTTGTGGCTTTGTGAGTTTGTCATGTTGTAGGGGGTAATCTCTGGATCTACTGAACCGATTTAGATGAAATTTGGTAAGAAGATAGTTTGAGACCCTGGCAGGGATATAGGATACTTTTAATCACGGAAATTATCCCTTAAGGGGGTGAAAGATTGTAGTGGGGAGCAAGCCTAGTTCATTTAGAAAAGTAAAATATATTTTGAAAGTTATTCTAAAACATTATTGTGTAGGTATGTTTGAAAGGCTCAGTTAAGTCAGCGAAATCTGTGAGCAAAGCGTTTGCAATATCCAGCGAATATAATTTCCAACACGCCGAGTTAAGCTTCAGAATATAGTGCTTGTTAAAAGCGAGTACAGTTGTTAACGTTGCTTTGTACTGGAAAGCCGGCTTAATATATTTTTACGGTTCTACGCTTCAATCTATCGATGAAAAAATTCGGGACAATACCGTAGTGTCGGGATGAAGGCTACTTTATTTTTCTTTTTAATATATAATATTTTTACCAGATTTTTTTGCCTAGTTTTTCATTTTCACATACGTAAATCTTGATATATTATCTACATATTTTTATAACCTACATAAAAATACCTACATATATATACAAATAAGTACTTACATACAATCAAACTGTAGAGGTCGAATGTCAGTACATAGAAAAAAAATGCTAAAAACCGAGTCGGGGGATGTAAGAAGAGAAATAGAGTAAATCCAGTTTTTTTTCAATTTTTTTGTTTCTCTATCTGTCTGTTTGTACGGGCTAATCTCCAAAACTGTTAGACCAATTTAAATGAAATTTTGCATGGTGGTACCTTATATCCTCGGTCAAAAGTTTAGACAGTTACTTATATCAGATTTACACAGCTTAGTACACAAAAACCACTAATTGAATTTTATTGAAACTTTAAAGGAATATAGTTTATACATCAGAATAACAAATAGGCTACTTTATATCCCGCAAAAATTACAGTTCCCGTGGGATACATTTATTTTTGTTTGTCTAGAGGCGAACCCGAGCGAAAGGACGGTGAGCCTCTAGTCTTTATATAAGTTTTCTGACATGAGTGAGTGTGCTCGTTACTTTTAACTTACTGATCGGGTTGACAGATTTTGATGATGCTTTTATGTACATGGATGTTTCGTAGTAACTATAATTAATCAGTCTAAAAAATTTCCGATCAAACGAGGTCTGTGATAGAACATTGTCTAAAAGGTCGGCTATTACATGATAAGTACATAAAATAAAGTCTGGTTGGATTTATTTCTTTTCATTAGGTATAATAGCGTTAACTTAGTTTAATTTGTTTGAATTTTATAGGCAAAATTACAAACATTAAGTCAAAGAAATAAAATCCAAATAATACTATGGTATTAAAATATTATACTTGAACTCTCTTTTTATTTTTTATTTTCCTTGGTACAGATTTTTAGATTAGCACGGTTTCAATTACTTCAAGAGCGCCATTTTTGTTCAATAATTCATAGACCACATGACAATCGTTTTTTTTTTCATTCAAACAATTCGTATAATAATAACATACCACGATCATCATCAGACTAAAGTTTATTTAAAGTTTTTTCATGATCATATATTTTAAAATTTTAAAATAGTACTTTGTTTTTATCAAAACGTACAAATAAGTTAAGATGTTATCCGAATTATTAAACTTGTATAAATATAAGAAATAAATTATTAAAGAAGACCAAATCTTTAACAATAACATTGGAATCTAATCTATGTAAATAATGGTGAACATGAATATCAATATTGAAGATTTAAGTTATTCAAAGAACAAGTTATATGAATTCTGTTGTGTTATTTCGAACATATAATATTATACTTTTTGTTCTAATATTATATAGCTAATAGATTAAATTCTTAACATAATTTGATCATATTAGCATGTACATAAATGTATAATACATTATTATTATTATTATTATTATTATTATAGTAATAATGAAGCATTGAATATTAAACTATCGTGTTTAAGTTGATACAAAGAAAATCAAATTCTAAGAAAATGAAAATCTTAATATAAAAGATATTTACTTATGTTCGGAGTCTTTACAAAACTAGTAGAGAGGTAAAGGGTTTTATTTATATAACATTGAACGAAAGCTTAATAAAATTATGTAGTCTGAAAATTGTTGTTTGAAAGGCACAAAGGCCAAAATAAAAGCTTAAAAGAGTTGTTATACCATGTATAGTAAAGTTTTAACTATTGAATTCTTCATATTGAAAGTCTACATCATAATTTGCCACTGTTGAGCATAAACTGCGGTAAAGGGCTGGTTCTAGGTGAGATTAAAATTTAAGTGGACTGTGTATAAGAGAAATTTAAGTGGACTGTATATAAGGGAATAAAAAGCAAGCCTACCTTGCTGGAGCTCTGCATCAGGTCTCAGCTTCAACGCCAATGATGACAACGGCAGCGGTTAGATGGCGATGGCGGTGATGGTACTCATGAGGACACACATCACAAATCACTCGAACATTCCTGACGATGTCGATGAACGATGACCCTTCAAATTGCAGGCGTCCATATAAAAGGGAAGCGGGTAGAAATAAAAACTATGTAGGTTTACTATTGCTGGAAACAATTATCATGTCCAAAGGGTACTCGGTAGTGAGATTTCACGCTCTCAAATCTCTCATAAAAACTATACGAATCTTTCATTTTGTACCGAAAACAATCTGTGAAAATTTATGGAGCGTTGTTCATATTTCAAAAGTAACATTATTATCTCTAAAAATCTACTAAACATAATTCACAAACTATTTAAATAGACTACTAGGAATCCCTTTTTGCCTAAAGGTTGGTTGTAAAATGTAGTTAGTAGCATAAAATTTTCACAAAATATATGTTGGAATGCGGTAGATTTCCTAACAAAAAGTAACAAAGTGAAGATAAAAAGTAATTATGAGAGCATCATAAAAAACGTGATTTAAATATTTTTAATTGACTGCCTCCACGACCGCGGACACGCCGGCGTTACAGTTAACAATAGATTTCTTAGAAATTTAATTAATTTCTTAGAAATTTAATTAATTTCTTAGAAATTTACCTGGAGGTGAAAGCATGAATTTTAGTATAATTATTATGTTGGCAATTTGACTTAAATTAGCTAACTACGAAGGATTATATTTACATGGTATTTTCTCTAGAATACACACAATATTACAAAAACATTTGATTCATTTAGAAACTAACTACATAGTTGAGGACTTCTCTAATTGAAATATCGCTACTAAGTTGTATTATAATTGTGCATACCATTATGAAGTCCCCAATGGCAGCTACAACACCTGCGACGCTCAAGTGCCTTACGAAAGCCTTATTACACCTGTTTACTTAATAGTATACTAGCATTGCCCGCGGCTCCGCCCGCGTTCAGATGACATTAACCAAATTCTTAGGTTTTACAGATTAGTATCCTTACATTACAGTTTTTGCATTTTTTCTCAGAAATGAGATATTTTCCCGCGGTAAAAAGTATTCTATATGTTGACCCGGATAACCAGCTATCACCATACCAAATTTCATCAAAATTCCTCCAGTGGTTTTTCTGTGATGTAGTAACAGACCGACAGACAGACTGTCAAAAATTCTAAAAACTATAGATTCGGCCTCTGTATCGATAATAATGTCTATTTCAATAAGATTTTCCAAAAAATATATAATGTACAGATTCGATTCAGATACAAAATAGTTATTAGATTTTTGTCCATCTGTCATATAGGATACTTTTTACTGTAGGAAAATATCTCATCTTTGAGAAATCTGTATTAAGCGTGAAAAAGCGAGGGTGAGTCGCTAGTTATGTATAAAGTATAGAATAATATGTACACAATTCATAATAATTTAGTAATTATATTTTAAATTAATTGCAATTTGCAAATAATTACTGGTAGGATTGGTTATAGGTTTGAAATAGAAATCATTACTGTAGTAAATTATATAGGAGATAGCTTTAGTAGATGATTATCTTTTAAGCTCATAACTGAACCATTCAGCTATTATTAACGTGAAATATTATATGTTGTAATGGATATGTATGGACGCATGAATATTAGAAATTGATAAACTGAGATATTTAGATTTTAATCAACAAAGAGTGGTAGTTCTTTCGCAGTGCACTCACTTGAAAAATCAAGTGAAGCAGGCTCAAACCCAGATCTCATATCTTTGAAATTTCCATGTGAGAATTCTATTCAACATGATTACCTTAAATTGTGTCTAAGAGAACCTGAATAGTTTTATAAGAAGCTTTAAGTATGTATGTATGTATACCTTTGCATTGACGGGAAGCCCATGCCAAGCAGTGGAATGCCTTTTTACGCAAACAAAAAGTAAGTATTGGGTTGACATGATTAAATCATTCATATGAGTATCTCTAGCACAATTATACCTCTCTTGTCAGGTTGCGGGATAAGTATAGTTGTTCGTTTTTACTGCCAAAAAAGTCTCAGTAGAAACTCGAAGTTAAAAAATTGGCGGTGTTACATTCCTCTTACTACCGCGTTGGTTATCCTCCCACCAGACTGTGAGAATTAAAGGAGTATGATCAGGAGGAGGATATGCACTTATGTTTACGCACGCACTAATTTGAAATGCAAAATATAGATATAGATTATAGTAACGAAATTATAGATCGGTTATTATAACTCACTATTAATATGAAAAAAACCTTAAAATATCTTCAGACTATACTGAGTTCAAAGTATATTTGTATTTTATTTTTCATAATTTATTTTATTTATATTTTCCTATTTCATGTTAAATGACATGTAAATTAAAATGCAAAATAAAATTTAACACCTATAATTAATTTCAAGAAACTCATTTCTAAGAATTATATGAAAATATTCGTTAGAAGGTCGTTTTCTAAAAGAAATGAAATAAAAACAGATAGCGCGAGAAACTCGGTATCTGAATAATAAATAGGGAGTTCGCGCAAAACATTCCTCTTTCACAAAAATCTTTAAGCTGACGTGTTTATTCGCACCTTTCTGTACAAGATTATACAAAACTAGCGGCTCACCCTCGCTTCGCTCGGGTCCGCCTCTAGGATAACATAAACAAATCCCGTGGGAACCGTACATTTCTCTAGAATAAAAAAAGCCAATTGTGCTATTACAGACTATAATTTATCTCTGTGCCAAATTTCATTCAAATCCGTTCAGCCGTTCTGGCGTAATTAAGTAGCAAGCATCCGTCCAAACATCTAAACTTTGACATTTATAATATTAGTAATAAGATGTACAAATATTAATAATAAATAATAAAAAAAAAGGTTTTGATTACTTTTACGTTAAGGTAAAAATAAATTCATTATAAATTAAAATATTTAAATTATAGCTCTATTATTAGCTCCGTCTCGCTCATTTAGCTCTAACGTAAACTCATGAATCTTGCTTACACGAATGTTCATATTATGTTGATTGTGTTATGTCATAATTCAGGGAAGTACGCTCAACAACTCAACATTTCATCGTAATCAAATGAAACTGAAGGATATGAATAAAGACAAAAGTACTCTTTCTTATTTAATAAATAATAATATGAAAATATACAATAAATGTACTTATAACTGTATACCAAGATATATACATTTTATAAGAAAAAGCGCCGACTAAGTCAATTTATGGAAGTAAAACTTCTTTAGGCGTGACTAAGGGGTAAGTAGTACATGGGAAAAATGAGTGTCTCGGAAGTGAGAGTCAAAGTTATTAACTAGCGGCTCACCATCGCTCCGCTCGGCTTCGTCCTTAGATACGTTTTAACGTTTAGTAGGTAGGTATACATTTCTCAGAGATGAGATATTTTCCCGCAGTAAAAAGTATCCTATATATTGACCTGGCTATAACCAGCTATCATCATACCAAATTTCATCAAAATTTGTCCAGTCATTTTTCCGTCATGCGGTCACAGGCTGTCAGACAGACAGACAGACAGACAGACAGACAAAAATTCTAAAAACTATAGATTCGGCCTCTGTATCGATAATAATGTCTATTTTAATAAGATTTTCCAAAAAATATTTAATGTACAGATTTGGTTTAGTTGAATTAAATAATTTTATTAAAAATATAATATTTTTATTTTGATTTGTCTTAAATTACGATAGCTGCCACAGCGTCAAAGAAGTTTTACTTCAACCACGCGTAAAGGTAACACGCACAATTTTTTCATGTTAGATATACCTATAGCTTATTGTTACTGAAGAGTGAACAAAAGAGGGGAGAAGTGAAAGTAGATCCCTAGTAAAGATTTTATATTGATCACATCAAAATATTCCTTTGTTACTGTGTAAATGGGGGATAAACCAATAAACAACATTACAATATTTATATTTTTCTTTATTAATATATTTTTTCTTTATTAATATATAATATTAGAACTGTGATCATAACATTTTCGGCCTACGAGCATTTCATATGCTAATAGTAATAGCTACAATTTGTTATAAATTATCGTATTCTATAACTACAAATTAAAGTCAAACAACAGTAGGTAGATAGGAGAAATGACAATTATAGTTAAAATTTGTTAAATCTAACCAATCTTATTTATTGAATTACTTTTATAAATCGGAAAGTTTGTATGTATGTGGGGGTGTGTGTGTTTTTGTTGCTTCATCTTCACTAATCGGATATGGATGAAATTTACTGAACAGATAGACCATGACCTGGAGTAACACTTGGAGTACTCTGAGGCTATGAACGCACCCGAGCGAAGCGATTATAAGCTACTCGTTATAAATATAAAAGTTTATAAATGTGCATGTTTGTCATTTCTCCACGCTTTAACGGCTTAACGGAGTAGAGTAAATTTCATGATGAAGATAACTTATATCTTGGATTAACACGCAAGCTACATCTTGTCGGGGTAGATAACACGCGGGATTATGAGTAAAGACCGCAAAAAACTAGCACCAACTATGTATAGTCTCTCATTTCTACATATTTTATTTAGATTTAAAGACACTTAAAAGTAAAAATTAAAATGTAACTATTAAAATATAAAAAACTAGCATTGCCCGTGGCTCCGCCCGCGTTCAGATGACCAAAAACCAAATTCTTAGGTTTACGTATTAGTATACTCTTACAATGCAGTTTTTGTATTTTTTCTGAGAAATGAGATATTTTCCAGCGGTAAAAAGTATCCTATATGTTGACCCGGCTAACCAGCTATCATCATACCAAGTTTCATCAAAACCTCTCCAGTGGTTTTCTCGTGATGCGGTAACAGACAGACAGACAGACTGACGGACGGACGGACGGACGGACAAAAATTCTAAAAACTATAGATTTGGACTCTGTATCGATAATAATGTATATTTCAATCAGATTTTCCAAAAAATATTTAATGTACAGATTCGACTTAGTTACAATTTTATTAATTCTATCCAGGGATATTCTATCCAGGGATACATCATTAGAACAACACATTTTTAATTTCTGGGTCAAGTGATTTGGAGTGCGGATGAAGTGTCATTAAATCTGTTAGATAAATAAAACATGTTTATTTTGGGAATACCTAGTACAATATAGTATGGTAGCGAACATCGTTAGCGGTAAGAGCGAAGTCTTTGAGTTTGAATAAATCAAGAATTACAAATATTGTCTTATAGCGACAGTATAAATGCTAAATATTTTAAACATAAAGTTATGGTGCTAAATTTTCCGCAGAATAATTTAGAACGTATAAGCCGCTTATTTACATACATAGTATAATAATACAGTAAAGTTATAGCCCAGTGGTAATACGATCTCTTGGGAAACCAAGTGAAGAGGGTTCAAATCTCGGGTATTCCATCTCTGATATTCTCATGTGCGAATCATTTCTAACGCTACTTAATATTGAATATACGGTGAAGAAAAACATCGTGAGGAAACCTGCATGTCTGAGAGAACCAAATTTTTTAGATTTTGTTTTAAATCGCATTTTGATACTTTGACAAAAAATAATGATTTTATATCAATGTTTCCAACGACAAAAATTTCATCAATCACATAGTACCTCAATTATGGGTAGTATTATATATATATATATATATATATATATATATATATATATATATAATGTCTATCTCTATTAAAGAAAAACAGAGAAAGATAGGTTATTTGTTTGTACAGTTAAAATAATTCCAAAGAGAATGCTATCTTTGTTTTATTTCTATCATTAATTCATTCCTATTTATCGTAGCAATTATATTTCATTGAGCATCATATTAGGTATTCTATTTCCTGAAACATATTTTCATAATAAAATGCTAAATGAAACATTATAACTTTAAAATTCCTTCCTTGCTACAGTTATTAAGATTAGCGATTTGAGCGTCTTTCTTTAAAAACAAAGTTAATTTTACTTAAATATTTCAATGTTAGTAGAAACTTTGCTACTTGTTGTTTTAATATTGGAGTGTGTAATTTATAAATAACAAGTTTGCAAATATTAGCCGGACCTGTAATTTTAAAGTTTAAATATAAAACTTCTCATAGTTATTTATAGCAATATTTTTTAATTTATAGTGAAAGTTAACTGCGAGTATATTATATAACTTTTAAGAGCCAATATTTTATCAATATGCTATGAAAAGTAGAGGAAGAAGGAATAGTTAGTTGTCAGAAAACGCCAACAAAATGAATTAAAATCAAAAGTATAATGCCTAAAGGCATTAGGCTTATTGCATTGTAAAAGAAAATAAATATGTTTTATATAAATGAAAAAAAAAAACAGAATGTATAAAAATATCTAATAGTATATATTCTGGATAATGACAAATGTAGCAACAAATGTAATGATAAATGTAGACTGGTGTTAAAATTATATATATATATATATATATATATATATATATATATATATATATATATATATATATATATATATATATATATATTTCTAACTTTATAAAATTTCTTTTAAAAACCTGATTTTCTATAGAAATATATTGCATTCGCTATTCATATATTCACATCACATAAGTTATCCGACAAAGGGGCACTATTGAAATCTATTTAAAGTTACACTTTTACGAATCTTCATTTCCATATTACACTATCATAAAGTGTTAGTTTCTTTCTTTATAAGGCATGATTTATACAACCATAAAACTGATTTAAAAAAAAACTAAAAAAAAACCACACTCGGAATATTATAGATATCGATTATAATAGATCTAACTTTTATTAGAAGATAACGCTTCAGCCGATCTTTCTATATCCAGACGCCGGAGAAACTCTACAGTTGCTTCTGCATTTTTTTTCTCTTTCTCCCATTATTTCCCTTCATCAAGTATATGATGCTTCTATTACTGCAAGGGTATATGGGCTTAGGTTAGTTCATACTTTTGTACACATCTAGTTCTCGCACGTCACTTCTAGCGCTAAGTCACAATTTTAGATTAACAAATATGAAAAATTATCCTCCTTCTATACGATAGCGTGATTTAATTTACAACTAGCACCATCTATTATCTCAAAACAAAAAACTCTTAAAATAGAACCATATTTATATCTGTAATAATGAAACCTTTAATACATAATATATCTCTGATAGCAGAGTGGACCGTACGATTAACCCCCCCCCCCCCTTCCCCCCTCCGTTTTTTGTGACCTTTACTCGGTATGCCAGCCGTTTGGCGCCGTGCAAGAGTGTGTAAGTGAACCTGCGGCGCCCCATAAAGACGAGAAAGGTTCTATTGAATTTTAATAGGTAGTATGCTCTGAAAGACATGTAAATGCATATTTCAAACGTTAAATAAACTTGTATTTTTGTATCTTTTGTACGATAACGAAAGACCTATATAGTCCATTAAACTGGCGTGAGACAATATGTAATAAAGAAGGTACCTATTTTTACATGCTGCTTCAAATAAGAGCGAAAATATTATTTAAGAATTAATTTGAAAGTATATGAGAAATTTTGTTGATTGCTATTCTCTATCTATAAAAATACAGCTTTTAATTTATGCTTTCTATCTAATAAAATAGCGTAGAATATACAGTATAAGTATCCGTAATATTTGTTCACAAATCCAATAAGTAATAAAACATTGCTTATTAAACTACAAAGTACTCGCATATATATTTTTTAAAGTTAGTAACAAACTGGCCACGAGTATCGCTGACTGTATTAACGTGAAAAATATTTATTATTGTACTTCTCAAAGATCATGCTATGTTAATACAACAATTTCTTTTACTCTAAAATACTTCAAGTTAGAATAATTATGATTTTGTTATACATTAACCCTCGACTTTAACCGTTTATCGTCCACTCCGTCTTCTTTAAGCATGATAATTTTGATATGAAAATATGAATAAATTTTCTTACCAATTTTTTTTTAAATAAAATAAGAACAATAAAAATGAAGGCAACTGTAGTTTCCTGTCTGCACAAAGTCTTATAAACAACACAAATGTATTTAAAAAGAATCCGGTCAATCTTGTATCCAACTTTTCGATTTATGTCGGATTTCCCTATGGCCGAACCGAAACTACAAAAAAGTTCTAAACTAAAGTAATAAAACAAAGAAAATAAAAGTCGTCGTAGAATCGCTGTGTGATGTTAAAGTCAATAAAATTGGGTTATAAGTAATTTTGCAAAAACTTTTCTTTTTGTATAATGAGTCAATAAAATGTATCCATTTTGTTAGAAATATAAGTAATTATAGTTAAAAAACTAAAAAATACGCTTTTGAAGAACTTTAATTTATAGGAATTGTTAAAACTAACCAAATAAGCCCAAGCACGACGGGTTTTACGGTCATAGCGGCCAATCATACTAAGACTGACAACTGTGCAGAAGATATTATAAAATATCGACAGAACTACATACCTTCTCTATTTTACGACAGGTGAGACATTAGACATAGTCTACTACTTTGAGGCACAGAACTTCAGGCTGATAAATTCTTATCACGATTTGGAACTCGAACCCATGACTTTTGAATCTGCTATACCAACGATGCAGATTTCGAACTTCTGCATTGTACTATGATGTGAAATATGTATATATACTTAAGTCAGTCTAAGAAGAACTATAATTTCAAACAAAAAGAAAAATAAATATTACTTATGAAATAATTGTGACATTTATCCTTTTCCGAAGGTGGAAATATGAGATTCGGAAAACACTTCGATTTAGGCATTTTTATTAAACCTTTAGATAAGAAAAAGGCATACAATCCATTACATTTACGATGATTTTATTTTCTATATTATTTTTGAAAATAGTATCCTGGTTCCAGCTACAAGTTACAGCGCACTGAGGATTCCGTACCATAAAACATTAAAGAATAACTTGTTAAATCTACACTATTATAAAGAAGAAAGATTTATATTTTTGTATGTTTGTAACGAAAAACCCCAAAAACTACTAAATCGATTTAGATGAAATTTGGTAAGAAGACATTCTGAGGCCCTGGGTAGGACATAAAATATTTTTTATTCCAGAAATCATCCCTTAAGAGGAAATTGGGAATGAAATTGGAATTGGAGGGAAAATGGGGATGAAAGTTTGTATGGGCGATCAACCCAGGGACGAACCCGAGCGAAGCGAGGGTGATCGCTAGTATAGAATAAAATATTTATTAATCAATATTAATTTTAGTTACAGCATAAATAAGTTAGAATTTCGGAAGCTCTATCATCTCAATTCTATGTCGGATTTTCTAATATGCATATTTTTACTCTACTAGTGTTTGCGTAGTGTTTGAAATTTGACCATTATTAAAAATTTGAGGAAACATAAACATACACATGAATAGAATTTACCTAACACTAAAGCTTGTCAATAGCTATTAAAAAAAACACAAAAAGAAAATCGGTTGATAAACAGAGGATAAAAAGATACTAAACTGGTTCGTTTTTGCTCATATATTTAAGTAGATTTTCTTCATCTCTACATAGGTATTATATTTTAAGTTAGTTTTAATAAAATAAGCTGCAAAACATCATTTTCCCTAGACAGTACTCAGAAGCAAGATAGCTACTATATTAATTAGCATTCACCTAGAACACAACTTAATTTAATTAGTTTAAATTATTTTGTATATAAAATAATATCTAGCAAAATTGGCCAACTTGCTCCTGCTTAACAAAAACTTTAATTCAGAAAGCTTCTTTTAAATGCAGAAAAATATAAAACACGGATGTACTTTTTGTAAGCTAA
Organism: Brenthis daphne; assembly: GCA_947093115.1. Taxonomy (NCBI): domain Eukaryota; kingdom Metazoa; phylum Arthropoda; class Insecta; order Lepidoptera; family Nymphalidae; genus Brenthis; species Brenthis daphne. The sequence goes on from OX352475.1 coordinate 26,409,980, forward strand.
GCTCTTTACCGGCTGTAATTAGAAAGATGATGCACTAAAACCTATTGACTTTTTTATAGATCTATATAAAAATCTAATAACCCCTTATCTTTTTAAAAACAAACCTAAAATCTATACATGGTACAAAGCAAAGTCACTATCTGTATCTGTCTGTTTCTCCGCTTACTTCTTCTAAACCACCCAACGAATTTTGATACACTTTTCATTAATAGAAAGAGCGATAAACGTTGTACGGTTTGTGTATATATTTTATCTTATATATTTATATATTAAATCTAGATAGTGTTTTGACAAAAAAACTGTTTTCATATGTCTGTTTATCCGAATATCTGTGTGCATTTCACGTAGAAATAATTGTAGCATTCCTTAAGTGCCTTAGTCACTAAAAACTTTTTTCTCGCCAGATACGATAATTTATTGGTAAAATAGAATGTTAATGAAATTATTCTTTTGAGATGATTTTCAATCTCATAAAATAATATTTAAAAACAACTTGAAACCAAACCAATACAACTTGGGACCAAACAAATATTTAACGAGAACTCACTGAAAATTAAATGAATAAACAGTAAGCAGAGCGTTGGGAAGATTTCAATTTGTATTAAAACTTTTGAATTACTTCTGTCATTTTTAGTAGTTTCTGAGTTTTTATGGTAAAAATTAAAATATATTGAAGTGTCACAAAAATATAAGGTTGTATTAATGGCCAATAATTTACCTCCACTTTTGTATAGTTAGTTCCGCTAATTACGACGTAAAAGAGGATGTGGGCTCGACAAAAGGTTCAGAAATGTTCTAATCTATACTATAATATATAATACTAGCAACTCACCCTCGCTCCGCTCAGGTTCGTTCCTAGTTATGTTTTAAAGTTTAGTATAGATTTCTCAGAGATAAGATATTTTCCCGTAGTAAAAAGTATCCTATATGTTGACCCGGATAACCAGCTACGATCATACCAAATTTCATCAAAATCCCTCCAGTGGTTTTTCCGTGATGCGGTAACAGACAGACAGACAGACAGACAGACAGACAAAAATTTTTAAACTATAGATTCGGCCTCTATATCGATAATAATGCCTATTTCAATAAAAAATTCCATAAGATATTTAATGTAAAGATTCGGCTTGGTTAGCATTTTATTATATGTATAGATTATACAGAGGTAAAGTTTGTGAGTTTGGTGTGTTGTGGGGTAATCTCTGGATCTACTAAACCGATTTAGATGAAATTACGCAAGAACATGGTTTAAGACCCTGGGAAGGACATAGGATACTTTTTATCATCTCTTAAGGGGGTGAAAATGGGGATTAAAGTTTGTATGGGAATCAAGCTATTTATTGTATTTGTATTGTTTACTATCCTAATTTAATACTTGAAATTTTGTGAGTAGTAAATAGTATTGAAAAAAATTTCTACAAGTTATTCTAACAATCATTTTGTAATTAAACCCACAATTAATTTAATTACAAAAAATGATTACATTTTATCGAAATCAGTCGAGCGGTTTTCTTTACAAAGTCAACAATAAATTATTTTTAAATAAGTGGCTTAATCGAATATGTTATTAAGAAACTTTCTTCTTACAAATTACCTGCTTATTACGTCTACGCTAAAAATAGAAAAATAAAAAATATTTTTGAAGTTGGCGTCTGCCGATACAAATCAAAGCAAACCGACTTCGAAAATATCTGATTAGGTATCTATTCTAAATAAAACTCCCCGTTCAGTTATTTTTTACTTTTTAGTGCCTGGAAGTAGGTTTTTTTTATTCATGATTTTCAGTGTATCTTGCTACTTAGTTGTATGAACGCTGACGTATTAAGAGTACAGACGTCTATCTTTAGCGTTAATAAAGGTTAAAAACGTCATAAAGGTATTTTGCAATTCAAGTATAAATATTTCGATTCAGTATAGCTGGAACAATCATGAATCATTTATATAGTTAAGGCTAACTGGGATACCGATAAATCTTGAGAAGACGCGTTCTGAAAACGTTATTGCTTTCTCTTGGTTCCTGTATTCTTAATAATTGAATTATTCGTTGTAACGAAAATGTATTGTATTTTTCCATGTACACACAATATTGATACAGATACGTCTTATAAAGGAATTTCATCAGACCTAAAAGCTTACCCGGTAAGTCCTGTATATGCATGTATGAATATAACTATTAGAATCCCTGAACCAGATAATGAAGAACCAGACTGGTTACAATAAAAAAACATAGATATATCATTACTCATATTAAAGCCATGCAAAAAAAATGTAAAACTATAATGAAAGTATGGTAAAACTCGTATCGTATTTAGCCCTTTTTAACGACCCTCTAATGGACACGGGCGTCCCTTCAATACGAGGGGGATCAGGCCATAGTCCAACAAGTATGTTGGCGAAATTTACATGTTTTTCGAAAACGAAAGTGTTAATTATATTGAAAAAGATTTGTATATGATAATATCAGAGTTGCGAGACCATGGATTTGAACCCGCAACACTCTGTTCTCTAAGCAAGCGCGCTACCAGTGGGCTCCCACTGCCTAATTAGAAATAAAGAAATACGTTATCGAAAAATGTGATAATTTATAAATAACGTACAAATATTGTATTGTAATAAAAATAATATGGTTTTAAATATGTGCAATGTGCATTTTTTTTATTTTGCCAATAATTTGATAATACTTTTTAAAGGCAAAGATTTGGAATAAAATCTTGTAGTTTATACTAAGATGAGATTTCGATGCACTTTTTTTTCGTTATAATGTTTTCATAAATGAAAAGAATTACCGTACGATAATTTATAATATATAACAAAATAAATAAAAGTACATAAAAACTCTACGTATACCAAACTAAAATAAAAGCGAAATTTTCCTTTTAATTACACCACATTTACGACAGCCTTCTACTCTTTACATACAAAATGAGGGTCGCCTTATCGGTTGTTATTTCTGTTCCCATATCGTCACAGTTTTATTCATGTGCAGAGAATGTTAATATAAATATGATGCTACATTTGACGTAATTACTTAAGTTTTAAGACGAAATTTAACATATCTTCTGTAAGCAATTCGAGCTTTTACAATATAGAACTGAGCTCTTTATAAAATACACAATAAACTAAATAAAGCGTAATTTAAAAAAAAAATCTAATGGTGAAGATACATCCACAACAATATTATAAATATGAAAGTGTGTTTGTTTATTTATTTGTTTGTCTTTCTTTCACGTCGAAACGGCTTGGTAGATTGGCGTGATTTTTTGTGTGGAGATAGTTGGATTTCTTTATTATTAAAAATAATAATAACTACATTAATTATTTTTTTAAAAGCTTACCTGAACCGGAAATCGAACCAAATAAAAATCCAAAAAAGGACCCACGTCACTATTTTATCCAATTAATCGATAAGGTCTATGGGAAGGACAAATTCTCTAGAACAAATATTGCGTCTTAGAATTGAATAAAACGATGAAACCTTACTAATTATATATATCGACTCTTAACATCGTGGAACGCACCGGATATAGAATAAGTATCTAAAATACTGAAAATGTCAAGGTTCACTCAAAAGAAACATCATTTTATTTTTAAAAATAAGATTAACTACATTTAATTTTTTTTTAAAGAGTTGACCTAAACCGGTAATCGAAGCCACTGAATGAAAAAAGATACAGCGTCACTATTTTATTGTATTATCATTAATTTCTATTCTATTCATATAAAGTCTATGGTAAGGATGAAATGTCTCGAATGAAAATTGTATGTTACAATAAATAAATGAAAACGATGAAATCTTACAAATAGCACATATCAATCCTAACTAACATCAGAACCTAAAGTCCTTAGACAAAATTTTGATAACTTCAATATTTAAGGTACTTTTCTTCCATGTCCCATCGATTTGTTCCACACTGTCTGTATATTATATACTAGCGACTCATCCTCGCTTAGCCCGGGTTCGTCCCTAACTTGCTTCCCAATACAAACTTTCATCCCTATTTTCACTCCCTTAAGGGATGATTTCCAGGATAAAAATCCTATGTCCTTTCTAGGGTTTCAAACTATTTTCTTACCAAATTTCATCTAAATCGGTTCAGTAGATCCAGAGATTACCCCCTACAACGTCACAAACTCACAAACTTTACCTCTTTATAATATTAGTATGGATAAAATATAGATCATTTTTTAAAGTTTCACAGTTTTGAGTCTGGTATTTTGAGATGTTACTCAATTATTTTATTAAAATGTGTATAACAAGAAAACTTTTAAGAAGCACGGTTTTCTTTTAGTGAAAACATTACTTACTATGAAAAGTGTTATAATAGTAAAAGTTTTGTTAACTTTACCTGATTAACGATCTACAGTTTTTACTTGGAAAGGTTTCAGAAAGAATTTAATTGAATTATAACTGCTTCGTTATAAAAGTTGGTCAAGTGCGAGTAAGACTTGCTGTAATAGAGGGTATTTATTACTTGCAACCGACTTCAAAAAGGATGAGGATCTCAATTCGGATGTATGTATTTTTTGATGTTCGTTACCTCAGAACTCCGTTATTTATTGACCGATTTGGACGATTTTTGTTCTGTTTATCTATAGTAAATGAAAACTACCAATCAGTTATTTCTTACGTTATAGTGCTTTTTTAAGTCGTTTTTTGTATTACATGCATATCGTATTTTGTATACGAAATATTAAGGTATCTTAAAGACATAGGGTTCTATTTATATTTTTTGTGTGCTTTTTCAAAATTTTAGGTTTGGAAATCTGATGACAATGAAAATTTAATAAATAAATTATTTACTCCTCTTAAGTAACTACTTTATAAAATAAATCACATAATATTCATTTTTTTGCGCTGTACGTCTTTCATTGAGTAGGTAAATAAATCTACATATGTATTAGGTACCTATATTTCAACATTTTCTGCACACAAATTCCGGAATAAATAAGATGAGAACAACTAATAAACAGACAGTCGCATGAGCAACCCTATACATAATCTCACAATAAAATTATAAGCTTATAAAAATTCTTCTAATGATTCATAATGAAACGAAGATACACCTACATACAGATATCGAGTAGCAATAAGATCTTTGATTTCTAGTTTGGTACTCTGCCAAATTCAACTGCACGCTAGTATACCTCAAGGGGCGTATATGTATGTGATAACATGCATTTTGTATAAGAAATAACCTTATATAGACATGTGCTATAAACACGCCTACACCAAACCCCTGAACCTAGAGGTCTGAAATTTTGACAGTCTACCTATACATATAATAAAATTCTAAGCCGAATCTGTACATCAAATATTTGTCGGAAAATCTTTTTGAAATAGTCATTATTATGAATACACAGGCCGAATCTAGAGTTGTTTTTTAATATTTGTCTGTTTGTCTATCTGTGACCGCATCACGAGAAAACCACTAGACAGCTTTTGATGAAATTTGGTATAATGATAGCGGGTTATCCGAGTCAACATATAGGATACTTTTTACTGCGTGAAAATATCTCATATATGAGAAATCTTATTATTATTATTAAACCTTAAAACGTAGGGACGAACTCGAGTGGAGCGAGCTAGAGTCGCTAGTTTCTATATAAATTGACACTACGGGGCTAAAATCGTATACTCGTAAGTGGCAAAATATCTTGTTCCCAAAATTCGACTGAGTTACCAGCCCTGACGAAATTATTAAAAGCCTATTCCTATAATAAATGAGATTACCACTTGCAAAAGAATCGATAAACGCAGCGTCTTTAGAAAATACTATATAGTATAACTGTCAATACCAATAATAATTTGCATATCTAAATAGTTATATTAGTAATAAATTTAAATAGTAAACTTTATAAGTAATTAAAATAAATTATTTATCTTGTAAATTTTTTTGGATAATTTAAGCAAGATAGAAGAATATCTAAATATTGTAACAAAACTTGTACTGTCGGATAATGAAAGCAGATACTCGATTAATTAAAAGTCTAAAATTAAGTTCAGAAATTAAAAATATTTTATAATGTTATTAAAATACTCAAACCTAACTCTTATTATGGACCTACTTTTTGCACGACGCTCCACTAGCCTGAAGCACGCGATAAAAATAGCTTATTTAGTAGTTAATAAATCTCTCATACGGAAACTTTCGTATTTATAACATGAATGTGATTGATAATATTGATATCTTCTGTTTAGAATCTTTATTTCTCATTAAGAATAACAAATTCACTTACATGAGAAAACACATTAAATATTATAACATACACTAAATGCGAGTACGTACAAGTTACATTTGTGAGAAATACATAGTATGCGGGTAATCCTTAAAAATAATACTTAAAACTACAAACAAGTTAACAATACAGTTAGAGCAAAGCGCTAAGAATAAAGAAATCATGGAAATGGCAAATACTACATTTTACTTCAAGTATCTTTAGACAAATTATCTTTAGACAAATTACTATTAATATTAATTTTTCGGCATTATTTAGGTTATATTTCGCGGTTTCTTTCGCGGTTTCACGTCACTCCTGTTCTAGGAATACTTAGAAAAGTTTATATTGCATTACTTAAATCTGGTTTCCGTAAAGGTTTTAGTACCATAGACCACATACATACGCTGCGGCAAGTTATACAGAAGACCGAAGAGTATAATTTGCCTCTTTGCTTGGCGTTTGTGGACTACGAAAAAGCCTTTAATTCGATCGAGACTTGGGCTGTGCTGCAGTCTCTCCAACTGTGCCAAGTTGACCACCGGTATACCGAAGTGTTGAAGTGTTTGTATGAAAACGCCACTATGTCAGTCCGACTTCAGGAGCGGGACTCGAGACCCATTCAATTGCAGCGAGGAGTACGACAGGGCGATGTCATCTCGCCGAAATTGTTTACCGCTGCATTGGAAGATGTCTTTAAGATCCTGAAATGGAACGGACTGGGCATCAATATTAACGGCGAGCACATCACTCACCTTCGGTTTGCCGACGATATAGTGGTTATGGCTGAGACCATGGAGGACCTCAGTATAATGCTCAATGACCTCAATAATGTCTCCGAACGAGCTGGTCTAAAAATAAACATGGATAAGGCGAAAATTATGTCAAATATCTCGAAGTTGTAGATGAGTATGTATACCTAGGACAAACTGTCCAACTAGGTAGGTCCAACGTCTAGAAAGAGGTCAATCGACGAATCCAACTCGGATGGGCAGCCTTCGGGAAGCTACGCAACATCTTCTCGTCCCGAATACCGCAGTGTTTCAAGACAAAAGTCTTCGACCAGTGTGTGTTGCCAGTAATGACATACGGCACAGAGACGTGGAAGCTCACGATGGGCCTGATAAGAAAGCTCAAGGCCACACAGAGAGCAATGGAAAAGGCTATACTCTGGGTTTCCCTGCGAGATTGAATTAGAATTGAGGATATACGCAGAAGGACCGAGGTCACCGACATAGCCCTCAGAATATCCATGCTCAAGTGGCAGTGGGCGGGGCACATCGCTCGTAGAACGGACGGTCGTTGGGGACGCAAAATTCTGGAGTGGCGGCCACGTACCGGAAGGCGAAGCGTGGGCAGGCCTCCCACAAGGTGGACTGATGACTTGGTCAAAGTCGCTGAAGTCCACTGGATGCGGATGGCGCAAGACCGGTTGTCGTGAAAATCTTTGGGGGAGGCCTATGTCCAGCCGTGGACGTCATTGGGCTGAGACGACGAAATCTGAATCTAATTGAACAATTAAAATAAAATTTAGCTATTTTGATCAACTCCAAAAGAATAGGAGGTATTCACTTCGGCAATATCTTTTTTAATACATGTTATATAATATTTTTACCAATTTTGAACTAATTTTCATAATATTTTTAATGATTATGTTATAAGTACCTGAAGGGTAATTAAAATATAAAAAAATAATACAATCCTAAAGTGTAATTATAATAAAAGGATAATTTAGGGATATTCCATAGTACATAGTAATACTATATATCAAGTGCACTATTTTATTATAGACATTTTAAACATAATTATAAAAATGTTATAAATTAGAAACCGCACTTTAATAATATGACAATCATCATATTTACATAAAAAACAATACATAGGAATAAACCGTGTATTGCTATAAATAAAGCGTGTATAAATGTAAAGCTTTTTAATTTTCTATTATAATTCGTTGTAAGCTCGCTGTAATGAAATCTAATGCAGCATTATATTACCATAACAGTTACAAAAATACGACGAATTCTAAGTACATAATTGTTTCATAAAAATGCAATTTTGCCTGAAACTGCAAAACTCATCTCTAGGCTCTGACTCACAGATGTGGAGAATTAAAATAATTTCAATCATTAAAAAAACTTTTTTGCTACTTTTACTTAAATACTATTTAATTTGTAGTAAAAAGTTTAAGTAAAAATAGTTTCAAATTTCTATGGTAAACGACCGAGAATAATGTCCATAATAAAATAGCTATTTCAGATGTGATCTTCGAAACTACATACTCGAAGTTATCGTCGCATAAAACTACGCTACACATATTCCCCTCCATGTGTGTCGACCTTGTCGTGATGGCCCACTTTGTTGGACGGTACCATACAGATTGTTCGAGTTATTTCTCTAATAGCAGAATGGACCGTGGGATCAATCCCATGATTGTTGTGGTCTGCCCTTGCAGCAGGCCAGCTATCGAACCGTCGTGATTAAGTGCGTAAGCGATCCTGCGACACCCTATATGACGAGGGAGGTTCCGTGGGGTTTCAGGGGGTAGTACTGGCTTTTCTAGCTGGTGAGTCCCACATAAGCACCACGTATATATGCAGGTAGTATGCGTAAATAAATGCATTTCCAAACGTTTTAAAAAAGGAACACATACAATATATGTATATTAAAAATATATAGACAAATATATTATAATTATTATATAATGAAAATACTTGACCACTACAACCATGATCGTGGTTATAGTCACCCTAGACTTCATCAAATCTTACTAATTTAAATATGTTTAAAAAAAATTTAAATAATACAGAAAAAATATCAGTGTGTATCATGTTGTTTAAATATTTGGAGGCCGTTGGAAATAAGACTCGGAAATTCCGTGCAGTGGAGTAAAATGTTAATGTCAACATTACTTAACCGTCTGGTGGTTATAGAAGATAAGATAAATATTGGCGGTACCCTCGATGTTAGACTGAAGTCAACGATTCTTTGCATAAATGAATAAGATCATAACTAAGAAATTATATGAATATAATATATATGACTTTAAAATCTATACGTATAATAAAATTGTAACTAAACCGAATCTGTACAATAGATATTTTTTGGAAAATCTTATTGAAATAAACATTATAATCGACACAGAGGCCGAATCTATAGTTTTTAGAATTTTTATCTGTCTGTCTGTCTGTTACCGCGTCACAGAAAAACCACTGAGGGGATTATAGCTGGTTATCCGGGTCAACATATAGGATACTTTTTACCGCGGGAAAATATCTCATTTTTGAGAAAAAATACAAAAGCTGCAATGTGAGAGTATACTAATATGTAAAGGATTTGGTTTTTGATCATCTGAATGCGGGCAGAGCCGCGGGCAATGCTAGTATAAAATAAAAATAACCTTGTTTCATATACTTCATTATATATCATAAAGTTAGGAACTTTATGTGCTATAAATAAACATGTTTATATAAGAAATATAGATAAGTATATAATATAATGAATTTTTCGTAAACATAAACAAAAGTGCCTAATATCAGAACGTTATCACTAACTTCGCTAACATAAATTAGTTAGTCAAAGTACCTCAGATTACTTTCTTGTTTATTCGGCTTCTAATCGCAAAATAAAATATAATATAGCTTTCAATAATATTTTAATACTAGCATCGCCCGTGGCTTCGCCCGCGTTCAGATGACCAAAAACCAAATTCTTAGGTTTTACATATTAGAGCACTCTTACATTGCAGTTTTTGTACTTTTTCTCAGAAATGAGATATTTTCACAGGGTAAAAAGTATCCTATATGTTGACCCGGATAACCAGCTATCACCATACCCAATTTCATCAAAACTTCTCCAGTGGTTTTTCTGTGATGCGGTAACAGACGTACGGACAGACAGACAAAAAATCTAAAAAGTATAGATTCGGCCTCTGTATCGATAATAATGTTTATTTTAATAAGATTTTCTAAAACATATTTAATGTACAGATTCGGCTTAGTTACAATTTTATTATATGTATAGATTATTTCTGCCCCTATAATCGTCGTATTGGGCACAGGCGTCTCTCTTTCAGCTCTCAATGCGAGGTAAGTTATTCGTAGATCACAGTCCTCCACCACGGAAGTGAAAATTATTTTTTATCTCCCGCGTTCACCATGTTGGCCAAGTGCAGTTTGGTGGATTACATAGTTCACCATGTCTTTTAAAACTAGTTATGCTTTCTCAGACATGCTAATTTTCTGGCAATGTTTTTCTTCACCGTAAGATAATCATCATTTTGAGCATGATTCGCACATGAAAATTTCAAAAGTGCGAGATACGCAGCTGAAAGCCGCTTCATTTGATTTTATAAGCGAGCGTGTTATCCCTTGGCTTTCAATACTCCTTATAATTTTATTTAAATTCTGTAAATATGGAAAGGGTGAAAAAGTAGGAAGCAGAAAAAATATACGAGAAAATAGATACACTCCTTATTGGGTATATACCGTTAAAATTAAAGATTTCTTCATGATGACTATGATAATAGAATATTATTATTAAAGATTTTCTTTCGAGCTTTCTAATCTTGAAAAATACTTTTAAATTTGTCCTTAAGAGGCATATTATTATTATTATATAAATAAAATTCTTATTAGTATAATTTATTTACAGAGGCCCGAGTAAAGGTTCGTAAGTAAAATATGCGAGCAAATAATGTAGATAATTAACTCTCAAGATACGACGACATGAATGAATATAAAACAGCTTTTGTTCATAATATTTGTGGTACAACAATGCTTTAATGAAAGTTTTTTGCTTCGTACAACTAAAATATCCTTTCATTTTAAAAATATAAGGAAAATATTAATGAAATTGCTTGAAAATGATTATCACTTGGCTTTTATTGTTTTAATTACCAACAACTAATTTACTCAATCACCAACTTTAATATGAACTGTTTTTCTCTCGTTAGTTACATAGATGGTATAGGGGTGGCATTCTGTTTATTCTTTAACACACATATTGTGACTTACGGACAAACTGACAGATGGACAAATTGCTACAAAACTCTAAAAATGAGATTACATATAAACTTTCATCTCATATTGAATCCTTCTAAAAACGTATTTTTTTTCAATAAATAAGAAAATCTGGAGACAAACTTTATGGTTCTAGACCCAGTGATTGATTGCCAAATTCCATGTTAATGGGTAAAGTAGCTTTTACGTTGTATTAGAAGTTTCTATTCTACGAATTAAAAGATTTTTTATAGCGAGTCATATGACAAATTCAATACAAAGATTATAATATGGTATGTAAAGTTTTTTTAGTAGCCATCTATATAATAATTATATTCCTACTACAAAATTGTCTACAAATCAATACTTTTGCAAACTCTATTTAAGCAAAGTAATTCCGTAAGGATGAGAGCTACATAAATATTACTTGTCACTACATAATAAATAAATATTGACTCGCATCCCTAGGTAACTTTTTACATACGCTTATTTCCCACGGGAACTAGGTGTCCCGGGAAAAATCACGTCACTCTTCAACTCATCTATCAACGAGTATCTCTATTCAAAAATAACGTCAATCTTTTATTTGTAGAACTAGCGGCTCACCCTCGCTTCGCTCGGGTTCGTCGCTAGGTACGTTTTAAATAGATATAAAAAGAAAAAATCTTTCTTTCTCACATTTTAATTATATGTTTTAATACTTACCTATTCCGGACTAAGAGAAATCCAAAAATTAAAATATCATAAAAATTGGAACGCGGTCGAACGGGATAAAAAGTATCCTATGTCCTTCTCCTGGCTCTAAACTACCTCCCTGCCAATTTTCAGCTAAATCGGTTCAGCCGTTCTTGAGTTATAAGCGAAGTAACTAACACGACTTTCTTTTATATATATAGATGAATCAAGAAACATACTTTTGCACTTACTAGTGAATATAAGCAGAAATTACTGTAAACGATTGAAATATTATAACGTAATAGCGGCTCACCCTTACTTCGCTCGGGTTCCCGTCTAGAAAAACATAAACAAATCTATCCCACGGGTTATTGTACATTTTTCCGGGATAAAAGTAACCTATGTGTTATTCTCATGTATGAGCTATATTATTGTAAAGTTCCATTAAAATCCATTCGTCCATCGTTTATTTCTGCGTAACAGAGTAACAAGCACCCATACATCCTCACAAACTTTCACAATTATGATATTAATATAGATATATAAATGAAAAATATCTTAATATTACGATAAATTTACTTTTAACTACCAAGTTACATCGTGTTTTAAATAATTTTCAAAGTATTATAAATTTAGGAATGTTTTTTTTTAAATATTCATATGGTATCGGGGTTATATGAACTAATCCCATTTATAAGAGACGAAGTTTTGTATGTTAGAATTCTATTTGTCGATAAAGCAAATTTCAAACACCCTCTAAGGAAAGTAATAATTGAAACTTTAATTAGCTCTTCGTTGGTAATTTATTAGCGTTATCGAATGTTACGCGGTTGATGTCAAACAAAGTTTATTTCCAATCAAAAGTTATGCCGTCTGACGAATTGTTGTTAGGAGCAACATGAGTTAAGGAATTTTTGAGTTATTATAGAGCTTCTTTTTTTTTAATGTTGGGAAATGCATTTACGCACGAGGTGTGGAACTCACCGGCAAAACCAGTACTACCCACTAAAACCCAACAAAACCTTCCCCCGTCTTAATGGGGCGTCGCAGGATCGCTTACGCATTCAACTACGACGCCCCGACGCGACGGCAGGTCTGCCGAGGCAGACCACAACGACCATGGGGTTGCTCCAAAGTCCACTCTGCTATCAGAGAAGTACCAGGAGCAACCCGCATGGTACACCGCCCTCCGAAGTGGGCCACCTCCCTGTGCGTTTCTTGGCTTCGCGCCCGGCTGTATTGCTGGGCACTACTGAGCCCCCTTGCCACGAAATGGTGAACGCACATTGGGGGGGGGGGGGGTGCGTTATTATAGAGCTATGTAAATCTATACTAATATATATGTAAATCTCTAGGCCTACTGGACCGATTAGAAATACTATTTTTACGTTCCATAGCCTATTTGTGGAGGAAGTTTATCTTATATCACTCTACGGTCCACGAGATTGAAAGTGGAAAATTTCAAAATTAAACGACACAGGCGGAGCCGCGAGATAATGCTAGTATTAAAATAATATGATCCCTACTGAGACATAAGTATTTCGAAATGATGACTAAAAATCGTAAAAGATATAGTTCCTACTTTAAATTAAAGTGTTGGAAGCTGGTTTCCAAAGCGTCAATTTTAACGAGAGTAATAAATATTTGTTAAGCCCTCGCCCTAGCTACGTAGATCCTACATATTATTTAGTTACTTTTATTGTCATCCTAAGAAGATAGGCGTAGTATTCTGCAGTCTGTTAAATATTAAGAAGGTACATAATTTTAAGTAACAGAAAGTGTAGTTTAAAAGCACTGAGAAAACAAAAATAGACGGATCTAAAGTGTTTTTTTTAACTTACATATTTAGTGGAGCGCCGTAAGGCATAAAAATGGTAAAATCTCGGAACCCAGGGCCAGTCAATGAATCTGTATAACAAGTGTTTGACTGTATTATTAAAACCTCAAATAAAAATGTTAAAAAAAAAAATTGCCCGATCTCGATTACAACAATTTTTATAAACAATTTACTGAAAAATGAAAGGCGCAAGGGGGAAAAAATGTTTACAGTAAAGATCTTAATTTTATATGTAATAAATTATGTTTGCAGAGTAAATTCAATGTTAATTTATTAGATTTTCGCAAAAAAATGATTTACAAAAGATAATTTAACCTTAACTATATCGATTATTGTTCATTATTGTCGTCGTCGTCGTCGATTTCGTTGATGTAGATTATAGGTAAAGGATTAGTACAGCTATCACCATTGCATTCTAAGCAAGCTGCAGTGCAGTTTAATCCACTTTTCCTGCACCCACAAGATGCTCCACATCCTGTTTTGCATGCGCAAAAAATAATTTTTAGTAAAGATTCTGGAGCTGGTCGCTGCGTCATTGTTTGCGGTATCAATATTCAGCGTTCATTTTTCCAACCCCATTCTTCTGGTAATATTTCTTTTCCGAACCATGTTTGAACTTGTAAATATACTCTTTTGAAGTGTTCTATGAAGAGTAACAGCTAAAGCCACATGCAGTGATGATATAAATGAACGAGGCCTTACTGCAGATATTATCAAATGAGCTATTGAGGCGCATTTCGTTTGATAATGATTTATAAACTCTGGTTTATAAATCATTATCAAATCGAATCTTGGTCAAAATACGATATTCTTCTTCTTCATCATCTTTTGACCTCTGACTGTACCAGTTATCGGACAATATTTCATATTGTTGTTTTTTAAAACATATGATTGTATTAGATCCAAATTTACTGGAGAATATAATATTATCCTCATAATGGTTCATTAACCTCATTTTTATCGTTTTATCATCAGGAATATGATCAATTGTCACAATACTTTTTAATTCTGCCAGTGAAAACTGGCAGTCATCATTTTCTTCAATATATTTGAAAATCTGCTCCATTGCTGCATCTACTTGTATTGTGACTGGATGAATTTTTTTATCCCTCTGGGTCTGTTTTACGGTAGTTTTCAAACGCATATAACAATCCGCGTGATACTTAGCGTCCTGAGCTACTAGATCCAACACACCTACAATTCTTTTATGGATATTGCGACAATATTCGCTTTTCTCTTCGCTTATCAAATTTAAAATAGTTTGCTTGAACTCAGAAGTAGTTACGTAGCTGATTTGCTGTCTTACCGATTTGGACTTTCTTCTTTCCTTCATTTCATCCGCTTATTTTTCACATAAAAAGCACTTATTTTTCCAATCAAAATCAATAGAAGTAGCCATTCGCAGTTTTTTTTTAGGTGGAGAGCATGTTGATGTGGTGTTCTTTTTTTTTAAATAAGCATTAATACATCCTTTATTGATATATTTTTGTCTGCATACTGAATGCACGTAGACAAATTCGCAAGTATTTAAATACTGAGAAATTCCATCCCCTCTTTCCACAGAAGCAGCTTTCAGTGTTGGTATTCCTCTAGTGACTTTTATAATATCTCTTAGCTCAGAGCTTAATTCAGAGCTACATCCAAGTTTGTCACAAATGAGGCAATCATTATTTATATTATTACTATTCGATGGTTCACCCATTTTGATACGAGGCTGTAACAACAAATATTACTAATATCAATAACTAACCTTTATATCACAATTAATTAAAATTTCAGATGTAAGGATTGGAAATTTCTTTTTTTTTAAACAAAAATGTGAAAAAATCATTATTTCTGCATAAATAAAATACATAAAAATAAATCAACTGTTTGTGTAAGCACTATCTTATAGGAAATTTCATGCAGATTCCAAATATATATTAAATTTCACCATTACATTCTAACTTTTAAGATCGATCTATTATAAAATATACTATTGAATATTCACAGTTGTTTTATGTAATATAAATAATAAACAAATACTTACTATTTATGCCACTATTTTCAAAGTTTGTAATACTCAGTAATTAACTTTTATCACACTCACTGCACAATAATATATTTATTTTTTAATTATTTTAAATTATTTTTGTTTCGGAGCAAACAACAACTACGTATGAAGCCTAGCAAGTTGCCACGTGTACTATTCTGTTAGGGCCCGCGTTAACAACACCCAACAGCTGCTGTTGCCCCCTCTATTCCCCTCCCCACCCTTCATCGTTATACCTGCAGTCCCTTGAGACCATAGAGTATATTGCTACATATATAAACTTGAGACCCAAGATGAAGTTTGTAATAGTTCTTCTTTTTAAAATCTAATTTTACACTAATATAACTTAAGGAAAACTCCAAAAAATTAATAATTATTTATAATAATTATTAAAAAATTAAGATATAGTTTAACTAGTTTCTAAGAAATTAAGAATAAAATTTGGTAAATATTTAATTTTATGCATTTTCAAATAACAGGAAAGTTAAAAAAAGGTAAATTTGATTGGATTAAATAAAACTATCTTTTTGTGACCATGATTGCTATAAAGCATTTAAAAAGTCGGGAACCAAAAACCAAAATAAATCCGCGAAATAATCTGAAAAAATAGTTTTATTTAGAATGTCAAATATTTGCGTAAATCTAAGAAAATTTTAAGGGATTAAATTTATAAGCAGTTTTTCCAAAACATATTTTTTTCAAATATTGTTTATTTATGCACGATCACATATTATGTAGTATATCTTATATGGACATAAAATCTACCAGACATTAGTATTACCGAGTGCCAAAATGGCAATCGACACAATAATTCCCAGCATAAAACACCTTTTCCTTTATTTTTCCGCTCATATTTCATAAACAGTGGTTCCGGAGACACCAAGCTGTAATTTATTTTAATTTGTGTTGAATGGAATTTTTAGCAACCATAAATCAGAATCAGTCACGTTTCTAAATAATAGCAGTAATGCTTTCATCGTTCAAGGAAACGTTTTTATTCTTTATTGCTTTTTACTTTTTAAATATTCTGTGTTGTAACCTAAAGTGACTTTCTTTTCTTTTCAAATTTTGGTAGTAAAATTATAATAAAATGAATAATTATTTATTAAAATAACAAAATTTTCATGACTTTTATTTATTACCATTTATGCGTATTATAAGTAATATTTTATGTTTTAGTTATAAATGTATGTATGTTTGATATTAAATAATAATTGATATTTTAACCGACTTCCAAAAAGGTTCTGAAATCGTCGGAATCTTTTTTTTTGACACAAAATGCAACTGCACACACAAATTATGTACTTTTATGCTGAGATTAAGAAGCTCACATTGAAGGCTTTAGTTAAGATGTCATTCTAGAATCAGTCATTAATAGTAATTAAAAAAATATATAGATAGTAATACATAATATGTGTCATCCAATAAAATTATAATATAATAATTCTATGAGAAAAACATACTTGCCATTTCAATAAAATTTTATAATCTCTATTATTTAATGATTATTAAATTCGAAGATGGTATTATTAGAGATAAGAAAACGAATCGTAGCAAATACCTTCATAGCATATGATTACACTTGCCACGTTTAAGGTTCATCGAAGCTGGAGTTCTCTGTAACCATTGCCAACCTAGCCATTAAATGATACGTACATACATATATTGGTATTAATTAAATACGTTACTCAATAAACAAAGTTTAATATTGAGCAGTAAAATTGAACAGTAGTATTAGTAAAGGTTTATTATTCTAATAATTAACTAAAAAGCTTAAAAAGTCATTACTTACTATTGGAAATATTTTATTATTTGAATTAGCATTATAGACCAAAAACCAAATTCTTAGGTTTTACATATTATTATTCTCGTACGTTGCAGTTTTTGTATTTTTTCTCAGAAATGTGACATTTTCCCGCGGTAAAAAGTATCCTATATGTTGACCCGGATAACCAGCTATCACCATACTACATTTCATCAAAATCCCTCCAATGGTTTTTCTGTGATGCGGTAACAGACAGAAAATTTTTAAATTTTTAAATTTTTAACAGAAATTTTTAAAACTATAGATTCGGCCTCTGTGTCGATAATAATGTCTTTTTTAATAAGATTTTCCAAAAAATATTTAATGTACAGATTTGGCTTAGTTACAATTGTATTATATGTATAGATGTATTTACTCACTTTCATGTATAAAATGTATTAAATGGTCATTTTTACGATAGCATCCTTGCAATAAAGTAGGGGCCAAGAGCAAGTATTAAAGTATGGTACAGTCGTTACATGCTATTGCTAGAAATAACTGCGATTTACTGCGTACAGACGCCGCCCTGATATAAACAACGGACGTGGTCACTGAGGATAATTTCAAAGATTTAACAGCACGAAGTATCTCGGTTGTTATACGTGACCTATCCGTAGGTAAATAATATATTGGCATTCACGCCTTAAAGACACAAATATAAATGAATAGTATAGCACCTGTATAAAGTAATATGGAATTGTGAAAATGGTGATGTATTGAGCTACCGTCATTTTCAGAGCTTCTGATTACACGTAAAAATGGATTCTTTTTTCTTATAACATAAAAAAAAAGATTCCGACGAATTGAGAACCTCCTTTTTGGAAGTCGGTTAAAAATTTTGAAATTAAAAATTGGCACAAACATCGGCTAGATACATCATAACAGTTTTAGTTATTAAAAAAGAATGAAAATATTTGAGCATTATGTATGTATTTGTTTGTTTGTCCTTCTTTCACGTCGAAGCAGAGCGACGGATTGGCGTGATTTTTTGTGTGGAGATAGTTGAAGGGATGGATATACATAGGCTTTTTTCTACGGGAGATTATCCCATTCTCACGGGAAGATTATGTTTATCAACTTTTAGTTAAAATCTTTAAGGTACCCTAGGTGTTAAATTCAAGCAATTTATCATTAATAGACGTTTTACGTTACTATTTATTACACAACCAGTTGTTACATACCTATAGAGAAAATAATAATTTCAGTGACCCACTTTGCATTGGATGTACAACCATTTTTTTAGAACTGCCAATTTTCACCGCTATGTTTTTTAACTAAAACTACTCGTAAAAATATTTATATGATTAGTTTTTAGTACGATTTTGGTAGCTTCACCTGTATATTTGCTTAAAACTTTGCAATAGATTTTACATATATTTCTACTGAAGCGATTCTTCTGAAACTTTGAATATAAATGCAATCCCCATAACGATACAACATTATAATAATTTGAACTTTCTTTCCTCAAATACTGCAAGTAAAAGTATGAAAGTCATAAATAGCTTAAATATAATTACACTCTTAGTAGCGGATAAATTTGAAAATTTGACACCTCCCTTGGTTAAAAAAAACATAACCAAATTCACAAGGTGAAGATAATATAGCATAGTTTTGATATAAATTTACTTATACACAGAAAAAAAAGATGTACCGAATGTAGTAACAATAGATTTGATGGTGGTCACCTTATATTATAAACCAAATATTTGTGAGTGATTAAATGATTGAATACGTGTTCTTTTCTTTACGCTCTAACGACTCAACAGACCTACCAGAAATTCGAAATAAAAGTATAATAAATCTTGGCACTAAGGCTGCTTTTTTCAGTAGTAAAAAAAGTGTACAAGGAGTATCAAGCAAAGAATTAGCTATAAAGTTACAAGTTTCATGTTTATATTAAATATGTTAGTTTACTTTAAACGCATTCTAAAGTCTAAACGCAATATCCTGCAATTTCATGCACGCGAAGACGTCTACTATACAAATGTTTCATATTTCACAGCCATTTGCACGTCTTTTAGAAAATTGTTATGAACGCTACTAGTTATGAAACCTGGCTGCTTGTTTTAAATTTTTAATGAATCAGAAACATAATTTATCCAATATTTTAGCAGCAAAGGTCTCTCTCTAGGTCTTATTTTTATGGATCGATCGCTTTGTGTTTCCTAATTCTAAGCTCTATTGTCATAGTTAATAACGCTGTACGTGCATAAGATAGTCACATAGATAACTATGAAAAGAACAGTTATCAAGTTAAATATGACACCAGCAAACATTCTGTAACATATTAAACTATGATAATAAGCTCACAATATATAGCTATTTCATTTACGGAATGACAAATGCCTTAAGCTATATACTAAGTGTAGCTATGTACATCTATTTTTTCTAATAAGGATGCTTTTGAATGACATTGTTTGTTACTCATCCACGCCAAAACTGCTGAACGGATTTTGATGTTCCTTTGCTGATAAAATTGTTTGAGTTAGAGTCAATAATATAATAATAATAATTTGAATTCAAGATATTACATCCATATTTGTTAGCAATAAAACAGTTTAGCCTTAAATACTATATTAGTGTAGTATGTGATTATTTATTAATTTATTTATTTTTATATTTTATATTAAGTTAATTATAATAAATATCCTAATTTAAATAAAAGTTCAAGTAATTTAATATATTATTAATTAGTTAGATGCATTTAATAAACTTTAAAAAATATAATATTTAATTAATCAATTTAAATACTGGGCCGGGCTCTTGGAGTATGTATGCATGCTGACCCAATTCTTTTAAAAGGGTTATCCCATTTATCTGATAATGGTTTTAGTACCTTAGATACATACTTTTTATCGAGGTATCATTAGAGAGGAGGCGCGGGTGAAAATTAGTATCATAAAAAGTAAAACAACTAATAGGGATGTAACTTGTACAACAATGTTAACATGATACTATAATTATGAAACAAAATTATACGAGCGCCATTCATATGCTGCTAAGTGTCGCTTACAATCGTATGAATATAAACACACTCGCATGGCGTCCCACCTCTAAATGATGTTACCTGAATGTTAAATATACAGAGAACATATTTTGCAAAAGGGTCATATATTTAGTTTCTGAATAAAGTTTAAATATTCGTACTTTATTGAAATTTTCGTTTTATTTATCTTTTTATTACAGCGTTGTACTTTACCTATTAACTATGAATTATTAAATATAAATATAAATCATCAAAATCCTCGTATTAAGTTTGAGAAAAAAAAAATTCATTTATTTTTACATTCAAAGTTGCGTCTGTAATTCACGCAATAAGTTTAATGTAAAACTATAAACCAAAAATTGTGAATTGTGCCCATAGACACTTCTAATAGCCACAAAACTAAAGAATTGAATTGAATATATATTGGTTAATAAGATCTATAAATTTTAAACAATTTTAGTTATTAAAATAAAAAAAATACTACATACAAAACGAAGTCAGGAAAAATGACCAGTTTATATAAGCATTATAGCAGAATTCTAATAATATTTCATCAACTTAACAATGAAGACGTGCTTAGTCCCTGAAAATCGAAATTGATTGGCGCTGCGTCTTTGACAAAGTGATACAAAGTGGCAAGTAATTTGTCCTCATTAGAAGATCCGAAAAATTTTTCACGCGAACCCACTGTTCCTTCTAAAGATAAGAGTAGCTTTCTTTAAGCCTATAATACATTTTAGTCTCAAGTTGACGTAATATATGTCTATATACATATAATAAAATTCTGAGTCGAATCTGTACATTAAATATTTTTTAGAAAATCTTATTGAAGTAGACATTATTATCGATAAAAAGGCCTAATAGATATCTGCAGTTTTTAGAATGTTTGGCAGACAGACTTGTTGGGTACGCATCACGAGAAAACCCCTGGATAGATTTTGATGAAATTAGGTATGATGATAGCTGGTTATCCGGGTCAACATGTAGGATTCGGCTTCTGTACCAATAATAATGATTTATTCTATTTCTATAATATTTTCCAAAATATATGTACAGATTTGACTCAGAATTTTATTATAAGTACCTATAGATATGTTCGTATGTTTGTTTGTAATGTATTTAAATTACGATTACAATGAAATAGTAAGTTTTCTTATGTAAATAATCCAACCAAGGCACAAGCCGCTACAAATAAGATTTATTACTCTAATTTTAATAGTCAAGCCCAGTAAGTAACAAATGCAACATAGCCGTAGACATTGCAATGGTCGTGACTTTTATTCTAGTTCTATTTATGGCAAAATGTGACTTAAATTACCACCAACCATTGTATTTTTTCCACAATGATAAAGAAAAGTAGAACACGAAGTATTAGTATTATTTCTTTTTTTCTTTACTGGGAGTCCTTATTTATCCTACTTCATTTCCAAAATAGATAAACAGTTATGTAGGAATATAGAACATAACAACGACAACGTGAGGTAATAAAAATATAATATCAAAAAAACTACGAAATGGAACAATAACAGTACTATAGAGTTATGATAAAAAAAACAATTTGACTTGTAAAAAAATTTTTTCAATTTTATTAACTTTTTTATATATAGAAAATCCTGCTAACTAAATGATTTTAGTAATCAATATTAGATATTTTTCAACAACGCAAAGCCCGTTATGATATTCTGCCGTAATGGCAGTCGCACATGGTCTAACATAAATGTGATAGTAACATGTCCCATATCTTCGTCGTCGTGGCAATTTCCTTATATTTGGAAGCCAACTTGTAATTTGTGGCTTGACGACATTCAATTCTCGTAATAACGCTGTATATAATTTGTCTTTAATCTTTAAATAAAATTTAATTAAATGACATGCAATGCAATCAAGATAATCAGAAGTAATTTAGATTTTGTATACTACTAGTATGTACTAGGAGCCTACTATATATAAAGGCAAATGCTTTTTCAGTTAAGTAATAACATTTTACGCAAAACAGTATTATAAAAAAAAATATTATTACTGTTTGCTCGTCTATACAGATAAATAAAATTGGAGTGTCTGTTTGTAATGTCAAAATAACGGCGTTTTACTAAATGCATATGAAATTATATACGGTACTTATAAGAAAAACCCAATTTTCTAAATTTTTGTCTGTCTGTCTGTTTGTTCCGGATAATCTCTGAAACGGCTAGACTGATTTTGACGGGACTTTCACTAGAAGATAGCTGATGTTATAGGGAGTACTTTTATTTTAGAAAAAGAATAAGGGTTCCGCTCAAAAAAATTAATACGTACCTAGGGACGAACCCGAGCGAAGTGAAGAATATTTTGGCTACCGACTAAATGTGGTAGTTTTGACTTAAATCTATTAGAATCAATATAATTCTATACAGTGAGAGAGTAAAATGCGCGTCCACGTTTCAAGTAGGACGAATAAAATTTTATACGCATTTAAAATAACGGGCTATGAATAATTCACTAATGTCTACGCATAAAAGACCAAAGTTTCAGATCGAATATTCTTCGAAAAAATTTTGCTTTGAAAATTGTTTGGGATATAATAGAAGATGAACAATAACATAAATATTGAGAATTTTATATACACATTACAAATTAATCTTAGTTATTTCTAAATTAAAAAAAAAATTATACATATTACATACAGTACCTAGGCGACAGAGCTCCGCTCTGAGTTTTTAGCCACTAGTACTATTTTCTTTTTAGTTTGACTTAAAAACAAAAAAAAATACTAAAAACTAAAATAAATAAAAAAACAAAAGTTAAAACTTTGTATCCGACCGGGATTGGAACCCCGGACACCTGTGATTGTCAATCTTGCGCCTTGGACGCTTCATTATAACGCTTATGCCCCAGCATGCGAAATTAATCGACCATATTTTACGTGGAATAATGCGAAAGAAAACCGCATGAAAACTCGAAAACACGCGTTTTCCCAGACATAAGACTAATCTAGATCGATTTTTCGCCCCCGAAAACCCCTACGTACTAAATTTCGGCGAAATCGTTAGAGCCGATTCTGAAATCGCCGGTATAAATAAATAAATATACAAGAATTGCTTGTTAAATATATCAGATATATGCGAATGAAGATACAAATAAGAAAATAGCGTAATATATAAATGTACACAAATAAATAATTACCTACTATCGGTCCTTGAGGAAATATTCCTTGAGCTTCATATTTAATAACCTATTCTAATAGACTTATAATATTTTTTTTGATTTGAACGTGTAAATTTCTGGCACTATGGGTTCGATTTGAAGTGTTTTTTAAGACTTTATAGCTTATTTAAATGAGATCGATTATAAGTGACATCCCGTTACCACCTTATACCGAGTTTATAATATAATAATGCAGCCGGAGTTGACGTTAAACATTAGTTGATTATAGTAGGTACTAATATACTTGATACCGAACTAACTTTCTCATTCCATACAATTTTCTTATCATTACCATTAAGAAAAGCCATTTATTATTTTAATGGGCACATCGCAATCATCTCACAATTTGAAACAACAACTGATGAAAACTTTTACCTCTAATAAGGCATACAAATTATTTGTCACTTGCAACGAGTGTTGGGAGAAGTTAGATCGAATAAGTATTCTAATTTTCATACGATAAATTATTATTGCTATTTCGAAATTTGTCTTTGGAAATATTCTATATTTAGATTTGATTACTTTGATTTAAGAAACAGTCGATATGTTTTATATGAACAGTAATGTTCTAATAATATTGTAGTAGTAGTGCATTTGATACTATCAGCACATGAGTAAGGATCCCTATGGAGGTAAAGCTTCATACAACTGCGCAATAATAGGTAGACTATCTCTTAAGTGCTATTATTATAACAATGATAGCACTTAAGAGATATACCGCTTAAGAGATAGTCTACCTATATTGTTATTATAACAATATAGGTAGACTATCTCTTAAGCGGTATTTGACAATCTTAGGCCGAGTACTTTAGTCTAAAAAGAAAAGGTACGCACCCACGCCTTATGTAGCAGTGTGCCTACGAGTATAAATATGAAACTTAGTCTGTGCAGGAACCTTTACTCAGTTATTAACATTAATAATCATTTTTTTATTTTAAAATATGCTCCCCTTAACATAAATAAATACAAATTAAATGAAACAAGTATCAATTCCGATAACATCAACATTAAACATGTAGCATTCATAGCACAATCATTAATATTGTAATCATTTAAAAAAAAAATCACATCACTAGGAATAAAACTTGTAGCAACGATGGGTGTTAAATGAACCGTGAGAAGTAGCACTCGCGTATATAGAAAAGGATTCAAAGTTAATGCATCGTATAATGTTTCTGAACCCTTTCAAAAATATATTTTTTTAACTAATATAATAATTTTAAATACCTTCACTGGATGATACAAGACAACGTAGTATACCTAAAATGTTATTAATTTTCCACAAGAGCTCCTTATAAAAAGAATATGAGTTTGTATGTGTTTGTATGTTTGTTACTCCTATATGCCAAAAAGGCTAGACGGATTTGGATAAAATTTAATACACAGAGTATAACGTGGAGTAATAAATAACACAGGCAAGTGATCGGTACAGAGGGATGCACCCAGGCAAAACAAGGGTAAGTCGTTAGCAGTTAAAATATGATAACTTAATTACCATATAACCTCTAGGAAAACAAAACAAACCTATCCCACGGGAACCGTACATTTTTCCGGGATAAAAAGTAGCCTATGTGTTATTCCAGATTATAATCTATCACTTTACTAAATTTCATCTAGATCCGTTCAGCCGTTCTGACATGAAAGAGTAACAAACATCCATTCAAACAAAGTTTCTCATTTATAATATTAGAATAAAATAATAATACGGATTTCTTATAAAAATATTTTTTCTATTACAAAATTGCTAATCTACAAACACATACCAACAACAATTAAATGTCCCAAAAGATTCCAGCATAAGCCATATCGTTGATTAAAGAAAGATGTAACAGAATACTGTTGTACCTTCGGGAATGTTTATGTGCTAAAGAATTTCTTATCGTAGAATTACTTTTCTTTCGTATAAATTGCAATTATATGTACTTACTCACTGAATATAAACGGCTTTTGTATAAATAATATCTATACATGTAATAAAATTCTGAGTCGAATCTGTACATTAAATATTTTTTGATATAGTCATTATTATCGATACAGAGGCCGAATCTATAGTTTTTAGAATGTTTGTATATCTGTCTGTCGGGAAACGCATCACGAGAAAACGACTGAACAGAAACTAGGGACGAACCCGAGTGGAGCGAGGGTGAATCGCTAGTTATACATAAAAACACCTTGCACAAGAATACGCAAATAGAAATTAATAAAATTAATAATAAGATAGCTAATTCTTATATAAGATATATACATACGTCAGCTTAAACAATAATTTATATATATATATATATATATATATATATATCAAATAAAAATCATTTGAATTTTATGAATAAAATAAAACAATACTAAACGATAACTCTAAAGCGTACTTGATCTCAAAAAATATGAAAAGAAATTTTTCGCCAGTTTTAGAAATGTGGAAATGTAAGAAATCACAACGTTGAAAGAGCCATTCGTCAATCTACATTTGACCCTCCAAACACAATTCGTTGAAAAGATCTTTTCTAGATGCGAAATCATGTAACTTAAGGAAAATGAGGACAATACATAAAAAATCTTATATTAACCCTTACCCAAATAAAACCAAACAATGTCATATATAATATTTATATCACTTTATTATTCGCAGAATGAATCGATTAATTAAAACCATAGTCCAGGCTGCTGACTTTTGTATTATAGATAATTTAACTAGCATTGCCCGCGGCTCCGCCCGCGTTTAGATTACCAAAAACCAAATTCTTAGGTTTTACAGATTAGTATACTCTTACATAGCGGTTTTTGCATTTTTTCTCAGAAATGAGATATTTTCCCGCGGTAAAAAGTATCGTTATAATATAATCCAAAAAAATATTTATTTAATTACTTGAAACTTGGTATATATGCTCTTCAATAAAATTAAATAAATACGTATCTTAGCATTTTTCAAAGTTAATCCTAAAAGGGGGTAAAATAGGGGATGAAAGTTTGTATGAAACTACCTTTTTAGAGAATCTGGATTTTTCTGTTATGAGATGGTTCTGTTAGTATTTTTATAAAATATTATTGTATGGCTTCATGTTTAGTTCTATGACAATTTACCTATATGCTCTAAGTTACACGTATTTATTGTTAAGATACTAAAAATAAAGGCAGTGGTAACCCAGTGGGTTACCACAGGGCTTAGTGCGTTAGTGCTCGCTTGGGAAACCGAGTGAAGCGGGTTCAAATCCCTGGTCTCGAACCTCTAATATTTTCATGTGCGAATCATTTCTAACATGATTGCCACTTGTCTTAACGGTGAAGGAAAAGATCGTGAGAAAACCTGCATATTTGAGAGATTCTAGCAAGTTTTAAAAAGACATAAAATCCGCCTATCAGCACTTGGCTAGCGTGGTGGACTTTGGTCTGATCCCCCTCGTACTGAAGGGAGGCCCGTGCCATGCAGTGGGACGTCAAAAAGAGCTAAATACAATACATTTAAAATAAATAATTAATAAATCTTATCAATTATACCTTAAATTCAAATGATTCAAATTCTTAATCTGGGATAAAAAGAGTTTACTGGCTTGTTCAAGTCACTCACACCTTTGATCTTCAGAATATAATAGAAAATGAAAGCGACTACATGCTGATATATAAATCTAATTTTCCAAATCTACGACTACGTAAATGCTAAATTATGTTTAAAATTATAGAGATTAAAAGATGAATTAAACTTCATTCGAAAATAAAAGCTTTTTAAAAAAAACTTAATTTTTTTAAGCTCACATTAGATTATATTAATATTGGAGTAGTAAACCGTTAACTGTAATTTAATCGCTCTAGTTATACTACGTCCATATTTTTAAAATAGGCCCTAGCAATTATAAACAGACTCTAAGGCAAAGTTTAGCTATTTACCCAAGAGCCAATCAAACAGCCGCATTTCTACAAAATAGTCTATTTTCCTGTCGAGCTTAAATAGACAAATCAGATATAGTATTAGATTTTACGAGTATCTTAAAAATTGGAAACAAATATTTTGTTTTCCTCCCCTCCCCTTTCTCCTATTATATTCTATTCTTTTAAAAAAACAACGAAAAGTGGAGAAGAAATAGAGAAAAAGCATATCCTTGTTATCGAAAACATAAAATATTTCAGTCAGACAGCCAATTTTTCACTAAACTTTTAATATCAGAACTAAATAAATATTGTAATTTTATTAGATCATTGTAGATTGTTTTTAAACAATTGTTGATTCTCATAAATAGAAATGAAATTAACCATTTGTGATACCGAAGCGTGACTGTCTCATTAAGATTAACGAAGATTTATTCGGTCATATGTCTTATTTCATTTAGACTTAGCTGTTCTTTTCATAGATTAGAAATAAATTATGTAATAAATTAAATACTTCTTATATAAAATGTAGTAGATAAGATACAAAGCTTATAAAACGAAATCTGTTGAATTATCTAATTTTGACTCTATATTTCATATATCTGATAAAAAAATAATGCAGTCATAGATTTTATTTGTAGTTGTAAAGTTAAGCAAATTTGCTTAATATATTAAATTTCATACCTACAGAGCTTTTTCGTTATTTTCTTTGATGCTAAAGTTTAATAAAATTCACTTTAAGGGTAATATTTTTTTAATTTTTATGCTATAACAACCCATAAAATACACAATTAAGTATCATCATTCATCATATTTTTAAAGTCGGTTAAGAATAAACCAAAATGAAACATTAACCAAAATATAAGATTTTATTTTTAAATCCATTAATAATTAATAACCCATGTATTTAATTTATAATCGCAATTATAATTTCGATATAAGCAATTCATATCAAGAAAATAATTAACATGCATGTCGTAACTCGTAGCTATGAGATCTCGTGAATATTCATTCAGATAAATGGTTCGTGCTGGTATGATATGGGCTTCATTGATTTCTGCTGCTGCAATAAATTCTTTACAAACTATGTGTCAAATCACTTAACATCTATAGTTAAAATGTGAAACTTGGATTAAAACAATCCTATTTGCTTCATTTTGTTTGTTTGAACCGTTAATCTCTAAAACAATCAATTCGATTTGAATAATTTTTATTTTATAACAATTGCTATCTAATTGCAATATCAAAAGCAACACGTAATGAGGCATGATGCTTTTGTATACCCACATTATTGTAACCGATGAATTTATTTTATATAATTCTACATTTTTGTGTACCGCCTGTATGTTTATGTTTACTATTATATTATAATTGTTTTCTCTTTTGAGAAATAAATTCTTAAACCGTATAATTGCTGAAAAAAATCATCACCCTGCGACACTTAGGTAGCTAATCGTCAATATAAATCCAGTGTTGCCAAGTAACTTATAGTGTAAACTTAAATATGCACTTAAAAACTTAAATACATTTTATTATACTGTAAACTTTGCTGTATTTTTCAGAAGACAAGACTCTTAAATGCAAAATTACATCAAAATCTATTCAGTGGTTTAGCGTGGAAATGTAACAGTTAGGTGGAGTTATTTTTACATTTATACTTAGTATGGAGATTGACTTATAATAACTTTGTTCTGACCATACAAAAGAAACAAAAACAGCTAGAAATTACGTTTGATAGATCTTGATAAAGGTGAAACGCTAAACGTAACTATTACACGGCAAATGTTGGTATAAGTTAGAAAGCCACTTTGGTATAGAGCTAATATTAGGATTTCCCAAACAGAATAATAAATGTAATTAGCCCGTATTCGTTAATAATATAATAATCTTATATTTATGTTAGCGACAGCCGCTTGCGAGCGTTCACATTCAATAACAGCTTTTGCTAACTTTTAACTTAATACTGTTTGTACTGAAACGACCTTTTAAATAACTTTTCTAATTATTATTTTTAATTTTAAATAAAGTTTTATTACATTTAGTAATAAGCATATTTCAAGTTATATAAAAAAGAAAATTGTTATTATCGTAGACGTTGTGACGCAGAGCGTGCTGAAGCGCATTTCTTCTCTTTACAAAAGCTGGTAAATTCGATTCCCATAAAATGTCTGTATTGAATTACTAATATTTGTCTCAATTTATTTAAAACTAACGACTCACCCTCGCTTGATCGGTTGATTCCCCATACAAATTTTCATCCCCATTTTCACCCCCTTAAGGGACGATTTCCGGGATAAAAACTACCTTATATCCTTTCCAGGGTCTCAAAATATCTTCTTACGAAATTTCACTTAAATCGGTCCAGTAGTTTCGGAGCTTCTTCGGTACAAGCAAACAAGCAAAAAAATCTTTCCTCTTTATAATATCCTATAGTATAGATGAAACGTAAATAAAAGATACATGAAGATCTTCTCTAATTGTAAGGAAAAACGTGTAAAGTCTGATTTACTCATAAAAGAAATAAAATATTTAAATTTTTGCTTTAAAAATATCTTATAATAAAATCATACCTTACAGATTATTTCAATAATATTCGATTTTTTTAACTATAGGGTCTACATGTTTATTCAAAGTTAGTATAAAAATGTACCACAAGAAATGTCCAGTGAAAAGGCTTTTAATTTTTCATCCACACCCTTGCTCTATACAATACATATTATAGCCAATTCAAAAAACCTTGTTCTATTGATGGCACCGAATGCCACGTTAACTAAACCAAACCAAAAATCACAATTTAATAGCAAGTAATATAACATTTATAGCAAAAGCATTGCAATGATTGTATAGTCCCTTGACGCTCGTTACTTTCACGCTCGCTCTGAGCGCGTGTTGTGAGTCACGTACAGTTCTGCAAATCACATGCACGTTTTCCTCTGTAATGTATTTCCTTCTAAACGATAAAAATATAAATCAGATGAATATCTGATTTAAGATAAAAGAATTACTTGAAATGAAAATATGACAACTTCAAATATTAGTATTGGGTAATCAGGGAAGAGGCCCTGTGCTAAGTCACAGTCAATAGTCAATATCTCCGTAGTTTTCGGAACCTTTAACTTGACGGTCCTATAGTACGTACGAATAATTATATTGAAATACTTAGAAAAGACCATATTTTAGTCTTCATTCTTCATATTCAAGTGTAGAACATTTGATTAAGTATAATCAAATTTATGTATCGCAATACATTAAACGATTTGCGTGATATCAATCCCATCAAAACATAAATCTTAAAATGGGAGCCAAGTTCAATATTAAGAATATGCGTGGTTGTCAACTTCACCGGTAAAAGAATTGATATCTAAATGGGTGCCAAGTTCTGTAGATAATCCTGAATTATTTTCATAAGAACATACAACGTTCTGAAATAAATTTAAAACACAATTTCTTGTTTTTTTTGCCACAAAAGTGTTTGCTGCTACAAAATTATTTACACAGAGTAGATAACTTAGGATAAATTGAAGTTCAAGATTTGTCTTGGCTAGTTTTTACATACAAGTTATCTTATAATCGGCTAATCACTTATATCTTCTTTATGCTATACGCAAGTTGCTGTTTTATATTGCAAGGTCAACATGTCTCACTCTTCTAAAAACTTGCTTTACTGGTAAAAATTAGCCAAGTCAAATGTTATATTATGTATGAGTATGGGTATAGGGTATGTTTTGATAGGATATCATGACTTTTTGTAAAGAAACTATTATTATTCATAATTCCAAAGTGACATGTAAATTCAATCTTTTTTTTCATAATTTTGCGACTATTCCTTAGTGGATAAGGCGGAATAGGAAAATGTTATTTAATCATCATGGAACCATTTCTCCTGAGAAAGAAAAAGTCTTTACTATTACTATAATTGATATTTTTATTAAATTTCAATAGACACTAAGTGTTAAGCTATTGCTATTATGTTTTAGAAGGCGCAAGGTGTTAAAAAAAATAATTTCATTTTTTTTTCTATTTAAAAATTTACTGTTTTCGGATTTTTCCATTTGTATGCACACGATTACCCATCTGGATACCAAATTTCAACTTTCTAGGTCATCTGGAAGTGGGTTAGGTTTTACTACTATATGTCAGTCAGTGATAAAAATGCCGATTTTAGACGTTAATATCTCAATAACCGTTTTAGCTGTATTTATGAAATTGGGGATTCTAGTTAATCTAAGGGAATTTAATAAATGAACCAAATTTCATGAGTTTATATTAAATAGATCTTGAGTTATTACGAGGTGAAAAGTGGCTTTAAATGGTTCGTGTAAATATACACATGGTGCTGCGTCGCCAGTTCCTTTGGCTTGAACTTGGCTGGACACGCTACCGCGTGTCTTGATACAAAATATTACTTCTATGGACATGAACCTGGGCAAAGTAATAGTGAATCATTGGGATAGAATACAAATTATATTTGTTATGTAATATAATACGACTTTAAAAGCATCCATTTGAATAATATTTCAATAAAATATTTATGGGAACAAATGAATGATTTTGGTATTTGAATAAATAAAAACAATATTCTATAGAGCCTTTGTTTAGTGTGAAGACTTCGAGTTTAACTTTTGTCGAATTACACAATAGATAAAATATTTCAGCAAATTGAAGAGAAAATAAATAATTGAAGCTTAAAATAAAGTGTGATTTTAGAGTATAATTTATTACTGCTATTATATTATTAAGGTTACAAAAAGGCTTTGAGAATAACCTATTACTTTTTTTTGGAATGATAACTAGAATTCTTATAATACAAATACACTCAGTTCTGTACTTTTTCTCCCCTATTTGTAAACCGATTTCATTTTTTTAGTTTGCTTAGTATTGAATGAAAAAATTTGGAAACTGTTTTTCTTTTATATAGATAGGTAAATGCAAAACATGTCTGTATTACTATATTATTATATTACATTTTCAATGACAATTATACTAGAATTTCGGTAGATCTTACGAATGTATAAAAATTTAAAGCTTGGAAAGCCATTCGCCTGAAATCTTACAGGACTTTATGTGGATTATCTACCACTTCATCCTCTGATGACGGGATTGTCATCGGGGTGTCGTGATTGAGTGCGTGAGTGATCCTGCGACCCTGCGCTAAAAATAAAAATAAAATGTAATAATCTATATATATCTGTACTAAAATTCATCAAATTCGTCCAGCCATTTTAAAATCAAAGAACAACATACAAATACACGTATACAAGCGTTCCCATATGTTATAAAAGTAGCGTGATTTTATGATAATCGTAATGCGATGGATAGACAGATCGTCGTGATTTATTACATATATTTTGTTAGAGAGAAATTTTTATCGTGGTATATGAAATGATTCCCATGAGACATAAGTATATTACTACAAGTTACTGAAGAACGTGCAGGGTATTATATCTTAAGCAATGCGACAGTTTAAAAATATAAAAAGAAAATGCTCTTACTTATTACATTTTCTTATAGACCCAAGACAATTCAAATATATTCAAACAACAGTATAATTTATCTAATGAGTTAAAGTTTACATTTATTTCTTTAAGTTTCATTTCTCTGAGGGATAAATATATACTTATTTATCTTTCTATACATAACTATTCTGTACGTGTGTATGTCACTGAACTCCTTCTCAACGGCTTGAACGTTTTTAATAAAAAAAACTTGTGAATGTAAACCATACCTGGAAGGTTTATATTTACAATTAGATCCGGTAGATGGGGTTGCTATCAGGTTCTAGGTTTTTTTGTGGGGAAAATATTATTTTTATTTTTTAAGGAGGCATGACACCGTCTGTCAGGTCCGCTAGTATAGGTCTAGCTGAGGCAATGTCGAAACTTATATTATAACCACGAAACATACTAATATTCAAAATGAAAATATTCCATCCATTACTTTTTCAAGCGGTATTATTATATATGTTGGGACATTCACATACAGAGCCATCTATTTCCATGGTAAGCTACGAGGTCTGTGTTATGGATACCAGATAGTTGATACACTACACATATATAACTTTTTAAATACATACATATTATAAATATAAACACCCATGACTGGAGTACAAACATTCGAGCTCATCACACAAATGAATGGGCCCAGCGGGACTCGAACCTGCGACCGCTGGCACAACAAGCAATGTCACTACTAACTGAGCCAAACGTGTCGTATAAATTATTACACATTTAAAAGGTATTCCGCGGCGAGTGTCTGTGTCTACGTACGTACGTGCTAATCTCTAGAACTTCTAAACGAATTTAAATGTGATTTATGCTACTACTTTCTCAGATTTACGCGAATATTGTATATTTTAAATAAAACTATCTCTTCGGATTTTTTCGCGGATTTATTTTAATTTTTGGTTCCCAATGTTCCGAATGCTTTACAGCAATTAGGCGGGAGAGACTACGTGTTTTTAGACGTCTCAAAAGTCACTATACCTATTTGTTGGTGATCCAACAGAACATTTATACATTTAAAAAATTAAATGTATGTACAATTATAGTAAAAATTTTTTAAGGTAAGACGTCTTGTATGGACCATTCGCCAATGGTTTGTATGCAAGTCCCGCAATATCTTCACCTGCTAACAACTAATATTAATAATATTATTTAATACCTAAAAACTTAAAGGTGATAGAAGCTGAATAACATTTTATTTAAAAACGTTTAATAAAACTGCACTAGCAAATTGAAAAAAATTACAAGCTACCAACAATCTTGGACGAGGTAAGAAAAATTCACGTCACATTACCGGACATCATACATCTCCCGGCGGCACCCCTAAACTCTTATCCCTCGAGGCACGTGAGCACAATCTATCAAAACAAAGCACGAGTCATGACCACAAATTTATTATAGGATATTTTATTCATGTTGAGAAAATATGTATTAAAGCTCTTTAGGTAGAAAAAGTTTAGGTAGGAAAAAATGCTTCCAACGATCCTAAAAAGTTATTTCTAAGCCCTATTAGGAAAGCTACTTTTTGTTATTTTAGGCATGTAGGAACATGCCTTTTAAGAATTAAATAAATAAATAATAAATTCGATTTTTTGAATCTTCATACGTAGCTCATTAAAAATACTACTTTTTTTATTATTATAACGTACATACATACATATTATGAATATCTTAATATCTTTTAAATTACCAATAAAATAATAAAAATCCATTGGAAAAAGGTAATATATATTTAAAGTTTAATTAAGTAATATAACTAATAATAGAATAACTAGCAGAACCCGCGGCTTCGCTCGCGCTAAAACTCCAGAAAACATCTAAAAAGGTAGTTTCATACGAAGTTTCATCTCCTATTTTACCCTCTTATAGGATGAATTTTGAAAAAATTCTAAAATACGTAATTACTTAATTTTATTGAAGAGCATTAATACCAAGCTTCAAGTAATTCTGATCATAAATATTTTTTTGGATTGTATTATAACGTGTTTTCCCGTTGGAATTAGATAATCTCCCGCGGTAAAAAGTAGCCTATGTCACTCTCCAGCCCTCCAACTATCTCCACACAAAAAATCACGCCAATCAGTCACTCCGTTTCGACGTAAAAGAAGGACAAACCAAAAAAACAAACAAACAAACAAACAAACAAACAAACAAACAAACAACCAAACAAACAAACAAACAAACAAACAAACAAACAAACAAACAAACAAACAAACAAACAAACAAACAAACAAACAAACAAACATTTTCACATTTATAATATTATTAGTAGTATTGATTTTTTTTTAAAGTGCAATAAAGAATAGTATATATATTATTATGGAAGTATGGATGGCGAAGTGTTAGTCAAAGTAGTACTATAGTTTTCATGTCTCTTAAATATCAACATACGTAATCCTAAAATATTGTAATGTGCGGTGATAATATGGGAATCCTTTGTACACGAGTCCGATTTGCATTTAGCGGATTTTATTTTGCATTTATAGTAAAACCAAGTTTAAAATTATTGTAAATTCTACTAAAATATTCTCTTAAAAAGGCTTTAAATAACAAGAAAATTGAATAAAATGCTACTGGAGAGACAAACCTTACACTTCATATTCCACTGGTATTAAGAGAATGCTTACTAGGATGCTGCAATTCCTCAGGAAAAAATAAATTCCTAATAATTGTTTTGCATAAATATCACAGAAGTAGTATGAATGGAAAATTTTGTTTGTAGGTGTTGTTTGTATGTTTGTTAATCCTACACGACAAAACGGCTGGACCGAATTAGATGAAATTTATGTAGTGTACAGATTATAGACTATGACCTGTAGTACCACATAGAGTGCTGCTAGTAACCAAATTTGCCAAAAGGTGGTCTGTATATAATAATTGTAAATACGAAAAGCCGCTAGAGATGCATTCGAGCGAAGCGAGAGCATATCTATTTTGTTGTATAGCTTTAATTCGCGACTTATCCTCGCTTCGCTCGTGTGCATCCCTAGATACGTTTTGATGTTTTTGAGCGGAGCCCTAACTCTTTTTCTAAAATAAAAGTAGCCTAAGCTACTCCTTATAACATGGTTATCTGCCAGTGGAAGTCCCATCAAAATCAGCCCAGTCGTTTCGGAGATTAACCGGAACAAACAGACAGACAGGCAGACAAAAATTTAAAAAAATACCGTATATAATTTCATATGCATTTAGTAAAAAATTATTCTCAAATTACAAACAGACACTTCAATTTTTGTATCTGTATAGATAAACCTACGATTTTAGTCGCAATATTTAACACTAAAAATATTAAGCCAATATCTTTAAGATATAATTTGACTTTACATCAATCATTCCTTTAAGGATTGTTATCACAAAATTGTTCGTAAAATATCGCTGACAATAGTGCTATTTGACAAGGCCTTCTTTTCATATCATAAAGAAATTGAGCTCTGAAGAACTCTTAGAACATCTTGTGGGTAGAACAAAAGGTGACATTGAAATTCGACAATACCTAAGTGGGTGGGTATTCTCAATATTATTTCATTTATAATATTAATTAAGTTAGATAAATCATTATAATATTTTATTTTAATCTCTTTTTAAAGAATTGAATATTCTTTTTTATTTTTATATATATTCTTAAGAAATATAAAAAGACTTTTTTATTTTAAATATCTTTTCGGATTATTTCGCGGATTTATTTTGGGTTTTGCTTACAATTTTAAAAAAAACTTCATTAATTACTAATATTATTTAGTGTTGCTATTATTATATTATGTCTAACCATAAGATTAATGAAAATTAAAAAATAATAATTATTTACCTAAGCAATAGTTTTATATGTAATTTAAAAAAAAGTTAAAATATTAATTTAGATTGCTATTTTTTAAAGTTAAAATATAAAGCAAACTTGCGTTATAAGTATTTATAATAATGACAGCTAAAATTAAATAAATAATATTGCTGTATTTAATTATAATACTTATTTTTTTTTAAATGTTTAGAAATAAAAATCCACAAACTTTGTAAGGTAGTTTAGTACCATTTTTGAATTTTTGAAATCATTTTTGTAAAATAGTGCGTAGGCACTGTCTGCAACAAGAGACGTCTATAACCTTAGGCTCTCCCGTAACCATGATTACTGTAAAGCATACGAAACGTCGGGAACCAAAAATCAAAATAAATCCGCGAATAAATCCGAAAAGATAGTTTTATTTAAAATGTAAAATAGTCGCGTAAATCTAAGAAAGTATTAAGACTTTTTTGTATATTTTTATTCATGTTGACGACACGTTTGGCTCAGTTTTTAGTGACCCTACTTGCTGTGCCAGCGGTTGTGGGTTCGAATCCCGCTGGGGTTATTCATATATGTGATGAGGACAAATTTTTGTACTCCATTCATGGGTATTTATAATTATAATATGTATATATTTAAAGATATATACATGTGTAGTGTATCACTATCACTATCAACTATCTGGTATACATAACACAAGCCTCGTAGCTTACCATGGAACTACATAGATGGTGTTGTGTGTTAATGTCCCAACATATTTATTTATTATTATTTATATATGTTGTTAAGCTTAAAAACCAATTTAATGTTAGGTTCTAGCTCTTAGTAAATCAGTTTTCATTGTAAGATCTGTAAGATGAGCCCTCTAGATACAGATTTATCGGTGTCTCAGATAGCTTAACTGTACAAGTGATTCATGACTGCTGTGCTACACTAAATCCTTTGTATATAATAGCTTTTTGGTTTTACGTATTGTATGCAATAAAAAAGTTACTAAGTAAAAGCACAATAAAGAATTAATTATATAATTATATTATATACTTATTTTATATATACATATAATAAAATTCTAATTAAGCCGAAACTGTACATTAAATATTTTTTGGAAAATCTTATTAATAATAGACATTATTTTCGATACAGAGGCCGATTCAATACTTTTTAGAATTTTTGTCTGTCTGTCTATTACCGCATCACGGAAAAACCACTGGAGGGATTTTGATGTGGTATGGTGATAGCTGATTATCCGGGTCAACATTATGATACTTTTTATCGCGGGAAAATATCTCATTTCTGAGAAAAAATACAAAAACTGCAATGGAAGAGTAAACTAATATGTAAAACCTAAGAATTTGGTTTTTGGTCATCTGAATGCGGGCAGAACCGCGGGGAATACTAGTATTTTTATAGTTTAAAATAAATAGTAAAGAAAATGTAAGGCATTCTTATCAATATAATATCATTAAATCTTATCTTCAATTTTTAACAAAAATAAATATATTATGTATGTAGTATTTATTTGAAAATAAAAAAAATCTTATACATATTATTGGAAAAATTAAAGCGAAATTTTATTTATTTAGTGCAAGGGAAAAAAATTAAATCCTAGATATATGTAGTAAGTAATAAACGAGAATTTAAATAGAGTTGTTGAATCAGTAACGTTCAACTTCACAGCACATCCGAATTAGAATTTCGATGTTGCCGGACAGCAAACGGTTCCACTTCAATCGGAAAGTTTGACTCAAAAACTGTCATTTACACTCGAAAATTGGACATCCATTTGAGAGTGTGCGAATTTATTGAAAAAGATCTGGAAAAACGTGCTGGTACATGAAATTTGATTTTACATTATTTAATTAACTCAGTGGTGTTGTAAATTACACGGCTTAGAATGCGAATTGGTAAAAGTGTGGGTTGAATGTTGAGGTGATATTTGAAAAAAATCTAAACATCTTTTGAGTTTTTTTTAGTATAACTCATTTTCCTTAAATATATTTTTATATATTAAGATCTCACCTGCTTAAATGCTTGTCGATGGCCATACAATATTTATATCTATACTTTATTTAAATTTACTAGTTATCTATACATACATATAATAAAATTCTATTAAGTCGAATATGTACCTTAAATATTATTTGGAAAATCTTATTTAAATAGTCATTATTATTGATACATAGGTACGAGTATGTGTAGGTAGTTTTTAGAATTTTTGTCTGTCTGTATGTCTGTTACCGCATCACGAAAAAACTTTTGGACAGATTTTGATGAAATTTCAGCAAATCCAGAGATTACCCTAAACAACGTCACAAACTCACAATTCACAAACTTTACCTCTTTGTAATATTAGTATAGAAAAGCTTGGTCAATTAACTTTTACTCATACATTACAGGGGATTAGAAAAATGTTGTAAATTTAATAACTGTTTGTACGAAACTTTCTGCTCTTTGTCTCAGGAGAAATTAAGTGATATAAACGAGACAGATGTAATGAATTCCGCACAGACCTTTATATAAATGTTCTTAGACATTTTAAGCACCTATGTAATATAAAATATTTTATATGTTCCATTTAAAATGTCTTTTGTATTTAAAATAATATATCCAAGTATAAACAATTTTTGGCTATTACTAACAGTACACTTTGTGTACTCCAGATCATAGTTTATTTTTATTTGTGTAAATTTCAACCAAATTCATTTAGCTGTTTCAGTGTAAAGATGTATAGTTTTCTTCAAGTTATAGTTTTCTTCAAGCCGTTTTATGTTATATGCATATTGAGGGAGTTATGAAAAAATATGTAATCCGCCATTCTGTGGTGGCGGTCATCTTGGACCGATTTTCATCAAACATAGCTAAGAACACTGCCTAATTCACTTCCTTTCAAACAAAAAACAAACAAAATCAAAATCGGTTCATCTGTTCGGGAGCTACGATGCCACAGACAGACATACACATACACACACACACACACACACACACACACACACACACACACAAACACACAGAGACACGTCAAACTTATAATACCCCGTCGTTTTTACGTCGGGGGTTAAAAATTAATTAACATATTGTCCTTATGTCAATGTATATCGCTTAATAACATTATGATATTTACTTTTTATTTTTGTCCCCGAAAAATATCGCTTAAATATTTTTACGCCGAGTTCCATTTCAGCGACTAGTTTCGAAACTTTTGATTTATATGTACAAGTTATGTCGCAGTTTTACCAGTTAGGATAGTTTGAGAATACTACGTTCAAATGTGAAATAATATTAAATGTTTCTCCATAGAATGTTATTTTTTGTACATTCAATAGGATATATATATATATATATATATATATATATATATATATATATATATAGAAATTTTAGCTAAAAAATGTCTTCATAATATTTTTCTATGTATTATATTTATAAACAACAACCCATCGATCTTATTATTTTTTTTGTTGTCAGCCCTTGTTAACGTCCCACTGCTGGACACGGGTCTCCCTTCAATATTAGGGGGTCAGGCCATAGTCCACCACGCAGGCCAAGTGCGGGTTGGCAGACTTCACATGCCTTTCGAAAACTTGCTAGGAAAACGTCTTACTAAATAGTAAATATCAATGTGTAATATTTTGTTATATATATGTATGTATATATATATATATGATGATGATGTTCTCCTAGCCGATTCCGGCCACGGCGGCCAATCTCAATGAGATTAGCCAACTGCGCAGGAGATATTATAGTGCTCAAGTGTACGCGCAGACACAAGTGCACTCTCTATTCCTATCACTCTCATACTCCGGTAGGACGACCACTCGACACGACCGGTGAGAGTTAAGGCGCAGGACCGACGGCTTTACGTGCTCTCCGAGGCACGGGGGTGAAACACCGCCAACTTCCCAACTCCGGGCTGTTACTGAGACTTACTATACAGAAAGACTCAATAACTAAACTTGGCCCGACCCGGGACTCGAACCCAGGACCTCCGGGTGTGCAGCCGTACATGCTAGCCACTACATATATATAGCATATTTTGTTATATACATATAGCAGTTCGAAAATGCTGTGTTTTTTATAACCTTATTGAGAAAGATCAGGCTTCCTAACGTCACGCTACAAATATTAAGATCGAAAAATAAGTAACATAAATGAATTATTTCCCTATGAGAAGTAAAAATAAAAGTTGTTTAAATAAGTAATCAAAAATTTATTAAGTATCCCAAATAACTGAACTGAAGATCAAATATTAAAATTGACATCAAAAATGAGTTTCTCTCATTCGAATCCAATATACGTATAAGTAATGTTTGATGAGCAAATTTAAACATTCTAAGCAGTCTGAACCTTAAATTGTAATTTCTATAGAATTTTAAATAATAATAATAATAATAATTTAATTATATAAGACACAGTCCACTTGTTAGTTACATTAAAAACTTACAACTAAGTAAAATTTATAGTGTAGTAATATAATATATCTACTAAAAAAAATTCTTTGGCTTCTGATGAGACTCCTGCGCTAAAGATTATGCTTAACAAAGGGATCATGAAGCTGTACCCAGCGACTAAACAACAGGGAATCCCATCGGTCGGTCAAGGCACTCAGGATGGTGTTCGATGCCCCGCGTACTCGTGACCACAGCGAGGCGCATCTTTTTCTAATGATCGCGTGGAAGCAGTCGGTACGCGCCTCGGCGAACATAATATATATTAAAGCATTTATTTAACTTCCAATAGACCAACACATGAACCATTCACCTGAACGGCAGTACAGTGAGTATTGCGGGTTTATATTAATCAAGCAATGTTTTCCGGAAGAATAGTAAGTTCATCTTAGAACTGAGACTTTTTTCTTTCCTAACTGGTGGTAAACTCATGACGCTTGGTAAAAAATTGTAAGAATTTAATCTATACATTTATTAAATGTAATTTAATCTATTTGTATATTTAATTTGACGACACATTTGGCTCAGTTTGTAGTGACCCTACTTGCTGTGCCAGCGGTCGCGAGTTCGAGTCCCGCTGGGGGTATTCATTTGTGTGATGAGCACAAATGTTTGCACTCCAGTCATGGGTGTTTATATTTATAATATGTATGTATTTAAAGCTATATGTGTAGTGTGTCAACTACTATTTTTATTTATTTAAATCGCTAGTGCTGAATGAAAATATTTTAAGCTTAAATTAGGTAGCTTATATTCCGGAATAATAAAAAAGCTTTATTTTATCGAAGTTGGCGGAGTCAAAAATAGATATTTCAATAACGATGAAAAGTTAAGGACGTAGTGTGGGAGGATGGGACGATATATTAATTATAAAGGAAATAGAGTACATAGAAAAGGAAATACGGGCTAGATAACTCAAATTATTTATTAGATATGAAATATTGTACCCTCTAAAAGTAATAATAATAATAAATACTCTTTATTGTACACCCACAAGAGAAAAAAAAGAAACATAAATGTACAAGAAAAAAATATAAAAAGAGCTATGTACAAGAGGCGGCTTTATCGCTATGCTCTTCCAGGCAACCTTAAGGTGTTGTAATTGATAAACTGTAAGGAGGAAGGGGCGTGAACTATATACTAGTAATAATAATAATAAAAAAATTCTTATTTGTAAAAAGTAATTCTTATTTGTACTTTTAATTCGTAAGTATGACAAATAGTAATTAAAATACCACGTCGATCCCTTGTTGGACATGACACGAGTCAAAAGCTCACCGCAGGGCAACGCGGTGTGGGATATTTAACATAATTTCGCCCTGAAATTTAAAATTATATCTAGGTAACTTGATGTTTGTTGATAGTTTTTTAGAAATCAGCAAGTTAGAAAAACGTGAATTCAATTGAAATTAAAACAAATTTAATTCAAAAATGCCTTTAAATGATTATATTAATCAATAATTGCAATGTCTGGAATTTCAAAATAGCTACTTGTTAGTGACCATGATACCTTAAAAAAAAAAATACAGTCGAATTGAGAACCTCCTCCTTTTTGAAGTCGGTTGAAAAGGACATAGCGTATATAAAAATAGCGCGTCATATGTTCGTTTTATTTAAAGCTTGTTTTTAAAGCTTTGTGCTAAATTTTATATACAGTGAATTAAACATGTACGCGACATAAATACGAATAATTACATTGTACGGGAACAGAAGCCGCGATAAGTATGTGAAGTAAAAAATCGTGTACCCACATCTATGCCACAGCTCCACAACTCCGCGTTTATCTTGTATTACAAATTAAGGTTACAAAGGAAAATGCAGAGTTTAAATTTTAATAATGCTTGTTTCTTTTAATCTTTGCTTAATGCAAATTATGTTGTCATGAGCTTTTGCTTACCACAATTAATTTAAAACAAAGGGATGTGGGAGAAATATAAATAGCCATTTGCAGGTAATAAAAATGTAAAGACAGGTTATCAGGTTAACTATTTAACTATTACATTTGTCAAGTTAACTCTAATACTTATATTTCTTCTCCATTCTACGCCGATTTGCGATGTCTTGAAACCACTAAATAAAGAATTAAATTGAATTAATTATTTATAAAGTTAATGCGCTAAATGCTTTTAAAAGTTATAAAATTAAGATTTTTTTGTAATGATATACTTGAAGCGAGAAATATCTTCATGAACAAATCAAGTTTGCATCAAAGGCGAACACAATTTACGACCCAAGAGATTCTTATGAAATGACTAGCGACTCACCCGTTCCGCTCGGGTTCGTCCCTATTTACGTTTTAACGTTTAGTATAGATTTCTCAAAGATGAGATATTTTCCCGCAGTAAAAAGTAACATATATCATGACCATGACATGACCCGGATAACCAGCTATCATCATACTAAATTTCATCAAAATATGTCCAGTGGTTTTCTCGTAATGCGCTCACAGACAGACAGACAAAAATTCTAAAAACTATAGATTCTGCTTCTGTATCGATAATAATGATTATTTCAACATTAAATATTTCTTGGAAAATTCCAAAAAATATTTAATATACAGATTTCAACTCAGTTAAAATTTTGTTATATGTATATAATATTTGTATACACGTCTATGCAAATATTATGTAATTATGTATACTTTCATTTTCTTCATCCAAAAATCTCCTTCATTCTTAAAAAATTCATAGTCAATTCTCGTCTACCCTTATAAATTAAGATCACCTTCAAATGCGGAAAACAGTTCGAGTCGTGTCGTTTTAAACTCAAATATTAATGAATTGTCCTATTTCTTATTATACTCATGCAGTAGATTGACATAAATTATTTTGAGACATTATTATATAGATTGTGTTAAAGCGAAATAAATAATATTGAAGTGTCTGTTTGTAACGTCAAAATAACAGCTTTTTACTAAATGCATATGAAATTATATACGGTACTTGTAAGAAAAACACAATTTTTAAACTTTTTGTCTGTCTGTTTGTTCTGGCTAATCTCCGAAACGGATGCCGATTATGACGGGACTTTCACTGACAGGTAGTTGATGTTATAAGGAGTAACTTAGGCTACTATTATTTCAGTAAAAGAATTAGAGTTCCGCTCAAAAAACATGTACATAGGGACGAACCCGAGCGAAGCGAGGGTGAGTCGCTAGTTTAAAAATATATTTCAAATCAAATATTATATTTTTAAATAAAGCGCTTTAACATTAATTGCATGTGACTTTAACTGACTTCAAATAAAAAGGGTGTTACTCTAATAAGGTGTATGGTTTTTTATATGTTAGGTACACGATAATATGTCGTTTTTTCAACCGACTTCAAAAACGAGGAGGTTCTCAATTCAACTGTGTCAAAAAGTTTTTATTTATGATTCTTATTAAAGACATCGGAAGTGGTTACATACATACGAGTTCCTAGATTTGAAGATTACTTATGAAGTTATTTAAAAGTCGAGACGCTTTTTTTTTAAATAATTATTTCGTACATTTTTGACCAATTAGGTGTGCTTTTTGTTTTGAAGCACAACTCAATGTATTTCACGTAATAAGTTTAATTAGTATTAAAAGAATAATATAAGGATCATTACAATGTGGATCTAACAGCTAGTATACATAGGTACATATAAACACATATACGTTCAAATAATAAATAAATATAATCTTCTGCCT
Source organism: Brenthis daphne (assembly GCA_947093115.1). Classification (NCBI taxonomy): domain Eukaryota; kingdom Metazoa; phylum Arthropoda; class Insecta; order Lepidoptera; family Nymphalidae; genus Brenthis; species Brenthis daphne. The sequence goes on from OX352475.1 coordinate 26,454,968, forward strand.
ATCTGTTTGTTGCCAGTAATACTGCCGTCATAATAAAGAAGGCCGTAACTAACAATTTGGTCAAAAATGACTAAAATGCAGATTCGGAATCATCAAAAAAATGCTACTTGATAATCTTACTCATAAAGCTCTAAGTCTTATAAATCTGGAGACACCATAATTATTTTTATCATAACTACATCAAAACTAGTCGTAATTTTGACGTAGTAGTAATAAAAAAATTCAAATATCTCAAAATCAACTTTGACGAAGTCGCCGCCTATAGCGCCATCTTTTGGCAAGTTCTATTATTAACAGTAGCCTATATGTTATTCTCTGGTCACTGTCATAGTATACATATCTATGGACTAAACTCGTTACATATCCATCCAGCCGTTCCAGGATGTAGGAATAACAAACATATATACAAAAAAAAACAAAAGTATTTATTTTTAAAATATTTCTATAACATTCTTAAGCAACAACATATAACGAGAAGGAGGACAAAAGCATTTTCCACATAGGCTAGTGCACTTTTCAAGCTTGCGTGTTAGCGGCGATAGTTTAATCCTGTCTCTGCGAAAAGAAGTACGAGTACATTTGTTCCACTGCTTTAAGAGTAAGTGTGGAAAGCCTTTGTTTCTTTAAACGCTACACGTATTTTCTAGAAAATCTTAATAAAATTGCAGTTTTCAAGAGAAACTTTTTTAAATATATTTTTCCTATCTTTTTCTCCTTACTCTAATCCAATAATAGTTACTGTAAATAAATAAATAAATTGAGACAATAACACACAGCACCATCCAGTTCCATGGTAAGCTACGAGTCTTGTGTTATGGATACCAGATAGTTGATACACTACACATATTTAACTTTAAGTATATATATACTATAAAATACCCATGACTGGAGTACAAGCATTCGTGCTCATCACACAAATGAATGCCCCCAGCGGGAATCGAACCCGCGACCGCTCGCACAGCAAGTACGGTCACTACAACTGAGCCAAACGTATCGTCAACTATAGTGATGGTAGTACTTTATGAATCTCTTAACAAAACATTGTGCTATTTTCATTATTTTATTTGAATAATATAAGTAATAAGCTCGTAAAAGTTACAAATTGATCCTTTGATAAATAAAGCGTATTTCTCTTAAAACTTACTTTTTAAAAGTTTTTATGACATCAATAAATAAAAAAAGCTTTTCTGAACTTTAAAGCTTATAAGTTTAATACATATCTGAAATTTCAACAATATCAACCACATTACCTGTATACAATATTGTAATCAAAAACATTATTATTATGTAAGTATCTTTGTATATAGTTATCTGGACTACCTCTTCGATATAGTAGCACGTACTGTACATCTGGAGGTGCTGGGTTCGAGTCCCGGATGGTGCCAATTTTAGTTATGTAGTATTTTTGTCAAGAAAATCTCAGTAACAGCCTAAAGTTGTGAAGAAAAACCAGGAAATCTCGTAAAGCCTACTGCAACTGTTCTCTATCATTATGCCGAATTATTGTCCCATCGGAATTAGAGAGTAGTAGGAATAAAGAGTGCACTTGTCTCTGCGTGTGTTTTGCACTATAATATCTCCCACACTATAGGCCGAGATCGATTATCACAAATATGTACGAGTACATGAGTATTAATTAACTTAAAGTAAACATGTGACATGAAAATTCTAATTTCAATCAATTGTTAATCGAATTGAAACTATCTTAATAGAAATACTTAGTATAAATTCTCTCAACAAGTATTCCAATGCGTAATTAATAACGCGAACCCTCATAAGTACGCGACGGAATGTATCGACGAGCGAATATTCCGATCGTGATACCGATGCAGATATTGCTCGATTTACATTTATTACTAGATTTTGCCATTTTTATTAATTCATTTACTTTTTTTATCAAGATTTTTTTAAATTTATATTTAACACTAGAAACTTATCATCGCGTCGCTCGATTGTATTTTCTTCCCTAGTGATGCGAATTATTTTACCATTTATTTTGTCTTGCAAAATAGATCAATACTGCATAATTTATGAAATGTCCGTATTATCCCAACAATTATTATCTGTCGGGACATCTGTTACATGATTGTATATCAGTCTACGAACATGTTACTAGACAAGAATAAAGTATAATAATAAATAATTAATAAATAATAAATATGTCGGGACAATAACACACAGCACCATCTAGTTCCATGATAAGCTACGAGGCTTGTGTTATGGATACGAGATAGTTGATACACTACTCATATATAACTTTAAATACATACATATTATTATAAATATAAACACCCATGACTGGAGCACAAACATTCGTGCTCATCACATAAATTAATGCCCCCAGCGGGACTCGAACCCGCGACCGTTATCACAGCAAGTAAGATCACTACAAACTGAGCCAAACATGACATCAAATTAGTATATAATTTATAATATAATGTATAAAATTAGTCAAATTATTTGATTCAAATACGTATAATTAGAATAATATTAACCAACCTAGTACAATACACTTTTAAAAAGAAATAATAACTTAGAATTATTTATTACACTTTATGACAGGTATATTGGAAAATATTATGTAAGCAAATAGTTCTCTTTCGAGAATAGAAATCGAATTTAACTTCAAACACAGTAAACAATGGCTTCGAATATGTTAGAAAAATCACATCGTTATTTTCTGTTTCCTTTGAGAGTAACGTAATGAGTCTTTAAATGTTCAGTAAAATGTATTTAAAGTAGAATTGTCTATTCGTGAAAGCTATTGATATAAATAATTAAACTAGTGACTCACCCTCGCTCCGCTCAGGTGCGTCCATACGTTTTAACGGTTAGTATAGATATCTCAGAGATTAGATATTTTCCCGCAGTAAAAAGTATTCTTTATGTGGACCCGGATCACCAGCTATCATCATACCCAATTTCGTCAAAATTCCTCCAGTGGTTTTTCAGTGATGCGGTCACTGACAGACAGAAATAAATTCAAAAAACTATAGATTCGGCCTCTGTATCGATAATAATGTCTAATTTAATAAGATTTTCCAAAAAATATTACGGTTATAGTACAGATTCGCTCGCGACTGTTCCCCCAGACAGGAGCTTGTGGTACCGGAGCAATCCGGCGCGGACCAACAGCCAGGAGGGGCAGGGGGAGCGGTGTCAGGAGGGCGCCGTCTCCTCCTTGGAGGTAGCGCGGTGTCTCCGGCCGTTTTGCGGTAGGAGGCGCTGCGCGGGCCGTGCTGCCGGGGCTAGCCCGTCGGTGCGGCGGCTGGAGCGGGGCCATTTCGGTGGTCCTGCGTCTGGCGTGGTTGTCGGCAGCCATCTTGGTCCGGAGGTGGGCCGACGGTAGGGGGGCCGCGGGGGAAGAGGAGTGTCGGTATGGCGATGCGCCGCTCGTCCCTATCTCCCGCGGCCTAGCGGGGCCACCACCGTTAGATGGTGGACGCGGTGGGGCTGCAGAGGAAGAGGAGTGTCGGTGTGTCGTTGCCGCTCTCCCTGTCCTCTGCAGCCGATTGGAGGTGGCCCACTTCGGTGGGCGGAGGTTGGTTTTGATGGGGCTGCTCCGGGTACCTCTCTGGTGTAGCAGAGTTGACTGTGGAGCAGCCTCATCGGTATGGTGGTCAGCCATGGGCAGACCTGCCGCCGGGGCGCCGTAGTAGTTATGCGCGAGCGATCCTGCGGCGTCCCATTAAGGCGGAGGGGAGGGGAATGTCGGGTTTTAGTGGGTAGTACCGGCTCTTCTAGCCGGTGAGCCCCACATAACCACCTGGGGGGGGAGGGGGGGTTTATCAGGTGGCATGCGTAAATGCATTTCCCGACAAAAAAAAAAAAAAAAAAAAAAAAAAAAAGGATAGAATTTTTTATATGTATGTATGAATAAAACCCGTAGGGGACTATAGACCAGAATAATAACATTCATAAATTATTTCATATTAATAATTTAAAATAACTAATTTAGTAATTAAATAGGAGTTTATTTAGTATAGCGATTAGAGGTCTCATCTAAATCTACACTCTTTAGCCGTATTTACTATTTGCCTTTCAACAGGTGGACTTTTATAAATATATATCCCCGGATACTTATAGGACCATATAAGATACTTTTTACTGCGGGAAAATATCTCATGTCTGAGAAATCTATATTTAACGTTAAAACGTAGTGCCGTTAAACGCTAGTGATAAATAACAAGCTAAAACTTCACATGTAGCTTCATTTTGACGAAACGCCCCACTTTTCTATCTAAGAAAGTTATATATGTAGATAGAATTGTTATTGGACACGGAACAAGTCGAAATGGTGATTGTCTAAAATTACTAACAGGTTGTTTTAATATTTAATCTTGAGATAATCCGATATTGAACGAGAAGATTAATTTTATGAAACACAAAAAAATTAACACGCAGACAGACAGACAGATATTAAAAAAATACTCATTTATGATCTATATGCGAAGAAATATTTAATGTATCCCTGTATAATTTATATTATAAGTAATCGATTAAGCCTGTGTGTTGTTAGAAAATGTAAGTCAATTATAGAATATTACACAATTTAAAAAAAATAATTAAAAAAAAAACAAGGTTTTGTTCAAAGAAGATGATAAAAGGATAAAAAATAACATACACTAAATTAAACCGAAATCTAAACATAAGTGAAAATAACATATTCTTGTACATTTAATCCTAACACGTTAAATATACTCGTAGAAGCAATCAGTCTATTTGAAATGTGATAGATAAATTATGTTGATTAGAGAGATTCGTAATACTAAAAGCAGAGTATTTATAGAAAGGCATTATTTTCTATCCCCTAAGGCCTTCTTTTACCAATAAAATTGCCAAATATTTAGATATTTCAACATTTTTATAAACATCAAAGCTTCACTCAATAATTTTGATTTTGATTTCACATACATTTAATGAAACAAATGTTGATTTTGAATAATTAATGTTCCTAATTGTAAGAAGAGGAAAAGCTTAAAATAGAACAGTAGGTTTATTAATGAAATCTATATATAGAATAAAATTGTAACTAAGTCGAATCTGTACATTAAATATTTTTTAGAAAATCTAATTGAACTAGACATCATTATTGATACAGAGTCCGAATCTATAGTTTTTAGAATTTTTGTCTGTCTGTCTGTCTGTTACCGCATCACGAAAAAATCACTGGACAGATTTTGATGAAATTTCGTATGATGATAACTGGTTATCCGGGTCAACATATAGGATACTTTTCACCGCGGGAAAATATCTCATTTCTGAGAAAAAATACAAAAACTGCATTGTAAGAGTACAAGTAAGTATACTAATATGTATAACCTAAGAATTTGGTTTTTGGTCATCTGAACGCGGGCGGAGCCGCGGGCAATGCTAGTAATTAATAAATGTGAGTTTTCTTATGTTTTCAATACTTATGACGTAAAAATTGCTTGACTACAGTTTTTAATATAAAAATGAATGCTCTTACTACTAAACGAATGCTCTTGAAGAAGACGCGGGTAAAAAGGTGTATTTAAATTAACTACTAATTGCAAGCAGTGTTAGTTTCACTTATTTACTCAGCAATGAAGCAAATGTCTTGATTTTTTTTATAACGATACTTTATGATCTAAGGTGTGACAGGCTATTTTAACTCGACGAATGTAGTAATTCTTATAGGTTAGAGTTAAATAATTTAATATTTAAATCTATTTTTGTCAAAATAGACCATAAAATGCCAAACATAATTTTTCAAATCTGACTAAAAATTCCAAGAGCATGGAGTATATATTAAAAAAAATTATCACCTACATAATATATCATTATGTAATAAGTACATATATATTTAATTTAAGCCTTTACAATACCAAAAGCAATATTAAAACAAGAAAAACTAAATCTATTATCTCGACAATCAAACGCTATATAACCGATATAGAACATCTGCCGTGTGATCGTCGCCGTGAAAATGGCATCGCAGGATAATATCGGGGATAATACGCATTTGCAGCATAATATTAAAACGGTACTTGGTCGTATCTTGAGCATAAAGGTCAGGCAAATATAGAGAAGTATGGTAGACTTCATTTTGTTATCTACTTTCTCCTTAGGCATTGGTCATACTGAGTTCGTTCATAAATATATACATATAATAAAATTGTAAAATTGTAATTGTAAATTCAATATTTTTTGGAAATTCTTATTGAAATAGACATAATTATCGATACAGAGGCCGAATCTATAGTTTTTAGAATTTTTGTCTGTCTGTCTGCGACCGTATTACGGAAAACCCACTGAAGGGATTTTGATAATTATGATGATAGCTAGGTGAACATATATGATACTTTTTACTAAGGGAATATCACTCATTTCTGAGAAATCTATACTAAACGTTAAAACGTAGGTAGGGACGAACCCGAGCGGAGCGAGGGTGAGTCGCTAATATATTAATAATGATCTCTATAAGGCACATTTTAATAATTGATTATTGGCTTGAAATATTTAATGATTATTTACATAAAATAATCTAATAATCGTATAAATGTAAAAAATAAATTAAAGGCTGAAGGAATATAGTACCAGGTTATCCGTTAGAAGCACATATCGCATATTTATATAATGGCTTACGTACATTTATCAGAAGTGGGACATTGTATTTAGGCAGTAACGATTTGGTTTGTTTCAAAATCAAATACCAGCTTAACCTCACCTCAAAGTCTTACTCACTGCACAAAGATGGTCGAAAATAATGCTTTTTACCTGTATAACTTACTTAAATTTAACCAGTTTTTTTTTAAATCCTCAACTTTAAAAAGAAAAAATAACAAAAAAAATCTATGGAAAATAAGGCAACTAGGACTACCAGCCATAATTTTAGATTTTGCAGTAATTAAGTTTTGTATTGTAAAAGAGGCTCATTGACCTTACATTGTCTAAAACGAATCGTTCAATTTTATTTCGAACATTACTAATTACGAATTCTTATCTTAGCAACCTTAGGTCTGACAGGTACAAGCCACAAATTTATATACTCAGTTTGTAAGTTACTAATTAGAAATTAGATATATTACAAAGTGGTATTGGTAGTTATTTATTTATTTATTTATTTATTTATTATAAAGGCTTACTAACTAAATTATAGTTCTTATTGTAAAAAATAGGTCTGAAATAATGATTTGGAACTTATATACAGCAATTTCGTGTTATTTACTTAAAATGCCATCCAAAACCATTGCAAATAATACCTACATTGGGAAATCTAATAATGGTAAAACAAACCTCAACCTTTTTAGCCTAGTAACTAAACAAAGTCTCGAGCTTTTAAATTAACTTTTCCAATACAATTGTTCGAATAATGTTTATATTATATTACATAGTATACACAAGATTCAATTTAGAACATTCATAAATAGTAACGCTCTCATTTTTCATTCAATTCTCGAACTAAAGAGCTCAAAAACAAGTTTTCAGTCGTATACAGGTATTACTAGTAGTCCATGAAATCGACCAACTTTGGCAGTTTCAAAACTCAAATCCTACAGATAAGTAGAGAGAGAGCGTTCTAACCAGCGCTAAAGGATTTGTACCTAATAATGTGATCATTCTATTTGTTGGAACGAAACACAATATCCATTTTCAAATAGTATAAGTTTATATTATGTTTAAGCTTTTATTATCAGAAATAGAATATTGTATCTCTCGAAAATATCTTCTTATACTGTAAATAGATTGAAGGACAAAAAAGATAACACATCAAAACAATGTTATGGAAAATCGTAGGTCTTTATAAGGCTTACAGAAAAGTCCGCAATAGTATGTCTCATAAGGTACACTTACTCGTACATCAACTATTTTTATCTATTAAAAACGTGCCTAAGGACGTATCCGAGTGAAGCGAATGTTAGTTGCTAGTATCGAAATAAATCTTTTCTTGATACAATTTTTTTTATAAATTCTGAGTACTGTGCACGTGAGTCTATATCCAGTTAATCGATTCTCAATATAGGGAATTGATTACACCTTATTAGTTCGCATATTTTCTTAGTCTTGTGATATAGTATAGTAACAAGTTGAGTATGGTAAAAATTAATTGGTTTTGTCCAAATCGGACTCGGGCAAAGAAAGATTCTGCTCGTTAAAATTAACAAAGATGTTATATATTACATACTTGCTTTTTGTTATTATTTTTAACTACGTTTTTTATTAATCTATACAGATAAAAAAAATTGAAGGGTCTGTTTGTAATGTCACAATAACAGCGTCTTCCTGAATGCATGTGAAATTATATACGGTACATAAAAGAAAAACATTTTTTTTTATTTTTGTCTGTCTTTCTGTCTGTTTGTTCCGGATAATCTCTAAAACGGCTGGACTGATTTTGACGAGACTTTCACTGGAAGATAGCTGATGTTATAGGAAGTAATATAGGCTACTTTTACATTTTTTTTCGGAAATATCATATAATACTGATTACAGTATTGATAAAACATAGTATGATCCTCAAGTATGTTGACAAATAACGCTCAAAGCGTTTAACGCAGAAAGCAGAATTTATTTATTTACTTTATACGTCCGGTATTGAATTACCTAACACGATATATACTAAATTTGAACAAAAAAAAACAAAGAAAAAAAGAAAAATGTGTCTCCGACAGCATAATACTTTATTCCTCAACTTCAACCATTTCCGTCAACTTTTTTTCATATTCTTAGTTAGCTTTTATGCAGTCGGGTTTTTTTTATAACATATTTTTTTCTATAAAAAATGATTAGATGCACGAACAAATGCAAAAATGCCTGTAACAGCTTATAATGTATATATGAACAATTTCATACCAAAAGCAGTATATGGGTAACATGCATCATGAAGGTTTATAAGTAAAAATTATTGCTGTCGAGAGAGGTCCCTTTGTTAGCCTTGCGATAACGGTTGACTTATTAGGCGCCTTTTGTTCTGCCACCATATCGTCTTAAGAGTACTCGAATGTACTTCACTCACAAAAGGAAATACAGCCTTGCTCATTTTCTGGCATTTTACTATATCATATGGTTTCGGCTTAATTAAGGTTTTAGCAAATTATTTCATAGTGTATACATATAATAAAATTGTAACTAAGTCGAATCTATACATTAAATATTTTTTGGAAAATCTTATTGAAATTGACATTATTATCGATACAGAGTCCGAATCTATAGTTTTTAGAATTTTTGTTCGTCCGTCCGTCTGTTACCGCATCACGGAATCCCCACTGGAGGGATTTTGATGAAATTTAGTATGATAGTAGCTGGTTATACGGGTCAACATATAAGATACTTTTTACTGCGGGAAAATATCTCATTTCTGAGAAAAAATACAAAAACTGCAATGTAAGAGTATACTAATATGTAAAACTTAAGAATTTGGTTTTTGGTCATCTGAACGCGGGCGGAGCCGCAGGCAATGCTAGTATATACTATATCTAGGCAAAAATTTGCAGTATTGAAAAAAAAGAATATGCACAATTACTGATTTATTTTTAACACTAGCATTGCCGGCTATCTATACTAACTGCTTATATGACTTAAGAATAGTGTACTCAGTATATCTTTTGTTGTAGAAGTGCTCTTAAGTTAATAGTACTTACACTTAGTTTAAAAGACATCAGCCATCATAAAGATGTTTAGACGAATGTGGTTGAGTCGAGAGAACGTGAAGATCTGACGTCTAACACTCTCGATATAAAACACATCTAAAGTAGAAAATAAATATTATTGGTATAATAAGTAAAATTATTAATAAACATAACATAAAACTACTTACATTTCTTAGTTTAGTAATGAAAAGCTAGGGTTCTTATTAATTTATTATTTTTAAGAAATAATTAATACATTGGATCAACCTATCTATCGACCTATTATGTACATATTAATGTCCTCCTGATCGATTTCCTGAACTACTAGCCAACTGATTTATAGAATATCATTTATTAAGGAAAGAATATAATATTATATATCATTTGTCAAATAATAACAACCGTTACCATGGCAACAAGTTATCAGTTAACTTCATCATGTCGCTTTTTGGCTGTCGGTGTGCGTGCGCGTCGTAAAAATTTTACTCTCATATTTTTTTTTAAACGTCCCAAAAGAAATATAACTTCAAAAACCAAAAACATTAAACAAACTAACTCTGCCTCTTTATAATATTAGTATAGACGAGAAAACAAAACGTTTATCACTCTTTAATTAATTATACGACGAGTTACGACATAAAGTTTCAAAAACGTTTGCAAATTATAATTTTATACGTTTTCTGTATTTTTATAGCGCAATTTCTAAACCTGAGATGAGATATTTTAGACGGCTAAGATTAAATGTGTTTTTAATTTTGAAAAGTACTTCAAGAGCCTTTCAATGTTGAACTTCCATTTAATTATTTTGAAATATTTCTATATAACGTTTAGGAGTCTAGTCTACAAATGAAGAAATCAGAAAATACTTACATATTAGATATAAAGAGATTATAAAGCCAGGCCAAACTAAAATTTAAATTAAAATCTTTTTTAAATCAAATTTTAAAAATAGTGGCAGCTCTTCGAGGGGCCTTCCCGATAATTTTAATTATTAGTTTATAAATAAATAAATATGTTAGGACATTAACACACAACACCATCTAGTTCCATGGTAAGCTACAAGGCTTGGTTGGTTACCCAACCGGGCGCGAAGCCAAGAAACGCACAGGGAGGTGGCCCACTTCGGTGGGCGGTGGGAGGTGGCCCTCTTCGGAGGGCGGTGTACCATGCGGGTTGCTCCTGGTACTTCTTTGATAGCAGAGTGGACCTTGGAGCAACCCCGTGGTTGTTGTGGTCTGCTTTGGCAGACCTGCCGTCGGGGCGTCGTAGTTGAATGCGTAAGCGATCCTGCGACGCCCCATTAAGACGGGGGAAGGCTTTGTTGGGTTTTAGTGGGTAGTACTGGCTTTGCCGGTGAGTCCCACACCTCGTGCGTAAATGCATTTCCCAACGTTAAAAAAAAAAAAAAAAGGCTTGGTTGGTGGTTACCAGATAGTTGATACATTATATATATATATATATATATATATATATATATATATATATATATATATATTATATATATATATATATATATATATATTAGGGCGACCCAAAAAAAAGGATTATTTTTTTTTCATGTCTTGTGTGAAAATATGTTAGTTTACTATGTTTTAAGAGTCCCCTCCAAAGGACAGCTCAAAAAAAAAATTTTTAAAGGTCGCTCACAATTTTTTTAAATTTCCTAAATCCTCAAAAATCGAATTTTTTTTTTCAAATGCTTTTTCTCGTAATTTCATTTCTTTTTACATGAAAAATTATGAAGATCCTGAAAATTTCAAGTCAAAATTTTAATATTTAGAGGTTGCTACAATTTTTTTAAGTTTTCAAATCGAGTACTTTATATCTATTTGAGCAACTTCTTAACATGAATATTAACGAACTTGTAACTTAATTGTTCATTAATTTTTTTTTTTTTGTTTCTCGTGCTTTAATTTCATTCTTTAGCATGTGACATTTAAGGAAAAAAATATTAAGTTCGTTAATATTCATGTTAAGAAGTTGGTCAAATAGATATAAAGTACTCGATTTGAAAACTTAAAAAAATTGTAGCGACCTCTAAATATTAAAATTTTGACTTGAAATTTTCAGGATCTTCATAATTTTTCATGTAAAAAGAAATGAAATTACGAGAAAAAGCATTTGAAAAAAAAAACGATTTTTGAGGATTTAGGAAATTTAAAAAAATTGTGAGCGACCTTTAAAAAAATTTTTTTTGAGCTGTCCTTTGGAGGGGACTCTTAAAACATAGTAAACTAACATATTTTCACACGAGACATGAAAAAAAAATAATCCTTTTTTTTGGGTCGCCCTAATATATATATATATATATATATATATATATATGTATAATGTATCAACCATGACTGGAGTACAAACATTCATGCTCATCACACAAATGAGTGCCCCCAGCGGGACTCCAGCCCCCGACCCCTGGCGCAGCAAGTAGGCTACTAAAAACTGAGCCAAACGTGTCGTCAATGTTTATGCATACACAAGAAACACTGTAGCATATTCTAACATATTTTGGATTTCCTGTTGGTTACAGCTGCTTAATATGATTATTGCTAGAACAAAGCATGTATGTGCACAAATTAGAACTAGGTATGACACTGGAAAGACTATTATGTGCAGGCTGATGTTATAAACGTTGTTCGAGATTTTAAAGCTCACGTTCATTTAAGCATAAAATTGGCTTCAAACATGGCATGTTTGTAAGTATTATAGTCATAATTAAATTTCTTAGTAGCTGTTCCCCTTAAGTATTATTACTGGACATTATTTTATGCCTCACTCTCTAGACAGATTTCTAAGAAACAAGTAAATTGTACTTGTATTTTTCATGTTACTATGGGATAGGTATATTATATTCTTTGAGATAACATTAAAATTTTTTACGTTAAAACTATTTTGGAGATAGAACTCTCTTTATGACAAAATTCAAGTTGATTTCAGTGAAACAACCGATTGGAAGCTTTTACATTCATAATATTAGAATATCGTTCAATAATCGGGCTACTATATTATTGTTTCGCTTTATACATATATGTATGTATGTTTGTTTGTTAATCCTTCACACGGAAAGGACTAAACGAATTTAGATGAAATTTAGTATACGGATAGACTATGACTTGGAATAGCACGTAGTAGTTAAGTGTTAAGCCTAGAGACGAACCCGCGCGAAGCGAAACTAAGTCCATACTAATATTATAAAAGTGAAAGTTTGTTTGTTTGTGTTGTTATTTGTTTGTCCGTCTTTCACGTCGAAACAGAGTGAAGGATTGGCGTGATTTGCGTGGAGATAGTTGGCGGTAGGATAGAGGGCTAGAGATTGTCTCATTCCCACGGGAAAACACGCTATAATACGACCCACAATAAGTCATACATTCACTATCATATTAATACTCAATCATAATTATCAAATTATACTAACAATCAAAACGTACCTAGGGACGAACCCAAGCCAAGCGAGGGTGAGTCACTAGTATCCTATAAAGATAAGTATATTATCTTGTTGTCACTACCTAGCAGGGTCTAATCTCGATAATAGGTAATGATGATAGGTTGTGACTTAAAATCGGTTAGGATATCTTATGTAAATATATACCCTTAGAATGTCTTGTTTCACATATAATACAAATTTTAAATTATTTATATGTACATATATAGACATAAAGCTGACTAAAAACGAATTAAATGAACTCAAATTCAAAGGTTTTAAGTACACAGTAGCTATTTAGTTTTATTATCAGATCAGTTTGGTGATATAAGATGATGCAGATTCCACATACAAAGTATCAAATCGATACAACGTTTAAAATTAAAATCGATATCCAAACTTTATTTTAATAAATAAACATCATTAAAATAAAGTTAATAAAAGCCTATAAATACTAAATACTCGGAAAATACTGCTGCTTAAAAGAAAATATAAATACTGATTGTAAATTTGGGTTTCATTACACCGCACACCCGAACACTAAATAAATTTTCTTTTTTTCATTGAGGTTGTCCAATGCACGATAGAGGTCGTTTATTTTATCAACGTTTAAATTACCATGAAACCAAACAACTGTCTACTCTCCAAAATAAATAAATTGGAATTACTCTATACACACATACATACATACATAATGTTATATACTAACTACATGAACGAATTAACCACTGGACTAGACATAAAAGCGGACGTACCTTTATCGGTCTTCTCAGTAACCAGGAGATTTTAGGCTTGGTCGTTTGTTTTTTACGTCAGTCTCAAGCACTTATTTGTCAACAAAACATCTCCCAAAAATGACTAAATGTTCTGTTAAATGATGTAAAAACTATAACGGCGGAAGCAGCAGTATTTCTTTTCACTTGTAAATACATTATTTTATTACATTTATTGTTATTTATCACACAATTTAATTAAATGTAAAATAAAATGTCATATTATCCAACTATGTTAAATATAGTCGATATTTCTATGTATTGTTGATATCTGACAACCATCATAACATCCCTGGATTATACCATTCAGAACAAATGACTAAACTGTCGAGTGAGTCCATTTGACATCGACTAGTGCTTGACAATGTCGAAAAATATATCGATATTTGACGAAATTACTAAACGAATTGTGTTATTTGTACAGTACAATAACATAAAATACTTTTACCACAGTATCCTACAATCTGATGACAATAAATTTATAAAAATATTTTCTAAATCAAATAAAAATATAAACGCAAAAATTATAATTAGTATGTGTACTTAATTTTTTATTTTATTTTATTCCACATTTATATACTTTGGAATATTATTCCATTGTAATAATAATAAAGATCATTTTAATTCAACACATAAATTACACAAAATCAAACAATAATGTTTTAGCACTAAACTTCTGGGTTGGCGATTTGTAATAAAACACTTTACCACTTGCACTAATTATTTTACTTTCACGATCCAACACTCACTTTAATTTGCAATCTCTTTTTCTTTTTCCTAATTTCACAAATGTTTATTAAGAACTGAGCAATAGTAGGACAGTGTCACATTTTTATAACTACCCGAGACAATCAATTGCCAATTAAAATAGTTCAATAACAGAATCAACAAAATCACTTTATTTAATTAAATTAGCTTAATATTTTTTTAATCTTTACAAAATAATATTTATTATATATTAATGGAATATATACCCGATATTCATTTGTTCATTAACATTATTACAGGCCAGCAGAATGTTGCCATCAATGCCATCGTATCTATATAAATCAAATTAAAAAATAATTATTATTTGACACATTATTATTGCCTCTTTAATTCATTTATTTTAATTTATTAAAATTAAAAGAAGAAGAATAAATTAAAAGATGTAAAATATGATGACTATGCTAACCAATGTCTAAAATGTCATTCATTGGTTCATCGATATATGTATTTTATCGATTACGTTCAAGCACTAGAAATATTGTATTGTGTATCAGCGTTTATAATAATGTAATAAAATCTTTGTGTGCGTTATGCGTCACTTGGTTGAACTAGTTTTCATACATTTGTATTTTATGTCAGGTCCAGTCTCTAATTCGTTCATGACTAACTACTTCCAGCGGCTCTGCTTGCTTTTAAATACTCATTTTAAATTCCTTTTGACTTTAATAATTGCATATTTTCTTAGATTTACGCGAATATTTGATATTTTAAACAAAATTATCTTTTCAGATTTTTCGTAGATTTATTTTGATTTTTAGTTCCTGATCTTTCAAATGCTTTACAACAATCGATTCAATATACGTATTATGTAAATCATACAAATAAGGAACTTGTTAGAACGAATACACTAGTATATTTATCGTAAACAAATATACGCCGAGCATATACAATAATTATACAAGTGTTATTTGCCTAATGCCTAACATGTATAAGCGAAGCCTGTGAAGTTCCCATAAAACTTCTACGCTACTGGGCGGAACTAGGCTGGCTAAGTTAGCCCGGATTCAGGACGCACAACGGACCAAATGAGAGTTTTAGTGCAGAAAATTAAGTCCACCTTACATTTTATTACATCCCTTACATGTAAGGAAAATAACACATATAGAAGAAGTGAAATGTACCTATACCATGAGAAAACACACTTATGTAAAACCAAAGATTCTTTTTATACGAAAACGTGCTTTATAATATATAAATATGTGCCCCGATCAATACGATGACAATCGACGCGTTACTAACCACTCAAGTTAATATCATCGGAATTTGGAAAAGTTTTCTCTGTTTACCTTGCAAGAGAAAAGCTATATATTCATATTATAGAGGACCATTGAAGCGCAGTTTGACTGACAGTGTCTATCCCGCAAGAAGTAACGGGTAATATGAAGGGTAGATATGTACTGATTATACACTATAGAAATATTAAAAGAGATATTTTTTACATAAAAGTTATTTTCTATAATAATATGAAGCAATAATAGAGATATTAATATTATTGTACATTTGAAGCAACAATTTTGTTTAATTTAAGCAATTATATAACAACGAAACAATTCTAGTAAAGCTGAAAATGTTTTAATCAAAATAAATAGGCAGGAAGAATATTTTGTAAAAAATAATAATAATTGCGTCCTCCTGACTTTCTGCAAGTCTCAAAATGAGTGAATCGTGTGGCAAGAGATATTATAAATTATGCATACACAAGTGTGCACTATAATGCATGCACTATAATGCACTAGTGTGTGCATACACACTTGTACACTATAAGACACAAGTGCACATTTTGAAAGCCAGGTGGGCCGATAATTTGGCACTACCCATGGACTGCCGCCTCTACGTGCTCTCCGAAGGTCACCTGTGTTACTGAACTCCGAGCTGTTAGTGAGAAGTTTTTAATGGAAAAATCCAATAAATATACTTGGCCCTACCCGAAACTCGAACCAAGGACCTCCAGGTCTGCACCAAAACATTGGCCAATAGATTAACGAATCACTGAGATATATATGCTTGTACCTATAGGACAACGTATGAAGATAAAAAAAGGAAAATTCAATATTTTCTTCAAACATAGGACTTCATAAATAACAATTTAATAAGAACATGTTCTATTTAGATAAGCGTTTATACTCCACTTAGCGTAAGATATGATGAAATATTTTAGTGTCTCAGCGTATATGAATCATATGTTTGTATTTGGCTTCTAATGTAATGCAAAACGTAGAGCAGTAACACACTTATAGCAACAGTTAAAATTTATTTGTTTTGCAATTTAAAATTTCTATAAAAATAAACATCTTATTGTTTTATCGAAAGCTTATAATTTTTTTTTAATTAATAAACAAGACAAAACTTATAATGGCACCAAAATTATTCATTGATTTGTTATATTTTGCATTGGATAAAAATGTTGGATGCCATACAAATTTAGTTAATAGTTTATGATAAGATTTTTGTTATAATAAGTAGTTTATATATTTTTTTTAATATATAAGCTTCTTTAAATTGGTTAAAGCTGTACTCATATAAATTATATATGTACAACCAATATAATATATTAGTTATATATAAAGTAATTACATATTTTTTTGTATGTCTGTAAAATTAAATATCAATAGAGCTTTCTGTTCTAAGCTTATCTTATAAAATAATAAAAGTTTTAATGGAATAAATAATAATATAATAGAATATACATGTTGCAAATTTTACACAAGCGAAAACAAAGTAGTACAAGATTTGATTCTAAGCGACTAGAATAACATGAAAACCTAATATTACAGTGAATTTTCATTGATTACTTCGTTAAAAACGAAATGAAATTGCGCTCGGCGTGAGATGATTATAGACATGTCTATTACAAGGCCCATCACAAAGCTAGTTTCGATAGCCGGAGCGCAAATTAGAAATTTTTACCCGTTTTAAACGAAAGTTTTAAAAACAGGCGAATTTTATGTTTGTTGTAACATAATATGGATCAAAGTATTAAAATTTTGTTTCCATTATATAATAGTGCTTTTAAATCTAATTTCGATACGAATTAATATTTGGTGTTTTAAAATTCTTTGTTTTCTGAATTTCAGTAATAAAAATTCAATAAGGAGTAGGAATTATTTATTATATATTTTTTGCAAGTTATGATTTAGATTTTTTTGTAATAAATAGCTTATACAATATGTAGATGTACATATACGAAAATGGGAAATTAAAATTAAAAAAGGTATGTTAAATAAAAAACAATAATAACCGACTTCTAGGCACTAAAAAGTAATAAAAAATAACTAAACGGGTGTTTTCATTTTGAATAGATACCTAATCAGATGTTTTCGAAATCGGTGTCAGCTGATACGAATCAAAGCAAACCCCCGTTTAGTTATTTTTTACATTTTAGTGCCTGATTCATGATTTAATATGCACACGACATAAGTTTAATAAGTAAATTGCGTAAACTTATTGTTCCGTAACCATTTTAGTTTCCTGCATGTATTACGTATTTCTAGAAGTTTAAATTAAAAAAAAACGTTATCATTATTCTTATTAAAATTTTTGTTAAAAGAAAAAAAAATTTATAAACTAAAAATATTGATATACACAAATCAAATATACTCATTACTCAATACTGAGGAATATTACTACTCGTACAATTTGGGTTTCTTCAAGGATGTTATACTAAGATAAATTCGGTTTATATCATAAGGTACATAATATTATGGTTTTGGCATTTAAATAAGTCGCACGAAAGAGCCTTGCTAGCTTGTGACCTACCTTACTGCGGTTTTTTGTGATAGTAAAGCGGGCTTAATTCTGAATATATTTACTTGAAAACCCAAATTAGCTACGATTTTAACGTTAAGATTAAACCCAGACTTCATTTCGTGGGGATAAATAAATAATTATAACCTAATTATGTTCTAGTTTTGTTTTCGAGGCTATTAGAACATATAATGATGTTTATTTATAATTCATTTATACGCATTGTAGGAAAATGTTATCTTATATTCAACCATATATATATATATATATATATATATATATATATATATATATATATATATATAGTGTTGTGCAAAAAGACAAAATTTAGACTTTTCATTTTTAAAGTCTAAGATCCGAAGTACGGTAAAATATTTAATTTAATTTTTAGAATCGTTTAACAGCAACCAATCTGTGTTTGTATATTTATTGTTATAAAATAATCTTCTATCGCAATAAACAGAAGTAGGGAGCGATTTTATTTATACTGTAATATTTATAAGTATATACAAAGCCGTTAAATATAGGAAAGTTCACTTTTTTGCAATATTTTTGAATTACCCATATAAGGAAGTGAATAAGATTTTAATTTAATTGATTTTGTTTTAACTGACCACTGGGTGACATTGGATTACATAAACTCCACTCTCCAATCGATCGCCTGAAAAATTGTCTTGATAATTTTATTCGAGCGTCATGCTCAAAATAATTGTTCAGAATAAAAAAAAACAAGCGAGTTTTACGTAACCCTAAAAAAATGTAAGTGTATTCTATACTATCTTCCAAATATATATTTTTATAACAATGTTATAATTTTAGATGCGTATTAACTTATTAAGCATAATCCATACTTAATATTATAAACGTGAAAGTGTGTTTGTTTGTTTGCTTGAATGAAAGTTTGTATGAAGCTTACCATTTTAGAGCTTTTTTTGGAGTTTTAGCGCGAGCGAAGCCGCGGGTTCTGCTAGTAATATATAAATTATGCATTATAATAGAAAAAATATAACGTTATATAACTTATGCAATGACTCCAAAACATAAAACAAATCTCAAAATCACACCATAAAATACCGACGCAATATAAAAAAACTTTGAGCATAAATTTTTTAAATAATCTCCACGGTCTCATATCACAACAATGAAACGAGATAAAGTACTTTGTTCAAACATATCCGTAGTTACCCTTCTAACTGGCGGCAAGCCAGGAGTTCCCTCTCGTGCCTTAACAGCCAGTTTAAATGCCTACCCAAATATATAAAATTGTATCTTTGACACATCTTTGTTAAGATCTATATTTGTAACTTTATGCTATTCCTACAGTTCACAACAGTTGATAAACTATAAACATTCGTTTCTTTGGTTGTGCTGGAAAAATTAAAATAATATATAGCTATGTTTTTGACCGACTTTACAATAAAAAGGTACATAATAAATATAAATATCAATTGGGATTATTTTGCGGATTTATTTTGATTTTTGGTTCCCAACGTTTCAAATGCTTTATAGCAATCATGGTCACGGAAGAGACTTAGGTTTTATATGATACAGAATCATCTGAAAAGATAGTCTTAATTAAAATGCCAACTATTCGCGTAAATATAAGAAAGTGTCATAAAAAGGTACTACACAGTGCTCTATAACTTATTTTGAAGATCGAGCGAACCAACAGACAGTGAATTTTGATCGAATGTTATTAGTTCTTAGAGATGTAACAACTCAATGTATTTGGATGGACAACTTTTTATTAACTTACCTGTTATATTAGAGTGGGCGAAGCGGAGGAAAAAAAAACTGCTTTATTTGCCATTTTCCGGCCTAGCAAAAGCCAAGTTTTATGTATTGGAGTTATAAGTAATGTTAAATGTTAATTTGAAACACTGTAAAACAAAAATCTGTAATTTGTAACGAGTCAATATTAATACTTTCTTAGATTTTCGCGAATATTAGACCTTTTAAATAAAACTTTCCCGACGTTTCGAAAGCTTTACAGCAATCATGATCACGTGAGACACTAAGGTTTTAAAGGCCTCAAAAGTATTTTATAGCTGTTACAAACACCCTACCCACAAAATTATAAAATATACATATAAATCAAAAAAAAAAAAGAAAAAATCCGAAAAGGTAGTATTATTTAAAAGAATCAATATTATTTAAAATGTGCGGGAATCGAACTCACGTCATCTATCGTTGTAGCAACATTAGATCTTACACAAAAAATCATACAAAGTACATTTTATATTTTGTACACATCATTTTGTAGACAGTTAATTAAGTTGAAAAAATCTATTTCTCGCAGTAAATGTTCATATAACCAGCACTTTTTATTAAGAACAATGCTCTAGAATATTTTCCTCCTCACTCCGTACCTTTTGAACGTGGCAGCCTATTGTCACGCTTACCTAGTAAACGTTTAACACGTTTTCCTGAAACTTAGCAAGTTTGCGTCAAAATATACGTAAAAAGGTTCTGTATCTTTTCGCTTATATTACAACTATGTATATAAAACTTTAATGTAGCTTTTATGGACTCCTCTTTGATACCACCTTTTTAAGGTTACTACTTTGAAACAAAACATTAATTAGTTAATGGAAATGTAAATAAATTTATTAATAGGTATACTTAAATAGCATTTCCCATCTACTTTGTGGTCAAGTATTGGTAAGGTAAATGCCCGACCGTTATTTTACTTCACCTTTAATTATATCCCTTGCCAAAGGACTCAAAGAAATTTTATTTTATATCGCACTCACCCGTTTATTTTCCCAGGATAAAATGCAGCCAATCGTTGGACTTACTTTGAACAAAATCTCTATACTATAGCTACCAAATCTACATCTCTTCATCCACTATGAGCATTAATGCAATCATTGTTGTTTGGCGGGAGAAATAGATAAGGGGGTGTTACCCATCCAGTCGGACTCCTCAGGCTTTACAGAGTCATACCACCGGTAAAAATATATTATGTTATATTATTTTAGTATATATGTATTTTTTATATAATATTTTTATTATCTTTATTTATATATTACATATATTATTTATATTACATACATACATATATATATATATATATATATATATATATATATATGTTTTTATATGAATTTATGGCTATGCATAAAATAAAAATAATATATACTGTATTATTATCAATCCAAATCGCTAGTCTTTGGAAACTAAAAATGCAGGGCAAGTTTTCAGTGAAAAATTGTACCTATACTATTTTAAAAATATTTTCATTCAAGTTATGTAAACGAGGTTCAATTTCATAAAGAACTGAGCTTAGATGTGTATAAGCTAAGGAAATGTGTGGAAAGGCAACTTAATAAATATACGATGTTTGGAATGAGGTGAAACGCCTTGTATGAAAATATGAAAATGGCTTACACAAGTACGTTTATCGCATGCAGTCTTCTTTTAGTTTTATACGCTCAGAAAGCTGAAATGAATATTAGAAAACTTCCAGTGACGCCCACATCTGGCTGTTTTTCCGCATGAAAAATATAATTAAAACATATAGTGAGTAAAAATCTATGTAATATGTAAATATATTTTGTCTTATACTGTAGGACCATAATATTAAATAATAAAAGCATATGGTATTTTTTTTTTATTTCTATAATGGCTTATAGTTGCGTTAACAGACGCAATCCATTCTGCCAGTGTCACGTTTGTGAGGAAGACACGAATTAGATTGAGCGGTAATTTTGAAATTTGGTAACTTTAATGTGGAATTAAAACTATAAGTTAATGATCGGTCTACAGGAATAGCCTACAACAAATTATCTTGTATCTTATGTTCTTGGCCTCACACTTTGAGAGTGACAGACTAAAATATACGTCATATAGTAATTCTATTTGATTTTACGTTAATTTTCTACATGTACGTGATGTGGTTTTTCTAAAATAACACTTAATTATGTAATATTTTCCTATTAAATATATTATTTCTATATTTGCTACTAGCGACTCACCCTCGCTTCGCTCAGGCTTGTCCCTACGTACGTTTTAACGGTTAATATGGAATAGATACACTATATATTAGTATTAGTATTCATAAAAACTATCCTATGCCCTTCCCAGGGTCTCAAATTATCTTCACACCTCATCTAAATCGGCTGAGCGGATTTTTAGTTTATCCATTAACAAACGAACATACAAACAAAAATTTTTTTTACTCTTTATAATAGTAGTATAAAGCATTTGAAGTTTTGATATCAAATAATATTAAAATATCTTATAGTTTTCATTCATGAATTTTATTTTCGCTTTATTCTCCATAGGAAGATCTATTTATTCGAACAAAAATCGAATATCACCGATTGCAATAACCGATTGGCTTAGCCACGTACGAGAATATGAAAAACAAAATACGTAATCCCCTATAAATAAATGCAAAGCGAGTCGCTTTAAATACATTTTTGCCTAATTGAGTAAAGCGATCTGAATTCAAATATTTATAGCCAATTCTTGAATTATTGTGCAGCACAGTCGCTGTGAGTCCACCTGCCTACTGCATCTAAGTTCGGAAGTTCGATATTTATCTATACATATAATAAAACTGTAGAGGTTGAATCTGTACATAGAAAAAAAGCTAAAAACTGAGTCAGGGGGATGTAAGAAGAGAAATAGAACAAATCCAGATCTTTTCATTTTTTTGTTTCTCTGTCTGTTTGTCTGTTTGTACGGGCTAATCTTCGAAACTGCTCAACCGATTTGAATTAAATTTTAAGAAATAAATAAGTTAAAATACACTTAATAAACTTCAGTAGAATAAGAGCGAAACTGAATACCCTTGGAAAATACCATAACCGATTCTATTGAATCGTCCTTAGAAATTAATATGACTCTAACGCTGGCTAAGCATATTAGATTGAACAAGGTTTAACTTAAAAGCTGTATCTCGTGTTGTACACTAGCAATAGCTATGTATTTATGTTTAAAACGTACCTAGAGATGCACCCGAGCGAAGTGAGGGTAAATCACGGATTTAATAATAATAATTATAAATTAAAAATTTAAATACCCCCTACGCAAATTGTCATTTAACGATTACACTGGCACACGTGAAGCACCTAAACGAGTAATCATACTGCTGGAACAATATTAACTAAACATAGCTAAGAACCACCTTGCGGTGGTTTTAAAATGAAAACAATCGCATCGAAATCGGTTCATCCGTTTGAGAGCTACGATGCCAAAGACAGACGCACACACACACATACAGACAGACAGACACCGACGTCAAACTTATAACACCCCTCTTTTTGCGTCGGGCGTTAAAAAAGAAATTCATTATCCATGTTTACACTACATAAAACTAAATTTTTAAATATTATTTTTATATGAATAGTGAACACTCCTTTGCATATTTTATGTGAATCATAAGGGATGTGAAAAGATGAATTTATTATATAAGTCCTCTCCAGTAATATTCACAAAAGGTGAATAGAAAATGTGTGGGAGTGTCCCAACGTCATAGTTAGAATGTTTTCTACGAATAACTCGAATTATTCGGTAGAATATCTGTAAAATGTCGTCAATAGATAAAGATAGCTGTGGTAGAATCTCTTAATATATTTTGATAATAACCACATTACGTGCATTACCTAATAGTTTGTTTTTACCCTGTGAAAAAGATTTTGAATTATGAATCATCCATCTCGAATCTTGTAATTGTATATTAAAATCGATGCAATAATTACTAGGTACATAAGAAAAGATTTTTTGTAACATTTTTGTTTTGTAAATTGAAATATAGTCTTATATGTATTTTGTAAAAAATATTATATTTACTCATCTATACATATAATAAAATAGTAACAAAGCGAAATCTGTACGTAAATATTTTTTAAGAATAATGACGGTTACCTGTTGAATACATAATATAGACCTAAAACAATGCATAGTTGTTAAAATTTTTGTCTGTTTGTCTGTATAACTGTGTGAATTTCATGAAAAAGTATCGAACGAATTTTGTGTATTGATAATTAATTAATTTAGTACTCGGGTCACCATTTAAGATGGTACCTTTTACTACAAAATATCTCTTATTCCCACATAATAATTGTGTCCGCCGAGTTGTCCTTCATACAAAAATTTCAACGATATAGAAAAAGCACTATTAGGAGCAGGGTTAAAAATTAACATATTTAACAATTTATTTAAAACCTAGCCCAGAACGCACCCAAGCAAGTGGATAATAAAACACCACCGTATAATCTTCAAAGACTGGGACCCCTGAAACAAAGAAGGCTTTATATGATAGCTCTTTAACTACCTCTTAGATACTTAGATGTACGACTGTAGGTCCGAAAGTTCTGGATTCGAGTCACGGGTCGGGCCAAGTTTCGTTAAGTTAGGCGCCCACGAGCTCTATGGTCTCATACCGCCAGCGCCGTTCTTCCATCGGAATACCAGACGTTCTGCAGGATACCATCCTTTTTTGGTTGATATTCCGACCACTCGCACTGAGCGCTATTCATCATCTTTTATAATGCGAACAGCCAAGAAATGGAATGCTCTGCCTGCGTCTATTTTTCCGAGAGCGTACAACCTGAAACTTTTTAAGGTGCGTCTCAACAGGCTTCTCCTTGGCAAACTCGCTAGATCATAGACCTTATCTATGCCTTCAAGCTAAGATCAAGGTCAAGAGTGAGCCCATTTTTAATTAAAAAAAACCTCCACCTTCCTTAAAGCGAAAATACTGAGAATTTTTTGATAGAAAAATTCAGCAAATTTAAGACTGACTCATTCGAAATCAGGAGATCACGGTCAGCCGCAACAGAGCAAAAGATTGAAGTTATTTACATAGAAATAATTTTTATTTATTAGACTCTTGCAAGCTTTTATTAAGAAAACGCCTAAGCGAAGTCAAGAACGAGTCACTAGTATTTGATATTTATAATAGCGTTAAAACAGTTGTTTTGAACCATTAAACAACACACCTGCGACCAGTCTAAAGTACTTAAGTATTTTAATCTTTAGTAAAATATAAGGGTACTTATTTTTTAACTTGTTTACATGTTTTTTACATAAAATATAACAGATTAATATAAATATTTTTCACTTTTATACATTAAACATTTATAATTTTGGCAATATTACGTATCAGCAGCTCCAATCGCGTAGTTTATTTACAAATTTTTCAACCCTAAATATGCTAATATGATTCCAGAAAATCTACTTTACTTTTACTCATTAACTTCTTTCAAAAAATAGTCTATAATCTTCCTTATTAAAAATGCAAAATGAATTTTTGAAAACGAACTGGCAGTTTCAATGTATTCTGCCTAAAATAAATTATGTAAGTAATAATATTAAACAAGCTTACGTTTTTTGTAAAATTTTACAAAAAATATAAATTTCGTATATATGTAAGGATTTATGGCGTAAAAGGATGTCCGAAAATCGTGCCACATAGCTACGAGTATCAGTAGCCGTCAGAACTCAGTTCCCATTTTTCATTGCAGTACAAAATACGGAAGTGCCTGAACGGTTGAGCGACTCTATCAACATGTCCTTAGTTTTTTTGGCATTTCAACAAAAAATACGTAAAATTTACCATGAACTCTTATTTGAATGAATTATTATTATTTGATTTTAATCTAATTTGATGAGCTTACCATGGAACTAGATGGTTCTGTGTTTAATATCCCAACATATTTATTTATTCATATTTATATTTAAACCTTTTTCATATTTGATATTTCAATTTCATACACTTATCTCAATTTTCATAAGAGTTCTAATAAAAAAATAGCTGTTTTTGCAAGATAAAGCATTATCTTTTAAACCTTTTACCGTCAAGATTGGAAGTGCTGACGTTGAGTGCTTCTACTCATGTACGGTTCATTTAACGCGGACATTACAAACTCGGCGGCGAGTTTTATCTACAACATCGAGTAGAATGGGTTTTAAAACTGATTTTATTGCTTCAGTTTCCAATAGCCATCGTAAAAAAATTGAAACTAACCAAAGTTATTTAAAGTTTAGCCATCCAATATTTTACTTGTAGAAAAAAATCTGAAAAGATGTTTAATGAAAATACGACTTTATTACAAATAGTTTTGTAATGTTAAAACAAATTATTAGCAGAATTTCTATTGAATAGATAGTCTATATCTATACTAATATTATAAAAAAATGTTTCTTTTTGTATGTTTGTTAGTAATGGATAAACTAAAAATCCGCTGAACCGATTTAGATGAAATTTTGTATGAAGATAGTTTGAGACTTAGGTAAAGACATACGATAGTTTTTATCTCGGAAATCATCCCTTCAGATGGTGAAAAGGGGGATGAAAGTTTTTATGAGGAATCAATCATTTCTCAAGTAAGAGATATAAAACTCATCATACCTATGTGTATATATTTATCTTTTATCTATTCCATACAAAACGTTAAAACGTACCTAGGGACGAAACCGAGCAGAGCTAGGATGAGTCGCTAGCATATTATAAAATGAAATAGGAAATATATAGTAGGTATCGTTTTTGGTTTTATAGAATTATTGTTGTATCAAGTTTGTATCTATTATTCAGGCAGTTACCTAAACTTACTTATAACTAAAACCATAATATGGATCCGAATGAAACTAATGAAAGTATCATCTAAATCTATATATATATATATATATATATATATATATATATATATATATATATATATATATATATATATATATATATATATATATATTATACAGGTCTCGTCTTATTTCTCAAAAAAAACCACGCGCGGATATGATATAAAATAGATAACAAACAGACTAAGCCAAAAAATCTTTCTATTTATATCTTAAGGAAACGTTATTATATGATAATGGATAAAGAATAAATATATTTCTCTTTATATTTCAGCGGTGAAATTCACCTGCGTGTTTACTTGGAGAGTGATAAATAATGCGCGTCGCGTTGGCTTTTAATGCGTCTAAAAGTAGTGAAGATGCGACTAAAAGGGAGACACGCTTCACTGAAACCCTCTAAATTTAAATGTATTAAGGCGCCAAAGGTCCAACGAAATTTTTCATGCAAAGGGTAAAGTCCCACCCACTAAGCGGGCGTCGAGTTTTACGTAGATTTACCTATTATAAATGTGTTGTCAAACTTTCAACACCTTCGTTTGCTATTTCTGTTTTCACACGTTTTATGAATATCAAAATTAGAAATTTTACTTTTTGAAGTGACACGTCTTTAGAATCGTTGTGATTTGAAACTCGATGAAACGAAAATGCGACACGAGAAAGAGACGAACACATAAATATATAGGATTAAGCCGGCGATAGAATGAGATAGAATACATTACACAGGAAGTGAAAAGTAATCTATTCTATTCATACAATAAAATTGTAACTAAGCCGAATTTGTACATTCAATATTTTTTTGGAAAATCTTATTGAAATAGACATTATTATCGATACAGAGGCCAAATCTATAGTTTTTAGAATTTTTGTCTGTCTCTTTGTCTGTTACCGCATCACAGAAAAACCACTGGAGGGATTTTGATGAAATTTGGTATGGTGGTAGCTGGTTATCCGGGTCAACATATACTTTTTACTGCGGGAAAATATCTCATCTCTGAGAAATCTATACTAAATCTATAGTTAATACGCGGAGCCGAGGGCGACAGCTACTTTCAATTTTATTTTGCGATTTTCTCTTAAAAAAATGCTATGATATACAAGTTTTGTTCAGTCAATCGAGTAACAGTTGTCAAGCACTAATAACTTAACTAAGACAAGACCTATTAAATTCAAATCGTTTATTACGCATGTCTTGACAGTGTGGCGCCGTTATGACGTTAAATCAATTAATAGTGATAATTCTGGTCAGATTTGTCAGCTGTTCTGTAGTATCA
The DNA here is from genome assembly GCA_947093115.1 of Brenthis daphne. Taxonomy (NCBI): domain Eukaryota; kingdom Metazoa; phylum Arthropoda; class Insecta; order Lepidoptera; family Nymphalidae; genus Brenthis; species Brenthis daphne. The sequence goes on from OX352475.1 coordinate 26,483,124, forward strand.
GTGCCAATACAGCCATGACTTACATATTGATGCATGATATAGTTGTTTTGCATAAAAATAACTGCTCGCTGTTCTAGTGGCTAGCATGTACGGCCGCAGCACCAGGTCCTGGATTCGAATCCATCGGGTAGTTTAGTTATTCAGTATTTCTGCCAAAAAAATCTCAGTAACAGCCCGGAGTTGGGAAGTTGGTGATGTTTCACCCTCGTGCTTCAGAGAGCATGTAAAGCCGTCGTATCTGCGCTTTAACTCTCACCGGTCGTATCGAAGTATCGTCCCATCTAATCAGACTTTGAGAGTGACAGGAATAGAGAGTGCGATTGTGTCTTCGCGAAGTGAGATTGGCCGTGGCCGAAATCGGTCAGTAGGACATTATTATGATTATACCATTCTGATTCCTACAAAAGAAATAAAGTTTTAATATGAAATTTGTTAATAATTATACTATTTTGTTGCTAATTTAGGCCCATCTTTAGATATAAAATATTTTTAAAACGCTTTTAGACATAAATTATAATTAGCCTTCACTTATTATTACTTTTTTATAACGCCATTAGTACCCATTGCTACGGCTTCGTGCTTAAAATTTCCTATTAAAATGGCAATGATGATACAAAATTATTCATTTACTGAATTCTATCATTAGCCAAGCTTATAATACTTTAAATTTACTAATTTAATTTATATGACGTTCAAACTTAATATTTTCCACAATGTTACAGAATAAACAAGAAAAAAAAGAAAATACATAATGTATCATGAAGTGTTAAGAATTTGAAAATAAATTATGTTTGCTAAAGGAATTATCTACTGGCACGAAATGAATCAAGATCTTAAAAAGCGATTGTATCCAATATTGCAGGTCAGAGGTTCACTTGTTAAAGCTTAAAGAAAATTTATTTGCTCACTCGCCTCCTCTCTGAGGTCCTATGATTTATTTCCTCCATTTGTCAAAGGCTTTGGCGATATTTTTCTCGAGCTACCATATTTTTGTTGACATATCGAAACACCACAAACTTCGCACAATACTTTCAGATATATACATATTACTTACATTTATCATCTGTGCATCGTTTGACGTCTACATATATAGATAAAATAATGATTTGCTACATTTTGTTAAAGTTTAATGCTTTTTAGGGTTTTTGCCCTTTTCGTTTGACTAGCTAAAAGGGAAAACTCATATACCTAGAGAACTAGCAATACTAATACTCTCACTTCACTCGCGTTCCTAGATGCCAAAATTAGCCTATATGATACTCTCAATTATGATGAAATGTGTGGACTCGTGGACTATGGTTCGATGATGGTACGTTAAAAAGGCGCAATTATTGCCTAAAAGCTTGTTTGTAATTAAATACCTTTATGTATTAAGCGTAATCTAAATATTATTTACTATCCACTTACCCTCGTTTCGCTTGGGTTCGTCCCTAGGTTGCTTACCCATACAAACATTCATCCCCATTTTCACCCCCTTAAGGAATGATTTCCGGAATAAAAATTACTCTATGTCCTTCCCAGGATCTAAAACTATCTTTTTACCAAATTTCATGTAAATCGGTTCAGTAGTTTCGGAGCTTAGTTGATACAAACAAACAAACAAATAAACGAAAAAATCTTTCCTCTTTATAATATTAGTATATATGAAATATTCAATTTCAAAGTTTCCATTAATATTGTCACTTTCAAACAAGTCTGACTAAAGTCTGGAAAAATATTTTAAGAAAAATATTTACAACATAAAGTGGTTTTGATTATAACTATTACAATTTGAGACATTTTAATATATGGACCTTTTTTAGACAATCTGTAATCCTTTTAAAGTAAATAAAAGAACAAGAACCATTTACATAAAGAACTATTGAGCTAAAGTGAAACAGTCCCGAGAGACTGCGTTAGATATTGGTATGTTTTAGCGCGGCTTTTGTGGCAATACCATTACATATGGAAGTATATATCCAGACCCGAGTATCAAATATCTTTTCTTTAAGCTCTTTTGTATAAAAAGTAATGGAATTTATTATATTAAAAAAATATGTTACCTGAGGGCAATCAACCTATGTATGTACATATGTACGTATGTAGGTTTGTACATTTGTGGCACTATTTATACCAAACGAGTGGGCCGATTTTGATAAATGATACGTCGTTTGATACGTCGTTTGATTCGTCATGACGGCGCGAATGTTATAGAAAGAATAAAAATTTGGGAAAATGAAAATGGCCGATTTTGGACACCACAATGTGGAATATCGTTGAATAGGTATTTAAAAATCATTTTTAGGTTACTTTCTTCATTTATAATTTAAAATAACAATTTAGAATATATAGTAATTTGAAGTTCTTTAACAACCATTCTCGCTTATTTTCCTACTTAAAAATATTTAAGTATTTTAAAGCTGTAAATAAATAAATATATTATAAAAATAAATACAAACACAATTCATCCTTGCCGCGAGGTGTACATACTCGTATCTGTCTCCGACTGCATAATACTATATACCTTCGTGAACTTGTTTTTATCTTTTTAGTAAGCTTTTATGCAGTCGGGTTTCTTATTTTTATAATATATTTAACTAGTGTAACGCGGGGTTTTTACAAACAACGGTGATCGCGGGGTATCGTGTCGGAACATGTACGATCCTGTAGGGCCGTGTTTCGTGCGATCGTATAGTTTAGGCGCTCGCGCACCCCCGTCTCCCGCGAACGCGTGAGCGACGGCGTGGCTCGACCAGGCAGAAGAGAGCCGCGAGCGCCGAACGCGTAAACATCTGTATCATAACGATCCTCCACGACTCTCATTTTCGCGCAGTTGTAAGATTTTATGTTATTTTTTTTGTGTAACTTCCATAACCATAAGTTTTCTTGTCAAACCTCAAGTGAAATAAATATATTTTAATAGACTGTTGTGTACCTATTAAACTGGCGCCCATACTAGTGGCTCGAACTTTTAAACTTATATACTAGTGCGTGAAGATGCCTATGACGAGGAGAGGGGAAACGCTTCGGCAGCAGCGAGGGGATGATGCCGCAGAGGGAGAGGAGAGCACCATTGAGCACGGCCACGTGGACGGAGGTGCGCGAGCCGGCTCGACACAGCAACCAGCACCCCAGCTCCCCGAACACTTCCTATCCGCGCTGATGGAAACGATCACGCGTGCGCAAGTGGAAGCAAATAGAAGCCTTATCAATTCTCTGATGACGTCCAGCAGTGAATTTAGGGCCTCCACCCCAGTCGTGGCCTCTCAAACAAATAATGTGAACAGCGGGAGTGGTACTGCTGCCAGCGTCGCGAGTGTCGACGCCAATTTTACTAAGTGCACGGCGCGGTTCAACGGGTCGTCCCAGGACGCCGAGGTATTAGAAGCGTTCCTGGATGCCGTCGAGATATTTAAGGAGTGTGCGGCCGTGAGTGACGAGCTCGCACTCCGCGGATTGCCGATGTTGCTAGAGGGTGAAGCGGCAGTATGGTGGCGCGGCGTTAAGGCGTCGGTGACTACATGGGCGGACGCGGTCGCCCGCCTACGCGCGGCGTATGGCGTGGCGCAGCCCGCGCATCAGATCCTACGGCAGATCTTCGCGACGGAGCAGCAAGAAGAAGAACGCGCCGAGTCGTTTTTGTGTAAAATGCGAGCGTTAATTGCAAAGTTACCGTATAAGCTCGATGAAATAGTGCAAGTTGATATTTGTTACGGGTTATTACACCGACGTATTGTTAAAAGAGTTTCCCGCGATAATGTTCGTAATTTAGATGACTTAATGTATAAAACGAGGATCGCGGAGGATATGTATAAAACTCTTAAGGTAAATAAGGATAACAATAATAGTAGTAATTGTAAAAACGCGATTTCACGAACATCGGTCACTACTACCGGTCGCGATCTCACTCGATCGAGTTTTGATAGTACGAACGCGATCACTCCGCGTAGTAATAAAAACAATAGGCCCCGATGTAGTTATTGTAAATTATTTGGGCATATTAGTGAAGAATGTCGCAATCGTGAGAAGGTTATTAACAATAATAATAATGATAAACGTTTGTATAGCGATAGCACGCGTAAGGGTATACGTTGTTATGGTTGTGGCAAGGAAGGTGTCGTGAGGTCGAAATGTGATATTTGTGTGAAAACTTTAACGAATTCGGATAGTAAAACTTCATTCAATAATTTGGATGTAGATTTTAATAATCACGATAATTGCGTTAATAATAATAATAGTAGTATAGGTAATACAAGTGCGTCATGTATTAAGTTAACTAACGTGAGTACGCGTGAATCGTATCCTATGGTTAATATATCCATTATGGGTCGTACCGGAGTGGCGATAGTGGATACGGGCGCTACGCATAGTATTGCGAGTCCTTTATTATACAAAATTTTAGTAGACTTGGGAGTACACTTTAGTAAAGGTAAACGATTGGTACACCTGGCTGACGGTACACAAGGGTGGAGAGACTTGTTGACGGCCGAGGTAGGTATAGATATCGAAGGCCATAGTGTAATGTGTCAATTACTAGTGTTGCCAGGTTGTGACACTAGAACACTTCTAGGTATAGATTTCTTGTCTCGGGCCGGAATGGTAATAAACGTTGCCCATCGCACTTGGACATTTAAGGATAGTCCCGGACAGTGCTTTAATTTTATTTATTCGTACACACTTGACCCTGCAGGTACAGATTTATTGCACGCCGCATCTGATGAGCTGATGTTGCGCGCAGACGAAGCATCTAAGTTAATCCAGGAGCAACAGAGTAGAGAATCAGTTAAGTTTTTAGGACATGTTATTGTACCAGGCGGAATCCAGGTGGATCCTGACAAGACGGCGGCTATTGATAATATGCCCGCCCCTCAGACTGTTAAACACTTAAAATGTTTCTTACAAACAGTGAGTTGGTATCGCCGCTTTATTAATAATTATGCAGAGATCGCGAGACCTCTTACAACACTCCTGAAGAAATCAAGTGCCTAGCGATGGGACGCCGAGCATCAGGAGGCGTTTGAGCGGATAAAGCGTCTCCTCGTATCCGCTCCCATTCTGCGTCAGGCGGATGAGTCGAAGCCATTCGTTCTCTGCACCGACAGTAGCGCTTACTGCCTCAGGGCTGTTTTAATGCAGGGGGAGGGACACGATGAGAGACCGATCGAGTACGCAAGTCGTCTTCTCACTAGTGCAGAGAAGAATTATTCCATGACGGAGCGAGAGGCACTCGCCGTCGTGTGGGCGTTAGGTAAGTTCCGTGGTTACGTAGATACTGCGAAGGTAACGGTTAGGACGGACCACCAGCCTTTGCGATGGCTAATGAGTCAGAGGTCACCTAGTGGTCGGCTGGCTAGGTGGGCCCTAACATTGCAAGAGTTCGACCTCAACATCCAATACACACCGGGATGCTCGAACGTGGTTGCGGATACGCTTTCGCGACCAGTTTGTGCTGAGAAACAAGGTAAGTGCGAATTATGTATGACAGTCGTTGACTTACCAAAGAGGAGTAGTGGTGATATCCGCAGCAATCAACTGTTAGATCCAGAGATTCGCAAAATCATTGAGGACATGGAGTCTGACGAACCTTCTAGGGGGAGGCCATGGTCCGATCGTGGGTACACTATTTCCGATGGTATACTTTATAGATATAGCTTAGAGTCAGACGATGGAGAAGAATGTTGTATTGTTGTGCCCGAACACGAACGCAGGCAAGTGATGACTGAACTCCACGACGCGCCTACGGCAGGACATTTCGGCGTGGAACGCACGTTAAGCCGTGTTCGCGCTAGATATTATTGGCCAGGTATGCGCACGTTCATTACTAACTATATAAAGGGGGCTGCTGACCAGCGACGACGGTCGCCGCCAGAGTATAAGGTAGGCGATATGGTGCTACTTAAAACGCAGGGGCCGAACGATGCAGGACGTGGACAGACGGCGAAGTTTATCCCACGCCGGGACGGCCCATACAAGATAGGTAAGGTAGTTAGTCCTACTACGTACGGGTTAGAGAACGTACAGACCGGAAGAGATATAGGGAAATATCACGTTTCGCACCTCACGCCATTTACCGGCCAGATAGAGCCTCCCGTTAGGGAAAAACGTAAACGTGGTAGGCCGCGTAGATACCTAGACTAGCCCAACTGTGAGGACACTTAGTCAGGCTAGAGGGGGAGAGTGTAACGCGGGGTTTTTAAAAACAACGGTGATCGCGGGGTATCGTGTCGGAACATGTACGAACCTGTAGGGCCGTGTTTCGTGCGATCGTATAGTTTAGGCGCTCGCGCCCCCCCGTCTCCCGCGAACGCGTGAGCGACGGCGTGGCTCGACCAGGCAGAGAGCCGCGAGCGCCGAACGCGTAAACATCTGTATCATAACGATCCTCCACGACTCTCATTTTCGCGCAGTTGTAAGATTTTATGTTATTTTTTTGTGTAACTTCCATAACCATAAGTTTTCTGGTCAAACCTCAAGTGAAATAAATATATTTTAATAGACTGTTGTGTACCTATTAAACTAGTTATTCAATTAAAAGAATATCTACTATAATATTTATTTACTACAACACTATCCGTTTAATTGGTGTCTACTAAATAAAACACACTACTTATATAATTGCACAAATTTGTTTTTGTGTGTATGGGTATATGCATGCGTGAGTGCGTGTGTGTATATCTGTGTATGTTAATAAATAAATATGTTGGGACATTAACACACAGCACAATCCAGTTCCATGGTAAGCTACGAGACTTGTGTTATGGATACGAGATAGTTGATACACTACACATATATAACTTTAAATACATACATATTATAAATATAAACACCCATGACTAGAGTACAAACATTCGTGCTTATCAAATGAATGCCCCCAGCGGGACTCGAACCCGCGACCGCTGGCACAGCAAGTAGGGTCACTACAAACTGAGCCAAACGTGTCGTCATATGTTTGTTTGTTCCTGTTCGTGTTTGTTGTTACGTATGTTTGTTTGTTCTTTACGCTAAAATGGTTGGTCGGATCTGGATGTTTAGTACAGTTCCCGTCACGTAAAAAAAGTGCTGGCCGTTTACCTGTGCACCGAGCGATTTATCGATAAAATTGGCCGTATGAAGGGGTGCGATGGTTGAGTACCTATTATGATCCTACAATAAAATAATTACACTTATATTGTAAAACAATAGCCTAGTACTTTAGGATGCGACTGCACTCGTGCGCAAACACATTCCCTCCTGTGTCGCTTAGTGTTCTTTTTACGTGACGGGACCTATACATAAATAGGCGATGGAGTAATTATACATTGGCTACTGTTATTTTTTAAATTTCCTAAAAGATAGCGAAAAATACATATACCCAGCGCTGGATTTACACGCGAAACACTCGGGGCTAGTGCCCACGACGGCAAATTTTTAGGGGCGACAAACTTCGGAGGGCGAGAAAAAAAATTCTTCACGTTATCGAAAAGGCTTTTTTATTATTTTATATATATATATATATATATATATATATATATATATATATATATATATATATATATATATATATATAAATTATTTTTTTGCATTTTTCAAAAAATTAATAAATAAAAAAATTAAAATTTATTGACACTTTACCTATTTTATGCAAAATTTCGATGATAGGACGGCATTTTTTACTATGCCCATAAAACATGTATAGCTAAATACAGATGCGGCCGAGCGAAGTGAGAGTAAATCGCTAATTCATACAGAATAGGATAAATTGAAATCTGTGTTGTGAATTATGTCAATATGTTCATTGTTAAAAACTTTTTTAGTACTACTTATTTTACAAACCGAATTTTCATCACATAAAAGTTATTAAATACTAGCAGAACCCATGGCTTCGCTCGCGCTAAAACTACAAAGAATCAAACAACCAAACACACTTTCACATTTATAATATTAGTATGGATGATATGCAAACAATTCAAATTAATTTAAAACAATTTTAAATTGAATATTATACAATTATTCTTTAATATTCAGTTAACTTATAATTTTATAACTGGATAACTATAATCTGATCATGGAACAACTAACTGTCAAAGGATATAGTTACTTAACTCAACAACTATATTCCTTGTATACCTACCGGCTGGCTATACAGAGGGAGGGAAAATTGACCATGATATTGTTTGTATCGGCCCGCTTGAAACAAAGCGCTGCTTTGGATATCCTCATCGAATACACAATACCGCTATACTGACTGGTCTAAACTGAAAAGCACATGAAATATAGACTTGTCTTACAAAGAGATGTATCTAAAACCGTTCCTTTATATCTTTTAAAAGAAAAAAATACTTTTCCTTATAAATTATTCTATGGAATAAATTTCTTATACTTTATTAAGTTCCTGAGCAAAAGTCTGAACAATGTGACGTTTAATTTTCAGGCCGCATGAAGAGCAGATGCGATATGAAATATTCATGATCGGTAATGTAATGTTGATATTACTTAGTATTGATGTTACTGATACACATATTTCATCTATACATATAATAAAATTCTAAGTCGAATCTGTACATTAAAAATTTTTTAGAAAATCTTATTGAAATAAACATTATTATCGATACAGAGGCCGAATCTATAGTTTTTAGAATTTTTGTCTATCTGTCTGTCTGTCTGTCACCGCATCACGGAAAAACCACTGGAGGTATTTTGATGAAACTCGGTATGATAGTAGCTGTTTATCCGGGTCAACATATAGAATACTTTTTATTGCGGGAAAATATCTCGTTTCTGAGAAAAATACAAAAACTGCATTGTAAGAGTATACTAATATGTAAAACCTTAGAATTTCATTTTTGGTCATCTGAACGCGGGCGGATTTGCAGGCAATGCTAGTTATAGAAATAAATGATTGATATCTACTTGGTATTTCTTTTTTAGAAACATTAGTAGTGAACTTATTATATTTTTAGAATTCGTTAGTCACTTAACGATATATTACATATTTTATATCTTTTTACCAAATTCAAAAGTTAAGAAGACACTAAAACAGAAACATAGTATACTAAATTATCCGCGCAAATTTTGAACTGATAGTCGTTAAACTTTTTAATAAATCGGCGGATTCGGTACCTTAAAAATTATTATTAAATTTGTATAATATATTAAAGTCAAACTCGCCCAATATGTAATAACGAAATCTCAATAAGCATCTACAAATACTCTGTAGATTTCCCATAGCGAGTGGATTTATTAGCGGTAAAAGGATTTTGAAAATTCAACCCAAAAATGGGGATAAAAAAGGAGTTGGTTTATTTAAAAATCTGTTATATTTCCTTTACCAGGTACTAGCATTTGCCCGCGGCTGTTACTCAAGTAGAGTCAATAATAACGACTTAAGGTGACTTTCATTTTGGTTGATTAAGCGATTTTGAAGTTGATGTAGGTACCTACTATACCCCCCCCCCCCCCCAACGTGCGTTCCCTTGTCGTGGTGGGGGGGCTCAGTAGTAGTAGCAAAGCTAAGAAACGCACAGAGAGGTTGCCCACTTCGGTGGGCGGTGGGAGGTGGCCCTCTTCGGGGGGCGGTGTACCATGCGGATTGCTCCTGGTACTTCTCTGATAGCAGAGTGGACCTTGGAGCAACCCCATGGTTGTGGTGGTCTACTTCGGCAGACCTGCCGTCGGGGCGTCGTAGTTGAATGCGTAAGCGATCCTGCGACGCCCCATTAAGACGGGGAAAGGTTTTGTTGGGTTTTAGTGGGTAGTACTGGCTGTATTACGCCGGTGAGTCCCACACGTCGTGCGTAAATGCATTTCCCAACGTTAAAAAAAAAGGTACCTATACCTCTTTACTTATAAAGGTTTTATTATATTTTACTGTAACTTTGTCAAGCAGTAAAAATATAAAATAAATTATTTTATAATCCCTGATGCATAAAGAAGTTAGTTATAAGTTTAACATGTGTATTTGTCTTATTCCGTCTGTGTCATGGTAGCGCTCAAACGGAAAACCGATTTTAATTTCGTTTTTTTTTTCAAGTGTTTTGATCGAGAGTGCTCAAAACTATAAATCAAGAAAATCCATGCAGCCGTTTGCAGGCTACAGCTCTTTGCTAAACGGTAAAAGGATATTAACAAATATCAGAGATCTAATCGATTTGATACCTGGTATCCCGTTACTTTAATTACATTGCAATGAAATATTAACCTTAAACCTAGTTCTGATGCTACAGAGTCACCTAAGTAAGGTACTCAACTCTTTACTAAAATACTGCAGCTTTACCTTTCTCTCGCTTCGAATTAATTAGTCTCATCCCTACTTACGTTTTGACGTGTAGATTTCTCAGAAATAAGATATTTTCCAGCAGTAAAAAGTAACCTATATGTTGACCTGGAGCTATCAATATACGAAACACCAAAATCCCTATAGTGGTTTTTCCATGATGAGGTCAAGGACGGACAGACAGACAGACAGACAGACGGAAATTCTAAAAACTATAGATTCGGCCTCTGTATCGATAATAATGACTATTTCAATAAAAAAATTTAAAAAGTATTAATGTAAAGATTAGACTCAGAATTCTATTATATGCAGATTGCAGAGATAACATACCTATCAGATAATTTTACATTTCATTAGTCCACCTACGCTAAAAGAGAGGCAAAATTATAAAAGCAGCGTTCAAAATATAAGTAACATATAAATATTTATATGTGGTTATCCATAGACTTTCCAAGAAATATGAATATTCAAAAACTTATTGTAGCTTTTTATTGATGGTAGGTCCCACATTGTATCCATATAAATAGTGTATTAATATTTAGATCACACGATACTAGCTATTTTATGCTGCTTCGCCCTCATTTTAGTTTTATTTATACTAACTACATTTATTGGACATATGATGTTCATGGACATGTCATTTTATTTAGAACTAGCTAACTAAAAACAAATCTATCCCACGTGTGTTATTTTGATGTATGAGCAATATTATTGTAAAGTTTCATTAAAATCGATTCAGTAGTTTTTGCGTGAAAGATTAACAAACATCCATACATCTATAAATCCAGATAATCCTCACAAACTTTCGCATTTATAATATTAGTAGGATTCTCGCTTTTAAGCGTCCATAAATAAATCATTGACGATTAAATAAGTTTTTGGTGATGTAAGAACATAAAAAGGCTTTGAATCCCATTATATTTCTCAAACCCTTATTTATTACTAGCTTTTGTCCGCTCTCGTAGTTTATTATGTATAATTATTTCGGTCCAAAGGGTCGCAGCGTGACATTAGCCTGCAACTTTTGCTAATAAATAAGGCTATAAAATGCGAAAAGAAGTTTAAAAAAAAATCTATAACATTATAGATAAAAACAAATAATATTATTTTAGTGTAGAAGACAGTGGTAGACGAATAGAACGAATGGTAGCCTATTGGGAGGATTTGTATCCTAGTAATAATCATTTGGAAAAGTAAATAAAGTGGGTTCAAATCCTGAGTCTCTCACCATAATAATCTCATCAACAAAACACTTTTAACACTATGCCTTGAGGCGAAGGTAAAAATCGTTAGAAAACCTGCGTATTATCTGAGATAACCTATCAAGTTTTCGAAAGACATGTGAAGTCCGCCAACCGCACTTAGCCTGCGTATACGAGTATATAGTCGATCGACTATCTATTAGCATGATCCTCCCTAGTATTGAAGAGAGGTTAGTGCCCAGCACTAGATGTTTAAAAGAGCTAAATACATACAAGTATAGAACCAATAAAACAACCAATAGTTATAGTCCCAAAAACATATATATACATATAATAAAACTGTAGAGTTCGAATGTCTGTAGATAGAAAAAAATGCTAAAAACCGAGTCCGAGGGATGCGAGAAGAAATATAGAACAAATCCAGTTCTTTTTCAATTTTTTTATTTCTGTGTCTATTTGTCTGTTTGTACTGGTTAATCTGCGAAACTGTTAGACCGATTTAAATAAAATTTTGCATGGTGGTACCTTATATCCCCGGTCAACATTTTAGATACTTTTCATCCCGGAAAATTAAAGAGTTAAAAAACTATAGTAACTTATACAGCTTAGTACACAAAAATTACTGATTGGATTTTAATTAAACTTTACAATAATATAGTTCATACATCACAATAACGAGTTGGATACTTTTTATCCCTGAAAAATGTACGGTGGCCGTGGGATGGATTTGTTTTTTTTTGTCTAGTTTTTTGGCTAGTTTCTAATAATCAATTTAAGTAATATGGACTAAATTTAACTCGCTCTTGTTGTTCCGTTGTTATTTTAGTAAAAGTTAATTAAAAGTCCACAGCAATACTTATATGTAGCATTACAGTATACTCCCACGCTGTCCTCTGTACGTGATCCTCATACAAAGTACCGCCGCTGTTTACAAATTGTGTGGGCGGATTAGGAATACAATGAAAGTTTTTTTGAGATACTTTGTTCAAACATAATTAGATGATATTTTACTATTCTTGTATTGTACATCAATAAAAATGCTCAGAAAGCGAGCTTTTTACTAGTGAAAAGAATAGGATTAGTCTAATAGTTATTTATTCCCTACATACATAAATTATTACCAACATACAAATAAATTTCACTTCAATCAAAGAGTGTGGATGAAACCACTTATTATTTTTTTTATTTTAAAACGGGATAAATTCTATATCAATAAATAATTAGTTGCGTATTACTAGTAATAAATAATTAACAAAGAGTATAAAAATATATGTTCAAGCATACATCTACGTATATTTTCATTGTAAGCAATTACAATAAAATATTTATTAGGACTAGTCTGTTATAATTAAAAAAATCTATATTCACAAAATATCCCTACTGTTAATTTTTTTATACTACACAGTAACATTTGACGACACGTTTGGCTCAGTTTGTAGTAACCCTGCTTGCTGTGCCAGCGGTCGCGGGTTCGAGTCCCGCTGGGGGCATTCATTTGTGTGATGAGCACGAATGTTTGTACTCCAGTCATGGGTGTTTATATTTATAATATGTATGTATTTAAACTTATATATGTGCAGTGTATCAACTATCTGGTATCCATAACACAGGCCTCGTAGCTTACCATGGAACTAGATGGTGGTGTGTGTTAATGTCCCAACATATTTATTTATTTATTATTATTATCTGCCTGCAACGAAGATAGAAAGGCATTAAAATAACCGCAAGACACTTAAGTAATGTTGACATTCAAATTACACTCAGCACAGAATTTCCGCGTCTTATTTCCAGCGGCCTACAAATATTTAAATGAATCCCGTGACATACTGCCTAGTAATAAACCGGGATGAAATTATAATTATAAATATGCTAAAAGATGTATTCTCAATATTATAATTTTATTTTTAAACTAAGTATATCAAAAGATTAAGGAAATTTTAAAAGGTAACTTGTCTGTCTGTCCGTCTGTCATATGTTACATGTTGTCTATGCATCTACTAAACGATGGAACGTAAAATTTTGAAATCAAAGCACGGAAAACTTACCTTATTTTGAAAATAACTTTTAAAAGAAAATGGAAATCATGCACACTTATACAGTAAAACGTAAGGAAAATCTTAATTATTTAATTTGTTTTTAATCCGATAATAAACGTAATCCAACTTCCTACCCTCGAGTACAAGTGACACTTGACCGGTTTTTTCAAAGCACATATATATTAAACTACTACTATTGCAGAATCAGTTTAATAAACCTGCAGAAACGCGGAAATTTGTATCTATACAGTTGTTAAGAAGGCTTACAATTACAACCAAAGAAATCGCTATAGCAATTTAGTGGGAATGTACTTAGCGATATTGCCGCTATTCCATGCATTCCATTCTGATTTGTACGGTAATTTTTAAGTACCAAGCAGTTAAACCGGTAAGAATTCCCACTGATAACATAAACAGTACATTAAACATCAATTCAAGTCAAGCTTCCTCATTGATGAATTCAAAATTTTCAAATTCCCTGGATACAAATTTTCACACATTTCCTTGGTGCTCACAATATTCACGCTCCTAAGCTTGGTAGTTCAACTACTAATAGTTATGTTAATAGTAGTACAACGAATAATATAATATTGAATGTGTGAAACGAATTCAATTAATGACTAAATGATAGGCACGGACGTAGCCGAAGGCAAGAAATGGGACACAGGCACCGTTTTATCGTGACCAATAAAATAAACTATGTGCACTAATTGTATATTCTTATTTAAAAGACTTTAATATAATAATAATTTATTTATTACTATTATTTATGTATAATATGTTATTTATATAATTACATGGCTGATATCTATTTTAAATCACCGACACATAAAAATCCACATAGTTTTTGCTTGGCTATTCGCCCGCAATAATTGTTTATAGCTACCGTAAACACCTAGGAGAACAAAATTGTAAAAATATAATAATAATTCTCCTGGCCAATTTCAGCTATGGCGACCATTTCATTAAGACTAGCTATCTGCACAGAAGACATTATAGTGCACAAGTGTGCACGCAAACACAAGTGCACTTTATATTTCTGTTACTCTTATAGTACTCCAATAGTCGTCTCAGGACTACTCGACACGACTTGTGAGAGTTAAGGCGCAGGACCAATAGCTTTACGTGCTCACCAAGGCACAAAGGTGAAACACCGTCAACTTCCCAACTGGGCTATTAATATGAATTTCTTGACAGAAAAACTCAACAGCTGAACTTTTTTTTTTTTTTAACGTTGGGAAATGCATTTACGCACGAGGTGTGGGACTCACCGGCAAAGCCAGTACTACCCACTAAAACCCAACAAAGCCTTAACCTTCCCTTCCCCTAAACCTTAACCTTCCCCCGTCTTAATGGGGCGTCGCAGGATCGCTTACGCATTCAACTACGACGCCCAGACCACAACAACCACGGGGTTGCTCCAAGGTCCACTCTGCTCTCAGAGAAGTACCAGGAGCAACCCGCATGGTTCGACGCCCTTCGAAGAGGGCCGCCTCCCACCGCCCACCGAAGTGGGCCACCTCCCTGTGCGTTTCTTGGCTTCGCGCCCGGCTATATTGCCGGGCACTACTGAGCCCCCCACCACGACAAGGTGAACGCACGTTGGGGGGGAGCTGAACTTGACCCAACCCGGGACTTGAACCTAGGACCTCCGGATCTGCTGCTGCTGCTGCAGCCATACATCAACTAACATTAATATGGATAAATGAGTAAAGTCAGAAGGTTCGTAAGTTCCTGCTTAATCCTAATGGCTGCAAGAATAAAATTTAATATGCACGTAGTCCCGTACGAGGAAAAAAAGCTGTTTTAATTCTAATTCCTGGTTATCCCGGGGACTAATACTTTATAAAATATGAGCAAGAAAAAGCTACTAATGGTCGAACTGGATTCAATTAGGGCTTAAGTAAAGCTAACGCGAGACGTTATTTTGATATATTATTATAATTTTAACACATATTAATAACTTTCAAATTATATAAATTAAATATACTACACCCTCATAGCTAATTTACATTTCTTATAACAGACGTACAGAATTCTTAATTTGTTTTGTTTTCTATTAAATCAACATGCTGAAATAATTTAACTTAGCAAAATTAAAAACAACATGTTTTACCACAGTAACTCTTGACTGACAAATGAGCCCAAACTCTAACTAAAACTTTATATTTTGTTCCTTCTAAGGTAAAAGTAAAGGTTAGTAGAACACTAAACCCCTAGGTTTTATCTTCAAACTATTTGTTGGTTTCAATTTAGTTTATTCATGAGTATTTTACATACGATATGATTAATAGAAATAGGTTAAAATTAACTTTCAAAATAAGATCTAGTACATGTAGATATATATATATATATATATATATATATATATATATATATATGTGTGTGTGTGTAATTTCAGATAAAAAAATAGTTTCATAAGCCATTAATAAAAAAACCCCATGTAAATTTACCATAGAACTAACAGTTCCTGAGATTTAAAAAACCATTGTATTAACCGCTACATAGCGCTTATAATAACTAAGATATAGTTTACGACATATTTGTATAAATATTTTGCGACATATTTACATGTCGAAGATAATTACGAAATATTCCCGTGATTCCTTTCCTTAAAACCATCTTTACTTTCTAGATGTTTAATATATGTAGATGTTCTCTACGTTCATAAAAAAATATTTTCATTTGTAATGGAATGCTAAATCGTCATTTTTCGTTTGGATTATTCATATATTAAAAAAGTAAGAGAAATTCGTTGAAACCGTCTGTATGTCAGAAATCCCGAGGTCTCCTGCAGTTTCTAGCAAGATTGCATGAATTTTTAAAGGCGTTTTAAGATTTTCTCGTGGAAATGTATAATTAGCTACACATTTAAACTACGTGACAATTTTCACCTAGTCTTCGCTATCTGTCCTTCCTTCCACCCGTTCTTTAAGAGGAACCTTTAACGGTACATTCAAACATATAATGGTAGTTGATGTTCACGCTTGCAATTTTTACTAAATAAATGTTCTATAATATTTTATTTTAATTAGAATCTCCAACAAAAGATACACGCAATATACAACACCATATAAAAACAAAAAGCAAATAAGAACAACACGTGTGCTCCTTCACTTATGCTTGCTCCACTGACCACAGCTTGCTCATATTAAAAATTATATTTAATTAATTATATTATTATTAGATATATGACAAATAATATAATCCTACCCAATTGCGGTCACGGCGGCTTTATCACTGAGCTTAAATATTCACGCAGGAGATAATATAATGCACAACATGCCCGTTTACAGCTACCACTGTATATGTCAAAATATGACAAAAACCGTAAAAAAAAATGAAAATAAAAGAGCATAAATTAGTGCGCTTTGTTTTTTTTCGCTCTAATGTTAAGACATGTAAATATTCAAACGCAAAAATTAACTAGAGTAAGTTTAAACAGTATAATGTAATAACAAAATATACTAAAATCAGTCCACGTGTAAATCCGTTTATCATTAGGGCGTTCAACCATTATTTAAGGTAAAGCACCAAATGTCAAATATCCACTGTTTTTAGGTATATTTCTATTGACATATTACATTAATTTACAAAGCTTTTTTTATTACCGGTGTAAATTAACCCTTTCACAGTGTTATAAATAATACAGAATCCAAAACTTCTGAGCTTTGATATCGTATGAAAAAGCTCATGTGCCCATAAAAGTTAGTTATTAAAATAACTTGTCATAACACTATTTGATTTTATTTAAATCTAGACCTGTAAAATGCTATTCATATTCGTTTTTATATACTATACATTTAATGAATAATGAGATCTCCAGTAACAACTTTATACTATTCATTACTTATTCTGAATGCTTCTTTATAGCACTGGAACAAGAGTTGTTGTGAATAACTTTTAGTAACTAAAAGCTTTAATTTAATATAACAAAATTAGCGTATATATTTTAACATAGTAAATAAAACAAGACTAATTAACATCAAGTCATTAAACTTATGTTTTCTGATAAGCAAAAAATATCAAATTAATAGTTAGAATAATTTAAGCTACTTCATATTTTTATTTATTAATTTTATTTTTTATTTATTTAATCATTTATGTCAGGCAATATTTACATAAGGATCTTAAATATGTAAACAGAGGCCCATAGCATATATACCTTAAAACTAACATATATATTAATTATAAAAACTTAAAAACTATTTAACACGTATTGCAGACATGTAAGCTGTGTCGCCGGGTAAATGACCTCGGAACTTCCGAAACACGATATATAGTTCTTACATAGAACAACTTTTTTTTAACACTTTAACATCTTTAACAACTTTAACATCTCGCCAAAGCCTCAGCTTTGTTAAACCTTTAAATTTTTTAAAACCTACTATTTTCTTTTTTCAGACTAGATTAGATTATTATCTTTCGACAGTAATTATAATAATAAATCAATTATTAATTATTTGTCAAATTTATTTTAAAATTATTGAAAAAGCGCAATGCTACGAATTTTACTTATTGCCCCAAATATTCGCAGAAAAAATAACGTCAGCAGTTGCGCTGCTTATTCTATTAAAAGTTCACGCAGACAGGAAACTTCCTTGACACGCTTAATCTCGTTGAATATTTCCGCTTGAACAAGTAGTTTTTAATTGCACACTTTTTTACGACCATTTCAGATTTTATACGGAGTTCATAGTAATGTTCTTGATAAATGGATTTAGGTTTCTGGTTGTAATTTTGAAATATTATTTTTTTTTATTCAATTCTGTTTATTATAATATTCAATCTATTGGTCGGTTTTTTTCAAAATAACCTTAAGAAAAGCGAATTTTCCGATCTGGATGATCTGAGTTCGAGTCCCAGGTCGAGCCAAGTGTAGTTATTGGGATTTGTGCCAAAAAAATCTAATTATCAGCCCGGATTGGAAAATTGGTGGTGTTACATCCCTCTCTAAAGTCTTCGATACTGAACTCTCTTTAATCGAGTCGAATTGTCGTCCTACCTAAGGTTGAGAGTGAAAGGGATAGAGAGTGAATTTATGTTTTCACTTTTGCAGTATAATATCTCCTACATAGAGAACTCAGCAGTGACTTTGGCTGCCGTGGCCGGGGCCAGTCAAGAGGACAGAATGGACGAGTAATAAAATATTCTTTGAAGTAGAAAATAAAGGTTGAATTCTTGGAAACTCGTAACGTCAACTTCAATTTTGATACAAACACATACTTTAACATTCAATATAGATTAGGAATAGCACTCGTCTATCAATTTGTCCATCTGTAGGTGTGCATTTTTTTTAATCTACTCGATAGATGTTCGAAAAAATTGGTACAATTATATGATATACTTAAATATATTCTATACCTTGTTAAAACTTTGAAATATTTTTTCAACGTTCTATACTTTCATTCTCAATGTTGTATTTTATAGAGGAAATACAATAAAGGTCTTAATTCTTCACATTTTGTAATAACTCTTTTAAACTCACCCTGGACTTAAACATGAGTATGAGGCAGTTAATTAAAAGTTCAATAATACAAACCGTAATAAAAAAACAAACTCGATACCGCCTCAACGTATTCATATTTCATATCTATTGATGCGAGATTTCGGAGTGTGCGGAAACCGAATGGAGGGATTTTATGCTAAACCCTCGTGCGATCGTCAATACGTCGTTTTATGAATACGGAACAACTCAATACACATATAACATGTTCCCTCACGAAAGTTAAGAATATGATATGAATGTTAAGGTTATTTAATGGTCACAAAGCATATAATTATGTACTAGGTTCATGCTTTATTATGATATAATGATATATGTACATATTATTTTTACCCGACTGCGGCGAAGCCCAAAGGAGGGTAATGTGTTTGACCTGTACGTATGTATGTCCGACCCTATGTTCCCTCCTAATTACTAAACGGCTTAACCGATTTTGATTATTTTATACATCGTTAGATACGATCTTGATAACGCGAGTGTCATGACTCATAGGTTATTAAGACATCATGAAAAATCAAAACAACGGATCTTAGGCGCCAATTTGTGTGTCTTGAATTTTTTTTTAATCAAAATACAGGTTTTTAAGAGGTGATTACAAAAATATGTATGTACAACTTAGTTATATGTTTGAAAATAATTTATGATTAGAAATTGTTAAATAAAACTAGAAATGTGTAACTAAAAAGCTGTAAATAAAAAAAATATTTAAAAAATAACAAACACTTCACTGCGTAAAAACAGACTAAAAAGATGAGAATAAGTTGAAGAGAGAATATATTATATATCCCCGGCAATGTAGCTGGGCGCGAAGCCAAGAAACGCACTGAGAAGCGGTCCTCCTCGGCAGGCGGGGTGCTATGCGGGTTGCTACCGGTACTTCTCTAATAGCAGAGTGGACCGTGGAGCAACCCCTTGGTAGTTGTGGTCTGCTTCGGCAGGCCTGCTGTCGGGGCGTCGTGACGCCATTTGACAGGGGAAGGTTTTGTTGGGTTTTAGTGGGTAGTACTGGCTGTATTACGCCGGTGAGTCCCACACGTCGTGCGTAAATGCATTTCCCAACGTTAAAAAAAAAACTGGGTTGCTCCAAGGTCCACTCTGCTATTCCCCCCCAACGTGCGTTCACCTTGTCGTGGTGGGGGGGCTCCATTTGACAGGGGAAGGTTTTGTTGGGTTTTAGAGGGTAGTACTGTCTTTTCGAGCCGGTGAGTCCCACATAACCACCTGTATGTCTACAGGTGGTACTTATGTGTAAATACATTTGCCAATATTTAAAAAAAAAAAAAAAAGTATAGTATGTATATCTATATCTTATTTTCCCTTTCGTGACAATAAAATGAGTACCTATGTGAAACACATATTCATTTTGGAGGCGTATTCTTTAATTTCATGAAAAGTGATAAGAGCTCCTACTAAAATTGTTGATGTAGCTAAGTAATAGCAGTCCCTATAATAAAATTATGTTTTATTGGGACAATTGGTATCAAAAGTTCAATGTGATAAGATTAGCAAAACCTCTATATTTAATTCAACGAAATATAACCGAGGTTTTTAATCTTTTTACGTTCTGTTCAATATAGATGGCCATTCTGACGTAATATTTATTACACATGTCTGACGGGTGAAGTTTTCATTGAATAACGAGATGAGTTTTAATTACGTAAAATATCTCGTAAGCCCACAAATAAGCGCAATTCATTTCCATACAAGTTTAACATATAGTGGCTTATTCATTTTAAGATTTTTTGGCTTACAAAAAAGAAAGAGATACTTAAGTGTATTTTAGAGACCTCGTTACCAGTGATTTTGTTTTTCGTCCTTCCACGAATGAAGTTTGATAAGTTTTAATATTATAATATTTTAGAGGACAAAAGAGTTTTGTGTGAACCTTGACTCTACGTCCGATGGTAATAAGACCCCCAGTCGTAGTCTACGTACACTTTAAGTACGTTTCATACTTCATTACATTCTATGGCACCTAAGTTAAGTGCAGCGAGAAAATGCTGGTTTACACATGACAGTACTTCATTTGTAACAAAGTTAATTTAATATTTTACAAGACAAAATAACTTTTCTCAATGGATAACTTAATATAATCTATTATGTACTAGTTTTGAAATGGGGAATATTTTCTACTTCTAAGGTTTTATATTTATATCAAAATATATTTTACATTTCAAGACCTTACTATTATAATCAATTACGCACATTCTAAATGTTTATCTATACAAATAATAAAATTGTAACTAAGCCGAATCTGTACATTAAATATTTTTTGGAAAATCTAATTAAAATAGATATTATTATCGATACAGAGTCCGAATCTATAGTTTTTAGAATTTTGGTCTGTCTGTCTGTTACCTCATCACGAGAAAACCACTGGACAGATTTTGATGAAATTTGGTATGATGATAGCTGGCTATCCGGGTCAACATATTATAGGATATTTTTTACCTCGGGAAAATATCTCATTTCTGAGAAAAAATACAAAAAACTGCGTTGTAAGAGTATAGTAATATGTAAAAACTAAGAATTTGGTTATTGGTCATCTGAACGCGGGCGCAGTCCGGGCAATGCTAGTATTTAAAATAAAGCTGATATTATAGAATATTTATTTGTTTAAAACTTACGGATGGATTGTTATTATTTGTCTTTCGGCTTAGTTCATTATAATTACAAATGTATTTACATAACAACTGTTGTGTAACTGAATAATATAAATTTAATACCCTACGGAGAAAATCAAAATATTATTTAAAACACTTTTATTGGCATATAATAAATAAATAAATATTATTTACCTGAGTAAATGTTAGCATATTCCTAAGATCTTACACCAATTTCACGAAGATAAAATATATCTGAATGGTTCAATATACATTAGCCATGGCAGGCATCACATAGTTGGCTGTGTTACATGCGTGGAAAGCATATTTACATAGGAATATGTGAAACATTGGCGAGAGAATAGTTACCTTACACGGTAATAATTATAATCAGTATATAAAATATACAGATGACCAAAAACCAATTTCTTAGGTTTCACATATTAGTATACGAGTATATACTCTTACAATGCAGTTTTTGTATTTCTTCTCAGATATGATATATTTTTCCGTGGTAAAAAGTATCCCATATGTTGACCCGGATAACCAGCTATCACCATACCATTTTTTATGAAAATCCCTGCAGTGGTTTTTCCTTCATGCGGTAACAGACAGACAGACAAAAATTCTAAAAACTATAAATTCGGCCTCTGTATCGATAATAATGTTTATTTCAATAAGATTTTCCAAAAAATATCTAACGTAAAGATTCGGCTTAGTTACAATTTTATTATATGTATAGATTACCTTATGTTAACCTAGCAAAGTTGGAAGACCAAGATTGTAAACATATTTTGGCTTAACTATTTTCACAGTCATGACTTTGCCACAACCAACCCATTTAATAGCAGTGCTATGACAAATAACTGTTTTAATTTCGTACTTATTTTTATTAAAATTAAGCCACTATCTTGTAAAATACAGAAGTGATACTAAAATGAGAGAAATCTTGACTAAAAAGTCGAAATGAAAAAATATTTTAATTTCCTCCAGCTAAGAAAATTGTGCGAACTTAAGACGACCATTGTACCACAAATATTACTAAAACAATAGCTTGTTTCATTCAAGACGCTATTTCCCGAGTTAATGTCTAGGCATTTGTAATGTTAAATGCAGAATAACAAGTCATTTCAAATGTAAAATCCTGCAATTAAGAGTTTGGAATTAAAGGTCATTAGCTATCGAATATATTTATGTATTAGTCGGGGATGCCAAAGCCATTTTTTAAAATATTTATTATTATTATCAAGTTGAATTCTCGTGAAAAGTTTCGTTTTGACGAGACAGCCAAATTTTTTTGTATGAAAATTATAGATCATGAAAATTAATAGTGGGTACGAGTATAAAACATGTCAGTTGCCCACTAACAAAACAAATATTATACGAGAATTCAACTGGATAGGAATCATTTTTAAAAAACTGCTTAGGGATCTATCTATACATACCTATGTCTACTGTAGGTCTATTCTGGTGGATGATCGTGTGTTTTAAATTTTGATGCCCGTATGCTTTTCGCCATTTGTACCTACTAAAAAAGGGAATACTAAAAAATACCATTTATAACAATGAAGGTCATATCAATCATTCTCATTTTTTCTCACACAATTCGTTATGCCGCCGAAGCTTATGCCGCCCTTCACAATCTGCCGCCTCGGGGCCATGGACCTTACCGCAGTAGGGTAAATACGCCTCTGCTATATTGGATAACCTCGCAACGATCAACTAACTCGTATATGTAGGTACATATATTATAATTTGACGACACGTTTGGCTCAGTTTGTAGTGACCCTACTTTCTGTACCAGCGGTCGCGGGTTCGAGTCCCGCTGGGGGCATTCATTTGTGTGATGAGCATGAATGTTTGTACTTCAGTCATGGGTGTTAATATTTATAATATGTATGTATTTAAAGCTATATATATGTGTAGTGTATCAACTATCTGGTATCCATAACACAAGCCTCGTAGCTTACCATGGAACTAGATGGTGTTGTGTGTTAATGTCCCAACATATTTATTTATTTATTTTATTTATATGGAAGCTATGTGAATGAACCACATGCCTGAGTGAGTCTGAGTCCTGTTCGAAGGAGTCTACGTCACGTACAAAATAATATATTTCAAAATGTAAATGTCCATTTGTATAAGGTTAGCAAAATTATATATCTAACAGCACTGCTTTATTATATATCTGGTTTCTTAAAACAACTAAACAATATAAAATCATATCTTCTTGAAAAACAAAATTAAGTTGCAGTTCTAGTTGAACGTAAATTTTTTGTCAAGATGTCGACCCTAACATTAAAATTTACAGCCTCTACAATTCCGTCCATCGTAAAAGTATAATTTACGCCCAAAAGCAACACTGCTTGTAACTTTCATAGTTTTTTCTTGTTTATAATATCGTAATAATCATGAAATGATTTTAATCTATCCTTATCTATACATATATAACAAAATCTGAGTCTAATCTATTATATATTTATTTTTATATATATACATACATACATACATACATACATACATACATACATACATACATACATACATACATACATACATACATACATACATACATACATACATACATACATACATACATACATACATATTGGAAAATCTGATTAAAATAGTCAATATTATCGATACATAGGCCGAATTTTCGTCTGTCTGTCTGGGAACGCATCACGAGAAAATCACTGGACGGATTTTGATGAAATTTGGTAGGTATGATGATAGCTGGTTATCCGGGTCAATATTTACTACTAGATACTTTTTACTGCGAGAAAATATCCCATCTCTGAGAAATCTATATTAACTTTAAAAAGTAGAGACGAACCCGAGCGGAGCGAGGGTGAGTCGCTAGTAGAAAATATAATATTATTGAATAATTGAAAAACGACACCTACTGGGTTTGAAAGCAAGAGTTAACTTCCGCATGAGGTGCATAATTAATTAATTTACTCATATTGTTATTATGCGACGCTTCAACCAACACGCATAATGGTTAACCACTGAGTTCGCCTTAGGGATATAAGGTGAATATATGATTGGTTAGATGTAAATTAATAATTATGTTAAGCAAAGAAGGGAATATATTAGAACCCTATTTTTTATATATGTCGCAGAATTATTGAAAAAACCGAGATATTATAATTTCACTGATCCTACTATAATTGTACGGACTTTTAGCAATGAACGTCTCCGTTTCATACAATATCACGGAACACATTGTACATTATACATAGCTTTCGAGGCAGCGTTAGCGCTATATTACCTAGCTCTCTCTACTCTCTCACATTTTGTCATTACAAAAAATTTAAAATCAATAGGTACATGACCATGACATGTAAAATGTATATGTAGTGCAGTGCGTACCTAAGCTATAAATATAAGTTTTTTTGGGATTGTTGGTGGCGCAGGCGAAATGCTTACTATGCATTCGTTCTTCCACAGTTTCAATTATAATAATTATTCTCGCCTTGCTTAGGTCCTAACTAGATCACTTACTTTTAGTTACTTAGGTATTCATCCGACATGCAAATCGCATCAAAAATAGGTAATTTACCATTTTTTAAAGACCTCTACACACTATCGTTAAGCATTTCCATATCACATTAATGTAACACATATGTACATACATACATAGGTCACTTTTATAGTAATAATACAAAGTATTTTTGTAGTATATGTTGTTAAATTGAGTGCATTTTCTTTAAACACGTAGGAACATCGACAAATATTTTCTTTTATAATTCAAAGTTAAATAATAACTAGCGCTACTTGTTGCAGAACGACTGTTGTTATAGTAATTGGACCTTGCAAAGGTTTTACATGCCTTTGTAGAAATGTATGTATATAAATTTCAATCTTAAGTCTTTGACAATAAAGATCAATTTATAACTTATGTTCGCTTGATTTAAAAGGAAGCAATATAAATCTGTTTCGCTCCATTGTGTCTTATATTAATTATGTTAAATATTCATATATTTATTTGACGGATTTTGAAAGTTTGTTCTTTGATATATGGTACATGAAAACTCTTAAGTGTAACCAAACCCTATTATTAAATAAACAAAAGGGCATTAACATTACAGGATGTGAATTACTGTATATTTCCCATTTAAAGCATAACTTATTTACCTATTTTATAAGATTAATATATATATATATATATATATATATATATATATATATATATATTATATATATATAATAAATTATAATTCAAGTAATTTATATAGAGTGAGAATGTATAATTTACAATAATTTAAAAATGTAAAAATAATACAATGCATGCTGATTATCGCTTCTACACTGAATTATGTTGATTAATTAATAACAATAAAATATGTGAAACGTATTAGTTGACTAATTATAAATAAAAAAAAAATAGTGAAATAAAAGGCTTTTTTATTTTATTTATTTATATATATATATATATATATATATATATATATATATATATAAGACGGAGGAGGATTTAGTTACCTTTTTCTGTTATGAAACCTTATCATTGTTTAAAGTCACTATGTTCTTTAATTTACTTTTTATTGCTTTTGAATTTAGAGCAGAGATTTAGTCTCGAGCGGGGTCGAGACGCCATCACGACATTCTTTGCAGATACGTGGTTTAGTAAAGTCGGTTGATCATGGTGGATCATAGTTTTGCTTTGATATTGTAGTTGGAAGTCGATGATCGGTGACTGTGAACCTGCTAGCTCTAAATCATTAGAATTACGGTTTCAAGTTTATAACATTGTGACTTCCCTGATTAAATTGTGTATTGAGCACTGAATACTTTATTATTTGAGCCCTGATAACGCCCACAGTATGAGTAACCACCAAAGATGATGTTCGTAGTATATGGATAACACGACATATATATATATATATATATATACAGCACCATCTAGTTCCATGGTAAGCTACGAGGCCTGTAAATATTAATATGGCCTGTATTATAGTATACACCTCTCACAGTTGCAAATTATATAATTCCTCTGAAACTCTAGAACAAGTGTTAGTGTACTCGTACATGAAAAACTAAACAATCGAGGTACAAATAAATAGAACTTTTTAGACTGTATATGTATATCTGGGAAATATCAGAGGACTTGAGGATTTTATAGAAAAAGACCGAAGAATATAAAGTTCGTGGAATATATATACACGTGATAAGAGCAAAAGACATCAGATGAAGTCAAACAAAACTGAGCACTAAAATATACCTAGTTGGTTACAAACGGTAAAGAATTACTACCCGTTGTACAAAAAAGAAGATATGAGTATATTTGTTTGTTTGTATGTAAGTTACGGGATATCTTAGCCCCAACTATGAGCTGACTTTCATCATTATTATTTTAATTAATGCATTATAGCTAAACGATTGTGCCATATTATTTCAAAAAAAATCTATAAAAAAGTAATACACAAACGAAAGTTTGTGAGGATGTATGTATAGATAATTGGATGGATGGTTGTTAATCTTTCGCGTAACAATTACTATACCCATTTTGATGAAATTTCACAATGATGTAAGTTATACATAAGTTAATGTAGCACATAGACTAATAAAAAAATATAGTGTATACATAACATAATAAGCCATCTTCGCGGACGGAGCCATTGGAAAATGCTAGTAAAAAAATTAATAACTTTAACGGCTGAAATTAAGTAAACGATTCATTTGAAAATACCATTGCAAATGTCAAATACAAATGCCAGCACAAAGGTCGTGCTGAAAAGACCGATGGAGTGAACTTAAATAAAACAAAGCGCTGAATAAACCACTGAAATCGAACAACTTTTCATTTTGTGTTTAGTTTAGTGTGGTAGTTAGTATTGCCCTGAAAATTAACAGATCGTCCGTAAAAAGTTTTATTTACGTAACAGGTATACGAAAATTAACAATAACATATATTTTAAAGTCCGTAAATTTTTTTATGAACGTAACGTATATAGGTATACGAGAATATCATTCTGCCTTTTTTGTTGTCCTACTGGGCACGGGCGTCCCTCGCATTGAAAATCACGATGGGTATCAGGACGTCCACCAAGCTGGCCAAGTGCGGATGGTACTCCACGTTTTTTTCGAAAACTAGTTAGATTCTCCAAGACATACATTTCCTCACAATGTTTTTCTTTACCGTAAGGCAAATTGTAATCATGTTAAAAATGATTTGCACTAAATTATATAAAAAATATCAGATAATGCGAGACCCGAGATTTGGACTAACACACCCATGAACAACTAATCTTATCACGATATTTGGCACAATTTATTATTCTAATATTTCGGACTTTGTGGTCAATTGGCTGCAAAACTCAGTTCATATTAGATATTCCTTTATTATTCTTTGCAAAGTTAAGAACTCATTGATTTCCCTGAGGGGTCATGGAATACGAAACCCGGATATATGGTTTGGCATACATATTGTGAAAATAAAGCTAGCTACTTTTTTGACGTAATGTATAGGCATAAGATCGTGAATCCGAAGCAATACGTTCAATAATAATTATAATTTAAAAAAAAACCAAAGAGATATTTTTGGGGAACTTTGGTTAAAAAATACACTTATTAATTATTCGTAGAATTATATCTTCTCAAAAATACTCAGGTTAATCAAAATATCAAGCTTTGAGGTTACGAGATTTGATGTGGGTGTTTCTTTATAAATCAATCAATTCTCACGTGTCACTTAGATTGAAATTAAGGAACCTCAATCTAAATAAAATAAATTATAATATATAAAGAAATGAAAGATGTTCTCGAGACCTGGAGAGAGCTGTAGACTGAATATTATGGTTTTTAACTCATTTCTTTAAAATATCTTATTTATGTCTGAGAACTTGCGCTGTACGACGTGAAACAAAACCTTTTCTAATTTTTTAAGCAATGGTTAACAGCTGATTTTCTTAAAGGTAAGCCCATGGAATTCTGGTTGAATGGACCCAAAACTGATACCACCACTATATACAGCTGATATACATATCATGTTATGTTAACATTATTATTCTAGAATCCCTAAGAACATACGAGAATATAATAGACCTTTTCTAAACCAATTTTCGACCTCAATTACTTAGGCGTTTCACGTCAAATTGTCGAGTTAATATCGCTTGTTCATGTAGCCTGAAATATCAAATATCCTGTTAAACCTTTTGTATGTGACAGCAACTGTTAGTGAGAACTTCGCATCGAGTTAAGAGCCCGAGGGATTCGACAAAGGGTCAAGAACCTTTGAAGAAAGTATTTATCATCATCCATAGGGAGATTATAAATTTTCTTTCATCTTTCCCAACTTATTGATATAAAATGAGTTATGTTATTATATAATTTCTTTATCTAATATATTATTTAATTAACTGAACTATTTTCGAACCCATATTAGTTAAATTTTAGTTTGTTAATTTTTTTAATATACTTGTCTATACTTTAAAATACTTGACTCTTCCGTTGCCGTAAATAAATGATAATGAGCATTAATATGATTATTAACTTGCTTTTTCCTTCAGCTTTACTCGCCTACTTTATTTTTATTATTTTTTATACAATAGCTTACATCGTTTTAAAATTGTGAAAAAATATCTAGCTCCAAATAATTTGTAGCGACAAAATCGCTAATCGCTCTGTTATGATATTCTCTGACATCATATTCGGTCTGACCCATGGCGTGCGTTTCATCTACTTTGAATTTCCCACCTACACTTACACTTTTTAATAATAATTTCCTTTATTTAAAAATGTTATTTACATTAAAAAATATGAATATAAGCTTAAATATTTCACCCTTATTTAAATCACACGAATATTTCCCATTGATCTGCTCTTTTTTCAATTTTTAAACGCTTCGCGAGTTTTTCAAATCTGACCACTTACTGACTGACTGACTGACTTAATACCAGATATTGACACGGAAAAAAATGTTTTCAGGTATATAATATAATTTTAATATAAACTAGGATTCTGAGATCAGAACGATAAAGCACGTTCTATAAAAATTTCATTGCTTTTGCTAAACGAAAGTCACTTGCAATTAACACACAGTCATGGTATACGCACAGTTTTAATATAATAACCAGCCTCTGAGCAATATTTTCCACCACTAACTTACACTATCACTTACTTCACTTTAACTCACTTTTCCACTTTCCGTATTTTTTCTTGATCTTCGCTTAATTTTGATCTTTAAGTGATCACTCAAAACACTACCGTCCTTTTTATTACCATAAGCAAACATGATATTCTAATATACAAAAAATCCTTTCCTATGTCAATTTCTTACCGGAAATGTTTATAATTTTATATCTTTATTATTGATTTCCATACATTGAAGACTGTTTTTGCCTATAATATTATTGCATAGTTGAGTACACTCAACTATGCAATAATATTATAGTATAAATTAGTGATCCGTACGCCCGTACCGATGTAGCCTTCAAAGTAGAGGATTAAATTTATATGACGAATGAGCACAAAAACTGGTGCTCATCTACTGAATAAAAAAAACGATAGTCATCAAGTCGAATATTTTTAGATGAAAACTTCACCTTTCTTAAGTTATAATGTCATTTTAAGCCTTAATTTCTAATTTAACTTTGAACTTTTAGTCAGACCATTAATTGCACAAAAAACAGCTAGCAAAAACGTTATATAATTGGGACACGGCATCAGACAGTTGTAATAACGAAAACTCAAATTAAAAACTCTGAGAGCTCAGCGTGTCTCTTATAACATTTACTTTTTAATAATTGCGCCATCTAAATTTAAAAAGTTGTATTAAAATGTAACTACCTATCTAGTAAGTATAATGATCGAAACACAAATTACTCATTTCATATTTTATCATAATTATTTGGATGAGTTTGACTTATATTTGCCTAATCTATGAAAAAAAATACGAATACATGCCATATATATATACTAGCGGCTCACCCTCGCTTCGCTCGGGTTCGTCGCTAGGTACGTTTTAAATAGATATAAAAAGAAAAAATCTTTCTTTCTCACATTTTAATTATATGTTTTAATACTTACCTATTCCGGACTAAGAGAAATCCAAAAATTAAAATATCATAAAAATTGGAACGCGGTCGAACGGGATAAAAAGTATCCTATGTCCTTCTCCTGGCTCTAAACTACCTCCCTGCCAATTTTCAGCTAAATCGGTTCAGCCGTTCTTGAGTTATAAGCGAAGTAACTAACACGACTTTCTTTTATATATATAGATATATATATATATATATATATATATATATATATATATATATATATATATATATATATATATATATATATATATATATGTATATATATATACATATATATAATAAATGTTTATTTTCGTTTCAATGTCTAGATTATGTCACTAAATCGCCACTAAAAATTTGACTTGAAAGTAATAAAGTTCAACATATTTCTGTAATATATATTTTATAGTACTAGTGCACTAGGATTAGTAGTCGAAATTCGATCATAATCATTAATGAAAATTTCAGGTAAACAAATATGAATAGAATTTACCTATCTTAATAAATAAACTGTGTTCTAAATTTTTTACAGAATTTTGAAAAATGCTAAAACATTGTATTGAAGAGCATTAATACCAAGTTTCAAGTAATTCTGATTATAAATATATTTTTGAGTTTTATTATAACGTGTTTTCCCGTGGGAATTACATAACCTTCCGCGGTAAAAGAAGTGTCACTCTCTAGCCCTCCAACTATCTCCACACAAAAAATCACGCCAATCCGTCACTC
Source organism: Brenthis daphne (assembly GCA_947093115.1). Classification (NCBI taxonomy): domain Eukaryota; kingdom Metazoa; phylum Arthropoda; class Insecta; order Lepidoptera; family Nymphalidae; genus Brenthis; species Brenthis daphne. Next base: position 26,514,457 of record OX352475.1, read on the forward strand.
CGTTTCGACGTGAAAGAAATACAAACAAACAAACACACTTTCACATTTATAATATTAAAATAAGTATGGATGTGGGTAAAGCTAATATGCCATTGGAAAAGGCTTTGAAAATCAAGAATATAAATAAGTAGAATATTATCAATTTTGAATTAATATTATGATAGATATATTTTATTTCGAAATCCTAACTAAGTTAACAAAATTATAATTGACTAATCTCTTGAGCAAGTTTCAAGTCCCTAGAATACTAAGTGAAGAGCAACTTTAGACAAAGCTAACGCTAATTTTGCGGCACAATTTCAAGTATAGCAATTATTGGCCGCTGAGTGAACTATGCACCTAAGATCGAGCTCAGTGGCGTGCCATAGGAGAGGCCTATGTCCATCAGTGAACGAAAGCAGGCTGAATATGATGATATGCACCTAATATTGAAAACTAAGATCATATCAAGTTAATATTTCTCATTGTGTGTTAATAGCTGAATTAAGGTCAAAATTTTGCTGTACCTACGCTACTTATAAATTTTGAATAGCAAGTAGTTGCTAGGCTACTAGTTTATTCTCGACCCGAGCACGTGACCTTTCATCGTTGACGCGTATCAATTATTACATTATGACAATCCTCCATGATGGATTTCCAAAAAATTAAATTTAAAAATTCAGCAGACATAAAATTGTTCCTTTAAAAGTTAATATTAAAAATGGCAGCTTGTATGTATACATATTATGTAGTGACTAAATGGGTACGTAGACTCCTTTTAAGCCTGTGAATGCTATATAGATCCAAAGTTATAAAAAATATTCTTTGTATTAGTATTGACTCCAATACATCTGATAAAGTCGATTTGACCTAAATTCACCTAATTAATTATAATTATTATACATCTCACAAAGCTACAATAACTCTCATTTGTAAACTTTATTCGGATGAAAAAGAAGTTATATAATATATTAACTTTAAGAAAAGTATATCCTGACACATTTATCAACACCAGACTGCTTACGCCAAAAGCTTACCCCAAAAGCTTTGATAACCTTTTCTTTAAATAATATGAGTAAAAAATATTTCTTACCTAAAAGTTTAAAACCTTAAAGGATTTAAATGGGTGGCAGAGATCGTATGGAAAACAAAATTTTAGGGTACAGACCGGCTGCTTGTACGAGCAACGAACGTAATTACTTCTACCTAATATATATGAACGTTAAATATCAGTTTGTACTCGGATTAATAATAATTTATATTCTATTATTAATATTCGAACCTTATAGCCGCTCTCATATTCTAAATCATGTGTCATCCCTTCGTCCTGAAACTCATATTTACCATCGGTGAATAAATCACGTGCGCAAACATCCCCCAATAATGAGGGTCGAATTTCCCGTTAAAGGTAATTTTAGAGTACATAGTAGTTAGTCGATTTAAAATATATCAAAACTAGCGCAGACTCGCTTCGCTTCACACCTCACTAGACTTATAAAATCCTCATAAAATTCTAATTATCTTTTCCTTGTCTTAAAATAAATCTTACTTATTATATATTTTATCGTCCCATTGCTAAGCACTGGCCCCCTTCAATGCAAATGAAATTAAGCCACCACTGACCAAATGTGAGTTGGCAGAATTTATGCGTGTTTCGAAAACTAGTTCTAACGATGTTTTTCTTCACCTTATTAGCAAGAGTGGTTGTTAGTAAATATGATAGGTAGAATGTTAGCAGCCCCCAAAAGTGCCTTCATCTTGTCGTAGTGGGGGGCTCATTCGCGTCCGGCAATCCAGACGGACGCGAAGCCAAGATACGCGTTGGGAGCTCCATGTCAGTTATGGCTTAGCTATTGGCGGTGTGTAATGCGAGTCGCTCCTGGTACTCTGATAGCAGAGTGGATCGTGGGAGAAACCACATGGTTTTTATGGTCTTTTCCCGCAGGCCAGCCGTCTGGGTGTCGTGGTTGAGTGCGTAAGCGATCCTGCGACGCCTCATTGAGACGAGTGAGGTTTCTTTGTTTCTTTGCTTTTCCCAACGTTAAAAAAAAAGAAAAAAAAAGAGAACTCTCAATAGGCTATCACAGCTAGATTTTATAGTGATCATAATAATATCAAATATGTTCTTTAAATATATTAAGGAGTAGCGGCCTCACTTCGTGCGTTTCCATAGGTGCCTAACAGTAGCCTATGTTTTACTTCAGTACATAGTTTTTGTGCAACTTTTCATCCAAATACCTCCAGCCATTACAGCGTAAAGGTGTATCAAATAGGTATTACAGTATATATACATATATATGTATGTATGTATGTAACTACACTGTACACATATAAAACTTTCTGCTTTACATGTTATAGTAATCCGATTATAATCTTCAAATAACAAACTGCATATTATGCTATCCTAATTTTGATACACCTTTAATAAAGTCGGACAAGTGCGAGTCTGACTCGCATACCTAGGGTTCTGTAGCATGAAACATTAAAATAAGTTTATAATCGCAAAAAAAATATTATTGTGTATTTATGTTGTATTATTGTGTATTGCACTACAAAGTTACAGTTTTCGGACTTTTCCATTAAATTGTGCTATAAGACATTGCTTCTTGCTAAATTTTATGAGTGTAGGTCAACGGGAAGTACCCTTTACGGTTGGATTCCCTTATGAGTATACAAAATATGCGGCACACACGGCCGTATCTTTTGATTACGTTGACTTAGAAATTTTATTTTTATTTTTTTATTATTTTATTGTTATATAGTTCTAAGGTATTGCAGCCCTAAGTATACCTCCACGCGTTCCTGAGAAAAGTCTCTTAAAAGATAGAGAGACCGATAGACAAAGTAATCTTATAAGGGTCCCTTATAAGGGTCCCTTTCCTTTCAAGGTACGGAACCCTAAAAATCATCGCTAGGCCGTTTAACTTAGATAGCTTGCTTTGATATTTACTTATTCAATCAGTTACTTTGTTATTTACACATAAATGAAGGTAACAAAAGCGCGGTAAAGTTTTTATCGATAATTGAATTGCAAAGTTTGAATTACTGGTGTTTTTTTCACAGATTTGCATGAAAAACTAATTATACTTTTTGACCGATTTCATAAAATAGGCGTTACTAGATTAGTATGTATATATGTTTTTTTTTATATTACACGATATATCTACAATTATTGGAAAATAACTTTCATGATTCTCAATGTTTTTTTTAAATTACATTAAAAGTTATTTCAATAGTTGTCATAATATAATATCTTTGTGCCAGATATTGTAAGATACCCTCGAATAATTTAATACACAATAAAATAACACTCGTAACTATTCCATGAATTCTAATGCCAATTTAGACTTCAAAAGTAAAATAAAATAACATTTCTGATTTATTTTCAGGTGGCAAACACTATCGTGGAAAATAAATACAAGTATTTACCGCGCTCACCTCCGGCGACGTTTGTTTAGTCTTGTTTGTTCAACACGTTATTTGATTTTATGATTGAGAAAGACGCTTTCATTGTTGCAATTTAATATAACTGTAGTGATAATGAACACTTTATTTTTAAATGTTTTAAGTAAATTTCAGGTATGATGTACTTTTAATCTATACATATAATAAAATTGTAACGAAGGCGAATCTGTACATTAGATATTTTATGGAAAATCTTATTGAAATAAACATTATTATCGATACAGAGGCCGAATCTATAGTTTTTAGAATTTTTGTATGTCTGTCTGTCTTTCTATCTGTTACCGCATCACAGAAAAACCACTGGAGGGGTTTTGATGAAATTTGGTACGGTGTTTGCTGGTTATCCGGGTCAACATATAGGATATTTTTTATTGTGAGAAAATATCTCATTTCTGAGAAAAAACACAAAAATTGTAATGTAAGAGTACCTATAGTGTATTGTATTCAGCCCTTTTTAACGTCCCACTGCTGGGCACGGGCCTCCTTTCAATACGAGGGCGATATTATTAATTTTACATATTAGTATAGTGTATACTAATGTGTAAAGCCTAAGAATTTGGTTTATGGTCATCTGAACGCGGGCGGAGCCGCGGGAAATGATAGTCTAATATAAAAAAAAATATTTCAACGCAGTGGAATATTGAAATGAAAAAAAGTCATGAGGACTGCCGACAGAAGTGAACTTAAAACTATAAACAAACAGTTGTTATTTTTGGATATTCAAATTAATTGTTTGACCTTAAATTAAAATTTGTAAATTAATAGTGTTTACATTTATCTGGTTTTGACATCTATCGGCACTCGAGTGTTAGTATTAACACGTCACGTGACCATGTCGATGACGACTTACATGAATTAACTCCCCATCCAAACCTGCCTATAGAAGTTTTCACTTCACAAATTAAATAGAAAAACACACAGATTATAAAACAAATTCTATAATCTGAGGAAAAACAATTAATAATCTGTTCTCTTTTAGTTGTATAGATCAGTCCAACGAGCTTTTCAACCGACTTCAAAAAGGAGGAGGTTCTCAATCAGACTGTATTTTTTTTTAATATAATATCCTAAAATCACTTACAAATGATAAAATATAGAAGCGTTATGTTAGAGTATCAAACACAATATGTTATTTATATCTGTGTTTTTTTTTTCGTAAATAATTGTAGTATGGCCGTTGCAGCAATATTAGATTATTTACATCTATTTTATTGGAATAGAAACAAAAATCGTGCGTATAATTGCACGCCTTTTAATGCCACTACTTTCTTCTTTTTAAAATTTATCACAAACGTAATTTACAAAAAAGTTATTAAAAAAAGTCTTAATGAAAAATAAAGTAAAAGTGCTAAAAGGATGTGTGTATATATATCTGTGCCCACAGTGGAATAATTATATTCTTTTATAAGAAACTAGCAGAACCCACAGCTTCGCTCGGGCTAAAACTACAAAAAAACTTGAAAAAGGTAGGTTTCATACAAACTTTCATCCCTTATTTTACCCCCTTATGTGATGAATTACTAAAAATGCTTAAGCACGTATTTATTTAATTGTATTGTCTTCAATTAATGCTCTTGCATTAATACCAAGTTTCAAATAATTCTGACTATAAATATTTTTTTGGATGCATTATAAAGTGTTTTCCCGTGGGAATGAGATAATCTCTCGCAATAAAAAGTAGCCTATGTCACTCTTCAGCCCTCCAACTATCTCCACACAAAAAATCACGCCAATCCGTCATTCCGCTTCGACGTGAAAGAAGGACAAACAAACAAACAAACAAACAAACAAACAAACAAACAAACAAACAAACAAACAAACAAACAAACAAACAAACAAACAAACAAACAAACAAACAAACAAACAAACAAACAAACAAACAAACAAACAAACAAACAAACAAACAAACAAACAAACAAACAAACAAACAAACAAACAAACACACTTTCACATTTATAATATTAGTATGGATACAATTCAAAATAAAGACTTATTTTCAGCATTAGTAATATACACACAGAATATGTGCATTGTACATAAAGAATGATGAAATATATTTTTACTAGCGGCTCACCCTCGCTTCGCTCGGGTTCGTCGATTTTGTATGCTTACTGAACACAATAAAGCGTGGAGAAAATAACCGTAAAATTGAATAACAAACCGTGGGGTCTCAGTATAAACTCTTTACCCCATGCACTTAACTAGGAAATCAGTGACAGCTCACGACCCATGGGAACGAGAGGGCAAAGCTTTACATTTCAAGACAAATTCTCTCGTCTCCTTTTGCGAAGTCGAGCTTAAGATTCTTTTATTACGTGACACTTTTATATTTTCAGTTATTCTAGTATAATACTAGTTCCTGCTTGTGATTTTGTATGTGTAAAAAATGGTTTCATTTTCTACCTTAAATATTCTGAAGCAACGTTATCTACCTACTTATGTTTTCAAAGCACAAACAGTTATCCTATGGGATGAGGCGTATCCTAAATTCTCATGCTTAGTGAAAATTATTTTTAAAATTAACCTTTCTTTTTATGGTATACAGTGACAAACGTGCATACAGCCCACCTGATGGAAAGCGGTACCTGTCGCCCATAACACCTACGGTTCATGCACTTAGGTTGTATGTTACAAAAATGCAGAACCGCAGGTACGTTGTCACTGTGAGGACTAATATGATATACCTCTTGCCTGTAATTGCACTGGCTACCTTATCCTTCAAACCGGAACACAACAATGTAAACATTGTTGTTTGACGCAAGAAATAGATAAGGGTGTGGTACCCATCCAGTCGGGCCCCTCAGGCTTGACAGAGTCCTACCACCGGTAGGTACTTACAACTACTTATAGGTACTTGAACCATTTTCATTCCGCCGTTAACAATATTTTTTCATCTGATCTTTCAAACACAACTGAAGAATCTGTTGTACAAAATTCAATAAAATCACAAACTATTAAAACTACGGAAATAATACATACATGTTATAAGAATCTACACACATAATCTCACCCTTCCCACACATCACCTATACCACTTAAAATGAGCCTTAAAAATATTATATGTTAAGTGAAGTGTGCTCTTCGACATAAGCACTTATACTTGATTGTTACTAATGTAAACAGTTTCTTGTATGTGCAATTTATTATCCTGACACGGACTATTTGTCTCCTTGAATATTCACGAGCTATTAGTTCCAGCACGCATATAAATTATGTTAAGCCAAATATGTTCAAAATTTGATTTGAATTAATTTCTATTTTTCAGGTACCCTAAAAAGTCTACTACTAAGCCTACAGACCCATTTTTTAAGCGTAGCTAGTTACCGTTTTCGCTGATTGCATATTATAATTATGATAAGACCCTAACAAGAAACAAAAAAGATAAAAAGTAAACAAGGCACGTCTCTATTTGCATTTTTAAAATTCCTTAGTTTGTAGGAAAAAATCTACAGATCTCGTGTCTGCCACGACCTTTGAGTACATTAAAAATGAATCTGCTTAATAAACTGAATTAAATTTTTAACCGTCTTCCCAAAAAACTAAGAGTGGTCCCATATAAATTTTATCTATCTAGTGGTTTTTATTTTTTCGATATCATATTTCATTTCGAGATAAGATTTTTTTTCTGACCGAAACCGAGCGAAAAGCGACCGCATATTTCACATTTTTTCGATTAAAAAAAAAGTCTTTGAGTGTTTTCTAATTTTTTTTTTGCATTTTGTAGCCTTTATTCAAACGCATCTTTTAACATCCCAATCAACCACGTAGTCCCAAAATCCACGACACCAGGGCGATGTCGCACTTTCGCTGAAAATCGGGCCTATACTGAAGCGACAAAAAAAACATTTTCAATGTTAAAACCGGAACCACATAATTCACATCTATCTGTTAATTTACCCTTCATCTGGCCGTCTATCGGTCTATTTGCAGATTCTATTTTAATGCTCCTAGCTAACCGTTCCCATACGCAGACGTTAACAGACCATAAGAAGTTAGCAGAACAGCGACACCTGTCTCCAAAATCCAACTCCTGCATCCAACAACAACTAAAAACCCATAAGGACAAAAAAAACATCAAAATCGGTCAAGCCGTTAAGATTGAGAAGAATTACAAATACACGCACAACGGAATTTTATATATTAAGATTTATATCACGCAAAACCTTAGTATTACGCTAATCCACTTAATCGATAAGCTACGGCTACCTAATTTAGTTTGCTCTAATCATAGCTCAGCCTATCTCAGCTTTGTCAGAACGTATGGATTTACCACAGACAGTGATCCAAATCCTATGCATTCTCATTGCAAAGACATAATATATATGACGACACGTTTGGCTCATTTTGTAGTAACTCTATTGCTGTGCCAGCGGTCGCGGGTTCGAGTTCCGCTGGGGGTATTTATTTGTGTGATGAGCACGAATGTTTGTACTCCAGTCATGGGTGTTTATATTTATAATATATATGTATTTAAATTCTTATATGTGTAGTGTATCAACTATCTGGTATCTATAACATAAGCCTCGTAGCTACCATGGAACTAGATGGTGCTGTGTGTTAATGTCCCAACATATTTATATTTATTTATATAAGTCCATTCTAGACCTTAATCAGTCCAAATTATAATTTGTATTGAACTGTACCTATCTAGCCTAACCTAACATTATGTTAAGTTTATCTCGTTGATTCTTTTATTTGTATATCTCGTTGTATTTTCTAAGATATTCAATAATAGCATTTTTTAATATCCATACTAATATTATAAATGTGAAAGTGTGTTTGTTTGTTCATTTGTTCTTCTTTTACCTCGAAACCGAGTGACAGATTGGCGTGTTTTTTATGTGGAGATAGCTGGAGGGCTGGAGAGTTACTAAGGCTACTTTTTACTGAGGGAGGTTATCTCATTCCCACGGGAAAACACGTTATAATACAACCCAAAAAAATATTTATGTTCAGAATTACTTGAAACTTGGTATTAAAGCTCTTTAATACAATTAAATGAATACGCGTTTTAGCATTTTTCGAAATTTATCCTATAAGAGGGTAAAATAGATGATGAGTTTGTATGAAACCGACCTTTTTATAGCTTTTTTTGGAGATTTAGTGTAAGCAAAGCCGCGGGTTCTGCTAGTATTTTATAGATGCGAAACTTTGTATGCTTGTTACTCCTTCACGCTAAAAAGACTGACCGGATTTAAATGAAATTTAGTGCCCAGATAGATATCTGAATAACATATAGGCTACTGTTAGTAATAAAATTTACCAAAAGGTTTTTTGGTAAAGTGAGAATCCCTTGAGGAATATTCATTTTAAAACATTTATTATCATACAACATTATAAATCGCGTTTGGGGCGTGCTGCTAGCTTATAGACAATAATTACTTTTAGCTCAAAAGACGGACTAAAAGTGCGCTGAAAATTATTTTAATATGTAATTATTCCACTTTTACTTGTATGGAAATTCAATTACTTTGGAGAATCTACTACTAGGAGAAAACCAGCATGCCTGAGAGAACCTAGCAAGTTTTCGAAAGACATGTGAAATCTGCCAACCCGCTTGGTCATCATGGTGGACTACGGGCTCTCTCTTGTATTAAAGAGAGGTCCGTGCCTAGCAGTACTCTGTAACTTATACTCAGAGTAATACAAAGGTTGTTGTGTCAAAAATTAAATAATTTATGTCTATCTAACAAATATTTTAAAGCCAATTAATTTTCTTTAATAATAACAATGATAAAACTTTTCTGCCTTGTATAACGTCCACGTCAATGAAAACGCGTGCATAGCTAGTAAGCTTAATTAGAGCTTTTAAGCAAAGCATCTGTGTACGTTTCTCGACACATACTATCGTACTAATATTATAAACGCGAAAGTTTTAAGAATGTATGGATGTTTGTTACTCTTTCATGCCAAAACTACTGAACGGATTTTGATGAAACTTTACAATAATATAGCTTTATACATCATAGTAACATATATATAGGATAAAATTGTTAACTCTTATTTTTTTTAATTTTTAGTATAGTAATACAAAATTGAACTAACGTGCGGAGCCGCGGGAAAACGCCAGTTGTTAAATATGTAAATACCTACTATTAAATTACAAAATACAGTGTCAGGTTGACAAATGCTACGGGAAGATTCTATCTGCCCTCAGTCGTTGTTGGAATATCTTATTTTACAACAACAGAATGTGTTTTATTTGATACGTTACTATAATATATAAGAGACTAGTTTTTGCCCGAGACTTCACTTGAAGGATTAAAAAAAAACTTTTAAGAAACAACTTAAATACCTCCTATGGAAAATAATTTGCATTGCAACAATTTTTTTTGCCTAACTGAATAATTTAATTTAATACTTTCTCGTTATATTCTCTCTAAAAGGAGTTCTTCTGGAGAAGATTTATCTTAAGAAAAAAATTAAGCATGTATTTTTATATACAGTACTCTAGGCTGGATATCGCTTTACCTCATTATTTTTAATTTATACATTTCTCCATCCGCCGCATCACTCGCTTGATTTCTCTATGAAAAATTTATACTATATGTAGTTTATACTTATACCTTTTATATATAAAGCTTTTGCCCATGGCTTCGCTCGCGCTAAAATTATAAAATTTCTAAAAAGTTGTTTCATACAAACTTTCATCACCTATTTTACCCTCTTATAGGATGAATTTCGAAAAATGCTAAAACACGTATTGCCAAAGCATTGTGAGGAAACCTGCATGTCTGAGAGAACCTAGCAAGTTTTCGAAAGACCTGCTCAGTCCGCCAACCCGCACTAGGCCAGCGTGGTGGACTATGGCTTGATCCCCTTCGTATAGAAGGGAGGCCCGTGCCCATTAGACGTTAAAAAATGATTTATAATAATATCGATAATATATTCCCGTTAGTGAATCAAACTCAGGAACCCAAACTAAATATTTTACAAGCATTGAAGACAAAAAAAATTACAAATTGTATGAAAATTACAAAATAATCTTAATATACTTAGTCGTAGTCTCAATATGTCTTTTTTTCCTCAAAAAGGCTTTAATTACTATTATTTTTTAAGCTTATATTCTAACAAACTTTTTGATTACCTTTTTCTGAAGAGAAGTAAATAAATAAATAAATAATAATTATTATATATTATTCTCACATATATATTTTTTAATTTACGCTTATAGAACGACGTTTCGTGTAAACCTACAACATTCATGATAAATTAATATTAATTATTTTATAAGCGGCACCATACATAAGTGATAGTTTGAAAACTCATACATATTAAAAGTCCTGCATTCCATACTAACTGTGAATAGATTTCAGCGAACATAAATCATCCTCCACGTGTATCTGATTACAGCCGCTAATGCGCTCCACTCAGAGAAAACCCATTCTTATCTTTTTCACATTTATTTAAATGAACACTTTCCGTCTTTACGAGAGCAAAAAGCCTTTTGTGTTCTAAAATATTGTAAAAGAAACATGATTTTAGCCATTTATTTTATTATAGCTTAATGCTATATGTACAGATGGAGCCCATTGTGATTTTTGAGGTTAAATTCGACAGTAAAAAGATTTGCAGGAAAATAATACTTTCTTAGATTTACGCGATTATAAATTTAAAAAAAAATCTATCTTTTCGGTTATTTCGCGGATTTATTTTGATTTTTGGTTCCCGACATTTCGAATGCTTTACAGCAATCATGGTCATGAAAGAGACTAAGGTTATAGACGTCTCAAACACACATACCTACTTGTTACAGACAGTGCCTACCCACTATTTTACAAAAATGATTTAAATAAATTCAAAAATGGCAATAAAGTACCTTACAATATTTGTTCATTTTTATTTTTAAACATTTAAAAAAAAAAGTATTATAATTAGATATAGTAATATTTAATTTTGAATATTTATGTAATTATATTATTCTCTGAATGGTGGAAGCTTGAGTCAAAAATGGCGCATATTGTAGGTATATTCTATTCATTAAACAGAAAATCGTTACGACCTTTGCACAATAAGAGTAGGTAGCCCCATAGAAAACAATACGCGAAAACACCACACTCCAACCAGCATTTGATATTTTTATCAAAAACTAGCGACTCACCCTCACTCCACTCGGGTTCGTCCCTAGATACGTTTTAACGGTCAGTATAGATTTCTTAGAGATTTAAAAAGTATTCTATTTGTTGACTCCAATTATCAGCTATCATCATACCAAATTTCATCAAAATCCGTCCAGTGGTTTTCTCGAGATGTGGTCACAGACAGACAGACAGACAAAAATTCTAAAAACTATCGATACGGCGTCTGTATCGATAATGATTAATGAGTATTTCAATAAGATTTTCTAAAAATTATTTAATGTACAGATTCGACTTAGAATTTTATTATATGTATATATGTCAAACTGTAACATAGTAAAAGTTCTGATATTATTTATTTTTTTAAATTTAAATCTGATGTTTTTAATCAAGTATGCAATCGCCGTCTGTCGTGAGACAATTCATTTTAACCCGAACATCTCAACTAACACTTACTTGTCTGTACCCTAATCTTGTACCGAGGGTTCACCATTATAATATATAAAACATTTTCGTAGAACATTTCATACCAGCAATTCACTTGAACACAGAATTTATTTTCTTCTACTGTACTTTTATTTTCTTTGTTATATTACTAAAGTTTTAACTTTACATTCTTGCATCAATGAGGGATATAAAATTGAAAGAGGCAAGTATGAAGACGACTCAATTTTTCTTTTATTCATATTTATGGTCATATCTATCTAGCTTTCAGTACAAGAATTTCTCGTTAATTATTTTATTTCCTGTGATTTCTCACAAAGCAGTGATTACTATATTAAAATTAAATTAATTCGAAGATATTCGAGCATTAGTATAATATGTTAAATTAATTAAATAATTTAACAATAACATATATTTTGCTTCAAAAAATAATAATATTTTTTTAATTCTACTCAATTCCTTGTATAAAATTACTACTAGTATATAATATGTATATATATTTAAAAATAAATGTACGTTTGTTTATTTATTATCTTTCATCGCTTTCCAAGGAAGCCGAGTTAGCAAATATAGGTAGGTAACGAGTTCGATAACAAATCTTTCTTTATATGTATCATATACGTGCTGTTATTTGTCCATGTGTAAAATTTACAAGGACGACATGTTCGCTTTTTGTTATGTGAACAAGTCCTTCAAATAAAGATTAAAAAAAATATATCCGTGCTGGAGGTGAAAATTTTAAATATTTTATTCCGAATACCACGATAAGTTATTTAGATGTATACATATGTCACGTTGCTTCTGAGCGAAGCAAGAGTGGGTAGCTAGTGTAAAATAATAACGAATATCTCGAATATCTAGAGACGTGAAAGGTATATGAAATCGGTATCTGCAGTTGCAGTGTAACACGTTTGAATAATTAAGTTCATCAAACTTGTATACACAACTAGGACATATATCAGGTGCAAAGCTGTACGAGATTCTATTCACTTAAGTGGTGTACCAGGTGTTCTAACAACAAGACAACAGTATTAACTCACTAGTATAATTTATTTACATTACTAAAATTAAAATTAGGTGGTAAATGTTCGTATACGTCAATTTTAAGCTATATATACATATATATAAAACAGAGTCGGGTTAGTTACAACACTTATAACTCGAGAAGGGCTGGACCGATTTTAATGAGCTTTATTTTGTTGGATTTGTCTTCACTCGGAATAGCAGAATAACTATTAAAACATCAGAAAAAATTACGAAAAAAATAAAAAAAATCTATTCCATACTAAGCATCAATCTAGAGATGAACCCGAGCGAAGCAAGGGTGAGTAGCTAGTAACGTATAATCTCACTTTAGTATATTTTTGTATAATATTATTGTTTATATCTAAGTAGAATGAAACTAAGATTGGCCAATTTTTCGTAAAAATTGGTTTAATCAATACTAGTCATCTGTTCCAGATTCGTCTCGATAATTTTATTATCTATCTCTTTATTTACATCTTTTTTGAGATATAATTATTTTGTTGCTTGTTTGTTTGTTTTATTCTCTTTATTCATAAAAAACTTTTACTTAAAAACTTACACTTAATTAAGAATACTAATTCATTCATTTTAATATTAAATTATTTATTGATGAGCCTTGATACTTGCGGTCGCTAGATGGCGCTATTGCTGTGCACTCAAATACTAGTACTCGTGCAAGAATTTCTTAATTTGTATACCTTCGTTTTTGAATCTTTAAAAGCTTTATCATAAATAAATAAAAATGATGGGACATTAACACACAGCACCATCTAGTTCCATGGTAAGCTACGCCTACGAGGTTTGTATTATGTATACCAGATAGTTGATACATTTCACATATGTAATTTTAAATACATACATATTATAAATATTCACACATACATACAAATCGAGTACCTCGTTTTTGAAGAAATACGAACATTCCATATACTTTATAGCTTTGATCGCTTCAGAATATAATTTTACACATAGATAGAATATAAAATTTAGTTATTTTTCAAGTTTCTAGCAAATATAAAATATTTACATTCAAATATAGAAGATGCATTGCGATAGTTTTCATTGCAATGTTTATATTTTGACCCAATTGCACAAATCTTGGTCACCCTGTCACTGTGGTAATGCGGCTAACGTTGACTAATGTTCAGGGACAGTTTTCATTTATTACACTTGTAACTTTTACTCTATATAAAGTATGTTAATATTTAGCATTTAATAAAAAAAAAACGAAAATTGTAGCAATAAAAAAATAACAAACTTTTATCCTGACTGACTAATATGCATGTATTAAGAACGAAGTTTTTAAATAGGAAAAAGGGAAGCAAAACGCAAAAACTTCTGAAATAATATATATAGTTTGTAAATTTTGCTTCATTCTTCGGTTACTTTTAAGCAAATTTAATTTAATATCTGAACAAAACTACTCTATAATTTCTTTATTTGTATAAATAGGTAGGTATCATTTGAGATATTATATGCTAAATATATTTTCAATTTTCCCGAAAATCGTAAGAAAACAACTACATATATATCTGGTTTTTATTATTTTAAAATTCATAATTTCCAACGTCCGTACGAAAATTGACATTCCCTCTAACAATCTCCGAAATTACTAAAAATTTCTTCATTTATTTGGGTACAGCGAGAAATATAACTCTTAAAAAAGCTACCCTATAAGTAACAGGGTTTATAATTTTCTAGTAGTTAGTAATCTTGAGCCTCTTGAGGAATTAAAATTAAAGATTTTACGCGATATCTCGTACTTAGTTATAGCTGTTATTACATTTATTTATTAAAGTCAAATTGTTGGATATATTTAAATTTTCTCCCTTATATTAATAAGTACTGATAGTAATATGTTAGTATAATAGTACTGATAGTAATATGTTAGTATAATAGTATAGGATAAGACTATTAGATTTATAGTCTGTGGCACACAATTAAAATATTGTTGAAGTGAAAACTTCTATAGGCAGGTTTGGATGGGGAGTAAATTCATGTAAGTCGTCACCGACATGGTCACGTGACGTGTTAACGCTAACGCTCAGAGTGCCGATAGATGTCAAAACCAAATAAATGTAAACAAAAAAAAAGTTTTAATTTACAAATTTTAATTTAAGGTCAAACAATTAATTTGAATATCAAAAAATAACAACTTCTTATTTATAGTTTTAAGTTTTCACTTCTGTCGGCAGTCCTCTAGACTGCTTTTTTTTTGTTATCTGTGAAATATATATATATATGATTCTTGGCATAACGAGTGTTGCATCTTTTATTTATTTCCTCCACATAATCCAATAGTTGTAAAGCAATCAACATATAATAACTCTAGCAGAACCCGCAGCTTCGCTCGGGATAAAACTACAAAAAAGTGTTTGGCTTTATGCGATTAGTAATAATGTACGAAAGTCTGCCCGAATTTTGACATTTATGATTACTGCCCTGCTCCCTTGGGTAGCAGCAAGAGGATATATAGCCTAAAGTCTCAATAAACGGGATATCTAATGCAAAAATAATTTTTCAAATCGGATTAGTAGTTCCTGAGATTAATGCGTTCAAACAAACTCTACCTCTTTATAATATTAGTATAGATTAAAATTAACACAAATACGAGTATTGCCAATGTCAGGTATCGTTAAATGCTACTTGGTACTTTGTATCAACTTAGATAATAAAAATTAAAATTCGCTTTATAAAAAGTAATTTCAGATTAGCATAAGTAGGCTTAACGATGCTTTAATATTAAAGTATTTCATAAATCTTATAAACTGTTTAAATCTAATTCTTTATAACAAGTAATTTTAAAATGTCTGCCGATTTATTTTATATATATGACTTTCAGTTATTGTTACTTATATACATACTTATTATAAATATAAACATTCATGACTGGAGTACAAATTCGTGCACAACACAAATGAGTCCCCCAGCGGGACTCAAACACGTGACTGTTGGCACAGCAAATAGGGTACACTACTAACTGAGTTAAACGTGTCATCCAATTCAATAATTACTTTTAAGCAATACGTATTAAGCCGTTACGTATATATGTGTGGAATTAATTCAATTTAATATTAAATTCTAATAAAGATATTCTCCAAACGACGACTCTAATTTGTAAGGCAGTGAAATAGCAATCAAGTTTATTTTCTAGAAGAAAATGTTCTCGCGGTCGTTATATTACACGCAACATTACTGTCGTGAGAAGTCTGCGTAAAAACATTCAGATGTTCCGGTCTTCAATGTTTCCGCTGATTAGTACGGCAACGAAAATATTCTTTTTTCGAAGCAAGTTTTTTTTAAATATTTTTAACATTTTTTAGCCACATTAAACTTTATTTGCCAACAATATTTGTAGTATACTAGTAGGTATTTCTATTATTTTAAAATATTTTTGGGTTCCGCAGACTTATAATATACTAATTTTTACCCAACTAGCATTGCCCGCGGCTCAAAAGAGCAAATTCTTAGGTTTTACATAATATTAGTATACTCTTACAATGTAGTTTTTGCATTGTTTCTCAGAAATGAGATATTTTTCCGCGGTAAAAAGTATCCTATATGTTGACCCGGATAACCAGCTATCATCATACAAAATTTCATCAAAAGATGAAAATGTGTGGAATTGGGAAATAATGACTCATATGTGGGCTATCTATACTATAATATTATGTGAATAAAATGTAATACCATATAAATTAAAAGACCAATTGTTGAGTTTTTCGCCGGCAATTCTCCTTTCCTCGGAGCCGGTTGTAGCTTCCTCACGGAATGACTGCACTGATGCCCTTTAAATTAAACTGACGTGTTAACGTGCTTTTAATAAGCTGAATTGCATAGAGTTTAATGTAATTTTAGTGATAATTTTATCAATATAACTTACCTTATTTTTATCATTACTTTTTGTGCTTAAATATAATAATAATAAAACAAACAATAATTATAAAACGGTAACGCGTTAGTTTTTTTTTTCATTTTAAATTACAACATAAATATAATATTTAATAGTTCGGAGGTTATACGTATACCTTCGATGCGTGAGTTTGACTCACACTAAATTAATTTTAATTTTTATATTAATATTAAAAAGAGGTAAAGTTTGTGAGTTTGTAGGGGGTAATCTCTGAATCTACTGAATCGATTTAGATGAAATTTGTAAGAAGATAGTTTGAGACTCTGAAAAGGACGAAGGATACTTTTTAACCCGAAAATCATCCCTTAAGGGGGTGGAAATGGGGATAAAATTTGTATGGAGAATAAGCCTAGGGACGAACCCGAGCGAAGCGAGGGTGCGTCGCTAGTTAATTATAAGATTAGAATTCGTTAAGACTAGCGTTCGTTAAGAGAAGCTAAAAATGCGAGAATGTCATTCAGTCACCTCTGCTAAAGTTTACTATATGCGGTTAGCTCATAACCAGTTTACGAGCAATACGTACGACAGCATAACTTTGTGAACATTTGTGAGTTGTAAGCATCTTGATTACTTAGCACTCACTTATGCTAACGACTTCAAGGAACTATTAAAAAAATATTTTGATATTTATATTTATAAAAAAACTAGCTTGCGAATGTCTGTTTATAATTAATGGATTTTCATACAAACTTCTAACGCGTTTTTTGCTTTTATATATAGATAAATCTAAAATATGTTTATTAATTAAAATATGTCCCTTCATTTACAAGATTTTTTGCATAAAGCATACTAGTGTGTAGTAACTCATACTGCCTCGCTCGGGTTTGTTCATAGATACGTTTTTAAATTTACCTGGAGGTGTTAATCTATCTTATGTGCTTCCCAGAAACTCAAACTATCTCCAAACCAGATTTCATCGAAATCGGCTCACCATACATACACATCGGTTCACATCGGTGGACACATAGAGTTACTTTCGCATTTATATTAGTATGGATGGTATGTACGAGTAGGAAACTGCCAAAGTAAAATGTATAAATACTTAAAAAATCTGATTTGCAGACAATAAAAAAAAAATTAAAACCAACTGCTAGACACCAAAAAATAAATAATAACGGAAACGAGGTTTTCAATTTCTATAGATACCTAATCAGATATTTTCGGAATCAGTGCCGCCTCCTTTTTGCAAGTCGGTTAAATGATAAAAGCTTTCAATAACGTAAAACTCTTACGCGTAGTTTTTCACGAATATCTTTATATATATAATTCTTCTGTGAGTGTGTATGTCACTGAACTTCTCTCAAACGACTGGACCGATTTTGATGAAATTTTTTGTGTGTGTTCAAGGGGATCTGGGAATGGTTTAGATTCACAATTTGAATAATAATTTTCATCAAAATGGTCCAGAATGTTTTAGTTTATTAAAAAAAGTTTGAAATTTTCAAATTAAAGACGTGTAGACAGGACAACGTCTGTCGGGTCAGCTAGTATTTGTATATAATAACAAAATTTTCATAATCATCATTACTATAAAAATACCGTTAAACTTTCACACATAATTTAACTCACTTATTCCAACTAGAGTGCCTTTAGCGTGTAGTGAGCTCCTACAGAGAGCAATTTTAGAGACAATGTTAAGTGGGCAACTTGTTAGGATCTAAATGTTAACATTGGCTTTACAAGCACTTGGTCTAGTTAAAACAAAACTACTGTTCCAAATTTACGCCCGAGTACACATCTGACCTATCATCTAATTTCATCTAATCTATACTAATACTATAAAGTTTAAGTGTATGTTTGTCTCTTTGCTTTCTTGTTGGAACGCGTTAATATTTAAACTAGCAGTTAAATTTTGAAAACTTTAATTTTGCATTTTATAGCCTATTTATTGTTTTTTCTCTTCTTTATTCATTTTTAAAGCTACTTTGAGAAATAAAGTGTAAAAAATTTTTAAGATTACATTTTAAGCAATACAAAATATTTCAAGAAAATAATAATAAAATCGTTTAAGCCAGAGTATAAGACGACTTAACAGAAACCTTTCGTTAATCTTTAACGAGACAGTTACGCCCGTTTGTTCGAAAAATGTAAAAATTACATCTAAAAACGTCTCGACTACAATGATTGCAACATTAACTTGAAATAAATTGTAGCCCTACATATTCATTTAAATCTAAAATTTCCATTTTACTAGCGACCCTCCTTCGTGATTTTTTTAATATGACAATATTTCTTAATGAGTTATTTTATTCTATGCGCATAATTTACTTGGCACATTTTTTTACATAGCAATGCCTTATCCTAAATATTTAAATGCAAGTAGTACGAACAGAGTTAAATATAACCATATTAATAAACCCCATAGCGATAGACTATTTTTATATACTTTCAAGATAAACATTCACTTTTATGTTTTCATATTATTTCTTAATGCGATAGGAATATTACTTGCTAATAATAATAAATATGTTGGGACATTAACACACAGCACCATCTAGTTCCATGGTAAGCTACGAGGCTTGTGTTATGGATACCAGACAATTGATACTCTACACATATATAACTTTAAATACATACACAATTATAAATATAAACACCCATGACTGGAGTACAAACATTCATGCTCATCACACAAATGAACGCCAGCGGGACTCGAACCCGCGACCGCTGGCACAGCAAGTATGGGTCACTACAAACTGAGCCAAACGTATCGTGAATGTCGTGTAGCTATTATGTTTTTTAATATTTGATGAATAGGTGAATGCCAATATTATAGCTAACATTTGCCTGCAGCTCCGCCTGCGCGTGTCACCACTATTAAGAGTATAATCTAGTTAGTGTAAGCGGCCCCGCCGTTCTAATTAGATCAATAAATAAATAAATAAAAATTTTATAAAAAAAAAGAGTAATATCCAGATACTAGATACTCTGTAACAATCTTCTAATACGTCAAAACATTTTAAAATAGAAATATTTAAGTTATTTTTCATATTTCATCATTATTTAAGTATATAAAAACTTTAACACTAATTGTAAGTGTAAAGTATAAGAAATATGCAGAAGCTACGTTGCTTGGGAAAATTCACTCATGAATTACGATTTCAAAAGATTAATATTTAAAAATTACAGCGAAGAAAATTGGACAACAGAGATGCCTTGCGCGTAAAATTTGGTAAAATAAGGCGGACATGGAAAACAAATTGTAGGAAATAAAAAATATTACATTTATTATTCATACCAGGTAGGGCTTTAACTATTTCACAACGCAACACATATATATATATATATATATATATATATATATATATATATATATATATATATCTCTTTTTGAACTACCCGTATATACCTACTGTCAGTAACAGTTTTGATGAGCAAAAATTTTATATTTATGAACACTCTAAAGATTTTTATATTAAATTCCGATGTATCTAGTAATTTAATCACGTCACAATTGAGTTTGCTCCGTGCCTACAAACTTTTAATGAATCGAGACGTTGTGAACTTTAACATTACTCTCGCCTGCTCAGTCGCCAAGATAATTAGCAGTGAAATATAAACATCAATTAAAATATCGATTTCGTTAAATAAATCTACGATATAATTTCAGTTAACAAACTTTTATTAATTTGTTCATAGAGCCACATAATTTTTCTTGCGCTCTCCATAAAGAAGAAAAATTAAATAAATCTAAATACCCGTACGTTTTTCTTGACAAAATTGAATTATCCTTTTTTATTTATGTATTTCTAAAACAATGAAGTTATCTATACAGATAAGTAAAATTGAAGTGTCTGTTTGTAATGTCAGAATAAGAGCTTTTTACTAAATGCATATGAAATTATATAGGGTTGTTATAAGAAAACATGATTTTTTTAATTTTTGCGTATCGGTCTGTTTGTCTATCGGTTTGTTCCGGTTAATCCCCGAAACAGTTGGATTGATTTCAATTAGAAAAAGATTTTTAGGGTCCCGCTCGAAAAAACTAAAATGTACCCAGGGAGGGACGAACCCGAGCGAACCGAGGATAGCTAGTTTAATAAATAAATGTCAGTGATTACAAAATAGCTACACCATTTTGAGCTCAATATATGTATACTTGTTTGCATAATACCGAATCTCAAACAAATCTAAAGTATTTTTCAGAATTTACTGTCGAATCTACTATAACATTCCGCCATCAATATCAACATGTCGATTAGGACAAAATAATCAAGAGGAAAAAATAAAAGGTGTTATTGTGTCATGTTAAAGATTCACAAAATTATCTTAATACCTGTCGCTCGGTATATTTTTTAGTAAAAAAAGAGTTTCCACGTAATATCAGAAGATATGAAGAAGGGTGAAAAGAATAAGCCCAGACTTTTCAAAATATTATAAATGAGCAGTAAAAATAAACATAATTAAAACAGCAATTTCTGTTATTTATATTTTAAAATGGTGTTCTCCTGACCGATTCCGGCTACGGCGGCCAATCTCATTGAGATTAGCCAACTGCGCAGGAAATATTATAGTGCACAAGTGTACGCGCAGACACAAGTGCACTCTCTATTCCTATCACTCTCATACTCTAGTGGGACGTTTTTTTTTTTTAAATATATACATATTAACCATATACTTATATGTTTTAGCATATTTCGTCAATTATAATAAAGTTAACAACCAAAAAAAATTTATCGAGACAAAATATGTTTTAAAGCTCAGTTATATCCGTTTATTAAACTAACGTTTAGAATAGCAATAACAAACTAATATATGCTTTATTCAGCACCCAATATAAATCTATTAGAGTATGTACAGTCACGTTCCGAGGACAAATTCAACGCTTTGTGTGCTGCTGTATCGAAATCTAACAAACCTGAGCAGGTGTATTATACCAATTTACTGCAGGAATATAGGACAGGCGATTCAACATTTGTATCTAGGAAAATCTCAGATTAAAGAATAAGATCTCTATTATTTTTGGCCTTTAGGTTGCCTGGAAGAGATCGCTTATAGCGATAAGGCCGCCTGCTGTGCATCATCTATTGTTTATATCTACTTTTTGTATATTTCTTTGTGGTGTACAATAAAGCATCTATCTATCTATTCCTTAGTCTGAATTTTTTTATAGGTATGTATATTATATATGTATTTGTAGCGGTTTTTATTTTATATCTTGGTTCTCGACGTTTCCCGGAATCATAAAATAAAATCACGACAAAAACCGAAAAAATAGTTTCATTCGTATTCAGCCCTATTTAAAATCCCACTGACTTGACCACGGGCCTCCCTTCAATGCAGGGGGGTTCAGGCCATAGTCCTGTAATGTAATGTAACTACGCTGGCCAAGTACGGATTGGCGGACTTCACATGTCTTTCGAAAACTTTCTAGATTCTCTCAGACATGCAGGCTACCTCAGGATGCTTTCCTTCACCGTAAGACAAGTGGTAATAATGTTAGAAATGATTCGCATATGAAAATATCAGAGGTGCGAGACCCGGGATTCGAACCCGCTACTCGGATTCCATAGCGAGCGCTTTACCACTGGACCACCACTGCCTTTTTGTTTCATTTGAAATGTCAAATATACAAACTTTTTTGCCTTAATAATAAGGAAGGAATTAAATAAATAAAATAAAAAAATACTTCCATAGATAAATTAGGTTTACGGCGTGATGTACCCTGCTATATCTCTAATTGTAACTGACGTCGGGTCTCATCTTCTAGAAACATTTACGAAAGGACTGTCGAGCATCTAATCTAATACATTTATTTTATTACCAGCTTCGTCTCTTTGGCCTCGATTAGTTATCTCATGAAATTATAAAACAAATAGGTTTCATGTGCATTTAGCTATATAAGAGCTTTAAATGGACATTTTAATGTGATACTTAATAACATCACGTGAATATTTGATATTATAAATAAAGCTAAAATTTTGGATGTCTCGTTATTTAGCGTGTTTTATATACAGTGAAACATCGAGGGTAACAAATAAAAGCTTTTAAAAAAACATTTTTAAAGACAAGCTTTTATTTTAATGCGTTATAAAGAATAAAAATGCTGTTGACCGCTGAGATGTTTCATTTGGAGCCAATCCTGGACGCAGCGGCCAAGTTAGATTTTGGAACGAACTATAATAGTTGAATGCTTGATTAATATAAAAACTTAAAAAAATATTGTTATCGGAACTGAACCTACATGTATTTCAGCTGTGTTAGATAAAAGTAAGCGGATATAATTCAGCTTGCAAGTTTTGACATTGCAAGTTTAAAATAAAAACTTATAATATTAAAAAAAATACAAAAAATACAAAAATTGTTTTACTTAAAATAGGCATTTTAAAATACCGATAAACTATATAGATGGCTATAATATAATGCGGCGTAATCGTCGCCTAAGAAATTCTAAAACCATGGCGCTAGACTATGTCGAACTTTTTTGTCATTGGCATACACATTTTCTTCTCCTTCTTCTCCCTGCCCATTTCCCAAATAACTTGGGGTTGGCGTAGTACGACCATACTGCTTATAGGTTTTGGGTTTTTTAAGGGTTTTTGCAACCCTCTTTGGGCATACACATCAATATAATTAATATTTTAATATGAAATATTTAAGCTTACATGTGGTGGATAATGACTTCAATCAACCGCTAACAGCATATGTAGTACATATCGTTCGATTTAAGTGTTAATAAAACTTTTAATTAAAAGAAAAACAATTAGTCTCAATCCTGAATACTTATGTTTCGAAAAGTATAAGAAACTGTGGTAATACTTTCTTATATGCTTTTTATTATAATTTATTCGCTATCGGCCATAACAACACGATATATTTTAAGAATCGCAATATTCTAAGATCGCTTTTAACTTTATTATATTAATATTAAAATACCTTTTACTTTTATTGGCGTTAATAATCTTCTTTATATTTAACAAAAGTAACTTTTGCAAAATTAGTTAAAGTTACAGAACTTTTAGAGTACAAAAGTTTTGCAATGACGCGAGCTTTGCTGGTCTCAAAATTTCCTCTGGACGATGAACTCAAAATTGAGATCATTAATACGTACTTGATATTAGCGCCAGACTTGTTTAACTACGTCTTATTTAAGACAAAATAATTATAGCTTTTAAGTAAGAGCAAAATGTTTTTATTATTCCCTCAAAGTATTCTCGAGTACTTCAAAGTGTAAAAGCAAAGTAACTCTGACTTTCTTCTTTACTCTATCAATAAAAAATAAATTTTAAAATAGCACCTGGTCTACTTTATTTTGTCTGCAAAATTAATAGATTAATTTTATTATATTTTTAGTTTGTTTTTGGCTGTTTGTTTGAGCCTACTGTTCTCTGAAACTTTTGGTCTGATATATAAAAGATTTTTCTGCATTTTATAGCCTTTGTAATACGATACTTTTTACTGCGGAAAAATATTTCATCTCTGAGAAATCTATACTAAACATTGAAGCTTAAGTTGGGACAAACCCGAGCGGAGCGAGTGAGTCGCTAGTTTTAATAAAATTAACATCACATAATACGGCCGAGATAAATAGTCTTTTCTATGCAAAGTGTTAGCTATATTACTAGAACCGTTCTAAACATTGGAGTTCACATAAATAGACAGTATTTTACTTCCGAAGAAACCCACGTTATGAGTAAGCCAGTGCTTTGCCTGGTCTAGACAATCCAAGTACAGATTTTTAAGGATTTATCGCGTTCTAAATAGGAATTTAATATGAATGTTTCATGGTCTTCACACTCGTTTCAGTATCAAAGTCTTATACATTTACTTATTCGTCTCTATTAATAAGATAACATTAGACATATAGATAGTATAGAGGTTTAAATAAGACAAGTATAATGAACATTTCAGCTATATAATATCTTCAGGTATAAATTAGTTAATGGTGGATGCGTAATACTTCTATATTTATATATAACTGCCTCTACTGGCCACCATTACGCCTGCAGATTCGGAGGTCCTGGGTTCGAGTCTTTGGTCGGGCCAAGTTTAGTTATTGAGTTTATTCGTTACAAAGTTTTAGTAACAGCCCGGAGTTGGGAAGTTGGAGGTGTGTCATCCCCGTGCCTTGGAGAACTCACTGGTTGTGTCGTATTGTCCCACCGGGGTATTAAAGTAACAGAAATAGAGAGTGCAAGTTGTATTTGCGCATACACTTGTATACTTTTAGCTTCATTGAGATTAGCCGCCGCAACCGAAATCGGTCAGAAGGACATCATCACTTATATTTAAACATGTTAAGTTAAGTTTCTTGTTTTGTTTCTTTATCAAAGGTCAAAGGTTTGAAGTCAATTTGTCGAGAAAATGTTAAGCAATTAACGTAAATCAATCAAAGTAACATAATTACACTTAAACATAATATTCGTAGATTCGATGTAGAATAGAAATGTTTCCCAGAAGTGCTACATATTTCGTAAACTCATTACTTAGTCTGTAAGTTCTCAACGGCATAATAATTCCCGAGCGAGTCAAGATTACATTACTGTATATTAAGTAAATTAAGTACAATACAAATTTAGTGTTAGAATAGCTCTATATAGTTAATATATGGAATCATTAGTTCGGAAAAGTGTAAAATATACGTAGAAGTAATTTAAATAACTAACTATACGTATCCAAAATTAAGGCACTTTTATACGTGCAATAAAAATACAATTTTGATGAAATTCGAGATTGCGTGTATACCTATATGTATATTCATATTAGGTACATAATGTATAAGTACCTGGGCTACCGATCTTCGCTCGGAGTTTTTGGTCTAAAGTACAATTTTCTTTTATATATATATATATATATATATATATATATATATATATATATATATATATATATGATATTTTATTATGACCATAACAAATATTTAAGTTCAATGAAAATGTTCGTTTAATTTCAATTTGAATAATAAAGGTAGTCTGATAATATTAATAAGCAAACTTGTTTTATTTTCGACGAATATCTAGTATTTTCGCAGTGAGGTGAACATCTTGGTTCCTAAGAAAATTTCATTTCTCATATTCATCTCTCACTACTTTCATCGTGCCAAGTAGATTATAATTTAAGATTCGTTTTTGCCCCCGCAGCTTCGCCCACGTGAGTCTTATTTTATTTGATGGCAATATTTTTTTTTAATAAAAACTTTTTAACAAAAAAATAAAAACCGCCTTCAAATAAAAGCACTAAAAAGTAAATAATAACTGATTGGTAGTTTTCATTTACTATACATACCTAATCAAATATTTTCGAAGTCGGTGTGCTTTGGCTAAGTAATTAAAGCCTACCTATCAAATACATGCCTTACCAAATATTTTCGAAATCGGTGCCAGTCCATACAAAGCAAAGCTTTATTAATAGTAGTCCGATTATTCGATCATAAAAATCCTATTTTTATATCTATCACTTAACTTACATTACATTTAATTTTTTACCTCTAACACCTTTTAGCTAACCTCTTTGATGTACCTAAGTAATATTTGTATTTATGATAAAAAAGGAAGAAAAACGTACCTAATACTTTCTTAGATTTACATAAATATTAAATAAAATTTAAGTAAAAGTATCTTTTTGGGTTTTTTTCGAGGATTTATTTAGATTTTTGGTCACCGATGTTTCAAATGCTTTACAGCAATCAAAAACCAAAAGTAATCCGCGAAAAAATCCGAAGAGACAGTTTTATTTAGAAGAAAAAGGTATTTAAGACACAAAAATGTTTTTTAAACAATTTTTCATAGAAATATTAATTTACATAGTAAAATGTAAAGAATATGCAAAAAATGAGTAAAAAATTTAGTTCATATTAAGTAGAGTTAAAAATTACTGAGGATTAATTCGAGTAGGTTACAGTGAAAAGTTACAATAGTGGCAATTTTATGCTTATTATATTCTATAAAAAAAAAAACTAATTTCTACTGACCTACACACCGAAGGTTCCATAGCGTGAAACATGATATTAATGTTATGTTTTAGTATACTTAAGTTTGAGTTATATTAAAAGAAAAATAAAGTTAATACTAAAAAAACATACATTAAAAAAACAAAGATACATAAAAAAATATAGTTAAAGGAAATATTTAAAAGTTGATACCTACTTTATTTTTCTTCCCATCTACAATATTAATTTTATTGGCCGCAATAATAAAATATTGTCTTCTAATCTATAGGTACATATTATAATAAAATTTTAACTAAGCCGAATCTGTACATTAAATATTTCTTTGGAAAATCTTATTGAAATAAACATTATTATCGATCAGAGGCCGAATCTATAGTTTTTAGAATTTTTGTCTGTCTGTCTGTCTTTCTGGCTGGCTGGCTGGCTGTCTGTCTGTCTGTCTGTCTGTCTGTCTGTCTGTCTGTCTGTCTGTCTGTTACCGCATCACAGAAAAACCACTGGAGGGATTTTGATGAAATTTGGTATGGTGATAGCTGGTTATCCGGTTCAACATTTCTGAGAAAAAATACAAAAACTGCAATGTAAGAGTATACTAATATGTTAAGCCTAAGAATTTGGTTTTTGGTCATGTGTGTTTCTATAAAAAACTAATTTGCGTTGAAAGTATTTTGGAAATTTTACTAGCTATCTCAAATCTAAATGTTTTATACTCCATCAATTGCACGTATGCATTGCCACCCCTTGTTCAACCGACTTCTTAAAAAAGGAGGTTCTGAATTCGGTTGGATTTTTTTGTTCGTTATTTGACTACAGAATTATCTCGCGGCTCACTCATAAGACAACTATTTAGCCAGTAGCTACACATCTATTTAATAAATAGCTGTGACATACGCACAGACAGCCATGGCCAAAATTGTAAGGTTATTATTTTAGGCTACAGAACCCTAAACCCATCTCTAAGGTCGGATTACTTACATTACAAATAATTTAAAAATTAGATGTACCTTTTTTATTTAAAAAAGAATCTAATTGTCACTCCGTTTGCATCTTCTTGGTTATCTCCTAAACGAATAATTGAATCTTTCATTGTTGGATAAAAAATTAAGGCAAAAATGACCTAGACTCATTTCCTACTGGTATTTCAGAACCTCCTCTACTTTGGAAGTCGTCTTAAATCTGTATTAAATTCGAGAAATGCAATATAAAATGATTTCACATTAGGTAACAACAAAAACAAAATGTTGCTCATATAAATGATATATGAAAAATATAAATAAATAAATCTTCCATCGTTACAAGCCACTGACTTCATAATTAACTTCAGTTATAATGTACATACCATTCATTTTATTAGCAGAAATTGATCGTATAATATGAAAACATGACCAACGAAGCAATTATTATTAAAGATAAATAAAAGCTGAAATGGAAATGAAAACACTGGTTCTCTACGAAGTAAATAACGCTTAATGAAACTTGTATTAAGAAATTATTTAATTCGACAACTAAAGAAAAAGTGTTCAAATAGAAATAGACTTATTCTTGTAAATAAATACGTTGTCTTAGTATTTGTATGACTGCTTCTAACAAATATATAATTAACATTTACATAATATTGTTTGTTGCTTCAGTCTGTAATTACAGTAACCTCTTTTTAATCACTTGATTAAACCTTT
Source organism: Brenthis daphne (assembly GCA_947093115.1). Classification (NCBI taxonomy): domain Eukaryota; kingdom Metazoa; phylum Arthropoda; class Insecta; order Lepidoptera; family Nymphalidae; genus Brenthis; species Brenthis daphne. The sequence continues at coordinate 26,542,927 of OX352475.1, forward strand.
TGTTGCTTATTAACTTTCTTTTTAGTCCTTAAATATTATCTTCAGAAATTCAACGACGTATTACCTATTTTTGGCCTTATTTTTTTAGTAATACTAGCAGTGGTAGCCCAGTGGAAGGCAGTGGTAGCAGCGCTCGCTTGGGAAACCGAGTGAAGCGGGTTCAAATCCCGGGTCTCGCACCTCTGATATTTTCGTGTGCGAATCATTTCTAACATGATTACCACTTGCCTTACGGTGAAGGAAAATATCGTGAGGAAACCTGCATGTCTGAGAAAATCTAGCAAGTTTTCGAAAGATATGTGAAGTCCGCCAACCCGCACTTGGCCAGCGTGGTGGACTATAGTTTGATGAGGCCCGTGCCCAGCAGTGGAACGTTAAAAAGCGGTGAATACACTAGGTGCCTAACAGTAATTTGTGTTACTCCCAAGTCATCGTCTATCTGTGTATCATCCAATAGTGTCCATCCGTTTCAGCGTGGCATACACACCTGACCTTGACCACCTTTGTATAGTAGGTAAATAAAATTCATAATTAATAAACTTTAATATTATAATTAATAATAATAATTTATTTATTTTTATAATTAACATAAATACTTTTTATTAATATAAGTTTTACTCTAAGTAACTTACGTATGTATACTAACTTCGATGATCGATTACGAACGTTAAAAAAGGTTTTTTGTATTTTTATTTTTTTTTATTTCTATTATTTTTTGTTATAGCGGTAATAGAAATACATGCTCTGTGAAAATTTCAACTTTACCTATTACGGTTCATGAGATACATCCCTCTCACAGACGGACGGACGGGCAGCGGAGCCTTAGTAATAGGGTTCCATATTTGGCACCCTTCGGGTACGGAACCCTAAAAACTATAAAATCGTCAGATCTCTAATAAGAAGAATCTATGAAAAAAACTACAGGCACTTTTATATTGTGAGCTAACAGTTGCAGGTATTTTAAAATAATACGATTCTTTCTGCGAATTACATAATATCTAATATCTAAACCTTTTATATGAAAAGTCAAGTTGCTCTAACACCACACATTTTTCAATCGTTTTTTAGTTCGACCACTTTCAATGTGGGAGCCTAAATATACTTTACTCACTCAATAATAAAAATCAAAAAAAAGGTTGGTCACGTTGTAATATTCCACGATCAGCACAAACGAGGGTCTTGCGGGAGCAACCTGACGAAGGACCAAAACACTTTAATAGAAAGGAATAGCTATTTGTATTCTTACCCTTTTTGGAACCTTTATACATCTAGTTTAAATGATTCCTCGTGTACGAGGAACAAAGTTATCTGTCATTTTTGGAATAAAATATTTTATATTATAGTTATTATAATCGCCACGAGTCTATAGATGCAAAGTGTGGATAATTAGTAATAGGTAAGCCACTACTGCTCTGCAACGGAGAAGATCTAAGAAAAGAAGTCGAATAACATCTTAATATTATTTATTTGTTTTTGACTACCTGCTGCTGTAGATTCTGAAATACGAAATTTGATTTAAAACTACACTAGATATAAACAAGCACACAAGACACGACGGCGACGCTACTTTGGTATAATAACATCTTAGTAATAAGAACATTTGTCCCTTGTCGAAATCGAACTCGCTGCATCTAGCAATAGATTATATTATATAATATCTCAGCTACACCTCTAATCTATCTTCTACGTTATTACGTGAAATGTTTGTAGTTTACAATTACTATATCAATATCTATAGGTACATATAATAAAATTGTAACTAAGCCGAATCTGTACATTAAATATTTTTGGTAAATCTTATTGAAATATACATTATTATCGATACAGAGGCCGAATCTATAGTTTTTAGAATTTTTGTCTGTCTGTCACCGCATCACAGAAAAAGCTATATAAATAAATAAAAGCTACATAAAATAGCTGGTTATCCGGTTCAACATATAGGATACTTTATCGCGGGAAAATATCTTATTTTTGAGAAAATATACAAAAACTGCAATGTAAGAGTATACTAATATGTAAAACCTAAGAATTTGGTTTTTGGTCATCTGAACGCGGGCGGAGCCGCGGGCAATACTAGTAATAGATAAAAAGCAGGTAAATTGTATTTGAATCAAGTTTCCTCAATACAAAGACATTAGCCGAGTTGAAAATCAACAAAAACAGAAAATGATTGATGAGCTCCTGGCTGAAACATTAACCCCGTTCCGATAACAGACGCGACTTTAAAATATTTGATCTATACGCTGTTCATTGATAAGAAATTAATATCATGTGATTTTGCTTGGAATTATTGTAATTTTTATATTGATTTTCAACTCTTATGCTATGAAGGTGTTATACTCGTATAATGTAATAGGGGTTTATAGCTTAAGGGTTAAAAGGGTCCCCCCCCCCCCCAACGTGCGTTCACCTTGTCGTGGTGGGGGGGCTGAGTAGTGCCCGGCAATCCAACCGGGCGCGAAGCTAAGAAACGCACAGGGAGGTTGCCCACTTCGGTGGGCGGTGAGAGGTGGCCCTCTTCGGGGGGCGGTGTACCATGCGGGTTGCTCCTGGTACTTCTCTGATAACAGAGTGGACCTTGGAGCAACCCCATGGTTGTGGTAGTCTGCTTCGGCGGACCTGCCGTCGGGGCGTCGTAGTTGAATGCGTAAGCGATCCTGCGACGCCCCATTAAGACGGGGGAAGGTTTTGTTGGGTTTTAGTGGGTAGTACTGGCTGTATTACGCCGGTGAGTCCCACACGTCGTGCGTAAATGCATTTCCCAACGTTAAAAAAAAAGGGTTAAAAGGGTTAAAGCAATATTTAAAAGTATATATTATGTAGATTAAGTAGGTAAGGTAAGGCTTAAACTTAAGATCTTTCAATCTGTTTATATAATAACAAAGATCAAAAAAACGTTGAAATTGTTTGTCATTTTCTGTGTAAATCCTAATCTATGAGACTGAGTCGGTTTTACCGATACTTTCACTGAAACAAGTTCTAAGATTTCGTCCAAGAGGAAGTAAAGTATTCATAAAGTAGCGGGTTCGATTACCACAAAAGATAACCTTTCAAGTTAGACAAACGAATAAAAAACTAAGGGAAATAAATGTAGGTACTTAATAAAACAAAAGAAAATGTTTAAAACATTTAATTTCTCATTCCTTTTAAAATTTGACACAATTAATAATACACTTGCTTACTAACGTTAGAGTTAGTAACGAATAAACTATACACAATAAAATACCGATAAACAACCAAATTTAAGACATTTATCATACAGCTATTAAAACATGCGACTTGGTCTGAGAGACTCGTAGAGTTTACAAAAATTCATTATAAATTTGATCGTTTCCTTTAATTTTAAGAAATTGAAACGCTTAAGGCACGGCGAATTATATCTAATTATATTTAATAATAATTGGTGTGCGATTCCGAGATATTAATCGATTTTCTTATTAAATATCTAATATTTCTATTGAGAACAAAATTTGTGATGATGATATCATATAAAAAAAAAGTGAAGTGATGCATAATTTCCATATTATATTTAAATGAAATCGATTTTCATTCGATATTATAGCTAAATAATCGATTAGACATCTCGCCACCGCCCATCACTATACTATGGTAACCATTATTTAAATTGTGATATGTACAAAAATATTTTTCCTCTTCACTATCTAACTTACTCAAAAAACTCAAACACACGTAGATATCGAACTTAAATGCAGTATGGAATAAAGAGCACCATAGAATAAATAAAACAACCGCTTAACACCATCCCGGGCATTCAAATAACATAATTAGGGTACAATAATACAAAATTATTTATAAAACATTAAATATAACTAAAAAATATATTTTAATATCCACCTGTGTTTACTTAATATAATAATTTGATAAACAAATCATTTTACATGTCTTATTATAATATAAATAAAAATAGTTATAATATAAAAAGATTATAACATTCAAAGATACCCAAAAAGTCGGCCATCTTTGAATTTCCATATCAATTTAATCGCTGAAAATTCATAAAAAAAAGTTATGCACCCAATAATTAAAAAAGTTAAACCATTTGAATACAAAATACATAACATACGGAAAGAACAAAACTTAGCACTTAACACTTTTGTACTTAAATTGGCACAAAGTCCTATCGGTTTAGAACCGATATTCCTCGAATCAGGCGCACGTGTTCTGCCTTCTTTGTCTTTCCAATTGTTTTCTATGATTTTGACGTTTTCTAGCGATTATTGCTACTAAAATAACGACAACCGCTAACGCGATAACTATACCGATCCACCAATACATATTATATGAGGCCTCTTTAGGATTTTCTTTTTCATTATCTATAGCTACTGGGTTCTTTATTTCTAGAACGCCTACAGACGACGTTTCATCTTTCTCATCTTTCTCATCCTTCGAATGCTTATCTTCATCTGTTTCTATTACGTTTTCTTGTATATCTTCGTGTGTATCGTTTTCTTTAGTTTCTTCTGGAATGTCGTTATCGATTTCAACTTCGATTGGTGGTTCCATATAATCATCGATTATTGTTTCGCTTGAAGGGTCTAATTGGTTATCGAGATATTCGTCTAGTAATCTGAAATAATCGGTTAGAGCGGTATCGTCTAAGTTGTTTTCGCGTTTTGCCAACAAATCGCTTATTAGTTCAGGCCATGGCGCACCAAAGCCTTGCATCATAGCGTCCCTGTGAAAATTATTTGATTATTTTAAATAATAGTTTTAATTATTTTAGTTCTTGATAATATCCAAAAGTCTGTGTAAATTTCAAACTTTTATATTATTGAAAATACTTCTTTTCGCACGTTTGGAAAAAAATTATCAAAGTAAAATTTTTACGATACACGCGCACATCGGCAGCTAAAAAGCCACATGATGAAGTTAGCTGCTTTCCTTTTACAAACAGAGAGTTGTGACATATTATGGGATGAAATCTTTAGCTATTTTTTGTTCTGTTACGCCAAGGAAGTATAACTTCTTAAGTGCTTACATAAGTACACACACACTTTTTTTTTGTTATTATATTATATAGTCAAGAAAGTTAACACATTAAGAAAGTCACTTATAAAAATTTAAAAAAAAAACCAATTATTATATTTAACTATATTTAATATTCCTTCTAAACTTACATCAACCGTTGATTATTGTCAGACACGTGATGGATCAAATCTGAGTCATCCGACATCAATTCTTCAGCAAACGACTGATAGATTTGGTACTTTAATATGAGACCCATGAATTTTCTGTGAAAAAAAAATGCTTTTACCTTAATATTTTGTTTTGTTTCTCATAATTAATACTTTTTACAGCGACCGAAACAAAAATGAAAACAATTAGCTAAAGTAAAAAAAAAGTTATCTATACTAATATTATAAAGAGGAAAGATTTTTTTGTTTGTTTGTACCGAATTAGCTCTGAAACTACTGAACCGATTTAGATGAAATTTGGTAAGAATATAATTTGAGACCCTGGGAAGGACATGGATTAGTTTTATCCCGGGAATCATCCCTTAAGGGGTTGAAAATGGGGATGAAAGTTTGTATGGGTAAGCAACCTTCAAATCCGAGCGAAGGGTGAGTCGCTAGTTATAAATAAAAATATCTTTTAAAAATTTTCTGCGGAGATAATTTGATTTTTGGTATCTTGTTGTTTCGAATGCTTTACAGTAATCATGGTCATGGAAGAGACTAAAGTTTTAGACGTCTCAAATGTCATATACATACTAGACAGTACCTATATTTACTTTATTAAAAAAGTCAAATATTTGGTAAATCTAAGAAGTAAAACAATATTATTTATTACAGCTGTATAGTGAAGTTCTTACCCTGTATAAGGTTTGTTTAACAAAATGTAAGGATCTCCTAAAATATCCACATGAGAAGTTTCAAGCATAGAAAAATTACTTCTAAACTCCTTCCAACTCTCCTCTATTTTTGCGTAAGGAATCTTTCCCATTAATACGTCTAACCTCCACGTGTCCGCTGCTATATAATAATTTAACCTAAAAATAATGAAATAATTAAGATTAATTAATATACTTTAAAAAATAATAAAAAATCTGACGCCTATGACGGTAATAAGTAAGAAAGTTTGTACATTGTGTTTGTGTATAAATAAATATGTTGGGACAATAACACACAGCACCATCTAGTTCCATGGTAAGCTACGAGGCTTGTGTTATGGATACTAAATAGTTGATACAATACACATAATATATACCTTTAAACATATATTATAAATATAAACACCCATGGCTGGAGTACAAACATTCGTGCTTATCACACAAATGAATGCCTCCAGCCGCACTCGAACCCGCGACCGCTGGCATAGCAAGTAAGGTCACTACAAACTGAGCCAAATGTGTTGTCAAATATCGTCGTGTCGTGTATGTTTGTTACTCCTTTACGCTGTAACGGCCGGATAGACTTGGATATAACTTACTATACAGAATACGACCTGCAGCAACAAATATGCTGTTAGGTACCTAGGAACAAACCTGAGTGAACTTTTAAAGTACGTCGCTAGTAATAAATAATTAAAATTTATTCAAATGTTATCTGTACTTGTTAAAGAACCGCAGAACACATTAAAAATAATAGACTTAGTACATATTAACTTTTAAGTAAATAACTTTAAAATTTGCTTTTTTTATATTTATATAGATCCACATTAATAATAAAAAATATAAGAAAATCTACTCAAAGTGGCAAAGATATTGCGTAATATATAACTGAATGGACTCTTTTTTTTTAAAGTCGGTCAAAAAGTCTTGTAGTTTTTTTTATTATGTAACCTTTAAACAAAAAGCTGCTACATTTTATTTATTTTAAAAATAAGAGTATAGAAATAATATTAGCGACACATATCGTAGAGGCCATACTGGCGTATTTGATATTTCAATTTGAGTTGTTCACACCATTTGATTTCGTTATTGGCAATACGAAACCTCAATTTTTATTAATTAATAATTAATGTTTTCATTCTTTTAATATTAAAAAAAAATTTTTTTGGCAGTACCTAAAAGTAGGTAATAAAATCAGCGTTTTTCCCTTTTAACTACGAAACCCTAAATATAAACAGTTACTATAACGAAACACAATTTCTTACTTGGGTAGATCTCTTAAAGCGATAATAAGCTGCAATATGAGCCTATGATGGTTTGGATTGTACTTGAATCTGTCCAACGGATACAATCCACTTCGATTCAATGTATGGGGATTCAATGATAATAGAGATATAAATCCCGGTACTGCTTCGTATATTGCTGTAAAATTAATGATTTATTAAAGAAGAAATATTATAAAAGAAATCAATATTAAAAGAAATTATAACTGTTAAATGAAAAGTAAAATTTTAATTAGTAAAGATATTTCTGTAAGCTTTGGTACTATATTTTCTTACAGTAGGTGTATGTTTGTTTGTGGGCAGTGGTAGCCCAGTCGTAACACGCTCGCTTGGGAAACCGAGTGATGCGGGGTCAAATCCCGGGTCTTGCACCTCTGATTTTTCTTATGTACACATTGACACACATATAAAAATATGTAAATGGATGTACTGAACATTGAATACTTTTTATAATATGTGTAGACAGAAGCTTGTATTGTAATGCAAATAATATTTATTACATTTTTGTCTAAACTTGTCTATATAGTTAACACTTATTGAGATTTTTTTATTGGTTTCTGAAAATGTTACTTAAAATATTTTATGATTGACCCTAAATTAACAAAATAATCATAAGAATAATAATAACATCATGTATAACATTTATACCATGCATATTTTATAGTTATATTACGCCTAATTCATATTACAAATAACATAATTTACTTACCAGAAAACCGCGGCGCTTCTCTCAGTATATACGTATTATTGCTATGTAAAGCTGTTATAAGTTTAAATCTAATCTTCATAACGGTTTCGTGCGCGTCCATATAGTTGGGTATCGATACGTCATGACAAGATATAAATTTCACTTTATTGGGTTGACACCAATCTACTATTGTGGGTGGACAGGTGCCATTAAATGCCGATTGATCGAAAATATCATGAGGGATTTCCCCTAAATTTAAATTGTTTATCAATTTATTTGCCGCTTTAAAAGCGTTTAATCCTCCAATATCCTAAAAAGTACGTAAAATGTTTTATTAGGTGATTATTTCATTTTAAATTCAATAGTACTAGTAATAGTTTTTTACGGTTTACAGTGTAAGCCATAAAAAAGGCTACAATTTGAAATTATAAATATTTCTACAATTAAGGTTCCGGCTTAATTATATAATTTCATATTGCAATATATTTAAAATGCGATGTAACCCTCTTAAGCTCAAATGTGTATATGTTGTGTATTTTACCTTTAATTGCAAATTGGCGTGAACTTTTTGATATATATCCGGATGTTTTGGTAGTAGACTTTCTATTACGTTCGACCAATCGTCTCCTTTGAGGGATCCTGCAAAAAAGTTTATTATTAACACTCAAAAATAAATTAAAAGTTAACAATTTATGTTTCCTGTATGGAAGATAGAGAAAAAATAGCGATATAGACAATATAATATCGCTAATATTTTAAAAACATATGTATTTAATATTGTCATTTTCGATATAACGCTTATATTTGTATGTACTTTATTTTTCTATTACGCTAACGACATAACAATCTTAATTTGTCTGAGCCCTTAACACAATTGTTACTTGGAAAAAGATATCTTAAATGTGTTTTGGGTTATTTAGTTTCTTTTATTCTATTTTCTATATATGGATAGTGTGATTTGAGTTTGTCTATCCATAGATAAATTCATGTTTTATTAATATTCATCTATATTTTGAACTATTCCATATCACAATAAAATTGTACTACTTTCAAAACTTTGATGGAGCAAACGCACTAACAACTTTCATAACACCCTTTTTCTATCGGGGATTAAAAGCCAATTCTATGTCAAGTTTTATCTTTATTGCTATACATCCGTGTATTTTATTGGCAAATAAAAGTTCGGGAATCCAATATAGTATTAAGTGTTATGAAAGTTTCATCGATATGTTTGGATTAGCCCGAGGGGTTCGGCCTCAACAATTTCAAACTTTTGCATATAATGTGGATAGCTATTAAATATGATATTATATGTATATAGGTGTATATACATTATATGCCTAATTTTCATGTTTTATTTTAAATGTTTTATTATATTATAGTAGAGGAGATAGTGTAGAATTTTTTCTGAGTATTTTATACCAAATAAACATACCTACTATTAATAGTTGTTTAATTTTCAATAATTAATCAGCAATATAAGCGTCAGTTAACTCTTATACTACTCTCTTTCTACTCATATTATAACTTGTGCTGGCCATTATGAAGTGCGTATATAATTTTTATCGATCATCTTTCGAAAACGTTCACATACTATCTTTAGCTCACTGTGACTTAACGAACCGACTTTCACAGTTCTAATGAATTAGAGGGAAATGATTATTATGTATTATCGATTTTAGTCGATATAAAAACTAAAAAGACTAAGTTTAATGCTACGCTGTACTAACTTCAAATAATTTTATATTTTTCATTTTAAGGGCGTATAGGCTATGTTCTTTAATTCCACTCTCATTCATATCTATAGGTATACCAGAAAAAGATAAAACTCTGTTTGATTAAATTAATAGAGATGACTTATAAGGTCGTCGTAAATAGTTATTATAGTTAAAATTTGTTTTTAAAAAGTGACATTTTGATAACAAATTGTAGGCAGAGACTAAAACAAAATTAATGTTAAACTAAAATAGGTATTTTTTTTTAAGTTAAACGGTTTTATTAAAAAGAAAGTTAATATTATTAATAATTATGTAGATAATTTAGTAAAAGTAAAAGCTAAAAAATAATTAGCTAGGTCTTCGGTACCAGTCATGACACCACTCTCCTCATCAATCTATGACATTGATCAGAATCAAAACTAAAATCACCTATAGGTAACATATTCACTCATGTTAAGCTACATCCATATACAATAACAACAACAATAAAAATCGGTTCACAATTGGCGAAAATATCGATGAACATACACAAAAAAAATACATACAGACGAACATAGAACCTCCTCCTTGTTGGAAGTCGGTTAAAAATTAACTAATATACTCACTCAATAAATGAACTGGTAGCGGTTTTCCTACTTCGGCTACCCCGCGCAATCGCAACGCTGTATACTTGTGCAGTTTTAAATACAATGGCTTCACACGCTGCCATAGTTCACGCGCCATTAATAGAGCACCCCCTTGTTCACATAATTCATCCCAATAATCCTCTATTAATGTGTGATCTATAAAATTGATTTATTTGTTGAAATTTAAAGCGAGTAATGAAAAACAACTGTAGTTGTTAATTGTCTGTCTGTCTGTCTGTTTGTTTGTTTTGTGGAATCCAAGAAGGTATGAATATATTTCTATCAGTGATTTTTTGTATTTATTTTATATTTATTATTTTTTATTGTTTGTTATATATTTAATATTTCTATAAGTAAGCTTTTGTATCTATTTTATATCTATACATATAATAAAATTGTAACTAAGTCGAATCAGTACATTAAATATTTTTTGGAAAATCTAATTGAAATAGACATTATTATCGATACAGAGTCCGAATCTATAGTTTTTAGAATTTTTGTCTGTCTGTCTGTCTGTATGTTACCGCATCACGAAACAACCACTGGACAGATTTTGATGAAATTTGGTATGGTGATAGCTGGTTATCCGGGTCAACATATAGGATACTTTTTACCGCGGGAAAATATCTCATTTCTGATAAAAAATACAAAAACTGCATTGTAAGAGTATACTAATATGTAAAACCTAAGAATTTGGTTTTTATTCATCTGAACGCGGGCGAAGCCGCGGGCAATGCTAGTTTATGAATATTTTTGTTTGTTTATATTGCAATTATAATTTAAAGTCTTTATTTATATATATTCTTTAAACTTTCAATCAATGTCACTGTTAAATCATGAATGGACAGTAGATACTTTCAAATTCAATTACTTTGAATAACAGTAGAGCTTCAAAACCATATAAATATTATTTTACATACGATTTTCTTTAGTTGCATTCCTTAGTAACGGCAGAATGGTTTCAAGATATTCATGCAAATCTGGCAAGTGATTCTCCCACGATTGCTTCATGTGACGTAGAGCCTCTTCATCTTGACCCCTTGCCATACTATTATGTAACTCTGTTAAAGAGATAGGTCATTATCATATTATTAGATCAGAAAGCGATACATTTTATTTAGGTTAAAGAATTGTTATAGGGCAAATTTATTTTTAAGTTTTGTATAACATAATTTAAATTTTAACTGAGCTTTAGCTTTAACAATTGAGACCCCACTAATTAAAACTTTCAAACTGCTTTTTAAGTTTTATTTTACTTCTATAACTTAGCTCCCTAGATAAATAAATTCTAATACAAACTTTTAAATTAAGCACACCTGTGTTTGGATAACTCTATACCTAGTACGAAAAAGCAAAATCAACTCTCAGTAAAATAGTTTTTGCAAAAAAGCCTTTGGTGGACTAGTTGCGACATGGCTGCAATGTTTTATTTATTCAGTTCGAAATACGAAAAAATCATATTCCATTTTATATTATATATTTTACAAAAAACAGTAATAGGTAACACATTTCTCACCTCGCAATGTGCATGTAGTGTTGGACCCACAGTCGTAATCCTTTGCCCAGCGCATTCTATGTAGCGCTGTTTCGGCGAATGTCACTAGCTGTAATAATACCGAATCTATAGAGATTGACTATAACTAATATTATTATTATAAGTAACTATCTGATTCAACTTTGTTATTGAAATATGGATTTAGTAGATAAATAGAGATAACAGCGATTAAGTTTATATTTCGAGGGCTAGAAATAACTAACTAGTCTTAGCTAGATCAGATTTCTGTCTCATATATGTACGAGTATGTATGTATGTATATATGTATGTATATACGAGTATGTATTTATGTATATATACACGTGTTAGAATGGAGACCGCGTTTAGGCAAGAGTAGTGTAGGACGCCCTGCAGCACCATGGACTGATGACCTAAGGCATGATGATGATGATGGCGGGCAGCGGGTGGATACAGACTGCCCAGCCGGGATAGTTAGCTCTCATTGGGGGAGGCCTTCGTTCAGCAGTGGACGGCTTGATGTTATATATGTATTATGTATATAGTATATATATAAATAATACACTTTCATTTTACTACAAGGATAGGATTCAAATGCTTGCATAGTTCCACTGCGTTACAATATTTCTTTTGTTTAAATTAGAAAATAAATGACTTCTTTCTTTGATGTATAGGTAAATTAATTGTGACATATATTAAATGGCAAAAGCAACTCTTGTAAGTATATATGTATGTATATAGATTTATTTCATGTATCTCGGAAACGGCTTTAACGATTTGGATCAAAATTTTGTATCTAGATAAGGTTTTACTTTTTAAGTTCATCTACATACTCGTAGGTGTATTTTCTGAAAAATGCAATTTTACCAAAAAAAAATGCCGAGTGAAGCTGGGTCACTCATATACTATAAATAACCTACAAATGAAGCAGTGGCCCATTTATAACGTGCACGCTTGAAAACTAATCTGTTGCTAGTTGGTGAGCTATGGCCTGATCCCCCATTTAGTGGAGGCTCGTGCCCGGCAGCGGGACATTAAAAGGTCTGAATTGTTTATTATTACTAAGTAAACCGAGTCCGATCCGAAGATCGGTAAAAAGGCCTCCATGCTATGGATATGATATTGAGCGATTATTTCATATAATAACAAACATTAGACAACGTAAAATCTACTTGCGTTCAAAGGGCAATAGTAATTAAGTGTAATGGTATCAGATAATTGAGTGAAACCGAGCTGACGGGATGAGGTGATCTTGTAGGCGCAAAATGCTCGCCTTGCGGAAACCCTTGTCAATTATTATAATTACACATAGAATAGCCTGATAAAGGTTTTTATTGCGATTTTCTTTATTCTCTCTCGTCTTAAAAGAATTTTTGTGTATATAATATACATTTTTTAATAATTTAATGTAACTGAAGTTGTTCATGATCTATGAATCTACAATTATTTATGATCTTTGAGGTCAAAAGTTTTTGTTTAAAAAAGTATGTATTTACACTTTCTGAGGAATTTCACAAATATCCAAGCAACTTTTATTATTATTATTATTATTTTACTTTAAAAGCCTTAATCAGACTATAATGAACATTTTTTTTTAAAATGAGCCAAATCTAGCCATTTTGAAATGGTGCGCTTAGCAGCGAATAGCATTTAACTTTAATTATATATTTTTAACTATAATACATCTAAAAATAATTGCCCTAGTAAAAGTTCAGGTAATCTTTGAATCACTAAGATCGAACATCAATACAGAAACTTTCATGATGCAATATGACAAATTAACTAAATGTCAAAGTGTCCTAAAAGGATTTCCTTTAAAGGTGACACAGTCCATTAAACTCGCCTCTTTGGGATAGCACTTAGTACAAATTGCGAACGGCTGTATGGAAAACGTGTTTCAAGTAGTAATTGGTTAAATGGATTCCGGAATTTCTCACTTCTTTCACTACTTTAAAGTGAAGTAAACTATTTCACAAAGGACATTGTCAAAATTAAGAATTTATCGTAGAATAAATGTAACAGTGTAACGTAAATGTTAATGTTAAAAATGGCAAATGTTATGAATATATTTTTATTTTTATATTTGGTCTAGTTATAACTTATTCATGAACTAGCGTTTTTTATTCATAATCTAGACAACTAAACAAATTTATCCCACGGGAACAGTACATTTTTCCGGGATAAAAAATAGTTTATTTGTTATTCTGATGTATGAAGTATATTTTTGTAAAGTTTCATTAAAATACAATCATTAGTTTTTTTATACTAAGCTGTATAAGTTACTATAGTTTTTTAACTATCCCACGGGAAAAGTATCTAAGATGTTGACCGAGGTATATAAGGTACCACCATGCAAAATTTCATTTAAATCGGTCCAATAGATTCGGAGATTAGCCCGTACAAACAGACAAACAGAGAGAGAAAAAAATCTGGATTACTTCTATTTCTCTTCTTATATCCCCCTGACTGGGTTTTTAGCATTTTTTTTCTATGTACAGACATTCGACCTCTACAGTTTTATTATAGTATAGATAACTTTTACCTGATATGAAAAAATAAAATATGTAAAAATATTCAGTCAACGACGATTGTGCTAAACGTTGACTAGATAACAGACGAAAAATAATATTATATTGTTTATATAAATTATAAGCCATACGGCTTAAGTCATAGCGCAGCGCCTTAACATATGAAATTATATATATTAATCTCAATAAAATGGAAAAACTCACTGTGTCCACCTAAAATGGCTTCTGATGCTTTATTACGCAAAATGAGCAAAATTAACAGTTTTCCTAGTAATGATTGCTTGAGAAGTGAATGAATATTTTAAATTTGGCTAATAATTAAATACTATTAAAGGTACTAAAAAGTTACTTACCCGTATCCAATTTTGGGTGTCCAGCAAAGCGTCACCCGGCTGTAGGATTAGCTTGACGCGACGACGTAATGTGTCGTCATTAGAGCCTAACGCGTGTCCCGTAGACGCGCTTGCGACATCAGTTTTCTGCTTACGTACAAATATACCAAAGGCTTTGTCCCGTTCCAACTGAAAAATAATATTCTCTTTAGATTGTATGAAAAAATAAAAATATTGCAAGCTTTTTGACACTAACTTTTATTCGCGATGCGACTTCCAAGCCGAATTTCACTCAAATCCATTTTAAATAAAATTATATTTTTGGATTTTTAACTCCCAACGTTTCGAATGTACATACATATTGTAATGTCTATCTCCTAAATAGATATAACACACTTGTATATAGAATTAAAATTGTTATTATATAAATCATGAAATACCTACACATTCTACTAAAAGTTCAAAACATAAGAAAATGTGTTACACTAGCATTGCCCGCGGCTCCGCCCGCGTTCAGATAACCAAAAACCAAATTCTTAGGTTTTACATATTAGTATACTCTGACATTGCAGTTTTTGTATTTTTCCTCAGAAATAAGACATTTTCCCGCGGTAAAAAAGTATCCTATATGTTGACCCGTATAACCAGCTATCACCGTACCAAATTTAAATAATGTCTATTTCAATAAGATTTTCCAAAAAATATTTAATGTACAGATTCGGCTTAGTTACAATTTTATTATACGACACGTTTGGCTCAGTGTGTAGTGACCCTACTTGCTGTGCCAGAGGTTGCGGGTTCGAGTCCCGCTGGGGGCATTTATTTGTGTGATGAGCACGAAGGTTTGTACTCCAGTCATGGTTGTTTATATTTATAATATGTATGTATTTAAAAGTTATATATGTGTAGTGTATCAACTATCTGGTATCCATAACACAAGCCTCGTAGCTTACCATGGAACTAGATGGTGCTGTGTGTTAATGTCCCAACATATTTATTATTTATTTATTATTATTTATTATACATACACATAGACACATAGATAAAACTTTGTCATTGTCAATACACCTAGTTTCAGATAAATACGTGCCATGTTCTATATAGGCGTTACTATTGACCTTAGAAACTATTGAAGTTTTTATTCTGCCTTTGGCAGACTATGCTCTTATTGACAACAGATTGTAATTAAAAGAACAATATGCTACATTGTTCGTCGAAAAAACGCGTACATTTTATTTAGTATACATAACATTCTAAGTTTACTTTATTTTGAAAATGCTCAAAGCATTTTATGTGATATACCTACTTGATAAAGAGGTAAATAATATTAACGTTCAAAAGTCATGTTTGATGTAATAATAATAATATTATATATACCCATCACTCTAGAACAGCTAAACAAATATCAATTAAATTTTGCAATGTACAAGTAGGTAAATAGAAATTAACATGCGAACAGTGAAACCGTAAGCAGTAATTCATGATTCAAATATAACCAGCTAGCTAAGCTATTTAGGTAAATTTGTTCAGTATACATATAAAACATACTGTAACATCAAACCATTGAAAATTTAAATAAAGGTAGTTATATATGTAACTAACAGCAAGCATTCTCGCCCAAATGCACTTAACAGTCTGTTCGATTTTTCAGGTATGATAATCAAGATAATTGCATGAAATGATGAGATGGTCATTGGTCAAGTACATAGACGCACTTGGTCACGTGTGGTTTCGTGAGAAGCCGCCTTTAGGTAATCTCGTAATTTATTTACTAGCAGTACCCGCGGCTTCATCCGCGTTCCAACTTCCGATATAAACATCAATTTTACAATAATGTATGGAAGTCTACCCAATTTGTCGACATTTGTGATTACTAATCCGCTCCCTTGTGTAGTAGCATGATGATATAGCCTATAGTCTTCCTCAATAAACAGGCTATCAATGCATAAAGGATTTTAGCAAATCGGATTAGCAGTTCTTGAGATTAGCGCGTACAAACAAGCAAAGAAATAAACAAACTCTGCCTCTTTATAATATTAATCCCTCAACGACCGCGGGCACACCGGTGTTACAGTTAACAATTAATTTCTTAGAAATTTACCTAAATAATTTCTTAGAAATTTACCTAGAGGAGTTAAGTATAGATTTACCTTTAATGACAATCCAGTCCCGCTACCTAATAGTTCCTCCCACGTGGCTGTCGCTCTCTGATCGCATTGGTCCTGATACTCCAATTCTACAAGATCGAGTAAAGAGACGAGCCATCGTCTATCGTCGTCGCCACTCGACGTTCCACTTGACAATAGCGCATAGAAGCAAACGCAGAGGAGAGGCACGCTCGGCCGCATTGTACTGCAAATAAATTCATAGTTAGTTTCGTGATAGCAACACAATTGCTTTAGAAATAATCATAATATTGAGGTTTTAGAAATAATAATGTAGTTTAATATACTTTTGGTAATAAAATAAAAAATTCATTCACTTAAGTTATCTAAGATATCAAAAAACTACTCCATACATCTTTACATTAACTCTAATTTATCTTACTTTATGCATAAAGAAACAAAGGATAACGTAATAATTTATTTAAGCTCGGTGGTAGGTACCATCAGTTTGACTATAGTTATAATTAAGAGTTGTATTCAAGCAGAATTTTTATTCACAACCAAGTAATTATCTTTATAATCACAAAAGCGATTGCTAATGAAAGGGCTCCGAAATATCGCCCCCTCTTTACCAATCTTTATTCTCTTTAGAAGGGTCACGATAAAAAGAAAATTAAAGAGCAGGCATTCGTAAAACAATTGTTGTCTTTATCCTTGGGGAGATGAAACATATTTAAACAACTTTTTATGAAAAAGAAAGGGATTTTGGAATTTTCTACTTTTTAACCGCTTTGATCATATTTGATTTAATGTCTGAAGTATTTGTGTTGTTACATTCAGAAAACGTGTGAGTTTACACGCCAGTTACATGTGCGTGTTGTGAGAAGTGATATTTTAATACTTAGCATCTTATCAATTTTTAATGATCTAGATATATTTTATGACTATTATAGATATAACAATAGGGACAATAAGTAAAGCTGAAAATATACGATGAGTATTATATTGCAAGCAAGTAATTTACTTGCATTCAAACAGTTCTGAGTTTATACCTAATCGGCCTTAATCATTCAGAACAGTTTTTCTAATGTAGTATGGGACAATCTAGTTAGAACCTGAGAGTTCTTTCTTGCCACTATTCTACGCGGACATGATTGCACAGTAATAACACATACATATACATACATACAGTGTACATTTGTTATTTATTATTATTAATAAAGTATATTTGTAATTTTCCTTATTATTATATATTGCCAACATTCAAACAGCTATAAAGGATGTAACTACACACATTCATTTCATATGAAACCCTGGATTAAAGTTAGAGTACGCATCCATATATCATATTTATGTATATATTTGAAAAGATAATAGCGTAATTTAACTGGATTTATATGTGACCTTCATTTTTATTTTTTCCGTATATTTCGTTATAACGAAACAATATTGCCAAAACAAAGTACCTATCTAATATTCAAAATGTTATATATTTTAACTATAAATATATGTCGGAGACGAGTCATAATACAACTAATCGGAACTTAAATATTATAAAAAATGAAAAATATATATAAAAATAATGGTGAAAATAATGGTGCTTCCATATTATTTATTTACTTATTAAAACTAATTTATTGCAAAGAGGATAAATAACTTATACCTACATGTGTATGATTATCAATTAATTTACTATATCTTTTAATCAACTATAAAGTGCTTATCATGAGGGTATTAATTCGGATCGTGTGTTGTATATTTAAATAGTTTTCAACAATTACCTTACATTTACTTATCCGGAAATTAAATATCTGGATTATTTAATGAAATCCCACTAATATTATATACATAATACATATGCAAAAGTATGTATGTCTTTATATCACGGAAAAATGTACGGTTCCCGTGGGATTCCCTTTGTTTTAGTCTTTCTGATGGATTTGTTTTTGTTTTTGGCGAACGACATTCTGCACAGCACAACGTCTCGATGTGGGTGATCTATTTTAGAAGAATGTAGCTAATATTTATCTATCCTTAAAATTGTAAGTGTACATTGTAATAAATAATGTCTGACTCCAATCTCAATTCTCTCTATCCCCTTGATTTTATCTTTTCATTTCAAATTCATACATAGGCTACAGCAATCGCTTACCATCAAGCAAGTTATTGGCTTTTTTACCATTCTTGTTTAATGATAATATCCATAATATAAAGAATCCAGCAAATTAACAATATTATTATAAATGTTTATAAATTAACACATACTTTACAAAACTTAAAAATCAGTTAACACTTGTTTTAAACGTTCATAGAAAATTAAAATTACATCAAAGCAAACTTCTAGGTAACAGTTTTAGGTTTATATAGTATGAAGTTCAACTGTGCACTGACATTACTCCAGGCGCAAGTAATAGTTGTTTACAAGCTCCCGAACCGCTAAGGTGTAAATGTATACTAAACCTATTCTGATAGACAAAGTTTTCAGAAGTGTCGAAAACTAGTTCAAACTATTGAAACACCTTAATCACAGATCTTGGGATAATTCACTAAAGATATAGAATGCGAGTACTGTGGAGATTATAAAGCAAATTAGTTATCTATGAATTAAGAAAAAAATAATTCAATACAACAACAACAATATAGCAAGAATGAAAAGTTAAAAGGTTTTAGTATGTAGTTAGCCTTCTTTGCCTTCTGTTAAATAAATTATGTTTCTTATTCACATGCAACTTAGTATTTATGAGATCCAATAACCCATACATATTAAGGAAAAAAATATTGGTAATGTTAACGCCTTAACCATAGACAATCAATTACTGTTGATTCAATGTTTGCTTTTATATCTGTGTAGGCGCTTTACCATTAACTTAATTTAAAAAACTTCGTGTCACTTTCATTCTATATCCAAGTGTCGAAGAAATAACTAATTTTAAATTGTATAACTTCACACAAATATCAATAAATTTTGTCAAGTGAATTGCAACAAAAGGCTTTTAATTCGTCTCCACTGTGTCCATATGAGACAGGTAATATAATAAAATATAGTTTAGATTTCATTTACTAATCCTCATATAGAAAAAAATATCTAAGTATATTTGCTTTTTAATTTACAATTTAATATTTTTAAAATTTATATTATAACGGCGTCCAAAATTAATTGAAGACATCCAACATTGAGGAGAAAGTGATTAAAATTAACAAAAGACGCTATAAATTACTCTTACAAGAAAAGTTCTAATGACCGCAATAATTATGACAAAAGCTAATAAGACAGCCTTCTTGAATAAGACAGAAATGGTAATAAAAAACAAATGTTGGGAAATTAATTGCTGGGCTGGCTTTTTTTTTGAATTATAAAGTAAAATGAAAAAAACTTTATACTCTTAGTTACCAAGTTCTGTTAAACCTATGTAGGTGTACAAAGGCGATAAGAAGACGTTTTAGGAAAAGCAGTCTGAGATCAAAGAAGATAGAAACTGGGGAAATGGGTGAGTACTTGTGGTCAATTCAAGCGAGCGAAAGGGGTCACCAGAATGCTTTTGATGTTCTTGATTTTACAATATATTCTGATGAAAAGAATTCAAAAATAATCACGACGACATTGCACGAATTACTGATCATTGAAACCATGACGATACATTTTCAACCAATTTCTTTAGTAAACTTTACATTGATTAGATCAAAATTAAAATAAAATATAGTAAAATTTACAAGCGTACCTATATTTTGTTTATTAAAGCATTACAAAAAAACCTGTTTGTTTTCACAAACTGTCAAACTGAGAATTTAAGTTAAATTATATTATATTTAGTCTATAATGTAGGTAACAAATCGAAAAAGGAAAATTTACGTTTTATTAACAAGAAAAGTTACAGCATCAGTGAACACTGTGCAGTCATTTACTCATAAATACATATATTAAGAATTGATGTTATGATTACCTACATAATATGTTTGTGAATTAGCGTACCATTCGTGTGTTAATATTAGTATTCTACTGAACGATAAGTAATTTAGGGTAAAATAATAGTTTATCTTTTGAGAACATAATATAATTTCCATAATTTCTCAAAATATAAATCAGCCAAATGCTACGCACTCGCAATGAGTATATTATGTTAGCTATTGACGGAAGATATGTAAGGAAGCTTCCTAAATACTGCTCATCTCCATTAATCTGTTCACTTAATTTTTTGACTAAATTATACGTAAATACTAAATAGTATTATCCACGTCTACATATTTCATAGGATTACTAGATTTATAGGTACAAAATATCTTTTCTGAAACCGTTGGCGTAAAATAATATTTTACTAATATTCTGTCAGACACCGCAGGCTTCTACTTCAATTTTATTTCAATGAATTTTTTTACGATCTTATTTTAAACGAGTTTTGAAATTCCTTTAAACCTTTAAAACGTAACTTAATATAAAAAAGTATATCTTTAATTTACATTTACATAATTTCCTTAAGATAACAAAAATAGAATTACATACTGCCTAAATTACACCTACGATACTATCTGCACAAGATTCCTATTTAAATGATAATTTTGTATAAATTATCTTACTAAACAATAAATATTTGTTTCTAAATATCACAAAAATTATTTAATCAATTTATACGTAGATACAATCCATTTTTCAAAGTTGTTGTATTCCTTGTTATAATTCTGATATGCAAAAAAAAATTCTCTAATTTTTATTTTTATGCATGAGAATATTATGTTTGGCTTTAGCTGGAACTGCCTAACCCCGCAGTTTACTAATAAATGTCTTTATCCATTCAAAATAATGCACCAATTAAAAAAAATATAGAAGGTACCTATTAGGTACTCTTATGCCCGATTTCACCAACATTACTTAAGCTACCACCTACGTATGAGATCCCTAGCTTAAAAGTTCCCCTAAACTAGCCCCTAAATTAAATTTCGTTTTACCGTCGTCAGAGCCCTTATTTCTAATACCTACATTTAGGTGGCATATTAACATTTAGGTGACCCCTAACTGTCGGTGAAACAGAAACTGTCCCCTAACAGCCCCCTAAACATGCTTAGGGGATCCCTTAAACTTAGGTGACGTTGGTGAAATCGGCCATTAATCTCATTAAACTAAATACTTTATAAGAGCAAATTATAAAAAAATCCTCGGACTATGAAAATAATTGAACAAAAAAGCTTTAGCTTCATAAAGTATATTTATACTTTTAGGACACAACAAATAGGTCACATCAGTCACATGTAAAAAAGCCAGTGTGGAGGTAATATATGCCAAGACGCGTGTAATAAATAAACTCGCGCCATACAGCCGCCGCGGAAATGCGACCTTGCAGTAAATGGACCGACATATTTTTGTCCAAAAATCACTACACAATATACGCATGTACCTAATGAAGTCTTATTCTTTGTTAGATGGCATAGTAACAATATTTCACAGCTCCGTCTTTTCTAGAGAATACGATAATAAAAATGTAGCTGTGTAACGCTTTGATTCCTAATTCGACCCACCAACGAGTTTATTTATTTATTTTTTAGAATTACCAGCAAAAGTTACAATAAATTACATTTTCTTTTCATTAGTATAAAAACATGATGATTGCACTTTTAATTACAGGTAATTACAACACGCTATTTATATTATTGCAACATTAATATCTAAAAGAACAATAAAAATATATGCAACTAGCAAAACCCGCAGCTTCGCTCGCGCTAAAACTACAAAAAAAGTCTAAAAGGTAGGTTTCATACAAACTTTCATGCCTTATTTTACCTCCATATGGGATGAATTTCGAAAAATGCTAAAACTCGTACTTATTTAATTGTACTGAAGAGCATTAATACCAAGTTTCAAGTAATTCTGATCAAAAATATTTTTTGGGTGTTTTCCAATGGGAATGAGATAATCTCCCGCGGTAAAAAGTAGCCTATGTCACTCTCCAGCCCTCCAACTATCTCCACACAAAAAAATCAGGATAATCCGTATTTCCGTTTCCACGTGAAAAAATTATAATATTAAGTATAGATAATCAGGTTCTTTACATGCCATTCACTACGTAAATATAGTTATATAATTTACCCGATAATTCTACTTTTGCCTTTGTTTTCCATGTAACTATTTTAGAGTGATGCATGCACAGACGGATAGGAAAACAATGATTTAGTGGCTTATTTTTTTACATATATATAAATAATTCGAGGGTGAACAACGTAGATTTTGTAACAGAATTTTTCCAGAACGTTCCGGTACAGAACCCCGAAAAATATTTAATTAATTAAAATCGATAAATTATCGAAAATAATTAATTAAAACACTACACGAGCAAAATCAAGCAGTTTTCGTCGAAAACAGAAGCTACTTTTTTTATTAAAATAATATCAACTGTAGGAAAATCCGAACACCTAACAAACACATAATCAGCCTCACAAATATCATCCACTTATTTACACATTATTATTTGTTTTCATCTGTTCTAGTTGTGCTATTCACTTTTATTAACTCTATATAGATCCATGTATCACGACCTCACGAGTTGTTTTGCCCTATTGTATTTGTATGACGTATATTATATGAAAACGCCTTTATTTTAAAATTCTCTCTTACATATTGTTTACTTTCGTTTTAATATCTCAGGGCTGAGATGATCTGAATATTATAAAAATTTAAAAAAGTCGCAATTTTCTTACTTTTTTACTCGAATTGTAATATTATTTACGCCTAAGTTAAAATTAAATTGAAAGCACTAGTTTTTCATTTCCATGTTTGCTCAAAATGAATGTATTATATTTCTAAAATAAAATAAAACTCATGCCCTAATTTCACCAACAACCCATAAGCTACCACCTACGTATGGGATCCCTAGCTTAAAAGTTCCCTAAACTAGCCCCTAAATTAAATTTCGTTTTACGATCGTTTTTAAGCCCATATTTGAAGCACCTAAATGTATGAGGCCTTTTAATATTTAGGTGACCCCTAACTGTCGGTGAAACAGAAACTGTCCCCTAACAGCCCCCTAACCATGCTTAGGGGATCCCTTAAACTTAGGTGACGTCGGTGAAATCGGGCATCAGACTCGCACATGTCCTTGACTAATCCAATTTATTTTCTTTTCCACATGGCAATACGTATTAACCACATTATAGATAGTATAAAGCTGATATTGTCTTGTATTGGTAAAGTTATAAGACTAACTAAACTTGAAAAACCCCTCCACCTTAAAATCACAAGGGTATTTTATTGCATATTTTTAAATAAAACTATCTTTTCGGATTATTTCGCGGATTTATTTTGATTTTTGGTTCCCTACGATCAAAATAAATTCGCGAAATAATCCGAAAAGATAGTTTTATTTAAAATGTCAAATACTCGCGTAAATCTAAGAAAATGCATATTTTTATTAGTATAAGCACATTTTAACACAATATAATTTTATTTTTATTTATTTTTTACATTTTATTTTTATTTTACATACTTGGAGCACTTTTTAAGAATAATGTTTAATGTTATTAAAGTCAAGTTTGTCAAAAATAGACTTCTTGAAAGCAGGTACTACTTACAACCCTACAGTTCATTATTATTATAATTAGCATAAATCTTATTATTTATCAAGAGTACATAAAGTCAATCCATTTCTACGACTACAGCATCTTCCGGATCAGTTGTGTGAAGTAACCTTATACACAGATCATTTTTCAACACCAAAATGGCTGTAGGCAACGTAGTATTTGCTTTCCTTACAGCGCTGGTAAAATTTATTGAAAATTCTATTTTATTTAATATTAATACATGAATTATTTTAAATCTCACCAAACTTCTCATTTACAAAACAGTTTTTTTTGTTGAAATGGATTTTTTTGTTTCTTTTAGTTTGTTTTTTACTTAATTGTTATATGTTTTATTTCGGTTATTTTGAATTTAAAGTTGATACTAATTTCTATATAAATATTTCAGGTAGCTGTAAATTTCATTTTTGCCGAGGAAAGTTTATTACCAGGTGATGTCGCATACGATCAAGGTAATGAAAATTATGAGCGCGAAGAAAGATCACCCAAGGAAGATACCGATGAAGTGCAACAGGAAAGAACTTTCTTCGCATTATTGAACATGTATTCCTCATGTAACTTCACGCAGGTATGCTATTAGTACTCACTTTTTTTTATGTAGCATGAAGGCCACATTGCGTTTTAATGTTTTTAATTTGTTAACTTTATGTCTGTAGAACTTTAATTAAAACCTTGTTTAAACAATATGCCATAATATAAATTAAAAAAAAACACTTAAAAAATGAAACAGTATAATATAGTATTTATCTCGCTATTTACTAATTTAATACAAGTTAAAAATAATTACACTTAGTGAAAACCTATGTGTGTATGTACATATACATACGTACTTACATAAAAGCGATATAGGTACCACTCACTGATTAAGCATGAAATCTGAAAAATTATAAATGGTACAAACTTAAAATTTGGCAGGTAGATTTAGCTAAAAACGATTTTTGGAAATTCAACCCTTAAAAAAGAAGGGGTGGGAAGTTTGTATGAAATTGCGGCAAACTTCGCAAGGAAAACTACACGGGCAGATCTGCCGCCTAATAGTAGTCTAATGGAGTTTTTATTGAATATGTTCAGGGCGGCACCTACTGCGCAAGTTGCACACAAGCCGTCCGCTGCTATCCAAGCAACGTAGGACTCGTGCGCAACTGTCGAGGTCTCCTGCGGTACTGCAATGGAGGAAGATGCTCCATGTATCCTGGTGCACAATGCAACTCTGGCTAAATCACTTTCTACAAAACAGGTATTTTTTTATCAAGATATATCCCTTACTTTTAATAAAATAAAAAGGACTTATGGACTTATGCTTTGACTAGTGACTCACCCTCGCTTCGCTCGGGTTCGTCCCTAGGTACGTTTTAAATTAAAATGGATATAGTATGTTATCCTTAAGAGATAGACATATGCCATCGCGGACTTTTATGTAGACCTATACAATATACACAATTCCACCATACATTATTTTGTTATATCTCAAAGGGTTTAGGCAGCGTTTTCGTTGAAAGCTCCCAAACGTCTTATTTTTTCCGACACCTCCAACAATTATCGTTATATTTTAGCCAATGTATACAAAAACTTAACAAATTATATATTAAAACCTTCCTCTTGAATCACTTTATCTATTAAAAAAACCCGCATCAAAATCCGATGCGTAGTTTTAAAGATTTAAGCATACATAGGGATATAGGGACAGAAAAAGCGACTTTGTTTTATACTATGTAGTGATAGTAAACGGCACTCAAATTTCTCTGGCTACCCTTCAATGAATATGTTAGTGGAACTCTTATTTTATATATCTATTATTTTTTATATCTTATGAATATGCTACCAAAAATGAAACATTTTATATTTGAAATGTAATTTTTTTATTATTTTTTATATTGACTCCAAATTTGGACAAAATTATATTTTACACGTTATATACATACATTTTTTTAGCCCATTGCATACATACTCGTACATCGTTGATTTAAAAAGTTACAGACGAAAAGACATTTTTGACAGTATTAAATCTATTCAATTCAATTTTCTTGTTAATGGCGAAGCATGCCAGTTGAGCAGAGATTACTTTGCCAATGTCACAAAGAAATATTAAACTAATCATAAAGTGTTCATTTGTTTGTCTTAATATTTTTAAAATAATTAAATACTTACTAACAGGTATAAACTTTTAAATGTGTTATTTGTCTTGTTGTCGTTCTTTCTTTCTGTTTAAGACAAGTAAGCTAGTCTATTTCATATCCTTGTACGTGAAACGATTTTCATGGAATATTAAATTTTAAAAATTTACTTAGATTTATCACTATACGTATTTACAAAAATTTATAATTCTCCATGTTTTCTTTTCAGGTAACTTACGTATTGGAATGAGAAAAACGATATACGATATACGATTGTAATGTTACAGAATCCCAAAAATATAACTAAATAAATATATATTAGCTTCTAACTTCTTTTTATTGTGCTCTTATCTGTGTTTAACAGAATAAATGTAATTATAAAAAAACAAAAGATAAATACCCAATTAAAAGGCAAAAACTAATACTATTTTATCAAATAACGCAAATTTTTCTTCTTACAATAATTACGAGATTATTTTTTTACCATATTCAGCTTCCTATAAACGTTATTTTTATTAAATTAAAAAATAATATAAAGTAGAACGTAACAAACAACAAAAATCAAGCTTGGTGGGAAAGTATTATTTGCTTATATAAAATACTATCGACTCACCCTCGTTTCGCTCGGGTTCGTCCCTACCTTGCTTCCCCATACAAACTTGCATCCCCATTTTCATCCCCTTAAGGGTGATTCCGGGATAAAAATATATAAATATATAATATATAGATTTCCGAAAGAAATATATCCTGTCCTTCCCAGGGTCTCAAACTATCTTCTTACCAAACATCTAAATCGATTTAGTAGATCCAGTGATTACCCCCTACAACGTCACAAACTCACAATTCACAAACTCATAAACTTTACCTCTTTATAATAAAACCAACTGATAGAAACATCACTCAATAGATTACGACACGGTCGCGTTTCCATACCTACGAATGTGTTGTATTATCTCATTAACCGTTTGTCCAAATTATATGCAGTAAAACGGAAAAGTCTTTTGTTTTAAACATTTTAGACGATAAATTTACTTATTTTGATAAGAATTCAGAATTGTTGAACTAGTAGTAATTGTTGAATTCAGAATTGTTAAACATGACCTACCGATTTAAATTATTTTTTCAGCTCACTTCAAAAAGGAGGAGGTTCTCAATTCGACTGTATTTTTTTTATGCTTGTTACCTCAGAACTCCGTCATTTATTAACCGATTTGGTTTGGATTTGGAGATTGGTCTCATTTAAATTTCTAAAAAATACCACCCCTAAGGGTGGAAAAACAACTAATGATGAATTTAACCTACTTCTAATTGTCACATTGACTTGAAACTTTGCAAGTATTTCTATTTCCGTTGATAGTACAGTGGTTCGGTATTCTTGACCTGATCTGATGGTAAGGCCAGAAGGTGGATAGGTTGAACTCTTCAACGGCTAATGGTAGATACTTTGAGCCAAAGCACACCGACTTCGAAAATATTTGATTAGGTATGTATAGTAAATGAAAACTACCAATCAGTTATTTTTTACTTTTTAGTGCTTTTGTTTGAAGTCGGTTTTTATTTTTTTGTTAAAAAGTTTTTATTAATATAAAAAACTACTTTTTGTGACTTAAATATAAAAGTTAGACATATGATCTCCGACTCACTTTGCAAATCCGACTACGATGAAAAAGTCTTTTCATTCTTCGGGTTAATATATAGCCTATGACACTCAGAAAGAACGTGGCTTTCTATTGGTAAAAGAATTTTGAAAATCGGTTTAGTAGATCCAGAGATTACCCCCTACAACGTCACATACTCACAAACCCACAAACTCACAATATCCCAAACTTTACCTTTTTATAATATTAGTATAGAAGTATAGATTACACACAGTTAATACATTTTTGTGACCAATAAAATAGTACAATTAATTAAACATTAAATACATTATACATTAAATTATAAATGTAATATTATATTACATATAAAGTGATACAATGAATATGATTTATATAATTGTAGAATGAAGAATGAATTCAAAGAATTCATTACATTTCATTCATTTCAGTAACTTAAGTATACTTAAAATTTTGTTTTCAAAACTACCATATTTACTACTAGTTGCTGAATTTCCCTTCAAAAAAATTTCAGTAGCAATGTAGCGCATCTCGTCTCATATCAGAAGGACAGTACATGGGCTACCGAGCTTCGCTCGGAGTTTTTGGCCTGCAGTACAATTTTCTTTTTTTTAAATAAAACTAAAAACTTGAATAAATATTAAAAAACACACAAAGGTAAAAACTTTGTATCCGACTAAGATACGAACTCAAACACCTGTGGTTGTCATACTTGCGCCTTGGGCGCCTGACCACGATGCTTATGTCCTAGCGTGCGTATTTTGTGTGGAATAATGCAAAAAAAACCGCACGAAAACTCGAAAACGCGCGTTTTCCTAGACATAAAACTAATCTAGATCGTTTTATCGCCCCCAAAACCCCCTGCATACTAATATACTAAATTTCATGAAAATCGTTGGAGCCGTTTCCAAGATTCATATATGTTTATATATATAAACAAGAATTGCTCGTTTAAATATATTAGATTATTTCATATCACTATTAAAATTATCGTCTTTACATATAAAGTTGATTGTGAAGCATGCAGGTAAACCAAATTATTCCACTAGATTAAAACGTCGAAAACAGGCACATTCATTAAACCTGTACAAAGCTGTTAACTTAATCGGGAAGACGTTAAAATATATAAAAAAATTGTTCAATCATATTTAAGCATTAATTTTCCGATAAAATTTCATATGTTCATATCAACATATTATTTGAAAATTTACATTTTAACAACACTATCTAGTAAAAATTTATATTTATGTTTTATTTTAAATGAACTTCTACTTTATAAATTAACTTAATCAATATAAGTAGGTACGTATTGAATGAATGGACATTAAAATAAAATATTTTCATTCCTACCTATTTTCATTCAGAACAGAATAAAGCAATCACTAGAACAGAAATAATAATTTTCAATATTATAATAGCTTTTATGCTATTGTCATAATTAATTTATTAAAAATAATCGGAACACAAAGTAAAATTTCCTACCAATACTTAAACATGAAATCAAAATACTGCATTCGGTTTTAATAATCACGCTTCATTGGCCATAATTACTGTAATTACTATTTCAATATTAAAATTATTCTTGGATGAAATCTGGCTTAAAAGCGTCATTGTGTCGAAAGTTTTTACAAATTAAATATTATTATGGTATTTTCATAGATTCAACAAATATATTAAAAAGTAAGTTATTCGAATAATTTAAAAATGTGGTAGAAAGCTATGATTAAAATCAATTTTAGAATTATTATAGGGACATAATATAAATTTTGTTGTTAAAACGAAAAGTGCAATAGCATTAAATTAAATATGAGATTGACGGAGGAACCTTTGTGGCATTGTCAATCACTACCATTATTTTCCAATCTTCTTGCGGTGCGTAATGAAATAGGTACATGTATGTACCTATATTAACATTGTAAAACCTAAGAATTTCGTTTATGGTCATCTGAACGCGGGCGAAGCCGCGGTCAATGCTAGTTAATACAATAATGTAATTATTATAAAATAACTAGCAGAACCCGCGGCTTCGCTCGCGCTAAAACTACAAAAAAACTCTAAAAAGCTAGGCTTCATACAAACTTTCATGCCCTATTTTACCCCTTTATGAGATGAATTTCGAAAAATTCTAAAACACGTATTCATTAAATTGTCTTGAAGAGCTTTAATACCAAGTTTCAAGTAATTCTGATCATAAATATGTTTTTCGGTTGTATTATAACGTGTTTTCCCGTGGGAAGTAGTTGCTCTACCGCGGTAAAAAGTAGCCTATATCACTCTCCAGCCCACCAACTATCTTCACACAAAAAATCACGCCAATCAATCATTCCGTTTTCATGTGAAAGAAGGACAAACATACAAACAAACACAATTTCACATCATTTAAAATATAAGTATGGATTGGAAGTTTTAAATAACACGAGTTCAAAACGCACCGCAACAGATTATGACGTTCTTACGTTAAAAAGTACCTTAACGTAGCTATTGCCAACAACGTGTGTACATACTGTCAACTAGTAAAGATAAAAGTATAAAATATTAGTCAATTTATTACATGGTTGGAAAGGTTTTTCAAGGCTAATTCCGATAATAACCATTTCGGCTGTATTTTTCGTAAACTGAAAAATATATCAGAATTAGTCTTGAAAAATATTGAACATCATACCTTTTTTGGTATATTAATTTTCATTTAAGTCAGATGATGTTTTGATTTGCGATACTTAAATTATAAATGTGAATTTACAATAATGCTATTAACAATGTTAATAAATTGTAAAAAATAAAATATTTATAAGTTGATTAAAATATTTTTACGAAATCACACTAAAGTTGCATTAACTTTTTTATGGTTAAAAGTTTAAGCAGAAAACACAGTTTTTAGTAGTTATCATATAAATGATTATAGGAATACCCAAAAAAATTAACTCGATTTGGTTTCAGGATTAGAATGTCATGCTTTACTTAGAACCGAGGCTGTAAAGGTCATGTTTAAAAATATTTTTCAGGCTTTATTTCTGCAACTTTTTATAAAAATGAAATACAACAGATGCGGAAATATAAAAAACAAAGAAAACGCTCACATCAGCTGTCTGTAAAGAAAAAGTAAAATGAGCATTGTGACGATAACGTGTCGCATTTTTTTCAGAAATCCAAACATTTATTTTTTAAATTGATTTTTTTATTATAATTTTTTTTTTTCGATTATGATACATTAATTATATTATAATTTGTAAGAATATTTTTTATCAATAACTATATATTATTGTGTACTGCTTCGGTGGTGTAGTGGCTAGCATGTACGGCTGCACACCCGGAGGTCCTGAGTTCGAGTCCCGGGTCGGGCCAAGTTTAGTTATTGAGTCTTCCTGTATAGTAAGTCTCAGTAACAGCCCGGAGTTGGGAAGTTGGCGGTGTTTCACCTCCGTGCCTCGGAGAGCACGTAAAGCCGTCGGTCCTGCGCCTTAATTCTCACCGGTCGTATCGAGTGGGCGTCCCACCGGAGTATGAGAGTGATAGGAATAGAGAGTGCACTTGTGTCTGCGCGTACACTTGAGCACTATAATATCTCCTGCGCAGTTGGCTAATCTCATTAAGATTGGCCGCCGTGGCCGGAATCGGCTAGGAGAACATCATTATTGTGTGTTTGTTTGCCTGTATGCACTTAGTGATAGATTTAACCTGTCAACGATCGCCGAGCCACTGGTGGCTCGGTTAACAATTAATTTCTTAGAAATTAACCGCGAGGTCGTAAGTTAATATAAAAATAACTCTGTTACTAAAAAGTTAATATGGACTAGATTAAATAAAATAACTTAAACCGTATTATGGCAAGCTTTCTCGCTTGTTCTTACTTTCATAAAATACGAAAGTACTTGTACAAATTTACAATCTCTTAACTCTGTGCTTATCTAAAAATGAATCTTTTGTGTGTTTAACATAAAAGAATCCATGATCGTAACTCCCTTGCTATACAACTTCATAAGAAACGTGATGATTTTCTATGTGGGGAACGGGGAACTATCATATATTGTCATAGGCCTGACCTTTATGACTTTATATGTATATTATACGTTATAACTGTATAGAGTCCTACCGATATTGCTCAGGAAATGCGTATTATCCACGATATTATCTCGGCGTGATCTCATTTCCACAGTGACATTTATACGGCAGATGCTCTATATCGCTTAAACAGGATTGATTTCAACTGGTGCTGAGGTATTGGAAAAAAAAATGAGAATTTATAGGTATATGCAGTGATAATTTCAAATCAATATGTGTTTTAAGACTCTATTCTTTATTTATATGTTACATATATATATATATATATGTCGTGAATATATATATATGTAACAAAGCTTAATCTATACCATGTAAGAAAATCTGCGGTCAAAATCTAGTATTAGATAGTACAAAAGTGTGTAGGTTTTTTCTCCAATAGCAAGAGAAAGATAGATAGGTACTTTTGATTTGGGCACCTATAATAAATAGTTTCCGTTGGATTAAAATCTGGTTAGCAAAAATACGTAATACCTAATCAAATAATTAGGTTTGTAATTATACAACTATCAATACGAAAATAAAAAATATACTTAACATATTGGACAATGGTAAATAAAGGATTACAGATAAAATCAAGTAATATTGGGAATTTCGAATTGGCAAGGTAGAAAAATAAAAATATATACCCATCTTATTCAACAAAAATACTTGCCGTCTCCACTTCTTTGTTGTTATACAAGGTACACGATTTCTTTCGATAGTACAGAAAAATATTGTTGTAACAAGACCAATACATTTGTTTTATCCATCTTGAATCGAAAGATCGTAAATATAAATTATACATCAGTTTATTTGATAGCTATTAGCCACCTATCGATACGTAATACGAGGATAATATATTAGACTACTTAAATTTAATTAAATTTATGTAGTAATATTCTGCATATCATTTTTACCTAATTAATGTATGCGCTGAGTTATTTGCGTCGATTAATACGAGTCTATAATATATGTAATCGATGACTGGTTTGGCTCAATTTGTAGTGACTCTACTTGCTATGCCAGCGATCGCGGGTTCGAGTCTCGCTAGGGGCATTCATTTGTGTGATGAACACGAATGTTTGTACTCCTGTCATGAGTGTTTATGATGTATTTAAAGTTATATATGTGTAGTGTATCAACTATCTGGTATCCATAACACAAGCCTCGTAGCTTACTATGGAACTAGATGGTGTTGTCCCAACATATTTATTTTATTTATTATTATAACATCTACAATTTCTGCAAATAAAGATACACCGAAAGAGACCGGATTGACTCCCATATTGTTTTCCATTTTGCGTGAATTATTATACGCCCGAAGTTTTTATGCAAAGCAATATTCCATAGAAATAGCTTGATGTAAGTATAAAACATGGCCTTATTCAGTTCAAGGCCTTATTTATGTATTAACATTATCATCATCTCATAGTTTGGCGCGTGTTGAGTAACTTACATCCTTCATAATTTAAAACTTACAACATTCAAAATGAAACATACATAGATAAAAAATTCATAATTTTTTTTTAAATATACTTAACTAAATTTATCAGTCAACAAAATATTACAGATATCATTTTAGACCTTATTTATTAGAAGTAAGGTTACTTTAGATCAGTGTTATTTTTAAAAGCATTAAAAAATCAATAAGACAAAGATAACTTTCAAGAAACCACAGAGTAGATTGCTTTCATTCATACGACTTCTTTAGCGTCACAATATCGTATGCCTTCGAGGGTCGTTAGCAACATGTTTGTGCTACGGCTTCTTAACTTGGTAATAAAAAACCTCAATTTACGAAGATTTAAGTAGACACTATACCAAATTTCTTAAGTGATTATAGAAATTAAAATCCGCTATTCGTATTCGAATGCTGTAATTACACTCAAAGCATTAGTATTTTGCTTTTTCTATACCACTTGCAATTTTTTCGCGTGAATATTTTCATAAATGATAGTTCAGAAACACCAACTTTAATCTTTCCTTATAGGGGGAAAATAAAACGGAGAGCTTAATGAAGCATATCTTTGATTCTATTAATTTGGCCGAATTAAAACTATGCAGTACAAAAAGTTTCATTGTAATCTGAAAGTTGCACTTAATTGATAAGTTTCAACAGCTTAATTTTGCTTCTATGTCAATCGAAAACACCCTTAACGAAGACTGTTAAAACATTTATTGCATAACAAGAGACTCGTCTTCTCTTCGCTTGGTTGCGCTAGTTGCCTTGTGTATTTATAATACCTACTTTAAACAAGCATGGCCACCTTTGGGCAAATTTTATTACTAGGTAACCGTAGCCAATGTATTCCTCCAGATATCTGTCTGTGCACTTAATTTCATTTAAATCTACCTAACCGTTTTAGCTTTAAGGCGTAACAAACACACACACACACACACACACACACATAAAAACTTTTGCAAATAATAGTAGTCCCACAGTTCTATTTTAAGTCTGTTTTGATTTTAATATATCGCTTATACATGAAAATTTATTGAATTTTCTTTTCATGGTAAGTCATCGATACCTTACATAATTCTCAGTTTTTCAGCAGTAAAGCCGCGCTTTTCCGCATTCTCGTACGTACGTACGTAATGTTCAATACACGTACGTAACATGAGGATGGAAAACGGAACAAATAACGGAGGCCTGCAACCCTCAACATGATACGCAGTTATGGTAGCTCTAAAAATAAAATTAAATTGTTCTAACACTTTCGACTAGATATTTGTATAAATCTTATAGTTTTTTTTGTCTCTGTCTTTATGCACTAATTTCCATAATGTCTGAACTAATTTGAACGGAACTTTGACTAATCGATATAGGACTTAGGCGAGAATGATTATAAATATCTGAAGC
The DNA here is from genome assembly GCA_947093115.1 of Brenthis daphne. Classification (NCBI taxonomy): domain Eukaryota; kingdom Metazoa; phylum Arthropoda; class Insecta; order Lepidoptera; family Nymphalidae; genus Brenthis; species Brenthis daphne. The sequence continues at coordinate 26,577,759 of OX352475.1, forward strand.
TTCAAAATATTCTTTATTACATCGACTTCCGGAAACGGTAAACAAATATTATGATCATTTTTATGACGCTAGAAATATCGCTTATTTGAACTCGAAACGATCGAGCGAAGAACTTGTAATCGGTCGGTCATAGAGATTTATTGAAAACGATATTTTACTGCTAGTATAAAAGTAAAAATTGAATGAATTTAGTGAAACGACCCGATCGTTATTTTTGAGTCACTAACTCTATTGAACTGCAATGATTTCTGGTTTATTGAATAAGTTTCCTTCAATAACTTTATATTTTGATAATTAACCGATTTCCAACAAGGAGGAGGTTCTCGATTTGTCGGTTTTTCTTCTAATAAATAATGAAATGTATTGAACTTAAATAAGTTATTGCTCAAATATAACTTATTCAGTAGGCAACAAAAAACCATTAATTTTGAATGTCTATCTCTAGGGATCAAAATCATCGAACTATGTCATTGTATTACGTAAAATATAATATTCTTTGTACTCAAATAAGTAGTATAGTGATACTCTAACAACAAGCATTAAACATAACGTCTCATATTTTCTTAAGAGCAGAACCAATTCCGAGATGGAATAATTTTTAAACTCATATTATCTTTATATTCTAAACTTATGTAAGTAAAATGGGAGTTGGAGTTGTTTTGTAATACATTGTTATTTGGAAATACAGGTCAGAAACCTTGATGTATATTATTTTTTTATTTTACTAAAATATTATGCCATGATAAGCTTTTTTTCAAAAAGCTATTCAGTTTTGTTACATTATTACAAAGAAATATTGTTATGAGAAACGCTTTGTTTAAACCTAATACTGTGTGTTTGTCTTTTAGGGTTAATTAGTTAGGTTAGTTTGTAGGTCTTTTTAACTTATAATCATAAAGTAAACCAAATTAAATAGAAGTCTAAACAACCCAATATCTTATATCTTTGAACAAGCAATTCTTGTATATGTATATATATATATATATATATATATATATATATATATATATATATATATCTGAATCTCGGAAACGGCTCTAACGATTTTCATGAAATTTAGTACACAACGGGTTTCGGGGGCGATATATCGATCTAGATTAGTCTTATGTTTCTCAAACACAACGCAACAACGCGTGTTTTCAAGTTTTCTGGCCGTTTTCTTTTGCATGATTCCACGCAAAATATGGTCGATAATTTGCACGCTCGGACTTAAGCATTGTGTTCAAGAGGCCAAGGTGCAAGATCAACAATCACAGGTGTCCAGGTTCGAATCTTGGTCGCATATAAAGTTTTTACTTTTGTTTTTTTCAAATATATTTTATTCAAGTTTTTAGTTTTATAAAAAAAAGAAAATTGTACTTTAGGCAAAAAACTCCGAGCGAAGCTCGGTAGCCCAGGCACTTGTTTATAAATGAAGATCCAACAAGTTTTTAATAAAGGAGTCTTTTTGTTCAAAGTTTGATAACTTCGAAATATTGTATATATGAATAACTTAAGCGTGCGAACAAAAGATTTTGTCGATTTGTAGTTTTGGATATGCAATATACTGCAAGTTCTTCTTGCAAATATTTTATTCATGTCACATCTTTTGTTCCATACTAGGTACTGTTTTGACATAGCAGACAGTATATGACTGCTGTAGTTAGTTAAAGTTAACTCAAAACTTGTAATAAATAGTGAAAGCGTACGTGGTTAAGATATACAAGTTTATTGTCCAGCTCACATTTCTTTGTTGGATAATATATTAACAGCTTTTCTATTTCATTCATTTATTTATAGAGCGCTCAGATTCTGTATCATTTATTAAGAAATCGATGTAATAAATAAAAAAAAAATTACTTCAGATAAAAGAAATTTTTTTTCATTACCAAGAAATTTAAGATTAACAAACATTTTGTTTGTAAGCTTAATTAAAATGTATGAATTAATAAGCTAATTAGAACACATATAACTTTTGAATTAAAAACTTAGGTATTCCCAATATATTATTATAACAATACAAATTTTCACAAAATCTACAATAATTTATCGATCGATCAAATAAAATGACTGACTGTTTTCCGACTTCAGCCATTTATCAAATGCAAATTATTTGCGCTGATATTAAGGTTAAATAAAGCTTTCCAGCGTTTAGATGATGAATGGTCCAGCAATATAGACTGTATCAATATCTCATCATGCTACATTGTGTAAGCTGAGTAGTAGGTAGGTACTCTATTTACAAAAAATAAATAAAAACACAACTTGTAAAATTACCAATCTGAAATTGTCCCTATGGGACAACAGGTTAAATAAGTTAAAACAGGTTACAACGGGTTAAATAATGATTCAATAGAAATCAATTTTGACGTAATACTATATTTAAAAAATCTATGAAAAAAGACAATATAATAATATAGTAAGTAATATTATAAATGGGAAGATTTGTATGTTTGTATGTTATACGTTTGTACTCACGCTGAAACGGCTGGACACATTTATATGAAATTTAGTACACAGATAGAGCATAATCTACTGTATACTGAGTATCACATAGCCTACTATGAGTCACCTAGAAACGCACCTGAGTGAAGCAAGGGTAAATTGCTTGTACCCATATAAAACACTTCTAAAATAGGCTATACCTAATTCTTTTTACTATTTCGTGTATTGGATATATTGTTTGGCTATATTGCATCTTTCTTTGTATTCGAGATGTCGAATGAAAGAAAAAGGCAGAGGTTGTTTCAAGATTATCAGACCTTCGTTCACTAAAAGCTTTGACTTTTTACGACCTCGTGCATTTATTTTTAGTTGAATACAGATAAGTTTATTTAATCCATTTAAACATAATCCTCAAAGCTATAAGCATCGTTAGTTTTATTTAATCTATTTTACGAGTAACCGAGAAAGAATACTAAGCGGCAGACGCGGTTTTCATTCAATGGTTAGATAGGTTTTTATGTCGTACCTGATTGAATGAAGCAATTTCATTCGTTTGAATAAAAATTTATATTTTAACTAGGTTTAAATATGTATAGATATGAAAAAGTATTCTAATAAAATAGATTCTTTAATATTGACTTCTAATAATCAACGTGTCAGCAATGTATAGCCGTACAGTAATTTTATTTTTTTAAATAAGATTTTTTTTAAGATTCCAGTTAATATAATTCCTCTAGGAGATACTTATCTACTGGATCTTTAATAAAAACGTACGCTGATACGATCTAGACATGACCGAAGTTCACGGCATATTTCAAATTAAGTTTAATTATATTAACCTAATCCAAATTAACAAAAGAATTAATGTCATTTGTTAAACGATTATGTACATTTAAGTATGTCAAAAGTAAATGGGATTATAAGGGCAATTTCGTACTCCGATCGTATTTGACTGAAATCTATAGGAATAAAATTGTAACTAAGCCGAATCTGTACATTAGATATTTTTTGGAAAATCTAATTGAAATAGACATTATTATCGATACAGAGTCCGAATCTATAGTTTTTAGAATTATTATCTTTCCGTCTGTCTGTCTGTCTGTTACCGCATCACGAGAAAACCACTGGACAAATTTTGATGAAATTTGGTACGATGATAGCTGGATGTCCGGGTCAACATTTAGGATACTTTTTACCGCGGGAAAATATTTCATTTCTAAGAAAAAATACAAAAACTGCATTGTAAGAGTATACTAATATGTAAAACCTAAGAATTTGGTTTTTAGTCATCTGATCGCGGGCGGACCCGCGGGTAATGCTAGTTCTTTATAAATATAAAAAACAATTCTATATCGGCTCTAGAAAAACTTTATATATAGAAAGTTATATAGATTAAATAACAAAAAGAGGATTAAATACCAAATCACGAATAAATAAACCGAGTTCGTGTCGTCGCTAAAAACGGTAAAAAATTCTGAATTTAATTGCCCTATTGTAGTCGCCAATAGAAAAACTTCAACCAGCTATTTCAATGGACGGGAAGTGCAAAGCCTGAAATTGCACGGAAGTTTTCACTGAGTGCATTTTTTGAAAATTTACCTCCAAACTACATTTATAAGCACAACTTAAAATTATATTAGTATTCAGTGTTAAATATTTTGAAATCAAATATTTTAAACCAAGTTTAAAAGTGCATCAATGAGAAAAATCTCATATCCGCAAATCAGAGATACGAATAAATCGCAGCAAAAAATGGGTGAATGCCAATCGTCGAACTCATTTCCGTTCTCTTTTGCAAACATCTTTAGAGCTGTGGATGAAGTTTTCATAGCGCTTGAACATACTCGTAGCATAATGTCTAAGAAGAAGTAAAGAATAAAACGTTTCTTTAACGTATATAGATCAGTTTTTCACACTACTAGTTCTCTTCAGTGTGGCTTCACGTACTTACCTTAAAATCCTTAATGAAACTTCGCCTTTTCATCTATACATATAATAAAATTGTAACTAAGCCGAATCTGTACATGAAATATTTTTTGAAAAATGTTATTGAAATAGACATTATTATCGATGCAGGGGCCGAATCTATAGTTTTTGAATTTTTGTCTGTCTGTCTGTCTGTTCCCGCATCACGTAAAAACCACTGGAGGGATTTCGATGAAATTTGGTATGATGATAGCTGGTTATCCGGGTCAACATATAGGATACTTTTTACCGCGAGAAAATATCTCATTTCTGAGAAGAAATACAAAAACTGCTATGTAAGAATTCGGTTTTTGGTCATCTGCACGCGGGCGGAGCCGCGGGCAATGCTAGTATAAAATAAATGTACGCCACTAATTATGTAGGCACTATTAAAAAGATAGATTATAGAAAGTATTATGCATATATACCTACATATTTTATTAGAGCTCAATAGAATTACCTTAATGAATTCTGAAAGAGCAAAAAATCGACAAGTATTACGTCTTTCTGCAGCATGCTCCAATAGAATATTGTGATATCTTGGCTACACTGCAAGTAAAAGAGACAGGAATACTAATAGGTCAAATAAAAAGATTCTTATAAAGGCTGCATTTAACGAAGCGGGCGATTGCGTCAAATGGAAATATGACACTAAGGGGTCACGATTTTCAACTGCGAGGCTTACCTCGCTTCTTTTATGTTCCCAGTCCTTAGACTAGGAATATAAAAGAATTACTATGAAATATAGATCAGCCAAAATTATTAGTAAGGTGGACCTACTGTACATTATGGACGAATGAAACGTTTGCGTAAAACATTACAAAAAAACAAACAAAATACCCAACAACACGCCGGTTCGACGATAAAAAATATCATTTTGCATGAACCTTCTCTACTTTAATAGCAAATACATTTTGGTGAACAATAGTAAGATGACGTAAACAAAAGGGGGAGTATGTTGTAATTCTTCGTATCACAGCCGAATAAATTCTTTTTGTTGACTTCGTCACTGGTTTTATAGGGCAATTGGATTGTTGCCAACTTTAAGACAAAGGGAGTAATAAATTTTTATAAAATTTTGCAAAGTATGGCACTTAATACTTACCTATTATTTTCATAGATATATAATAGTCGATATTGTTCCGTATTCATTAAAATTTCATTTAGGTTTAGATATTGCTCATTTATATTTTATGTATGTACATAGCCACCATATGTAATCGAAATCTATTATCATAGCATGCGTTATTTATAGTGTGGATAAATTAATTATCAATATCATTTTACCCAATCTAATTAAACTTATTTTTAGGGTTCCGTAAGCCTTATAAGATCACTCTCTTGTCCGTCTGTCTGTCCGTGTGTCACCGCAGATTATCTCAGGAACGGGTGGACCTAGCAAGTTGGAATTTATACCAGATACTGAGGTCTATAGTCCCTGTTAGGTGTATAAAAATCAAGGTCCTGAGTCAACACGATAAAAAAATATGGACAAATTTGGATTTTCGCGAAAACTTGTAAGTACCAAATTTTACCTTAATTTTCAACTTTTTCCTTTACTTGTGCTGTAAGAGCTTGTTTTAACCAAAATTTACAATTCTAGGTCAACTGGAAGTACCCTATAGGTTTTGGGTCAAAAACCTATATGATAGTTCCCGTTGACCTAGAATCACGAAATTTGGGAAAAAGCAAGTTCTTACAGCACAAATAAAGGAAAAATTCCAAAAAAATAAAAAAAAAATATGAAAATAAAAGTTACACAGATTTCCTACAAATTTGTAAGCAACCCTCGGTGGGCGTCATTTAATCTTATTCAAAGTAATTAAATACTTAAATGCGAATATTAAAGCCTACGTAATCATTTTACGGTAAACACATTAAATTAAATCATTTCGTATTAATTTTATAAGCTGTTACATTAATACCGTCATAGTACACCGTTTTTAATTTGGCATTATTAATAATAATTGTCATATCATAATAAATTATTGTACAAGTAATAAAAACTATCGCGATACTTGTGATTAGAATCATTCCAGAATTGAGCAAGGAAGGAATCAAAATTATTCCTATATGATCACTCTGTTACAATTTGTTGTTATTTTTCTAACAGCACATACATAGATGTAACAACTTTAAACATAACATTGTCAATAAGTACTTTTTCAGTAGGAGATAAGATAGATTGAAAACAAAACACAAATCTGTAAAATATTTTTTTTATTGCAAAACAACTTTGCAATAAATCTTATTTATATAATAAGTGTGACAAATGACAGTTAAGGTGACAGTTGGGATGGCAGCTCAAGGTGAATATTATTGTATAAATTCTTTACATTCAAACTTTAACCCTTTAATCTATATCCCACTAGCGGCTCACCCTCGCTTCGCTCGGATTCGGGAAAAGCAAATATATTTTTCCGGGATAAAAATTATTCCAAACTTTATTCTATTTCTGTGCCAAAATTCATTCAGATCTGTTAAGCCGTTCTGGCGTGATCGAGTAAGAAACATTAAAACATCAAACAAGAAACAAGTTTCAAATTTATAATATTAGTAAGATTAATAAGATAACATGTATTTTTAAGTCTGTAAATTTTAACATTTCTTTAATAATAATTAAGTATATTAAATTTTAATGAACGTATGTTTATAGTTTAAGAATTTCAACAAATGCCTCAACAGTTAATTAAATATTGACAGTAAACTTGACACAGATTATAGTGACGTCACTTTGAATAATGATTCCATTAATGAATGAGGTCGGACGTCAAATTAACAGCGGCCTGCTGTTTTAAACTACTATCGCATCCAATCTGATCCCGAGGTCGACTAATATATATTTTAGATATAGAAATCAAACGGTGGAACTGCTTCTAAGAATCATAATCAGTGCCCTCTAGTGATTTAGTGTTTGTGCACTTTGGCTATTCATAAATAAGATATTTCCGTAATTCTCGATACATTTAACTTAGTGTCGATACGTAAGTACTTATAATTAAAGTGAAGTTCAGTGATATCACAATATCTGCCCCTTATTGAGCTCTTAAAATGTACCCCTTAAAATTTGCCTAATTGTACTCTAATCTTCGGTTGAGCAGATTTTTATGGAATTCCCAGCGGCGGAAAGGATTTGGGGCATTGAATACTTATTAGCCAGGAAAATTGAAAGGGTTCCCACAGGATATAAAATAGAAGATCAGCCAGAAACAATTATAAGGAGGCTATTTTTAAAGTCACACGGCGACGACACGTTTGGCTCAGTTTGTAATGACCCTACTTATTGAACCAGTGGTCGCGGGTTCGAGTTCCGCTGGGAGCATTCATTTGTGTGATGAGCACGAATGTTTGAATTAGTATCAGCTAGCTGGTATCGATAACACAAGCGCCGTCGTAGCTTACCATGGAACTAGATGTTGCTGTGTACCTACTATGAATGTCCCAATATATTTATCTATTTATATTTATTTTCAGTAAATACAATAAATAAAGTATTATAATGGTTTATACAATTAAGCTGGTATTTTTCCACTTTATAAAAACGCTATCATTAAGCTAGACTCACGTCTCGCCCAAGATATAATATTTAGCTCTTAATTGGCTCTCGCTCGAATGTGTTGAAGCAAACGTTTTTATTTGTGTTCACATTTAACAAAGTATTAGAGAAATATCTTACAAAATACTGTAGAAATTACAATTAATAAAATACACGTATTTGTTTTGTTGTTTTTTGTTTGTTGTTTGGTTCACCAATAGTATTTGTTTGTTGGTTTGTCCTTCTTTCACGTCGTAACAGAGTGACGGATTGGCGTGATTTTTTTGTATGGAGATAGTTTGAGAACTAGAGAGTGACATAGTCTACTTTTTAACGCGGGAGACTATCTCATTTCTAGGCAAAAACACGTTATAATACAACCCAAAAATATTTATGATCGGAATTATTCAATAGAATTTAATATATATGTTTTTTAACATTTTTCAAAATCATCTTATAAGAAGTTAAAATAGAAGATGAAAGTTTGTATGAAACCTATCTTTTTAAAGTTTTTGTTGTATAATCAAACATAGCATTTTAGTATATTAGCGCGAGCGAAGCCTTGATTTCTTCTAGTAATATTATTTATACCATAAAATAGATACATACAATAATTGATGCTCAATATTTTAAAAGAGATAAATGAGAAATAATTTATCTGTGACAGTTAAAGGACCGTACACAAGCTCTTTACATTCACGCTATTTAAGTCAAAATGTACATACATAATCGGCAGAAAATCTTATTACGATCAGTTTAAAAGATTGAATACTCAAACAGAAGCAGAAAAGGATTTATCTTTTGCAAAGGAAATATGAGATTTCAACGTTGTACCTAATCACAGCTGTAATTGGTGTACTTATCAATAACGAAATCGATTACAATAATTTCCGTTTCCTAAATACGTAAATACTCAAGTTAAAGATATTTTGTTTAAAATCTATGTACAAAACTTTATATTATATAATGAAAAATGCACCAAAATTGCTTACCGTTACAATTGATATAAAGTAGAACTTACACTGGTCGTAATAATAATATATATATATATATATATATATATATATATATATATATAATATACTAAATATATATTATACTATACTATAACTACTATTATAGCAGAACTTCCGGCTTCGCCCGCGTTCAATCTATAAAAAGCTCTTTGGCTTTATGTTATACAGTATGTATTTATGTAATATATGTATATACATAGTTGTACAATAATGTATGGAAGTCTGCCCGATTTGTTGACATTTATGATTACTGCTCCGCTCCCTTGGGTAGTATCATGATGAAATATAGCCCATATAGCCTTCCTCAATAAACTAATCTAATGTAAAATGAATTTTTCAAATCAGATTAGTACTGAGATAAGTGCGTTCAAACAAATAAAAAAACAAACAAACAAACAAACAAACAAACAAACAAACAAACAAACAAACGAACAAAATCTGTCTCTTTATGATGTTCTCCTAGCCGATTCCGGCCACGGCGGCCAATCTCAATGAGATTAGCCAACTGCGCAGGAGATATTATAGTGCTCAAGTGTACGCGCAGACACAAGTGCACTCTCTATTCCTATCACTCTCATACTCCGGTGGGACGACCACTCGACACGACCGGTGAGAGTTAAGGCGCAGGACCGACGGCTTTACGTGCTCTCCGAGGCACGGGGGTGAAACACCGCCAACTTCCCAACTCCGGGCTGTTACTGAGACTTACTATACAGGAAGACTCAATAACTAAACTTTGCCCGACCCGGTACTCGAACCCAGGACCTCCGGGTGTGCAGCCGTACATGCTAGCCACTACACCACCGAGGCAGTTAATATTAGTATAGACTATAAACCGCTTGCTACTAAAAACATGTCACTAATACATAAAATGCGTTATAATTTGTATCATATTTTACACAATAACATTAAATTGTGTTTATTTTTCTTCTAATTATTTTTAAACTTATCATAAGATGGGTTGATCTATAATTAAAGCCTCTGTCAAAACGAAATTTTGTCCTTCTGTAGTTTTCTCTTTCTTACACATATTATATTTCATATAGCTTGTTATAGAATTACGCTATAAAAATGTTTTGATTTGATGGAAACATAAACACTGACCATTTGATCAGTGATCGGTTTTTGGTCTAATGATTCATTAATATTTAATACTAGTCTACTACAGATAAGATTATTATAACACACATAAATATCTCTTTTGTTAAGTTTTTTGTTTATTTTTTCATATTATACCTAAGATTAAAGTTCAATGCTTCAAAATACACTTGTAAAATGTAAATTTCATTGTTATTATACAGTGTACTAATATTTTGGTTTATTCAAACAAATAAAGTTAACCGAAATTTCTTTAGAGTATCATACACATGTCTGGCAGCGAGCCAAGAAGGGAGTTCTGCTACGTGGTCTTTATTTCTATAACATAACTTCTCTTAGAATTTGGTATATTTTAATTTTATTATTACAATAACGCCCGCACTCGTTTTAATAAACAATCTATCTTTAAAAAATATTTGATAGAAAAACATTCTCAATATGTTTGAGTTTTATAAAATAAACTTCCCTGCCGCGCTAATTTTGTTTGTTCAGGCTCAGAAACTACTGCGCGGATTTTCATGCGGTTTTCACCAATAAAAAGAAGTATTTATATAGAAAAACTATAATTTTCGAAAATAATAAACTATTTATTTTAAATAAAACTATCTTTCCGGATTTTTTCGCGAATTTATTTTGATTTTTGGTTCCCGACGTTTCGAATGCTTTACAACAATCACGGTCACGGGTGAGACTGAGGTGTTAGATGTCTCTAAGGTATTATATAGTTGTTACAGACAGCCTACCCACAATTAACAAAATGAATTCAAAAAAAATTGAAAAATGGCACTAAAGTACCTTACAATATTTTAACTTTTAACTTTAAACATTTTTACATAATTTTAATTAGCTTTATAATTGAATATAGAATATAATTTATTTAATTTGAGCTGTTATTATTATAATTATTACAATTTTAAAAAATATTAATTATTAATCTACATTTTTAGTGTTGCCATTATTATATTTATAACCATACCGAAACGTCGGGAACCAAAAATCAAAATAAATTCGCGAAAAAATCCAAAAAGATAGTTTTATTTAAAATGTCAAGTATTCGCGTAAATCTAAGAAAGTATTAACTATTTATTTGTAAATTAAATCGTTTTTTCTGTAAGCTTCAGTAGTGCTATAAATGGGAAAAGTATCTACGAGCATCTCTAGTAAATAATAAAAATAGGTACGTTTATATTATGCATCTAGTTTTAATGACCATCTGTTATGTCATATTAAAGTACATTGAAACTATAAGTTTATTATACGCGGTTATAATTATTATTGTTCTCACCGTATATTATGCTAATTGTCCTATTACTGTTCTGCAATAACTAATTGTTCCTTCGAAAGCTGCATTTTGGGAAATTGTATGTATTTAAACACTAAACTGACATCAAGGTAACTAAACCCTACTAAAAATAGATATATTTAAATGTACTTAATTAGCTAGCTAGCTTTTTAATAACATATTTAATATATTTATGGTGTATTCAGTCCTTTTTAAATATCCCACTGCTGGACACGGACCTCCATTTAAAACATAGGGGGATCAGGCCATAGTCCACCAACGCTGGACAATGCAGACTGCCGTACTTCACATGTCTTTCGAAAACCTGTTTCCTCACGATATTTTTCCTTCACCGTAATACTGACAGGAATATACTTGTAGGTACTTACCACCATGGCTGAAATTCCATACTCATATTTAATATTTCTTTAATATTCTTAAACTAGTTTTTGCCTGCCGCTTTGCACACAACAAAAGTTTTCCAAAATCATTCAACATACAAGCTTAACTCGCGTTTTTACAAAAATAAATATAGTCTAGGTGTTAATAAATAGCCCCCCCAACGTGCGTTCACCTTGTCGTGGTGGGGGGGGTTCAGTAGTAGTAGCGAAGCTAAGAAACGCACAGGGAGGTTGCCCACTTCGGTGGGCGGTGGGAGGTGGCCCTCTTCGGGGGGCGGTGTACCTTGCGGGTTGCTCCTGGTACTTCTCTGATAGCAGAGTGGACCTTGGAGCAACCCCATGGTTGTGGTGGTCTGCTTTGGCAGACCTGCCGTCGGGACGTCGTAGTTGAATGCGTAAGCGATCCTGCGACGCCCCATTAAGACGGGGGAAGGTTTTGTTGGGTTTTAGTGGGTAGTACTGGCTGTATTACGCCGGTGAGTCCCACACGTCGTGCGTAAATGCAATTCCCAACGTTAAAAAAAAAACAAAAAAAAAAGTTGTTAATAAATAGAGGTTGTTTTAAATAAATATTAATTACTTTTCTAACATTCAATATTTAGCAATTTCGCGGATAACAGCTCTTTTTTAATATACCTACTCGTTATAAATTAAAAATGTTTAATAGCCTAAGAAGAGAAAAGGTAATAAAGGAATATTAAAGTCATTTATATATTAAAACCCAAGCTACACAGTCAACCTCTGAAGTGTCCACAAAAAAGAGAGCACAATTCGTAATACGTAATAGCGAATATCCAAAATATCAGTGTTCGCTACAAAGATGTAAAAATAATACATATATTTAGAACCTTAAAGAAGAATCGAATATCGTATTTTCTATTAAGTATAAATGTTAATTGTTGCTTTTGTAATATATATTACTTGATTTTTATTAAATTTGTTAATTGCTTCACATACCAGTCGAGATATTATAGGTACTACAAAAATGACCGCTTCATATAATAGAATATCATTACTTTTAATATTTTTTTAATTTTTACTTTTAATCCCAGAAAAATGTACGGATCCCGTGGGATCGGTTTGTTTCTGTTTCTAGTATAATATAAATGATGAAAGTACTATAAATAACACTCGTATAAAAACATCTTTAGTATGCAAATATATTGCATGAATTTATAATAGTGAAGTGTAGTACATAGAATTCACGTACATACATACATAGAGCGCAGACAACTATTGTAGATTATTATAAAACATAAGTACTTATGCGGTGCATGTTATGAGACAGCACTTAACTTTGCTAATAGCTTTCAGCTCATTTCAGCAGCTCTTCATATGACTTTGAATTAAATATTCTTCATTTCGCTATGATAGCATTCATTCGACAATAAATCTGAGAAGCGAAAATGTAAATCTTTAAAACCACTTTAAGTTTTTGGCAAGACTCGACACAATGGAAAAATTTTTTTTTGTACACAATTTATTTTTGTATAAGTTATTTCCAAACTTTATAGAATCCAACGACACACTCATTTATAACATCAATATCTATAGCTTCCTTTTAATTGACTCTTAACGAAACTATTCGTCAACAAATAATAACTGCTTGAAAATAGAACAACAGCTTACTCAAAATATATTGAGAATACAGTACGAGAATTTTAAAATTGTATTTGTAGAATACTACAGTAGAAGAGATATCATGTCGTTGAAATATTGCTAAAGTGAATAAAAAAATATAAGTCACTGAAACTATAAGAATATTGTTTTTAATTTCAAATTATATGAGTATATATATATATATATATATATATATATATATATATATATATATAAAATTAAAATATTTTTGATATTATTACTTTCTAAAATATTATATTTCAATACCAAATACTCCAGTCTTTTATAGGATTTAATATATCTAGCTATAAAATTATGAAATAAAACTAATATTAGTACTCTAAAATATAAAATCTAAGTGATGATGATGATGATGATCTGACTTTCAAATATTTCTAAAAATAGTTTAAACATTTGGAAGTCGACAAATTCATATTTTCAGTTTTATGTTTTAATAATGATATAAAAACATTAGCGTATGCTTACATTAAAATATTAAAATTTGTATCTTATATTCTCAATTACGGCAGCATGTGTCACATCAGAAATGAAAAGCGGTTGAATTAGATCATATAAAGGACTTAAGGCCAGATGTAAAACAGTCTAATTAAAGCCCATCAAATAAACACATTAGTACCTACATTTATTTAACAGCAAATTAATAGATTTACTACTTAGTACTATATGTACACACTACCCGTACACGTTTCCTAATTTAGCGTCCTATTTCGCCAAAAAGCTAATTTACGGAAAAGGAACTTCGAATCCTGCGAACCGCAAATGCGTAGTAGAATACGAGTTTATTTGTAACATATTAATCACTATAATGCTCGCTATCCACTTGCAAAACTTTACGTACCTAGTTACTTTAAAGCAAGTTATTTGTAAAGAAACCATGAATGTACTCGTATACGAATTAATAAAATTGCTTTATTTATTACTGAGTACATTTAGGTACATATATTATGTATGTACGTAAATAATATTTTTTTAGATTTACGCGAATATTTGACAAGTAGGTACCTAACGAAACGTCAGGAATGAAAAATTAAAATAAATCGAGGAAAAAAACGAAAAGACAGTTTTATTCACATATGTATATTTAAAAACTTAAGATGTAGGTAATTAGTAGTGTCTGAAATTATTAAATTTATTTCTTTGAATAACAAATAGGTACTCAATTGAAGACTTTTGGTAGAAGGAGACTCCAGTAACATCTCCCAATAAATGTAATTTATAAGCTTGTACAAGCTCATTATATAGCCCAATATTGGTTGTTACACTTCGACTAAACTTAAGACGCCGTCGTATCTTTGAAAACTGGGATTATGAGCTTACTAAAGCGGTTATAAGTTTTATTACTCTAGCCATAGATAGATTTAGGCGTAGAAGGTATGATGAGTAGGTACAATGATCTGTTTTTTTTTCAGTTAATATTTTCTATTAAATATTAGTTTTTTTTTTTTTGAAATTATTGTTATAGATTTTTTACCCAGTGTAAATTTATGCTAACCCTACTAATCCTTGTATTCAATCCTTTTTAACGTCCCACTGCTGGGAACGAGCCTCCCTTCAATACTAGGGGGATCAGGCTATAGTCCACCACGCTGGCCAAGTGCGGGTTGGCAGACTTCACATGTCTTTCGAAAACTTGTTAGGTTCTCTAAGACTCGCTTCACTCGGTTTCCCAAGCGAGCACGTTACCACTGGGCTACCACTGCCTAATCCTACTAATATTATAAATGTGAAACTTTGTGAGGCTGGATGATGGATAAAATTATATATGTGTATCAACTATCTGGTATCCATAACACAAACTTCGTAGCTTACCATGAAACTAGATGGTGCTATGTATGCCACAGAAATAGATTATAGTTTGGAATAGCACATAGGTTACTTTTTATCCCGGAAAAATATAGGATTTCCGTGGGATAGATTTGTTTTTGTCTAGGGACGAACCCGAAGCGAAGCGAGGGTGGATCGATAGTAAAAAATAATTTTATTCAATAGTATTGTTTAAGCCTTTTGACACTTATTGATAGATTATTATGAGAATAAATGAAATATTTGTATCAATTGGGGTAAAAATGGAATGGAATAAGTTCCTTTGTGTATTAATATTAATTAAACAATCTTCGTAAAGTGTTTAATAATCATATGTAACAAGAAAAGAAGAAAAAAATAATTATATTAATGTATGAAGTAAGAATTAATTTATACACACCTAATAAGGTAAACGGACATCAAACATCTTTAGGAACGAATTCAAGGTATAATGTAATCTTTAAAAATATAATTAAAATCGGTTCATAATTGCTAAAATGTCGCGTAAAATGCTATGTAGGTACTAGTACTATCCTTTGTGAAATCATTCAATAAATAGGTAGGTACTAGATATACAATTGCATTGTACAAATAAGCAAAATTCTATTGTTTCTTAAAAACATTTTAGTGGCATCACTTACAATTAACCTTAACAATTAAAAATACCTTTCAATGATTAAAGAAAATTAGGCTAAAAATTAAAATGCGAGCGTCATTTTGTGGCGCCCTTAAATACTTTTCCTCTTTACAAAGTGTAAATAAAATTTAATTATCCAGGGAAAAACATTGAATGTCAAGCGGTAATCTAGGGTTGGTATAACTGCGCAAAGCAATGATACGAATTACAATATCGGTATCCCTAACAATCTACCTAAACAAGAAGTACTCGTCGGAATTCTAAGCACCATTTTTACTTAAATTGAGTAAACAAGCGCTCTGACCCAATTTGAATGAAGCAAAAAATCGCTTCCCGTAAATGAGATCCGCCTTGTTTAGCAAAGCTATCGAAGTCGAACACGAGTCTATTTTATACTGCTTTTTAAAAATCTCCGTTTCCGCTAGGAAAGTATTCCTTTATTACATTGTATTTCTGAAGAAAAGTAAAATTTTGTTAATATATATAATATTATAAAAAGGTAAAGTTAGTGAATTGTGAGTTTGTGCGTTCTAAGGGGTAATCTCTGGATCTACTGAATCGATTTAAATAAAATTTGGTAAGAAAATATTTTGAGACCCTGGGAAGGAAATAGGATACTTTTTATCTCGGAAATCATCCCTTAAGGAGGTGAAAATGGGGATGCAAGTTTGTATGGGGAATCAAGCTAGGGACGAACCCGAGCGAAGCGAGGGTGAGTCGCTAGTATTACATAAATAACTTATGTATTAACTTTGGTATTCACTGGAAGCGTACCATGAAATGATGTTTGGACTTTGATTTGAACCACTGTAATGGTAATGAGTTTACCTACGTACCGTAATTTACCCAATTCCATATTTCATACCAACTTCAAGTTAATAATAATCCCAAGCAATACTAACTATGTCAAGAGGTAGCATTTGTAATGATGTTTTACTCCATATAAATAAAAATATGTATAAATTAAAATATGATACTTCTTACTTCTCGTTATAATGAGATGTTAATTAAGTAAAAACATACAGTATCTACCGCGGAATTTTATCCGGCACAACGACCGTGGAAAATCCATCTTCATAATTACGAATGTTTATAGATAGATACATAATTATTACATAAAAGTATTCTTGGTATAAAATCGCGATTATTTTTGTGTAAAACGAGAAAATATTCATAAAATTCGAGATTTGTCCTAGCCATGTTAAATTCAAATAGCATTTGTATAACTACCTACCTAGTTCCGTATAATTTATGAATAAGGTCAATTTGACCGGTTGTTCATTCGCCAAACCCTCGTGCTTAGCCTGTTATTTGTTATATTAATTAATATTTTACGTACAAACAGAGTTTCAACCAACCCACAGACTACGCTTAAACAAGCCAAAGTAAAATAGTCTAGGGAGTTAACCTAATCAGGGTAAAATGCTTAGTGAACTATTAATATAATAAATATTACATTTAATATTAACACCTAGAGTACAAAGATGTCTGGTTCTATTTAGTTTCGGTACAAATTATGCTCTAAATCGAAACGATATAAATAAATAGTTATATGTAAATCCATCAAATAAAACAAAAAAAATAATATTTGAAATATTTGTTTTGTTACTTTATAATTATTTATTGTAATTTAACTCATCTTATATTTGCGCTTATTATACATATTTTTTTTTTATATCTTATTTAATATAAAATTTAATTACAAATGCTTACAATGTAATTATTTATCGCTTGTTTATTAATTGAAAAAAAAACAAAACACACATATAGTATAAAAATATGAAACATTAAACTCTTATCAAAGAGGTCAAACTCCAATTTCTTAATCCCATCGAAACAGCACACATCAATACATTAACCTAAATAATATGAATTACGTGATAACTTTCAATCGGCATCCAGAATAAGAAATACATATAGGTACTTAATCCCAAAATAATATATGACATCATATTTGAAGATTAATAAAAAAATTGTAAGTATATTTCAGAGTTCAGACTCGCGTACCGAGTGTTCTGTTCCTCCAAATACACTCGTTTTATATTTCGTATTTACCCATAAATCGTACGACCAGTGGTAAAATCAGTATCAGTTATTATTATATTATTTTGTTTTACTCTAGGGATTCCACTATAATTACACCAAAGACGATTCTAGGAATGTCCATATAATAAACAAATCTGGCGTAAAATATATTTCATAAAAAAAATTGGTTATTTAATACTATTCAGACAGACGAATGAACAAAATAATATTCCAAATAGATCCTTTAGATGTGAAACCCTAAAAACTAAACGATGATAAATATTTGGATGGATCGAATAAATTGCGACGTAAAAGAGACCAGGACCTCCTATTAAATGCCACTATATTGGCCAATGATAAAACTGTTGTACTTAAGTGGGATATTGGCTATTTTATTAGGACTGTCAATTTATAGCGTTTATAGATTACTAGAAACCCTTTTATATTAAAACAGAGATATTATATATCCAGGTTTTATTTTCAAGGATATGTAATATATTGTATTCAGCCCTTTTTAACGTCCCACTGCTGGGCACGGGCCTCCCTTTAATACGAGGGGGATCAGGCCATAGTCCACCACGCTGGCCAAGTGCGGGTTGGCGGACTTCACATGTCTTTCGAAAACTTGCTAGATTCTCTCAGCCATGCAGGTTTCCTCACGACCTGTTTTCCTTTGCCGTGAGACAAGTGGTAATCATGTTAGAAATGATCCGCACATGAAAATATTAGAGGTGCGAGACCCGGGATTTGAACCCGCTTCACTCGGTTTCCCAAGCGAGCGCGTTACCACTGGGCTACCACTGCCTGTAATATATTACGTTAAGTGAATAAGATCGCAGCTTTAAGATTTCTTTCACGTAGTGTAGACATGGTTTTTGCATAGAGGTTATTTATGAATCAAAGAGTGGTATGACCTTCTTTTATTTAGTCCCCAGGAACATTTATTCTAAGCAATTTCTTTCTAATTTATTTAGAACCATACAGGTTATACCTATATAGGTATCATAATATACCATCTTAATCAATGCGATACGTTTACAAGGCCGGAGATCACTGGTTCGATTTTCATAATTGAATATTTTTATTTCTTTAGTAATATTACTCGTAAATCAAACACTTACCGTTGTATTTAAATCATTGAATATTCTAAATCAAATAATAAGCTGTTATATAAATACGTACCTGAAACAAATAAAATCAAGTATTAGATAAAACAACTAGAATATTTAATTTTAATAGGTAGAAAAAACTTTTTTACATTAATTTCTTATGATATTAAAAATGTTTTGCTCATAAATGTAGTAATTACTTAAAAATCACGGAATATAACACATAGCTTAACATCAAATCTATGCATATAATAAAATTGTAACTAAGCGGAATCTGTACATTAGATATTTTTTGGAAAATCTTATTGAAATAAACATTATTATTGATACAGAGTCCGAATCTATAGTTTTTAGAATTTTTGTCTGTCTGTTACCGCATCACAGAAAAACCACTGGAGAGATTTTGATGAAATTTGGTATGGTGATAGCTGCAACATATAGTATACTTTTTACCGCGGGAAAATATCTCATTTCTGAGAAAAAATACAAAAAATTGCAATGTAAGAGTATTTTAACATGTAAAACCTAAGAATTTGGTTTTTGGTCATCTGAACGCGGGCGGAGTCGCGGGCAATGCTAGTTTCGTTATACAACCCTTGTTTACTCAACATTAACATCAAGTGTCATTGTATGATAATAAAATTTGTAACTAGAGCTAAATGTGTCGTTGAGGCCTAACGACTGGCAATAAGCCCTAAAATTATATGCATATATATATATATAATTTATACGAACGTTATAATTTGTAGTTTAATCTACATATGGCCGGTGGAATCATATTAGGTAGGTACATACGAATATAATAACGATGTTAAATGTACGTAACTTTAATGAGAATAATAGAATTTATTACTTATTTAGATCTAATAAACATTACACATGTTACAATTACACATATAATAATAATATTACAATTATTACTTACTTAGATCTAATAAGCATCTTTTAGTAGAAATCTAATAATAGTGAGTATCATTGCCGTAACTATGTATGTGGTGGTAATATTTATGTACCTATCGTTTAAATATCGTGGGAAAAAATTGTAGTGATAAAAGGAAAAAAATATCTATTTCACATTCACTTGTAGATGTAATAATGTATAAGTTGTGAAGTATCCTTAAAATTATATAATTAAGGCAGTATGAATTATTTCGAAACATTTATAAAAATATGTTTATGTATGAGTACATACCAGCGGCTCACCCTCGCTTCGTTCGGGTGTGCCCCGAGAAAAACAAAAACAAATCTATCCCACGGGAACCGTATATTTTGCCGGGATAAAAAGTAGCCTTTGCGTTATTTTCATGTATGAGCTATGTTATTTGTAAAGTTTCACTAAAATTTCCATTGAGTAGTTTTTCCGTGAAAGAGTAACAAACATGCATATATCTATACATCTATATCTAGATATCCAGACATCCATGCATTCTCACAAACTCGCATTTTTTTATAATATTAATTATTAATAGGAAGTAGGATTTAAAATCACTCTATATACACACTATAGTAAAAACTTCTTTAAACAGTAAATTACAACAAGTGTATCTTTCGCGCATTACTATATCGGAAGGTTATTAACAGGGGAAAAAAGAGTGAAAAGGGGAATAAGAGGAAAGGAGATGAGAGAAAACCGAGGTAGAGAATCGATGGATGATGACACAGACAGCATCATATGAAACAAAATAAATAATACAGGTACTGCCACTTTAGTTCGATAATCTGTGAGAGGTATCAATTTTAACATCCGCAAGGGGTTTTAATTACATGGACCAATACAAAATTTAAATTTTCACTGACAGCAAGCAAAACTAAGTGACAAAGTTGAGTTAAAATTAAACTTAAAATACTATTTGATTAAAGATACGGTAATTTCATTTTCTTCTGAAATAATATAGACAGTTGAAGAAAATGTAAAGCGATTGACGTTATCTTCAACAACAATAACCATAATCGTTTACGCGTAATGAAGAAGATCTATCGGTCCTAATGTACTTCGGATTCGTTTACGCCAATACATTTCTTGTCGAATCGTCAAAGGTAATGTAATATTGAATATATTGCTAGCGCCTTTTGTTCTTCCATTAGCAAAATTCATCTCTATATTATAATGTATGTACATATTGTATTATTTAATTTAAAGAATGTAATTTATAAAAAAAAACCTATGAATCCGGAATGTAATAATAACTTTTTAGGGTTCCTTACCCAAAGGGTAAAACGGGACCCTAATACTAAGACTCCGCTGTCCGTCTGTCTGTCTGTCCGTCTGTCAGACTGTATCTCATGAACCGTGATAGTTAGACACTTTAAATTTTCACAGATGATTTATTTCCGTTGCCGCTATAACCACAAATACCTACTAAAAAACAAAATAAAATAAACATTTAAGGGGGCTCCCATACAACAAACGCGATTTTTTGACGTTTTTATGGATAATGGTACGGAACCCTTGGTGCGCGAGTCCGACTCGCACTTGGCCGGGTTTTTTTTATATTAAATTCATCACATTTATTGAAAATAACCACTCCCTGAATTTAGATTTTTTAATTTTTCGATCAGTTATTACTTATATAATAAATAATATTTTGATTTATAAACTCAAAGTGCTGTTTAAAAGTAACATAGACAGCGTAGGCTCAGCCCTAAAATAAAATAAAAAATATAGGTGGCATTCCAAACATGTAACAGAGATATGAAAAAAATTATGAGTGCGCATGAAATATTTTTGATAGGTCTTCAAATTAAGATATACGTAACGTAACTCGTTCGTTCGTTTGTTGTAATCGATTTAATCGATAACAAAAAACGAACGAGTTACACTCTTTTATAGTCGAGACAATGTGCTATAATGTAGCACAAAAGTTTGATGGGGATGAAACCCTCAGTTTACGAATCTGACTCCCACTAGTCCAATTTTTTATATTAACATTTTACATCAATTTTTGCAATCATTTTTAAAATGTGGCTTAGACATACCTATAGTATTTTTGCGCTGACACTCTGAGCAATTACCTTTATTAGAGTAATTGATTGATGACCAACTGACGTAAATTGACGGACTACCTGTGAATCGTAAGGGGAATAATGGGGTGATATTTTATATAATAATTATCATAGAATGATAATTAAACAAATAATCACAAGTTATACATAATATACCTAAACGAGTATAAAAACCTACCTCTCTTAAGAAATAGCTCATAATATCGAGTTTGCTAAATAAACACTTGATAAAATCCAGTTTTTTGTTTGTGATTACTTTACTGACTCTCTCATCTTAATATAATAGCTCGGTAAAAGTTTGTAACAAAAATAAAGCCCTGAAGCCTATAAGAGTAAATTAAACTTTGTTTAGAACATTTTTCGCTGACACCCAACAATGAACTTATATCTAATTTCCGGTAATTTTCCTGCTGTTACTGGTAGTGTTGTTTGTGTAGCTTATATTTTATTTTAGTTGAGAAAAGTAAATTGGACGTGTGATTTCTATACGAGTTGCGGTTTCTCGAACAATTTCTCTTGAAAAGAAAACCAGTCATCGTCAGATTCTGAATAACTACAACAATATTTATACTTACAATAAATATAGCAATAAACATATATGTATATTGACATAAAATAACATTGCATATAATATATCAATAAACTTTATATACGATACATGAAAAGTACCTATATTCTGATTTATGGACTTCTTCTTCTTCTTCTTCTTCCTGCCCATTTCCCAATCACTTGGGGTCGGCGCAGTACATCTTCTGTACTGCTGATAGGATTTGGAAAAAGTTTTACGACCGGCCGCCTGCCTGACGTCAACCCTCCTTGGGAATGCTATTGTCTCTCTTTGTCTAGGTGGTGTTGCGGAAGTCTTGTAATTATTATGCACTTTCGATTTTTCTTTTAAATATTTCTTTATACTATTACATTAATTTTGAATGTTATTTTCTGATATATTTTAAAATACTTAAATTTTGATTACACTATAAATTTTGTTTTGACGTTGTCATCAATTTAATATTCTGATTTATGGACAATATGGATAATAAATATTTGACATAATATCCTAATCCTGAAGCCATTGATATCCCTCTTATCTAATCAAAGTTGTTATCATTTTTATCTAAAATTCATACAATGACATGTATTTTTTTTTACACAAATACTTATAAATATGTATATAATAAGTGTAAATTACTTTAAACATATAATTTTAATATATTCACATAAAAACTATTGTATGTGGCATAGAAGAAATAAAAAGAAGACTGTTCATTCACTACCTATCCATAAGTGCCTAAAAGTTATCTATGTTTTACTCCAGGCCTTACTCTATCTGCGTCCATACAAATCTGCTAAGCCGTTTCGTCGTGAGAGAGTAACAAACTTACACACATACATACAAACTTTCTTATATATAATAGTTGCCCGGTTTTATTGGTAGGGAAAATTCATGAACGAAAATTCGTTCATGGGAAAATTATTCATTGACTACTTCATTAAGCTTTGTATTAGTTGTATAACAAAGCGCTTATATAAGTCTTATTAAATAAAATTTATTTTATTTCGTAACTAATTTTAAAGCACAGTACCGTAAAGGAGATTTTCAATTTTACTCAATCTTCCAAACAGCTCCAATCTACCAAATATATTACCTTAAGGACATAAGGATATTTATTTATCAGACTTCAGAGTAACAACGTGTAAAATTACTTCGTCTTACGCCATGATCACAAAGAAACAAAAATGTAGGTACGATAAACCAAAACTCGAAATAACATGTGAAACAAGTGCTTATGTATGATAATGACCGTAATAAGCGCAAATTTCAATTTATGATTGCGCTCAAACGTGTGATAACCTTGCTTTTCATTTACCTATTGTAAGAAAAAAATTATAATTGAACTATATTTAAGTAATAACTTTAAATATGCAAAATTATAGTAATGTTTAAAATCAGTTGAAGTTAGATTAAGAAAAACTAATAAGAAATAATTTTTTGATAAAATTTTGTGGCATTGTAAATTAACATATTTGATGCTTTTAATTGAATTATTTAAAATACTAAAGCAAAACAAATACCTACAACAAAATAATTATCCTAATTTGCAATGCGACCTTACCACTAGAGTTAAATCGGCATAACAACGCTAATAGATTAGGCAACAAACACTAGATACGTTGTTAATGAATGCGCACAGAACTGAGGTATTTAGCGGCGAAATTCGACAGAAGTGCTAATGAACTCCTTACGCAATTATCATTTATCAATTTATTATTTATAAGTCAATAATTATATTAGTAGGCAGTGGTAGCCCAGTGGTAACGCGCTCGCTTGGGAGACGGAATGAAGCTTGTTCAAATCCCGGATCTCGCACCTCTGATATTTTCATGTGCGAGTTATTTCTAACATGATTACTACTTGTCTTACGGTGAAAGAAAACATCGTAAGAAAACTTGCATGTCTGAGAAAATCTAGCAAGTTTTCGAATGACATGTGAAATCAGCCAACCCGCACTTTGCCAGGTGTTGGACTATGGCCTGAGCCCCCTCGTATCGAAGGTAGGCCCGTGCCCAGCAGTGGGACGTTTAAAAGGGCTGAATTCAATAATAAAAAACTGTAAAAGAAACAATAAGATTAAAAGTTACGTACTTTGTTCAAGTTATAATTGCTTATATTTATAACATAAATTATGTAACGCATGAACTATGAAAGAAGAAGTTATATTAAGGAAATTTTAAAGTACCTAACTTTAAGTAAAAGTACACACATATAATGTAAGACAACCTTATTCGGCTTTTCTAATCTATACATATAATAAAATTGTAACTAAGCCGAATCTGTACATTAAATATTTTTTGGAAAATCTGATTGAAATAGACATTATTATCGATACAGAGGCCGAATCTATAGTTTTTAGAATTTTTTCCTGTCTGTCTCTCTGTCTGTTTCCGCATCACGCAAAAACCACTGGAGGGATTTTGATGAAATTTAGTATAATGATAGCTGGTTATCCGGGTCAACATATAGGATACTTTTTAACGCAGGAAAATATCTCATTTCCGAGAAAAAATACAAAAACTGCAATGTAAGAGTACTAATATGTAAAACCTAAGAATTTAGTTTTTGGTCATCTGAACGCGAGCGGAGCCGCGGATAATGCTAGTACATAATACAACACTAAACAATTTTGGAGTAAAAGGTTGCTAGAAAGAGCCGTTATT
Organism: Brenthis daphne; assembly: GCA_947093115.1. Classification (NCBI taxonomy): domain Eukaryota; kingdom Metazoa; phylum Arthropoda; class Insecta; order Lepidoptera; family Nymphalidae; genus Brenthis; species Brenthis daphne. The sequence continues at coordinate 26,602,914 of OX352475.1, forward strand.
AGCCAACTTGAACAGAACAAGGAATCGCCCAAACGCACCTAAAATAACACAACCTCTGTTGGGAACGCCTAAGGCAGTCCTTTATCCCTTACTCTTCCGTCTATTTCACCCCATTTTATTCAATTCAGTTCATTTCTTCACACTTTCAAGTGTTTTGTAACTATCTTTTTTATAATCGTGACTACTGTATGTACAATGAAAACGTTTCATTGAAACCAATTCAACCGTTCTAGAGTAATGCGTGATTAAATAATGTCTTTAATAATGCAAGAAGAAAGTTTACTCTAGCGTTACGTTCAAGAGAAAGATTTAGCGCTAATGACGACTCTAATTTAAATTTTAGGCAGGATGTAGTTTTAGTTAGGATGTAGTACATCCTCGGAGGATGAAAAATAAGGGATGATGTGAAATGGTGAAAGGATACGACGTGGAAGTGGAATTATACATAATGCCGCGAGGGAATGCTTATAAATTACATGTCATAGAATTTTTTCGCAATTCACGTATATATAAATAATTATTCTGTACGTGTGTTTTGTTAACCTACTTCTCCTACAGGACTGGATCTATTTGGATGAAATTTTGTGTGTATATTTCAATGGGCTCCTAGATGGTTTGAAAACACAATTGGACCCGGTAGGTGGCGCTGCAGTCAGTGTGCCACTGATCATCTTCTAAACGGCAAGGACGATTTTAATGACATTTTTTGTGTATGTTCGTGTGAGTCCCTCCCTGCAAGATTTAAATCCATAAATGGATCCGATAGGTGGCGTTGCAGTCGGTGTGCCACTAAATTTTCAGATTAAGATTAATCTTCAGATTAAGATTAGATTCTATCTTCAGATTACTATATAATATATTAACATGATACAATCCTCACAAAGTTCTATTATGCACAAATAATTAGTTAATTAACACCTCCAGGTAAATTTCTAAGAAATTAATTAAATTTCTAAGAAATCTATTGTTAACTGTAACGCCGGCGTGTCCACGGTCGTTGAGGGATTAAATATTTAATGCAATACCTTAACAATTTAACTTTAATTTTACCTACTGTTACTCTTAGTGATCTCTGGAGTCGTAGTAGCATTTAATTCTCAATTTCGAGGCATTTTGAGTAACGCAAATAGAAGGAAATTGAATTAATTATGTCACCATTGGATCTTGACGACTTAACGAAATTATCACGACATTCTTAGTCATAATGTAATTTTGTTTAGTTTGAACCGTTTGTTATACCTACCTACATCTATACATATAATGAAATTGTAACTAAGTCGAATCTGTACATTAAATATTTTTTGGAAAATCTTTTTGAAATAGACATTATTATCGATACAGACACCGAATCTATAGTTTTTATTTGTCTATTTTATTATTTATAGTTCTATATTTGTCTGTCTGTCTCTGTCTGTTACCGCATCACAAAAAACCACTGGAGAGATTTTGATGAAATTTCGTATAGTGATAGTTGGTTATCCGGGTCAACATATAGGATACTTTTTACCGCGGGAAAATACCTCATTTCTGAGAAAAAATACAAAAACTGCATTGTAAGAGTACGAATATACTAATATGTAAAACCTAAGAATTTGGTTTTAGTCTTCTGAACGCGGGCGGAGCCGCGGGCAACGTTAGTTTCTATTATATTATCTTAGTTTTATTTATCTTAGTTATATTTATTTTATTTTTCTTTATTTTAGGGAAACAAACAATATTACAGGACGCACAACTTACAATAAAAAATACACACATTTACCAAATAAGTTTAAACAAATAAGAAACACATGAAACCGTTACGAAATACACTTATGGAAGAAAACCTAATAACTTTAAACGACTATTTCCTGTTTTAAAACGAGCGCAACGTAATTTACCTACATAGAAAAAACTATTTATTGCTGTTTCTTCTTTAATCAGAAGCTACAAAGACGTCAAGGCAAGCGTTAAGGACACTTATTTAGAGAAAAATTATGTCGCCTTTATACACCTGACTTGCTCATTAGTGAAGGTTTGAATTTCTACAAGGGTCGATTAAGTCATAAACAAGTAATTTACTGAATACCGAAAGGTAATGCTAAAACAAAATTTTACCTACTAAGAGTAGTAGCAGGTAAACTGTTTTTTTTTTTAATTTGTACGAAAATATCTTCACAGCTAATAATTTTGTATGGTTGTATGAAACGTACTTTTATAATACAACAATTTCTCAGTTTCTTAAGAGTCTCAAAAGAGCGCACATATTCTGAATGGAGTTTCGGGACTTTATGATTCAGAGCAGAACAATGTATAATATTACAATGAAATTCTTTGTTCTCATCTCTTTAACAAAAGTTGAAACTGATACTAAACCATGAAACCGTTGCACGTGGCTACCAAAGTAAGTTCATATCTTTTAACTCAACGTGACCTGCTTGGGAATCTTGAAAATATAGCTCATGAATAAGTCCTAGACTTTGTTAATCTCATTTATTAAATAAAATTGAAATATCTGTACATCGAAAAAACTTTATATTGATTAAACTCGTAAGGTTTGCGTATACGATACTAAAATATATATTTAAAAATTGTCTGTTTGTTGAAAATTTTGGAATTAAAAGTGCAGGTATGATATTCAAGTGTGAGTATCCTGTTGTAACTGTCGCAACAGACGGGCACGATCGCGGGCGACAGCTAATATACTACAATAAAGAATAAGAAATATTTTTAGCTTTTAAATTTTAATATTAACATGTAATATATATATATATATATATATATATATATATATATATATATATATATATATATACATACACATATAACAAACTACATAATTATTAGGCACATCTAAGAGACTAAAATATCACGTTACGATAGGTATAATAGTTGAGAACACAGGAGTCAATTACAAAGTTCAAATGGCTCACGTGATTTTGCTTAACAAACAAAATCTTAGCAACCATTATAATTGTTTGTTATGTAGGCATACATTTCAATATCTCATGATTGTATTATTTGCAAATACAAATCTGATTTCAGTTAATGTATACATATAATAAAATTGTAACTAAGCTGAATCTGTACATTAAATATTTTTTTGGAAAATCTTATTGAAATACATTATTATCGATACAGAGGCCGAATCTATAGTTTTTAGAATTTTTGTCTGTCCGATTGTCTGTTTGTCTGTTACCGCATCACAGAAAAACTACTGGAGGGATTTTGATGAAATTTTGTTTAGTGATAGCTGGTTATCCGGATGAACATATAGGATACTTTTTACCGCGGGTAAATGTTTCATTTTTGAGAAAAAATACAAAAACTGCCATGTAAGAGCGTATCCTAATTACTAATATATAAAACCTGAATTTGGTTTTTGGTCATCTGAACGCAGGCGAAGCCGGGGGCAATGCTATTAATGCTGATGTCATATATTGTATCTAGTATCTACATATATTTTTATTCCTATCGAAAGAGATCGATCAGCATTTTAGACAAACATTACCGTACTCATAATAGTGGAGCACAAGACAGATGTTTTACTGAACAATATGAGTCTTTGTGTAGAAAAGAATAAATCTTCGAAAAGCCGATAAGTTTCGTAAACGATCTAGGGAATTTTATGCTTCATCACGAGATAACGTGGTCTTTGAAGTTCTGGCTTTAAGGACTTTGCTCAAGGTTTTTCTGTAATCTGTCAACAGCTGTGAAACTACGTTGTGATTTTAATTTAACCATATACCAACAGTGGCCAAAATCAAGGGACAAAATTTTATATAAAGTATAACATTAAAGACATTTTTCATTTACCTACTTAAGATATATTTTTCATTTATTTTTATTACAAAACAACACAACATCTCTTCCATATTTTATTTATGAACTTTATTATAACGAATCAAACTTTTATTCTTCTCGCGTTAATTCTTAAAATCTAACTTAAAGAACAAAGAGAATTTAAATCGAAACTGAAAGGAAATGGGCAAAGTTTTATAAAATCGTTCGCAGTTTTTTAAATTGTAAAAATCGGGTTATATTGAATAGTGACCACGATTACATTTCCCCATCTATAAATCGTAAAATCTTGTTGGAATAGAGCCAAATGTTGGAATCACCGTAAAACGTGTGTACTTTTGGCAAACCCTAGCCTATTCCTTCTCAAACATTAATAACAGTCCGCGAAGGAAAGCTTAACATTTTACGGATATTCTCAAAAGGGGAACGTGTTACTGCTTCCAATACAAAATCTTTTGTTAAAATCTCTATTAATTCCCGTACATTTTGTGTAAGGATCTTTCTTGAATGCATTTTGATTGAAAATGATCGAGTTCTCAACATACGTGCACTGGTCCTTTGAAAGCTTATGTAAATGCAATCTAGTACGAATACGATAAGTATGGGTCGATTGTAGGCTCAAACCAATCGCTTTTGCTCCAAGGCAAAATGTTCTCTTTGCGAATGTCTGCGTCCTATAAAATTCCCTTTAATATAACAGCAAATTTGCATAAAGATTCTGGATAAACATTAGTTTGCTCTCGTCTCAATTATGCGTTGACTTGTCTAGACATAAATATATATAAAAATAAAATAAGATATTTTAAGACAAATCCAATCAAATTTACATTTTTTTTCTAAATTTATACAAAATAAAAATTACATATGTTACAACTCACTTCATAACTCTTAATAAAATAAGTACAATTTTAATAATACCTTACGACAGTATTAATATTTAATAAATACTTAAAATAGAAGACAATTGCAACTGAGGGTTACAGGTTAAATTCTCGCACGAAACATTCATTTGATTTAATAAACATATATATTATATACTCGTATAAATAACACTAGCGACTCACCTTAGCTCGAGTTCGTCCCTAGCTTAATTCCCTATACAAAACTTCATCCCCATTTCCACCCACCCTCTTAAGGGATGATTTCCAGGATTAAAAAGTATCCCATGTCCTTCCAGGGTCTCAAACTATATTCTTACCAAATTTCATCTAAATCGGTTCAGTATATCCAAAGATTACCCCCTACAACGTCACAAACTCTAAAAATCACAAACTTTACCTCTTATATTATTATAGTATAGATACAGATTAAGATCAAGTAGCTGTGTATAAGAGGTATAGATATCCCTTCTAATAAGCAAATGGAAAATAGTTACAGATTATACCTGCACAACATACTGTCTGCCTAGCTCGAAAAAGCCAAGCTCAGAGTGAGTCGATGCGAAAATAGCATCCCATAAACAACGCAAAGTTATCGTCGAAGTCTTAAAGTAGTTGTTACAGTCTACTTCAAGTCTGCGTTTTCCACATGAAGGACCAAGTGAAATAATGAATTCTATAGAGTTTTAAGCTGTATTTTCTACTTTCTTACACAGCACATAACTTTTTGATGCTGAAAATGTCGTTATAAGACTATTAAGTAGGTATATATTTTTTTTAATAAAAGCCGTAACGACTTAAGAACTAAAGTTCCTATTTAAATATTTTCTCTTTCTCTCTCAAAATTTGGAATGGAGATAGCTTAATTTTTGATAAAAATCTACTCTTTATTGAAGTACCACACGTGACAAGCTACGGGCCATCACAAATTTAAAAAAAATACACGTTTAACGACATGGCAAGTACAATAAATTTAAAATTTATTAGATACATAAAGAAACAAAATCTCTTCAAATATAATAAACCATTATTGCGTAAGTACATCATAAAATTCACATAAAACGATAATTAACGTCAGTTTACGCTAATATACCTGATTTCCTCAACTAATTTTATTAATAGGTAAATGTATTTGCTGGCTTGTTACTATTTCATTTAACAGTGTTTTTCCCCTATAAAATTGGCATTTAGGTACTTAATTTTTAACCTCGTAATTGGAACTTTTTGCTTTTTATTCTTTTTATGCTCATACTATTTTGAGTTCGCGACTCCACACGCTTCTAAGGACCGTCGCGTAATGTTAAGACCTTTTTTTAATATCGTACTGGTAGTTCCTAAGATCACAGTGTGTTTAAACAAACAAAAACACAAGGGCTTCAGCTTTATAATATTTAGTTGAAAGCATAGGTATGTAAGTTCTTTCCATGACATACATATTTAGAAAAAACCGACTGCATAAAAGCTAACTAAAAAGTTAAAAACAACTTGACGAAGAAATAAAGTACGACCCTCCTTTGCTTCACGGCTCGGGTAAAAATTACTGAAGGATGAGGGTTTAATTAGGGAATAAGTCGTTATTTTTCATATACATATTTTTTTATTATTTTCTTAAATATTTCATATCATATTTTTATGTAACTTGTACTAAGATTAAATATTATGGAAGTCTATAGTAATAAATTAGTATAAATATTCAAAGAATTTATAATTATCATATAACAATTACATACCTAAATAAATTCTTTCAACAATGCACAATTGATATATACATATAAATAGAAAGAACATAAGGAACATAAGTTGTGTAATAGTAAATAGTTTAACACCAAGGTCGACCATAAATTGTCGTCGCGTGTCATGCTCTTCAAATTGATGTGTTATCCAATACATAGTTTGTAATTTACTGTATTTAAACAAACGAGTAAATTATATCGCACACACCGAGCTACCAATAAGTTATTACTCCATACGCTCATTTAATAGAAAATGTCCCGAGAAAATAATTCTCTAAGGATTCTGTATATATCTTCCTCCTGTATAGATATTTCGCACTGAAGACATACCTACATACGTTTTAAAATCTATACCTACTAATATTATAAAGAGGCAGTTTGTTTGTTCGAACGCGCTAATAACAGGGACTACAAATCCAAATGAATGAAAAATTCTTTTTGCATAAGATAACCCGTTTATAGAGGAAGGCTATGGGCTATATATCATATAATATTTAGTCTATCTATTCCATATTAATCGTCAATATTATATTAATATTGTAATCTATCTTTACGACTCAATGAAAAACAAACAGAAAGCATGTAACGATTTGATGACAATATAATACAATTTCGTGTCTACTCTCATTTTCCTCATACATTTTATGCTAAGCCACCTTTACTTATATGATGTGACAGGGCATGATATTAGTATAGGTACTATGATGGGAATTCTGACCATAACGATTGCAGTAATATCTACCAAAATATCGAGAGATTAAAAACCTATAATCTGTATATATATCTCATAAAATATCGAAAGTGAGTAGATAGTTGGTGACATAGCAACATCTAATTTTCACATTTAACTTCCTATATTAGGAGTCACATAGAAGTTTGTAAGTTAAATATTCAATATTACAAAATATATAATATAAGTATACTATATGTACCTATCTATACTAATATTATAAAGAGGTAAAGTTTGTGAGTTTGTGATATTGTGAGTTTGTGACTTTCTATGAGGTAATCTCTGGATCTACTGAACCGATTTACATGAAATTTGGTAAGAAGATAGTTTGAGACCCTGGAAAAGATATAGTTACTTTTTATCCCGGAAATTATCCCTTAAGGGGGTGAAAATGGGGATGAAAGTTTGTATGGAGAACCAAGTTAGGGACAAACCCGAGCGAAGCGAGGATGAGTCGCTAGTAATATATGTGTATGTTGAAAACTTATCATGCAATTAAATAAGTAGTATAGTAAGTATGAAGTATGCAAGAAAGAATAGTAAGTACTCAAAAACAACTATTTCATATTAAACAGATCAAAAGGTTTTTGCACAAGTTATTAGACCGTCTCCGAACTTTAGTCAATTAATCAACAATTAAGGGCGCTTGAACTCAAAAGCTGTTGTGTGACTTTGTTAGTCCTTTGAAACCCTCTCGTCATACCCCGACTTTCCTGAGTAAAAATTTATGTAATAACTAAAACTTTAACTGCAACATCTAATATTAAAAAACCTGTGTAGATACGTTAGAACATGTGTTATTATGGCGGTCACCGTAAAAATAAAAAAGTAAGGAATTTATAAGATGACCATAACAATAAACTTGTTTCTAGACTTCTTCGCTTTTGCTCTATTTTGTAATGTAACTATAGCGCTTGTAAGCTAAATTATAACAACAAGTACTCTCATGGATAAATTGAGAGAAATGCTTAGCATTATTAAAGAATATATTAGAAGAATTATTATTTTAATAAACGTTTCCTTTATGTATGTATGTGCTACTTATATCAATACAATATGAAGTTTAAAAACAGAACAATTTTAGACTTTATAATTTTTCTGCTTCATTTGTTTCTTTAGCTACTATTGATTTTTGTAAAACTTAACTTCTTGGCGCTTTGTTAATTTGCAAGTTTTGATTAAAAAAAAAATAAAGCTTAATTGTCAAACTTCTATTCTTGCTTCGTTTATTTGTGCACATTTATTGAACTGTCAAATTGTGAATAATTGGTATTTACAATCAGGTACGCAGGTTCAGATTGTCTCGATTCAGTGAACAGGGTCGAAATCGAATAATTATTACAGCAAGGTATAATATTTCTTGTCAGTGTCTCATCGAATTCTACTGAGCTCCAGTACAATAGCTCCAAGAAGTTTGATAGCTAGTTACAGCCGAATAAATCTATAACAGACTGTGAAGGCATAAATACAAGAAACTAGACACCTCTTAACATACGAAAGAGAATGGAATCAGATTCCACAAAAGCTACTTTGATGTTATCTTGTATAAGCCATGCTACAAGAGATACAAATCGTTATAACAGCAATAGAAGGCCAGTACTAAGACTCCTTCATCTATCTATACTAATATTATAAAGAGGAAAGATTTTTTGTTTGTTTGTTTGTACCGAATAAGCTCCGAAACTACTGGACCGATTTAGATGGAATTTGGTAAGAAGTAAAGTTAGTAAAAGCCATATTAATAAATCCTATTGCTATTTTCAGGCAAGATTTAAAACTATATATAAACCAGCGAGACACCCTCGCTCCGCTCGGGTTCGTCTATATACGTTTTAACGATTCGTATAGATTCTCAGAGATATTTCCCAACAGTAAAAAGTATCCTAAATGTTGACCCAGATAACTAGCTATCATGATACCAAATTTCATCAAAATCTGCCCAGTGGCCTTCTCATGATGCGTTCCCAGACAGACAGACAAAAAGTCTAAAAGCTATAGATTCGGCCTCTGTATCGACTATGTCAATAAGATTTTCCAAAATTTTTTTTTTTTTTATGGGACTAAGGGGGCAAACGGGCAGGAGGCTCACCTGATGGATCACCGCCGCCCATGGACATCTGCGACACCGCAGGGCTTGCAGATGCGTTGCCGGCCTTTAAGGAAAGTGTACGCTCTCTTCTTGAAGGTGGCCAGGTCGTAGCGGTTCGGAAAGACCGCCGGCGATAGCTGGTTCCACAAAGTGGTTGTGCGAGGCAGAAAATGCCTTAAAAATCGCACTGTGGTGGAACGCTGGACATCGAGGTGGTGTGGATGGAATTTACTATTTTGGCGCGATGTCCGATGATGAAATTCAGCAGCCGGGATCAGTCCGAACAATTCCTCGGAACACTCCCCGTGATAAATGCGGTAGAAGATGCAGAGTGATCCAACATCTCTACGCAGAGCTAAAGGATCAAGCCGATCGGAGAGAGCTTGATCGTCGATAACTCGAGCCGCCCTACGTTGAATGCGGTCAAATGGAAGTAGCTGGTACTGGGGAGCTCCCGCCCAAAGATGAGAACAGTACTCCATGTGGGGCCGAATTTGCGCCTTATAAAGAATAAGACGCTGACGCGACGTGAAGTACTGTCTCGCCTTGCTGAGCACACCAAGCTTCTTTGAGGCCAGTTTGGCCTTACCTTCCAATTGACCACGGAACTGGACGTTGCTCGAGATGTCGACGCCAAGTATTCCGATACTGGCTGTGGGAGACAGAGGAGTGTCCTCAAATTGAGGAGCTACGATAAATGGCGTCTTTTTAGCGGTTAACGCGCAAACCTGTGTCTTTTTGGGGTTAAATTGGACTAAGTTTAGTCGACCCCAATCCGAGACTTTGGTTAACAAAGATTCGACTTCAGACACAAGTTTGTTCCGGCTCTCGTCGACGAATTCCCGAGAAATATTAGCGCGGCCAGTGTACAGGGCATCCACAGTGCTATCGTCTGCATAGCAATGAATGTTGCTGATTTGCAACATGTCATTGATATGCAGAAGAAACAGAGTAGGAGACAGTACGCAGCCTTGTGGAACACCAGCATTGACATATTTAGGATCAGAGCAAGCACCGTCGACAACGACCTTGATGCTCCGATCTGCCAAAAAGCTGGCGATCCAGTTGCATAATTTCTCGGGGAGCCCGAAGGAAGGTAGCTTCGAAAGAAGCGCTTTGTGCCATACCCGATCAAAGGCCTTCGCTATATCCAGACTGGCTGCAAGCGCCTCCCCCTTGGTCTCAACTGCTTCTGCCCATCTATGTGTTAGGTAAACTAGAAGATCACCGGCTGAGCGACCTCGACGGAAGCCGTACTGGCGGTCACTGATCAGCCGGTGCTCTTCTAGGTACCGCAGGAGCTGGCAGTTAATAATGGACTCCATTATCTTGGAGAACAAGGAGGTAATGGCTATAGGCCTGTAATTGGACGGATCCGAGCGGTTGCCCTTTTTTGGGATCGGGTGCACTAAAGCGGCCTTCCAGGATTTCGGGACTACGCCTAGTGAATAAGAGTGCCGGAAAAGACGCGTTAAGACCGGTGCCAACTCCGGAGCACATGTCTTCAACACGATCGGAGGGATGCGATCGGGCCCACTCGACTTATGAATGTCCAAGGAAAGAAGTGCTTTCCGAACTGCACTTTGCCGAAACTGAACTTCCGGCATGGTAGTATCACACCGCGGGATTGTCGGTGGTGAGTTTCCTTGGTCATTCAGAGTCGAATTGGACGCGAAGAGAGTGCCCAGTAGTTCGGCTTTCTCCTTCGCGGTATGAGCCAGCGAGTCATTCTCCGTGTGCAGAGGTGGAAAAGAAGGCTTACAGAAATTCCCTAGAACAGCTTTGGAGAGAGACCAAAACGCACGTGTTCCTGAAGGGAGACGCCCTAATCTCTCGCCAATTCTGCCGATGTGCTTCGACTTCGCATTAGCGATACTATTTTTGAAGGACCTGGAGGCAAAGTTATACTCCTTTTTAAAGGCGCTCGTATTTACATCACTAGACGCCGATGCGCCAGCCCAGGCTTGGTAGCATTCCAGCTTTCGGCGAGATTCCGTCTTACAGGAGTGACCAAACCAAGGCTGGGATTTGCCTCCAATGGGCACTGCAGAGAACGGAATAAATAGTTCCATACCCTGAAGTACCACATCGGTGACAGCGTCAGCAACGACGTCTGGATCATCTGGCGAGAAGCAAATTTGCCCCCATGGGTAGGACGCAAAGAATGACCGCATCCCGTCCCAATCCGCTGACCTGTAATGCCATACACGGCGACAGCCCGCAAAGCGAGGCCGTGTTGAGCGCGTCACTGGCACTGTACTCCGGACAAGACAGTGGTCCGACGAACCAAGAGGGGGATCGACGGAGACCAGGTAGCCGTCCGGATGAGAGGTCAACAGAAGGTCCAACAGGGAAGGTGTATGATCTTCCACATCAGGGATTCGCGTTGGCGAGGTAACCAGCTGTGTCAGATCATATGCCAATGCGAAATCGTGAACAGATCTCCCCGCATGATCAGTAGTACGTGATCTAAGCCATTCTGTATGATGGGCGTTAAAGTCGCCGAGAATCACGATCTCTGCGGAGGGGATCTGCTGGAGCACGGAATCTGTAGCCATTTGCATGTGCTCAACGAGTCGTTCAGTTTCGGCATTGCCGCTATGAGACCTATACAGGCACGCGTAGATTCGCGGATGGTCGTCGCAGTCTACACGTAGCCAGAGGATGGATAGGTCCCGCCCTTCAAGGCTGCCGAGGCGACGACAGCAGATGTCTTCTCTGACGTACACGCACACTCCAGCCCGCGGTACAAAGGAATGCTCCAAATTATATCCCGGGTAAGAGAGGAAAGAGGTGTCAGCCGGGGACGATATCTGCGTCTCAGTAAGGAAGAGCAAGGCCGGCTTCGCCGTCTCAAGGTGGTAGTGGACGGCGTTCAAGTTGGAATTTAGCCCCCTTATGTTGCAGAAGTCCACAGCAAGTGTGAAAGGGGTAGCCTTATGTGGCCTGCTCCGCTTGCCCCGAACAGAAGCCGAGAGCGCAAAATTGCCCTCCCCAGAATTTGGAGGGCAGCCTGGGCACCCACGCTCAGGTAGTGTATGAGCTGAACAGGGATGCCCAGAGAGGGATTCTCCACCGCGATGTGCGCTGGTGGTACCCTCCTGGGGTAGTCTAACCGAATTTCGCACTATCATGTATTTAGTGGTGTGGGGGAGGGGCGGGGAGTGGGCCTCCCGGGACTCTCACTTACCAAACGAAACGCGACAGCATAGCTGCCACTTTACGCCGGACTTCTGTGAGAGAGTGGTACTTTACGGGACGTGCCGGCCCAATCGGCTGCTACCCGAAGGTAACTAGCATGGCACTACCACAGTTTTGGTTGACTGATTGCACTGGTGGAATAATCTCTGTCACTAGATTATCCCACCAGCGGGCGGTGGGGTCGTCACGTCCCGACGCCGAAGTTATTATACATGTATATATCTAGATTTCTTTAAGAATAATGAATTCTTTGTCTTCAGTTATAATATGCATAGTTGGTATTTCACCGATGTACGAGAAAAAGCAAAAACGATCGACTCTCATTTCCCTTAATTGACATATAGACCACGGTCAGCTGATCTGCGCGATACAGGAAATTCGGGTGGAGTAGAGTGAGTAAATTAATCGCTGTCGTTGAATTTTAGCACCCAAAAAACGGTTATTGAGCACTGACGTGAATATCGTAGAGTACATATAAAGTGGAGGTTACCCGAAAAACCGTTCAAAATAGCGTACGTGATTCGCCTCTTTCATAGTAACATCTCAAAGTTTTACGTACTATCTCCCCTAGATAGTAAATTTGTTATACTACGTTGGTAAAAATATCCGAAAGTATCTAGCCGTTGTCATCAATGAAATTATTCTCATTACATATTTAATAATGGAAATGTAATGTAATGTAAATGGTCCTAGCATTTGAATGCTAGGCAGAAACAAGTAACATACGTAAAGTATGAAAATTTTATAGCAAAAGATAATCGTATATTCAAATATTTATTATTAAAATGATTTATGTTTAACACACTATAATTTCATACTTCGCTAAAATATTTATTTTACATACTACTAAATTTATTAACATTAAGTACACATAATTACCCGTAAAATTCTGACGTAAGTGTACTTCGACTATATCCTGCAATCGTAAGATCATAATAAAGTTCTCAATTGATCGGAATTGACGATCATTCAAGTCTATTTATTGATCAGCGGATGCAATGTGCTCGTATCATTGCTGCCAATCTAGTTAAACCTGACTTACGTCAAATCAGCCATTTTCTGTTTACTTCGAACGTATTTTTTTATAATTGTGCTATATAGGTCTTTGGAATTATCGCTGGTTTAATATAAAATTCAACATGAATTTTAATAAAAAAAATCTTTTAAATATCATTTCGATGATTATTATAATATACTTAAAGTATTATAAAAACAATTAAAGAAGCACCAATTTATCATACGAATTAAAAAAATTAAAGAAATATTATTTAATTACTTAAATTATACTAATATACCACTATTAATGTACACACAATAACACAAACTTCACTCAGGTGCCTCTTAATATATTTTTTGTAAAAGATAAATACCGGGTTAATTCCTCAACGACCGCGGACACGCCGGCGTTAACAACAGATTCCTTAGAAATTTAATTACTTTCTTAGAAATTTACCTGGAGTTGTTAAAGGGTAGGTAGACTACTTCACTTTCTGCTCTGCTGTCTCTCTACATAAATCACGTAGTTTCATTGCTTTGTTATAGTGTGAAGAAACAAAGCAAAAACACACGCATTATCATGCTAATGAGGAAACAAAGATTACATATTAACCGACCTTAGAAAAGAAGAACAGAGGCACTCAATCCGGTTATGATTTACTGGTTTTTGTGTGTATGATGTGAACCAATTTACTTAAAAAAAAATTAAGGGTATAGTTCTATATTCAAAATTTGTAAATAATTTATAATATCCACTGTTAATTACTTTTAAAATGATTTAGTCTATAAGTAAATACTTTTTCGATAAAAAATCAATTCTTAAAAAATTATAATAAATCTTTAACCAAAGTATACAACAATTCCCTATCCCAATAATTATTATTAATTTATTAATATTATAAATTCGAATGTTTGGATGGATATTTGTTACTCAATCACGCCAAAACGGCTGAACGGATCTGGATGAAATTTGGCACAATGATAGATTATAGTCTAGAATGCACATAGGTTACTTCTTATCCCGGAAAAATATACGGTTCATGTGGGATAGATTTTTTTTTGTTTTTAACGAACCCGAGCGAAGCGAGCGTGAATTGCTAGTATTATATACATGTAGTCGGTAAGATACCTTTAACGGAAATCCTCTTTGATTATGCCACTAATGAAGACTTAAGATGGGTTCAGAATAATCCATTTGTTAAGACACTCATCAACAGCGGATTTAATTAAAACGCACGATAAGACGAAGTTTAATCTGACTTTATAAATATGAACTATCTCTGTTTAAACAATAAATTATCTATAATATGTACGTAAGTAATAACTAAATGGTAGAATTGTACTTCAACCAAGTTTGTATATTGAATTTTTATTGATGAAATGTTTAAGAGATTATTTTTATATATTCTTCTGCTCATCACAATCACCCAAAAATTGCTATACAAAATACAATAGATTTTTAGGGTTCTGTGCCAAGTGTACCCTTATAATTTCGTCATGACTGTATGTTGGTCTGTCCGTATGTATAATACATTTGTGGAGCTATATTGCTATAATAGGTCAAGAGAACCACTAACAATTCTTAGAAGGTTGGGGGGGTGCAGGGTTAAAAAAACTTCAACGTGTATGGTATCTCTCAAAGGCCTTTAAATTCAAAAAGATGCTGTAAGTAACTTTTTTCATAGCAAACACTGTTATATGGTTCTAAAGTCGTAAACATTTTGTCGTCTCATCCGTATATTGTGTTTCGACATAAGCCTCTGGAGTATAATAACTCAACTGTAACTTATTTTAAAGCTAAAAATAAATTCTTAAATGAAGTTTATAACTCTAATCAAAAACAAAGCGTTAGATAACATTCCTTCATAATAATAATAATAAAATATATTTTGTCATTTTAATTTGTCATTCAAAGATGACGTCATATTTGTGGGTTTTGACGTCATCTTAATTCATAAACAAGATGAATAATGATGTCAATCGAACTCATAATAAAATTTGTTAATAGCAAATAACAATGACGATTCAACGAATATGATAATCCAGAGAATTAATGAATAATCAAAAACAACAACACTAAAAATATAAATTTTGTAATTTTTCCTTATAAAAGATTTTCATATTCATATTCATCCCCATATTCATCTCCTTAAGGGATGATTTCCGGGATAAAAAATTTCTTACCAAATTTCATCTAAATCGGTTCAGTAGGTCCAGAGATTACCTCCTACAACCTCACAAATTCACAACCTTCACCTCTTATAATATTGGTATAGACGAAGAGAGAGAGAAGAGAAATACGAGTACTGAAAAAATAATAAATATTGGTATTCATATTTCACTTTTATTCATATTATTTATCAAACAATAAATAAGTTTTGAAAAATAAGCTCAACGCAATACTAAAGCATAGACCATAAATATAACTCGTGATCGATTCATATAAATTTATCACGCGAAACAATTTCCTCTACTTTATAGCACCTAACTGTAGGTGGTACCATTAACCTGCATTTGCTTCTAAATCAGCAGCGAATAAATGTTTCCATCTACAGTTTGTAGTATGTTATACATAAATAGAACACTAATTCTACTATGGTGTTAAGTAATATACTCGTAGTCAGATTTATAATTATAATGAACGATCGATCAACTGAAAGTATTTTAGAAATTCCTTTATAATATCATAGCTCGTGAGCAAAACCCGAGAAGGGATCATAAAATTCGCTAGAGACCTAACGTAAAATATGATAAACATATCTAGAAACAGATCAGGTTAGAAATATAAATAAAAGTAGAAAACGATTTTAGTTAAGTAAGTAATAACGACAAATATGTACAATTTAACCAATAATAAAAAAAACTGCACTACCAGTGGGCATATATTAATTAAAACAATATGGAAAAATATTTGTTTTATATTGAAGCTGCGATATATTTAACGTTCTATTAAAACAAGGCGTGTTGTTGAAGTTCTCATTTGTAGAAAGCGACCTATTTTTATTAGAGCGCAAATTATAAGCTGAGAATTGTCATCGCAATGTATACGTATAACTTTAAGTTCACGTAGCGTACATCATTGTTGTATCATGTTAATTATTTCGTATTATTGGAACGGAATCAGAACAAAGAGGTTCAGTTAAACCTTAAAATCTATATAGGTAGTAATATTATAAATGTTCGAGTTATAGTTCGTTTAGTATTTAATGTAAACCATTATGTTTGAAACACCGAGTGAAGAGGGTTTCAACCTAGATCTCGCATCTCTTGAGATTTCACGTGTAGGGTACAGAAAAGCATCCCGGTGCTCTCCGTTATACGCAGTAGATGGTAACCGAACGAATTTTAGTAGTTAAAAATCCTACGTTACCTAATCATCTTGTACGTTGGTTGGATATCTTTAGAAGATTTACCCCTCGTTAATATAAATAAATAAAAAGAAAGGCACTGTAGTTTTCTGCCAACTTAGCAAAGTGTTGTGGATTCTCCATCCATTCTCCTCCACTGAAGGAAACCCCGTACCCAGCAGTGGGACGTTAAAAAGGCTAAATATTAAATAATCAGAATTAAATTTATACGCGGAAATAAATTAACAACAGACAAATATAATATGTTATACATATATAGGTACCTACATACCTACAGGTCATAGTACAGAAGATAATATGATTCACACGTTATCTACATGCTTAATTAATCGCAAGATTCACGTATTGCGTGTCCAATTATAGATATTTTATGATAAAAGGAAACGGATGTGCTAAGTTCGATAGGCTTAACAATGTAACAGTCCGAATTTTTACAATTCCATAAACGATAATAGGCTTACCAACCAAAGGTTAACGGAAGAATTCCAGGATACAATGTATAATATTTGCATGCTAAAATGAACTTTCCGAAATAGGCGCCGTATAATAAATACATTCCATAAAAATATGTCGGCTTACCTTTCGTATTCTATGGGTAATAATAATAGAATTTATAGGTAGACTAGCGACTCGCCCTCGCTAGGCTCGGGTTCGTCTCTAGAGACGTTTTAATGTTTAGTATAGATTTCTCAAAGATGAGATATTATTTTCCTGCAGTAAAAAGTATCATATATGTTGACCCGGATAACCAGCTATCCTCATACCAAATTTAATCAAAATCTGTCCAGTGGTTTTGTCGTGATGCGTTCCCAGACAAACGGACAGGCCGACGGACGGACGGATTGATAGACAGACTACTACAGAAAAATTCTAAAACTATAGATTCGGCCTCTGTATAGATAATAATGACAATTTCAATAGGATTTTCCAAAAAATATTTAATGGACAGATTCGACTCAGTTAGGATTTTATTATATGTATAGATATATATAGGTTATGCAAAACGAAACACTATATTGTCTTAAGAGAAATTATTACTAATTAACAACACAGTACCTAAGCAGAGCCATATTAAGAGAACTTGACGTTTAAAAGACGAGGTGAAAACGGTTAAGCCCTCGTCAGAATCCGTATTGCGTGTGACAGCTTTAATTTATATACAGAATTTGGAGCTTGCTCACCATTTCGTATGGTAATCGAAACGATTTTTCTTTGTTATCGTCCAAATAGCATTCAATTTAATCTAATTGCTAGTGAAGCGTCAATTTAATAAATCCATTATCACAGCTCAAATACGATAAGATTGCGTTATCTCTGACCCAAAGGCTCCTTTGCAGAAAATCTAAACGTAATCGGAAACTCTGTTTCTAAACTTTGGATTGATTATGATTAATATAAATTATATGAATACTATATTAACACCGCCAGGTAAATTTCTAAGAAATTAATTAAAATTCTAAGAAATCTATTGTTAACTGTAACTCCGGCGTGTTCGCGGTCGTGGAGGGATTAATAATTTAAAATATTTGAAAACTAAATTATTCCACACAGGAGAGAAGTTAACAAAAGTTTTATGATGGTAAAAAATATAATCTACAAAATTAAAAATGTACGTAATCTATACAGATAAACAAAATTGAAGTGTCTGTTTGTAACGTCAAAATAACAGCGTTTTACTAAATGCATGAGATTATATACGGTACTTATAAGAAAAACATTTTTTTTTTAATTTTTGTCTGTCTATCTGTTTGTTCCGGATAAACTCTGAAACGGCTCGACTGATTTTGACGGGACTTTCACTGGAAGATAGCTGATGTTATAGGGAGTAACATAGGCTACTTTTATTTTAGAAAAAGAATTAGGGTTCCGCTCAAAAAAATGAAAACGTACCCGCTACAAACATAGTGGAGCTATATTTATAAAAGCTAATGTTTGTAGTGTGTTTGTCATGTTGAAGCGACTAGACAGATAATGATGAAATTTAGTATACAGATAGATTACCTGGTGTAACATATAGGCCACTCATAGGTTCCTAGGGACACATCCAAGCAAAACAAGGGTAGAAAGTCGTTAGTTTTTCAATAAAATTCCAATTGAATTTAGACCTAAAAGTCCTGCAGTCTATTCTTAGTAAAACAAATATATTAAACACAATGGTCAAATATATTACACGTTTATAAGCCGCAATGCTCTCGGGAACGTTCCTAGAATTGCAATGGAGGTCAAATGACGGAGCATCTAAATCGCTTTCGTTATGGCTTAGCTCTCTAAACGGTTTCTCTATTTTTAATTCCCACGTGGTTATAAAAATAACTGAATTATTTCATACATCTTCGAGATATGCTTTTTTTGTATCATTGTATTCAAGTAAACATTTTGCAAATAGTTTGGAGATTTATTTTTCATTAAACTCTAATCAAGATAAAATCTTGATAAATTATAAAAATTCAAAGAACACGGTAATGTAATGCATACAGTATTCCAACTCGGGCCTGTCCTTGAAATAATTACCTACAGCCGAGCAGAACGTACCCACGCGACAGGGCTGCCCGAGTGCCCGCCGGCCAGTATTTTAATTTCATCTGCCTACTTGAGTTTCTTTCTAATTTTGTGATTTCACATATTATATTTTTTATTTAAAAATATATTTAGTAGATTTAATTTAAAAAATCTCTAATTTATAAGGGTGGTATGTGACCCTTATAAATTTGAGATTTAAAAATATTTTCACCTCGACTGAGACGTACGAAAAGCTTTATTGTTAAATGTAATAGTATAAAGAATCCGCATTCGGATAAAAAGTTTAATTAAAAATACTTTAAGTAATTTTTATTTTTAATTTAAATTAATTAATATTTTTATTTTTAAAACATAAGATGTCTCGATACTTTTTTGTTTGACATAATAGCAAATTTACGGGAGGAATAAAATGTTTATTTTTGTATCCAATTATAAAAGTTACATAACATAACCATCTTATAAAATTTTCGTATCAAATTATACGATGTGGCAGCCCCGCACGGTTGTCTACCGAGTGTATACCGAACGCGACGCGCGTAGGTACAACTCGCTTTTGTATGAAGATGGAATACTGTATGTAACATTACCGTGATAATAATTTGTAAAAAAATCCATGTTTAACAAAGAGAGGTTCTTTTTTATTTCGATTTTTTATTATGTTATCCGAATATGTTTATTTAAAATAAACAGAGGCCAAAGCCCTTTAAGAGAATACGAAAGATTAAATTAATTCAATTCGTGTAACTTCATCGCTCGCCCGTTAACATTATTAGAATACTATATTGCAAAATAACGACATTTTTCATTTCTAAGAATTCTTTGCTACAATATTCTTTACTAATATGTAAGTAATTATATTTTGAAAATTTAGTAAAATAATACTTAATTTAACCACTTCTATTTATTCCTAAGTTTTTTAATGATTTTATTTATACGTCTTCAAAATTCAATTTTATTAGGTAATTGGATTTGAATAAGACTTTCTCGTTGGAATTTTATAAGTACTTGATATAAAATCTATTAATTTTATTTGAAATTTTACCTTATACATGAGATATTAAAACTACTTAAATCCAATAAAATCATCGATGCAGACTTATTGCAACAAATCAAGTAGGTTTAAGTGCTTCAATAGCCCCGAATAGCCAGTAGCCCATGAACATTACAAGCATTCCATGTCGATTATTTAGCAATTTTATAATTTAACTTAATAATAAAATGCTTTAAACTTGACCTTTATCATACACATTTCTTATACTATCTTAAATAGAAAGGGCAAGGTCACTCAAAGGTCCTTACTCTATTTTACTTGACTTTATTTTAATTTAATACTTATCATAAAAGTAACTTATCGTATTTTCGTAGCAGCACCATAAACACGCGTAATTGATTTTTTAAGTATACATCTGAAACTATTGCGCCTCTGTTGTAAATTAATCATAGAGGTACATCATCACTACTTATTCTAAAATGAAATTGAATAAAATGTTTTTGTTTCGTCTTTCTGTTGACCCGGATAACCAGCTATCATCATAGTAAATTTCATCGAAATCTGTCCAGTGGTCTTCTCGTGAGGCGTTCTCAGACAGACTGACAAAAAATCCAAAAACTACTCGTATAGATTCGGCCTCTATATCGATAATAATGACTATTTCAATAAGATTTTCCAAAGAATATTTAATTTAAAGATTCGACTCAGAATTTTATTATGTGTATTGATAGATATAAACGCAAATAGTTTACATTAACACTAGCGGACCCGACAGACGTTGTCCTGTCTACACGTCTTTAATTTGAAAATTTCAAACTTTTTTTAATAATTTTTTTGATGAAAATTATTATTCAAATTGTGAAGTTAAACCATTCCCAGATCCCCTTGAACACACACAAAATTTTTTATCAAAATCGGTCCAGTCGTTTGAGAGAAGTTCAGTGACATACACACTCACAGAAGAACTATATATATATAAAGATATTCAATTAGTGTGTATTTAAAACACATCGTAACTTTTTTGACATAATGTTACGAAATTGGTGGTTTCGTCATAAACAACTACTTACTTATACAGATAAGTTTCACTTGACCCTAGTATTTAAGTTTTAATTGTTCGTCACAATTTAATGTTGATTCATTCGCAAAAGTAAAGAAAGAGCGGTGACACATTTAAAGAATAGCATGACGAAATACTCGTGGAGTTTTGTTGCTTAATTTTCGTTTAATTAGTATTTTTTATGTAAATATTTATAAATATAAACTAATAGGGCATAAGTAAGCCGTGTTTATCTAATCTGTACATTAAATACTTTTTGGAAAATCTTATTGAAATTGTTATTATTATCGATACAGAGGCCGAATCTATAGTTTTTATTGTCTGTCTGTCTGTCTGTCTGTCTGTGACCGCATTGGTCAGATTTTGATGGGCGTCGTGAGAGTCGGTGCCCGCCGATGCAAACCAAATCTAATATATTTAGATACGTATAATACATATTTACCTATTAGATATTCATATTTTAAAATATTGTCGGCTGGGACCGACTTCGAAAATATCTGATTAGATATCTATTCTAAATGAAACCCCCCGTTTAGTTGTTTTTTACATTTTAGTGCCTAGAAGTCGGTTTTTTTTTAAGTTTTTATTACATGATTGTTTTCATATGTATTTCTTTCAATTACGTTTAAAAGGTACGACATACATATAATATGTAACACAGTTAATTTTATGTGATTACGTAATTTACAGTACGTAATTAGGTTACGATTTACATTACGATTCATGACTTTAAATATATATATATATTTAAAACATTCGTAGGAAATTACAAAAAATATTATACTGGGTCAATGTCGTCGAAGATAATACTTTTAATAATATGCCCATAATATACAATCTTACAAACAGTTAAGGCACAAACTAAAACCGGAAATATCCCATCGTATTTTATAGAGGTCATTTGGATTGAGCCGTGACGATTTGACGACCCGTGGAATTCATCGAATTTATTACGATTGGTCAAATTTAGGCGTACGAAGTTTATATAGACACCAAATAGACAGTTTCGGCAGTTTCTAAAATTACAATTTATTTTTAAATTTTGTAACAAACCTCTTTAAATAGGTTGGCAAGTATTGCATAGTGCACACGTTTTATCTGTGTACTAAAAAATAAACTAAGCCAGTGATATCCTACAAAACAACATGATAAAAAACACGTGTGATGACATACCGGGCTAGTGACACAGCTAACGAGTAAATTACTTTATCGCAAGCTATCCGCTAGGTGAACAATTTAATGTACGACTTAGGTACGTAAGACTTTTTTATAAAATAAAAAATCTGTTTCAACATAAATCTTATCTTTTTATTCATTGTTATTTATATGAATTATTGTAATACGTAAATTTATACAACACAAACAAACTCATGATTCAAACGTTGGGAAATTTATACATATAATAAAATTCTAACTATGGCGAATCTGTAGGTACATAAAATATTTTTTGGAAAATCTTATTGAAATTAACATTATTATCGATACAGAGGCCGAAACTATAGTTTTCAGAATTTTTGTCTGTCTGTTACCGCATCACGGAAAAACCACTGGAGGGATTTTGATGAAATTTTTTTATGGTGATAGCAGGTTATCCGGGTCAACATATAGGATACTTTTTACCGCAGGAAAATGTCTAATTTGTGAGAAAAAATATAAAAACTGCAATGTAAGAGTATACTTACATGAAAAACCTAAAAAAATGATTTTTGGTCATCTGAACGACGACGAAGCAGCGGCCAATGCTAGTTAAAAATAGTTTTAGAATTGATCGTCTTACGTTAACACTTAAAATGTGAAGAAGGTAGATATTTCTTTATGGCTATGACATGTTTTGTTCATGAAGAATGTTAAAAAAAATGATTAAGAAATAAAAACTATTTTTATTTTATTTTTATTTATATAATATAAATTTAAAATTTATTTCGTGTATCTCAGAAACGGCTCGAACGATTTGGATCAAGTTTTTTTTGTATTTAGATAAGGTTAAAGGTTTTACTTATTAAGTTTTAGTATTATGTACATATAACGAAAACAAACATATGTAATTGTAGAAGTCGTAGTAGTAGAATTGTAAAGATATCATCATCTTTTTCGAAAAAACACGACTTTACAACATGCCGAATGGCGCTTAGTCGCCCAGGTACCTACTTATTCATAATGTCATTTATAGATATATGTATAAAAAAATATATATTCATTATTTTCTAAACAAAAAAAAATTCATCCTTTTTTAATCCTACTAATATTATAAATACGAATGTTTGTGAGCATGTGTGGACGTCTGGATGTATAGTTGTATGGATGTTTATTACTCTTTCACGCAAAAACTACTGAATGGATCACAATGAAACTTTACAATAATATAGCTCATACATCAGAATAAAACATAGGCTACTTTAAATCCCGGAAAAATGTACGGTTCCCGTGGGATGGATTTGTTTTTGTTTTGCGAGCGAGGGTGAGCCGGTAGTACTTAATGTTTTTCGATCTGTATATTTTAAAATTATGAAAATCAATTGTTAATCATTTTCATCTTCATTCATTCTCATTATATTAACCCTTCCTTAATATTGCAGAATTAATGAATAAATAAAAACTAGCCAGCAACTAACCACTACACTAGTGTAGGTACTTACTCTAGCTGCATGCTCATCAAGTAAAAACGCATAGACAAACAAAATGAAAAAAAGATATTATGTACTAAGAGCGTTTTGATAAAAAAATAAAATGAATTCTTCTAAACCTAAGACAATTGCTTTTGTTATGAAAGCTAAAAGCGAAATCCCAATTGATCCTTCGAAGAACGCTGTACAAGAAATAAGCCCGTAAATAATAAAACAGTTAACAGAGGGAGCAACTGTAAATATTTCTTTATTAATATTCTTTATTAATATGAATTTCATATTTGACGAGTATTATTTAAAACTAGTAACAGTCAGTTTTAGAAATGTAATTTGTTTTTGGCAATGTAGGTACTTGTAGTTTACAACAAAGAGATTCTGAAACTAAAACCATTTTTTTAATTACGCTTTTTAAATCTGCACAGGCATTTCTTTGTAAACAGCATTCTATTTTCGTTTCGCGAAATTATTGTATGAGTTGGCTTTAAAATTCATTCGGTATCATTGAACTTCAATCTGTACTTAATATTATAAAGAAGCAGAGTTTGTTTGCTTGAACGCGATAATCTCAGGAACTACTAAATCGATTTGAAAAATTATTTTTGTACTAGATATCCCCTTTAAATATTGACAAAGGCTATATAAGGCTATATATATCATATTATAATATATAATCTATCTATTCCTATCAACCGTTAAAGGGTGAAGAGTGAGTCGCTAATATGTTATACAAGTTTTTAAGCACAAAGAGTACTTTTTGTTTGTTTAAATTAAATCTGATATCATATAGTGCAAGGAAAAGGAAATAATAATTGAACAACTTTAACCGTACAATGGCGTTTAAACCTTCCGTAGTGATCTCATTAAAGACTGGTGCAATTATAGTAGAGTGTTTTCGCCTTACAAAAGCGCGTTCAAAAGATATTGCAGCTAACAAGGCTTTGATAAAACCAACAATTTAAATTGTGTCCGTGATAATACAAATGGATACCCTTACCACCTCCTTTTATAGCGGTTTTAATTTTAGTTTTACTATGATAAAGTTGTACAAATTGTCATATTTTTTTGTTTTATATACACAGTTAAATGTGCTATGTATTATTTAGCTAAACATGAAACAAGATTCAATGAAAATTGGTGCGCGAGAGGCGAAGATATCATCTATACATATAATAAAATTGTAACTAAGCCGAATCTGTACAATAAATATTTTATGGAAAATTCTATTGAAATAGACAATATTATCGATACAGAGGCCGAATCTATAGTTTTTAGAATTTTTGTCTGTCTGTCTGTCTGTTACCGCATCACAGAAAAACCACTGAAAGGATTTTGATGAAATTTGGTATGATGATAGCTGGTTATCCGGGTCAACACAGGATACTTTTTACCCCGGGAAAATGTCTCATTTCTGAGAAAAAATACAAAAACTGCAATGTAAGAGTATACTATTATGTAAAACCTAAGAATTTGGTTTTTGTCATCTGAACGCGGGCGGAGCCGCGGGCAATGCTAGTAAGTAAAAAAATCAGTATTTATATATACATAGTTCACTATTTCATATATAATTTGATTTGTTTCTATCTAGACTTGGACTGCAAAATTTCATTATCTCCTTTGTGGCTATCTATGAGTAGACAACGAACTTGTGAAGAGCAGGTGATTGTAGAGTAAAAGCTAGTAAGGTAGTCTATGCAAGCAATTTACAGTTATAAGACTTGCTTTATTAACGCTACTAGAAAGTATAAATTTTATTATACTCCCACGACTATATTAAAGAATTTTATTTCTTTAAGATTACAATCTTCTATTACTTGGGTGGTATTTAATATTTATCTATTTAAAATACTTTAAAATTATAAAAGAAAAAAGTTGTTAATCAAGATCAAATAATTTATCTGTTAGACAGTTACCTAATGTACATCACAAAGCAACGTAAAGTTTGTGGGAATCAAGCCTGAAGATAAGTAAGTGCCTAGTAAACAAGAGGTCAAAATTCATATAATTTATGCAGATAAAGTCGAACACTTGTTACATAATATTATACGAGTATTATGTAGGTGATTTGATTCATGATTTTATACCATACATGATTTGATGTGATAATTAGCGTCTTATACACGCTAACCGGAGGGCCCGCTTGGAGGGCTTTTTTTGTAAAACGTAGCACGACACGACACACGACACGACAGTTTTTCAAAGACCACAAATATTATATAAGTAACAAGATTTATTTTTCGATAGAAATTTTCAGTTATCATGCAATAATCATCGATATTAAATACATATCATAATATAACAAATAATTTAATAAATATTAAAGCTCTACACTTAATTATATATAAGTTTTCGAATTAAAAAATTCTTTATATTAATTATTAAATACATACTCATTTCCATACCTATCTATTATTACTGTTTTATTACTGTGTCATATGACTAAATAAATGACTCGTCATCATCATTATATACATTTATTTTTAATTATTAATTTATTACTTATATCAATTTATTTTCTAATAAATCAGATAAAATACATAAAACTTATATTTATAAATAAAAAAAGGATCGTGGCGAAGGTGTTTTTCCATTCATTCCCATAGGCATTTTAGGCATGAAAGTTATGAAAGGAACGCCTTTCATATGACCCACAATTCTACATTTCTCGTATATTTCATACGGAAACCCGCAACGCATATTATTAATTTTCCTTGTGACTTGAATTTACGATGTTCATTTAACATCGATTTAATGTGGCGGCAGAGAAGTGGTTGTTATTAAGTATGACTACTGAATTGAGCGAATACCTATTATTGTAGGCTTTAAAAGATGATTTGATTCTTTCATTTTCATTTTTATAGTAAGAGACGTTACTCGTTGTTATGATTGAACTTTTGTTTATAGTTTTATACGAATAAATACAAAGAAGAAAAGAATACAAAAATATGAAAATTTCAAAATGTAACAGTATCTGTCTGTAGCTTAGAAAGTGCGGAGTGAAAGGGAGATCGAATGGAACAGATGTTATTGCAATTCTATACCCGTAGGTTGTATTTAATTTACAAAAGTATATATATATATATATATATATATATATATATATATATATATATATAAGTAATAATTAAAAAAATAAACGCTCGAGTTTTAATAATAAAGTAAATTATATCTATAAAGAGGAAAGGATAATATGGTCTCCTACCCACTTACAAGCTCCAGTCACGAATGCCGAGTTATTATTTTGGAATATTTAAGATAATATGCAATATAATAGTAACTAAGTACGAACATAAAGCTTAAAACCAAACCAAAATATTTTTAAGACAAATCGGAACAAGCCGTCTTCTTAATTATATTAGCCAACCTAAGCCATCAATCATTAGGGGTTATAGAACTATATTATTAAACGTTGCGCCCATGAGGTTTCCTTACCGGAAGTTTAGTTTGACTTCAGCTATAGCTATAAAGCACAAGAACCAAGTAATAAATTATTTTATGTAAGTTATAACGTAGTTACGCCACGATTTTCTTAGTCTTGCCAAGCACTTACTTCGAAAGGGGACTATTATAAAACAAACATTATGTAATATAATAAAACAGCTTTGAGATTTATATTCGAAATAAAATGGTTAATTTGTAATGTAATATTTACAAGGTAATTGGATAAATATAAGATAACGTAAAGAACAAAAAAAAGATAAATATGTATAGGTACTTCACAACTATATAATTTACTAGCGACTCACCCTCGCTCCGCTCGTGTTCGTCCCTAGTTACTTTTAACGTTTAGTATAAATTTCTCAAAGATGAGATATTTTCCCGTAGTAAAAAGTATCCTATATGTTGACCCGGATAATTAACTATCGTCATACCAAATTTCACCAAAATCTGTCCAGTGGTTTTCTTGTGAAGCGGTCACAGACAGACAGACAAAAATTCTAAAAACTGTAGATTTGGCCTCTGTATCGTTAATAATGACTATTTCAATAAGATTTTCCAAATATTTAATGTACAGATTGTACTCAATAGAATTTTATTACATAATGTTGGTATAATATGTATACTAGATATAATAATCGTATTGTGCTATACCTACAGCACAATATTAGTGTATTTTACTATTTTATATTTATGGTGAAATCAAAATTTATTTTAAAATATATCCGAAAATAACATTAAAAATTTAAGTAATAGTATAAAATATGTTTTAAAAGACAACAAAATCGAAAGTGCATAATAATTACAAGACTTCCGCGACACCATTCAGACAAAGAAAGACAATAGCATTCCCAAGGAGGGTTGACGTCAGGCAGGCGGCCGGTCGTAAAACCTTTGCCAAATCCTATCAGCAGTACAGAAGATGTACTGCGCCGACCCCAAGTGATTGGGAAATGGGCAGGGAGAAGAAGAGTATTTTACTATATTACTTTTTTGACACTTTCAAAGACGTAATGTAATCTATTTTTAATATTAAACAATTTTTTTCGTAATATTTTGTATGTACTTACCTACTTTAGATTTACTTTTTACTGAAAAAAAATTGTGAAATGAAATTGATTGATTTATGATATAAGATGGATCCATTCTTGAGGTTCTAAAATAAGTAAGCTGTTTATACAAAAATATACCCAATTGGCAATGTATCGCATAACATAGACACAAAAAATAATACGGCTAAATTGAATAAATAGTACCTAGGTAGTACTTAATCTTTAAGTCGGTTAAAATACTCGTAATTAACTATCAAATTAAATATAAAAATGTACTATGAAGGCAGTGGTAGCCCAGTGGTAACGCGCTCGCTTGGGAAACCGAGTGAAGTGAGTTCAAATCCCGGGTTTGGCCCGGGTTTCGGATTTCCAACATGATTACCACTTGTCTTAACGGTGAAGGAAAACATCGCGAGCAAACATGCATGTCTGAGAGAACCTAGCAAGTTTTCAAAAGACATGTGAAGTCCGCCAACCCGCATTTGGCCAGCGTGGTGGACTATGGCCGGATTTCCCTTGTACTGAAGGGATGCCCGTGCCCAGCAGTGGGACGTTACAAAGGCCTGAATACAAAATACTATGAAAAGAATATGTTTTATTTAAAAACGAATAAATCATTTCAATACGTACGGAATAATTGTCCTTTTTTAAGTAAAAAATCACGTTTACGAAATTAAACACTCTGAAAGAATCCTGAATACAGTTAATTTACATATTCATACTATTTCAATTTTGTAGGTTAATTTAAACAATCATTTATGCCAATTGTATGAAGAATAAAAATTGTTAAATTTTCTGTAATAAAGCGTAGTCAAATAAATTAAATTGGAAATTTTCTATGGAATTATTAATTTTAGGGCTATTATTATAGTAGCCCAGTGGTAACGCGGCCACTTGGAAAACTAAGTGAAGCGGATTCAAATTCTGGGTTTCACACTTCTTAGATTCTCATGTATTTATCATTTTCAACATGATTTCCTATCGCCTTAATGTGGAGGGAAACATCATGAAGAAACTGAATGTCCGAAAAATCTATTGTTTGAATGACATGTGAAGACCGTCAGCCCACATTTGGCCAGCGTGGTGGACTATGGCCTATAGTGGTATACTGTAATTCTGGATCCACACGGTTGCCAAACCATGGCAAGCTATCACAAATTCAAACATATAGAGGCATTTTAGCTGGGTTACTATAGATTTGTAAGCGCAAATGTACATATAAAAAAATTGATTATTGTAACTATTTATATAAAAAATGCAATATGCTTTTTAATTAGAATACCTACCTAATACTACGTGTACAGTATTAATTATTCAAACAATTAAGGAACGTCTAAGCCAGAGTGACCCTTATTAATTTACATGCTTCTAGGAATTTACATACATAAGTAAAACTTAAGTTTCTATTAGAATTCAGAAGTTACTTACAAAAGGGTATTTGTTTCCAACAAGCCATATCTTAATCACAAACCAGAAACCAAAGGTTTCTTCGGTTGACGTTGATTATGTCTCTTGTTCTACTCGTAATTATATACAAGCTTTGACCGAACGGTGGCCAAAGTTAGTCATTTGAATTTGAAACAGTATTGACATAAAATTTTCAATTTAATCATTGTTATTAGAAAAGTAAAATTTGGCATAATCATTGTTCTTTCTTATCATAAATTTTACGCACTTTCATTTGCAAGTTAGAAAAATAAACCGAAATGTACTATATTTTATTAGATTGTATTTTTATAATTAAATAGCTGTTTTATTTTAAATACGAATATGCCGCCCACAGCTTCGAAGTAAACCCCCGCTTTATATGTGACCGCGCCTTCAAATTTTAAGCTTAATGTATGTGATAGTGAGTACATACGTAATAAGTATATAGTTTTTTTAATGAATATAATAACAATATTACAGTTTTTTAAATCGTCTGTATGTCTATTTTATCATATATCGTCCAATAATGGATTAAAAACGGATTTTTATATTATAGTTTTATAAAACAGTTTATTTGAATGTGCGATAAATTTTATTATTCTGATAAAATAACTTTGATTAATTATAACATGAACTCTGTTTCATAATACGAAGATATTTTTTTTTATTATCGATAGATGATACTAATTTTATAAAGAGAAGAGGTAAAGTTCGTGAGTTTGTGAGGTTGTAGAGGGTAATCTCTGAATCTACTGAATCGATTTAGATGAAATTTGGTAAGAAGATAGTGTGAGACCCTGGGAAGGACATAGGATACTTTTTGTCCCGGAAATCATCTCTTAAGGAGGTGAAATTGGGATGAAAGTTTGTATTCGGAAGCAAGCTAGGGACGAACCCGAGCGAAGCGATGGTGAGTCGGTAGTATAATATAATTTAACTTAATATGTATGACTCTTTAAACATGTTTAAGCCTATTTATAGACCGACATATTAATATGCAATACAGATTCTTATCAAGCAATAAACAAGAAAGGAAATGTAAATTGACAATGTTGCCCTCTGCCTTCGGGTGATAACAAACAGACGTATTTACAACGAAACGATAGACCTCACAATCTGGGTAACAAACAGCCGCGATTTAAAAGCGAAAGGACTCTCATTTTATTACATACATAGTACAAATAAAACCGGATCATATGACTTTCGTAGTTTTAAATATTGAACATGTAGACATATAAGATACTTAAAATCTATACATATAATAAAATTGTAACTAAGCCGAATCTGTACATTAGATATTTTTTGGAAAATATTATTGAAATAGACATTATTATCGATACAGAGGCCGAATCTATAGTTTTTAGAATTTTTGTCTGTCTGTCTGTCTGTTACCGCATCACAGAAAAACCACTGGAGGGATTTTGATGATGAAATTTGGTATGGTGATAGCTGGTTATCCGGGTCAACATATATGATACTTTTTACCGCGGGAAAATATCTCATTTCTAAGAAAAAATACAAAAGCCGCAATATAAGAGTAAACTAATATGTAAAACCTAAGAATTTGGTTTTTGGTCACCTGAACGCGGGCGGAGCCGCAGGCAATGCTAGTTATGTTATAAATAAATAGAGACGTACAAATTTTAATAATTATGTTTTATTCAAGTGACGTACTTACATACGTATATTAAATTCAATATCTTTCGAGTTTTTTTGACATTTTACAAAGCTTTACTTAAATAAATTATGTGATACAATAAAATAATATTTTTTCAAAGTTAATAGCAGTATCTAGGACCTCGCTTGACCTTTGTAAAGCTGAGACAAATCTCTGTATGAAATACATAGAAATATTTCCATGTGCCAGAATCAAACCCATGAGACCTCGTATTAGGGACAATCATTCAAATCATGTTACACTTGATGTTCTTGAAATTTAATTATATATTAAATCATCACCCGTTTGTTTCTAAGAAACTTGCTTGAAGTGAAACTTTTTGTTATTAAAATTCCGTTTGATTGTCGGTAGTGAAACATTAGAAGCGATTTGCAAACTTTTTGCTATCTCTTTGAGATCAACATGCTGCAAAAAGAAATTTAATTTTAAATCTGATCCGGGTATAAAACAGCAAACTAATAGAAAAACTTAAGAAAAACATCTGCTTAGTCGATCTTTTTTAAATAATTTCACAATTTTTTTAAATAGATATCGTTATTCTGATATTCTATTATTTAGTAGTCAAGTTTGGTATTAAAATTTTAATATTAAAACTTTAGTACGTATAATTATACCTCCTAATTGCTTATGACAATTAATTAATAGTATATAAAAAACATTCAAGTTCACTGAAAAAAATATTTACTTAGTAAAAAATCGCGTAGCGACCAATAGACTAAATACTCGTAGTTATAAAAATTAAAAACATATCTCTTTCCGGGATATAAGATATTATCTCATTTTGACCTGAATATTAATAATTTTATATTAGATATTAATATTTTTGTATTAGATAATAACGACTATTTCAAAAAGATTTTCCAAAAAATATTTAATGTACAGATTCGACACAGATAGATTTTATTACAGATTCGACTCAGATATTTTAAGTATAGATTAAAATATTAAAGACAGGACAAATTTACGTACATAGATACGGATTACAATTATCTATTAATTAGTATAAAAACCGTGTTGCCCTTATGGTACCCGTCGTATATAAACGTTAATGATTTTCGATATGGTATTTAAAACTAACCACGCTTGATATGTATTTGTTAAGTCCACTAACCAAAATTGATTATGTAAGTTCTTAGATGTACCTAGTTAAAAAGAGTTTTTATAAGCCGAGGTCTAAGTACTGACCAAATGCAAATAGTTTTTTTTTTTATTTTATGATTATTATCTTACAGACATAAAACGAATTTTAATAATTATATTTAATTACTTATGACTTCTTAAGTAAATAGGTATAGGTACTTATTTTACCGACACACAGTGTTTTCCGCTTAAAATACTATAAATTATTTGTTATTTATTTTCTTGCAAATATTATAATAATTATATTTCTTTATCTTAAATGGTATTTCATGCTGAGGTATAATTTTTATGAATTTATAAAAAAGTAATGAACTGGCTTCATAATAATTGGCGGTTAAGATATGACATAACATAAACAAAAAACGTACATGTACACCCGAATGGAATAACACATTTTTTATTTAGTAAGGCAAAAAATATTTAATAATGAAAAAGAAAGAACTGCAGCGTACCAGCCAATTTTGTATGAGGTCAGACGGAAGACAAATAATCATAAAAAAGAAGTAAAAGCACTAAGCATTAACTATGAGTATGAGTTTAAAGTCAACAAAATGTGCGTAAATACATAGAGCAAACATCCAATATGCATAACCGTGCCTTACACATGGTTCATCAATGCCTATATTTTTTTTTAATGCTAATTTATTTTAAAATTTTATATTTATCAATTATCTGTGATACAGCTGTCACTAACGTCTACATACCGTGATGGCGGCAAAAAAAAATAATTACATTTTGTTTAGCTAACATTTAATTTCAATATAATGAATAAAATATTGTTGTAAGGAACAAAAATATATTAATTTATATACCTAACTTGTGTTTCTGTTTTCTGTCAGCAATTAACATTTATTAATAAATTATCATACCCATTATGTATTGTATGATATAACAACAGGGTTACTGGTGTCTGGTACGTATGCGATACGTACTGGATAAGGATATTTATAAGACAAATTACTTATCATATTTAAATAATATAGTAATAAATAATTTTCGTAGGTAATTCTAATTAATTCACAAGTCGGTACTTACGAGTTACGTCGTTAAACAATATGCCGGTATGCTTTAAATCCACTCGTGGCTTGTTAAACAACCTCCAAACTTCGGAAACACTGAAGATACCAAACAAATTGTTCAATTTTCACGATATAATAACACTATATTTGGTCATTATTACACAAACCACTTCACTATATTCAACTAAAAAGTTTTAGACTTTCGAATGATGGAAATGCGGTAACGCGGTACAAGCATACACCACCACGTCACACCGCGATCACTCGCAGACTGAAGTGAACGTTGTGACGTTGAATGAATGGATTCAAAAATCAAGATTCATGACGGCGCAAAATTCTAAATAAGTACTCACTATCATCGGTAAATATTATTCTTTTATTATTCATGGAATTGATATTTTGGTTTATAATACTGGCTATAGATTTATTTTACAATCATGGTTTTTTTATATGTCCGTACTATCTTGGAGTCTCTTAAAATATACCTAATTATTATTATATATGAATGCATGCAAAAGTGTGTATTCGTTAGTCCTTAACGGATTTTTATAATTTATGCGCAGATACCTAGACTATGATTTAGACTTACATATAATAATCGAGCCAATTTAGGCTAAGTCGCTAGTACAATATAAAAAAAAAACTTTTCCGGTAATGTATAACTTTTTTTAGGCCTTTAATAGGAAATATTGAAGTCAGAAATTGAGACAGTTATGAAAAGATGCCAAACCAAAACATCTTAGACGACCTAATAGATTAGGCGCCAGAAATTCGCACGGACACGAACACTAACTTCGGAAACTATTGACCCGGTTATGACGAAAACTTCACCGCTCTACCAGTCAGATTACATAATATAAGTCATTTTACCCGGGCAAAGCTATTGCAGGGTTATTTATTATTTACTAGATGTTGTCCGCAACTTTGTTGGTACAGCCATCAAGCATAATGCAAGTTTACACAACAAGTGCTGCTAGAAATACTTATTTATCAAAAATTTCAATTATAACATGAGCGTATATATATATATATATATATATATATATATATAAATATATATATTTATATATATATATATATATATATATTCTTTTAAATTATTCAAAAGTATGTGCGTTGATTTGCTTTGTTTTTTACTATAATCATTGTAACTTAATTCTCTTATCTCACGGATTTTTTTCATTTAATTAACTTTAAACACCTTCACATATCAATTTCCCCTGAATTCTCTACTTTCTCGCGAAAGTCTCATTGTAATCCGCTTACCCGTTCTAAGAGAAAGGTATAATATTATAAGCAACCAATTTTTTTAATGGTGGTGAATTTCGTTCACTCAATTTTATTTGTTAAATTTAAACAAAAAACAAGAAGTACTTATTATCGCGCACTGAGGAAATAAAACGACTAATTTCTAAAGGAACGTATTGTTTTTTCCGCATCCTAAAATCTAAATGTTGATCCAAGTGTTAAGTAGGTACTTAATACAAGTATAACTTATATAAGATACGTGCTGTAATTCTATTTAAGTACACACTTTCCGCTTCACATGTTAATATACATACTTTCCACACCATTTTTATATCGTATACTTAAACATGACAGACAAACAAACAAAATTATATGGGCAATGTCAATTTGCTTAAATTATTTACTAGGTAATTCGGAATAAAAAATTTTTATGGTAATGAAGCATGACTAGTAGATATAGTAAGTTATTATTAGTGCCTCGGTGGTTTAGTGGCTTACGGCCTCAAATCCGGAGTTCGAGGTTCGAGTCCCGGGTCGGGCTAAGTTTAGCCGGGAGTTGGGAATTTGGCGTTTCACTCCGTACCCCGGGGACAACGTGTTGCGTCGGTTCTGCGCTTTAACTCTCACCGATCGCGTTGAAGTGTCATCCCATCGGACTTTGAGAGTAAAAGGAAAAGGTGCACTTGTGTTGCGCTTACACTTGTGAGCCCTGCTGAGTGTTCCCTCAGTGAGATTGACCGCTGTGGCCGAAATCGGTCAGGAGGACATTAATAATATTAAGTGAACATTTGTTTTCTACTCGTATAGTCATATAAGTTTTTAGAAGACATATTGTGTAGTCTACCAAACTGCACTTTGCCTTCGTAGTGGACTGTGGCCAGATCGCGAGAAAGAGAGACTCGTGCTCTGCAGTGGGATGTTAAAAATAGGGTTAAGAACCCATATATATTATAATATATTTAATTGTTTTTTTCTTCATTGTATCATTTTTTTTCTTATATATAACTTATTAAGATAACATTTACAACAATATGTTTAGACGCTTCTTAGTTCTTGTATCTCTAACTCACAAAACACAAGTGGCCGCCAAAGCCAAATTTAACCTTTATCTAGCCATTACAAGGTAAACGGCAAGCCATTTTATTTTGTATGCTCAAAAGGGTTAGAAAACAGTATAAATTCCTATTTTTATATATATTTTATTTATTACTTAAAAGCCTTCATCTTGTACTAATTTTCACACGTGGATTTCAACAAACACGCATACACACTTTTACATTTATAATATCAGTGAGATAAAAGACTTTGTGTTTAAGCCATCGTATTCGCTATCACCATATTATGTCACTTATTTCTAATTAACCGACTTTAAAAAAGGAACTTATCAATTCGACGCCTATGTACGTAATATTATTGGAAGTACAGAATATTCACATATAATAATCTTTTTAGCTTCCAAACAAATATCCAGAATTTTATAGGTGCATGTATGTACATATGTATATATTATGTTTGTATGTCTATGTATGTATGTTTGTCCACCCATTTCTCCGAAAGTAATAATTGGATCGTGATCATCCTTTTCTTATTTGCTTATATTTATTTCATCTTAGGGTATAGTAAAGATTTCATCAAAATCGATACAGTAGGTATTTTTAATAAGTGTAGTAATATAACCGTGAAGACCAAAACGTGTAACGTGTGACTTATTGATACGAGCTACGGGTAAGGTGTCAAAGGGAAAACATCTCAAAACATTAGACTTTTAGGGTTACTTTTTTATATCGTAATTTTTAGTTTTGACTTTTAAAGTTATAACTAAAAATTACCAAATAAAAAAGTAATAAAAAAAAATAAACCGACTTCAAAAAAAAAGTCGTTAAAAAGTAAAAAATAAC
This sequence comes from Brenthis daphne, assembly GCA_947093115.1. Classification (NCBI taxonomy): domain Eukaryota; kingdom Metazoa; phylum Arthropoda; class Insecta; order Lepidoptera; family Nymphalidae; genus Brenthis; species Brenthis daphne. The sequence goes on from OX352475.1 coordinate 26,639,779, forward strand.
TAAACTGTTACTTTACTTTATACTTAATCAGATATTTTCGAAGTCGGTGCCAGCCGACAATGCTTTAAGATATAAAAATTTAATAGGTAAATTAAATATGACAAGGTATGGACTGTAATTATAGTTAAAATATTTATACATCATTTTGTGATGTATTTACACGAAACGAAATAGATTTGCTTTGCTTTGCATCGGCTGGCACCGACTTGGATAATATCTGGTTAGGTTAGGTATCTACATCAAATGAAAACCCCCGTTCAGCTATTTTTCACTTTTTAGTGACTTTTTTCCTTTTTACTGTTTAATGTTCTAAATATCTTAACTTAGCCCTTGTATGAGGGTCCGTATTTGACTGACCATCCTTACTTGTAAGCAATTTTAAATGCGTAATTGACTTTTGCTTCGGGATACTTTATGAGCCGAAGATGATCTTCTGATGGATAGTATTTTACGAAATGATACCCCTGCGATATCTATCGCAAATGGTTACTTAGAATCTTAATAAGATGTATATAATGTACTAGCGACTCACCGTCGTTTCGCTCGGGTTCGTTCCTAGCTTGTTTCCCCATACAAACTTTCATCCCCATTCTCACTCCCTCAAGGGATGATTTCCGGGATAAAAAGTATTCTATGTCCTTCCCAGGGTCTCAAACTATATTCTTACCAAATTTCATACAAATCGATTCAGTAGATCTCTTTCTCTTTATAATATTAGTATAGATATAGGAGTATTGGTATTGTACATGCTAAAATATAAAAGTAGGCTGTGAAAATCTCTTTGCTTAATTTATATAAAATATTTCTACCTAAAATGCTTTAAACTGTTTTATGTTAACTACTTCCTTATTAGCAAAGAGTTAACGGCGTACACCTAATTTTAGTCTGCTATAAACTTTGAACAAAAGCGTACTTCTATTGTCGGATCTTTGTTCAATGAATCGCCACGATCATTAAATCGAAAGTCTTGATATCTCAAAGCCATTTTGAAACATCGTAATTTTCTTCTTTCTATGTCATTGGTTTCCCCAATTAACCATGTAAAAGTCAGGAGGAGCGTTAAAACGAAAATTTCTGTAACCGAAAGGAGTTAATAGAAATTCCTACCGTCGACAATTGAGGCAATCATTATTTGCGATCAACGAAGCGTGAACCAGCTAATGCTGCAGAGGCACCAAACCTTTTAAGTGCAAAATGGAGATGTTTATTGGCCAATAACCGGCACTATTGTACAGTATTAAATATAGTTGTAAACTTACATTACTGCAGTAAGTGTAGAATAATATTTTAGTACCTATATAACAAAGTTGCTAAAAAAGTCTGTTTGTTTTTATGCTTAGTTTTTATGAACTACACAGATTTTGATGCAGTTTTCATTATTATTTAGAGAATTTCACGAAAAATTAGTTATATAATAAATACACGCATTACTAAATAAAGAAAGTAAATAAAAGTCAACGTTTTGTAATCAAGTAATCAAACCTAAGCGAAGCAAGGACAAGTTGCTGGGTTTATTATGAGAAATATATTATAATTCTAATAAATAATTTAAGTTTGAAATGCTTAAGCATTTCCATTGATCAAAATAGATTTGTACTTTACAAATTTTGAATTCCGTTCATCTATCAATGGTATTTTCAAATATATGTTAAAGGTAAATAGTTATACAATACAATCCATACTAATATTATGCATGCGAAAGTAACTCTGTCTGTCTATCTGTCTGTTACCTTTTCATGCTGAATCCGCTGAATCGATTTAGACGAAATTTGGTATAAAGATAGTCTGAGACCCTGGGAAGGGCATAGGATAGTTTTTACCCCGGAAATCATCCCTTAAGAGGGTGAAAACGGGGTGGAAGTTTGTATGGTTAATCATTCATTTCTCAAGTAAGGAATATAAAACTCATCATATTCTATACAAAACGTACCTAGGGACGAACCCGAGCGAAGCGAGGGTGAGTTGCTAGTATTTTATATCAAGACAATGGGTCTTTCAAAAATAAATTTAAGGTGTGCTTTCACGTTGATTTAGAGCCAGAGCGCATTAATCACGACTGACTCAAAACTGTCTAGGGAGTAAGTAAAACATATAGAGCTACGAACTGAAGGTTACATCTTGAAATATATTTTCAGTACCTTGAAAATATTACGGTGAAAAATATTGTACATTTTCCGACTCAAATTCATAAGTACTTAAGCTTGTTAGCATATTGAATAGTTTCTAGCTAGCCATTAAAGCCAAGCACCCACTAAACAGTCAATAAGAGACTACGTAATCTAAACTAATATTATAAAGAGGTAAAGTTTGTGAGTTTGTAACGTTGTAAGGGGTAATCTCTGGATCTACTGAATCGATTTAGGTAAAATTTGGTAAGAAGATAGTTTAAGACCCTGGAAAGGGCATAGGATACTTTTTATCCCGGAAATCACCCCTTAACGGGGTGAAAATGGGGTTGCAAGTTTGTATTGGGAAGCAAGCTAGGGACGAACCCGAGTGACGCTAGTGTGAGTCGCTAGTACATAATATGCATAAAGTCACGTTGTTTGATTTAACGAGATATTTACCACGGCGTAGTAGCTAATAAAATTATCGTCAATTTTACATTATATAACATTAGAGCGGTCAAAGCATTAAAAAGGCATATGTATTCAGGCCTTTTTAACCTCCCACTGCTGGGCACGGGCCTCCCTTCAATACAAGGGGGATCAGGCCATAGTCCACCACGCTGACCAAGTGCGGGTTGGCGGACTTCACATGTCTTTCGAAGACTTACTAGGTTCTCTCAGACATGCAAATTTCCTCACTATGTTTTCCTTCGCCATAAGGCAAGTGGTTAGGTTAGGTCATATTAGAAATGATTCGCACATAATTATATCAGAAGTGCGAGACCTGGGATTTGAACCCGTTTCACTCAGTTTCCCAAGCAGCCGCGTTATCACTGGGCTACCTAAAATGGCATATAAATGATAGTAAAACATAATTACTGCCATCGCATCAAAGTATAGGAGTCATAGGCATTTCAAATTAAAGTCCATTGACATTACAATTTACAAGTACCTAACTCTATTCAGTTAAGTCCAAAATTCGAATAATGAGCAGTGAACGCGTTTCACATGTGAACTGAATAGTACCATATTACGGGCTTTTAATGAGAGCTTTGTAAGTTTGCGGTGACGGCTACAGTATCCAACGATATTGAATTACTAAAGGAACTTGATTTGTCACCATTCATTTTTTTTGAGTAACATGTTAATTTTCATATTGATAACGCGTTTGGGATACCATGTGAAACGGGTTCTAACCCCGATTTACCTATAAGATTGTCTAAGATAAGATGATTCACTTGCTTAGACACTGAAGGAAAAGATTATGAAAACAAAGTGAAATAGATAAAAAATCATTACTAATTTTTAAGGACTTGGGAAGTCCGCCAAGATATCGTGCTTGGCCAACGTGCTGAAGTATGAACCTAATTAAGGCTGACCAATTAGAGGAGGCCTTTGACCAGCAGTAGACGGTTAAATGGGCAAAAATATTATTATTAACTATAAAATAAACATATACAAATTATACATTTTAATACCTATTCACTAACTATAGTTAATCTGTTTTTGATCGACGAAAGAGAAAGAGATACTCAATATGGCTGAATGATTTTTTATGTATAAGTTACGAGGTATCTAACTAACTGTTAGTCGATTTTTATGATTCTTTTTATAAAGAACAATTACTTTTTAAAATGAACGATGATAACACCTCAAGGATGGTGACATATTTTCAAGAAACTCAGAAATGGCAGAAAGTTTTTATCATCACTAAAAATACTTTTTAGTGATGTTCTATTGCCGTTATATCAATCTTTAACAGTTAATACGATATGTTCAACGAACAGACGAAGACAAAAAATTTTGCCACTCCATGATTACACATTTCAAAATTACACACGCAAAATCCTAATATTGCTTCCTTTATAGGATTTTTTTTATAATCAATAAAAATCTATAAGAATCTTAATATCGTTTCAATATAAATGCTATATAGAAATTTAAAATCTAGTTACAAACTTTGTTTTTCATATCTCAAAAGTACAATTTTAAGTTTAAATTTTCTTGACAGGATTCATAATATTAACTTATAATTATAAACTTTTGTCTTTTAGCAAAATTATAATTGAATAAATGTTTATATATTTTATCTAAAAATGATGATCAAACTTGATTGAGAAGATCTATTTAACGAGTGTCTGTTAACAATATCAGAATTAGGGCAATCAATGATCACTTACAGACGCAATAAAAGTTTTAATGAAGCACAGCTCTCTCCCCATAATTATCTCTACAACTTCCCCTTGTTTAAGTTGTGAGATGTATGTGAAAGAGAGCACTATGACACTTTAGCCAAAGGCTCTTTTAATCGTTGAATAAAGAGTTTTGTATTGATCTAATTCGGAAAGGTCTGTTGAAATTTTCGTAAAATGGATAAAATATAATGATTTTTAAAATTAAAATAGTAATTTTCTTCTGATTGATTTCCATGTCAGGCTATGGCAGCTAATCTCATTGATAATGTTCTCATGACCGATTCCGGCCACGGAGGCCAATCTCATTGAGACTAGCCAACTGCGCAGGAGATATTATAGTGCACAAGTGTACGCGCAGACACAAGTGCACTCTCATACTCTAGTGGGACGACCACTCGCCAGGACCAGTGAGAGTTAAGGCGCAGGACCGACGGCTTTACGTGCTCTCACTCCGAGCAGTTACTGAGGCTTACTATACAGAAATATTCAATAACTAAACTTGGCCCGACCCGGGACTCGAACCCAGAACTTCCGGGTGTGTAGCCGTACATGCTAGCCAAACACCACCGAGGCAGTTAATCAGTTCTCATTGATACTAGTTATGTGAGTAGGAAAGCTTATAGAGAACAAGGGACACTGACTGTACATGTTTATTTACGAATATTTCTCAATTCAAATTACAAAAAACATTCAATCTAAGACTCTTTCTCTTCATATCCTCCACCAGAGGTCTTACATGTCAGATGCCTCGCCATTAAATTTAATAATCACATCAAGCAAGTATTCTCACTTAAAATAAACAATACAACGTACTGCAAACGGGTAAGAGTATTTCAAGGTTTTCATTGTAAAACTACTCATCTAGTTTCAATTCACAGACAATTTGCAATTGTTGAATGAAATAATCAAAGAACAAAAAATAAAATTTGGAAATGGCTTGTATTTTACATCAACAGGATTGCATTGTTCGGTGAAAAGCTCTACGGGGAAATGACCTACTTTAATAATGACTTAATGTATTATCTTGAAAACGCGAGTGCACCAAATTCCCATAGCAAATAAGCAATTAGCGTACCAGGGCGCGCCTCGATGGCAACTTTAATGCGAATTTACGAACGCTAATTTATGTATGCTTAATATATGAGTTTCGGTACGTTTGGGTGTCATTACCACTGCCATTCGACGTTTACTGTATCTTGTTTTGTTATATTTGTTTTCTAAATATGCAAATTTGATTTTTACTACCTAGGAAATAAGAGCTACTAGCTAAATATATCTTTCATGCAACGAGTATGACCTTTTTGTGTTAAAACTTTCGCAATAAACGATTTAATGAAAATTGATACATTTTCTGAAGCTTAATACCTATTTATTAATAACACAGCACAGCTTCTTCCATTTCATTTTATTTTAAAAATATAGCATAGTTTTATTTATCTGCCTTACTATTGTATATACTTTAATAAGAACAAAGAAAACTTTTAACTTTATATAATTAATCTATTCCATCGTGAATTGATTTATTAATAGTAAATTAACATTCTCCTATTAAATTTAAAGATTCCTGTTAAATCACGATTTCAACTTGTTAATTATACGAGTATATTTAAAAAATCGGACAGCCAAGTGCGAGCCTCGCTCTTGCACCGAGGGTTCTGTATAACATTAAATTGTTGTGTTTTTTTGTTTCAATAAGATTCTCCAAAAAAATATTTAATGTACAGATTCGACTCAGTTAGAATTTTATTATATGTATAGAATATGATTTTCTAAAAGTTTAAAGTCAATTTTAAAAATAAATTCGCTCTGTAGCCTAACTATGAAAGTAGCAAAAACTTAATACCACAAAACATAACAGTGCTAACCACATTTTCAACGAACCATGACGTACGTTACGGTCCTCTAAACATCACAACTTTGCGTGCATTCTTGTATTATCATTTTCTAGTTCAAATTCATATTCATACAAAGCTCTGACCGCACAAAATAACGAGTAATTAATATATGATTTAAAATATATCGTTTTCAATTTTTTTATCCTTAGAGTAAATTAATATCTAAATATATATATCTGCACCTATATACATACATATAAAGAGGATATCCCTCATAACTAATAATATTGTTTCATAAAGTCGACTGTCTCTTGAAAAAACTTTTGTGTAGCTGTATAAGATAAAGACTAGGCTGCAAACATTGTAAAAACTTTTAAATAATAATACAGTTTTTATATCAAACTTTGTTTCCTTCATAGACCAATCTATTTAACTTTGTAATCCATGACAATATTTATCTTATACTTTCTGAAGCACGCTCGAATGAACCCCTGATCAAACGACGAAGATAAGCGCTCCTCCCGAGGCCACAAGAACAGCTTATATATTTCACATTATTAATTACATTTTCTCAGACTGCTTTACTACAATCCATAGAGTAATTTTACGAGACTCGTGTGGTCTTCATCTTGATTTCTTTAGATTTAATAATTAATTCATTCACAAAGTTTTTAAGGGTATATGCAGTATAATGAATGTTATAGTGGAAAATAAGCTTTACTGTCTAACGTGTTTTAACATTTCTGTTTGCTCTACATCCTTAATTTTCGTTTTCTTTGAATCTACATAAGATATAAGTAAAGTTTAGGTTTGTTTGTAATTCAGACTATTATACAAAATATGTAACAATATCATTGTCTCATAACTTAAAATGAGTATTCTATAACAACATTTCGTTTAGAAACTCGATCTGAGTTATTAATTATCGAGAAAATTTTTAGAGACCCATTTGCAATTTATATATTTAAAAAGCATTGTCTAGTTGAAGGAGTATATATTACATAAAATCATACTATTACTAAGTTTCCATATTCTATGAAAAGAGATTTATCCTAGATATAGATACTCAATTCTACCCCGTAATATCCATGGCGTATTCGTATATTTTGATGCTCATATAAAGAGCTTTTGGAGTTTGAGTGAAACGTAGCCCACTCGTTAGTGTATATTGTACAATGTACAATCAATTTAGTAAGCTGACGTTAAATTGGCTTAAATTTCCAGTACAACTTTCCTAACATAAATCAAAACTGCAGACTTTACATAACATTGTATGTTTTCTAGTGTTCAGGCCATCAAAATGTACTGGCTTATAACTTTATAGAATTTCTGGAATTTTTCCTTTGAGAATTAATATTTTATTTGCTTCATATTGTTTGATATTTAGCTGAAAGCCAAATACATCTTATCTGACAGGTACCTAATTAAGTAGATTACGTTACTGTGAAATGTAGAACTTATCTATACCTAATTATATAATATAATGAACTGCCTCGGTGGTGTAGTGGCTAGCATGTACGGCTGCACACTCGGAGGTCCTGGGTTCGAGTCCCGGGTCGGGCCAAGTTTAGTTATTGAGTCTTTCTGTATAGTAAGTCTCAGTAACAGCCCGGAGTTGGGAAGTTGGCGGTGCTTCACCCCCGTGCCTCGGAGAGCACGTAAAGCCGTCGGTCCTGCGCCTTAACTCTCACCGGTCGTGTCGAGCAGTCGTCCCACTGGAGTATGAGAGTGACAGGAATAAAGAGTGCACTTGTGTCTGCGCGTACACTTGAGCACTATAATATCTCCTGCGCAGTTGGCTAGTCTCAATGAGATTGGCCGCCGTAGCCGGAATCGGCTAGGAGGAGAACATCATATAATATAAAATTCAAAGATTCATTATAATCCCTTATTTTGACATTTTAAATAAAACTATCTTTTCGGATTTTGTCGCGGATTTATTTGTATTTTTGTTTCCCGACGTTTCGAATGCTTTACAGCATCCATGGTCACGGGAGAGACTGAGGTGTTACATGTCTTAAAGATATAGTTGTTACAGACAGCCTACCCACAATTAACAAAATGAAAATTGCACCAATTACATTACAATATTTTAACTTTAAATATTTTTTTATAATTTTAATTATAATTGAATATGGAAAATTATTTATTTAATTTTTGCTATTATTTTTATAATTATTACAATTTTAAAAATATTAATTAGCAATCTATATTTAGTGTTGCCATTATTATATTTATAACCATAAGAAAAATATAAAATATAGTATTAATTATTTAAGCCACAATTGATCTATGTGTAATTTGAAAAAGTTAAGATTAATTAAAAAATAATAATTTTAATTTAAATTTGCTATTATTTAAAAACAAATTATTAAGCAACACATTACTACATACATTTACAAATGAAAAAGTGAAAAAATATTATTAATCAGAAATGCTATCTTTTTGATCTACACAGTAAGAACTTACTACATATACCTGTCTGTTATGTTTAGATTTATTATTAGATTTTATTATATTAATAACAGGATCCCATGACGATGGTAGTACCCAGCCATCTTCCCTATTGAAATTAGGATGTTTTTTAATTTCTATGGCCTCTCGAATCATTCTAGGGCGATATCGGTTTTCTTTCGCCAGGATTTGAGGCCTATCGAAGCGAATATAATGGCTTGGGCGGTCCTGACTGTGTTTGCAGACAGCAGATGTTGTATTGCGACGGTGCTTCACATCAGCTATGTGTTCTTTGACCCGGGTTCTAATGGATCTCTTTGTTTGTCCGATGTAAGAGAGCCCACAATCACAATCAAGCTTGTAAACTCCTGCATCTTGTAGAGGGATGTGGCACTTGACAGGTGGTAGAAACTGACTAATTTTCTTTGGCGGCTTGAAGTAAGTTTTAATTGAAGCTCGCTTTAGAATGTAGCCAATCTTGTCAGTGACGCCTCTCATGTAAGGTAGGACTGCAGGGACGCGCTCGACTGTGGCTGGTTTCACTCGGTCCCTGTGACGTAGGCGCGGCACTTGCAGCTTGTTGTCTCGCAGAACTTGCTTGACATGTTGCAGTTCTCCGGCCAGGTGTTGCTCGTCACAGATCCCGCGTGCCCTCTGAAACAAAGATTTTCCCACGGTAGCTAACTGTGAAGGGGGGTGGTGAGATTCACCATTCAAGTACCTATCAGTATGGGTCTTCTTTCGATACACAGTATGACTCAAGGTGTTATCTGGGTTACGTATGACTAATACATCTAAGAAAGCTAAAGAATTATTAGACTCCAATTCCATTGTAAATTGTATTTTAGGGTTTATGGAGTTAAGATGTTCTAAGAATACAGATATTTTATCAGATGGTAATATTGTGAAAGTGTCATCTACATACCGCTTGTAGAAACGAGGGGTCACAGGTGATGTGTTTAGGGCGGTCTCCTCAAAGGCCTCCATGAAGATGTCAGCTACAACGGGAGAGACCGGCGAACCCATGGCCACTCCATCCACTTGCTTGTAGAATTCATCATTCCACAATAGATAGCCAGATGTAAGGCAGTGTTTCAAAAGTTCAGTGTATTCTTCTTGCATACTATTATCCCGTAGCTTTCTTGATACTATTTTGACACAGTCCTCTACTGGTAGGTTGGTGAATAGAGACTGTACATCAAAACTGACCATAGTTTCATTGTCCATGAGTTGTAGGTGTTTTATCTCATTGACAAAATGGTATGAGTCCCTTGTAAACGCTGATGTTTGTCCTCTGAGTGTTGAGAGTACTTTCGCTACTAGTTGCAAAATGCAAAATGCAAATGCAAAATGCACAAAAATGCAAAAATACAAATAAATCCGCGACAAAATCCGAAAAGATAGTTTTATTTAAAATGTCAAATATTCCCGTTATTTTGACTCAATTGCTCTTTGCTAAGTTTATAATGACTTTTTCTATGTCCCAAAATGTGACCAAAGTCAAACCCCAAAATTTGGTTGATTTTGAACAATTTATATAAAATTTGCTTACAAATTGTAAATAGAATCCACTAACAATTATCAAATTTCCCTACTTTTTAGTTGTCAATATCAGAATATTCTATACCGATAAAATTGGGTTGAATTTTTTTGTTGAATTATACCGGTGGCTTCCGGTGAGTTTAAAAATTATAGTAACTTCCTCATGTTTCTGTTCTATTTTATAATAAATGAGTTAAAAAATAATTTATAGGCCATCATATTTTTATGGTTACACTTGCACATTAAAACTATTTAATTACAAATACGATCATTTTGTATAAGTAATATAGTAATATTATTAATTTCATTTTTTTTCAGACTTTACTTAACATGCTATTCTCATTTAACAGGCGACGTTATAGTATAAAATCATTTCCCACTTAAACATATATTACCTTTAATAAATCCAAAAAATATATTTATCTATCTATAATTTCTCACTATCTGACTGAACCTGGTATAGGTATATAACCTAGGCTCTTGATCCTAGAATCATGGAAATACGCAGTAATTGTTTTTATGAATTAATATTATATCGGAGATGCACTAAGGAAGGAGATTTTAAAAAATCACTTCAGATCTACGAAAGTTCGTCATTAAAAATATATTTATTAGCATTATTTTTGTAAGCCACTCCGTCTATAGTTAATATTTTAAACAAAATCACGACTTTTGCTACATTGAAGTTTGAACGTGCAAATTCGAAAGTACCTCTGTCGGTATTTTGAACCCCAAAAAACTATTTATATTCAAAAGATTCTAAAGAATTGCTTGTAATAGTATTAATTACTAATTCTAAAAGTATAGTGTTTATTTTAAAATACATGATATGTATATTAATTCGTATTTCACCAGGCCAGTTTATTTATTTGCACTTGTTTTGAACAAGCACATTTTTTTCTAAAACGTACAAGTTAAAGAAAAAATGAGAAACTTGAAAATTAAAGAGAACATAAAGTAGGTAACCTGATCTATCCTTAGTAGAAATTTTGCACGACCGCAATTAATTAGGTACAATGTACCTAACTTTTCCAACTTTCTAGTTAAGCTGAGGAACAAAAACAGGGTAAGTCTAAAATTAAGGAAATCTAATCGTGTCACAAGTGAACTCAGATTTTAACCCGAAAACGGAAAAAACAATGCAAGAACTAGTTTGTGTAATAACAAACGAGGATTTAATAAATTCTCTTATACAATTTACCAGTAGGAATTGTATAAAACTGTATTCTATAATTGTTTTATACAATACAAATTGTATATAGTGCTTCTACTTACATAAACTAATAACACAATACATCTACTATATTGTAGTAACGTCTTGTGATAAAGTTGATTTTTGTATATAGTATTTATATATGTACATACCTACTCGTTTTTATTATGTACATATATATGAAACGCTACTCATATGTACATGAAAATGTTAAAAGTAACAAGCAAAGATAATAAACAGATGGAAAACTAAAAAATACCTACTGCGCAGATATTTAGTAACTGAGAAGTGAGAAGATTAATCATGTTATACCATGTCATTTCCTTAAGATTAATGTAATAACACTTCATATGTTAAAATCCATCAAGCCATTTTGACTACACAACGTGCCAAAAATGAAAGAAATAGACATAATATGTACATATTGATTATAATATTGTAATGGTGTCTAAAGACTTTCAAAATACATTACCCTCTTTCTGATGCAATCGGATAAAATATTTCCTTAATCTAGTACGTCGTAAAGAAAATATTTTGTGTTTTGTACGAAAATATTATTTTATAAGAATTTAGACGTATTAAAATTACTTCTTTAGAAAAATATTACAATAATGTTCTCCGGACGATTTCGGCAAAGGCGGCCAATCTCATTGAGACTAGCCAACTGCGCAGGAGATATTGTAGTGCACAAGTGTACGTGCAGACACAGGTGCACTCTCTATTCCTATCACTCTCATATTCTGGTGGGCTCGTCCCACCCCACAACGACCAGTGAGAGCGACGACTTTACGTGCTCTCCGTGGCACGGGATTAAAACACCACCAACGTCCCAACCCCGAGCTACTACTGAGACTTTTTAAATAGAAAGACTCAATAACTAAACTTGGCGCAACCCGGAATTTGAACCAAGGACCTCCGAGATGTGCAGCCGTACATGCTAGCCACTACACCACCGAGATTAGAACAACATATTATATTGCTAATATAATGTATAACTAGATTAAGAACATTAGAACTATATACTTTTATCTTCTTTTATAATCATATCAATCAAAGATATCATTCATAAATATCCTTTAGTATGGGACTTAACGAAGGTTAATTAGGTTATTAGGTTTCTATTACCTTCTTATTGAAAGCTGTAACTATAATATAATTAATACTAAGTCAAGGCGGGTACAATACATTTTCATCTTATATTAACTCATCTAGTATCTTGACCTAGAAAATTATATTGGAATTGGAATAAATTAAGCTCGGAACTTAGTATCAAAGTCTTTTACTTAGCATCTTTTATTACAAACGGCAGGCGCCTCGACTTCTTGTTTATGGATAGGAAGGATATACTCGTACATAAATAAAAAATAGTTTTGCAAATACTAGCTGACCCGACAGGCGTTATTCTGTCCTATTGTACATCCTATAAAAAACACTTTTAGTTTTTTCCAAATTTTTGGGCAATTTTTCCATTTTTTGATCTTTTTTTATTATTTTTTTTGAACTATTTTGAACATTTAAAAATAGAAATGTGAGTAATGTGATCATCAACGAACAATATTTCATTTTTATTTTTATATTTAACTTAGCAGAACCCGCGACTTCGCTCGCGCTAAAACTACAAAAAATAACTCTAAATAGGTAGGTGTCAAACAAAAATAAACTTTCATCCAATATTTTAGCCACTTATGGGATGTATATCGAAAAATGCTAAAACACGTATTTAATTGTATTAAAAAGCATCAATACAAGATATCAAGTAATTCTGATCATAAATATTTTTTGGGTTGTATTATTATGTGTTTTCCCGTGGGAATGAGATAATTTTCAGCGGTAAAAAGTAGCCTATGTCACTCTCCAGTCCTCCAACTATTTCCACATAAAAAATCACGCCAGTCCGTCACTCTGTTTTGACGTAAAAGAAGAACAAACAAACACATTTATAATATTAGTATGGATATGGATATAGACAGGTACCGTGATATAGATTCCTATATTAATACGGTCGACGCGCTATATTGGTTGGGAGTAATAAATAATCTCACGCAGCATCGATATTTGGTTCATTAAATCTTTAAACTGTTGATCTTAATTCATACGGTGTAAGTATGGGTTGGCATAACGCTACAAGTAGGGACTACTTACAATCAGTACTCACAGAATATCGGTGTCAAATAGGAGTACCCTTCCTGTTGTTTTGTTCGATGAGTGAGAGAACTGGAGTCAATATGTAGTACTTCATCTCAGGTGGCAAGGGGTTACTGTTACTTCTGATATTGTAATCAACCAAGAGGCGTGGTGTAGTTCGGTTAGTGTTCGCCACCAGGTAAGACATACACTCGTGTGTCAACGTTGAATGAAGCTTGAAGCATAAAAGAAATAAATGAGTAACAACGATGTCTTAATAATATAACTTTAGCACTTTGATCTAACTATAATCCATACTAATATTGTATCATAAATATTAAAATTTGTGAGGATGGATGCATGTTTCTTACTATTTCATGCCAGAACGGCTGAACTGATCTGGACAGATTTTTTTAAATAAAAGAAATCTAAGAAAGTATTATGGATCTGGACAGAATTTGATACAGAGATAGATTCTGGACAGAATTTGATACAGAGATAGAAGAGATATAGTCTGGAAAAGCACATAGGTTACTTTTTGTCCCGGAAACTTGGTATAGGTAGGACAGATTTGTTTTTGCCTAGGGACGAAGCCGAAGCCAAGCAAGGGTGAGTCGCTAGTAATGTCTATTTATTGAATTTAAGGTGAGACTTAAGATACTTTATTCGGGGAATCAAAATGTATTATGTTCAAACGTATAGGATTCGATCGAAAGTCGCTACGACTAGATTACATTAAATAAAAACAGAAATTTTATGAGTTATCTTTTAAAGAAAATCGAGGGTCACTCGATTGTATGTACTAAATGTAAAAAAAATAATAATATTTACAATTACTCATCACTTTCTACAATTATATATTTCCTCACAGAATACAAATAACATCGGTTATCTTCAATCAGTATCAAGCAAATAAGTAGAGCAACTGGCAGCCGTCCAAATATATAAGAAAGAAAATTTATTACCACGCACACGAGTTTTTCACGAATGGGCATCCTAAGTGTTAAATTTCGACCTTATGAAAGTAGGTCAATCTTATATAGTTGGAAATTAGATTAACTTCCTTGTATTTTGTAAACAGGGCGTGTACAAATGCGGTTAATTCTTATACAAACATGTAAAGTTTCGAAGTAGGAAAGGTTACTCCGCAACTAATGATGTAGGGAATTTTAGGCTGTTGTTTACTCGTGAAACAAATTTTGTACTTGGCTCATGGCTTGTTGTGCACATGCTTTTGCTTACAGCAAACATAAGGTTTTAAGGTTATCATTGGTTAATTTTTGAATTTGAATCCTACATCATTGAAGAAATAGACATACGAGTACATATTGATATATTGTAATAGTGACTAAAGACTTTTAAAAAAAAATTCTCTTTCTGGTGCAATCAGATAAAAATATTTTCTTAATCTTGTACGTCATAAAGTAAATGTTTTATGTTTTGTACGAAAATATTATGTTCTAAGAAAAATTTAGACGTATTTAAATTGCTTCTTTAGAAAAATACTAGAGACTCACCCTCGTTTCGCTCGGGTTCATCTCTAGGTTTTTTCCCAATACAAACTTTCATCCACATTTTCACCCCCTTAAGGGATGATTTCCGGGGTGAAACTATCAAACTATCTTCTTACCAAATTTCATCTAAACCGGTTCCGTAGATCCAGAGTTTACCCCCTACAACGTCACAAACTTAAACTTTACCTTTTTATAATATTAGTATAGATATACAAAAACTCAAGATACACAATTAGCGTCTCAAATGTATTCTTAAAAAAGAAGTGCTATTTCGAATTTGTGCACTTTTAAACCGACTTCCAAAAAGGAGGAGGTTCTCAATTCATCAACGAGGAGGTTCATTTTTTATGTATGTTCACCGATTACTCGTAGACGTCTGAACCGATTTGGATTTTTATTTTGTTTCAATGGGTATACTTTAAATTTTATCGAAATCGGTCGAGCGGTTTTAAAAAAATCAACAAATAAATTATTTTTTTAAACGAATTGCTTAATCGAATATGTTAATAAATAACTTTCTTCTTACAAATAACTGCTTATTAAGTCTATACTAAAAATTGAAAAATAAAAACTTAAAAAAAAACCGACTTCCAGGCACTAAAATGTAAAAAATAACCAAACGGAGGTTTTCATTTAGAATAGATACCTAATAAGATATTTTTGAAGTCGGTGCCAGCCTACAATATTTTAAGATATTACAAAAAAATATAAATTCCTTATATGTATGTACAGTTGTACAGATACTATTCAGACACTAGAATTTCATACAAGTGTCTACATAAATCATTGTCTCACATTTATGTCGCAATTTATGTCGTAGTCTAAACACGCGTCTTACTCCATTAATTCCTATTTCGACTTATTAAATACATAGTACACAGCCACATGATCATTAGAGTATACAGTATTTATTAAAAAATCTTTGCTTGTTTCTTTAAACAATTATTTGTTCTTAAAGCTAAAATATAGTTATCGTTTTGTTAATACCTATCTTATAACTTTGCACGTGCTTGTACTAATTTGTGTTAGTTTCAAAGTTCCTCCTCGCTTCATATTATGGTAAGTGCTACAAGATATACCTAAGTGTTTAACAAAGCTTGAGTCTTATACTTAAACTTTTAAAATAAGCTAGATATATTTAATTTTTCACTAAAGAAGTTTTACCATAACAACAACCTTAAAAATCCATGCAACGATTTGTAGTTCCACAAATTAGAACATTTAAACTAACAAACAAAAAATATTTTTATATATTAGCTTAGATATTATAATTATCTCAAATAGGTACTCAAATGACTCCCAGGCGGTCAGATAGCAACATCTTTGATGAATATTCCATGCCTTACCAAATATTTATTTAAATCGGATTAGCTATAAATTTCCAGGATGCAGTCTGTACTAACATTGGAAAACCCATTACCGCATTTAAGTCTCGGATCGGGATTATTCTAGTACCTACAGCTTGCAGGTGATTTAGTTTGTTTTGTAGCTGGCTTAAACCTAAGCAAATACAATAAATTTTCATATTTTCCAAAGCTATTAACATTATCCAAACAAAAAAAATATTTTATTTTTATTTAAAACTAGCGGCTCACCCTCGCTTCGCTCGGGTTCGTCGCTAGGTACGTTTTAAATAGATATAAAAAGAAAAAATCTTTCTTTCTCACATTTTAATTATATGTTTTAATACTTACCTATTCCGGACTAAGAGAAATCCAAAAATTAAAATATCATAAAAATTGGAACGCGGTCGAACGGGATAAAAAGTATCCTATGTCCTTCTCCTGGCTCTAAACTACCTCCCTGCCAATTTTCAGCTAAATCGGTTCAGCCGTTCTTGAGTTATAAGCGAAGTAACTAACACGACTTTCTTTTATATATATAGATAAATAAAAATAAATATTTTTTTAATTATTTTAAGAGCTTTAACAAACCTATTTTTTTTAATTAAAAACAGATCATATACATATCAAACTCTCTTTTTAAGGTTCCGTAACTGAAAGAAGAAATTGGAGATCGTATTTTTACTTTCGTCTTGTTCGATTTTCTTCCAGAATTCAAATAAACATCTGTACCATT
Organism: Brenthis daphne; assembly: GCA_947093115.1. Classification (NCBI taxonomy): domain Eukaryota; kingdom Metazoa; phylum Arthropoda; class Insecta; order Lepidoptera; family Nymphalidae; genus Brenthis; species Brenthis daphne. The sequence goes on from OX352475.1 coordinate 26,656,843, forward strand.
CCTCATCTTCCCACTCACTACTAGACTTTACAAAAAGTTCAAGAACTTCTGGGGCCAGTCGTTTCTCAAACTTCTCGAAAAATCCATTAAATTGGTCTGTAAGTAGTTAATATACAATAATAAATAAAATACCTGCCAATAAAGATCTACCTGCGATATCGAAATAACTACCCGATATTATGACAGGGCATTTGCACATAAAAAGATAATTAAAAAAATGGATATAGAAAAGCGGCTGAACCAATTTTACTGAATTTTTTACTGGTGGGTAGAGGATTTGGATGAGGATGACATACTTCCAAAGTCACAAAATGCAAGCAATATCACAAGTAAACTCTAATGTAAAACTCTTAAATTCTACATTTTAATAGTTGTTTTTAAATAGTTGAGATATTAACATGCTATGAAGAACGTTCACTTGTGCAGGTGAACTCATTGCATCTGACTTTTTCAACCGACTTCAAAAAGGAGGAGTTTCTCAATTCGACTGTATGTTTTTTTTTTATGTTTGTTACCTCAGAACTCCGTCATTTATTAACCGATTTGGAAAATTTTTGTTTTGTTTGAAAGGGTATACTTCCAGATTGGTCCCATTTAAATTTCAAAAAAAAATACCACCCCTAAGGGTGGAAAAACAAGAAATGATGAATTTAACCTACTTCTAATTGTCATATTGACTTGAAATTTTGCAAGTATTTCTATTTCCGTTGATAGTACAGTGGTTCGGTGTTGTTGACCTGATCTGATGGCAAGGCCAGAAGGTGGATAGGTGGAACTCTTCAACGGCTAATAGTAGATACTTTGAGTTTGAGCTTATTTTATTTGATTTGACTAGCCTAACACGTTAGATTTCTTACTGTGCTACTACTGTCTACACTAAAAAGGGAAAAATAAAAACTTTTTAACAAAAAAATAAAAACCGACTTCAAACAAAAGCACTAAAAAGTTAAAAATAACTGATTGGTAGTTTTCATTTACTATACATACCTAATCAAATACTTTCGAAGTCGGTGTGCTTTGGCTAAGTAATTAAAGCCTACCTATTAAATACATACCTAATCAAATATTTTCGAAATCGGTGCCAGCCCATACAAAGCAAAGCACACCGACTTCGAAAATATTTGATTAGGTATGTATAGTAAATGAAAACTACCAATCAGTTATTTTTAACTTTTTAGTGCTTTTGTTTGAAGTGGGTTTTTATTTTTTTGTTAAAAAGTTTTTATTCGTAACTAACTTGCTCATATGTCAAGATAAAAGAGAAATCTTAGAGACAGTACAACGATAAATTCAAAGTAAATAGCCTGAAAATAATGCGAAATTTTATAACGCTGTTCTAAGTTGCTATGTTTTGGATATAAAACCAAAATATTTATAGTTTGATTTTTATAATTACATTTAAAATATATTATTCTTAATTCTTATATAGATATTTTTTTATTATCATTTTTATTAAAAGAAGACTGATTATTATTAATCCTGTCTTATATGTACTACATGGGTTATTCTCAGAAATATGAAGTAAGCGGATTGAAGGACTTAAAGATGTACTATATATAAGAGACAATATAATGTATAGTACATTTAAAGATTAAAACTGTATAGCCATTACCTCTAAAATTTGAACAGCTAAAAGTAATAGGAAATTTGGTGCAACTTAAAACATATTACTATTGTAGGAGATAGTTCTGTAAATGCACTCAGAAACTACAAACAGTTCTTGTATTGGACTCAAAAAGCAATGTTCAAAGTGTAGAAACTTTGTTTTTTACGACGAGAATCCTCTTTGCTGGGTTTAGATGTAATAAAAATAGACAAAAGTCTAAACAACTGTCGCCCAAATTGGATGTTGCTCCTTAATTTCAACACATTTTTTTACTATATTCGAATGAAATTAAAGGAATACATTGTGTACAAACTTCTTTAAAACTATAAATTAGTTTAAAAATAACCATTTGAGTTTACGGAAAAGTTATTTTATACATCTATATATACATATAATAAGTTTCAGTTTTATTATATGTATAAACGTATATACACATATACCTAATAAAATTTTAGAGATCGTGTGTCTGTACATAGAAAAAAAATGCTAAAAACCGAGTCAGGGGGATGGAAGAAGAGAGTTTAAGGTTGCACAAAGAAATAATTTATATCATTAAGTCACGAAAAAATATATTACTGAATAGGAGGAACTACTACTAACTAATAAAAAAAATACAAAAAAAATATTTTTTTAAAATAATAGAATGCAAAAATGAAAGCTTACCATATTATGTTTATTAGTTTTATCATTTTGATTTTTAATGCATAATTAATTGCCACTAACCATTTAAATGAAGCATAAGTTAGCAAAAGGGATTTTATAAAAATAATTTACCTCTCTTAATACACTTTATTACCACTCCTATATTAAACGTAATGTTATGTTTTAAGGCTAGAAGCCTTAATATTTATTAGCGAGCGTGTCTAAGTTTCAAAGGGAGCAACAAATGAGTCTGACTCGAAATCCCAAAAGTAACTTTATTAGATCTATCTTTGTACATAATACCACAATTATGTTGTCGGCAAAATTCTCGAATTCGCCTTTAATAACTTTAAGGTTGGTCTGACTCAATGGCAAATTAGAAAACTTTTACCTGTCCGTCGTAATTTCAAATTGTCTAATAAGCCTTTAAAGAAGATTTCGTAAGGAATCGCCAGGATCCTCAATTATCACTTTGAATAATGTGCTTTTAATTTCCAAGCTCAGAATAATTTTTGACTGATGAATTTTTGAATGATTCGTGACACAGTTGTATAGGTTTTTAAAATTATTTTCTCCATTATCGCCAACTAGTGGCTAGTTAGATCAAAATTATTGATGATGATGTTTTTATATTTATGATTACATACATAATCTATACATATAATAAAATTGTAACTAAGCCGAATCTGTACATTAAATATTTTTTGGAAAATCTTATTGAAATAGACATTATTATCGATACAGAGGCCGAATCTATAGTTTTTAGAAATCTTGTCTGTCTGCCTGATACCGCATCACGAGAAAACCACTGGACAGATTTTGATAAAATGTGGCATGATGATAGCTGGTTATCCGGGTCAACATATACGATACTTTTTACTGCGGGGAAATATCGCATCTCTGAGAAATCTATACTATGTAGGGACGATTCCGAGTGGAGCGCGGGTGAGTCGTTAGTGTAAGTATAAAAACTTTTTCATTTAACACCCACTCTTATTTGTCAAATTTTCAAAGCAAGCGGTAAACAACCATCACAGTAGTCCTGTGCATAAGAGGATTTAACTTGCCTTTTTTATGGATGCTATACTAAACAGCTTATAACAGGGAAAAGCCTTTAGTTTTTCTTAGTAAGCAAAACAGCGTAGATTTATATCCAAGAAATTTCTTTTATATTAACTGTTAATGTCTTTTCTAGATTTCTAATAATGTATTTTATCTAAATAAATTGTAGAATTTTTAATATTGATTTTATGTAGGTAAATAGCTGACTCTTGTTTCTTCTGCTTAAACTCTTTCTTTTTAAATTCTTCTTATAGAAAAAAACCTATATGAAAAATATTTACTATGTATGTATAAATTACATATCACATGAATATTTTAAAACAATCTTGTATTGACATGTTCATAAATTTTTAAATTTCAACAAGTCTATCGGTCTAGACGAGTATTCCTCTTATAAATCTTACTAAGCGCAGCTCATTTCAAATTCCAAAACTTTTGTCTCCGAAAAGAAACTGTGATTTTTATTCAAAGTTGGACGCTCTGTCGTAAATATTCATTTGAAACAAAGTTTATTTTCAATGAAAAGTTGAAATGATCCTATTGACATTCATATTACACCGTTATTGATTGGAGAGCTGTATTCATATATTCAAATAGTTTGTCGCAACACAGTTCTTGTAAAATTTGAACTTTTTCAAACAACTTTTGTTTGTTTCAAAAAGAGGAAAAAAATTCAAGTTTCCTAAGCAGGGTCAGAATAAATAGATTTTGGTAGCATCTCTTATGATTTTCTAGGAAATTTCCGTAGTTCTTTTTATAAAAGGAAGTTACCAACGTGCGTATGTACGTAGGTAGGTACGTGTGCGCTAATTTTAAGAACAACTGAACATATTTGAATGTGATTTTGGCTGTTATTACTGCATTTCTGATGAAAAATCTTGATAAGATGTATGTAAATTGTACATATATATATACCTTTAATAATTGTGCAAAATAGTTCGCGATACATAAACTCTTTATTAACTCATATTTTATCATTATATTTAAATAAAATATTTGTTTGTCTAAATAATATTTTACAGCAACCCAATATGTTCAAGTATGAATCTAATAACTTAACGCACAAATACGTTCGTAACATATAATTAGAACATGGCTCAATTGTTTATTTTATCCCTGTTATTTATATTATGTGTGTATTACAAGTATGCTATACACAGTGTTCTTCCAACGAAGGATTAATAAAAGAGAAATTAGTGTATATTAGAATTTCAGTAAATGAATGAGTATTATTTAAACACGTTTATTTAAACGCTGCTTTCAGTTCCAGGAAACACAAACCAACAAGCAGACTAATGGATTAATTCATTACTTGGGAAAGGATCAACAGGACGCTGTGATAATTGAACTCCATTTAACTTTAAAGTTATAGATAAGTATTAAGACGTGTATATATTATAAACTACAGAGCGACGAACGAGTGTTGTTGTTTTGAATACTTTAAGCATGGCCCTGTGGCGCAATGGATAACGCGTCTGACTACGGATCAGAAGATTCCAGGTTCGAATCCTGGCAGGGTCGAGGTGAACTCCCATTTTTTATATACTGATTGTAATATATAGATCGTTAGATATTTAATATATAGTCTCGTATAAACCGCAAGTATGAAGTTAATTAAGGTTTTTTATGTCTTATATAATTGTAGATAAATCTAGAATACTCCACGACTTTTATTGAGCTTTAAATCTTTTTATTTATTTTGAATTAATCTCATGAGAGACTCATCGAATTCCTTAAATTTTTCATACGTTACAAAGGATATTATTGGACATTTCTTATTCATAAAAGGTACATTACATACTAAGCACAAACTACATATTACTTTGAGGCATATTGATGTTTGTTATGTATTGTGAACTAAATTAACAGCGACGTCGTCACATTACCGCAATGTGGTCATCACACAAGGTAATTTTGGGATCATTTCTGATTTAACTGGAAAATGATTATAATGAACAAAACATTCATTAGATTAATAAGTCCCAAACAGTAGCTACATACTTAATATACTGAATTCTATATTTATTATTAGCAATCTTAGGGACCTAGGTACTAGGTACGCGGATTTCGTTCACAATTTCATGGGTTTCAGTTTTTTGCGCGGGACTCTAAGATTAGCTAAGCTAGGTTTCTGAGATTATCCCTAACAAAGATACAGACAAGCAAACATTTTTTTTAAATGGTTTTTTTTATTATATTATTTCGACATTACAAACAGACACTTCAATTTTATTTATTTGTATAAGTAGATAGAAAGAGCTTTCACTCTATGTAGATCAATACATCAATATGTATTTCTAAAAAAAAATTAAAATTAAAAATTCTAACATTCCTGTCGACTTTCAATTATTGACCGGCTCAAACGAAGCCATAATACGCTATATTTTTAGCAATTGAGAATCGACTTTCATACTTCTAACTTTCATTAAAAAAAATAAACATACCTACCTTAGGGTGAATAATTACTATGTGTATTTGATGTTTTAAATTTAATTAATACTCAGTAATTTTTGAGAGAACTGCACCTGAAAAAACATGCCGATTTAAAACAAAAGTCAAAAGTAAAAAATACCAACGTATTTTCTCTTTTTTTGACTATTTTGACGCAAAAATCAGTACCATCATTCGGAAGCGGAATCTAGCGAATATTTTTGTCCACATTCTATATGAACGTAGCCTGTGGAATAAAAATAAGGCAATATATATAGGCAGGTATAGATATATATATATATATATATATATACATATATATATATATATATATATATATATATATATCTTTTTTATGTGTATTAATGTATAAAATAATTATTTAATTAATGTTATGTACGTATATATTTTACGTATAAAATTATAGTCTGATTCTACGAATAAATAATAAGTATTTATTTGTAGATCTGATATGAGTATTATGTGTGAGACAAATACTTAAATCTCCGTTAAAAAGTTGAAACTCACTCAAGTTCGCTTTTTTACGGTTAAAAAAGGTAAAACTTAAATTTGTAGAATTAATAAAGCAATTTCTATTGTAAGTAATTAATTTAAAAAATATGTCAGAAAAAAACGTATTTTTTAAATAAATATGTTATTAGAAAATAAAATATTATAAGAAAGTATTAAAAAAAATAAAGAGTGGGTGTATGAATACGTACACGCGCAAGAAGTAAAACTTCTGTACGTTATCGGTACTCTTTATGAAATTCAATTTATGTTTTAAATAATTAGGATAGGTGAGATACTAAAAAACGTGTGTATGACCCGCTATATTGAACCCGCTTCACTCGGTTTCCCAAGCGAGCGCGTTACCACTGGGCTACCACTGCCTCATTATATGGATACATTAGCTAAAATCTTATAACTATGTTTCAAACTTCATATTAAATATAACAGAACCGCAAATTGAATAAAGTAAATAAATCATATTAATACGGTTTTGATAACTTAGACTTGTTCAGTTATCAAACAAAGCAAATTTCCAGCTTAAATCCTATCCTCTTGCCGCACTTAAATGAATAAAGTTTCTGGGGTAGTTTAAATATTCTAAATTACAAGTCTTGTACGCAACAAGTGATGTATTTAATTAAAATTAGATTATTTCATATAGTTCCATATTTCATAAACAATGAAATGTATGTATAATTCAAATTTATCGGCACATTGCTTTAGCGAATAATACCGAAAGCTTTATTTATCGTGGGGCGTAAGAACTTATTGTATGTACTTAGTACGTAGTTTATTCTATTTTTAGCTTATTATTAGTAGGTATTTATTGGTAATTTGATCATAAGAACCATTCATCAACGCTTCTATGCATGCATGCATGCATGTGTGAATCAGTACATACATATACTTGTGCCTATTAGTCGGGATATACATTATAGTGTGAGAACTAAAAAGAGTAAAACATAGCTACATGGTCTATATATATCTGTCGGTCTGTATATATACCTCACAAAAACAAACAAATCTGTAATTACTATAGTTACGGAGCCTGAAGAGTAAAGGCCTGATAACTAGTTACAAAATATTTACTAGAACTCACTTAACTAATTTGAAATTATTACGTTCTTAACTAAAATTGTATTTGCGGGGAGTATTTTTGTAGTTCAAATTTCGCCATTTTTTAACTTTCCACTGTTTATAAACTCACCTGGATAGGAAGGGAATTTTCCACCACGTTGTTCAAGTGCGGGTAGACGGAATTCATATACATTTCAAGAACTAGTTAAGTTTTTACAAGTACAGGTATCTTTACTGTGTTTTCGCCGTATTAACAAATAACAATTAGGTATGTTGTTCCTAGAAGGGGGAGATTTAAAGGGCTGTATTGTTATTATTGTATATTTAGCGTTACAAGAATTAAACAATACACAATTAAATCTGTTGTTAAACCTCGACGCACAAACGAAGAAGTGTTATAAGTTTGACGTGTCTGTGTGTGTCTGTGTGTGGCATCGTAGCTCCTGAACGGATGAACCAATTTTGATTTTGTGTTGTTTTTGTTTGTAAGGTGAATTAATCGGGAGTGTTCTTAGATATGTTTGATGAAAATCGGTCCAAGATGGCCGCCGCCACAAAATGGCGGATTATATATTTTTTTACAACTCCCTCAATATAGGTACCAAATGAAAGGACTTGACTAGTAGAATACTTTACACTTAAATTTCAAATCCAAGACAGCCGCCACCACAAAATGGCGAATTTCATATCGGGTTTTTCTTTTTTATTAAATCCAGTTATATTTAAGTTTAAAAGTCAGTTTTCTTTACAATAATATGAATTATAAAGATAAGTACAGCTATTTCTTATTTTTTAAATTTTTTTATGACATTAATTAGTTACAATACCAAAGGTAACCTAACTAACTCTCACCGAGCGGACAATAAAACCGGAAAGGGTCGGAAACTAAGGAAAGCAGTAGTTAAGTTAAGTGGAGTCAGTGAGCGTAGATTTTCTTTAGTACCTACTCGGATGAATAATGCTTTAGTTAGGTTTCACTTACATTTTATAGTATGGAAAGACTGTTCTAATCGGCGCGGAGAATATTCAACGTTGTACTTTTATTTTAATCAGAAATCACTTAACTGATTTAGAATACCATTAGGTACCTATTTTTTCAGGTAAAGTATTTTTTTTAAAATTCAAATAACAAACTTTAACCACCTTAAAAAAGGAGATGCTCGTCGATAAAAACAGAAACCTTATAATTTCGTCATATCCTTGTATCTTTCTGAAATACTTTTTACAAAAATTATTTTATTTTGAAGAAGATACGCTGAGTAGTTGTTGAAATATTTAATTAATATAAATATTTAATTTAGTTAGCTATATTTTTTTTACATAGCAATCGGCCGTAGAAATAACTTTGTTTTTCATAGAAATATAAACTTATTTTGGCATTTGATAAAATAAATATTTACTATATTTATAATATATTTTATTTTACTTTTAATTAATGCAATTTGTTAAAATTACGAATGTTAAATCAACGTTTTAATGCTACGAAACCTCAGTGTGCGAGTCACGTTTGCAGTTAGTCAAACTTGCCCGATTATTGTAGTACATATATTTATTACTAGCGGCTCACCCTCGCTACGCTCGGGTTCACCTCTAGGAAAGCACAAACAGATCTATCCCACGGGAACCGTTCATTTTTCTGGGATGAAAAGTAACCTGTTGTTTGACCGGCACTATAAGGTATCAGCATACCAAATTTTACTAAATTAGGTGCGTAAGTTGCTGTGTACTAAGCTGTATAAGATGTTATAGTTTTTTAACTATCCCACGGGAATTCATTAATTTTCGGGAATTAAAAGTATCTAAGATGTTGCCCGGGGATATAAGGTACCACCATGCAAAATTTCATTTAAATCGGTCCAATAGATTCGGAGATTAGCCCGTACAAACAAGAAAACAGAGAACAGCTCGCTCGAGTTCGTCCATACCTACGAATATGTTGTATTATCTCTTTAACCATTTGTCCAAGTTATATGCAGTAAAAGGAAAAAGTCTTTTGTTTTAAACATTTTAGACGATAAGTTTACTTATTTTGATAAGAATTCATAATTGTTAATAATATGACCAATAAACATGACCTACCAATTTAAATAATTTTTTTAATATAAAAAACTACTTTTTGTGACTTAAATATAAAAGTTAGACAGCTGACTTTTTTGTAGGCATTATTAAGCTCTACAACTTTTCTCTACAACATATTCATATATCTCTCATCGTTAAGGCAGCCTTCGTAAGAAACGTTTTCGTTCGACCGTTTTTTCTCCGACTTATTTTGCAAATCCGATTACCACGAAAAAGCTTTTTATTTTTCGGGTTAATATATAGCCTATGACACTCAGAAAGAACGTGGCTTTCTATTGGTAAAAGAATTTTGAAAATCGGTTCAGTAGATCCAGAGATTACCCCCTACAACGTCACAAACTCACAAACCCACAAACTCACAAACTCACAAGATCACAAACTTTACCTCTTTATAATATTAGTATAGATGTTGTCCAATATCTCTGCCAATTTTGAACTGAATCTAAGGTTTTTTATTTTAGCAAGTTTTATTTCAATCGATTAAGCAGATTACCAGAAATATTAAAAACTATTATTGTGTCCTAATACATCTATACTCTATAAGCTATATTACTAATTTATAAAATGTATAATCTATACTTATAATAAAATTCTAGCTGAGCCAAATCTGTACATTAAATATTTTTTGGAAAATCTTATTGAAATAGTCATTATAATCGATAAAGAATCTACAGTTTTTAGATTTTTTGTCTGTCTGTCTGTCTGTCTGCCTGAGAAAGCCCCTGGACGGATTTTGATAAAATTTGGTATGATAGGATACTTTTCTTTTTACTGCAGAGACAATATCTTATCACTGAGAAATCTATACCGAACATTGAAATATACATTTCAATAAAGTCTATACAATTACTACAGATAAAAATTGTACTAATAAACAATTTTCTGAAATATTATAAACGTCGCTCGAGGTTGCTGAGAAACTTACGAGTGAAATGTCAAACGATTCTCAGCGCCTATATAAGTATGAGAAGAAATAGGTATTATTCTTTCATTATGTTACGGTCTTCCTTGTTATTATTTGTTTTGTCCTTAGTCCATTTACTATTAAAAGTAATTGTAATAAAAACCTCCACAAATAAAAAATAGAGATAAAAAAATTTATATACTTCATTACTTTTATATGCATGTATATTGTATACTTACATTTAATTATTTTTATCAAAATATTGAACTATTCAACTAAAAACTTTTTTATTTATTTATTGTTATTTTTTTTACATAATAGAAAATTATTTACAAATACTCTTTCTATTCTGACAGTAAAAAAATTATAAGCGGCAAAATTCAAATTAAGAATGGTTAGCCTGACATGACACGGCATCACACGCTTTTGACATATTTTAATTATTAAAAATAGTTTGGAAATATTATTATTTAACCAATGATATTATATTAAAAAGTGGTTTGTTATATCAGTGTGTTTAATCAAAAACTTTGAAGATGCAATCAGTAGTAACGTTCGAGAAGCCATTACCGCATCTAAGTCTACCAGATTGGGATGCACGATTATACGATTTGCAGGTAAATGAATAAACAAAGATATGTTCGCTTATAGAATATATTTTCCAACTATGGCTATAACCGTATAGAATACTGAATAAACTCAAAGCTTAAGCACATTTTGCCGGTCTAAAAGGATTACATTGTAGAGCTGACTTCAATACTGACTTTATACATACATATATGTCGTAAGATGATTTGATAATTCGAATTTTCGCGAAAACCTTAACACCTCCAGGTAAATTTCTAAGAAATTCATTAAAGAACACCGCCGTGTCCGCGGTCGTGGATCTCTCTATTAGAAGCCTATATATAAATAGCGTAGGTTGAGAAGGCTATTCACCTTAAAGGTGGGAGCTAGGTCTAACTCGGAAGAACTTTTTTTTTCTTTCTAGGTTATCTAGGTTAGGTTGGTACAGTGATCACAACGCCATGCCAATGCCATAAACGATTACAACTAGAGCGATTCGAGTTTTTGCAAAAACCCCCATCTTTTTCCAATAAAATTGAGAAATTTTTTCACCATTGTCTAATTGGCCGTGTTTTCACAATATCCCCAGGATTTTCGCGAAAATTCGAATTATCAAATCATCCTACAACAGATATTTTCGTTGTTTCTATCACAACAAGATCGCACTACTGTCCTTCGTTTTTTTTTATATTTATTAAAAAAATGTGATTATTGATTATTTATGAACTTCGGCAAATGATATCATAATTTCCTTATCAAAATAAATGTTCAATGAATACAATGGGTCGGGATTTAAGCATTATCTGTATAAAGAAAGTGTCTACATTCGAGGTTATGTAATTACGTTTAATAATTCAAAAGTTGGTAATTCTGCTATAAATTTTAAAAGTTTTGCTACGGCCTTACGGGTTTTCAGATACGGAGATTAAAAGAATCAGTACCATTCATATTTATATATTTCTATTTTTTTTAATGATATTTGCTTAAAAGACGATGTTATAAACTATTCACTCTAAACATAGAAAGAATAAAATTTAATGAATTGTTACTTTTTTCTCTTTATTTATTTTTCTGGAAGTGTGAAGCTGTAAAAAGATAATCAATATGTACCTATATTTCTTTGTTATAGCAAACCTGCCAGTTTAGCACAGATTACTAATAGTTAAAAATAGCATGTTTTAAATATTTTTAACACATTTTGCCTTGAAAATGTTTTTTTAAAAGGAAAACTTATTTTTTATCCAACTTTCTTCCTTTGACAGGTCACAGCAGACACTAGAAGAGCAGATGCTTTCGACCTAAGACACGGGGCTCATCAGCTCCGCAATGAGACCAGGATCAAAACCCAATGGGACAGTTATCATAACAATAATCGCCTGAGAGCAAGGTAAACGATGTCATATCAATAAACATACAAACAATTAGACGGTATGTTGGCTTAGTTGAGTTATAATGTTGATAGGTGTAATTAAACAGTGGTTAAGGTTTAACATAATAAATTATAATTGTGTAATGTTGTATTGTGGTAATCCATATGGAAATTATAAATGCGTTGATTCATAATAGTAAATAAAGTAGCTCTGTCAGTTGGACTACATGGTTGTTATGGCAAAATGGCTGAAGCAATTTCGGTAAAAAGTATACAAATTAATAAAATACTAAAATAAATAGGCATTGGTTTTTCAAATGTACTTCCTAGGAAATGGATTGAAAAAAGTTTCTATGAAAATATCATTTTATTAGTTTATTGTCTGTCCGTATAACATGAACCCGTGTGAAACTCGAGTCAAGTAGAGAGTCGTTAGTAAACTGGAAATTGAAAATTTAGGAAAATAAAACCCGGTATTAACTAGTAAATATTTTAGTAGTCCAATCTAGTATAAAATATTCTGAAGCTACATAAAGGTAAAATTTCTATTATCACTCGGCGCGTAACAAAAAATAACATTAATGATATGTACATATGTATAGATTTAATTAAAGAGTGCAAAAAATAATTATATTTCAACAGAGTATACGAAATAGAGCAATGGAAGTCCACTCTCCAGGAGCTATTAGATCGCTTGGACAGAGAGATGAGCGCTCTCAAGGAAGAGAAAGCATCCACTGAAAGAGAATTGGAACAACTCAATCTGCCTTTATTAGTTTGCTCTGAGTGCTTGTCGAATAGAGATGGCAGAAGAAGTTCGGAGCTGACTTATGACTTGGCTGATACTGAATTAAAAAAGGTTAGTGAAAAAGCTTAAACATGAGACTTTTTAATCGTGAATGTATTTTTGGGCCAATTTTGTGAACCAAATTTCATAATTTGATTGCTATTTAAATTATACAACACCGCAATGTCTTATAGCAAGCGTTGTTTTTCGAATCGAAGCAGGTTATCCTGTGTGCGTATAGATATTATACTACACTCCCGTTTGCTAAAGAGATACAAGTATGTATGCGTGTATAGGATTATCGTGTAATCATTTTTTTTTATTATAAAGTTGGAATTTTGCTATTAAATGTAAAAAGTTGGAAAAGGTTTTATATTGGATCATATCAGTTTTATAATTTATAATATAAAGATGGAATATTTAGAAATAATTGGAATATTTTTACTACGTAACCCGAAGCAATTTTTTTGCGTTGCGATAAAATCTATTTTGATCTTTACCATATTTTATTGCTTATTAACGGAATAAAGATTATGTGAGGATTTTCAGTATATATTTTTTGGAAAGTATACGTTATTTCACGTTATAACAATATATTTTATATTCAAACAGTAAAAATCTATGCTCACAATTTTTTTTAAAATCTGTTATATACACACTGTGTTCATGTTTATCATACTATAGAATTTTATTTTTCATGATATTCGTTGACAATTTTCTTTTCATGCTCACCTCTTTGTAATAATCTAAGGAATATAGCGCCATTTTCTTTTATTTAGCAAGATCCCAAATACATACACGTATGTGTATATCTTTAGTTCAGCAAGCGTCAAAAACACTGACAGCGGTTCGAGGCGATTACGCTAATTTTATCTAAGCCTGGTTATACCTTTTGTTCGTCGGACTAAAAACATATTCAGATTACTACTCAATACTCATAAGCGAAAGTTTGTATATGTGTGTTTATTTGTTTATTGCAGACGGATTTGGATGATATTTTAGTATATAAATAGACTATATATACCCTAAAATCCATACTAATATTATAAATGTGAGAGTGTTTGTTTGTTTGTCCTTCTTTCACGTCGAAACAGAGCAACGGATTGGCGTAATTTTTTGTGTGGAGATAGTTAGAGGGGTGGAGCGTGACATACCTACTACTTTTTACCGCGGGTGATTATCTCATTCCTACGGGAAAACACATAATACAACCCTAAAAATTATTTACGATCAGAATTACTTCAAACTTGGAATTAATTATTAATGCTCTTCAATACAATTAAATAAATATGCATTGTAGCATTTTCGAAATCCATCCCATAAGAGGGTAACATAGGGGATGAAAGTCTATATAAAACCTACCTTCTTGGAGTTTTTTTTGTAGTTTTAGCGCGAGCGAAGCGCGGCGAGTTCAGCTAATGAGTATATAAATAGACCTGAAGTGACAATTGGTTACTGTTTGGCACCCAGTGCATGCATCCGAGCGAAGGCAGTTAAGTTTGCTATCATGATATAATCTATACATTTATATAAACTAAGCAGTATTTTTAATAATTAACTCAAGAAAACCCGTAATTCCAGGAGCTCTGTGTAACGGAAAGCAATAAGAAGATGTTAATTGATCGATGCCAATCCGCGTGGGAAAAGATCAACAAATTAGAAGTAGTGAAGTTTAAGCTGCAACTCGACTTGAATGATAAGAACGAAGCACTGCAAATAGACAAGGACATGTTAAACTTAGACAAGGATTGCGCTAATATAACATACAAGACTGACTCTCTCAAAACTCCTAATAGGTAAAATATATTTGTTTTATATGTTTTTTATGTTTAATCTCTATATAAAAATTGAAATGTCTGTCTGTGGCTTAGGAATAATAAATAGTTTGTCCGGGTTAATCTCTAAAATGGCTGAATCAATTTTGATGATTTTTATTTAAAGGTAGATGAATTTGCAGAGATCAACCTAGATTTCTTTACATCCTGGAAATTTTTGGATTTACGTGTAAGTATGAATTAAAAATGTACCTACATAAAATTAAAGTTTTTTTTCTAAGGGGCGTATGAGTTATGTAGTAGATATGTATGTGTTACAGGCGTCATATTTCATGATATGAAACACTCTTCTGTGTAGCATTTTAAAATGTTTAAAAGAGATCAGACGATTTTATCTTAGTTCAATTTTTAAGAAATATTTTTTTTTATTTATGTTTTATAAGCGTCTAATTGTAAATGTACATATAATTATTAAATAATAACTAGAAATTATTTGCGACTTCGTTCGTAATTTGATCCTGTAAAACGATGGATGATGTTACTTAAGATTTCACCATCATTTTATTTATTTATTTATTAATCCTTTATTACACCAAAACAAAAAATACAATTTGAAAGAATATATAAATTTACAAATATATACTTTAGTGTAAAGGCGGCCTTATCACTAACATAAAGTGATCTCTTCCAGGCAACCTATTTTATAAAGAAACTCGTTGGATAGCATGGATATTGGTTGGTTAAAAAAATAGTCTATAACAAACTTACTTGAACGGTATATATTATAAATTACATACAGTTATACATAAATAACAATTTAACAAACATACATAAATATATGTAACATTATATATTAGTGTAAACAATGTAAGTATATATTCTACAATGAACTTACATAGTTTTACAGCGATAAATAGTACTTTTTAAGACGACGTTTTTATCATTTTCATCAATTTTAAATGATAAACCAAAATATTCAAAGACTCATAAGTGAAATGGCCTTACTAGTTTTGCATTATCTGTAAAAGTTTCCATAGAAAAACATTTGCTTCTAGTTGATTGGGTTACGTCATTACATATGTTTGTTTTAAATTTTTGCCACATGGCCCTGTGGCGCAACGGATAACGCGTCTGACTATGGATCAGAAGATTCCAGGTTCGAATCCTGGCAGGGTCATGAATTACTTAATTTTTTTTTGAAATTCTTTATATTCAATTCAAATTCAAACTACTATTATAATAAATGCAAAAATTTCAATGTGTTTATGTATGAGTGTATGTTTGTTACGCATTTATGCTAAAACGGCTTGATGAATTTGGATGAGATTTTGTACTCAGATAAAAAAAAAATGTATATTACAGGATGATAACCTATGAACAATGGCTGGATAAATGTGAAGCAACGAAAAAGATGGCGATGGATGAACTTCAAGATACTTTACGTCTAAGAGAATCTCTCTTTGTCGCTAGAGGTCGTGCTAGAAACGCATTGCGCGCACAAACAGATGTCACTAACTATATGATGAGAAGACGCATATACGATACACAAAGAGCAAAAAATGAATTGCAATGGCAAAAAATGAAGGTAATTTTGGCATATCATAACTGATTGGATTTTATTTAGCATAGGTATTTAATATATCAAAGAAACTAACCTATCTTCAAGATAGGATCGAGATTCGAAAGCAGTGGTAACTAAGTGGTAACGCGCTTGCTTGGGAAGCCGAGTAAAGCGGGTTCAAATCCCGGGTTTCACTTCACACAAGGCAGGCCGGTGCCCAGCAGTGGGACGTTAAAAAGGGCTGAATACACTTCGAGATAGTTTTAGTCTACGAAAATGAACATTTTAAAGATGCGAAACTGTTTCTTAATCTATACATATAATAAAATTGTAACTAAGCCAAATCTGTATTTTAATATTTTTTGGAAAATCTTATTGAAATAAACATTATTATCGATACAGAGGTCGAATCTATAGTTTTTAGAATTTTTGTCTGTCTGTCTGTTACCGCATCACAGAAAAACCACTGGATGGATCTTGATGAAATTTTTTGGTCATTAGAACGCGGGCGCAGCCGCGGGCAATGCTAGTTTAGTAATAATTTTAATAATAAACAAATATTTTTTAAAAGTCACATCTTCAAGTTGTATCTAATAAAACACTATGGGTAAAATATATTTAACAGATGGAAGAAAACATGGAGAAATTAGCCAACGAACTACAAACCATCGGTGAACAATTTGCAGATAAAGTGAATGCTCTAAAAGTGGCTGAAACCCGTCTAGAAACACGAGGTTACCGGCCGGGAATCGAACTTGCGTCAGATGAAGCAGATATAGGATTGAAAGAAGAAGTCAGAAATTTGAGAGACACTATACGTCAGTTGCAAGAAAAACAAGACTGTGCCAAGTATGTTGAAATTTTACTAATAATATTATTATATATTTCTTAAATCTACGCGAATATTTGACATCTATTTATATAAAAAGAAACGATGACTGACTGTCTAATCTATCAACGCATAGCTAAAACCGTTGAACAAATTGCATTGAAATTTGGCACACAGATATTTATTATAAGGTAGGTATCCGCCAAGAATGGACTTGTGAAACGGGGATTCAAAATTTGTATGGAGAAATCATATAAGAGAGATGTATCAATACGAAAATTCGCAGGATTACTCGTGTCAACATATAAATAAACACGTGTTTCGGGTTTTTTAAAAAACAACGTCTTCGGGGGTGAATCGAGTTAAATAGTCTAAAAATTAAACTTGACGTAAGCTTAAGCGAAGTCGCGAGCAAAAGTTAGCTTTAAATAAAACTATCTTTTCATATTTTGTTTTCATTTTCGTTCCCAACGTTTCGAATGTTTTACAACAACTATGGTCTCGGGAGAGATGAGTTTTTTACGTCTCAAAATATTTAATGAATATTTTATTTATATTATGCTTAAGTATTATAGCAACATAAAATAAAATTTAGAAATTAAAAGAATCATACCATCGGTTCTCGTGAATATGTTTGCTGTAAAGGATTCAATCGGGAACAAAAAAATAAAAATCAAACCGCAACAAAATACGAAAAGATAATATAAAAAAAAAAAAAAAAAAATAAGAAAAAACGTTTTATTAAAAACATTATTACCTATATTGTTAGATAATATCGTTAACTATATTTTTCTTTATTTTAAGTTAAAAATCTATTGTTTTAAAAATATTTTATTTAGTATGTACCAATTACGAATATAGCCATATAAAGCACGTGCTGCACGTGCTTGCGCATAGAAGTTCCTTGACAAATTAATGCGAATAGTTGTTAGTGTTAGGAAATTTACAGTTTCGGCTCGAGATTAGATTACAACTATTTCTAAAACAGCGCTTAGATACAAATTCTAAATACAAAACGGTATTTAAGTGAATTAATTGTACAGGATTTTTTCATCAAATAAGCGACCATCGCCATTTTTTTGGTTTCAAATTATAAATATATGTTGCTCAGCTTAAAAGAATCTAAATTTGCTGTTACTGTTAAACTTACGTAAAAATGTTTTAATCGGAATTCGTTTAACCATTTATGAATAACTAGCGACTCCCCCTCGCTTCGCTCGGGTTCGTCCCTAAGTACGTTTTAACGGTTAGTATGAAATACAAATCTTTGAATTTCTCGGGTTTTCTGCACTACAATATGTATGTATTATACATATAAACCTTCCTCTTGGATCTCTCTATCTATTGCTGAAAACTGCACTAAAATCCGTTGAGTAGCTTAAAAGATCTAAGCGAACAGAGAGCGGAAGGACCTCATTTTATACTATGTAAGATGTGCGATTAAGTAGGTATCCAAGCAAAAATTTGTTGTAAAAACAAAAAACAATTGATGTTTCAAGTTATGAAAAATTAGTTTTTAATAAATATTTCATACCTACTTCGATATACTCGTAGCTATATTGTATAATCTTTATATATATAATTCTTCTGTGAGTGTGTATGTCACTGAACTTCTCTCAAACGACTGGACCGATTTTGATGAAATTTTTTGTGTGTGTTCAAGGGGATCTGGGAATGGTTTAGATTCACAATTTTTTTAATAGAAAATAATATATTAAAAAAAGTTTGAAATATTCAAATTAAAGACGTGTAGACAGGACAACGTCTGTCGGGTCCGCTAGTATGTAGATATCGCATAAATAATTCTGAGAGGATGTTATTAAAATGAAAGGGTCGTAAATCAGCCTACGAGATATAACGGAGACTTTTAAGCGAAATCGTGACAGGGTTCGGGCCTAGAATCTTCATATACGCAGTCAGACATGTTATCTATCGTGCTACAGGCTCACATAGAAATGTATTAAAATACTACTTGTGACTAGAATAAATTCCACGTACGGCCGATGAAAATGGGTTTAAAGAGGTTTTAGGTTTTGTTTTATAATAATATAAATAAAACGATTCTATTCTTAAAAGTCAAATAGTATAATGTTAACATAAAATCGCAACTCGTATGACTTAGAAATGTAAATAAAGCTCGAATTTTTAAAGCCTAAATGTTTACAGTCTTATTATATTATATAGAAATTAGATACCTTTTACATGTAAATAAGTACCTATATGTTACTTTTCGCCTTTTAAATATAAAAGCATTAAAAGAAAATGTGCGTATTAGACTCACTCTCACAGTCGAACTACGAGTATGTATGAGTGTAAACTGTATCAAAACCCATACAGTATTTTCATACATTTGTCTTTACAGACTGACACGACGATATACTGTTATAAATATAATTATAATAAAATATTAGTACGTAGGTACTTTCAAATCTTGTGTATACGTAGATTGTACGCTATCCGACTGAATTAAACCAGCATAACTTACTCTTTTTAATGTAAGCAAGAGAAACAAAGACAATTGTTTGGTTAAAACAGTGTCCTTTAACTGTTAGAACATGAAACTAAAGTTCGAGTACAGCTCTTAGCACTTGTAGTCTAAATATAGCCTAAAGAAACAACGTTCAATTACGAACTTTCACAATAAAAAATAAAGTTTTAGCTTTAACTTAATGAAATTCTTAATTTACTGACCAAATATTAACGAAAATATTTTTTCTTAAATGAATACAGGGGTTCTTTATTGGCATGTTCCTCAGAACGGTTCAAATTTTGCGTACAATTTACCATCAATCTCAAAAGTTAATAAAGTGAAGTGAGGTTTGGTTTTGTGAATAATAATAAACCACGTTGAATACTGGAAGGGCCCCCGTTTCCCTATTTTGAGTGTATACACTAAACATCTAAACATATCTTTAGTAAAAATTATCTTTTTGTTTATTTAGATTACTATTAGTAGGTTGAATGTTAAGATATTGAAAACTTTTGTGAGAAGGCTGATGTGAAAAATAATTATTTAGTATCGTCCTGTGGGCACTGTAGATAACGACTCTAATGGCACATCGTTCCAAATACAATCATGGCAAAGTCGTAAAACATTATTTAATTAACCTACGCGCATACAATCCCACAAAATAATTGAATTTGGATTTGGAATTTTAAATAAAATATATTGCACATCATTCCCTTTATAGCTTTTATTGTTTAAAGCACTATTAAATAGAGCCTGCCGCAAAAATAACTCATCCCATATGTTTTTGATTTGAATTTGAAGCGTTGGCCATCGATCATTCATCCGCACAGAGCACGACGCAACGGACGATTTGTTCCCATAAAACGCAGACAAAATGCGAAAGCGTAAAAATAATAAAATGAAACAATCGTTGTTTTTTCTTCTAATTAAAAACACACGCAAATGTGAGCAGGCCTTGTGATTTATGAATGTTTCCACCAAAAGAAACGACTGCAATGCATTTGCTACAAACAAAGTGCTTTGTTGTATGTACGTATTATACGTACGCAAGTATCTAAAATTAAAGTTTGGAGTATATCACTGATGTGCTATCTTTTAATCAGTTTTTTAAAAGTTTATCATTTGTATGTTTCGTTATACTAATTGTAAAATTAATTATGTATGGCAAAAGGAAAATTGCTAGGATCCTATACCTATGCATGCTATTTACAAGATACATGTAAGATGTAAACAGAATGGGAGTATTTCTTGAATGAACGTGAAAGTATTAGATAAAATTGATTAAATGACATTTAAATTATATATTAAGCATTTAATTTTTTTGTATTCATATACATACTTCAATACTAATATTATAAATTGATACCTTAATTGGCAAACCAGCCAACTCGACATTTCGTCAAAAAAAATTTTTTTTTTGGTTCAGATTGTATGCAACAATAATTCAATAGGATTATTTTAGTAGGATCTTACAGTATCAAAAATAACAGCTTAAGATATTATCTACCAACGGTATTTTAGATTTTTTAATGAGTAGTGTAAAAAATATTATAAGTATTAAGTGTCTCCTGAAAAATTTGCTCATATGGAGTTAGCCGGTTTGCTAATTAAAGTATCGAAATGTCAAAGTGTGTTTGTTTGTCCTTCTTTCACGTCAAAAGGGAGTGATGGATTGACGTGATTTTTTGTGTGGAGATAGGTGGAGGGCTGGAGAGATATAGGCTATTTTTATTACGGGAGATTATCTCATTCCCACGGGAAAACACGTTATAATAAAAACCAAAAAAATATTTATGATCAGAATTACTTGAGCCTTGGTATTGATGCTCTTCAATACAATTAAATAAATACATGTTTTAGCATTTTTTAAAATTCATTCTATATGGTGGTAAAGTAGGGGATGAAAATTTGTATGAAACCTACCTTTTTTGTAGTTTTTTTTTTGAAGATTGAACGCGGGCGAAGCCGCGGGTTTTGCCAGTTTTATATATAAATTTTAAACGCTTATTAATTCATTACTAAAATATTGGAGTTAACTATAGTTATTGGTAGAGACAAATCAATAAAAATTAACCTTAGCATCGATTCGATTTCGAAAGGAAAAATGTATTTATTTTCGAGATGTTATTGTTAGTAATGAAACTAAAGCAACTAACGTAAGTGGAACCACAAATAACTATCAACTTATGTATGAGAAATTCGTTCATCCCCGACACAATAATTTTGGTATATTTTTCTGATTTTTCTTTCCTTCTTCCTTGATGATAATTTGATATTGAACATATCTTTATTTACAAACGAGTAAATGAACAAAAGCGGGTGAAACTGTTTTGTTTTAAACGCAAATGTAAATTGTGCTTACATATTATGTACGTCATAATTACCGAAAACGTACAAACCGATGTAGTAACATTAATTCCGAGAGCTTTGCACTTATTTTCCTAATGAAATGCTCGAAGTGTCCTTTTTGGAACAAATCCAGAGCGTCGAGCCAAAGGAGACTGGTTTCAACTGTAGTCGACTTTTATTTGCACATAGTTGTTACTCGCTTGTAGCAATTAACTAAATCCCCTGACCTTTAATAAAAGCCGTTTCAGAATTCGTGTAAGTTGGCGTGTTTTTGCTTTTTAAAAGCCACTATTTACCGTCTACGCGGTCTTATGTTAGTTTGAAGGCTTACAGTGTATGTAAGTTCAAGAATAATAAGGCATGAGTAATAATTATAAAGTTTGTATACTTAGGCATACCTAGTCGTATGGTAATATGTATAATAATATTATGGTATACTAGCATTGCCCGCGGCTCCGCCCGCGTTAAGATGCCCAAATACCAAATTCTTAGGCTTTACATATTAGTATACGCTTACATTGCAGTTTTTATATTTTTTCTCAGAAATGAGACAATTTCCCGCGGTAAAATATCCTATATGTTGACCCGGATAACCAGCTATCACCATACCAAATTTCATCAAAATCCCTCCAGTGGTTTTTCTGTGATGCGGTAACAGGCAGACAGACAGACAAAAATTCTAAAAACTATAGATTCGGCCTCCGTATCGATAATGATGTTTATTTCAATAAGATTTTCCAAAAAATATTTAATGTACAGAATCGGCTTAGTTACAATTTTATAACATGTATAGATTTCCATAATATTATTTCATTATACTTTTAGTCACTTAATTTTATTATTAGCAATAATCTGCGTATAGCTGTTGTATCGGCTCAAGCTATTAAAATTTGCACATTTTCAACAGTATAATCAATATCCATTATCTCCAACCGGTAATTATTAATTAATAACGGTTTTTATTAACAAAAATATAATTCAAAGCTATTTTAGATTTTTATGTGCTTAATTTAAATTCTTGTCTAGTTAAATATGTATTCGTCTACATATCGACCTTACATTGTTTTCATTTACATACTAGCACTTGGTTAGTGACGCGTGCGCTTTCTTTGCTGACTCTTAACTCATAAATGCTCTCCTGTAAGTGATAGAACAATTTTAATTCACTACATTCTGGATTAATATAGATAATAACATCAGAAAGCCCATCAAAATTTGTTTAGTCGTTTTTGAGATTAATGTATACTTACTTATGTACAGACAGAAGTACAAACACTATACCAGGACTGTATTTTATATATAGTCGAAGAGCCCCTAGTCTATTATATATACTTTATCTCATATGTTCAAACGTAGGCGGAACCTCAAGTAATAACTGTGTATTATATATGAGAATCCCTTTTATACTGAAGAATAACACGAGCTTAGCTTTTATAACACTAGGTTGCGTGACGTGACGCAAATAGGCACATTGTAAAACGATGTATGTAGATTGTATCGTATACCGTTTTTCGGATTTTCATATGAAATATTGTACCGTATGACTTTATATCGCGAAAATATGCTTAGAATTTAAAATTCTTATTAGATGTCGGGGAAATCATGTAAAATTTTATCAAAATTTTACATCTACGAGTTTTTTTTGTGATACAGGTCGTATGTTTGATTTCTGCGTAAAGTATACATTCAGTATTGCGATTTGAATGGATCTAATGTATTATTTATTCTCCATTTATTTACTTATGTTATCCGTTTGTTTGTTACTGCGTCCTAATAAAACAAGATAATTCTAACCTATCGGGCAATAAAGAGTTTTAATTTTAGTATATTCGATCTTATTCGAAACATTAAATTTTAACTATCGATATCTATAGGTACATACCTATAATAAAATTGCAACTAAACCGAATCTGTACATTAAATATTTTTTGGAAAATCTTATTGAAATAAATATTATTATCGATACAGAGGTCGAATCTATAGTGTTTAGACTTTTTGTCTGTCTGTCTGTTACCGCATCAAGAAAAAAGGGAGGGATTTGATGAGGTATGGTGATAGTTGATTATCCGGGTCAACATATAGGAAAATATCTAATTTCTGAGAAAAAATACAAAAACTACATTGTAAGAATATATTAAAATGTAAAACCTAAGAATTTGGTTTTTGGTCATTTGAATGCGGGCGGAGCCGCGGTCAATGCTAGTTTTTAATAATTTGATTTCTATCTACTATCTGCTAACTATCAATATTCTTCTCCTTTATAGAAACATAAAAATAAATTTATAGGAATATAAAAACAATCGCAATATATGTATCACATACCAACAATAGTGGGACTGTATAATGTATTTTTTATTCATCCGATTATTATCGGACGAATAGTCACTCTTTTCTTTTAAACTCGTTAAAGACATTTTCTTTTTTAAATTCTGCGCCCACATATCTCTAACATTTTCTTGCGCGATTCTCATTATATATTCAAGTAAACTGAGGAAAATAAAGTGAACAAATCCGCACATCTGAAACAACTTCTAACTACAACTTAAAGAACTAGTTTTCTCAAAATTTGAGAGCTCACAAACTCACATTTCGTCAGCGTAATGGGACTATAGTCTGTCTAGTCCAGTAGTGGGATATAAAAAAGCTAGATTTTCATTGCTATGCCAGCCCTTTTTAACGTCCCACTGCTGGGCACGGGCCTCCCTTCAGTACGAGGGGGATCAGGCCATAGTCCACCACGCTGGCTAAGTACGGGTTGGCGGGCCTCATATGTCTTTTGAAACCTTGCTAGGTTTTCTCAGACATGCAGGTTTCCTCACGATGTTTTCCTTCACCGTTAAGATAAATGGCAATCATGCTGGAAATGATTCGCACATGAAAATATCAGAGGTGCGAGACCCGGGATTTGAACCCGCTTCACTCGGTTTCCCAAGCGAGCGTGTTACCATTGGGCACTGTTATCATTGATATACAGCACTAAAAATATTGAAAAGTTAGCTGTGAAAAGCAAACACTAAGTAAATTAATAATATTGGGATTACGTTTATAATAACTTCATTCCATTTATTAATTAGCGCTCTCAATCATGTTAGTGTTCAAATGGATTTATGTTGCGCGCCTCGCCACGGTTCATTCACGGTGTGATGATATTACATAAAATGCTACGTAATAAATATTTGAATAACCACCACTGCTCAGTAATGCTTTTGTCTGAATAGCATTGCCTGTTATTTATCTTCTATTTACTCGCACCGACTATTTATAAATTTTGATAATAGATTTTATATAAATCATTTAGATGATTATGTTTATTTTAAAATTAGAAAATATTTGAAGTAAATAATCGGACCATTTCGCTGTGGAATGAACTCCCTGCCGAGGTTTTCTCAGACGGCTACAGTATGGGGTTCTTCAAAAGGGGAGTAAATAGGTTTTTAAAGGGTCGGCAACGCGCATGTGATGCCCCTGGTGTTGCAGGCGTCCATAGGCTGCGGTAACCGCTTACCATCAGGCGGGCCGCATGCCTGATTGCCACCGACGTGGTATAAAAAAAATATTAAAAAATTAAGGATCTATAACGTTATTTTAAGGTTTCTTAGAAAAAAGGAAAATCCTTTATAATAATAAATCTATAATAAATATAATTGATACTATGAAATATATTGCTGATAGTGAATATTACATAGTATCAATTTTCTTGCTGTTGCAACTGAGAAATTACCCCCTCCTCCTTTTGTCCTTCTCCTTTTGCCATTTTTCCTTGTCTCTTTAATCATTTCCGTTTAGTTCCTTAAATGTAACCATAATATTGTTGATTTGTTACTTGTAACATGAAAAAGAACAAAAATATACATTTACCTAATAATTTAATATAATTTCATTATATTTTACGTAAAGTTGATTATTTAAAAAAAAATTATTCTAGTAGGTATATAATATATATACCAAATTATAGTTGTGCAAATAGAAATTCTAAGAAAAATATACAAATAGAAATCGTAGGAAAATGTTTGTGTATACCAAAGTATTGAAACACATTATAATATTTTCCATAAATTGCCTTATCCCGGTCACCATTATATGCTTCTACAGACTAATGGAAGTAGAACGCAAAAACGATATTTTTATTCTATCACTACACTAGGCTATTCCTTATAAAATCGGAGTTGAGGTACATTAGCATTAGTCGAAGTAAATGCAAAATATATTTTAATGGAAAAGAGCTATTTTTCTTCGATTCTATCTACAAAAGCAAATGTTTATATTGGGAATTTAGACAGTTTTAGCAAATGGATGAAAGTACAAACGGGACAAGTATGGGTGTAGTGTAATGTTATGATGTAACCATATATTGTAATTGTACTATCAAATATTTTTAAATAATAATCATTTGTTTTGTGGTATGTATGTATATGTGCAGTGGAAGTTGATTACTAAAAAAAATATTATTCGACATATTATCTCTTTACCCGACTGCCAAGGAAAGGTTATGTTTTTCGATCGTATCTTGTATGTATCTACTTATGTTACTGTTAAACGAAGTCGCAGGTAGAAGGTGGATTAAATTAAATAATTTAAAAATTAGAACATATACAATGTACGCTCTATTTAGGGATTCAGCTAATTAAGTATTCATGTTCCTAAGCCACATGTCATAATGAGGACAAAACCAGCTTATCAAATCAACGTACTAATTCCAAAATAATAAATAATGTATGCCTCTCCTTATATTCACTCCATTAAGATTATTATTTTTTTTAATACAAAATCTTTATTTTTTTAACTTTTTTTCTTAATGTTCAAGTGTAATAATCATCATCCTAACAATTAATTCAGATTGGTGATGTCTTACTCTAAACGATTTCCTGATTTTAATCTATATACACAATATATATTCATTCGATATTTTTTTATAATATGATTCGATATTTTTTATAATTCTCCTAGCCGATTCCGGCTACGGCGGCCAATCTTATAGAGCACAAGTGTACGCGCAGACACAAGTGCACTCTCTATTTCTGTCACTCTCATACTCCGGTGGGACGACCACTCGATACTACCAGTAAGAGTTAAGGCGCAGGACCGACGGCTTTACGTGCTCTCCGAGACACGGGGGTGAAACACCGCCAACTTCCCAACTCCGGGCTGTTACTGAGACTTACTTATACAGAAAGACTAAATAACTAAACTTGGCCCGACCCGGGACTCGAACCCAGGACCTCCAAGTGTGCGGCCGTATATGCTAGCCACTACACCACCGAGGCAGTTATAACTTATAATATATACTGTTTTTATAATATAATCTTCATGTGTGTAGGTAACACAGATAGTTATATACAATATTCATATAATAATGACACTATGGGACTTAAACGCTTGAATTAGTCAGGGGTTACCTTATTCCCGACGTTTCGACTGGGTTGCACCAGCGGTGGTCACGGACAGACCGGGACTGGTTTAACTTATATTAATACTACCTATGAAGCTGAAGACGAATTTGTTTGTCTGGTTTTTTCGTTTGACGGCGCTAATTTCTGGAACTGCCGGTTTACACTTTAAAGAATTCTGTATGCGTTTTATAACCAATATATAGCGAAAGGCTTTTTTTGATTATGACAGGGTGGACAGTGAATTTAGGGTGCCCTGGGCCCTAATATTTCGTGGGCGTATAAAAACTACAATTAATAATATTTAGAATTAAACTAATTGTCATTTTGTCTTTAAAAAATTAATAACGATAAATGGCAATTAGTACTAGAAGAAAGGAATTAATTAAATTAATTAATTGATCTTAGGTTTTTAGGACAACCTGTAATGGGCTCATATTTTTTTATTTTAGATTAATATTAATTTAATAGAATTTATAAAATATAAACTTACAATATTATCCATTGTTTTCAATAGGAGGCGTGTTATATCTAAGGGGTTCTTGGCTTTGTAGCCTAAAACACCACCTAGGTATATATATATATATATATATATATATATATATATATATATATATATACCACTCCTGGATTATGAGCGAAGTCGCGGGTAAAAAGCTAATTATAGAAAATATGTTATAACGATATTTTCATATTCAGAGCCACATACAACGCCCTCGAAGCTGCCTCGATCAAGATCGCGATTGATCTCAACGATAAAGAACAGTCTCTCGAGACGGATACGCGGGCATTGGAAATGAGGACAGCCTTAGAGCCCAAACGTCCGCAGGGGACGGACAAGAATCTCATCCTAGCAAGCATGAAGGACGAAGTACCAAAAATTGAGGGTTGATCTGAAACATAATTGAATTTTACCATTTGTTGTTTATTAAATGTCATGGCCGTTTATTGTTTTTGGATTATTAATTTTTGTGTTTACTGTTTTTGGAATAAAACTTTTTGTGTACATGTCTTTCTTTTCTATAGTTTTTGTGCGACCTCGCTTTTGCTAGTATTTTTATTATCTACGAGTATAGGTACCTACTAATATGATAAACAGGACGAGTTTGTTTATTTGACTGCGCTATCTCAGGAACTACTATTCCGTTTTTAAAAAATATTTTTGGATTAGATAGCCCGTTTATCGAGGAAGGCCATAGTAATAGGTATATGTATACTCTATCTATTCCGTACTAACCGTTAAAACGTACCTAGGGACAAATCTGAGAGAAGCGAGGATGAGTACTAGTATAATAGGTCTACCGGAAAGTTCTGTCCGTTTCTATGACAACAATTTTTGACATGTAAGCACATGTTTATTTGGCGCATGTTCGGCTCTAAATTTTAATCGCTTATTGTATACATACTAACGTAGCAAATGAAGTAAAATAAACTTGATTCGCATTAGTCTTAAGTGTGAAGCGAGAGTGTATCCTTGGCTACTGATAAAGTTCATTTACGCCACTGTATTTTACACGAATTTCAACAAGGAAGGAACAACTTTGAATAAGAGAATGTTGTGTATATGGTAGGACATTCGAGGACCAATCCATTATGAGATTTTAAAACCGGACGAAAAGCTCATTTCGGATAAATACTGTCCACAACTGAATAATTTAAAGACAGCAGTCCAAGAAAAGAGGCCGGCGATGTTCAACAGGAAGGGCATCGTACTGCACCATGATAATGCCAGACCACACGCTGCTTTGCGGACTTGGCAAAAAATTGCTGAACTAGGCTGGGAAATTCTGTCGTATCCATCGTATTCCCCGGACTTAGCACCCTCCGATTATCACTTGCTTTTGTCCTTAGAAAATTTTTTTGAAGGGCAAAAATTCAAAAATAAAAAAGATATCAAATAAGCACTGGTTCAATTTTTCGCATCAAAAGATGAAATATAAAAAAACTTGCAATATACAAATTGCCTTCACGCGGGCATAAAGTCATTAGTAATAATGGCAATTATATTTATTATTAAAGTTTAGTAATAGTAAGAAAAAAAAGTATTTTATTTTATTCAAAAAACGAACCGAACTTTCCGGTAGACCTATACAAATTTCATATTATTATTTATTAATAACTCTTGACCAAACGACAAACTATCCGATCCAGACTTTATGATTTTTTTTCTTTTAAATTAATTACCTACTCAATACACTTATAAATTACTAGCGACTCACCCTCGCTCCGCTCGGGTTCGTCCCTAGTGAAAATTTAGGTTTGTATGTATTTTTTAATGCCGAATCATAACATTTTTTTTTGGGGTGGACCACCCTTATCACTTAGGGGTATGAAAAGTAGATAGTAGCCGATTCTCAGACCTACTGAATACGCATATAAAATTTGGTAAAAATCGGTAAAGCCGTTTCGGAAGAGTACGGTAACTAACATTGTGACATGGAAATTTTATATATTAGATAATGATTTTATATGTTTTTATAAGGAATAATTTTGATTATAAAATATAGAATTTGTTAATAATATCAAATAGGGCATCATGCTATCTATGGATATAATATAAAATCGATCGTATAGTTCATTATTAAAATTCTATAAAGTTTGTCCAAATTCTTAACCTTTACTGTTTTAATATAATAAGCAGTATAAGGAAGATGGAAGGAACAGACTGTGATAAAAATTAATTCTCGACGCGCAAAACGAGGGCGGGCGGCGGCCTTGAAGAGACAAGGGATACACAGAAATCGGAAAATTTTAGCCACGCGGATAAAGGTAACTAAATTGGTGGTTGATTGAAATCGTAATTGTGATTTTATCAATTTTATTTCTTTTCTCTCTTTTTAGGCTGGTCTTTTGTATCTTAAAATTATGTTCAATCTGCTGTACCTACATTAGGTATAGAAAAAGGTTTTTGTTTTATTCTAGTATTTTATTTAGTATAAGATGCGTCTCGTGCTTTTAATACCATTAATTTTATAAATGCGATAGTTTAGATGGGCGTTTGTTGCTCAATCACGCCAGAACGGCTGAATGGATCTGGATGAAATTTGGCACAGAGATAGATTATAGTCTGGAATAGCACATAGATTACTTTTTATCTCGGAAAAATATATGGTCCCCTTGGGATAGATTTGTTTTTGTTTTTCACTTGTAAGTTGCTACTTTAAAGTAAGTTAGCTTGCGAATCTTGATCCTGTGATTACACCTTACCTTATCGTTCAAATTGAGATTGATGTTCGACAGATTAATACTCCCCACTGGTAATTATTGTATATACAACGTCTACTTTGATAATTTTCACTGTGATATTGCTAGCAATTGTATAAGTACTAAATAAATAAGATTATATTTTTAAAATGAAATGAATAATACATAATATTTTAGCGCCCTCTATGCTTTGTTAACAAAAACTACTATTTCACTTATTGACGAAACTTTATCGTATGTCCTTTAGATGGCGCTAAGGTAATTTAATTATATTACATTGTAAGCAATATTACTTATACATGCTACTTATATGACGATCGTCATGTAGACCTATAGGTTATCATTTTTTCTATCTGCAAAGTACATATATAAATACATTAGTGTAAGTAAATAATAAATTAATGCTTAGCTCATATATGTATTAGGAAGCTATAGTTTCGTGGTAAAATTTAAAAGTATTAAATATCCTTACCTATTAGGATTTCTAATATAAACTTTCCAGTAAATCTATGGGAATATGAAGTTATGACGGAACTTTCACTGCTATATTATAAATTTAAAATACTAGTAAATCATCTAGTTCCATGGTAAGCTACGAGGCTTCTGTTATAGATACCAGATAGTTGATACACTATACAGATATAACTTTAAATACATAGTATTATAAATATAAACACCCATGACTGGAGTACAAACATTCGTGTTCATCTCATAAATGAATTCCCCCAGCGGGACTCGACCCGCGACAGCTCACACAGCAAGTAGGGTCACCAGTCACCA
This sequence comes from Brenthis daphne, assembly GCA_947093115.1. NCBI lineage: Eukaryota > Metazoa > Arthropoda > Insecta > Lepidoptera > Nymphalidae > Brenthis > Brenthis daphne. Next base: position 26,688,234 of record OX352475.1, read on the forward strand.
CAAGCTGAGCCAAACCTGTCGACCCCATATATATATATATATGGGGTCGACAGTATATATTTATAAGTACTAGCGTTTGCTTCTGGCTCGGGTTCGTCCCTACTCACGTTTTAACATTTATTATAGATTTCTCAAAGAGGAGATGTTTTCCCGCAATAAAAAGTATCATACATACAAGTACATGTTGATCCGGATAACTAGCTATCACTATACTAATATTATGAAGAAAGATTTTTTGTTCGTTTGTTTGTAGCAAATAAGCTTCGAAACAAGGGAAGACAAAGGATAGTTTTTGTCCCGGAAATCATTCCCTAAGGGAGTAACAATGGGGATGAAAGTTTGTATGAGGAATCAACCCAAGGACGAACTCGAGCGAAGCGAGGGTGAGTCGGTAGTCATTTATATATATATATATATATATAAGACGGAGGAGGATTTAGTTACCTTTTTCTGTTATGAAACCTTATTATTGTTTAAAGTCACTATGTTCTTTAATTTACTTTTTATTGCTTTTAAATTGATTTTGAATTTAGAGCAGAGATTTAGTCTCGAGCGGGGTCGAGACGCCATCACGACATTCTTTGGAGATACGTGGCTTAGTAACGTTGGTTGATCATGGTATAGAGAGTTATGTTTGATATTGTAGTTGGAAGTCGATGATCGGTGACTGTGAACCCGCTAGCTCTAAATAATTAGAATTACCGTTTCAAGTTTATAACATTGTGACTTCCCTGATTAAATTGTGTATTGAGCACTGAATACTTTATTATTTGAGCCCTGATAACGCCCACAAGATGAGTAACCACCAAAGATGATGTTCGTAGTATATGGATAACACAACATATATATATATATATATATATATATATATATATAATAATAATATAAGTATAAATTGCAAAATAATTATGTAATTAGGTTCAAAATCCATGCTTAATTGTAATGTAGCAACTTATAATTTAATATTTTTAAGTCCAGTAATTTCGTTTTAGAGAAAAAAAGAAAATTAATATTTTGACATTATTAAGGGATGATGAATAATTTTATATTTAATTGTACGACCTTTTGGGGTCTGCGATGTACGTATCTATTATAGGTTCGAATTCTGCACTCCACCGGACCGTATTGATATGCGCAAGGGACTCGACGGGCTCTTACAATGACTGACTATGGGACTATGGGAGGGAACTTGAGCTTATTGTTATTTAATTAATATTTATAGTTAGTTGTTTACGTAATTTAGTGACTTTGGATGTGATAATTTAATTAATATTTATAGTTTTTTACGTAATTTAGTGACTATGGGTGTGATAAAAAATTAATTACCTATGTATTAAACAAAAACAAAAATTGTCGGAATATTGATTTTTTGATTTTTTTTCAAAACGCAATGTCTCAATGTAATATTTAGGTGGAAACATGAGATGATCAACAATCTTACTATTAGACCATCTATTTCACTAGAAAGTCCACGAAAATGAAAAGAAAGAACAGAATATTATTTTGACCATGATTTACACTTGATTTGTCTCTTGTTTACGTATGTATGTATGTATGTATGTATGTATGTATGTATGTATGTATGTATGTATGTATGTATGTATGTATGTATGTATGTATGTATGTATGTATGTATGTATGTATGTATGTATGTATGTATGTATGTATGTATGTATGTATGTATGTATGTATGTATGTATGTATGTATGTATGTATGTATGTATGTATGTATGTATGTATGTATGTATGTATGTATGTATGTATGTATGTATGTATGTATGTATGTATGTATGTATGTATGTATGTATGTATGTATGTATGTATGTATGTATGTATGTATGTATGTATGTATGTATGTATGTATGTATGTATGTATGTATGTATGTATGTATGTATGTATGTATGTATGTATGTATGTATGTATGTATGTATGTATGTATGTATGTATGTATGTATGTATGTATGTATGTATGTATGTATGTATGTATGTATGTATGTATGTATGTATGTATGTATGTATGTATGTTAATAGTACAGACGTTATCCTGTACAAATTTGCGATTTTTGAGTTTATACAATAGTTAAAAGCTATGTAGTTTCATTTTTTTTCTCATGTTCCCAATTTTCTTGACTTAAATTCCGTTAAAAACCGTATAAAGTTTAAAAAAAAAGGGCCTAATAGATCCAGCCATTATTATGTGATGTCGTTACCAACGATTAGCGTATCATTTTTATTTATAACTAGCGACATAAACTCGCTTCGCTCGGGTGCGTCCCTAGGTACCCGGATTTTGTTTAAAATTTCATGGGTTTTAATTGTTTGCGCGAAAGTCAGATTCTTTTTCTAAAATAAAAGTAGCCTAACTTACTCTTTATAACATCAGCTATCTGCCAGTGAAAGTCTCGTCAAAATCAGTCCAGCCTTCCAGCTAGAGTAACAAAAAGACAGACAGACAAAAATTTAAAAAAATGTGTTTTTCTTACAAGTACCGTATATACTTTCATATGCATTTAGTAAAAAGCTGTTATTTGACTTTACAATCAGCCACTTCAATTTTATTTAGGTATCTGTAGATATAGAAGAAGATAGCGCATTTTGTGTTCATTACATTTTGTATCAGTTACTGTTACTCTGAAAAATTTTACACAATGTTAAAATAACTGAAAACTTTCTTGTTAATAAGCTTAGAACACTTTTCCACCTCTAGTCTAATTATCAAGTACATTTAGATAATGGAAAGCGCAATGCCCGCGGCGTCCAGACACGCTTCGTTTGTAAAACTTTTCAGGTTTTAGTATAAACAAGCGACTCACCCTTACTTCGCTCGGGGTCGTCCCTACTTACGTTTTAACGTTTAGTATCGATTTCTCAGAGAAGAGATATTTTCCCGCGGTAAAAAGTATCCTATATGTTAACCCGGATAACCAGCTACCATCATACCAAATTTCATTAAAATCCCTTCTGTGGTTTTTCTGTGATGCGGTAACAGACAGATAGACAGACAGACCGACAGACAGACAGACAAAAATTCTAAAAACTATAGATTTGGCCTCTGTGTCGATAATAATGACTAATTTAATAAGATTTTCCAAAACATATTTAATGTACAGATTCAACTCAGAATTTTATTATATGTATACACAGATTGCTCGGAATTCTTTCAACTACAGTACAGTCTTCATCCATCTTGATCTCTTCACAACAATAGAAATCTTCGGTAAGACCGAATTAATGTAATTCTAGATTGTAGATATTGTAGCATTGATACGTGATGCGAATTTTTCATAGCAACCATCTTTATTTCAGTAAATTTTTCCGTCTGTTAGATATAGATTTTGGTAGATGTTGTGTAAAATGTTTTGTTTTAGTTTAATATTTAGTAATTGTTTATTTTAATGTATTTGTATATAGCGTTTTTGTTTTTTTTTTATTTCTGGTTTCCTTTAAATCTACATATAATAAATATATAAAATAAAGTTAGTTTGATTTCACTATTTATAACTCAAGAACTGCTGGACCGATTTTTATGATCTTTGATTTGTTGAATTTGTCTTGGCTCCTAAAGAAAAATCTTTTCGCGAATTAATAATATAGAATAAATTCGCGAAAAAATCCGAACAGATAGTTTTATAATACTTTCTTAGATTTACGCGAATATTTGACATTTTAAATAAAACTATCTTTTCCGCGACAAAATCCGAACAGATAGTTTTATTTAAAATGTCAAGTATTTGCGTAAATGGTGTAAATCGTAAAGTATAATGCAAATACTTTCTTAGTAAAGTATTAGCATTATAACTATTAAAAATATCGGAAAATTTCACGAAAAAAATTAAAAAAAAAAATGTGCAATTCACACATCGTAGAAGTGAAACTTCAGAAAATGATATGAATATAGAGTATCAGGAGTAGGATAATCATAAGGATTTTTTTATATTATTTTTACCAAGTTTAAAAGTTATTTTACATTTTATTTGACATAAATATAAACATTACATAATAATCAGTAATGAATTTTATTATTTTTCACTTCCTGTGTAATGTATTCTATCAAATAACAACGGTTACCATGACAACGGTTACCATGGCATCATCGCAATGTATTCTATCTCATTCTATCGCCGGCTTAATCCTATATATTTATATGTTTGTCTCTTTTTACTGTCGCATTTCCGTTGCATCGAGTTTCAAATCACAACGATTCTAAAGAAGTTTCACTTCAAAAATCTATTCTATACTAAGCGCCATAACGTACCTAGGGACGAACCTGAGCGAAGCGAGTGTGACTCGCTAGTACCTAATATATAAAATAAAGTTGGGTTGGTTACACATTACACTATTTAAAACTCAAGAACTGCTGGACCGATTTTTATGATATTTGACTTGTTGGGTTTGTCTCCGCCCCGAATAGTACTATAAGTATTAAAAAAATCGGAAAACTCAAAAAAAATGCACATGGTTAACGCTGGCTACTATATTTATTTAAAACGTACATAAAAAATTTTTAATAAAAAAATTTGGACTGTTCCCAAGTTTTAAAGATTTCTAATCAAAATGGAAGTTGAAGTTTGAATCCTTTCGCTAATGAAGTGAGCCGTCATCTTTCTTTTAATTAAAGTATCTTCCTACAAACATAATGATCAAACGAATATTTCCTCGTTATAAAATCGAGCTAAGTCAACAAATATAATAAAATGTCAAGTAAAGAATGCTTACAAAATTCCATTATTTTTTTCAAAAGCTGAGGGTCGAAGGTACAACTATTTTTTGTACATATTTGGCGTTATAATGAACATGTCAATACGGTAATAAAATTAACTTAATTCCAGTTCGAAATTGACATTAATACAACGTTTTGGACAGAAGTATTTTCGACCGAGTGATTTCATATGCGGAAGTGTTCAAAATCAATCATAGTAGGTCTTGTTTTCCGGCAGGATTACGATTCTCCACATTAGGAAGTGTTTGGATCACAATTATTGATATTCAAATTGATCACCTGATAAGAAACCGCTTCCTAAATGCTAGTTGAGCGCTATTTGATAAGACATGACGTGTACATCGTCACCTAAACCATTGCGCAGTGAAACCGGCTTCACTTGGGCTTTAATAGAAGAATACCCGCAATGTAACAAAACAATGTGTACATTATTCGTCGTCGAAACCTATAGTACAAGTCTATATCTACAGGTTATTTACATTTGACTTTTTGTTCGCTGGCGCGGAAGTAAAAATCGCCTTTGTCCTAAATATCGATTATTGTGTGACCAGTTTAAGTGCTTTAAATTTTTTAAGTATTTCTTTTATTTCATCCTTACGACTTACTAAATATAGAGTAACAAGTATTTTTATATCATTGATTAGATGGCCCAGCCAGATTTAAATATTGGCATTTGTAAAGTATTTTGTTAAAGACTTGTTTTTATGTACTTATGAATCTTATTCAGTGAATGTACAGAAAATCCCCGAGAGCATCGTCAATATACAGCCGCTCGGGGCTATTGATGAAGGCTGCTCGGTCAACGCCGGCGTAGAGAATGCTGTGCATAGACTATTTAACGTTATGTTCGAATTATACATTTAAATATACACTGTGTTTCCTATATTTATTTTAGTTTATTTATTGAATATAAACACGTGAATATGTCACTAGATCTGTTAGAGTCCTGAACACTCAAGGTTTCGCACTTTGAACACTATTGATATCCAAACAGGTATGGTTCGCGAAATGCGTATCAGTAGGTAAGTATATATTACTATGCAAAAAACTGGTTTTATACTAACTCATTGCAGGCCATTCGTCATGATGTAACATATAACTTGTACTTCACACGTTACATAAGATAGAACGACGCAGAAATATTTTAGAGGCAAGTCCTCTTCGATGAATAAACTTCCTAATCAGAACTTTCGGCTTTCGCTTACTCCGTGGTTCGTTTCCTGGGATACTCCTTACTCACGGATCTGCGCCCCACCTTATGTCGGCCGCACAAGTATAGTCAACTCGATTCATATTTAAGCTCGTATCATTTTCGAGCGGTCGCGGATAGACGAATTTTGAAACAAAAGGCCCTTCGATTTTGATCAGTCACTAATATCGTATTCATGTTTAGAGTGCGGTTTTCTCGTGACTTTCTTTTACTGCCCGATTTGAATTATCTTATATCTCTATGTTTTTTTTATGCGGTGAGTTCTTTGGTTAAGGTGCTCTAACAGGTGAGTATGGGTAGTGATACTGCCGGAATGTATTTACGCCGTTTCATAGGTATGAAGGAAGTAGAAATATAAGTGGCTGTGGAATAGGAAGTGTCTCTGTCGCATTGACGTAGTGATTTCGCGAAGTTTTCTAACTTCCTTAGTATTGGCTTCATATTGTTTATGCGTGTATAGCATTTGTGCGGATCCTGTTAAAAACTAGAGTGAAAGTATTACGTTTTAACGTCCATTTCGCTTCCTGTTCTTGAATGATACTACATATTTTATTTTATATATTTTTGTCTTTTAATTTAACAATTGACATAATGTATAGGTAAATTTAAGTTATTAATATAACTAAAAACTTTTTATAGGTAATATAAGTGATTTTTGAAGTGGATATATTGATAACACTTCCGTCTACCATACAATTTTGTTTTATTTACTAATTAATATGACACATTTTTCTAGATAACTTCAAAATGTCCGGAAAATTCACCAGTTTCTGTGCTCTTTCAACGTTAGCCGTGTTCGTGGCCTGTTGGGATCTCACCGGCGCTAACCCGGCTATTGGTAAGTGACTGTTGACACTTATGAAATTATATATTAGAACATTGACGTTCATACTGGCACAGTAAGGATATTGTTTGATTGGCAATACGTACCGCGTGCTGACGCGTTGTGACGAAATTCCAACTGATAAGACAGGAGTTCGATTTTCAATTATAGTAGAGTTGTAATTTTACTTGCTAATTATATTTTAATCTTCCATTGTTGGTGAAAAGCATATCAAGTTTTTTTTTTATTATCCTGTTATGTTTTTTAATTATCATTGAAGTAAAAGGCTTTAAAATATTTTATATAAAGAAAAAATATTTTAAATAAAAAAATCGTATACTTACAATCAAGGTCTAAAAATAAATGAAATAACACTTGTCTAGATTTATTTTCGTGTTTAATAAATGATAACGTGAATCTTAATCTTCCTTCTCTTTAGGGCGTACCTATAAGTGATTAAACAAATATTATTAAACCACAGATCATATAATACTATAGGTACTAGGTTAAACTATATACAGTAATCAGTGTAAATAAGGTTGAATAATTACCTAGATAACTATCAAACATGCTTAGAGAACCGCGTTATTTTAGAATTAATAAGTGATTGTATTTTTTTATTTTTCATTTAACTAGATTATTTTGAACTTTTCTTTTATATTTTTGATATCAGCTCTGTAATTATTACATAGAAGGACCAAAAGATACTTTTTAACAATTGTACGTATCTTGAATCGCAAAAATATCTAACTAACGTAATATTTTTATTCCACATATACTTAGTAAAAATATTTTTGTCAATAAATATCATAAAGTTATAGTTTGTTTAGAATATAAATAAGTTGTTTGGTGGTGCGCTATATTGTGTTTTTCTTATTATTAACTGTTATCGTAAACATTTCCAGAAGAATTTATAGACTGAATAAACAAACAGAGAAAACTGCAGATTCGCAATACTTAATCTCATTGGAACCAAACAATAAGAAAGTTTGACCAATAAATAGTGTATTTTTATGTAAATGATTTTTGGCCGATAACAAAAATGAAAGAGATTCTCAATTCTAGTACATTATATGTTTTTTTTTACGTTTTACGATGTCTTTGCGGATGGTTAACGGATTTAAATGATTTGGATGAATATATCATACTTTAAAGTTCAGCATCAAGAAGAGATTTTGAACTTTTGAAGTTTCTTAACGCTATAAAAGAAGTTGGGATAGAAATTGGCATTTTTAAGTTGAGAAATAGAAATATATATCTAAAATATAGTAGTGAGTCATATAAGTAAAACATAATACTAACTTAAAACTTTAAACTTTATATTCTTTAAACTGAATCTGGGATATATATTAACGCTATTCAAAGTACAAGTCTTTTCTTTCACACAGCTCAATTTGTTTATGAAGTTTACCCATTTTCTAATTAATGAAAACAAAATTACACAGATTCAAAGAATTTAATTTGTAAAATTAATTACTTAGTTCACTTTGTACAAACATTTTGTACATATCTGATTAGATACTCTTTTATAACGGAAGGGTAAATTTTTAATTATTTCGTGTTTGTCAAACTGAAAGGGATCCTAAAAAGGTAAATAGATTAGTTATGTACTTAATCTGGTATAAAAGCTCTTTGTTTATGCTTTGAAGATATGTACGTTTAAAGCTTAATTAAGTTGCCTGGTTTGAGAATTAGTTCCTAGTTCCGATAAAATTTTAGTTAATTTTGATAAATAGCGTACGGATTCTTAGGACAAACTGTTGGCATATAGTTATAGGGATGTATTGAAAATAGCAACAATTTCTTTTACTTTTAGTTAAACAATATATTAGTATTTTATTCATATAAAAAGTACATTTAAATGGGATATAAGATGAATGCGTTCGTTGAAAACACAGAATATTACCTATACAAGTCCACGTATTCAGTCACTACTTACATTGTTGATTTTAGTATATACATATATTACAAACAAAAGTTACATACATTTCGACATGAGCACAGTGTTGACAAATCCCCCAAGACCATAACTTTCTAAGTTTCGCAGTTAACGCCGAATGAGGTGTACGTTTTAGGTGGAAAACAAAATGAAGACGCGTGTGAACCGAGACAATGACCTCAATCCGCGATTTAGCCGGTTTACTTTCGCCGTATCATTACGCAATTTCACCTTACGCTTACACTTGACCTCATGACTGCTTGAATGGGCGAATTTTACGAGAACTGTGTTGCAATGTACTAATGGTAATAGATAATATTACCTAAGTAATATTTTTGGAATTTCCCGGCTGAGATCAAAATGGAAATTTTGATCGCAGTTAGTTGTTTTAACAGAAAATAATACGACATTTTAGGGTGTTAAAAGTGAGAGGTTAGCAAGTTAATGCTTTGTGAGCTATTCTTAGGTACGACTAGCGAGTCATTCTCGCTCCGCTCGGGTCGTCCCTAGGTGCGTTTTAACTTTTAACGGTTAGAATAGATTTTTCAGAGATGAGATATTTTCACGCAGTAAAAAATACCAAATTTCATCAAAGTCTGTCCGGTGGTTTTCAGACATACAGACAGACAAAAATAATGAAAACTATAGATTCGGCCTCTGTATTTATAATAATGACTATTGCAATAAGATTTTCCAAAACATATTTAATGTACAGATTCGATTCAGTTAGAATTTTATTATATGTATAGATTTCGGGAACGTTATAATAGTATGATAATATAATTATGAGAATTTGTATCAGTCTCTAAATAATAAAGGCGACATTTATATTATTTTATATAAAAAATATGGGTAAATAAAATATGTTCCGATTTTAAATTTGTTTATACCTAATTTTTACAAAATTAATTATTTATAACTTAAAATTACGCCAGTAACAATGTGAATTTTAATCTTCATCTACTTCCTAAGAGTAGATTAACGAGATAGTCAACGTTTTAGTATGTAGATCATAGTTGCAGATAGCAGCTCCAATAGCTTCATGATAGCTATTTAAGATCCAATTCATTGTGTTTAGTTACTATGAAAATTTTGAAACCATAAAAAATCTGAATATTTATAACACAACAAAATGAAGAAGAGATATATTATAATACTAAATTTCAAATTCAACTAATAGACGTTACCTATACATCTATACATATTATTATTACTATTCTTTATTGCACTTTAAAAAAAAATCAATACAGTAATGTAAAATCAGTTGTTATTTACAAGGGTGGACTTATCTCTAGAAGAGATCTCTTCCAGCCAACCTGTGGTAGTAAGAAATAGTGTTACAAAGCGGGCTAAATTCGTGCAGTCGTAGTTATATAAATAATATATAGATACTCGAAAATATATAGCTAATTAAATAATATATATAATAACATATAATATACACTACTTACTTATACCATACATACTTATGTACTTATATACATACACACTACTACTTACATAAATATATATCTATATAATACAATACATAATAATAGTAATTAAAATAATTTTTGATTTAATTGAGTGAGAAGGTGCTGTTTTAATTTTTTTACATTTTACATATAATAAAATTGTAACTAAGTCGAATCTGTACATAAAATATTTTTTGGAAAATCTTATTGAAATAGACTTTATTATCGATATAGAGACCGAATCTTTACTTTTTAGAATTTTTGTCTGTCTGTTACCGCATGACGGGAAAACCACTGGATAGATTTTGATGAAATTTGGTATGATGATAGCTGGTTATCCGAGTCGACATATAGGATACTTTTTAATGCGGGAAAATATCTTATCTCTGAGAAATCGATACTAAACGTTAAAACGTAAGTAGGGACGAAGCGAGGGTGAGTCGCTAGTAATATACTCGTATAAGAGTAGCAAACTTCACAGGTTCACACCCTGTCCAGTCCATAGGGAACATACATACAAACATCGATTTTTATATATATGAGATAGATACATATTTTATACTTAAAATAATTTAATTAACAAATAACTACTGATTTCGGCCTTTACCTCGCTCCACTCCAGTCTTCCCAACGAGAATCCAGGTCAAAATATATTCTTGTGACAGTACACAGATAGACTATTTCATCCAAATCCGTTCAACCGTTACAGCATAAAGAAGTAACAAACGTACAAACTTTCGCATTTATCCGATTAATGCTTAAATAAATTATTGCGAAAACTTTCCCGCTTTCAAGAACACTTTGTATTCAGCAATTCGCAAGCTTCGTGTACAAGCGTATCATAATTCGGTGAGTGACTTACCCAAGGGAGGCGCGTAGGATTTTGGGCATATTAAATGTGCCTGCCACCGTTTTACTTGTACACGTAACTAGTTAACCGAGAACAAATTAATGTAGACAAGTATAGTACCTGCTTAATAGATTAATATCGTAGTTATGAAGATTAAATTCGCATTGATTTAATAAATTAATTGGTAAGTAATTATAATAGACATGTTGAAACAGGTATCATCTTAGTCCTCACAGTGACACACACACACACGCACCTTCGGTTCTGTATTTTTGTAACATAAAACCTAAGGCATGAACCGTAGGTGTTATGGGCGACAGGTACCGCTTTCTATCACGTGGGCTGTCTGCTCGTTTGTCACTGAATACCATAAAAAAACCTTACTTGTATTAGATTATAGCATTAGTCCAGATCATCTGTGTAATGTGTACTAAACTTCATCTAAATCGGTCCAGCTCTTTTAACGTGAAAGAGAAATAAATAATAAATAAATATGTTGGGATGTTAACACACATCACTATCTAGTTCCATGGTAAGCTACGAGGCCTGTGTTATGGATACCAGATAGTTGATACACTACACATATATAACTTACAATAGATACATATGATAAATATAAATACCCATGACTTGTAAACATTTGTGCTCATCACACAAATGAATGGCCCCAGTGGGACTCGAACCCGCGACCTCTGGCACAGCAAGTAGGGTCTGAGCCAAACGTGTCGTCGCAAAAATGTACACACGTACAAATTTTTGCGTTTTTCATAATAGTCCGACTAGAATTTTCTAAAGTCAATAGAGTCGTTATGAATGTAGGAGTATTATTAAATTAATTAACGACTAGACCCTGATGGACTATCACTAAGGGGGCTGATATGAGGGGTCGCATTGAGTAAGGCCAAGTCTGGCATTGGGACTTTAAAAAGGGCTGAATACATACACACATTTATACAATGACTAAGCGATTTCGACTGAATATTATTTTAATATTTACAAGTTTATTTAATTTTACAATAAGCATTATTACTAATTTGTACGAGTACGTCTTCTTACGAGGATATTACCTTTGGGAGTTTTGTAATAGGATCATAATGTATTTTAACTTTCTCAAAAAGTATATAACAATCCCTGAACATATATAAAATTCCTTATACCTACCTAATACAAGAATGTATATAGTATGATAATACTTTCTTAGATTTACGCGAAATATTTGACTTTTAAAAAAATAGTTTTATTTAAAACAAGCGGCTCACCCTCGCTTCGCTCGGGTTCATCGCTAGGTACGTTTTAAATAGATATAAATAATTATTAGACCGCGTTAGCCATATAAATCTTTTTTTCGTGAATTTTTCTTTTTTTCTTTTTATTAAAACCTTCCGTGGATCTTAAGGAACATACGAAAAAATTTAGCCGAATTGGTCCGGCCATTCTTGAGTTATGCGCTTACCAACATTCATTTTTATTTATATAGATGTCTATAGTATGATTTTTACTCAGACTACAGAATTATATAGACAGAGTACGCCAAAATAAATGTCAGCAAAAAAGTTTTTGCTACTATTCTACATTTTGTCATACAAATCGTTTAAGTATATTTATTGTACGTTTCTAATATCTATACTAATATTATAGAGGTAAATTTTGTGAGTTTGTGACGTTAAAGAGAGTAATCTCTGGATCTACTAAACCGATTTAGATGAATTTGGTAAGAATATAGTTTGAGACCTTAGGAAGGACATAGGATACCCTTTTGCCGGAAAACACCCCTTAAGAGTGTGAAAATGGGGATGTAAGTTTGTATTGGGAAGCAAGCTAGGGACGAACTCGAGCGAAGCGAGGGTGAGTCGCTAGTCTTAATATAAAACGATGCACTACTTATCTATTTGCCTGATTTGTCGGTGCTTTTTCCACTTAGTTGATATTTAGTACATTGTATTGATATTCGTACCGAGACTATAGATACCTATTTAAAATTATTATATATCTACTTAACTAGTGCTGGTATGCTAGGTAATAAACTAGATAATATTCTTGGCGCTTAAACGAGGTACCTGTATAGTTTTATTTCATCCAGCAGAGAATTCCGCTGGATCTAGAAAGATGTGAAGTAAGTTTTTCTCTTAAATGTTTTATTATCAAACGTTTATTGAGGTACTTATGTTTAATACTGAACGTAAATTCGAGATATTAAATTCAAAAATATATACTGAATTTAGTGTCTTGAATTTCTTTTTCTATCCTTCTGGATATTAAAAAAACCGTTTATTCTTTGTTTTTTTCTTTTTTTTTTACCCGATTGCGGCGAAGCCCACAGGAAGGTTGTATATATATGTGTATATGTGTGCGTGTATATATGTATGTATGTGTGTATGTATGCATGTGTGTATGTACGTATGTCCGATCCTATGATCCATCGTAATTAAGTACTAAACGGCTTAACCGATTATGATGATATATATGTCGTTAGTCTTGATAACATGAATGTCATAGGCTATAAATAAAAATCAAAATTGCGGATCCTAGGTGCCAATTTTTCTGTATTGAAAAAAAATGTTTTCGTCTGGATCAATCGAGAGGGACCAAAATACAGAGTTTACAATACAATAATTTAAGATTCAGGATAAATTGTTATTTAACAACTATACATATATGTATCTGCTGCGAGGTTTGCCACGTGTATTGTATGTCTTCGACTGTCTAACTATGTTTCTTCATCAACTCGTTCTCATAATCTCATCTTTTTAGTTCGCCTTTTCGCAGTCGTGTTCAGATCTTTTGATCTATAGTACATATGTAATATAGATTAGCTAGAAAAAAATGAAAAAAATTAGTATAGATTAATCTTACGTCTCCTGTTACTCGACGTACATTAGCGCTTCATAAGTATTTACCTATTACATATTGAATAGATACTCGTAACGTGTGCCTTGTCAAAAATAAAGAAAAATTAGATGTAAGTAATGTTAATGTCAATAGATGTCTTTATATGTACATATCGATTTATTATTAATGTTTGAGTAACATGAGCAAAAGCAAAAAATAATGTTCTAGGCAAAAAATAAACTAATTTATATACCTACCTATTCTTTAAATGACATTTTTACTGATTATTGAAATATCAGTCATTAGCTAATGAGTTTTTATTGTATAATATTTAAGGATGACGCTGTTTACATTTTATGAGTTCTTTACCACGTTTAAAAATGAAAAAAAAATATTTTACTAGTAATAAAAAAGGAAAATATTTCACTTATAAAATATGGTAGGTTTATATATTTATTAAACTTTAAACTTGGGACTAATGTAGTGCAGAATATTGTAAAATAAGACAATATTAATTTATTATATTACATATTAACTAAAAACCAAGTGTGGGAGCACAGAGCACTTGACCGATGTTATTGGAAGCATGGTTAGTGTTTATTCCTCGTTTTATTACAAATCATTGATTTTAGTGTTAGTGAACTCAAACATTTTTTCTGAATGAGAATCATTTTTCACCCTTCAAATATCTATTTTCATTTACTTTATTAATTTTTCTAACATGTTTAAAGAAATTAAAATATCTATTTTTAAATATAAATTAATATAATTTTATCACAGCGACCGGCTACGATCCTCTAGAAGTGTGCATCGAGAACTGCGCACAATGTAAGAAGATGCTGGGAGCGTGGTTCGATGGACCACTTTGTGCGGATTCCTGTATCAAGATGAAGGGAAAACTTATTCCAGAGTGTGAAGACTTCGCTTCTATCGCGCCATTTCTTAACAAACTTTAAACGTCAATGATTATAGATTTTATTGTTTTTGTAAAATTTTCGTACAGATAATTCATAATCAAAAAAATATATGAATAATAATTTTATATCCATACTAATATTACAAATGTGAAAGTGTATTTGTTTGTTTGTCTTTCTTTCACGTCGAAACGGAGTGATAGATTGGCGTGAAGATAGTTGGAAAGCTGAAGAGTGACATAGGCTACTTTTTATTGCGGGAAATCGTCTCAATCCCGTGGGGAAACATATTATAATACAGCCCAAAACAGTATTTATGATTAATGCTCTTCAATACAATTAAATACATAAATACGTAGTTTAGCATTTTTCGAAAATTATCCTATAAGGGGATAAAATAGGGGATGAAAGTTTGTATGAAACCTACTTTTTATACAGATTTTTTTGTATCTTAGCGCGAGCGAAGCCGCGGGTTCTGCTAGTTATTGTATAACTTTCTTGCGATTACTTATTTTTATGAATTATCTGTACTAATATGAATTAAAATGTCAAATGTTGTCTATTGTTAGAATACTCTTTTCGAAGTTCAACCGTGAGCTAAGAATGTAATGCCAAAGCATTTAAACTTTAATGTTACATAATTATTAATACAGGGATAAAATAAGATTATTGTAAAATAAATATTACTAAAACTATATTTTTTTTCAATTAATTTATTTTCATCAACATCACATATTTCTTTACAAAATACTAAAGACATGAAAATGGGAAAATTTATTGCAATAATAATAATAATTATTAAGGTGGTTGAATCCCAATAACCTATCTATCTGTGGTTTTTCTTACTAACGATAGGAATTTGACATAATTTGTATGGTGATTATGTCAAAATTCTAAGTCTAGTAATAGGAAAATTTGTTTTGAAATCGTTAACAAGAAAATTGAATTGTAAAAGAAAACTTCAGATAGGTAGGTTATTGCGAACCAAAAGAGATCTACAATATTGCCTAAAAATAGTTATTTTATAAATTTCAAAATCACATAGTAGGTACCTCTGCTACTATAGTTAGATCAATACTAAATTAGATACAATCTTATATATAAATATCTCGTGTCACAGTGTTTGTGGTCGGTCACGCAAAACGGCTCAGCCGATTTTAATTGAAAAAAAAATATATATTTGGTAGGTATGAGAATAGGTCGTAAAGTATTTTTCACCCTCCTACCCCCATTTCCCATTTTAATCGCGATTTTAGTATTTTTATATGAACAAAATTATATAAATACATTTTTATATGTATTTTTTTATTTAAACATATTCATTAAATTTTTTATAGATTGAACGCGGGGGAAACCGCGAGTTCTGCTAGTTTTATATAATATTTTCTCTCATATGTAAAACATTATTCGGATCATTACAAAACGTACTCTTATTGCTCTGAAAACAAAAAAAATCATACTATGTTAAGGTAGCATATTTTTATTGGAAAGTATTTAAAAAGTGCTATAATATAAAAAATGAATTTCAACAATAATTACATATACAATTTACAATACAATCAAAAAATCTGTAGACCAATTTTACATCTTTGCCTTTAAATGATTTGTGGAAGGAAAAAATGATATTTTATTTGTATTTAAATACATAATACAAAAGAAAAAAAGACGTGTGGCCCTCGGAGACTGCCGCGGTAAAGCTATTGCATAGCATTTTTTATCAACTTATGCAAGCTTATTTTAATATCAAAAATTTTGGTTATCTTTATAGCAGTATTATATACAAATTAACAAAACAAAAAATAATACTGCATTTGTGATAATAATAATAAAATGAATGTATATAGAGTACTAACTCATTTTCTTTCACTATTTTTTCGTGACTTTCTTCATTAATAAATGCCCTTTGTTTATTCATATTTAAAACACTTTGTACACAAATTATACGAATACAGATATTCACTGTTGTACATAGATGATAAATACCTATACACCTATATACTTTCTCACAAACAGCTGATTACGGTAGTTTTCCAATACAACCAATGCCACCTAAAGGCGGGTTGCTGAACTAAAGAGACAAGCGTGATATTTCAAAAAGTCTTTAAAAGTTCTGGTATTTATCGATAGATGGAAAAACTAAAAAGTGTCACCGCTGTGCCGGTCGGAGTGGGGTGTGTTAGGTTTTTTCGTTACGGAATTTCTGGATTCGGTCCCCACGCTCAAGGCCCGCGATAGAAGCTATGCAATAGCTTAACAACTGTACAGAAAAGTTTCTAATCAGAGATTACTAAAATATTACAGTGAAATAAACAATCATTTATTTTCATTAAAAATATACTTCAATATTGATTATCTTTTATTACAAAACTTATCTTTTTTTTATTTAATATTTCTTATTCAGCCCTTTTTAACGTCCCATTGCTGGGCACGGGCCTCCCTTCAACACGTGGGGGATCAGGCCATAGTCAGGCCAGTGTGGGTTGGCGGACTTCACATGTCTTTCAAAAACTTGCTAGGTTCTCTCAGACATGCAGGTTACCTCGCGATGTTTTTCCTTCACCGTAAGGCAAGTGGTAATCATGAATATCTCCTGATATATCCCCGATCATGAATATCCTCTGATATTTTCATGTGCGAATCATTTCTATGATGTGTGAACCCGCTTCACTTGCGCGTTACCACTGGACTACCACTTTTTAAAATACATAAAACCACTATATTCAAATTATACATTCTAAGAAAAATTTCTTATAGCAAATATATCACTCACAAAATTTATCAGTTTATAATAAGAGTGCACACTAATTATCTTTTACGTGTGATTTTTCTGCTTTATTTCTTTAAAACTTTGACCACCTAAAACTAAGATTATAACACTATTATTTGACCCACTCTATTAAATAAGGATATATATAACATAAATCACAAATTCCATATTTCTTTGTAAATAATAAGTTTAATTTTATAAAGAGCAACTGGTTGCGCCATTTTGCAATATGCAATTGTGATGGGATAAGCCGCGTGAGTGCGCTGATGCACTCGCCCCAGTCGTCGCTACACCGTGTAGCAATTAACACGGCTTCCGCGTCCCGCACCCCGCACCGCGCACCCCGCACCGCGCACCCCGCACCGCGCACCCCGCACCGCGCACCCCGCACCGCGCGCGCGCAGGTTGACCGCGCTTTTTATTTACTGTGTACATACTATACGAACTTTAAGTGCTCTGTGCTAATTTACATGGAAGCGGAGACAGGAGTTGCAGCAGAAGGTGAGTCCCGGAACTTTTGTTTTTGCATGTGGTGTGTCCATCACCGGCAGGGAATCCCTTCTCAGGAAATAATACGCCTCCCCGCAACTAAATACAGTCCACTTGCTCCACCAGCAACTGTTGAGTTTCTAAATAAAACTATCTTTTCAGATTTTTTCCGAATAGATAGTTTTATTTAAAATGTCAAATATTCGCGCAAATGTTATGTTTCTTAACAGAATCGCCTTGTATATAACTTCACCACGGACTTACATACAAACATTTAAGTTAAAGAAATGTAAAAATTGACAATTCAAAAAAGTCTATTTCACACAATATTCGGCAAAACATTTCCTCAACGAATAAGCGCTCATTTGAACATTTGAGCGCGCTTTAAATTTAATTTTTGTTTGTGAAAACAACTTTAAGCATTGCAATTGAGGTTCAATTTACATCGTTGTACATGTATTTCAACTACAATAATTACCTAAGCACAATTGAAGACAGTTTTAAAGAGAACTTGTGCATGGGATTGTGTATCTAGTACTTTTTTGATCGATGGTCAAAACTCAAATGACAAAGCAATCAGATTTCTAAAGCAATTCAACAGTTTTTTTTTGTACAATTTGTACATTTATTTATATAGATAGATTACTATATAATATTTTCAATGAATGGCATTGACGTCACAGATGTTAGTTGACTGGCACTTCTATGGGCTGGTCGGGTTCCACGGGTTGTTGTATGGCTGCTGGGTTTTCCGTTGACTCAATCGATAGTTGGTCTGTAAAATGTATTTTATTATTAAAAAGTATATATAAACTAATAATAATTATTAAAATAATTTAAAATAAAACTATAGGAGACTCTCCCGTGACCATGATTGCTGTAAAGCATTCGGAAGTCAGGATACCAAAAATCAAAATAAATTGGCAAACTAATTTGAAAAGTTAGTTTTATTTAAAATGTCAAATCTAATACTAATATTACAAAGAGGTAAAGTTTGTGACGTTGTAGAGGGTAATTTCTGGATCTACTGACCCAATTTAGATGAAATTTGGTAAGAAGATAAGTTTGAGACCCTGGAAAGGACATAGGATACTTTTTATCCCGGAAATCATACCTTACGGGGGTGAAAATGAGGGTGAAGGTTTGTATTGGGAAGCAAGCTATATAATATATATATTCATAAAAAAAACGTACTTATGTACGCACGTAAGAAGTTATACTTCTTTGGCGTAACAGAACAAAAATAGCTAAAGATTTCATCCCGTATGTCACAATTCTCTGTTTATAAAAGGAATGCAGATAACTTCATCATGTCGCTTTTTGGCTGTCGATGTTCGTACGAATCGTAAAAATTTTACTCTCATAATTTTTTCCAAACGTACCAAAACAAGTATGAATTCAAAAATATGGACCAAAAGAAGTATAACTTCAAAGATATTTCACCTTATATTAACAAGATATATCCATATTACTAATATATAGTACTTCATATATGTATGTAACTTAAACTAAAATAAGTGCCAATAAAACAATGATCATCTTACCTGGCTGCGGTAGAGACGGGACCTCTTGTGCTACTTCCATTGGAGTTTCTTTACTTTGTGCCGCTTCTAAAGGTGGCAACTGAAAAAAACATTGGATTAGATATTAAAATATTTCTTATTAAAACTTATTGAATGTAACAAATAAACCAATATGATTAGATTTCCCAAAAAAATATTTGTTTGTTGGGAATCAACCTTGTCGTGAGAAAAAAGATCCTTCACGCCAAAGTGGCTGGATGGATTGAAATGAAATTAAGCACACAAATATACTATAATTTGAAGTAACATAGGCTTTTAGGAATATAGAGACGCATCCGAGCAAATCAAGTCAATTTTACAATTAGCACTCGATGGCAGACTTTCCTAAGAAACAGTTAGTGTCATTTGTGCGATATATATAATAAATTTTAGAAATGAATACCTCACCTATTCATAGAATAAAAGTGGATCGATAAATCTAAATCTAATCTAAAATGAAATATATTTGAATTAAATTTTTATTCCACTTTGAATACATCGTTACCTGTCGTTGTACTTCATGAGTTACTATTTTCTTAACGCGAATGGACAGTATTATATTACTTACTTCTGGTGCGGGTCTTGCAATCCGTCCTACACTGTGTCTTACACTGAACGGTGCACATCGTTCATAGTAATTTATCACAAAATCTGGAAAAGCTTCACCTAAATCATGTCCTGGAACTACATCCATTTCAGAACAGCCTTGCCTACAAAACAAAATATATTCGAATTATTTATTGTACTTATAAGAAATTTAAGGATAAAATAAAAAAATAATAAAATAAAATTGGATTGAAGTGGAATAACAGTTTTTTTTAATTAATAATTACAGTATGAACAATTAAAATTTCATAATTTGTAAATTGAAATATTATTACTCTGGGCTTCACATCCATTGGCATTCTGAGCAATAATTATTTACATTTATATAGTTTACTTATTAATCAAAATATATGACGTTGCGCATCGCCAGTCTGCGCCAGGGTGCGTCAACACGTTACATGTCACACGTAGCATGTCGGTGACGCGAACCCATAAGTTTTGCCCCTACTAAAAACCGCTCAACGCAGCTAGAAAAGTTTCCAGTACAAAAATTAGTTTGCAAAGGTGTATTTGCATTTCATTATTCATCATAAAGGAAATTTAAATTAATTGCCGTCCTAAGGCGGCTGTAATCTTCTGTCTAAGTGATACTGACATATCTCGTTATATTTGTAAGTATATGTTAGTACTAACCATTTCACTAAAAAGTACAGTGTGCCATGGAATAGTTGTCCAGCTAATATTTTCTCTGGTTGAAGACCTCTGGCCAGACCTCGGGGTTTCTCAATTTCCTGAAGTAAATATTTGTTATAGTTTATATAAATTAACAGAAAAATAATACAATGAAAATAGAAAATGTACACTTAAATATATATTATTATAATCAAATGTATAATTAATAATTACTTTTTTTTTATACTATTCTGAATTAGTGCTTGACTACGTTCCACCTGATGATAAGTGGTAACGCAGTCGTAGATGGTAAGTCGCACTAATTCAATAGCCACCTATTCACGCAGGCACTTTGCAGCACCAGCCCAAATGTGACTACAGTATTCCACACACAACCGGACTTGAGCTTTATATAAAATAAGAAGCTGTCCCGGTGTAAAATACTGTCGGACCTTTGCTAGTACAAACAGTGTAATGTTAGTAAGAATGCAAATTCTATTTCCAGTATCTATTGCGATTATGATTCTTTGAGAGAAAAAGTACCCATTATAAGAAGAGGTGTTCACTGGTTATAAAGATTACTTACACCTATGTATATTTTCACTTAATATAAAAAAATATTATAAAACAAATATCACTCTTAATAATTGAAACAACAACAATGATACAAAAGAAAAAATACTAAACTAATGGAATTATAACAACTTGTTGTCTTAATAAATATATTTTAGAGTGAAAATACCACATTTATAACAATCTAAATTAATAGTTTCAATTTTCTTTCAGGCAACACATACAAATTTGTCTAAAAATATTATGTCCACTCTGTTCTCTAAAATAATGTAAAAAAAATAACCTCAATCTTTTTCTTCTTATCACCTCGCTTAGCCCTTTTACGAGTGGAATGCCCCTCTTCTACTTCTGGTTGAGGAGCTGCTTCTCTCTCCCTCTTTAAGCGAGCCTCTTCATATGCTGATATAAGGTCAGGGCAGTCTAGATTATCTTCTGGCTCCCATGTGTTGTCTTCACTTTGAGAGAAATGATAAAATTTCAGAGTTGTTAACATACCTAAGCGTAATAAACTATGAAATTTATTTTTTGTCATTATAACTGCTAACCTTCAATATACCAGTCATTTTTAACAAGTCTTTCACTGATAGCAATTGATGTATATATACTACTTAGTGATGTAACAAATGTTGGATTTTGCATATTCACAAATGCAAATATTTATCTTCAATATTCACAAATATGAATACAAATATTTAGGAATGCAATATTTGTCATCACCAATGCTATTTTTAGTAGACTGGCAGTGATTTGATTAAAAGTGACATACTGTTAGTCTGTTATTAATTTTCAGGATAAGATTTCATTTTCTAAGTTTGTATTGAAAACTGAAGTAAAGATGTGAATACCCATTCTAGTCTTAGACATAATTTATTTTGTCTTTTTATTCATAAAACTGATTAATATTTTTAGACAATATAATAACAAAAATAAACATACTCTGAATAACCTTTCCACTTCAATAAGTATTCTACTTTTCCATTTTTAATTCTTCGATCTAGTACTTTCTCTACAGAGAATTCTTCATGTTTTCCGCTTGGTCCTACACTTTCTGGTGGGTGGATAGGATTACTTGGGATCTTGTCAGTATCCATTGCCTGATCAGCTTGCATGGCTTGATCAGGCTGCGAGTAGTTTAAATCGCTAGTTTCTGCTAGTGCTTCCATAGTTAATCTGAAGACCATAAAAATATCATAAGTTTTTAATATTTATTCTTGTAAAACATTTATGACTGACTATGAAATAGTTGCAAAAAAAAACTGTCATGACAATACATTTCTGCCAAAACCGTACCTACGTCGTAAATTTAATTTTAATTTACTTTTAATGATATAAGTATTGTTTTTATTAATGTATTAAGTGTTATTTCCTTGTTTATGATATAAAAAAAAAAACAAAAATCCAGTGGATTAGTATTATATATAATAATAACCATTAATTTTACAAAACATTCAACATGTCAGTGATGATTTTATAATCGTTTTACCTTAAATGAACTAACAAAAATAATATTTCTTAACAATTCTATTTTGGCCAACGTCATAAAATTCAAATGTATATTAATGGTTTTAATTTTAACAAAATACAAATACCTACATAATATTTAGATGTGTTCCTACAATACAGTAAACACCACAGAACTTCAGAAGCAAAATCCAAACAATCGAACAACTGTCAACATCGGTCACTACCTCTATGGTCACCACAGACTACATCTATGCCACAGAATACAGAGCGATATTATATACAAAAGAATAATGGGGTGAATCTGTTAAAAATTTCATGATTATATTACATAATTTATTAGTAATATTTTTATTTATAATTAACTTAATGCCTAATGTACTACCTATTAGTAATACCCGTTCGGCACCGCAGTTTAGATTTTAAAAATTTTGTATCCTTAGTCAAAACTCAAGTTTAAATGTAATTAATTCATGTCAATAATAGCATAGATGATATTAGCATTAGCAATATTAAGTACCTATATATTTTTGTTTTTAGAATACCATAAAGTTCAGTGTAGAAAAAAGTTCGCGGAAATTGGATATTTCTTAGTATGTGTCTACAAGTTTAAAAAAATGTATTTGTTTTATAACTTATTTGATAATTCTGTGATATTGTTTAGCATTAAGTCGTATTAGATAATATTATTTAAATACATGTTTCTATTGACATCGATAAAACAACTATAAATTTTCATGGGAACCTTATGGCATCGCTAGACGAAGTTACCTGTCTGTCGTATATTTGGTCAGTGGTCACGCCATGCTTGTTTTATAAATTTTGGATGAATTTTGTTTATTTTATGAATGTAAAGTAATTTTCTGCAAATGAGAACCCTGAGGTTGAGTTAATAATAATATTTATATTGAATCTCGTTGTTGTATTGTGTGTACTGACAAAGATAACGGTTTTTTAATCAAAAATTATCTCATTGAAAACTCAACGCTAAAAGTGTGGTTAGACTAGCTTCGAAAAGAAAGAAAAAGCTTATTTTGCGTTATAACTTATAATAGATAGAGGGAGCAAAAAGTACTTTAAGTTTATGCATTATGCACAAGAAATTAAATGCCGTGCGGTGATGTTTTTCACAAAAAAATGTTCAGTAACTATTCGATTCGGCACAAAATATTATCCAAAGTGACAAAATTTGCGTTTTGCTGCTCACTGATTTGATCAAGTTACAAAATGGTAAGCGATAAGGGACGGCATTACCTACTTAATTATTTTGTCTTGTTCTATCACATCACAGTTTTATTTATTTTTTCTTTTCTCATCTCTATCTGGAATTTAGATAATGTAGACATCCAGATAAAGAGAATCAAATTGAGATGCTTCCGATTTAACCATTACATACTAAGAATAGTTATCATACATGAATAATAAAATTATTATTTAGATATGTACCTTCTACCTAGCAACTATATTTTTGTAATGTCTCATTGTCGATTGTCAAATTGACAGCCCGAGCCGTAAAGTGAAAAGTATAAATGTTTTTGTTTTTAAAATATAACCTTAAAAGTTAAAATATTACCGAGCATTTATTATTTTTTTTATATTTAATAAAAATCATTAATAATAATAATTTTAGTAAAAACAACATTTTTATAATTTGCATAACTAATTATGGCAGAAACGGGCCCTTTCACGAGTAGTACGGCATTTTGTACCAAGTGTGGCTCTATTTTACCTTTACTACAAGAATTTGGTTCTGTTAAGTGTTATGCATGTAAAGCTGTTTATGATCCTGATAGTAAGTTTTAAAATTTACCTTTTTGAAATACTTCCTTACATCCCAGCTTGTTTTTTTCTATAAAGTATGAATTTTAACATACATTTTTACTAATTTATTTTTATTTATTTTTACAGGTTTTGGTAACATAAAGTTAAATTATACTATACATTTTAATACCATCTCATCTCTAAATAATGATAATATACTAAATCTGGACAATCCTGAAGGTCCAGTGGTAGAGCGAAAATGTCCTAAATGTGGTAATGATAGAATGTCATATGCAACTTTACAATTAAGATCAGCAGATGAAGGCCAAACAGTATTTTACACATGTGTTTCCTGCAAGTAAGTGTAATATGGATTAGTTTAAACAATTATTGGGAAAATTTGATAAATATCATGTTCTTTTTATAGGTTTTAAAGTGAAAATGCTACACCTTGTTACACAAGAAAATGAGTGTTCTTAGTATTGAATATAGATGAATGTTTACTTGTATACTTAAACTGTGACAATTAAAGAAAGTAAAAACTTGGGAAAAATTGTTATGAAGTCAATACAATTTGCAATATATTTATATTTTAAATCATGTTCAAATAACTATACAATTATTGTAATATCTACTGAGACAAAGACTATAGAATAAGTACTTTTTTATTATTAGAATATTTTTAACAAGTTATCATAAAAATGTTTTATTATTAATAATATATTTAAAGAGTATTTTTTTGTTTCAGATATAAAGAAACAGAAAATTCATAGGAAGATGTTATATAAAATATAATATATTTAGTACATTTTATTTGCAATAAATCTAAACAAAGAAGAAACTTGTATCATTAACCTATAGTACCTGGGCAATTGAGCATCATTCAGAATTTTTTGGAAAGCATCTATAATTGATATTTTTCTTCAGAAAAGACACCTATACAGATAAATTTAAAAAGCAAAACCTTATCTAAATACAAAATTTGATCCAAATTGTTACAGCTGTTTCCGAGATAAACAAAATAAATTTATATATACAAAGAATTGCTCATTTAATATTACTTTTATTATATTTAAGATTGTGGTTTTGTATTTTAATATGAACATTATAATTAATACTGGTATAAGTTTATCTAAAGCTTAGGTTGATGAAATGATATTTAAGTTAAATAGAAAGATTGTCAATGTTTAGAAAAAATTACACTTAAAAGAAATATATATTATGTACCTATTAAAATTATTATTAAGTACTTACTTTTAACTACATTTATTTTTAAGTGATTCTGCTCATTTTGCCATACTAGCTTTACATTAGCGTATTTAAAAATTTTAAGCAACATAATTGGTCGGGGGGCGTGGCTGGACCGGTGGACAACGATGACTCACTATTTTCTTAAAGCGAATGAACCATGGTGAGTGAATCAACTTCTAATGAAGTTTCGACAGGCTACTTTTGGTGAGATGGCCGGCGTAAATGATACCTATTGCATTAGAGGACATTATTATAAACAGCTATCAGTAATCTTGATGCTTGTGGTAGGAAACCAAATGTAGAAAAACAAAAGTATCGATATTATAGGTTTTAAGAAATCAATTTAAGTCGGGAATCAGGAATGAAATAATATTTCAATATTAGTTTTTTTTAATTCTTTATTTTATTTTTAAAGAGGGTTAATATTAGTTTTTATATACTAATCTGTCATTATTAATCCCCGACGCAAAAACGACGTGGTGTTATAAGTTAGTCGTGTCTGTGTGTGTGTATGTGTCTGTCTGTGGCATCGTAGCTCCGGAACGGATGAACCTATTGTGATTTTGTTTGAAAGGTGAATTAGTCGGGAGTGTTCTTAGTTATGTTTGATGAAAATTGGTCCAAAATGGTCGGGGTTTATTTAAATTTTTATATGACAATATTTCGTCATTGTAAATATTTGAAAGATTTTTTTTTAATTTTACACTTTAATAAACAATGTTCTGCTGACCGATTTTGTTTTTACTAGCCATGTGCTTAGGAGATATAGTGCACAAGTGTGCGCACAGTTATAAGTGCACTCTATTCTTGTCTTGCATACTTCGGGTGGTTTTAGGTACTAAGTGAAGAATCGGGTTGGAACCACACCGAATTCCGAAGTATGGACTGGTAGGTACTTTAAATTTATTATCAGGAGTACTAAATAATAATTAAACTCCCCCGACACAGGATTTCGACCCGTCCTAGGGTGAACGTACATGCTGACCACTAGACCATCGAGGTAGTTAACTGATTTCATTTAACACTTCCAGGTAAATTTCTAAGAAATTAATTAAAATTCTAAGAAATCTATTGTTAACTGACACGCCGGCGTCTATCCGGTCGTGGAGGGATTAATAATTCCTATTTCTTAATACAAAAGACTAAACACATGATTACATTACGTTATTATAATATTTAAATATGAACTTGTCTCAATTTTAGTTCCTTATATATTGTAACTCATACAAATGTCTCTCATTCATGAGGATCGCGACCCCGACCCCGCAACGGAGCCTGTTGACTGTTTCACTTTTTAAGGCCTTCTTCACACGTGCGTTTATATTATTATAATATTTTTATAGATGATTAAGTATATCGAATAATCCATATTTTTATTTTAAATGGGTCAGTGGACATATATATACCTATTCCGGTCTTGACTCTATGGAGGTAGGATCTCATTAATTGTCTTCCTGTTCAGCCAGTGGTCTGTTTAACGATTAATATGCTGTTTCTTATTAAGTAGGTATAAATGACTACAGGTAGCCTTTTGAAACTTTGCATGGAAAACGTAAAAAACTTCTTTTGATTTTTTGTAAAATCTTCACCACAAGTCTCAAAGTTTTGATTATATTGCTAATTATTTAATCCTACTAATATTATAAATGCGAAAGTTTGTGAGGATATATGGATGTCTGGATATATAGATGTTTGTTACTTTGAATGGATTTTAATAAAACTACAATAATATTACTCATACATCAGAATAACACAAAGGCTACTTTTTATCCCGGAAAAATGTATGGTTCCCATGGGATAGATTTTTTTTGTTTTTCTAGCGCGAATCCGAGCGAAGCGAGTGTGAACCGCTAGTTTTAGAATAAAGTAATAACATTTTATCGATATCAATAAAACTTAAAGAGAAGATGGTTGATTAAGTAGGTAGATACTAATAGCAAATTTAGTAATAAATAAATTAAAATTAAGGAAAAAATATAGAAAATGTTGCTTATACACGTTGAATTACCAGCCGAACAAATCAAAGCACACCGACTTCGAAAATATATTATTTAATATAGGTATCTATAGTAAATGAAAACTACCAATCAGTTATTTGTTACTTTTTAAGTTTTTTGTAAGTCGATTTTTTTTACGTTTTTACAATTTGCAGTGAAATAAAAAATTATGTTACTCAGAACAAAAAAACTGATAATATTATGTTAGCAAAGTACTTGTGGTCGATTTTGTCTTCTAAAACGTTCGATATGTTAACCGCCGTAGGAATTTCCATTCTGAACATGGTAGGGCACTGTTTATTGATATTTTGCTCCGGGCACAAGCGAAGATTGAAATTCCGTTACAAAGTGCTTTGTCTTTATGTTTTTCTTGCTTTCTATAGGAAGCCACCTACTGCTTCTTTGATTTTTAATGGGGTATGTAATGATACTGCACGTTTTTGTGGAGCAAATGATGTCACGTATTCTCATTGAATTTAACGATATGAATATTTAATAATATTGAAAAGCATCAATACGTAGTTAATTAGGTACGTATACCAGCATATTCTATATATATATATATATATATATATATATATATATATATAATAGCTGTATACTGTACCTAGTTACAATGCTTCTAGCTCATTGCTCATGTGTTGATTTGAAATATCTCTAGTTTGTGAGGTTGTAGGGGGTAATCTCTGGATCTACTGAACCGGTTTAGATGAAATTTGGTAAGAAGATAGTTTGAGACCCTGGGAAGGACATAAGATACTTTTTATCCCGGAAATCATCCCTTAAGGGGATGAAAGTTTGTATTAGGAAGCAAGCTAGGGACGAATCCGACCGAAGCGAGGGTGAGTCGCTAGTATTCTTATATAGTAGGGATAGCGCCATAGGTATTTCAATCAACTAAGTAATTTAATGCTATGTTATAACGTAGTATACGTAATATGTACATATATCGTGGCACCAAGGAATTAAAAAGTAATTTTAATATGTATGGATAATGTCTATGTAAAGATATAACAATAAAAAAACAAATGATAAAAAGTTTTATACTTAAATATTTAAAACGTTTTGTTAGAACACCTTTGTTAAACATTCGTTTTAGTATCAACTACCACGCTTTACCTAAGGAACCTTTTGATAAGTTTAAAACGGTAAACTAAATAATTATATAGACGGAGCCCGCCAAAAGAATGTCAAAGTCAAAAATAGTATTGTGATATGCTGTTTATGCTACTATGTATTCGCAACTTTGCTGTATCGAATGTTTACTTTCTTTAAATAATTAAATTTCAGGTAGATAGCATTGATATATAAAACCATACAAAGGTGTATTAGTATGGTATGGTTATTAATTTTCAATTTTTGAAAAGAAAATATTAAATTTTAAGTACAGTCGAACCTGGGTAAGAGAGAGTTCAAGGATCTCTTTCTCGCATATGGAGGTTTCTCACTAACCCGAGTTTCTAACTTATGGAGGTACAGGAGAGGCATTTCTCATTTATAGAGGTTTAAAAAAATGCAACAATTGTGTAGTGATTGTGTATGTATCAGAGTATGAAATTATCAAGATAAATATATCTTTTGATAATTATCAAGATAATTATCCGATAGTTATCAAACAGATATAAACGTAGCAATCCTTGTGTAGGTGTATCCTTGGGTAGTTGACTACTTGCATATCATAATTTACGTTAGAATAAATTATACACTTTTAAAGGTCTCTGCCCACTATATCGTTTCATACCATGAGCGTGCTAGGGCCGTGTCAGGCAAAAAAATATCCTTTATATTGATAAGTATGAGACTCTGCCCACTAAGCCATTCCATCACCGACCAAGACCTTTCCGTCACCAACCAACATCGTCACGTACCGTGCATGGAAACTTAACAATATTTGTCGGCAAGAAGCCGTTCTAAGCCCGTTATAAACGTGTTGTCACTTGTCTTCTAGTAATAATATTTTCTTTTAAATTATAATTTTGTTTAAAACGGCGTGAACCTAATAACGTCGTGATCGACTGATGTTATTCTCTTTCTTCCTCGTCTAAAACAAAGGCTATCATTGTTAATTTTCCGTCGGATAAGTTTTTAATAGCCATCGTATAGGTATAGGAAATAATTTTCGTAACAAAAATATTCATTCGCTCTTCCTGACGCGGCTGCCTCACGCGAAAACACAGGTGAACTACTACGACTGAGAAAACGGGAACTATACGGATATGACACGCGGATGATACGCGAATGATACGTTCTAGTGGGCATAGTAGTCCGTGTCGCTTGATACGTTCATAGCACGGTCATGGTATGAGACGGTGTAGTGGACAGACTCCTTAATGAGTGGAATATCATCCTCATCCTTCTCAACTGCATTAACTCAGTTTGCTGATTAAGTTTGTTGAGCTGATTGAGAGAGTTCAGTTAGCTGATCGACAATTTGAAGAGTTACAAATTAAATATTTTCAATTATATTTATCAAAGATAATTATCAACCCATATTTATCATGATAATTATCGTTTCGAACCCTGGTATGTATTGTATTGGCATTATTCATTAGAATTTGGCTAGGAACTAATATTAACTCATCGAAATTTCAGGAAACAAAAACAATATTAGTTCAACGAAAAAGCCATCAATCGCAGGTGTTAATTTCGCTTGACTGTCGCTTATAGAGATACAGGCAAGTAGAAGTGTCGGTTAGAGGTCCACGAATTATAAACGACTTTCTCTTATAGAAGTTTCTGTTTCTATGTAATAGAGGTTTTAGAGGGGTAAAATGACGAGACCTGGCAATTACTCAAGCTTACAAAATTTTCTCGCGTACCCAGTTCTCACTCACTCAGGTTTGACTAACATTTATTTTCTTATCACAGAAATGAGTATTGAGTATTCTATTAATGTTTGTATAATATATGTACCTAAGTATTGTATTATTTTAAAACAATATTATTTGGTTTCAATTTTATTTCTATGACACATTTAATACGGGATCAATAAACATACATATTTATAAACTAGCATTGCCCGCGGCTTCGCCCGCGTTCAGATGACCAAAAATCAAATTCTTAGGTTTTACATACTAGTATACTCTTACAATGCAGTTTTTGTATTTTTTCTCAGTAATCAGACATTTTCTCGCGGTAAAAAGTATCCTATATGTTGACCCGGATAACCATCTATACCGGATAACTATCATCATACCAAATTTCATCAAAATCTGTCCAGTGGTTTTCTCGTGATGCGGTAACGGACAGACAGACAGAAAGACAGTCAGACAAAAATTCTAAAAACTATAGATTCGGATTCTATATCGATAATAATGTGTATTTCAATTAGATTTTCCAAAAAATATTGACTGTACAGATTCGACTTAGTTACAATTTTATTATATGTATAGAATACCGTCATTATCGTCAAATTAATATTATAAATATTAAGTGCCTCGAGGTACCTAAATATAAATATTAGCACCTATAAATATTTCTAATCATAATTATAAAAATGCATATAATTACTTTTTTTAGGTAATCGATATAATGGAAATTTATAAGGTACATACCTACTACATAATAATTATTTCTATATAGATATAATAGTAGTATATTATAAAATCAATATAATCAAATATGGTATTCCGCGCATGCTGCAAAATAATATTCTAAATCGATTATTAATTTCACGAATCTAACTAAAATTGTACTTAAAGTTTTTTTATACAACGATTAACGAGTAATTTTTTTAGTAAGCAATTAAATAGGTACCTACTACTCGACTAGCGGTTCGCCCTGGCCTCGCAGCTCGCTTCGCTCGGATTCGTCCCTAGAGAAAAACAAAAATAAATGTATCCCACGGGAACCGTTTATTTTTTCGGGATAAAAAGTAGTCTATGTTCTATTCCATTATTATTCCATATTTTATGGAGAATACCTACATATTATTGATTTATTGTTTTTTTTATTTATCACAGTATTTAAAATTAATATTTTATCGTAACATTAAAAATGTATGTAATATAAAACTTAACTCAATATAAATTATGTGAAAGCCGTTCATTCTACTAAGAATTTATTGAAAGCTATCTTACAAATACGTAAGGAAAGGGCGAAGTTCACGTCGTTGGAATTAGATACTGAGTGACAAAATAGATATCTTGTTACGATAAAAAGCTTATATTTGAGGGCTTATGAGTTATAATTCATTCTTAGTAGAATAGAATAGGTAGTATTGGAATTGGAATTGCAGGAAAATATCAAATTAAGTAAGTAACTATTCTTTAAACTCAATACACTTAATAACTCGGATGTCTTGAAAAAATATTTTTTTCGGGTGTATCTATGTCTATTTCTATTCAGTCGGGTTAAATTTTTAAACGAACCTAAATACAATGTTATTGTAAATTTAATATTAAAATACATAGGTATTCGCTTCTATCTATACATATAATAAAATTCTAACTAAGCTGAATCTGTACAATAAATATTTTTTGGAAAATCTTTTTGAAATAGACATTATTATCGATACAGAGGCCGAATCTATAGTTTTTAGAATTTTTGTCTGTCTGTCTGTTACCGCATCACGGAAAAACCACTGGAGGGATTTTGATGGAATTTGGTGTGGTGATAGCTGGTTATCCGGGTCAACATATAGGATTCTTTTTACCGCGGAAAAATATATAATTTCTGAGAAAAAATACAAAAACTGCAATGTAAGAGTATGCTAATATGTAAAACCTAAGATTTGATTTTTGGTGATCTGAACGCAGGTGGAGCCGCGGGCAATGCTAGTGTTAATATATAACCAAAGCAATTTGAGCTTTTTCATATTTAAAGGCAAAAATTACAATAGCTAGTTAATAAAATAGGAACATACAAACTGTCTATTCTTTGACTACTACGAATAATTATACCTTCGATTCTTGACTAAAGTAGCTACTTAGTTTTATTATTAGTAGAGATCAATTAAATTCGACCGCAGTATATAAAATTTTAAATACTTGAATGTTAATCGTGTTCTTTTATCAAAGTTACATAACCTATTATGTATATATTACATCCTTCTTTAATAAATAAGCTAAGAGATACAAAAAAAAAACTACAAATGATATCCGTAGCTCTAAAGATTAGCTTGTAGACTATTTAACATTATGCCACACCTTTTAGAATAAAAGTAATTAAGTATACATTAATAAATTATGCGGGTAGAGCCGCGGGAAAAAGCAAGTCAATAAATTTTGGCTTTATATTTAAAGATAAAGCTTTAATTATGCTAAGTTTTTATCTCAATATACGCGCGAGCAATATGTCCTAAAAGAGGCATGAAGTTTTATCTAAAACTTTTATAACATAATATATGAAGACACTCATATCGCTTAAAAGCTTCCCTAAAAAAAGCTTTAGTGAACATTTTACCGTTAAAATAAATACGAATTTTTAACTATTTCTGTAGTTTAATATCAATTTGTATCTTAATTAGATACAGCTACAGATATGGACCTCACAAAACGTGAAAGCTTCTCACAAATATAAAAAAAAAACTGTTGTTTTGTCCAAGTAAATTACGTGTGAACATTCTTTCATTGAGAAGTCAAACAACTATTTAAGTACTTTTGTGATCTACATGTCTTTCAGCACGTTTGTTATCAGCAGTGAGATTTGAAGAGATAATTTAAGGAATTGTGTGCTTTAATGCTTTCGTCGAGCTTTTTAAATGGCTTGTAGTAGGCTTAGTTTTACTATTTGAATGTTACATTACTAGTGGAGATCAAAAGCACCGGCAACATTCATTCACAAGTCTGGTGAAACCTTCCCGTTTCACATTCGGCACGCGCTACTGCCAATAATACTAAACATTTTTTTGGGTTCGAGAGAGATGCTGTGTTTTTGTGATTTTTACCGTACGTTAGAAAGAGAAAGAAATAATTTCGATTGTAGATCGTCGAGATGAGGAGGTAATTAAATTGATCAGTCGGTGTAAGTATCTCGTGCTTACGTTGTGTTAAGTAGAGTTGGTTGTCGACGTTTTATAGTCGATATCTGTCTAGGTTTATATAATTTATTTTTTTACGATAATTTATAGGGTGTATAATCTGAACACGTTAATTACTTAACGAAGATTGAATAATTTCAGAACCTAAATATACTTGCCAAATACACAATATATTACTTTTATTTTAAAGAGTTCCTAAGTATGATTCAATTCCCCATTTAAGGCGTGTCATTTGAAAATTTCCCAAATGACGCTGTAACGGTACGGTCATAAATAATAGAAAAAATAACATGACCCACTTGTCAAACACCTAAAAGTATTTACATGTAGAAATTTATAAGTACATTTGAATACATATAAGGTAATGGACACCCATACAATATTATCGATATCGATACTCGCGTCACCTGTCAGGCTGTCACTAACCGCGGGGGCCGGGCGGCAGGTGCGAGCAGACGCGGCGGCGCGCCAGTCTCCCGCGGCATTGGCCCTGACTACACGTCGCGCTCACATCGACACCTATCGACACGTGCGTGGCGCAACCCTATTTAACGTTCCATTTTTAAAGTGTCAGTGGCTTCGGGATTTTTTTATGCCAGTACTAATTGGTAAGTTCAACGTCACTAGCGAATCGATTAATGTCGATATTCTTATGGAGAAAATATTTATCTGTGTCAGTGTGGCATGTCTTATTAAATATTGTTTCTTTTTAAAAACTTTTTGCTTTCGTTTCGCGTTTCGTGAACTAAATGATTCGTGTTTATATATATGCAATTTGTTTATATTGTAAGAGCGCCGATATCGGTTGGAAGATAAGACTACAAAAGGCGGTCCGCTCGACGTGGGTATAAAAGACATCAACGCTACGTCCGTGTAAATAGTGGGACTGAAAGCTTTTTACGTTTTCTTTATAACATTCACTTGGGAATTACTAACGTGACTTGCTGTTTTATACTGATATCGCACTTGTAAAACTAGTGTCATCTTACGTTTCATCTAAATGTGGATCAAGTATATGAAATAGAGATTGAAGTTAGAGAAAAACGTATAACGTTTTGAACTTTCGCATTTGTAAAAGTCGTTTTTTTTTATATATTTTTTAAACATCTCCCTTTTTATTATTTAAGACTACAAACTATCATAGAAAAATTTATGAAATTATCACAATCGTTGAAGCAAAACTAATTATATAGGTACGTCTAATGTAACCATAATAACCATACAAAATTTAATAATTTGAACTTCGAAGCTCGGAAAAAATCAAAGCCGCCCATAAAATATTATAATGAGAGAAAGCGGACGATGATGCTTCGTCCTTGATCACCTATCACTATTTACATATAGATGATGTTTTTAATCTAAGTTTATAAAATATTTATTATCTTATCTTTTGATTTCCATAATGTCAACATAATTTGCGAGCTTAATAACCCACAAAAGAAAAATTTGTTCCAATTTTTAAATTGTACAGAAAATATACGACCATTTTTAATGAGGTATTTATTGATTCTTATTTTTAAACTTTATCGTGACAGCAGTCTTAAAGAAATTTAAATTAAGATGAATTTGGTTCATGTTGTGATTGGCACTTTTAACGTGGCCTACGTTGAAAAGTTAAAGCTGTTATTTAGCCCAACTAATTTTATTTGAGTGATTCATAATTTAGAACTTTTATATGTACCATTTCAGTATAAATATAATTAAAGAAAATTAATCACGTACATGTAACTTTACTTCACTCGATTTCATAACACCAAAGAATCTTTAAGTAAGTTTTTCTTATTATATATATAGAACTAGTAAATCTAAGCTTATTTTAATCGTTTATATTCTAACATTAAATTAATTAAATATATGTACATTAAAACATAATTACTTAGCCAAAGCACACCGACTTCGAAAATATTTGATTAGGTATGTATAGTAAATGAAAACTACCAATCAGTTATTTTTTACTTTTTAGTGCTTTTGTTTGAAGTCGGTTTTTATTTTTTTGTTAAAAAGTTTTTATTTTTCCCTTTTTAGTGTACACAGTAGTAGCGAAGTAAGCATTCTAACGTGTTAGGCTTGTCAAATCAAACAAAATAAGCCCAAACTCAAAGTATCTACTATTAGCCGTTGAAGAGTTCCACCTATCCACCTTCTGGCCTTACCATCAGATCAGGTCAATAATACCGAACCACTGTACTATCAACGAAAATAGAAACACTTGCAAATTTAAAGTTAATATGACAATTAGAAGTAGGTTAAATTCATCATTAGCTATTTTTCCACCCTTAGGGGTGGTATTTTTTTTTGAAATTTAAATGGGACCAATCTGGAAGTATACCCTTTCAAACAACAGAAAAATTGTCCAAATCGGTTAATAAATGACGGAGTTCTGAGGTAACAAACATAAAAAAAAAAACAAAAAAAAATACAGTCGAATTGAGAACCTCCTCCTTTTTGAAGTCGGTTGAAAAACTAAAAAAAGCTTCATATTAGAACTTTATTACCATTTTAAATGTTAAAACATCTGGTGATCATTCAAAACCGCTCTACTGTATCACCCCCGTTCTAAATAACAGTAAGGTGCCAATTAATTTCTATACATTAACGAAAATAAGTTAATAAGCATTGTTAATAGCATGAGGCATAGCTCACAAGTGGGTTAACTATGGGCTAATTATCGTTTCACGCACGCGGCGCGCGTACTCGTAGCTCGAATAATCTTGTAGCGAAACGTGCTTAATATCTTCCTTGGAAATTTAACACTTCAATTACATAGTACGGAAGTTTCTTAACATAACTATTGGATTTCGTGTAAAACGTCTATTTGAGAACATAAATATCATTCTTTATAAAGTCGAATGATAGTCCTGAATATTTCTTAGGCTCATACGTCCGATTGAATGACATGGAATTTATAAAAAATCAATTTTAATTAAATATTACTTTAAATCAATACAGTTTCTTTTATCTTACGTACACATCTTCACGCTGTATTCGTCACGGAAGAGGCTGGGAGGGCTTATCTTTTAATCAGTAAACATCTTAATTGATCACTGAGGCCGGCATTGTCAAAATAATTAAAACAAATGGTCCGGCACAGCGATGCGACTTAATATTTGTTTTATCTGTGTCATCGACAATCGTCTTCAACAGAGGATCGTGACGCACGCTCCGATCGATTAGCTGTTTGTCTATTGTTGATACGTATCGAGTATCGTACTATTAGAGGTCTGTTTCTATAAATTCCAATATACCTAGCCCAGGTGTAATCAAATCGATGGTTTCCCATTTTAAATCAACTCATTTCCTGTACTCTACCAATTTCATGTAGTTAATAGTAAGCATTATGTATTTGCAATATAGAATTTCGTTTTAACTTAAAGTTAATTTTTATTTTGCAATTTAATACCTATATAATAGAAACCTATGTTATGCCTAAAAATCAAGTTCTAATAAGCTTATACGTAAGTATTCTGTGAATAAAAATCCAGCGTACATTTCCAGCGCTGTAGCACTTATCGAAATAAATCATTAAGAATAGTTAAAGCGTACATCAGATATAGCTATGAACATATGATTAGATTGCTATCTTTTTAATCGTTCACAAAATCGTATGTAGGTATGTGAATAAAAAATAAACTAAACGGCATCTCCGCTGCCAGTTGAGTGAACTTAGGAACTTAGAAGACAAATGAATGGTTATTTTGCTTTGATAATAAAAAGGATTGTCATTTGTTACGAATTTGTAAATTAATGTTTATAGAGTCATATTAAGTGATTCATTATTGATATTAATCTAATTTACCGAATATTTAATGAAGTAATAGGTCGTTGTTGTTTCCCCCCCAACGTGCGTTTACCTTGTCGTGGTGGGGGGGGGGGGGCTCAGTAGTGCCCGGCAACCCAACCGGGCGCGAAGCCAAGAAACGCACAGGGAGGTGGCCCACTTCGGTGGGCGGTGGGAGGTGGCCCTCTTCGTAGGGCAGTGTACCATGCGGGTTGCTCCTGGTACTTCTCTGATAGCAGAGTGGACTGTGGAGCAACCCCGTGGTTGTTGTGGTCTGCTTCGGCAGACCTGCCGTCGGGGCGTCGTAGTAAGCGATCCTGCGACGCCCCATTAAGACGGGGGAAGGTTTTGTTGGGGTTTAGTGGGTAGTACTGGCTTTGCCGGTGAGTCCCACACCTCGTGCGTAAATGCATTTCCCAACGTTAAAAAAAAAAGGTCGTTGTTGTTTAAAGCTCATGTGCTCAAGTTTTGGTGAAATATTTCATTGACTGATACTCTATGTAATGGCGGACGTAGCGAGTTCGGCTTCAAGTTGGGACAAATGTTTGTATAACGTGTTGTAGGTAATTTTGTAAAAAATTTTTGCTCTAGTCTGTTTAAAACAAAAAATCTTATTGCTCAGTAGAACTTGCTATTTTAGTACGTACTTCGAAAGGTGCATTTGAAAATAAAACAAAGTAATGTTGAGAAAATATTTTTTTAATTTTTATTTATGTAAAGTCGGAACTATTATTATGCGTTTCTTTAAATTTTATAAAATAAAGTTATTTGAGCTTAATATTATAAACAGTTACTTCATTATTTGGGTGTAGGCATGTTTTTTTTAAACGTGTAACATTAGAGTTAAGCTCTAATGGTTTTATGGAGCTTAGAAAAAATATTAAACAACTCAATTCAAACTCAGCGATGAATAAATAGCAACAATTACTTTTTTATTTAACTTTTTAGATATAATAATATAAATTCTTTCTTAGTGTCTTCTTAAATTTAATAATCTTCTTAGAAGACTTCTTAGAATTTATAGCATAACGGATAACATTCGAGATTAAATTTGAAATTATTTATATAATAAGTATATAATATTTAGAAACATTCATGACCAATTTGTGAAGTATAAAAGCTGATACGCAATAGGTTATTAAAATAACCTCATAAATTTTCGAGCTGTAAATATGGGGTCTAATCCGATTCTCGCTGGATGAGTCGGGCTAGCGGAATTTCTTATAATTATTAATTTATTAATGTATACCGAGCGCTCTCTCCGCGGCTCGCCTCGATGCGTGCCACCGCGTTAGCTACACACGTTAAATGAATTGTACACACGACTTTTGGTACTATATTAGTTTCATTAAATGTTAATAGAAAAAAGGCGTATTTTAATATGTACATATGTAAATTTATGCTGGTCTTGCAGTACTCGTAGAGTAGTTAGGGTTTTAAATTTTGTATTCATAAAAATCTAAAAAATATTATTCTGCTTAGTGTTTGGTTATGTAGAAATTGTGTAAAGTTGTCAATTTATCTCTAAATTTTAGGACTTATATAAATTCCATATCATTAAAAAAAGATATAATTTTACTCAGATATATTTGTTTAAGCGTTCAAAAATTGTATAATATTCATTTTCACACGTACCTACCTATATAACACCGCCAAAAATATAAACGTACAAACTTACAAGTTCGATAACATAAGTCTTTTTTTTAGATATAAAATGCAGAAAAGCTTATATTATAAGATACTAGCAGAACCCACGGCTTCTCTCGCGCTAAAACTACAATAAATATCGAAAAAGGTAGTTTCATACAAACTTTCATCGACTATTTTAACTCCTTACAGAATGAATTTCGAAAAATGCTACAACACGTATTTATTTAATTTTATTGAAGAGCATTAATACCAAGTTTCAAGTAATTCTGATCATTAATATATTTTTTGGGTTGTAATATAACGTGTTTTCCCATGGGAATGAGATAATCTCCCGCTGTAAATAGTAGCCTATGTCACTCTCCAGCCCTCCAACTATCTCCACACAAAAAATCACGCCAATCCGTCTCTCCGTTTCGACGTGAAAGAAGGACAAACAAACAAACAAACACACTTTCACATTTATTATATTAGTATGGATTATGAATGGCAACGCGATGTAACCAACTTAAGATTGATTAACGTCATAATAAGCCCATACCTATTGATGGCTTCAAAACAAATACGTAATCATTTAATATAAGTATAATAAGTTAACTTTCATAGGTATAAAACAATGTAGTAGCTTCTCGCATACATCTACATCGTTACGGTACAAGTCCGCATGTGAGGCACGAAATACATTTTCCACAGCAACACCAACGAAATTAGAAAACAATTTATTGTGATGTCGCATTCAGTGATTTAATGGCCTTTTATTTGTTACGCTTACATTGAGACGGATGCAATTTTAAATTTTGTTGTAGTCGTATCTACATTCTCTGTGTCTTATATAAAAAGTATCACATCGGGGGTAAAGTCGGTGAAGTTGAAACTCTGAGCTAACTGAAGGCAGCTCTACGATATAAATTTTAGTTCTCTTTTTTAACCGGAAACACTACTTTAGGTAAATAAAATAGTACGGTGGTACATCTTTAAATCATTACTATATACCAAAACCTGGGATTTTTACGCGTACATATTTTACTGTCTAGATTAGGTATAATGAATCATTGAGAACTATCATACGATAAGTGGTTATCATTGTACACATATATATCATTGATTCCTCATACAAGCCTTCATCCCCATTTTACCCCCCTTAAGGGATGATTTTCGGGATAAAAAGTATCTTATGTCCTTCCCAGGGTATCAAACTATCTTCTTAAGAAATTTCATCTAAATTAGTTCAGTAGATCCAGAGATTACCCCCTACAACGTCACAAACTCACAATCTCACAAACTGATATACTGGTATATGACCAGAAAATGAAGAAATTAAAGTTTAACATATTTATTCGATACAAAATTAAAAAACATTTATTTAGGATTATTTTTATATATTTTACTAGCATTGCCCGCGGCTCCGCTCGCGTTCAGATGACCAAAAACCAAATTCTTAGGTTTTACATATTAGTATACTCTTATATTGCGGTTTTTGTATTTTTTCTCAGAAATGAGATATTTTCCTGCGGTAAAAAGTATCCTATATGTTGACCCGGATAACCAGCTATCATCATATCAAATTTCATCAAAATCTGTCCAGTGGGTTTCTCGTGATGCGGTAACAGACAGACAGACAGAAAGACAGGCAAAAATTCTAAAAACAATAGATTCGGCCTCTGTATCGATAATAATGTCTATTTCAATAAGATTTTCCAAAAAATATTTAATGTACAGATTCGGCTTAGTTACAATTTTATTATATGTATAGGTAGATGTGCCAAATAAATAAATAAATTCTCAGCACTTAATTTGAAAGTGTAATGAACTGTACGCTATACCACTGATGAAATAGAAAAGAATGTAATGACACATCATTCCATTATACACTTTTAGTCGATTTTAAGACAATGTATGTATACCGTTACCACTATCTCTAATGTAGAGTGCCAACCAGAAAAAATACGGTGCCACTCTTTCGCCACGGGCTAAATAATTAAACTGTCTTATAACAAAAACATGCGAAATATATAGGCAATATGCCTCGTTCAATAAAATAATTTAAACCATCCTTTCCTTCTATGTATGTTATAAAATTAGATATTATTTTCTCAAACCCTACACTCAACAGAGTGGAGCAAGCGTCACTAATGTGCGTCAATTTTACTAATAGAGCAACTGGTAGCGAATTGGTTGTAAACAATATAACTTATTAGGCCGCTAAGTAGATGTTACCGTTATAATAATTTTATAATCATGGTTTTATTCCACTGTTGCGTACGATTAAGCTTTTATTGCGATATTTGGTAATATAATCTAATTATGACATTATATAGAGAAGGGATACGAAGTAAGATGATTTGAATTTATTTCTCATCTGTGGTAAAAAATATATACGTATAAGAACTATAATACAAATATTTTGATTGGATGTTTGGAATTAATACAAAAGGCGGAAAATCGTTAAAAATATCGAGTCACTGTATTTCTTCATCAATGTTTGAGTAAAAATTCTATTTAAGTTTTACATATTATTATCAATAAATATTACATATTACATATATACTGCTTTTACAGAATATATTTTTTAAAGCCTTTTGGAAGTTGATGAGAATACCGCTATATTTGAAATAAAAAAAAAATAAACCTTTACGCGTGATTGAAGTAAAATTTCTTATTTCTTTCGATTATTGGTAAATATCGCAATTAAATTAAAACAAATCAATAATTAAATAAGGCATATTGGGCGCATTACAATCATATATTTATAGAATATCATATACGGAAAGTATATAATGTTATATATTTGTCAGACAATAATAACGGTTACTATGGCAACAATTAAAATATGTATTCTATCTCATTCTCTCGTCGGCTTAATCCTATATATTTATGTGTTTGTCTCTTTCTAGTGTCGCATTTTCGTTTCATCGAGTTTCAAATCACAACTTTACTTCTTCAGATTCTAAAGAAGTTTCACTTCAAAAATAACGGTGGTGTATAAACAATTGCTCTGATTTTCCTTGGAATTAATGCAACATTGCTCTCATTATGAACTTGACGAGCGGACGAGTGAAGTGCTTTTATATACGTGTAATCTAGCTATATAGAAATTGTAATTATTCTATAACTCTGGCACCTATACAATTACATTATTTAGCTTAAATAAGTTAAGATTTCATATATTTGTAGTATATAATAATGACTAGCGATTCACCCTGGTTTTGCTCGAGTTCGTCCCTAAGTACGTTTCAACGGTTAGCGTGAAATAGATAGATTATATTATATTGTATGATATATAGTCTATTGCCTTTCTCAGTAATCGGGCTATTTAATGTAAAAAGAATTTTTCAAACAAACTCTGCCTGGTTATAAGTATAGGTTACTTCGTATTTTGAATGTTTAAGATCGATCAAGAAAATATTTTATTAAAAAAATGCCTGCTATGCTCCTGTAACTAATGTGAGAGGTGACCGGTATTTCTTTAGTACTAAAGTAAAATAAAAAGTAAAATATCAAAGTAATACTTTGATTTAATAATGAATTATTCTTTAATTTGTATACTTTCAAAAGATAAAAATCGAACTGAAAAGCTTATTTTAATAATCTACATATATTACAAGTTTACGTTACGTCACGTCTTATATTACATGTATAATAAAAAAAATGAATCAATCAAAACGGAACGAACTTAACGGACATATATATATATATATATATATATATATATATACATATATATATATATATATATATATATATATATATATATATATATATATATAAGTCCGTTCTATATACTACCGCCAAGTTAGTATGTAAAGATAAAATACATAGTAATAATATTACTTTATAAACTAAAGCCATTAATTTTGATAATGGCTAATATATTATTATTAACGATATTCAATAAATAGTAAAATTTAGGCCGTACGTCATTTATTGCATCTGATAGTACTTAAGCGTGTGCAATATTTCAGTTCTTAACAAAGGCGTTAAAATATGATGACTTTTTCAGATTTATTGTCTTCATTGGTTTTATTTTCAAATTGTTCGTTCTTTTCATACATCATTTTAAAAAAAAAACTAGTTTTATAGGCTCTATCAGTAACAGTTAAAATAGGAAATCAGAAAAAAAACTTTAAAAATCCGTACAGAAAGTAAAAAATATATAGTATTAAACATAGTATACATTTTTACATCATGAAGTTAATAATATTTTTCCATTTTAACTCCAAGAAGTACACTATTTTCAACCGACTTCAAAAAGGAGGAGGTTCTCAATTCGACTGTATGTTTTTTTTTTTTTTATGTTTGTTACCTCAGAACTCCGTCATTTATTAACCGATTTGGACAATTTTTGTTTTGTTTGAAAGGGTTTACTTCCAGATTGGTCCCATTTAAATTTAAAAAAAAAATACCACCCCTAAGGGTGGAAAAACTACTAATGATGAATTTAACCTACTTCTAATTGTCATATTGACTTGAAACTTTGCAAGTATTTCTATTTCCGTTGATAGTACAGTGGTTCGGTGTTGTTGACCTGATCTGATGGCAAGGCCAGAAGGTGGATAGGTGGAACTCTTCAACGGCTAATAGTAGATACTTTGAGTTTGGGCTTATTTTGTTTGATTTGACAAGCCTAACACGTTAGAATTCTTACTTTGCTACAACTGTCTACACTAAAAAGGGAAAAATAAAAACTTTTTAACAAAAAAATAAAAACCGACTTCAAACAAAAGCACTAAAAAGTAAAAAATAACTGATTGGTAGTTTTCATTTACTATACATACCTAATAAAATAATTTCGAAGTCGGTGTGCTTTGGCTAAGTAATTAAAGCCTACCTATTAAATACATACCTAATCAAATATTTTCAAAATCGGTGCCAGCCCATACAAAGCAAAGCACACCGACTTCGAAAATATTTTATTAGGTATGTATAGTAAATGAAAACTACCAATCAGTTATTTTTTACTTTTTAGTGCTTTTGTTTGAAGTCAGTTTTTATTTTTTTGTTAAAAAGTTTTTATTGGGTAATATTAATTTATTATATTATAGCGTAATAATTTTAACATTTAAAACATGAAGAAGTCATATAATTTTCACAGATTATAAGAAATTTTCATGTCAATGACAAAAGAAATG
This sequence comes from Brenthis daphne, assembly GCA_947093115.1. NCBI lineage: Eukaryota > Metazoa > Arthropoda > Insecta > Lepidoptera > Nymphalidae > Brenthis > Brenthis daphne. The sequence goes on from OX352475.1 coordinate 26,732,587, forward strand.
GCGGGAATTTATGAATGACGTTGCTGGGAAGAAATGAAGTTGGTGTATAACAGTGCAAATTGCAAAATATATTCCAACGGTTTACGGTACAAAGCTTATTACACAAATTGAACTATAACTTTTGTGCGGTATATTCTGTAGAAGATTAATTTAAACTATAATATATATATATATATATATATATATATATATATATATATATATATATATATATATATATATTTAGAAAAGTGATCTGTTAATACTTTTTTTGTTCATAAAAAAATACAAATACATTAGTTTTGTTCTGTAGTAGGTAGGTAAATACATATATTATAGAGTAAGTGCCTGTTTTCAGACTAAAGAGTATCTATAGTAATATTATAAAGAGGAAAAGTTTGTGACGTTGTAGGGGGTAATCTCTGGATTTAATGAACCGATTTAGATGAAATTCGGTAAGAAGATAGTTTGAGACCCTGGAAAGGACATAGAATACTTTTCATCCCTTAAGAGGGTGAAAATGGGGATGAAAGTTTGTATGGGGAATCAAGCTAGGATATCATAAAACGCAATTATACCATAAAACTAAAGACGAAACCAAACAGTAATGTTTTAAAATAATGTAAATCTTTCAAAACAATATACAAATATTAATAGAACATTCATTACCATGATAAGTAGGTAAATGTTAGATAAAAATAGCTCACGGATTGTATTATAACAAAGAAAATTTAAAATAAGTTAATTTTATGCTATTTCTCTCAAGGGGCAGAGAACCAATGCTTAGTAAATACAAAAGAATATATTATAATTTTTATTATTCATATTTCATTTCCAAAAATTGTATATTAAATTAACTTATATAAAATTTACCTTATTATTTAAAGAAAGCAGACGATATGTATGGCAAAATCGAGAATAGTAGTACAAAATTCAAATCACACTACTAATTTTGACATTGATATTTTTTTAGGAGTGCTCGTGTATTATTCTTTGGTCATACATATATGTTGTAGACGTAGAAAATTGCAAATTGTCTAAGCCTAAAGTAGAAATCTGTTTGACGTGAAGATGGTATCTAATATGCAGGTTTAACTTAACGGAAACTGAGTCCAATTATAAGTTGAAAATCGGCGAAATTTATAAGGAAATAGCTCTTGGATAGTTGGACGTCCATCTTAGATTCGCGATACACGAATCTTTCCTTTAATTTGCAATTTTACAACTTTGCTATAGAAAGTACATTTCTAAATTTGAATATAACAAGTGTAACAACTTGTCTGTTCTATCTAATTTCAAAATAAAAAATAAATGTCTTTTTTTTCTAATTAATTCAGTGCATTGGAAATTTTAAAAAGGTCTTGTTATATACTATTACTGGTTATTTACTAGGTATAGTTAATATAATAGTACCTAGCTGTTGTAGTTCTTCTATTAGATTAATTATCCAGTGAGTAATTTATAAGAATAATATTTCTACTAACGCATAGAATCGTAATTAATTAAAATATTTTTATTTAAAAAAAATTATCAATATATAAATACGAAACGTATCTTTTTACGATACCTAAAAATAACCTAAACAAAATAAACGCGAGTCTCTGTGTAATATTCATGAAGATGTTCTCCTGACCGATTCCGGCCACGGCGGCCAATCTCATTGAGACTAGCCAACTGCGCAGGAGATATTATAGTGCACAAGTGTACGCGCAGACACAAGTGCACTCTCTATTCCTGTCACTCTCATACTCTGGTGGGACGAAGATTATTCATAGTCCAATATTTACTAATATCGTTATACGGCCAGAAGAACTGTAATAAAAAAAGATATCACTTTGAGATGATACAAAAAAATATTTTATAATATAAAAACAAATAGAATTTGACAGATCTATATCACTGCAAAAAGCTATAACTATACATATATCGTACAACACACGTTTTTATGTACAATCAATAGACATTACAAAAAAACCGCGTAATTTGATAGACATGGAAGTGTCATGTCCAAGGAAGTTTCAAAATATTCGATCTTTTTGCGCGTAACCTACTTCCTCATAGTAATTCAACAGAAACAGTATATTATGTATGCATTTCAAATACGCCTTAGCAACTGTGTTAAAAAATACTGTTCATTAATTATTATTTTATTTGATACAAGCGAGTTCGTATTGTTTGGGTTCACTTCTCACCTACTCAACTCACCGCGTGCGAAAAATTTGAAATTCTTCAATTTTATATATCTACTGATAGCTGGTTGTCTGGGTCAACATACAGGATACTTTTTACTGCGGGAAAATATCTCATCTCTGAGGAATCTATACTAAACATTAAAACGTAACTAGGGACGAACACGAATGGAACGAGAGTGAGTCGCTAGTAAATAATACTTGTACATTATGTAATTTTTGATCGAGTTTTCCACTGACCAGTAAATGTCTCAAAGCGATTAATCATATAATTTTTCATCCCTTATCACATGCGAACCCTTTTCCTTTTTGGGTCTATATAAGTCGCTAATATCTTTTTCACTAGAATCCTGTATCTGCTCTCTCGCGAAAATTCGTTGAAATCGGTACAATTTCTAAGATGTGGATACAAACAGACAATACTTAAAGCTTATTTTGGGTTTTGGTATAGTTTTCTCAAAACAATTCAATATAGCGTAACTATTTTCAAGTCGCGTACAAATTCCTTTATATATATATATATATATATATATATATATATATATATCTAAATATCTTATTGAGCAATTTTGTAAACAAAGTTTGTTTTATAAGTATTAAATGTGTAGATACAAAGGCGATAGACTTTACAGGCGAATAATACTTTCACACTATAATTAATTCTCAGGCCTTAATTGGCAATTCGTACAGGTTTGTTATCTTTATGGCTCTATGTGGTAGGTTTTTATATTTTTTGTCTTTTATTTAAGCTTTGAAGCAGTTAATTTACTCATGACGTCGCTTAAAGATGGGCTTTAAATATAATAATAACATTTATTCCCGCGCTATTAAAAAAGTGTTCTAATGCAGTATTATATTTATCATTATCATTAGACCAAGTGTATGTACTCATAAGTATGATTCATTGAAATAAATATAATTAAAAATTTAATATATTCATGAATTCAAACTAATTGTTTAAATTTTATTTTTTATCTTGTTTAAATATTTTATAATTGCTAAGTTTTCAGAAATATATATTATACGAGTACATCGTGAATAAGTACTTGGCCCTAGATTTATTATAGTCATATATTTGAGTTTACATTATTTTAATCCACATATAAGTTTTAATAAACTTTTTTTCTTATAATCTATTCGAAATATACTAAGGTTTATTTTAATACTATACATATTTATATAACAAGAACGTGTCACAAGCGTCCCTGGGCTTAGAATTTTTGCAATACAATAATAATTTCTCATGGGAAGCTTATTTGTCAACATTATAACCATATCTGAGAGAACCCAAATTATTTTTGGAAGACATGTAAATTCAACCAATTCACGTTTTGGCCATGGTGGACTATGATCTGATCTCCCTCGCCATACCCAACAGGGAGATTTAGAAGGGCCGAATAATTTACGAATTATTATTATTTGTATGACTCTTGATCTCATAAATACCAATAAACCAACAAACATACTTCCATATTAGCATTTACAATATTTATGACATTAATATATAAACATAATTTATGGACATTTTATATAAAGATCGTAAATAGGACGAAACAAAAAAATTCCATGATTAGTTATTATATTAAATAAAGAAATATCATTTAAAACGGGCTATAAAGTGTTTTCTGTGTCGCATAGCGCCCAACGTCCACGTGTGTACCGTTAAGCATCCTACGGTCAAACGTCTCGTGCACTTCCAGCAATACAACGGATCACGTACGGTATATTTTTTCGCTTTCGTAGTTATGTAACAATTTTACTTTAATTATATTAGGGGGAAATGATTTAAAAATGTTAAGGGAAACGTATATTACGCTGTTAAATATATAAAGGTTTTTTTAAGCTTTTAAAGCTCTTTTATGAAGTTCATATCGTATCGAGTTCATGATCAGGTTTAATATTTTGTTATTTATTCACGTAATTTTTATGTTTTAATGGGAATTTAGAAATATTACTGGTTATATTGCTTAGGAGTATTTATAACTTACTACCGACTCAACTTCGCTCCACTCGGATTTATCTCTATTTACGTTTTAACGTTTAGTATAGATTTCTCAGAATTCTAAGCCACTAAAAAAAATGATTTCTCAGAAATGAGCTATTTTCTCGCAGTAAAAAGTGTTCTATATGTTGACCCAGATCACCAGCTATCACCATACCAAATTTTATCAAAATCTGTCTAGTGGTTTTCTCGTGATGCGTTCCCAGACAGACAGACAGACAAAAATTCTAAAAACTATAGATTCGGCTGCTGTGTCGATAATAATGACTATTTCAAGAATATTTTCCAAAAAAATTTTTTGATGTTCAGACAGATTCGACTCAGAATTTTATTATATGTATAGATTTTTAAATAAGATATATTCTATACCATGTTTATTTTTAGATTTGGCAGGGAAAGTTAATTAGAATATGGCATATAAGTACTGTAAAATTAATTCATTGAAGTATCTATTTACGATATCTTACAAACCTAGTAACCGTAATCACATTATATTGACAGATAACAAGAGATAAATCAAAGATGTATGCAAATTCTTAAAAATAGTGTTAATATAAAAATATTACTAAAACATATATTATTTAAGAGAAAGGTTACAGATACAAAGATTTTTGGATACGATGAACCTGTACTCGTACTGATAGAATAACAATTAATTAAGCAATCTCTAGGCTTCTTCATCTTTACTTTCCATCGGCTGCTACTTGGGTCAAACGTGACTCCATTTGGATTTACTTATTCATTGGCGACATATTTACGGAGTTTATGTGAAACACGATAGCGCTCGAATGTAGCAGATTTTGTCGAGACATTTAATAATTCATATCATGTAACTGGATAGAGCTTTCATAACAAGTATAAATATAGTTTTAAAGATTCGACTCTACAGAAAAGATTTTTTTTTTCTTTAACTTGATTCTACACATCAAGGTAATTTAGTGTCCAATTTTTGACATTACATGGCACAAACAACCGAAACGAAAAGTATTTTTCAACTACAACGTGTTATAAACATGTCGGATATTTCAGACTGTATTATTTTGTACTCATGTGTTTTTGAATGCAGCTTGCAGTTAAAAAAGTTGGAATGGCTCATTGTTCGTACTTTAAAAGTATCGCCATTTTTACTTACTGAATAATTTCCTAAATCATTCAAGCAAATTTGGGAATTATTCTTATAACGCAAGAGTCTGTATTCGGAAAACAGAAAATATTTTTTTTCGAGCTTATTTATGTTTTAAAAACCTAAAGGCGTTTTCGGCACCTTTGTTTATTGAATGGACGTCCAACTGATTTGCTTTACTAATATTTCTCGACCGGACCCTGAAGAGAGTTGTTTAAAAACTATATGTTATTACTGGAGATCGAAATAACATGACTCAACGCAAAAGAAACAATTTGATACACATATCATCATCCCGCCCTGGCTTCGGCCAGGTTTAATTAATATTATATATGTATATACACATCTAAATGATTAGTTAGTGAAGTGAAAACTTCTATAGGCAGGTTTGGATAGGGAGTAAATTCATCTAAGTCGTCATCGACATGGTCACGTGACGTGTTAACGCTAACGCTCAGAGTGCCGATAGATGTCACAACCAGATAAATATAAACAAATTTAATTTACAAATTTTAACTTGAATATCCAAAAATAATAACTGTTTCTTTATAGTTTTAAGTTTTCACTTCTGTCGGCAGTACTCTAGACGGCTTTTTTTATTATATGTAATGTTTTTAGAAAAAATCTTGCATTATGAGACGTAACTCACGCTATCTATTACACTCTATTAGTACTATGTGCGATTCTGACTCACCAAAGTTTAATCACTTTCATATAATACATGAATAACAAATGAACAGCCATTCATTTTTATAATATAAAATACATGATGGAACATTAATTAACACATAGCACCAACTAGTTCTATGGTAAGCTACGAGGCTTGTGTTATGTATACCAGATAGTTGATACACTACACATATATAACTTTAAATACATACATATTATAAATATAAACACCTATCATTGGAGTACAAACATTGGTCCTCATCACAAATAGAAATATTACATAAATTATTAAATACCACACTGAAATTTTCAAGTACTTACAGCTTGTTAATCTGCTTTTAAATGTAAATCTTTAAACATAAAAACATACTAAAAGATAATTATCTTTCTTTTCAGATAAATCGAACATAATTCGGACGTGTAGTGCAGTGTGATATGTTCAGTGCGTTGACGACGCGTAGGTGACAATAGTGTTTACATGTCAGTGAGCGCTGGATGATGACCGGTTGGAAGAACACGAGCCGGCGGAAAATTGACTGGTATGATAGCTGATTTATACCTTGCTTTGATTGTTTTATTATAAAGTCTAAAACGCTTACTAAGCCTTTCTATATCATATTACCTTACGGTATATGAATGGGATAGTGACTCAGCATTCCGTGTATACTGTAAATATTAGTGTAGACATAAATTTTTTTAGACATGTACATATATTTGTTACTAGAATTAAGTTTTCTTTTTTAAATCCTGGATAGTGACGATTGTATTGAAATATATTAATAGGTACTAGCATAATATGCGGCTACGCCTGCGTTCAAAAAAATTTCTTTGGCTTTATGTTATACAGCGACTCACTCTCTCTTTGCTCGGGTTTCTCGCTATGTATTTATATAATCCCCCCACGACCTCGGACACGCCGGCGTGTCAGTTAATAATAGATTTCTTAGAAATTTAATTAATTTATTAGAAATTTACCTGGAGGTGTTAATATTGTTCATACAAAAATATTAAAATAGCGATTATAAAATCTGGGGTAAGAGGGTGAGAAATTTACGACCTATTCTCATACCTACCAAATATACATAAAAAATATCATTAAAATCGGTCAAGCAGTTTCGAAGGAGTGCGACCACAAACACCGTGACACGTGATATTTATATATTAGATTTCACAGTAATTTTATAGAAATTGATGTTGCAATATAAACAGCGCACAAATATGTAGTCTGTGGCATACTCCATCCCATAAAAAATATTTATGTAAAAGTCGCGACAATTTGTTGCTATGCATGGTAGAATGATAAACCGTAGCTAGCTTATAGCCTACATATAAATCAATTTTAATATATTTTTTACATAAATTTGATTCTGGCAAGTGTAACACCTGCTTGCCAGGTGGCCATAAAACCTTTTTTTTACTAATTACAGTTTATATTTTCTATTGAGGGACTTCAATACTTTAATCACTAAGACCTAAATCAAACAACGTTCAAACACAAAATTAGCGAGCAAGTGAGGATAAATATTAACATCTAGTATATAATTGCTATTGAAGAGAAACAAAGATTCAAATGTCTCTATCCTGTGCCCATTTATAGCATTATCCAAAGGTCATCGCAGCAATGGCCAATACTCCATAACATAAAGTCACAATAGTTCACTGCTGGAAACAAATCTAACAATGCAATTTTACTGCTTCACACCATAATGTTGGTAATCTTGATGGTGTTTAGAATTATTATATGGAAGGACAAAGCTTTTGTAATCTTTATGCTCTGCGCACTTGTTATTACTTTACAACATTTTATATCATGGCTAGGTATTTATTATTTGAGATGTTTTATGTCAGTAACAAACTTCGGTTTAGAAGATAAACGTTGACGAGCTTTTATGGTTTTGGTATTATAAACAAATAAATAGACGCTTCTGTTAAGGCCCATTTGATACTGTATCAAGGTATCTATATCTATATTAAGGTATATGTATAATGAGTTAAAATTATCATATTTTATAAAATCGTAAAAAACGCTCAATCATTTAAATATATACTAATAGATTATCCACAGCTAAAATAGCTAAATAAGTCAGTGTAATGCAAATATTTTTACGGAACTTTCGATTTTTATTTTATTTTTTGATTTCCAATTTCTTCCTTATGTTTAGGGTCTGTTCCTCATAGAATAAACCTTTATAGTACACAATTCAGAAGAAAAAATGAAAGCGTCACGTAAACTTGACGAATATCTAAATAAACTTTATACTATTCTAAGTAAAGACATGACTTCGAGAATTTACCACAGATAACAATATGAGAACGTATTTTCGCACGCTTGCACTGCCTAAGGTTACAATCACATGGAGAGTCAATATCGGTCAAAGGCTTGCAGAATACTTGTTCCCAGGCTTACGTTGCCTAATTTAAGGGTAACCTTTCACTGACCGCATACCACTAGCGCATGATAGTTTAACAGAGGAACAATTCTATTAAATACTAGCATTGCCCGCTCCACCCGCATTCAGATGACCAAAAACCAAATTCCTAGGTTTTACATATTAGTATACATATTATATATTGCAGTTTTTGTATTTTTCTCAGAAATGAAATATTTTCCCGCAGTAAAAAATATTCTATATGTTGACCCAGATAACCAGCTTGCACTAAATTTCATCAAAATCCCTCCAGTGGTTTTTCTGTGATGCGGTAATAGACAGACAGACAAAAATTCCTAAAACTATAGATTCGGCCTCTGTACCTATAGATAGTAATTTTTATTTCAATAAGAATTTCCAAAAAATATTTAATGTACAGATTCGGCTTAGTTACAATTTTTATTATATGTATAGATTTCTCAAGTGTGAAGTTTCTGCAAAATATCTATATTTCGATGTTGTTTTGTGATAAACTAAACGTGTATAAGTACATAAATCTTTCGGAATGCAGTTGCCAAGTAGGTACATATATTACATACAGTCTATCACAGAAAAATACCTAGGTGTTGTAAAGTAACTACGAGTAAGTAAGAACAATCGCATATCGCATTTTAAAAAGTCTGTTTTTATATAATAAACACAAAACATAAATATATAGATTAAAAAAAATAGTACACATGACGGTCTTATTGCTAGGAGAACGATCTTTAGTATTATTATTTATATTATTTTAGTAGAGAGAGAGAGAGAGAGAGAGAATGTGTGTGGAAGCTAAATATATAGATACGAGTATAAAATGAAAAATAATATTTATTTACCATATTGGTACATCGTGAATACCGTTTTACGTCACAATAATATTGTCAGTAACCATGAAAGTTTAAAGACTTATAAATAATATTTAATTATTATTTAATAGTGTTTAATTCAGTATTTTAACCGATAATACCAGTACTTTATAATGATTACTATAAAACATAATATTACTCATATACTTCCCATAAATAAATAAAACACTCTTTTATATTTTGTACTGCACTTCTTGATACTCGCACGTGTAATTCTGAAATAACCCAAAGCGGAATCTTACAGACAGTTATTACGCCCGCTATATTATAAGGCGAATGTATCGGGGCATTAATAAGATTGTATGTCATGATAAAATCTCTGTTTAAAGTATGTGTGTGGCAAAAACACAAAAATTCAAATCTGGGTATTCGCAAATTTGCACTTTCCAGTCAAAACTAATAATTTGACAGTAATTTTGTATATCATAATGTAGCACAATTTTGACCACAACGAATGAAGAAAATTATCGCTTAGCATTAATTTTGCAAATTACTTTATATATATATATATATATATATGTAATGGTAAAAAATGTAAACGAGTTAATTTGAACTTTAAAATAATTTTCAATTATCTATACATATACTTAATAAAAGTCTAACTAAGCCGAATCTGTACATTAAATATTTTTTGGAAAATTTTATTGAAATAGACATTATTATCGATACAGAGGCCGAATCTATAGTTTTTAGAATTTTTGTCTGTCTGTCTGTTACCGCATCACGGAAAAACCACTGGAGGGATTTTGATGAAATTTGGTATGGTGATAGCTGGTTATCCGGGTTATCATATAGGATACTTTTTACCGCGGGAAAATATCTCATTTCTCAGAAAAAATACAAAAACTGCATTGTAAGAGTATACAAATATGTAAAACCTAAGAATTTGTTTTTTGGTCATCTGAACGCTGGCGGAGCCGCGGACAGTGCTAGTTATTCTATAAACTAAAATAACTACAGATTACATGGTGAAGAATCTGTTCAAAGTTTCTATAAGTTGGAGCAAGCTAATCAAGCGCGATGCGTTCTCCACGCATTCCGCCGCATAATAATGCACTTTCGTTCCTCGCAAAAAATAACATTTCATCGCACGATCGCGTCTGCCTCTTTCGGTGTGGATCGTTAGAGAAATACATCAAAAATGATGTATGGTAATTTGAAAGTTTGGTAGTAATAATAAAATATTTAACGTTTTATGTATTAGCATCTTACTTAAATTTCTAATTGCCTAACTTATTTTGTTGGATTTGTCTTCACCCCGAATAAAAGAATAACTATTAAAACATCGGAAAAATTCAGGAAAAAAATACATTCTATACTAAGCGTCAAAACGTATCTAGTGACGAACTTGAGCGAAGCGAGGGTGAGTCGCTAGTTATATATAAAGTACTTTCTTCTGCCTTATTATCATATGTTTAGTTCACTATAAGCTATTCACATAGATTGAATTTCTCTATGACATAAACTAACTAAACCCATTTAGTTAATTCTTTAATTTTTTAGTCACAGTTCACATGTAATCGATTTACATTTAAATCGATGTTGTATTTATCCAAATATTAAGTATTAAGTCACATAAGTTCTATGAATCTTTTCTCTTTTACGCCTTAAAAAAACTATCTGTGAGATGTGCAGTCTTCATTAACGAATAAATTAATATTAAAAAAATATATTTAAAAACAAGCTTTTACATCATAATATAAATTGTGTAATAAACGAGTTTCATTTTATTTAAAGTTTATTTTATATTTTTTAGCTATTTATTTATTCGCACTCTTTTCAGCAAACCTTGTTATTTGATATCCATATCATGGTGATGAAAAAAAAATCTTTAGGAGTCCGCCATGTTGGATTTAGAATGACGTCACTTATCTAACCATGCATTGTCATCCAAACGAGTCAATCATGTAGCTTCTTATCTTACACTTAGAAATAATATTATCTTAATTATAGAGCTTTCTAAATAATTTCCCCAGATTTAATAAGAAATTGTCAACAAATCTATTAGTAAACAAGATAACGTAAGATATGATTAAAAAGAAAACTACCACTTTTATTTCACTTTCACGACGGGAAAAATATTCTCCTGCCTTTGAGAAATCTGAGATCCACGAACCAACGTTACTATATTATAATACCCATACTTGTATAGAAAGCCAATACATAACATTAGAGGCTACATGGGTCGAGCAACATGCAATTTAAAGCTTCTAAACAATTCGCTACGTTCATATATAGTAGTTAAGTGATTTACCTTTCATGTAAATTATATTATCGTGTAGATTGATTGATGTCGATTTGAGTTTGGAAGTTGTATTATAATAACTAGCATTGCCCGCGACTTTGCCCGCGTTCAGATAACCAAAAACCAAATTCTTAGGTTTTACAGATTAGTATACTCTTACATTGCAGTTTTTGCATTTTTTTCTCAGAAATGAGATATTTTCTCGCGGTAAAATGTATCCTATATGTTGAACAGAATAACCAGCTATCACCATACCAAATTTCATCAAAATTCCTCCAGTGGTTTTTCTGTGATGCGGTAACAGACAGACAGAGAAAATTTTTATTAACTATAGATTCGGCCTCTGTATCGATAATAATGTTTATTTCAACAAGGTTTTCCAAAAAAGTATTAGTTACAATTTTATTATATGTTTAGATTATAGTTTTAAAACACTAAAAACTTTTTAACAAAAAAATAAAAACTGACTTCAAACAAAAGCACTAAAAAGTAAAAAATAACTGGTAGTTTTCATTTACTATACATACCTAATCAAATATATTCGAAGTCGGTGTGCTTTGCTTTATATGGGCTGGCACCGATTTCGAAAATATTTGATTAGGTATGTATTTAATAGGTAGGCTTTAATTACTTAGCCAAAGCACACCGACTTCGAATATATTTGATTAGGTATGTATAGTAAATGAAAACTACCAGTTATTTTTTACTTTTTAGTGCTTTTGTTTGAAGTCGGTTTTTATTTTTTTGTTAAAAAGTTTTTATTTTTCCCTTTTTAGTGTAGACAGTAGTAGCAAAGTAAGAATTCTAACGTATTAGGCTTGTCAAATCAAACAAAACAAGCCCAAACTCAAAGTATCTACTATTAACCGTTGAAGAGTTCCACCTATCCACCTTCTGGCCTTACCATCAGATCAGGTCAACAATACCGCACCACTGTACTATCAACGAAAATAGAAACACTTGCAAAGTTTCAAGTCAATATGACAATTAGAAGTAGGTTAAATTCATCATTAGCTATTTTTCCACCCTTAGGGGTGGTATTTTTTTTTGAAATTTAAATGGGACCAATCTGGAAGTATACACTTTCAAACAACACAAAAATTGTTCAAATCGGTTAATAAATGACGAAGTTCTGAGGTAAAAACATAAAAAAAAACATACAGTCCAATTGAGAACCTTCTCCTTTTTGAAGTCGGTTGAAAAGACACTTTTTTGATATACTGTAAAGTATTCAGTTTGTTAAATGATTCAAGTGAGTCTAAAAGCTGTACATTCATGCATTAAAGACCTGCAATGTCCGTTTCATGGCGTCATCATAGAATTAGTTCGATGATATTAAACTATTGTATTGCCATCTAGGTTATATTATGTACAAAGTTTAAAAGCGAATCGTAATTATGTAGAAGAAATTAAAAGCGACTTCCAAGATTTGATAACGTAGTACTCGTAAGTTGCTGAAGTACAAGTAAAGCTTGTAAAAACTTCTTTGTTGATAATCTTATAGGTTAGTATAATGAAAGATCTATTTTTTCTTTAAAGTATAATCAAAATCATACAAATTTTCATAATTAAATATTACATTTCACTTTCCTTCATATATGATTTCCTTTTCTGTGAAAGTGTCTAGATGGTTTATATATGTATATTTAATCTATTAGCAACTGTATTACAATTTTATAGATCTATTAATATAATTAATATAATTAATGGTTCATTTCGATATAATTTTAGGTAATGGTGAACAAAACGATGTAATTCTAAGATTTTTCAAACTTGTTTTTCGGAAACTAATGAGTTTATGCTTTCTCTATCCCTGTGTTGCAAATACGAGTATGTTAAAAGATAGAATGATAATTTCATGAACTTACAGACTTAATTTACTCTAAAAAAACAAGGCATTAAAATTAAAATGTTTCAGTTTTACTTTTCCGGCTAAATTTAATTTTCAATTTGACTATTTTCTTATATTTTATGATACTCTGATAGCTCTTTCAATTTCATAATTTACCATAAATATAGGAAATAATCACAATATGTATAACTATAAATAAATAGACTTGTTGGGACATTAACACACAGCACCATCTATTTCCATGGTAAGCTACGAGGCTTATATTATGAATACCAGATTATTGATACACTACACTGCACACACACACACACACACACACACACACACATATACACACACACACACACACACGCATATATATATATATATAACTTTAAATACATATATATTATAAATATACCCATGACTGGTGTACAAACATCCGTGCTCATCACCCAAATAGATGCCCCCAGCGGGACCCGAACCCGCGACCGCTGGCACAGCAAGTAGGGTCGCCACAAACTGAGCCGAACGTGTTATCAAATAATTGAAAATACAATTTTAATCAAATGATAAACATAGAAACATGAGTGCAAAACACATATCGCAAACATCTCTAATATACCACTATTATCTAAAATCACAGAGAGTTTTACACATGGGCTACATTTTACGCTCCACAGAAGCAGTAACTGGCTTTCTTGGATAAAGACATTAATAAAATTGAGGATCCAACGCGTATATTCTTATCTTTATCTTTTAGAAAATAGAAAAGTAAGCTTTGTAATGTCGTCTTTAATTGTGCTGTGTGGTATGAGAGGACTGGTTAGCTGGTAATCGCAGGTTCAAATACTAGTTAGGGTACGGTAGTGCAAAGCGTATCACCGCATTCTTCTAGAACAGGGTTTCCCAATCTTTCTTCTGTTGATCCTTCCCGGATTATAAAAAATATTTTCATGCCCCCTTTTATTATTTATTATAATTAAACACGTTATTTTAACGATTTTTATTTATTTTAATTAAATTATAGAAAATAAATTTTCTCTAGGGAGACGTGCCCCCCTGGTTGGGAACTCCTGTTCTAGAAGAAATCTTCATTATTACAGAAAAAGAGAACGGAGTGAAAAATAAATTACCGAAATCTCTTCGCAACGGAAAGTACGTTAAGAAGCCAAGATATGAATGAATATCTATTTAATAGATATAACAAGTAAGAACACTTTATTTGAACTTTTCCGAACCATTACGAGGTCCTCAATACGAGTAATTGTAAATTATTATTGTAATTGGCATCTGAGACTTGAATAATATTTATGATAATAGATGTGCATAGAATTTTCCGGTTGTTTTCAGTTTTATATATTGCTTGTAGGGTATAATTATATAAGACGCATACACACGATTAGGTTCTTTACTTAATTAGAAGTATTAGTCAAGGTTTTGCACCTTGTTAGTTATTTAACGAGCCTAATATATAATTAATATGAATTGTTAGTTTAAATAATTTATTTATTATTTATTAATAAATTAATTACCGCTGACTATATGAATGACAAAACTAACGGTAGGTTTGCATATTGCATTCTGGTTTGCCGAGTTCAAAAATTAGGAGTAGGAGGCACCAAATTTGAAAATATCTGATTAAGTAGGTATCTGTAGTAAATAAAAACCCCAGTTCAATTATTTTTTACTTTTTAGTATCTGGAAATCGGTTTTATTTTTTTATTCATGTTTTGTATTTGTCGTTTTAATTATACAAGTGTTCGCGCAGTGATCATAATTCTACCATAATCGTAATTAAAAATTTAAGGAAAATATATATTAATATCATATACCTATCTATATAAAAAAAACTGTTTCCAATTTTTTTTACTGATAACACTAAAGCTCGTCAATAGTAACTAAAAAAAAAACAAAGTATATATCTGTTGACAAACAGAAAAAAATTTATAAAAAAAAATTGACAGCGTCAAAAGAAAAGTTACTGTGTTCAAAATTTATTTCAAAATATATCAGAAAATGACATTAAAACTTTGAGTAACGCTTTAAAAAATGTTTTAAAAGAAAACAATATCGTTCATGTGCATATTACAAGACGTCCGCGATAAACAATAGCATTCCCAAGGAGGGTTGACGTCAGGCAGGCGGCCGGTCGTAAAACTTTTGCCAAATCCTATCAGCCGTACAGAAGATGTACCGCGCCGACTCCAAGTGATTGGGGAATGGGCAGGGAGATGATGATGATGATCTGTTGACAAACAAAGGAGGAAAAGGTAGTGAATTGTTTTGTACAAATTTAATTGGACACTTTTATGTTCTAAAATGTATCTCTAACCATTAAAAATGGATATTACAACTAATTATTATGAATAAAATTCTTAACTACACATTAAATTAAATTATTTCACATACTATGAATAGTTAGATAAAATTTTTCGTCATAAACTTTATTTCATTTTGGTGAGAATTGAAAAATTAACTTTAAATTTTTATTACCAAATAATTAACTGACCACGTTTATTATGATAATTTATTTAAAATATTTGTATATTTATCTAAAGTATAGTGATTTCAATAAGCTAAATGATCATTATTTGATTACACTTATAGTGGCAGTGGGAAATTTGGAGGGTGTGTTGTTTGTGAAGTGTAAGTATTCCCAAAAAGAGGTTTTTTGAAATTCCTACCCCTAAGAGGGTGAGATGGGAGGTTGAATTTTCTGTGAAAATTTTTCAGGCGCGCAGGGGAGCAGGGGTGTTACTGTATTCATTATTTATAACATAAAGTCAAAGAATTTGCTTTTTATTGTACTTTTAATGCGAGGGTAACCGTGGGGCACGTTCTGCTAGTACATGTATAATATAAAATAAATTACGTAATACAATGATACAAAAAAATATCCTTCGATGCGGGTATTTTAAAATGATATCTTCTATAGCAGCTAAATGAGTAGTGAGTCTGTTAGCATGTTTTCTTGGACTATACTAATTAGTATAGTTTTTATAATTATAAATTAAAAATTAAAAAAAAACCCCTACGCAAATTAATTGTCATTTAACGACTACACTGCCACGCGTGAAGCACTAAATCGAGTTATCATACGCCAAAATGCCTTACGTCATTTTGGAATAGAGCTGATACTCCTACACTGCTGGACCGATATTAACCAAACATAGCTAAGAACCACCGCAAGGAAACTGGCTTTCAAATAAAAAAACTGCATCGAAATCGGTCTATCCGTTTGAGAGCTACGATGCCACAGACACACACACACACAGACAGACATCGATGTCAAACTTATAACACCCGTCTTTTTGCGTTGGGGGTTAAAAACAGCTAACATAACATGCTTTTGAGCTACTGTAGTTTTATCAATGTCAAATTCAAATTACTTCAAAGTTGGAGGGTTTACAAATATGCGATGGAAATGTTCAAGTATCTACCATTACAAAATATAATTGTTTTGTTATCAGGGTTTCATAACCATGATTTAAAGTCAATATGACAATTAGAAGCAGGTTAGAACAGATTTCCAAGATTAATTCAATGCAACATGTTAGTAGGTACTTAGTTACGATTTAAAACAATATTTCTTATAAAATTGTCGCTTCTCATTGAATAAATTATTGTTAAATATCGAAATATTTGGAAATTCTTTAATATTATACGAATAGAAATTAAAAAGCGCACACACGAAGAGATCAGATGGTGACAGTGACCGTGATCGTTTTCGCTGAGAAAGCCGTCGCAAACTAGTTTAGCGGTTATTCAGATATTTTCACTTATGTAAATACTGTCAAAGCATTCCTGTGAGCTATGTCCGGTTACGTGTACGTCACAATTTTAGGCTGAGGGCTTCTTAGGAGATTACATGATTCTCTTAAGTAATCTATATCTATAGATATAAAAAAATTCGAGTCGAATCTGTATATTGAATATTTTTTGGAAAATCTTATTGAAATAATCATTATTATTGATACAGAGGACGAACCTATAATTTTTAGAATTACTATCTGTTTGGGAACGCATCACGAGAAAACCACTGGACAGGTTTTGATGACATTTGGCATGATGATAGCTATGGTTATCCGGGTAAACATATAGGATACTTTTTACTGCCGGAAAATATCTCATCTCTGAGAAATCTATACCAAACGTTAAAATGTACCTAAGATATATCTCTTCTTTTTTAATTTAAAAATATTCAGTGATTTAGGGAATTCTTATGATGAATCTTGGAAAAATAATTACGTTATTATTTTATTGTATTATTATATATTATGTATACATATTATTTAAAGTGTTGGTTTGTTATTTTATTAATACAAAGTATTCTGTTTTGTTATTTATTTTATTTCCAATGTTGGGAAATCAAGGAAAATATTATTTATATTTTAAATAATTATATCAATAATTATGTTCGTCTCATATTTCGTTTTTAGTTTATCTTATATTCTTCTTTAAATGGGGAATGATTTGACTAAAGTAGGTATAAGAAATATACGGTTTGTTCATATTTTGCCTTTAATTTATATGTGGCAGGTTTTTGTAAACATATTTAATTAAATTAATAGAGGCTCATTAAGTCGTCCATATAATTTATATGCGTAGATAAAGCTGGTGTTTTACTAAACGTGATATTATCCTTTTATTTTCAGGTCCAAAATGACGACGAAGGCCGCGTCGCATATATCACGGACATCGTTCATCTGCTTATTAGTGGCATTAATTAGTGTAAGTAATTAAAAAATATGTACTGCTAGTGCAGAACCCGCGGCTTCGCTCGCGCTAAAACTCATCCCCTATTTTACCCCCTTATGGGACGAATTTCGAAAAATGCTAAAACGCGTATTTATTTAATTGTATTGAAGAGCATTAATACCAAGTTGTAAGTAATTCTGATCATAAATATTTTTTTGGGTTGTATTATAACGTATTTTTCCGTGGGAATGAGATAATCTCCCGTAGTAGTTTGAAGTAGTCTATTTCATTCCCCAGCCCTCCAACTATCTCCACACAAAAAATCACGCCAATTCGTCAATCTGTATCGACGTGAAAGAAGGACAAACAAATGAATAAACTAATAATAAACTTTCACATTAAAATATTAGTATGGATTACCAACTAGAATTTTTGGAAAGGTTTATATAGTCTATTTTTGCAATTTGGACATATTGTATAGTATTATTATTGTGTGACTATTCGGATCAAACTAATAAAATTAATATAAAATGGCGAAAAAGGTTGATATTCCGATACATCCGCTTACTGAAGGAAAAAAAGCGTCTTCTCCTGCCGTCTCTAAGACGGAAAAGAAATATATAAATGAAATTGACTAAAATATTCTCGTAAAGTTTTTAATATCTATTAAATACTTTTACCTTATCAATTTAAATTAAAGCCTAATAAAATAATTACTACTGTTCATTAACTAAAACATTTATCGCGACAATTTACTTAATGAAACTCATTAATACCCATAAACATATTAGATAATTCTAATCGTTATTTTTAATATGTGCTTTTAATACTTACTACCTAGCCTTAAACTATTATAATTTTACATTAAACTAGCGACTTACTCTTGCTTCGCTCGGGTGCGTCCTTACGTTTATAATTAAGTACTTAAGTTTTATTTTTTTTGGGGCGAACCCCTAATTCTTTTTTTTAAATAAAAGTATCTTTCAATCAAAGTCCCGTTAAAATCACTCCAGCTGTTTCGGTGATAAGCCGGTACAAAGACGGACAGATAAAAATTTAAAACTTGTGTTGTGTTTTTTTTTATAAGTACCGTATATGATTTCATATGCATTTAGTAAAAAACTGCTATTTTGACATTACAAACAGACACTTCAATTTTATTTATCTGTATAGATTAAAGACATTGTATCAAACAGCGATAACTTTAATTTAATTCATTTAAATGTAAGTACGATTTATTTATCACGTGTTAAAACGTCAAATAGAGATAGATAATCTGGTGTACTCATCGTTACATTTTAAAGGAAACAAGCTCTGCGTTTAGATTATGATCAATATGCAAAGCTGTAGCGTTAGTAAACACGAATGAAACGCAGTAGAAAACAAAAGCTGCGCGTACTTTAAAGGAAAAGTAGTAGCTTGGTGGGAAATATTCTTCATTATATACGGAATGTTAAAATATTATTATAAATACGAAAGTTTGTATGTGTGTACGTATGTTTGTTACTCATTCACGCTGAACGGCTGGACGGATTTCGATGAAATTCAGTACGCGTATATTTTGATTTTTGTTTCCCGACGCTTAGAATGTTTCGTGGTCACGGGAGACATTAAGGTTTTAGAAGTCTCAAAGATTTATATTGTTGTTACAAGCAATACCTACCCACTTTGTAGGTAAATATCAAAATAAATGCGCAAACAAATCCGAAAAGATAGGTTTATTTTAAAATATACGTGTAGACATAGAGTGAAATCTGGAGTCACACGCTACTGTAAGATATCTAGCGAAGCAAGGGTACTTATCCTAGTACATATTTTATATAATATAAATTACTTAGATACAAAAACGGAATATGAAAAAGTTATTTGAACGAATATCTCAACATATTCAGACAGCGCTGTTTTTATGACTTGCCCCGTTATTTTGTCTACATGTCAAGTTTAGTCTTTGGTCTTTGAACTAGATTGTGTGACAGACTTAAGATTGTGCAAACTATTCGTTAGACTATAACTAACGTAGTTGTAATTAAAATTCCATTCGATTTCTTATTTTTAGAGAGAAGATAGCCAAGTATTAATGAGTGTAATGGATCTTGGTTTCGAAAGATTTCATGTTTAGTATATACATTCCGCGAATTCATCGACTAAAATAGGCTACGTCTATTAAAACTCATATTTTTATTTATATAAAATATTTGCACTACATTTGTGATGATTTATGTTGTCATTTAAAAGAAATTATTATTAAGATCTTTAATTAATTATTTGATTACACATTTTACACACGAACCCGCTCGCGTGTTTACTTGTGTGTAACGATATTTTCAAATCAAACAAGTATTCGTCATTGGTGAGATCAAAGAAACAAAACTCAAAATAAAATCTCTTCAGCTTTATATTAAACTAGCAGAACTTACGGCTAAAACTACAAAAAAAATCTCTAAAAAGGTAGTTATCTACAAACTTTTATCCCCTATTTTAGCACCTTATAGGATGAATTTCGAAAAATTCTAAAACACGTATTTATTTAATTTTTTTGAAGAGCATTAATACCGAATTTCAAGTAGTTCTAATCATAACTATTTTTTTGGATTGTATTATAACGTGTTTTCCCATAGGAATTAGATAATTTCCCGTGGTAAAAAGTAGCCTATGTCACTCTCCAGCCCTTAAACTATCTTCACACAAAAAATGACGCCAATCCGTTACTCCGTTTCAACGTGAAAGAAAGACAAACAAACAAACACACTTTCACATTTATAATATTAGTATGGATATACTCGTACATAGTTTAATCTCAATAAGATGAAGAAAGTAATCTCTCAACTAACATTGTACTTTATTATTTACTGAATACAATCAAACTACCTTTAATCTATTTCACTGTATAATTACACAAAATATATCAAAAGTAGAGAAGCAAGCAATCCGTTTATAAACACTGTTATCGTTCAACATAAGTGAAATGCCATTCATCTCCGTCTGCCACAAAAAGGCGGCCTAGAACTGAGTTAGCAGAATCGCACCGTCCTTGAGGTCGAATGCTGACTGACTTGCGGCTATACTTACGTTTCTAACTACGCCTGGATCTATCTATCTATTTTAATTCAATACTATGTGAATTCAAAAACACTTTTTAATTATGAATATAGCTATTTTTTGATCATCCCTAAATATGTTATATAATATTTTCAATAGCATTTAGGATTTTCGACATACATGTTATATGAAACTTTTTATAGTACAGTAGATTTATATATTTACTATATATTATAAAAAGTTTTTTAACCGACATACTTTATAGTTATGTGGTTTCTAAATATAAAAGTTTCAGATCTATGTATTTATAATATAAAGTAAATAATTGATATATATTTAAAATTTATATTAGTTTTATCTTTCAATCAAAGCTAAACTAAAAAGCGTTTGACAAGGTTGCGCGTAACCTTAGCTTTGTCCGCTCCATTTGATGACGTCCGGCACACATAGCGGACATATTGCACGGCAAGTGGACCGCGCAGCAAAAACATACGGATGGACGCGGCTCGTAGAATATCGGGTAGCGGGTTTGAAACAGACTGAGATGATTATTCACTTATCATTTACTGATTTATCTATTATTATAAAAAAGTTAAATTGGAAAATTAAAAAAATATAATTATCATGTGTAGTAGAGATAGCTTAATTACATTGTAAGTATTGTCTACAGAATTTTTAACAGCTATACAATTAAATTTAGCTTTTTTGCGTTGTGAATCTATCTTTAATTCGTCTTATTAGAGTTGAATTTGACATAACTTGTATGGAGCTTATGGTAAATATCTATCTTTAGTTCTACTAGTAGAAAATCTTTAGCTCTACTAGTAGAAAACTATAGATAAAGTACAATTTTATTGGAATTTACCGCAAATGTGCTTTGTCATTTTATTTAGGCTTCACAAATTTGTACATTTTTTTATAGATATATAAAGTGATAAATAAACCTCGATTACTCAAGTTTTACATGTAAATAATATGATGTCACGCTAATCTGTTATATAGAAAGATAGAGGAAATTCTATTGATAAATAGCCATATTTACTTAATATTTTTAATACAATAATTTATTATAAGTATTAGATAGACATCTAATAAATATAATAATATTTTCCATTGCTTATAGAACCAGATAGGTAATAATTTGACAGTTTTCAAGATGAATGTCTATTATATATCAAAAGATTACAATTAATTACGGATTAATTTTAGAAATTAAATAAAAAAATATAATTAGTACCAAGATTATTTTAACATATTATACAGCAAATTTAAAGTTTTATGCGGATTTTTATTGCGTTTTTTTGTTTTTATTACGGATTTATTTTGATTTTTGGTTTCCGACGTTTCGAATTTTTGTACTTTAGAAATCATTGTGTAATTTTGTGGGTAGGCACCGTCTGTAATAACTATATAACCTTTGAGATATCTGAAATCTTAGTCTCTCTCGTGACCATGATTGCTGTAAAGCATTCAAAACGTCGGGAACCATAAATCAAAATAAAATCGCGAAAAATCCGAAAAGATAGTTCTATTTGAAATGCCAAATATTCGAGTAAATCTAAGAAAGTATTTAAAAAATACCTAAATTATACCTTATTAAATATAAAAGGAAAATTCATTTTATTATAAATACGAACATAATCATTAAGATAATGCGTTACAAGTAAGCTAATTACGTTAAAGGGCGCGATGCTAAGACAATACATCGTTTTCCATCCAGTTATACCACTCTCCAACGGCCACACAGGTCATACAAGTTCGACACGTCCTGTGTAATGACTTGTGAAAGCCGTGCGAACCCCCGTGAGAGCGATTGTATGTGTCACGAGCGTCACGTACAACCAATTATCTATAGCTAATTATTACGGAATTCGAGCTTCCTTCTAATAACTCCTATTCATGATTGCAATCCACTTATTGCTTGGAACTTATTATTTTAGAATGTATAGGGGAGGTGCTTCATATTGGATTCTTAATAGCTTTATGCGTTTCGGTATATATATTCTGTACATGAAATAATTTGTTGCCTTTATTATTTATATATAAACTAGCTAATATATTTCGGTATATATAGATCTAGCTTCGCTCGTGCTTTAAAAATAAAAATGGCCCAATATTTTACTTTAAGTTCTTAAATTTCGTGTAAATTTTTCTCTTTCTCGTCCCTTGTTGCGTAAGTCACGAGTATATATGTACATACCTACATACGAAGCAGTGATCGCACTTACCAAAATTGAAAGGCATTGAAAATACCTCATTTTACAACATAAAATGGTTCATTTAGTAGTATATTTGTTGTTTCATCAAACGAGAACCTTTTTATCTTACAATTACCAGCATTCGTATCTAAAACTGTACCTTAGAAAGTCATTGTTAACATCGAGATAATATTGTTTATTTGTCTAATAGAGGCTTTAAGAAACTGCGACCACAATATGGGCCTTTATCTGCAACATTATTCTTAATGCTGCCTTTTGTTAACGTGAATCTTTTGTTTACAAGTCGTGGTCATTTGTGTGGAAAACTTGTACACTGCTTCCTCCTTATCCAGCACGCAAATGAGAATCGTGTTTGAGTTGCTGAGAAATGTGTCACAAAACATCTTTAATTATATAAATTGACTTTTGAGATCGTGTAGCGATAGTTCTTTAATTGACTATTAATTATGACCACGGAAAGGGTTTTAAGAAATATTTCATTTAAATATTTGAAAAAATATATTTCACTTTTAACGTAACGTCCATACTAATATTATAAATGTGAAAGTGTGTTTGTTTGTTTGTCCTTCTTTCACGCCGAAACGGAGGGACAGATTGGCGTGATTTTTTGTGTGGAGATAGTTGGAGGGCTGCAGAGTGACATATGCTACTTTTTACCGCAGGGAATTACAAATTTACCATGGCAAAACGCATTATAAATTATAATACAATCCAAAAAAATATTTATGATCAGAATTACTTGAAACTTGGTATTAATGCTCTTCAATAAAATTAATTAAATAAGTGCTAAAAAGCAGTTTTCGAAATTCATCCTATAAGGGGGTAAAATAGGGGATGAAAGTTTGTATGAAACCTACCTTTTTAGAGATTTTTTGTAGTTTTAGCGCGAGCGAAGTCGCGGGATCTGCTAGTAGATTATTCTGTTTTATTTTCAGCGAGTAAAAATGACTTTAATGGAAACCCCACTACTGGAATCTTATTTCTAGATATTGATTAAAGTCCATAAATGTTAATAAGTTTTGCCTGTATAGTTAAACTAAACAGTAAGTCCAAGAAGACAGTTGAACTAACTAACTGCCATACGATTTACTTAGTTTAACTGTACAGGATAAACAGCATAGTCCTTCCCAAGCATGCAAAGCTGCTTTAACAGAAATTATGTCAGTTAAAAAGAAACACATTACACTACCAGTTCACTATTTTATAGGTCGCAAGTAAAGTGGTACTTATGAATTAAACATATGACAGGCAACAAAGGTTACGTGAGGCGACTGACGGAACCGTAACGGTGAGATTCTATCCAGATTCTGATGAATATGCAGATCTCACGATGACGCTTCGTCGTGGAATTCTAACGGTTGAAACACTTCAACAATGCTACTCGACATCAGCTCAGTTTCAGTCAACGAAAGTTATAACAATCCGGTTTTAGTATTTGCTTTGGCAAGTTCTTAATTAATCGTAAACGTAATAAAAGATTTGTGCGCGCGAACCTTCAAATGTTGGGCGATTTGTTTCGGATAAAACGTGTTCATTTCAAAATAATTGTATGTTAATAAAATTTTGTTAAAACAATTTGATATTTTTGTAATTTTTATATATGGGATTTCTTTTTTAAATTAAGTTGGTATACAAACACAAAATGTTGAAGAAGCAGAAAATAAAAACACGTGTTAAATATTTGTTTACTTTTAAATATCGTAAAATTTTACAAATTATTGAATTTGACCATATTCAGAGACATTTCGTATATGAACAATATCAACTTTCCATTTTCACGATCTTATCGCAAGCTGAATAATTCTCGCTTGATTCACTTGATTAGTTGATAACTTTTATAAGTATCTTAAAATATTATGTATTTAAAAAATAATTTAATTTATTTCCAATATCAAGTAAAGAGAGATCGTATGATATACTAGCAAAGCTCCAGGCTTCGCTCGTGTTAAAACTACACAAAAAAAATCTTTGGATTTGTGTTATAAGTAATTTATACAGAAACACCCCCGCTCCCCCGCACGCCCTGCGCCACCCTGCGCGCCATGCGCCCGTCTCCCGTGTCTTATAATTTTAATTGAACAGTATGTGTACCAATTTTAGAGTCAATCGACCCCGAGAATAAAAAGTTGTACAAAAAATTCAACCCTCCATTTCACCCTCTTAGCGGTGAAATTTCAAAAAACGCAGTGGAAGCTCAGTAGTAACAACCTCCCTTAGGACACCGAGTGAAGAGGGTTTAAATCCTGATTTAGATGAAATTTCGTAAGAAGATAGTTTGAGACTTTTTATCCCGGAAATCATCCCATAAGGGTGTGAAAATGAGGATGAAAGTTTGTATTGGGAAGCAAGCTAGGGACGAACCCGAGCAAAGCAAGGGTGAGTCGCTAGTTATTATAACTGTAACGAAATATGGTAATCCCTTCGCTCTTGTACATATTTAAATCATTAAATTTATTAATTTATTTTAAATCAATAAGTTTTATGTAAAAATTAAGTATAAAATACTTTTTTTAAACAAAAATACAATTTATTCATGCTCTACTAAGAGTTTTCGATCTCTTTTTCTAATGACTATCGTAATAAATTATGGTATTAAATATAATATATTAACCAAGTTTATACTTATAAGAAGTAATAAAAATATAAACCTACATTACTTCTTTAAATGTAATTATATAATTTTATATATTGAAATTGATTTTACCAGTAAAACATGTTCCTTTCTAATTAATATCGATTGATATCAACATACCAGTCATTCCATATTACTTCAGTGTAATAGGATTATTCTCATAGTAATTAAATTTACATGGATATAGATAAAATGAATATATTTTAATACGTACTTTTAGTACTGGAATAAGTGACGGTATATACATACTATTTTCTATTTTATCATTTGTGAACGGGGCTTTTATATAAAAGTGATTTCTATATATTAGAAAATCTTATTATTACGATATGCCTAGTAAAATTAAAATTTTATCTATGCTAGTTAATATTATAAAGAGGTAGAATTTGTTTGTTTGAACGCGCTAATCTTAGCAATTCGAAGTCCGCATATTGAAGAAGGCTATATAGACTTATTAACATTAAAATATAAGGCCTATTATATAATATATAATCTATCTATTCTATGTTAACTGCATGAACGAATTAGAGACTGGACCTGACATAAAATACAAATGTATGAAAACTAGTTCGACCAAGTGACGCATAACGCACACAAAGATTTTATTACATTATTATAAACACTGATACACAATACAATATTTCTAGTGCTTGAACGTAATCGATAAAATACATATATCGATGAACCAATGAATGACATTTTAGACATTGGTTAGCATAGTCATCATATTTTACATTTTTTAATTTATTCTTCTTCTTTTAATTTTAATAAATTAAAATAAATGAATTAAAGAGGCAATAATAATGTGTCAAATAATAATTATTTTTTAATTTGATTTATATAAATACGATGGCATTGATGGCAACATTCTGTTGGCCTATAATAATGTTAATGAACAAATGAATATCGGGTATATATTCCATTAATATATAATAAATATTATTTTGTAAAGATTAAAAAAAATATTAAGCTAATTTAATTAAATAAAGTGATTTTGTTGATTCTGTTATTGAACTATTTTAATTGGCAATTGATTGTCTCGGGTAGTTATAAAAATGTGGCACTGTACTAATATTGCTCAGTTCTTAATAAACATTTGTGAAATTAGGCAAAAGAAAAAGAGATTGCAAATTAAAGTGAGTGTTGGATCGTGAAAGTAAAATAATTAGTGCAAGTGGCAAAGTGTTTTATTACAAATCGCCAACCCAGAAGTTTAGTGCTAAAACATTATTGTTTGATTTTGTGTAATTTATGTGTTGAAATAAAATGATCTTTATTATTATTACAATGGAATAATATTCCAAAGTATATAAATGTGGAATAAAATAAAATAAAAAATTAAGTACACATACTAATTATAATTTTTGAATTTATATTTTTATTTGATTTAGAAAATATTTTTATAAATTTATTGTCATCAGATTGTAGGATACTGTGGTAAAAGTATTTTATGTTATTGTACTGTACAAATAACACAATTCGTTTAGTAATTTCGTCAAATATCGATATATTTTTCGACATTGTCAAGCACTAGTCGATGTCAAATGGACTCACTCGACAGTTTAGTCATTTGTTCTGAATGGTATAATCCAGGGATTTTATGATGGTTGTCAGATGTCAACAATACATAGAAATATCGACTATATTTAACATAGTTGGATAATATGACATTTTATTTTACATTTAATTAAATTGTGTGATAAATAACAATAAATGTAATAAAATAATGTATTTACAAGTGAAAAGAAATACTGCTGCTTCCGCCGTTATAGTTTTTACATCATTTAACAGAACATTTAATCATTTTTGGGAGATGTTTTGTTGACAAATAAGTGCTTGAGACTGACGCAAAAAACAAACGACCAAGCCTAAAATCTCCTGGTTACTGAGAAGACCGATAAAGGTACGTCCGCTTATATGTCTAGTCCAGTGGTTAATTCGTTCATGGTTAACTGTTAAAGTTTATGAAAAGTATTGATAAGCTTTAATATTCAAATCAAATTTTTAGCCAAATCCCATTAACATAAACAGTAGGTATCGATTAGATGTGTGATAATTAAATATTACATTAATTAAAAAATAACAAAAATCATATGTACGGGTACCTATATATAAATATCTCATGTCAAGGTGTTTGTGGTCACACTCCTCCGACAAGCCCGACCGATTTTAATAAAAAAATGTATATGGTATTGGTAGGTTTGAGAATAGGAATGAGAATTTTTCACCCTTCTATCCCCCGATTTTTTAATCGCGATTTTTGTATAAACAATATCCAAATAATTTAATATTATATAAATACATAGGAACTAATCTGAGCGAAGTGAGGGTGAGTAATATAACATAAAGCTAAAGAGTTTTTTTTGTAGATTGAACGCAGGCGAAGCCACGGGTTCTGCTAGTAATATATGAGATACATACTCCATTATATATTACTATAAATATAACGGTACCAAGTTTATAAGTCTGATCAGAAATGTGCATTTTATAGAGGCATTGGAAAATATCATACCAATCGGAGAGTATCAATTTGGTCATTATTATGAAACCAATAACGATAAGACGGCTGTTTTGGAGTAATGTAATTTATTATGCTATCTCTGCACGTTGGGATTGTAGGGCTGAGCTTAACGGAGTTGAAAATTATAAAATATTCATGACGAAGTTGTTGAAAGATAAACCACGATATATTTCTTAATTATAGTCACACCAATTGTTTGAAATTTTAGATAATACTAACGACTTATACCTGCTTTGCTCGGTCGCGTCCAAGTCCTAGGTACGAACAATCCTGTAATACATTGTTTTTTAACCGACTTCCAAAAACGAGGAGGTTCTCAATTCGTCGGAATCTTTTTTGTTTTTTCTTATGTATGTTCACCGATTACTCAAAGATGCCTGAACCGATTTGATTTTTTTTTATTTTATTTGAAAGGGTATACTTTCCAGGTAGTTCCATATAAATTTTATCTAAATCGGTCGAGCGGTTTTTAAAAAAATCAACAATAAATATATATTTTTAACAAATTGTTTAATCGAATAGGTTATTGAAAACTTTCTTCCTATAAATTACCTGCTTATTACGTCTACACTAAAAATATAAAATTAAAAACTTTAAAAAAAATAAAAAAAAAACGACTTCCAGGCACTAAAATGTAAAAAATAACTAAACGAGGTTTTCATTTAGAATAGATACCTAATCAGATATTTTCGAAGTCGGTGCCAGCCGACAATATTTTAAGATATGAATATCTAATAGGTAAATATGTGTTTTAGATACGTATCAAAATATATTAGATTTCCTATGCGTCGGCTGGCACCGACTTCGAAAATCTCTGATTAGGTATCTATTCTAAATGAAAACCCCCGTTTACTTATTTTTTACATTTTAGTGCCTGGAAGTCGGTTTTATTTACTTTTTTAAGTTTTTACCATATAACTCTGATGGTATTATTACATGGCGCACGCCAGTAAAGCTACCAGTTGGCATGATTTTTTTCGATATCTTCTACAATCGTCGTCATATTCAGTCAATTTACACAAAATCTTAATAAATTATACACCTATTCCCCGTTCATTGGTGAAAAATTTAATTAATTGTAAATTTAATTAATTAATTGTAATGATATAGTATCCGTATTTTAATAAACACGTTATTATATTATACAATTGAAAACAAAAACAAACCTATTCCTCGGGAACCGTATATTTTTCCGGGATAAAAAGTAGCCTATGTGTTTATACCAGACTATAATCTATCTCTTTGCGAAATTTTATCCAGATCCGTGTAGCGGTTCTGGCGTGAAAGAGTAACAAATATCCACACTCACAAACTTTCACATTTATAATATTAGTATAGTATCTTTTCCAACAATTTATATGGAACTATTGAGGTATTCACCTCGATTAAAAGTATGTTAATCCAGAAAGCTAAGTCCATGTTCATATCTTTTGAACTTTTACAGTGATTTATTAAATATAATACATTCTAGACCCATTAATAGTTATCCCATACATTAAATAACGATTCATGAAGATATCGCATAGCAGTCTAAACATACACCTAACTTGTGAAGTTGGTCAAAATATTATTTTTTGGTACTAGTAGCGACAACCCTTTATATATATAGATAGGTACTTTGGTTCAACGTACAAAGCAGAGAGCGGCTACATACAGATAGAAAACACAGTGGTAATCATGTAATTATATAGACGAATCACGTTTAGGGCACGAATGGAGAGAAAATTGGACTTTTTATGTCATTTAAACAGTTGTAAATTTAACATATAAATAATAGCCGCATAGGTAACTAATGAGAGGCTATTGAAATGTAAGTACTTGATTTAGTTTTGAATGGACAACCTTCTATATGACCTCTTTGTTACGAGTGTATATCATTAGTTCTTTTATATATTAATGATTCGAAGTTTTTTTTGAGAGGTTTAAATTATATATTTTTTTTATGAATATATATTTATTTATTGTTACTCTTTGTTATATAAAAAGTTATATTATGTACTGTTTTGTTCAATAGAAAAAAATAATCGTTTGTTACTTTAGCAGATTTATTAGTAAGTTTTCAGTGCTTATTTATTCAAACGACCAATTTATTGAAAGAGTTTTTGATACAGAAATATTTATTCATAATTTCTTAATAAAGAAGCAATAAAGATGTGTTTTATATATGTATATAAATGTAGAAATAAATCTTTGTTTTTAAAATAGAGGAAAAAGCTCTCTACTGTAAAATACAACAAATATTGGTAGTTTGAACAAATAAGCGCTAAGGCGACAACTACTTAATTATATAGAACTAGCAGACCCGACAGACGTTGTCCTGTCTACAATACAAAATAACAAAACTTTTTTTTAATTTGATCGCAGCGCTAACTGTCGGGACAGACTAAAATTAAAATTCGAATATTTTTTAAAATTTGACACTGCGATGGTAGCGCCGTCTGTCGGATCCAATGTAAAACATTCCAAAATCAACAACTACTAATAAATTAAAAATTAATTAAAAAAACATTGTTCAGCGGACAAAATTGTGAATCTAAGCCATTCCCAGATCCCCTTGAACACACACAAAAAGTTTCATCAAAATCGGTCCAGTCGTTTGAGAGAAGTTCAGTGACATACACACTCACAGAAGAATTATATATATAAAGATAGCCTTAATTTTTATCTAAAGTTATATTTACACTATGTTGTTACAATAAATGTGCATGTTTCCTCTAAGATAACTATATAACTATATAGTAAGACGTCATTGCATTCTCTGCACTCTTTAGACCAAGATAAAATGTACTTATTACAAAATATAATATTAATTTAGTATTTAAGTTAATCTATGGTACTAGATTGCAAAATCTCGTTTTGTTTTAACTGAATATTTATTTGGGTAATATATGACCCATGACCTGGAAGGACATAATGGATATTTGTAACCTACAGAGAAGAGAAGTAAGGGTAAGTCGGTAGTAATATATTATACACTAGCGACACACCCTCGCTCCGCTCGGGTTCGTCCCTAGTTACGTTTTGGCATTAAGCTCAGAGATGAGATATTTTTTCGCAGTAAAAGGTATCCTATAAGTTGAACCGCATAAACAACTATCATCATACCAAATTTCATCAAAATCTCTCCAGTGGTTTTTCAGTGATGCGGTAACAGACAGACAGACAAAAATTCTAAAAACGTTTAAGTCGGCCTCTGTATCGATAATAATGTCTATTTCAATAAAATTTTCCAAAAAATATTTAATGTACAGATTCGACTCAGAATTTTATTATACGTATAGACTAAGTCTTACCGCGTGCGTCTAGGTACGCGGATTTTGTTCACAATTTCAAGGCTTTTAATTTTGTATGCGCGGAACCCTAATTCCTTTTTCAAAATAAAAGTAGTCTACGTTACTCCTATAACATCACCTTTCTGTCAATGGAAGTCCCGTCAAAATCGGTCCAGCCGTTTCGGAGATTAGTCGGAATAAATACACAGACAGACAATTTTAAAAATTGATTACTTTGTTGTAAGTAACTTTTATACTTTCATTTGCATTTAGTAAAAAAATGGTTTTTTTTTAAGTATATTACAAACATGTTCTTTAATTTTATTTGTTTGTATAGATAGAAAAATGAATTATTTTTTAACTACGAAAATTCAACAGTGATTATGTTTCCAAAAGAATTAGGCCTGGTATTCAATTAACGCGGTGAGAAAATGACATGTCTATTGGAGGCCGCGGGCGGTTTGAGTCTATCATTATCGTTACGAACTGAATAGTAACTGTGACTGGATGTGTCTTAACTGTATTGTGTATTAAATAACAAATGGTGCCCAAACGGCAATCCTAGAAGCCATTGAACCTAAGAATTGAATTGAATTGAACACTAGTAGGTACTATAAGGTCCAAATTACAAATAAGTGAGTGAGTAAATTTGTTACTTCTCCATGCTATGACTCGAGATAAAATGTTCATAATTTATAAGATTACTGTTTTACCCGAATGCATTAGGTTGTTTTTATGTATATAAAATTAACGTATGACATGTTTAAATGTCACGTTTGTGAATAAAAAATATATATTACGTTATTTTGGCATTAACTTTAAAAAATACACTAACACTGTTCTTGTAACCGAAGTTTTATTAATTATAGCAAATGTACTTGATTAATTATATATCAAAATTAAAAAATAATGAAATCTAAATTTATTTTATCATCATTTATTATTATTCATGACACATCCAGTTTTTCTACAAATGTTTGGTACACCACCTGGCACGAAGGCATTGAACTCTACAAAACATTGTAGTATAGGGAGGACAATTTGCCAAATATGTGTGTAATGTAAAGAATATGCTCAGGTAGGTACCCTATCGTAGGTAAGGCCGTAATAGAATTAGCGGCAACATTTAACGAGTTAATCCAATTGACGTAACTGGGTTATTTATAGCTATCGACGGATTCAAATTAATCAATTATGCGCCTGATTACTGTTTAACGTATGTTAAAGTATAGATAACTAAACATTATAATCTTGATTCGATTTGCGGATGTAAACTAATATTAAATGGTTTTCGTTTTAGCACTACGGAGAGAATTTATTAATTAAGATAATTAAATATGTATAATTTAAAATAATTATTTTTGAATTTATACTTCTTTTGGTACGTTTTGAAAGAAATATGAAAGTAAAGTTTTTACGATGGGCGCGCACACCGACAGCCAAAAAGCGACATGATGAAGTTAGCAGAAAGTGACATGATGAAGTTAGCTAAATTTCTTTTTAGAAACCGAGAGTTGTGACATACGGTGTGACATCTTTAGCTACTTTTGTTCCGTTTCGCCACAAAAGTATAACTTCCTACAAATGATTTTTTTCATGACTGTTCAATTCAATTCAATGTTCTTGTTAATGACTTCAAAACATGTCACGCAGAATGGAGAAGACACAAGGGAGATTCATGACTGTTGTCACACGGTTGTCACATAACTATGACATAAGTGTCATGGTTAATGACAACAATAATAAAGAAAAGTGGTAGCATGGCCAATCTGTACTTATTTTATACTAGCATTGCCCGCGGCTCCGCCCGCGTTCAGATGACCAAAAACCAAATTCTTAGGTTTTACATATTAGTATATTCTTACATTGCAGTTTTTGTATTTTTTTCTCAGAAACGAGATGTTTTCCCGCGATAAAAAGTATCCTATATGTTGATCCGGATAACCAGCTATCGCGACACCAAATTTCATCAAAATCCCTTCAGTGGTTTTTTCGTGATGCGGTAACAGACAGACAGACGGACAAAAATTCTAAAAACTATAGATTCGGCCTCTGTATCGATAATAACGTCTATTTCAATTAGATTTTCCAAAAAATATTTAATGTACAGATTCGGCTTAGTTACAATTTTATTATATGTATAGATATCAGAAATTATTAGTTCAATTGGCGTTACCTTAAAACTTTAGGTAAACTAAAGATAGAGACAGTACCTTTATATTATTAACTTTGGAGAGAAGCGAAAAAAATCCGAAAAGATAGTTTTATGTTAAGTATTCGTGTAAATTATCATAGTTATGTTAATTACTTACATCAAAAAATTTCTAAAGCATTAAATTTGGAGGACAATAGTTATAAATTAGTTATAAAAACTTAAAAAAAATCATATTCTTACAATTATAATAAAATTAATATTCAACCGATATTACATATAAAGAAAATAACGTTCAGTTCTAAGATATATTTGTTTTAAAGTAACAGCTTCGAGTGCCACAAAGTTGAAAGGCTTCTTTGATAATAAATAGGAAAGGATCTGCCACGTTTCTCCATTGTTAATACGAGTATCTCACTGTGAAGTAGAAGTGTCAGACTATATAACGATCAACATAGGAAATTTAAATGTACAAATGAAATTATAATTATTTTAATTCTTTAATATTCATATATTTAATCAGTTTCTGTGCAAAATTTTTAAATTCCATCTAACATTCATTCAAACTGATTCACGTTCTTGTATTTAAGAAACCTAAAGCAAAAATATTATATCTACATACATATTGGGCTAATGGTCTCGTGCCTATGTGCGAAAAGAATTTCCGGATGATGCTCAGGTGTCCAAGCCGTCTGACCACATATTATAAAATATTCTTATATGTAGACGTAAACGCGTTTTATGACTCATCCGGTGAACGAAAGTTTTATCGGTATTTTGATTGTTTATTGCCTTACATAAATCAAATATACGTGTATGTTGAAGTGTACTTAAGTTTAATGTGAAATTGATGCTTCAAAGAATATAACCGTAGAGTTAAAATCTATTTACTGTACAGGTAATATTTACACCACGCAATTATTTCGTTTACATTTAGTAATATTTTTCAATGGATAGCCTATAGAAATAACTTTGTGTTTCTCCAGGAATAAAAAGAACTCTGTTGTAGACACGCTCTGGGCATAAAATCTCATGTCTTAATAGGAATACACTGGCATCACTTCTTTATCTAATATATTTAAACGAGCAAGTTTTGTATATATATATATATATATATATATATATATATATATATATATATATATATATAATCTGAATCTCGGAAACTGCTCTAACGATTTTCATGAAATTTAATATACAAGGGGTTTCGGGGGCGATAAATCAATATAGAGTAGTTTTATGTCTAGGAAAACGCGTGTTTTCAAGTTTTCATGCGGTTTTGGTTCGTATTATTCCACGCAAAATATGGTCGCTAATTCGCACGCTAGGGCATAAACATCGTGGTCAAGCGGCCAAGGCGCAAGTTTGACAACCACAGGTGGGTTCGTGTTCCAGTCCCGGTCCCGGAAAGTTTTTACTTTTTTTGTATTTAATCAAATTTTTAGTTTGTTTCTTTTTTTAATTTTTTGGGCAAAAAACTCCGAGCGAGCTCGGTCGTCCAGGTACTATCTATTGGTGAGACAAGGCGATAAAGAATTAGTCGGGATAGGCTACTTCTGTAAATATAGGTTACGCTTTATCTGCACTATTTACATATACATTTACTTTCGCACTTTTTTTAAAAAACTAGGCTAAAATTATATTTTTCATTCTTGATTAAACACCTACTAAAATATAAATATGTACGTCAAAAAATGAAGCATCAGAGGCTCTCAGCCAACTTGTTTGGTTGCAGTTTTCTAATAAGTCCATATATAATATTTTATGTGAAAGTGAAATTGTTAGTAATTTAAATTATTAATGAATATGTATTAATGAATTGAAATTTGTTTAATATTAAGTTAAATCGTATTATATAAAAGGAGAAAGCACATTTTTGTAACTGCTATTAAGCTAGAATGTGAACTATACGTTCTCATTAAGACACGAGATTTTTGATCATCTTTTAATATTAATTAGTTTAAACAGATGGCGCTGCCCAAGAGAGTTCATAAAATAATTTCTTTTGCATGCGTGAGATGATACAATTGTATGGACGAAACTACGGGCAGACAGCATTTCTTAATAAAAGAGTCTTTCAATCCTAAATGATTTTGCTAATCATAACTGTAAATAATATGCTGGAACTTAGGATTTAATTTAGGAGTTAGTGTCTGTATTTGGGAAATATAAAAATGTGTAAAAAGGCATACGTAAAACCTTAAGACTAACATGTTAAGATGTGTTAAAAATAACTTAGTAACAAAGTATCTTGATTACTTTATGTTTATACCATTATCAATATCAGATAATCGAAACGTGATATTATCGAACATTATTTGTCGATGCCATGTTAACATATTACGACACTTATAAATAATACTATGTTGTAGAAATTACAATGTGTTTTATTACAATAAGACTAGCGACTCACCCTCGTTCCGCTCGGGTTCGTCCCAACGAACATTTTAACGGTTACTATTCATTTCTCAGAGATGAAATATTTTCCCGCAGTAAAAAGTATCCTATATATTTATTTTACCTGGATTACCAGCTATCATCATAGCAAATTTCATTAAAATGTGTCAAGTGGTTTTCTCGTGATGCGTTCCAAGACTGACAGAGAGACAGACAGACAAAAATTCTAAAAACTATAGATTTGGTCTCTGTATCGACAACAATATAAATATGATGTAACAATGACTATTTCGATAAGATTTTCAAAAAAAATTTAATGTACAGATTCGACTCAGAATTTTATTTTATGTATAGATTTTATCTCTTGCTTTATTATGGGTTGAATCATAATAAACACTTTTAAAACCCACTTGTGAATAACGTGTTCAAAACATGGTTTTTAAACCAATATGTCAACCACCAACCAAAGGAAACAAACAAAGCTTATATAAAAAGCAGTTTCATTCATGAACCAACATCTTGATTATGACTAATATAAGGAAAGTATTCACATTCCGCGTAAAATATGAATATGACACTGCTAAATGACTCACATTTTACACCAATGTCTACTTTCTTTTGACTTCTTGATGTTAACTGCTGTATTTATTTTAATATTTAATGTAAAGATAAAGAAAGTTTTATGTACTTTACGCAAGTAGTGAAATATGTAAATCTATTTATACGTATAATAAAATTCTAACCGAGTTGCATCTGTACATTAAATATTTTTTTGGAAAATCTTATTAAAATAGTCATTGGCATCGATATAGTGGCCGACTCCATAGTTTTTAGAATTTTTGTCTGTCTGTCTAGGAACGCATCACGAGAAAAACACTGCACAGATTTTGATGAAACTTGGTCTGATGATAGCTAGTTATCCGGGTCGACATATAGGATACTTTTTACTGCAGAAAAATATCTCATCCCTGAGAAATCTATACTGAACGTTAAAACGTAACTAACGGAACGTCTATATATAAATAGGCAAAGACAAACAGTCTTTTCTTTTTGCCCACGGAATTTTATTTTTTGTTTAGTTTAACGAGTTTTAATGTTGTCACTAAATGTTGAAGACAGTTTTTTTTTATATTTATATAGATAGGTAAATTATATTTTCCTCAAATTTTCAATAATGATTATAAATTATTAAATGTTTAACCGAGTTCAAAAGAGGAGTGTCCTTTTTTTACGCATGTTATGCAGTACCTTTGCCAATTATGAATAGATGGGTTTATGTCTGTCTCCCTATCCATAATTTATACTCCACATATGTCCCTATATAAATTCCACATATAGCTGTGAAATAATTACCATTCAAGGGATTTTAAAGGTTGTAAACCATTTAAAACAAAGTAAATATGTATACATACTAATATTTTATGACAAGCGTCTAATGTACTAAGAACTATGCCGCTCTTGATAGTGTAAGAATGAAATATAAAAAAACACGTTCGCGATATTAGTATAGGTCCTCACTACCCTTTACGAGTTACAGAGAGCCGTAAAGTCATAGTCTATCGCCGTTTTACACTGAATAAGAAAATACATTGTGTTTCTTAACTCTGCGTTCTCCACTTAACTTTATTAAGTTGTATTTTAGTTTGGATAACGTAAAAATATATTTTTTTATTTATTTATCCCCCTCCATTCACAGCTTCTGATTGAATTTGCTTTATATGGATTTTCAACGCCATTGGTACACAGTAAGTACACACCGTAACATTGGCTTTCCGTTTTCTTACACAATCACTTATCACAAATAACTATCCACGTAGTGTGTGCTAATATTATAAGTAATATTATAATGAATTGAAAGGAGAAAGTGTGTCTGTCTGTTCTTCGTTTTAGAGTTAATTTAGTAAATTCCTGTATGGTACAAATTGATGAGTCTTCAAGTTTCACGATTATGCGATGACTTTTACTGAGGAAATAACTGCAATTTTCAAGTAGGCAAAAATAAAACCATGAAAGCTAATATCGAAATAGTTCTAGAGATCATATCGCAAATACCGTAAAAAATCGATAATGTGATGTTTATTCAAATCTGATTACTAATACAAATGAGATAGTGTATGTGTGTATGTTTGTTACTTTCTTTCGTTTACACTGATATATTATACTGTTAAGAGACCAAAAGTGAAGCGAAACGAAAGCAAGTCGCTAGTTTGGATATATGTATAGTACCGAAGGTGGCTAAAGGATCGAAAGTATTCTGTGAATGAAAATAATATTTAAAATACTGTAATACCACAATTTTTTGAGTAATATATTTTACTCATTTTTAAATCATATGTATTTTTCATACTGGATTAAGACGAGGTATAAAGTGAACGATGCTTATTAAAGATAACCTTGCGAACCTCGCTATTTAGTAGGGTTGGAAAGTAAGACGCATTTGCATATGCAATAAACTCCCTGTCAAGTATGATATTGCACAAATAGATACATTAATATTTCCTTCAATAAGCTTTAATATCATATATGTAAAGGTGAGTTTAGAAAATCAAGGGACCAACCTATGTACACTCGTAAATTGTATGAATATTTTTTTGTCTTCATTTGTTAAAATAAATGCAGGCGAAAAGGTGTGTCGATAGTTAAGCACTTTCCTTCAATATGTCGCTGTTTTTGAGATTTTATGTTTTTACTAGCGACTCACCCTCGTTCCGCTCGGGATCGTCAACGTTACGTTTTAACGTTTAGTATACATGTCTTAGAAATGAGATATTTTACCGCAGTAAAAAGTAGCCTATATGTTAACCCGGATAGCCAGCTATCATCATACCAAATTTCATCAAAATCTGTTTAGTGGTTTTCTCGTGATGCGTTCCCAGACAGACAGACAAAAATTCTAAGAACTATAAATTCGGCCTCTGTTTCGATAGTAATGACTATTTCCATAATATTTTCCAAAGAATATTTAATGTACAGATTCGACTCAGTTATAATTTTATTATATGTATAGATGTTTTGCTTAAGTTTTTTATATTTAAAAACA
Organism: Brenthis daphne; assembly: GCA_947093115.1. Lineage (NCBI taxonomy): Eukaryota > Metazoa > Arthropoda > Insecta > Lepidoptera > Nymphalidae > Brenthis > Brenthis daphne. The sequence continues at coordinate 26,771,875 of OX352475.1, forward strand.
TATTTTTTATGCACTGAAAGTGCAGTTAAGTTAATGTACTTATTTTGGTTATTTTAATGTGAATTCAATTTTTTATATATATATATATATATATATATATATATATATATATATATATATATATATATATATATATGTATATATATGCTTAAGATAATAATTTAGATATAATTATATACTCTAGATGAGTGTGCTCGAAACACTAGATTTCTAACTTAAGTTAATGCGATGCCAAACCATTTCAGAAAATAAACTTGACTTGATTATTACACAAAAATTACCTATTACCTACATTTACACAAAAAATGTTTTCAATTTACGTTAGAAAAATCTGAAAATCCTTCTATTTTTATTAGAAACCAAATACATAGGTTGTAACTTAAATTGTCTCCGTGATAAGTGAAACGCATAGAAATCATAATAAACTCCACATCTCCTGGTTTAGCGATCTCGAGTAATAACAGCTTATAATAGAAACAGTTGATTGCTGTATATTTTCTATACAGAGTGTATGGTGACTGTGCATCATTACGGTAATCGTGTGCACGCGCTGTGCACCTAATGCTACGCTTATCTATACATATAATAAAATTGTAACTAATCCGAATCTGTACATTAAATATTTTTTGGAAAATCTTATTAAAGTAAACATTATTATCGATGCAGAGGCCGAATTTATAGTTTTTAGAATTTTTGTCTGTCTGTCTGTCTGCCTGTTACCGCATCACAGAAAAACCACTGGAGGGATTTTGATGAAATTTTGTATGGTGATAGCTGGTTATCCGGGTCAACATATAGGATACTTTTTACCGTGGGAAAATGTCTCATTTCTGAGAAAGAATTCAAAAACTGCAATTTAGACTTTTGGCCATCTGAACGCGGACGGAGCCGCGGGCAATGTTAGTACTGAAATAAACGCACTGTACTTGACTTAATCATTAAAAAAATATAAATGTATTATAAAATATCATTATGTTTTCATTTCTGAGCATTAATTTTGTCATTATAGGCATTTTATTATTTAATGTTAAGTAGAGTTGTAGACGAATGTAAGTATCTCATTTATTTTCCTTTTCATCATCAGACTATTATAAATGTAAATATTTGTATGGTTGTGTGTTTTTTGGGACTCCTTACGTCGAAACGGATGGATGGATTTTGATGAAATTTTATACACATATAGACTGTGATCTGGAGTAACAGATAAGTTACTGTTAGACACCTAGTGACAGTCGAGCGAAGCGAGGCTAAATCGTTAGTTTCTTATCAAATATCTGAATAATACCAAATCTAGAAGTTTTAGATTAAAAAACCATACGTTGAAAGTAAGTATATTATATTCATCAAAGTATCAAATCAAAGTAAAAAATTACGTAGTAATATTCCTTGCAATTTTAAAGTACATACTGCATTATTTTGCTTGCTGATTTACTAATGTCTAAAACGTGTATCAGCTTCTGTAGGCAAGTTATATGTTTGCGCTCGTAATTTGTAGACATTTGTAAGAGTCGACTTGGAACGAATCGGTCTAAAGTAGAGCTGGATCTCGTTCTCAAACTAAAGTAATTTTCTGTGGTTTAACAACCATCTTTAGATATTTAACCGTAATAATACATATTTGTTTATTTTATTCTTAACTAGCAGAACTCGCGGCTTTGCTCGCGCTAAAACTACAAAAAAGTCTCTAAAAAGATAGTTTCATACAAACTTTTATCCCCTATTTTATCTCTTTAGAGGATGAGTTTCGAGAAATGCTAAAACAAGTATTTATTTAATTTTATTGAAGAGCATTAATACCAAGTTTCAAGTAATTCTGATCATAAATACTTTTTTGGATTGCATTATAACGTGTTTTCCTGTGGGAATTAGATATTATTCCGCGATAAAAAGTAGCCTATATCACTTTCCAGTCCTCCAACTATCTCCACATAAAAAATCATGCCAATCCGTCACTCCGTTTCGACTTGAAAGAAAGACAAACAAACAAACAAAAAAACACACTTTCACATTCATAATATTATTATGGATATTACATTTCGCTTATCATTATTTTAATAGGTTAATGACAAAAAATACATATATCTAACTATTTCTAAGTTAAAATATTGTATCAATAAAGTAATATTACAGATATTTATTATTTTATTCTACTGTAGTTGTATTGTAAAAGGTAAAAACAGAAACGTATTATTATAAAATCATTATTGTATATGAAACCATTACTTTATAGTAGCATAATATTGTTTTAACACCACAAGTTGCGTGCTTATAACTTAACCGCTATACATTATCAAGCGATTTCTATCTGAATCGATAAACTTTCATACCGATTATTTCGATTGCGAATATTCATGATCGTTAAATTGGATTCGAATTCAAATTAGGAATCGTACTTTTTTCTGTTTGCTGTTCTGGTATGAGATTTTGTAGTTTAGAAAGCTTGAAATAATTGGCAAATAATTTTTCATAACGCAATTTTATATGAAGTTGGGACATCTTCAGAGATATTGTTGTTATCTCTTATGATATTGTTATATTTAATTTATTGAATCAAATCAAAAGTCTTTTTCTTTTTTTTATTAATTTTATATGCATGTTTAATCCAATGTTGCCATGAGCTCTTCTTAGTTTATGTTAAAAAATAATATTTCTGGCAAAAGAGAGACTAAATGGTAAGAATATCCACAAAAATCATTAAAAATATGTTTAATGAACCATATTATAATAATTACTATAAAATCGTAGTGTTTCAACGTCACATAATAATTATTAATTAAAAAAATCCACTAATTGAAATTTCCTTGGCATTACTTCTAACTCGTCATCTTAACATCAAGGGTACTTTACGTCAACAACGTACTTGAATGGAAAGACTAACCCACTGTGCGGACGCCCGATGTATATTCTCAACAGCCAATTTATTCATGCTGGTGGATTCATGTCATAGAGTAATATCGATGCCACTTTCACTGCCACCGGAGTAAAGTGTCTAAGTAATCTGTCGTGTAAATCATAATTCCTTACTCAATCGATATTATATTTCCATGTTTTTTTTAGTTCTTTTCTTCCATTAATAGTGTTTTTGAATGCTGCAAGGAATTTATTAGTTTCATTATCAACTAATTTTTATGAAGAATTGAATTAGCAATTGGTAAGCTTACATAATATATGTATATACATTAAGTGAATGAAATGTCCCGAGATAATGTTTAACCCTTCGCCCAAACCGAATTTAATTTTAAATTTTCAAAAATAATCAAGTTTTTTTTTGGGTATAGAATTTGCCAAATTTTTAGTTGATCATAGATTAAATTACAACAAATTTTATATGAAACTTATAGGAATACGCCAGTAAAAATTTAGGCTTCTAGGTCTAGCGGTTTGTTCAGAACAAGTTGTTTTATGGTGTAAAAGATAAATTGTAATGACATTAGTAGAAATTGTACTATTATTATTTCATAAATTTAAATTAATCTACTTAGGCCAATTATTTAATTTTCATATCTATTGTTTTTTAATGAAAATATAATTATACATAGGGTGTAAAAAATATTCTTGTACATCTCAAAAAATAACATAGCCGCGGGAAATGGAGGAGACGCTGGGCAAAATTTGGAGTGATGCGCAAATATAAATTGCAGAAGTACCATTATCACTATCTCTTTCATATTCAAACTTTTAGATACATCCATCTCTTTCTCGCATTCCGTCAGCGTGGGAACGTAATGCAGCGGCGTTTTTCCTGGAACGCGCGCGTGCTATTAATCAAATCGTTCAGACAAAGATCAACGGATAAGAGATGGGTCCAATTTAAATTAATCGACTATCTCATGTTAACATTTTCGTTTAATTACTCTTAATTAAAAATCTGTTAGATGTGCAAGATAACCTTTAATTTAGCCTTCTGTACTTTGCATACGGGCTTAGAGTTTTGTACTCTCGCATTTAATTTTTTTCTGGAATATTTCTTTTTGTTAAAATAGAAACTTCGTTCATTGCTTGTGGTCGTGACGGGTATTTCATAGATCTTCATGCATTTTTCGGATCGCATTCGGAACTTAGACAAAACGAGAATAAATGATGTTAACTCGCTTTTTGCGTTTTTGATGTTACTGTTTAAACTGAAAGTAGTTAATGAAAGCTTCAAAATCATCAAATTTTATTAAAAATGATAATAATAAAATATACATATATTTTCGACCAGTACTCGAAATTGGACCATAATCATTGTTGAAACTTTAAAAATAATAATACTGAGCATTTTTGTCTTTACCTATTTAAAAAAAAACTAATTGTTTCCAATTTTTTTATTGATAACACTAAAGCACGTCAAAATTACTAAAAAAAAAATAATAATTTATAAATAAAAGATTTATTTCAAAAATATTGACAATAAATGCGGAGCATTTTGCTTTCTAGTATCATCGTATTTCACATTTTATGCAATTTTCGTAACATAGGTATATGATATATTTTTTCTAGAGAAAATAAATGCGTTACTTGCTTACCCTCATTATTTTCATAAAATATAGTATAATTTTTAACAACATTTATTGTTTGTTTATTTTAAAAACATTTATAAAAAAAATCTAGAGAAATTTACATGTGGAATATATTTCGTTTTAAACAGAGAGTTGTTATTATAAAAATCGATCTCTTATCGATATTATTTCATCTACAGACGAGGGTGAAAGCCGGCGAGTTATGGCCGATGGAGCGGCCGGAGGGCATGCCCGTCATACAGTCGCTCGAGGTCATGTGCGGCAAGGACCACATGGACGTGCATCTCACATTCTCACACCCCTTCGAGGGCATTGTGTCTTCTAAAGGTTGGTATTCCTAACATATATATGAATAATTACTCTAAGTAAAAATATTTATATAATTATGATGATGTCCTCCTAGCCGATTCCGGCCACGGCGGCCAATCTCAATGAGATTAGCCAACTGCGCAGGAGATATTATAGTGCTCAAGTGACGCGCAGACACAAGTGCACTCTCTATTCCTATCACTCTCATACTCCGGTGGGACGACCACTCGACACGACCGGTGAGAGTTAAGGCGCAGGACCGACGGCTTTACGTGCTCTCCGAGGCACGGGGGTGAAACACCGCCAACTTCCCAACTCCAGGCTGATACTGAGACTTACTATACAGGAAGACTCAATAACTAAACTTGGCCCGACCCGGGACTCGAACCCAGGACCTCCGGGTGTGCAGCCGTACATGCTAGCCACTACACCACCGAGGCAGTTAAATAGTTATATAATTATACTTTGTGCTTATTTGTTTAAACGACCAATACTTGTACTTTACATATTCCCTCCACGACCGCGGACACGCCGGCGTTACAGTTAACAATAGATTTCTTAGAAATTTAATTAATTTCTTATAAATTTACCTGGAGGTGTTATGAGATTTTCGTCTATTTTAAAAACAAAGTATTTCTAAGATTTATATTCATTATTCTAGGATTATTGGTAACCATGTATAGATAAAATGCATTTATTTTGCTTTATTAAAGTAAAATGTGAAATTTAATACCAATAGAATCAACATTTAAAAGTCAATAATTCTGTATTAAAAACTCGTTCGGTGAATTGTTGTTTGCACCGACTTATAGAAACTTATAAAATTTACAAAAAAATTACAAAAGCATAGCATTATATTATTACATTTTTTTACTAAACGCCATGAGTCTACTACAAGTTCTGAAAGAAAAAGCCTTAGACCTGAGAAGAACCGGCGAAAGAAACTTAGCGGGACTAATATTATTGCTAAAATTATCGTGATCTCAATCTTATATAATTTAATATTTTGGTCGTAAACATTTATCTTCGGTGTAAAAGTACTTTATTAGTTTAATAACACTATCTCATCCCATAGAAATTTATTAGCATTTATGAGTTCATTGAGCATAAAAAACAAAACAGATGGTTAATATGTCATGTGTTCATATTACGATTATATTATTACTTTGATAATAAAGCTTTCGTATTTGAATTATAGACGCTTTCCCATAAAAATTATCATCTTTAAACGTATTTTAATTATTTATAAATAAAAGAAGTCTGTCTGTCTGGGAACGTAACACGAGAAAACCACTAGATAGATTTTAATTAAATTTGGTACGATGATAGCTGGTTATCCGGGTCAACATAAAGGATACTTTTTACTGCGGGAAAATATCTTATCTCTGAGAAATCTATACTAACAGTTAAAACGTATCTAGGGACGAACACGAGTGGAGCGAGTATATAATATAAAATATACGTAAGATCAGAATACTTCTATACATTTATAATTTCCACAGAAGAACGTAAAGAGATTCAATACGCTTCACAATCACTTCTCAGCCGTCACACACGTAATCAGAGCGCCTCTAATTGTTGCCTCTAATTACGGTTTCACTCACAATTATGACGGAAAACTGAATTATTAATATACTGTACTACTTGCTACTCTTGAAATGGGTCACGTTTTGGTCAAAGTTACTGTTAAGAAAGTGCGATTCGCACAGATTAGGCATATTTCAAGTAAAACTATTCATTATACACTATTCTTATTAACATTGTTAATACGAAGTATGTTTATGATACTGAATTGAAAGTAGTTGCTTAATCTAGGTTCAAATACCACAGCGTTACATATTGTCGTCTTATTGCTTATTTGTCCAAAAGACCAATTTACCGAAAGAGTTTATAATACGTAATTATTGACTTTTAAAAGGTCAATTCTATTGGTATTAAATTCACATTATACTTAATTATAGCCGAACAAAAGTATTTTATCTATATAAGGCCACGATATCTCAAATGAACGAAGAGCAGAAAACGTGGAGTATATACTGTTCTTATGCATGAAAGTACTTACCTAATAATAAAGTGTAAAACTTATAAAATATTAATTATATAGGAATATAACTGTTTGACGATTCATAAGTGCTTGTTATAAGTCTAATTGAATAAACTTTATTTCATTTCATATAGTTTCCTTTTTAACTTTTAGTATTATAATTAAAAAACTGACGTGTTGCGTTGATTGGTTATTATATTGGTTATTATGTATAATAAAGGACTAATAATAACGTCGTATATTTAAAAAAGGTTATAAAATTACTAATATATACTTATTATAATCTAGTTAGACCACTCGATTTGTTGCAGTTTGAAATATCAAAGTTACTTTTTAAAACTTTATTTACTGCTTATACGTACGTGCTTTATATCGTTTGGAAGATATTTTTTTTACGAATTTCATCTCTCAGTTTTATATTTATTAAAGTTAAAAATTATATACAGATAGATCATACACTATTTTGGTTATTTTAGACAGCGGCTCACCCTCGCTTCGCTCGAGTAGAGGCGACTCTATAAAAACGAAAACAAATCTATCCCACGGGAATCGTAAATTTTTCCGGGATAAAAAATAGTATTTGTATTATTCTAATATATGAACTTTATAATTGTAAAGTTTCATTAAAATCCATTCTTACTAACTACTATTCTCTCACAAACTTTCGCATTTATAGTATTAGTAGTATTAGTAGGAAGTAGGACATGAAGAGCAACAAATAAGATAAAATTGAAATTATACCACATAGTAAAATTATAAGGAAACTTGTAAAATACTTTTTAGAGTAAAAAAAGATAAATTTATTTAAAAATAATTATTTGTACGACGTTTCGTTTTAATATTTTCCTGGTCTCAATATTTCAGAGGTCGCATCGAATCGATCAACGCTTTGACGAATGCAAAAGCACGTGCTGCTATATTTTTTATTAAAACAAATTGTAGCGTTGCATAAAAAACGACGTCAAAAATATTTTTGTTTCCTTTTAATATATTATAAATTTCGTATAATTTCGTAAAATATTTTAGTCTGTGTAATTCGTTTCTTTAGAGAAATTATTATCAGAGCTGATAATTCATTTTATCATTATCAATTTAAAATGTCATTACATTCCATTAAAACTTATCTTATTGCAGGTCAACATGGCGATCCGCGATGTGTGTACGTGCCGCCTTCTACGGGACAGACGTATTTCTCGTTTCGGATCGCATACGCCAAATGTGGTACTAAACCAGGTAAGAAAAACTATTTAATAATTTATATGTATATATATTTTATGCTATTTAATAATTTATGATGATAAATATGTTCTGAGACTATCTAGGAAGAAAGTAACAAACTGAACTATAATAATATACATTTGTATGTATGTACGTATGTATCTCTTTAAAGAGATTTTAAATTATTGAAGAACGATACGAAAATTTTAGATTTGAATAGATTAAAAGTAAGTTTTATTTTCTATACGCCATAAATTACCATGGGGTCTTAACCTCGAAGACAGAACAGTCGGTTCTCTTTTTAATAAGCTTAATATATAATACAACATGTTGCCCAGCATTTGTGTCATGGGGCATAGGCTCATCTTAAAATGTTAATTTTATTACTTATATTTCATTACCAGTCGAAAATTATTTTCTAACATTTGTTATATGGAATCAAAATTTCTAATTTATTCAAGAATGTGTAGAATAATATGAACTCATTTCCGCTACGCATACAAAAATGGTTTCGTTTAATTCACGAAAATGCAAATGGTCCGAAGAAGATGCTGTGATACTAACGCGAACTGCGTTTGATCGGTTTATAATATTAGGTGAATGTAATAAATTAATTCTTTATGATAAATATTGCTCTTGGACGTTTATAACAGATAGATATTTACATTTTGATATTAAAAAATCATTTCGAAAGACGTGAAGCTTGTCAACTTGCATATGGTCAGCGTGGTGGACTATGACTTGATCTCCCTCGCATTCAAGGCTCGTGCCTAGCAGTGGGACGTTAAAAAGGGGCTGAATACAATTAAAAAAATTAAAAATATCTAAAAGTATTGACAAACAAAACTGGTATTTTAATTTAAAATATCATGTATAAATAAAATAAACTTGTATGTATGTATATGTTGTATTATTTTCTTAAATTCTCTCCTTACAAACTCACTAAGCAGTTGTAATGGATAGTAAATATTTAAACGGCAACAATCGTGCGCACATTTTACGCTCATTGGTCAGTAAGATGACTCGAGAGATACTCGAGGATTAAGTTTTCTTCAGTATTAATATTAGTGTTTATTTATACACAAGTAGGATCAACAAATGTCTTATTCTAATGCCTATATAATGTAATAAATAGAAGAAATGCTTTTTTAATGACTATATATGAATTTGAAATAAAACACAAAAAAAAAAATACATATTTTGATAATTTTAGCTGTGTTTACCAAAAAGTGGGGGAAAAAATACTAGATAGGTGCTTTGTCAAAAACTATTTCAAATGAATGATTGAAGTTTGGTAACAAGCGATTTTGGTTTCGATATATCGATTTATTAGCAATTCTAATGGAAGCTGTTTAAAATTATTATTTTATATTTAATAATTAAAAAAAATATAATTAAGTTATTAGTATTTCATTTTATTTAAAGATTGTTAAGTCTTATGATTTGAAACGGCGGCCCTTTAATGTGCGTAATCCAAAAAGATTAGTAGGAAATAAATGTCTGATAATCGCATAAATAGATATCTACTAATGGATATTGAAATACGATCTTAATATGATCTAATCAGATTGTCGGCATTGGGTATTTAGATTCTCTATCCCATATAAATGTTACTAGCCCTAGGCAATTTTTTTATGTATTCTCTATGTACAACCATGATTTACGTAGAGACAAAGTAGCGAAAAGTCAGTTCAGTTTTTTTTCTAACGATGTATGTACATAAATATTTATGTTTTGGTAAAGAACTATACGCTTCTGCTATACACGTTAAACCTGAACGCTACGCCACGCTAAATCTTGGCACAAAAATGCCAAATTTACTGTTCCATATCTGTATAATTTATTTAAGTAATTTAAATCAAATTAAGAATAATTGTGCCACAAAAAGCTCTTAAAAGTTTTAACTTTTAAATAAACTAAATATTTTCTAAGATATTTGTTTGATTCCAAATTCTATTTACATATTGCTCTTGCTATAATTTACAAGGAAAATCTTATATGTATGTGTTCGTTAATATCCATCTGTCTTTATGACGTCATTAAGCCACGGTCACTATTCACGAAAAGCTTGTCAACTCATTTAAAAACTTGCGTTTTCCGTTATAATGTTTTTTAAGTGATTAACGATGTTTCCATTTTGTTTAATATTATGCGCCGCTCGTTTTTTGCTATTTTTTTTCTTTTATAACTTACCTTTTTAAGACTTATAAAATATGTTTAAAATAAAAGGTACACAATAATTATGTAAATTTCTTTTTATCACCTTATAGTGTATCATTATTTTGGCCAACGTGCCAAAATTTGATCTTTATTAGCGATATTAATGGCTGGTGTAGTACAGGTGGTATTTTTTGTGCAAAACACCGAGTTCGATTTCCGACTATGAAAATTAAGTTGTATTATTATCAAAATCGGCCTAGTAATAATCTTGAAAAAATACTTAAAAATTTACCTTATTAGCTTATTTAATATCATGTACATGTTAAAAAAAGAAAAATGTTTTAATCAAAAAGTAATAACTCAGTATGAGTTACTAGCACCTTACAAAGCCAACCACCAAAGCAAACATAAGATTGTAAAGATTTTAAAATATATTTTTTACAGAACGTAGCGGTAAAGCTTTATACATATTTACCATACAACTTCCTAACGCGTTAAATTTTTTCTAATATTTTAAAGTGGTCATAATTTCTTTTACGTTATATTTATATTTACATTTAACATCAAAACTTATATTATTTTTTTGTTTATTATACAAAAAAGAGTATTAGAATTTATAGTAAGTACTTAAGAGGTACTGTGCTATTCTATGCTTCGTAAATTGCTATTTAGGCAGATAAAATAAAACCAACATACATACAATTCACATTGTTACAATTTAATAATTTATTTACAATAAAGAAAATTATAAATATACTTAATTATATATAAAAAACAAATGTTCACTTAGTTATTACTGTACAAGTCATGTCCGCGTGGAATAGTAGCAAGAATGCTAGCCACATTCAGGGGAATGGCAATGCCGATTCTTTGGGCGAAAAATGTGCCAGCCCTCCTGTCACCAGTAGAGGTGATAAGACGAGGTTTTATGTCTTTAAGAAAAGCTTAGTTAGCACTTTGACTCCATGGGCCAAGAGTTTACACAGCAAAGTTTCTTTACAGTTATTACATCATAAAAAACGTTATTTATTACATCTGAACACTAAATTGAAACGTGTGAGATGTTTCCACGGATCATTTGTGATTTAAAAATTACAAAAAGATCATGTAGAGACCAGACAGACACTAATAGATATCTCAATTGGCTATGACTGTGATATATTACGGCGTGTAAATTCAAATTAACAAATATTTTTTCCGTTGGCGCACTAACAAATCACTGCACTAACCAGTAATTATAAGTAGGTACATTCGTTACGCTCATATATATGTGGGTCTGTACAAGCAAAAACATGTATTATTCTAACTGAATAAAAGCTATAATAGTTTGTTTAAATTGATTTTTATCTATTACCATGCCTTTCAACATTGACCACCTACAGACTTCGAGATATAAATGAAATTTATTTACATCTAAGTTTAAGTGATATGTGGTAGTTATCGAGGAATTACTACTATTATTACTTTTTAAATGATTCTAACTTGTATTATTATTGTAAACTGGTATTATAAGGTAATATAATACTAAATAAAACTATTTTTTCGGATTTTTTCGCGAATTTATTTTGATTTTTGGTTCCCGACGATTCGAATGCTTTACAGCAATCATAGTCACGGGAGAGACAGGTGTTAGATGTCTCAAAGCTATTATATAGTAGTTACAGACAGCCTACCCACAAATTAATAAAATTATTGCTGTACAGCATTCGAAACGTCGGGAATCAAAAATCCGAAAAGATAGTTTTATTTAAAATGTTAAACATTCGCGTAAATCTAAGAAAGTATTAATATAATGCTTTTATACGTAGGACTAAATAATTTGAATGATGGAATTAAAAGAATACTGACTTCAAAGTAAATTACTTTTCCTCTCTAGCATTTTGTATGGCAGCCTTGATTTATGAACTGTTAAATAAATAAAATAATAATGAGAAACGGTCCATAAATTGCGAATATATCGCGTAATACGAAGAAGACGTACACCTGCAATCAGTACCTGTTCCTTTTATAGTTGGTCAAAAAGGTAACTCAACACATTTGACGGTATTAAACTTAATTGAAACTAGCGACTCACCCTCGTTTCGCTCGGGTTTGTCCCTAGCTTGATTCCCAATACAAACTTTCATCTCCATTTTCACCCCCTTAAAGGTCTCTTACCAAACATCTGTATCGGTTCAGTAGATCCAGAGATTACCCCCTACAACGTCACAAACTCACAAACACACAAACTTTAGCTCTTTATAATATTAGTATCGATGAACGTGTATTACGTTCATTTCTGCTTCCCACTGTGCAAATAGTGGAACGATCTTCCTCCTGAGGTTTTTCCTGAGCGCTATAATATGAGGTTTTTCAAGAGTCGAGTCTTTTAATGATGCAGATGTTTATAAGCGTCCATAACCTTTTACCATCTGGTGGACCGCCTACTTGTTAGCTTTTACTAGAATAAAAAAATTACCTAATTGAATTAACTTTCATATAAAACATATCTTACTCGGTACAAAGCTACAATAAAATTTTCGATTCACATATTTTATACTCGCTAAATTCCACTAGTAGCCTAATACTAAGATCGTATCGCATTATGTTTAGATGCTAGAGAATATTGCAGACACTTTGCGGATAATTTATGAGACAAATGAATAGAAGTCTCAAGCAAGACCGCATTCCCTAACGCCGTTTCCGTTGTAAGGTTCAACGATGTGTATATGTATGTACGTGTACGTATAATGTGCAGATATGTGCGTCTAAGGACCGTTTAAAATTGACCTCTTGGAAAATAAGGGGTAATTTTCTTGATTATATTGCATTTTTTACCATTTAAGTCCGTGTATGTGTAATTGAATTAGTTGTGTAATGTAGATAATTTATAGGAATCGTTTGTGTTAATATGAAAGCAGAGTACTGAGTAGTGTTACCAAAAAAAATCATTGTTAAAAATACGTAGCATTAAAGTTTAAAACTAAAAAAAAACTCGGATTGGCCAAACAAATCTAAAAATGAGCCTAAGCTCGAAAGTTTAATTAATAGCCATTGAAATGTTCCAGTATCAACTTCCTTCATTCTCAATTTAAAGATGTTACTATATTGTTTTTTCATGCATACTTCATATTTATAAAAAAATACAATTATCGCTACGATAATTAGAAGAAGGTTAAGATCAACAACAAGGTTCGATTACATAATAAATTAAAAAAAAACGGTTTTTATTCCCCTTTGTATAACCCAAATATAGCATTATTTCCGCATTTTTATTTACATATTTCATGATACTAATATTGCAGGTAACACAAAAATACAGTACTATTGGCTAATTTGATTTCATATTTAAAATAATCATGGAATTCTTAAAACCATCAATTTGTCGGAAATCTCCAAACAATTAACTCCCTTTCAGACTTCCGTACCCGAAGAGTGCCATCCAATCCCTATTACTATGCCTCCGCTGTCCGTCCGTCCGTCTGTCATAGGGCTGAATCTCATAAACCGTAATAGGTAGAGAGTTGAAATTTTCAGAGTATGTATTTCTATTGCCTAGCGGCAATTTGTTATAGCTAACAACAAACAATAAAAATAAATAAAAATAAAAATACATGAAAGATTTTTTTAACGTTCGGAATCGATCATCGAAAATACTATACTACATACATACATAGAGTAAAAGTCATATTAATAAAAAGTACACGTATGATGGTACGGAACCCTTCATGTACGAATTTGACTCGCACTTGATCGATTTTTTTTTAATAAAATATAACTTACTTAGTTTAACTTTAACATAAGAGTTATTAATATTCCAGTCAAGCTTACTATCGTCACTTAAATTCTTCTTTCTTTAGTTTTATGACGCAATAATGATATGTTGCATAATAAAATTAAAGTTAAATGAACTCACGTGCAATTTATATATTATAATACAAGCTTTTAAGCTTCATCTGCGTCATACTAATTAAGATATGTATATCTCTATGACATTAATATTCATATCTTTTGAATTCGATTAGTTTGGATGTGTTAAAAATAGTTAAACCAGTCAATTTACACGAAGAATTGATTTACTAAAATAAAATCCTTCATGTAGCTTTATTACATATTTATTTATCAAAATCATTTCGCAATAAATTACTTCAAGTTTCTCACCGGTCTCATTTTAACAAAGTAAAGAGTGAGTTTTTCTCGTTCTGATAGCTACTCGCGTCCTCTATGGGTAGTGTGGAGTAACGGACGATATGCGAACCGCTCCTTCTTCGAATGTTGCGAGCATTGTTTCTAAGAATCGCCACCCGCCATACCGCATAACGCAACACTCAAGGCCCATTTTCTACTAACCGCCCGGCATGGGGACCAATTCTGCATCCACTAACGCGTATTTCCTTCCCGATAACTATTTACGACTTTAAGTGCACTCTGCGAATCTGGCGCTGTGACAATATAAATTCAGCTTTATCTCTTTGGAAATAGAGTTTAGATAAGAAATATTCGATTTTAGACGTGAGATATCCTACGTAATTCTAAAAGAGAGGTAGCTGTGGCGCGTGAGGATGAGAATCGCTTGCGCGTCGTCAGTGGCGTGCCTTGTGCCTCGATCCGCGTTCTATGTACGACTTCAACTTTTTACGCCAGTTCATCCAACGAGGAATTAAACATTAAAACCTTCTTTGAAAATAGCACTTTGTATAGCAGCTTTAAATAGCTTTTATTTCGTCTAAAACTCCCTCTGATTTATGGTAATATAACAATGCAATGCAAGAGGAACTCCAGTGGAGAAGAGGTTATTGTGTTCATTTAATGCACCGCTTATAAATGATTTTATATGTATCGATAGTATTAACATGCCATAATAACTTGAAAGTTTATACGCGACACTGAAGTGTCGCATATAAAGTTGCTTGACTATTACAAATTTGTTATCCTTGGAATGCCGCCCGGACTTTACTGCTGTTAGAAGATTGTGCAAATAATTCCATGGCTTATGATTTTATTATATGTAATAGCAGTTTTACTAATTTATACATATAATAAAATTATAACTAAGCCCAATCTGTACATTAAATATTTTTTGGAAAATCTTATTGAAATAAACATTATATTTATAATATGTATGTATTTAAAGTTATATATGTATAATGTATCAACTATCTGGTATCCATAACACAAGCCTCGTAGCTTACCATGGAACTAGATGGCGTTGTGTGTTAATGTCCTGACATATTTATTTATTTTTTACTATTATCGATACAGAGACCGAATCTATAGTTTTTAGAATTTTTGTCTGTTTGCCTGTCTGTAACACACATCAAAGAAAAACCACTAGAGGGATTTTGATGAAATTTCGTATGGTGATAGCTGGTTATTTGAGTCAACTTAAAGGATACTTTTTACCACGGAAAAATATCTCATTTCTGAGAAAAAATACAAAAACTGCATTATAAGAGTATACTAATATGTAAAACCTAAGAATTTGGTTTTTGGTCGTCTAAACACGGGCGGAGCCGTGGGCAATGCTAGTATTTTAAATAGTTATGTATTTAAATATTGAAAATATCTGCTTAGTCATTTATCAAACTTAATATAAAACTCTCTATTAGGTAGTTAAGTGCTAAAAATCATTTTTACAACCATAATTTGTTAAATGTTTATTTTATCTATTTCAGATCTACACGGGCAGTTCTACGAGAACACGGTAGTAGTGCAATATGACAAGGACCTGTTAGAAGTATGGGATGAAGCGAAAAGACTGAGATGCGAGTGGTTCAACGATTACGAGAAGACTGCTTCAAAACCACCTATGGTTATTGCTGATTTGGATGTAGTACAATTAGATTTTAGAGGTATGTTTCTGAATTAACTTAGAATCATTATTTTTATTATAATACTTTATAATAAAAATTAAGGATAATTTTTTTCTAGAAATATTATAATAAATGTAATACCTGATTTGAGAAGAATATGGTTTTTCGATAAAATAAACTTTCATCATTTACATAAATCTACCATTCTAATTTTATTACTTTTTATGTAGGAAGAAAAATTTTTAAAATTTACCACACGTAAAGATTGCAGATTGCATGTATTTGATATGGTTGATGTGCTACAATTGACATGGAACATTTTTCGCTTTATTTAATTTTAAACGGATGATGACGTATTCTTGTGAGTTGTTATCATAATATAATGAATTTATCAAAACCTGATTAACACTTGGAAATAAATCTAGATTCAGACTAATTAGACATATTTATTTTTTAGTAACTATAAAAACGTTGTAAATATTTTTATAAGTTAACAACAACATTTGAACAAGTTTAATTATAATTTAATTATAAAATTTCCACTTGATATAAATAAATATTATTATATTTGAGTTCTCATAACTTTTGAACAGCAACTTTTATAAGGAAATACATATTTTATATAATACCGGTTCAAGTTCATTACTAATTACTTAAAAATATGCAATTAAATATATTATAGTGGTTCATTATACGAGTAAATACGAAGTATCTGTGGTTTTTTATATGTCATACTATTGACTTACTCTAGCTCCGCTTGCGTTTTTACATCTAGGTACGTTTTAAAGGTTAGTGTAGATTCCTTGGAGATGAGATATTTTCCCGCAGTAAAAAGTATCCTATATGTTAACCTGGATAACCAGCTATCATCATACCAAATTTCATTAAAATCTGTGCAGTGGTTTTCTCATGATGCGTTCCCAGACAGAAAGACAGACAAAAATTCTAAAAACTATAGATTCGGCCTCTGTATCGATAATAATTACTATTTCAATAAGATTTTCCAAGAAATATTTCATGTACAGATTCGACTCAGTTAGAATTTTATTATATGTAAAGATTGAAATTGAAAAAAATTGTATAAAAGGAAATCAAAAAAGATGTTTCGGGATAAAAATAGTAGTTAAACCAACATCGGTCTTCGATACAGACTTATTTCTGTGGTCTCTCTCTGTCTATAATTTTTGTTTCTCTCGCATCGATTTAGAAATCATTTGAAGCTATTCCACCTTTAGGTAGGTGTGTAAATGGAATATTTAGGGCGAAGTATAACATTTTCATTAAAATAAAATTCACATAATATTTTCTGTAAAGCATTCTTAACATCAGGAACCAAAAATCAAAAATCCGCGAAATAAACTGAAAAGATAGTTTTATTAAAAACAAATTTCGTTAAAATAATTTCACAATTAACGAAGATATCGTGTAACATACACAACAAATATTTTCAACCATATATTTTTATATAATATTCATAACAATAGTCTGTGAGATAAAGTAATCTTTACGCTATAAGGTTATTGTCTATAAAAAGTTATCAATTCCAAGAATTAAGGTATATTATAGTGTAGTTCACAAGTTAATAAATATATTGTATAATTAGTTCTTGTTACTGCAAATAAAACTATATGCAATGGTTTTTTGAATTTTTAAACGCTAGATGTGTTTAAAAATGTGTGAAAGTTTCAAACCCCGTACGTAAGCAATTGCAATAATTGTTAAGAATTAAAATAATTGCAAAAGTGGTTTACAATTAAAACACATGTCTTGTTTTTATGCAAATAATGCCAAGTTTTGTGTTAGAAATACCAAAATAATAAAGATTATTAAAATGAGAGAATTTTCAAAAAATATAAATCTTTATGTAATAACTAGCGAATCATCTTTGCTTCGCTTTGGGTTCGTCCCTAGAAAAAAAACAAATCTATCCCACGGGAATAATACATTTTTGCGGGATGATATATAGCCTAGAGCCTTTCTATTACAAAAAGAATATTTCATCTCTCCTGTGACCATATTTGCTGTAAAACAGTCATACCGTTGGAATCAAAAAAATAATATATAATCGCGAAAATGTGTTTTATTCTAAATATTATAATCCAATGAATGTTTTTAAACCAACAGGGGACAATGTGGACTGTTGGATGGAAATCCAAGCTGGCAAAGGACCGTGGGCACCTCCTGTGTCGGGCATTGTGCCTTTAGGATCTACATTGACCCTCGTCGTGGCTATCAACGATTATCGAGGTATGTATGGATAATGTTCATAAGCATTAAAAGAGGATTTGCTTATCGTGGCTTTTTACATTACGCCATTTATAGCTCACTATAATAATCCATATAGAAAATGACCGCCTTTGATCTTAACAGGAATCCCGCCAAATGCAAGGTTTGTCAAATAAATTATATTTTAATAATTATTGATATATAAAAACTGTAGATACATATTTCCTAACAAAAATCTCTACAAAAAGTGGCGTCGACATGTGACGTTAAGTCAAACCAAATAATAAAATTCAAAAATCCAAAATGAACAAAAGAGAAAAATGAACAAAAGAGATTTGAAAAAAGCGCAATTCAATGTCGAATTGTGCCCTTCTTTTCAGGACACTTTTGAGATGTTAATTGTATATCTTGAGTTTTTGTATATCAATGACTATAATATAATATTATTACTGTCTTTATTACCATTATATTAAAGTATTTTTTTGTGACATTTTCTTTCCCATCAACCGTGAAGCCGTTTCCCGATTGTCATATAACAATACATATGGCAGTCGGGAGCCTCTACCTCGTACGCTTCGCACGGTTGCTCTATCTAGATGCCTTCGTTAGACGACTAGACTGTGCTAATAGTTAAGTTCTCTAAGATATGCAGATTTCTTAGTAAGATTTTCCGTCTCCTTAATAAAATGGTATAATAATATTGGAAATGATTCGCATATAAATATTAAATATGTTAGGGGTACGAAATCTGCTTCACTTGTTTAAGTGGGTACTTTACAAATTTCATATATTAGATTTGATTTTATCGGTCTAAGACAGTTAGTTGCTAGGAAATAAATATGGACAACCACAACGAATAGGAATAATGTAAAAAAAAAAATTTGGTACTTGTCATTTAGGTAATGTTTATTGATTTCTTCGATTCTCTATAAATTATATGGCATTTATATGACACAAATAATTAATATTTTAATAGTAAAAAAAGATCTTTTAATTTGCATAAATTTTTATTTTAAATAATATTACAAATTCAAATGTGATAGAAATACTTGGTGAATCTCTCGGAACGGTATTGTGTGCGTGTTCGACACGCTCTTGGCTATTTTTTTATTTATGATCAATAAATGATCAGACTAATTTCTACCTTACAATTTAATATCTTTTTCTTTTATGATGTGGAAGTTCTAGTTAATTAAGTATAACATCGTGCATAGTATAATAGGCGAATAATAATATTACAAGTATAGCTTTGTGAATTAATTTTTATTTGGGGAACACGATGAGCCTAGCTTACATTTTTGATCTTTATTCAACATTAAAATTTGTCGAGTTTTAATTTAACTACTGACCGATATATGAAATATAATATTTTTACAATAATTATAATTCAATCGTTTTAACTCGTTTTAACGTCCCTATGTTGGTCACAGAACTTCCTGTATAGTAAGAGACTATATTATGCCACAGTCCACCACGCGTCGCTCTAAATATATACGTGTTGGCTGGGTCACAATATGTCTTTCGAGCAAAAATAGATTCATAAAAGTGTTTACTCTATTTCTGCTGAATTTGGTTACAAATAGTTTATATTTTAAATATTACAGTGTATTTAATCAAATTTATATGGACAAATTAAAGAAATTTCTATTGAACTATTTCAAAAATACGTGTGTCGAACTAACCAATCAAGTTTCGATAACTATTCAAAACCTCCAATTAATAATTCGTTTTAGTTATATGTAATCATAATATGTCAGCTTATTTATTTATATACATATAAAAGTTATCTATACTAATATAATAAAGAGGTAAAGTTTGTGACTTGTGAATTTGTGACGTTGTAGGGGGATCTACTGAACCGATTTAGATGAAATTCGGTAAGAAGATAGTTTGAGACCCTGGGAAGGACATAAAATACTTTTTATCCTTGAAATCATCTCTTAAGGGGGTGAAAATGGGAATGAAAGTTTGTATGGGGAATTAACCTCGCCAGTGTTTTATATAAAAATCTAAATGTAAAAAAATATTTTAATAACATATTATATTTTTACATGTTTTTTTTAATTTAATTACATAGAAACCCCACAAGCTTATTTCGTTTTTGCCTTTTGGCTACGAAAACTCTAAAATGGGTTTTAATGGTATGAATTGTTTAGAAGTATGGCAAGGATCATACTTCTAAACAATCAATCCAATTGCTACATCCGAATTTGATCGTTAACCAATCAAATGTATGTAGTTAATTAGTAGCTTGTTAGGCAATAAAATCACTGCTCTATACCTATTTGTTTTATAGATTTTTAACGATTTGTTTCCATCTTACGAAACATTTGTATTTTTTTTAATTTTGTAACAAACGTAATATAAACAAATATCTTTTTATTATCTGTTTAATTGTAAGCTAATTTTAGTTTTTTTGCGCTTTTTAGTTTAAAGCTCAGTTTATTGGTTAAACGTGTAATAAAAGCTATGAATATTTAAATAAATTAAGTTTTAAGCTAATTTTAATAATAATATTTTATATTACAATTACAGCGTTGTGAGTTCATTTTTTTGTGTCCATCGATTGCTTTACTTTTGTATCCCTATGGTTTTCTCGTCTGATATTGAAGATCAATCAGTCTGGAAGATAGTTTAGTACAACAATTTTTTATATTGTAAAGTGTAATAATTAAATTAATTGAAAATGGGCAACATCCTTATAGCACATAAAAATTAAAAACATTTGTGCTATAAAAAATTTGAACAACTTCATTTAAAGTTTCTCGCAATGCTTTTTCTAAACGAACCTACCTACTACCTACCTAACACTACCTCCATACGTGGTGCGTACTTTTATTTTCAACTTCCAATTTAAAATTTATTATGAACTAAAACATTATCAATACCCCGTTGATAGTTATTTTCAATAATAAACCAATATATAGATACTGTACAAATAGACAAAAAGAACACATTGAATATCTTGATATACCGTTATTTGATAGAGTCAATAAAATGGAGATTTGTATGCGAAAAGTTAACTGTCTTATGAATTTGTATTGGATTTCTAAAATTTGTATGCTTATTTGAGGAAAGCATTACGTGTCATATCGCACAATATTTTAAATAATCTAAAATGAAAATATAACTTAACGTAATAAGTAGATGTAAATATACGTAATAGGCTTACTATCTAACCATTGTAAACATACCTACATCGTTTTTATTTTCCGATAATATATTATTTATCTTATACGTCCTACTGCTGGGCACGGGTCTCCCTGCAATACGAGGGGAATCAAGCCATAGCCACGCTAGCCAAGTGTGGGTTGACGAACTTCACATGACTTTCGAAAACTTGATAGGTTCTCTTAGACATGCAGGTTCCCTCACGATGTTTTCCTTCACCGGAAAAGAATATTGTAATCAAGTTGGAAAATGATTCGCACATTAAAATATCAGAGGTGCAAGACCCGGGTTTCGAACCCGCTTCACTCGGTTTCTCAAGCGAGCGCGTTACCACTGGGTTACCACTGCCATAGGTACCAATGTAATCGGTAAATTTAAGACGCAATGGTATGTTTAAAAATATTTCGCTTTTAAGGTTAAAGGCGTGTTGTATTTCAGTATCAATACTATTATTTTCTTTGCTTGTTCCTTTGAAATCGCTCAATCAGTGAAAGCGTGTCTGAACGTGAACAAATTTTAAAGTTTTGATTGTGCTAATCATAGTGACATGCAAAACACAATATGATGAGGTTTAAAGTACTCCATTGTAGGCGTAAAGACTATTACTCCTATAATATACAAACTCAATTTGAATTTTATTAATACCTGTTTTATGACTTCTTCTTACTTGACCGATTGACCAAATTCATTTACCACTTGATTTATCGAGTGGGTAGATGTGATAAATTCTTTGGGTTTCCGAATAATTAAAAGACAAATGAAGTCACTAAATATTTTTTCTGTCAAATTGGCCGTCAGGTTTAATAATCTATATTCTATTCTAGTTTATAATATATATTTATAGCTTGCAATAAATTTATTTTATGCGTGGGATATGTGAAAAAAATACACCAGTTTCTGTACCACACATTTTGAGCTAGGTTAATTATAAAAGAGACATAATAAAATTTTATAATGTTTATCTCCCGTAATATATGGCTATTAAAATTAAAATTTTCCCAGAAATAGCAAGATATAAACACTCAAAAGTTACACGTTTTTGGATTTAGACTAAATAGATGATTTTGAACTTAATTCCAGTATATACTATACAGTATTTAAAATACGTAAAGTTGATGGCATAGAAGTCAGAGCGACACCTCGTAAAACCGTCTCTAACAGGGTAATAATAGTGTGCAAACATACGCTAACGGTATTAAGAATGGTAAAAAGTAAACTGGACAAATACGTACGAATGAGTTTGCTTAACGGGCCGCATCTCGCTAGGGTTGTGACTTGTGTGTTGTGATAATTAATTATATTAATTAGTTATACTTCAAATGTGGCTAAGAAAAGAAAATCAGTTTTATCGTTGCTTAGGAAGTTCTATTATTTATGTATGTATACATGTATTTTATTAAATACATTGTCAAAATATCTATATATAAAGCAAAGTCGGGTTTGTTACAACACTTATAACTCAAGATCGGCCGGACCGATTTTCATGGTTTTTGATTTGTTGGATTAAACTTCATCCCGAATAGCAGAATAACTATTAAACATCCAAAAAAATCACAAAAATTTTTTTGGGAAAAATATCTATTACATACTAAGCGTCAAAACATATTATGTACCTAGGGAAGAACCAGTGCGAAGCGAGGGTGAGTCGCTCGAATTTGTATAAATATCAAAATATAATGGAATGCGTTTTGAAGCTTACTGAGTTTGTAGTGCGGACAAGAAGAGTTATCTCCTAAAATATTATACAATATTGATATTTATTCAAAAACATAAATGTTACTTATTTATAAAAGTAGCGACACAGTAATGTCAAATGTCAACAAATCGGGCAGACTTCCATACATTATTGTAAAACTATAATTATTTAAGGATATTTTAGTAATAAAAATAGATTACAAATAAATTTTCGTCTGTTAATTCTACGGTATAATCGACTATATGAAATCGTAATTAGTTTCTTCTTTCTGCTAATTATAGCCACGTCTTTAGTTTTTAAACAAATCGATATGCTATGAAAATCGGGCAACCCTATGTCGGGATTGTGGAAGGACTGGAAACGCGGATCGCATCTAGCTCAAATCGAGTTTAAATCCAATATTTACAAGAAAGAAGTTTTATGATGGGGCTGACATAATTAATAGGGCGTTGGCAATTGTTTTATTAACCTTGTATAGAATAAACGCGTTGAATGGTACTTAAGTCCACTTAGCTATTTAACAGACATGGCAATAACTAATTATACTGGACCTATGTTAATACTATTTAAAGCTTAACATAAATAGCAAACCATATCTAAGGAATGAATTATATACTTATAATATTACGTTTTTTTTACATCACTAAGAATACAATTAATTGGAAATGGTTCATGTCATGAAGAAATTAGAAAATATCTATATTTCTATGAAATCATATATCTTACTTTAAAAACATGTAAGCGAGTGTTATCAGATGGCATTTTTCATCGTGAGAATACCGTTCATATGCGACCGTGTCATGGCGCCTGGTAGTGACTTAAGTCTTTTAAAGCACTGTATGTAGTGAGTGATATTTTTTAATTAGATTGTTATTTGATCTTTTTGTAAGCACTTGCTTATTATGTATATATATGTTTAACATATCGTGTGCTTTGTCAGACTCACTTTTACTTATAAAAGTTATATAACATTTGGTAGTTTATAAATATTTTACCGATAAGATTATTCAACCCACTTAGGAGCAGGTAATGAAGGTTTTTACATACTAAGTCCTCTTAATAGCTAGTTACTGTACAATATATATGAATGGAGGAGGTATCTTCTCATTTCTTCTGGAGGGATCTCTTCGGAACTCCGTCTTTCATATTACGCCGTACAGTAGGGAACCTGCTGATTAAGTTGGTTTAGGTTAGGTACTATATCGAATTGCATATGCACCTAGGGCGAATGGTACCTAATACATACATGTTTTTGTGATTGTCTCATATGTCTAGTGGTTAGCATATTTGTCGTGAGTTCAGGAAAACCTGGGTTCGAGTCTTGCTCCCAGCCAAGTATAGTTAGTATAGCCCTGACTCCGAGTGTTAAGTATAGTTATTGGTTTTTTCTAACAAAGAAATTCTCAATAGCAGTATGAAGTTAATTAGGTGATATTGTTATAGCCTTCCGCTACGTAGAAAATGTAATGTTTTCAGTCCAGTGCTTGAACTCTCGGCAGATTCATTTTATTGGACTCTACAGAGAAAAGACTTCTCGTAGTAAGGGAATTTATGTTTGCGCACACATTTGTATGGGTTCAGTGAATAGGCCGCTTTAACCAAAATCACCTAGATGGGCAATATTATTATAATAAAAACAAACATTTAATTATTAACATTCCGAGTATCTAAAATGGTACAAGCTTCTCACTATTCGATATCACAACAATACAACGTGTAACCTCCTTTTAACTTATAATTAGTTACAATTACTATCAAGAATGAATCTCTTTGTTATATCTCCATAAGTATTAATTGGAAAGCCAGTATTTATCAATAAGCAAGTCAGTTGTAAACGAACTTCATACACATTTATGGCATACATCGGTATAGATCACGAACACGGGTGATGTTGCTTCCCACACTTCAATTAAATGATCAATTTGATTGATCGAAAGCAAACTGAACGTGAGAAACATGATAAAGGCAAATTAAAATTAATTGTTTACTTACAACTCACTATGTAGTGAATGTACAATATTTTTAGAACACAAGTGAAATGAGTAAAATTTACATATTATAAGTTCTTAGAAAAATTGTATTCTATATGACCAACAATCAATCAGATTGATTGATTTTTTATTAGTGGTTATAAAATTTTATTTCAATACAGCTTGAGTTTAAACTAGGTAATAATCAAATATTTTATACATTTTCTCAAAATAAAGTGTAGAAGTGAATATATTAACTTTTTATACATGCTTTATGAAATATATATATTAACTGCCTCGGTGGTGTAGTGGCTAGCATGTACAGCTGCACACTCGGAGGTCTTGGGTTCGAGTCCAGGGTCGGGCCAAGTTTAGTTATTGAGTGTTTCTATATAGTAAGTCTCAGTAACAGCCCGGAGTTGGGATGTTGGCGGTGTTTCACCCCCGTGCCTCGAAGAGCGCGTAAAGCCGTCGGTTCTGCGCCTTAACTCTCACTGGTCGTGTCGAGCAGTCGTCCCACTGGTGTATGAGAATGACAGGAATAGAGAGTGCACTTGTGTCTGCGCGTACACTTGTGCACTATAATATCTCCTGCGCAGTTGGCTAGTCTCAATGAGTACAATACCTTCCGCTTCCTTCCACATCTTTCCGAGTAAATTTATACAGCTCCTAGTTAAACAGAATATTATTTGCTTATGCACTTCCTTCACGATGTCTGCGGTTTACGCGTTTTCTTTTAATTACATTTCACTTAACGCTCAACTGAGTAGGCAGCGTTTTAGTGCACTTTGCTTTATGCCCATTAAAACCCGCGCGCTTGTGGTAACATTGTACGTGACTCAAACCTAAACACTGTTTTACCGCAATTCACATTTTTACTAGAAACTTTCATATTTAATTTTGTACTAGATTTTGAATATGCAAATTTTTCCCTCATAATAAATAAAAATTCACTACATTTAAAACTATAATTTTTAAAGCTATTTGTACATAACTTATATAACATAAGAGACATTAGTATTATAATTTAATTAAAACCTTATGTATATTTTTCAGGCGAGTTCGACATGCGGGTAAAGTCCTGCGCTGCATCAGACGGCTCCGGGCATGTAATACAGCTATCAGATGAATACGGTTGTGTGTTACGCCCTAAGATGATTTCAAGGTTAATATTATATTGAAATTTATTATAGATTGAAAGTGCACATTTTTTACTTTAGTAAATATGTTGCCATCTCATGAAAACTAATTGCATCTAAATTTCATCCAATAAAATTTATTGGTCTACTCAGTAACTAACTCAGAAATTGTCAAAATAGAGTGGGAGAAAAGTTTATGATTTTATATTAATGTACAAATATTTTTTATACAGTTAAATATGTAAATAAAATTTAATTAAAGATATGTAAACTCAAATACAGATCTATCTGAAATTACAAAATATTTCTAATGTTTAAACTAACAAGACAAACTTCGCATTTCAGATTCCTCAAAGCAAAAGCAGTGGACGAGAGGGCAACAGTGATAACATACGCTTTCTTCCATGCATTCAAGTTCCCTGACGCTCTCAGCGTACACATACGGTGTAAAGTGGAGATTTGTAGGCACGGGTGTCTAGACCATTGCCAACTAGCAGGGATTACTCCACAAAGACACGCATTAGATAGAAAAGATGATAGGACTCATCAAGACCATAATGATATTGGGTGAGTTCATCCTGCATCATTTCACGTAACTCTTGATGAATATAATGAATTAGATATTTTTTTGCTCGTATGTTTTATGATAAAATATGACTATGTTTGACTATTTGTGATTATCATAGTAATTTATAGAACTTTCTCGTTGATCTTGCGGCTAGTAGGTTCAGCTGTAGATCCTGTGGGATAAAGTCCCAAAACGGACCAACTGTAGCAGCAAGATTCTCTATATCTCAAACATTCTAAACATATAAAACAATGATTCATGGAACATAATCTATACTAATATTATAAAGAGGCAGAGTTTGTTCGTTTGAACGCGCTAATCTCAGGAACTACTACTCCGATTTGAAATTTTTTTTTGCTTTAGATAGATGGTTTATTTAGAAAGGGTATACGCTATATATCATCTCGAAAATGTACGGTTCCCGTGGGATAGATTTGTTTTTGTCATAATCTAACATATAACTCTTCAATTTCAGCGACGCCTCCTTAGAGGATTCCGATCACTCTATACCAGAAAGCGAAGAACAAAGACTGCCACTAGAAGAGGCATTTGGCGACGTGTCGGGGCACGCGGTGCCGCCACCTGCGCCTCAAAGATCTGCTATGGAGGAGTTGGTTGATGCCCTCTCCAGGCCTTTCACTGTGAGTAATAAAAACACTAATAGTTAATACCCTAGCTTATGTATCACTACATAGTATAAACTAGCGACTCTACGTTTTAACGTTTAGTATAGATTTCTCAGACATGAGACATTTTCCCGTAGTAAAAAGCATGCTATAGGTATATGTTGACCCGGATAACCTGCTATCATCATACCAAATTTCATCAAAATCTGTCCAGTGGTTTTCTCGTGATGCGTTCCCAGACAGACAGACAGACAGACAGACAAAATCCTAATTACTATAGATTCGGCCTCATGACTATTTTAATAAGGTTTTTCGAAAAATATTTAATGTACAGATTCGATTTAGAATTTTATTATATGTGTAGATTACATAGTATTTGTTTGGGCTAATTTCAGAAACTATTGTATGGGCATTTCATATGGTTTTCACTAATAGAAAGAGGCATTATGTAGTAGGTAATGTTAGGCTGTAATTTGTAAACATTTGACGAAAATGCTATCAGTATGATGATTTTTGTGAATAAAGCGGCAGATATCGTCCTCTTTTAAAGTAATTGTAAAATTAAATATATTAAGGGCAGGGAACACTTCTTCTCAGTTTGTTTTCAAAAGTTTTTATGGTGTCATGCCCATTCAAATCAACAAGGCAAGCTATAAAAGGCATGGTACTGGCAAAAAAAGCTTTTGTATTGCTTAGTAGATTTTTAATCTCCAACACAAAAGAGAAATGTTAAACGGATGGACCTATTTCGAATCAGTTTTTTTTTGTATTTGATAGCTAATTTTACGAGTTTTTAAATTTTACTTATTTTATTTATACTTTTTTTAAATTCATGTTGTGTAACATCCATGACAAATCGATACATACAACAGCATTTTATGACATTTAATTCATGTTTGAAAAACTATTAAAAACATATAATTATGTACAATGAAGATATTAGTCCATACGGCGAAGATAGCGTTTTTGAATTTTAGCATACAATCGAATTTGTCATATGTCTTTTATTTGTTTACAAGAGTCATATTTTTGAGTTTTAAATATATTTTTTATGATTCCACCGTAAAAGACCCATTTCGTTCTATTCGTTATACGGCTTTGTTACTTACATTTTATTGAAATTAACATAGCGAGGACTTATTATTTACAGTATCAACAAACTTATTTATATTTTCTTTAGATTTAGATATATTACTACTCAATTAAGCAGTATCATAATTCTAACACAATAATCTTTTCAGGATCATTCATCAGACATAGACCGCGAACGCTTTCCTCACGGTCCACGTAACCTCGGACCAATCAAACCTGAGCCGGCCCACGCAGTACTTCCCTCTAAGCCCGGTCCAGCAGTCGCTGGTCCACGGTCTCTAAGAAAACGTAGGACCATTAGAGATGCAAGGTCGGCTGATGTGGGCGTGTCGGGGATATACGATGTGGTGTCTGAAGCCGATTTAGCGTTTGGACCTTCTAGAGAGCCGGTGACGGTGTTCAGTGGACGAATACGGGAAGAGGTGAGTTTTGTTTTCTGTAAAGAGAATTGTTCTGGACTCTTATAGTTTGTTGATTATTTTAATAAATGTCTATTTATTTATTTTTCACAATTATTTAACTATTTTTAAAGTTATTTATAAATCATTTATAAAACTGCTTGCACCAGCACGCGATACTGAAATCAAAATCAGAGTTGTTTTAGTATTAAGTAAAAGAAAAAAAAACTAATCTAAATAATTCTAGCTTCTGAAGTTGCTAAAAACAATTTTAATTTTAGTTCTTGCCCGCGTAGCCTATATCATTCTCCAGCCCTCCAACTATTTCTACGCAAAAAATCACGCTAATCCATTTCGACGTGAAAGAAGGACAAACAAACAAACAAACACACTTTCACATTTATAATATTATTTATGGATATTTATTTATTTCCATCACCAATAGGTAGTGTACGGTATATGCATGGGCGCGCTCAGCTTTGGCGCGCTGTTCGCGTCGGCGGCGGGCGCGGCCGCGGGCGCCGCGCTCGCCGCCGCGCTGCTGCTGCAGAAGCTGCGGGCGCGCGCGCCGCCGCCGCCCGCGCCCGCGCCCGCCGCGCACTCCCTCGCCGCATGGATGGCGCTACGGCTGTTGGGCTCGCCTCCACACCATTCTAGGGAGTGAGGTTGGTACTCATGATGTCTATCCTCTTAGGTTTTTCCATTGGCTGATAGTTTGCTCAAAATTAAAACATTTTTTTTGTGACCATTTGTGTTTGTACCCACAAAACTTACATGCAAACGATGTCATCTATAAATAATAATAATTAATGACTACAATTTCAATCGTCAATTTAAATATGAAATTATGTAAATTTCATGTAAGGATCCATTATCTACTATTATAATTTAATTTCAATTATCAAAGCCCTATGCATCAAATGTACTCGCTGATTTAGCTGTAGAGTCAAGATTAGATACCAACCAATAAAATACAACTACCGACTGTCAAATCAGTATTTAAGGTAGTTCATGAAACCCACTCGGACTAAACTATCGGCCAATTTAGTCTACATTTGTAAAGGACTCTCAACATCACAAGTCCACTCTTCCTTACATCATCCTCTGCTCCTTATATCTTCTCTTAACTCTTATTGCATTGTAAACTTTACTGAAATTCTAAGAGGTCAAATTTTATTTCTCCATATTTGTCTACAAATTGTATTAAATTACGATAATACTTAGTATAACATGATCTCTTAAGTGTTATATGATATTTTAGAAGTCATTTAGCAGACTAGTTTTAGTCTACGGCTCTATTCGCGTGAAAGATACATTTATAAAAATATATACATAGGGGTTATGTATTAATTCACAATATAAGCTATCTCTATTCTAAATTTCACTAAAATTAAAACCCGTTATTATCTACAGAAACAACAAACATACTCACTGACAAATATTTGCATTAATATTAGTATGATATAAGGAAAGTAATTGTACCACGTGGTACAAGATTTTCAATATCATATATGAACATTTGACCTCTTCTTATTTCATGTTTTAGTTAGTTCGATTTCAATGTTTGTAAATTAGGTTGTATTTTGTACAGTCCAGTTTAGTAAGGAATTTAAAATTAGTTATTTTTGAATATCAAATTATATTATATTTTTGTATTATTTTAACATTATAATTTAAATAATTTGTACATTACATTACATAATTCTTTAACAATTTGTTTATTATATTTTAATCTAAATTCTTTGTTTACATTAAATTATTATGTAATTACCGTAATGAATAAATTGTCGCTACTTTTATTTAATCATTCAATATTACTTGTAATATTTTTTTTTTATTATTATCTGTATTTCATTCAATCAAATAGTAGATAAATTGAAATTTCATATACATACATATATAGCATTTAAATTTATATAATAATATAAATATTTTCTGCCTCGAAACAACCGATGGTGCTAAGTCGTGCTACGCGTTATATATAACCTGATTCGCTTCACTGTTGTGAACTTAATTAAGTTTTGTACAGATATATTTTCATATTTTGTACTTTATATCATATTTTCAATACTTAGAATAAGATAACGTCGAGTCATGCCATTAGGTTAAGCTTAGATTATTTTTCGGTAGTTCAATTCTCGATATGATAAATTAACATTGGATTAACATTTGATATAAATTTTTATATTGACTCAATAACATTCTAATTAAAATGAAAAAAACAGTTAATTCTAATTAAATTCTCATATAAATCATCTCATATAATTTGAACGTCACCAATATAGTGACTAATTAAGACCGTTAGTGCATTTGTATATTTTAGTTTAGTTTAGTTTGAGATGTTATTGTTACATAAACATAAAACACCAATGAATACAATAATATAATTATTAGAATCATCTCATAATACGATTGCATTTATTCTGTATTTAGGTACGTGTCTATCGTCCTTATTTTATTGCTCAATAATTAACTTTAAAACTTAATATTTTTATTATTCTATTTTAGATAATTAATTGTAATGTGTATAAGTAGAATTTATAAGTAATTTAGTTTACATTATCAAATTAATTATCATAATTGGATTTACAGACCGATGTTATTATGAATCATTTGATTGAATTTTCTTCTGAATATGATTCTTAAAATACTCGATATTTGAAATTTCATCACTTATTTAAATAAGTACATGAATCATGGTTGAAAACAAATATAAATTTCAATTACGATTCATAATTCTTTCGCAATTTATCGGTCTCTAAATCCTTAGTAAAAATGATGATAATCAATTATCATATCATGCCACCCAAAAATCTTGCATTTATTTTAACTATTATTCATAAGTTACACAAAATTTTGTGTGAACACGATTTATCTAAGTGCAATTTTTACAATTATTTACAATTAATGTCGATTAGAACTGTAATCACTTTATCTTCGTTATGGTTTTGGTACTCTGTCTGCTAAACTTCATTTATTCTTACACGTATGGGAAGTTAAGTTAATATTTATTGTAAACAATTTGTTCATATTTAAGTTTCTGTATGAATGTGACGGACGGTGTTAATGAACGCACTTGTTATTTTTAATGAAATAAAAGTTATGTTGAAAATTTAAATTGAGTTTTTATTATTATATGCTGCACGATTTATGGCCCTACCGACCTGCCTTATAACACAGATCACAATATAATACTATATACTAATACAGATGCCTCATCCCATGCAAAAATTGGATAGCGCCAATTCGGGCTATTTTTGTTTGCTCGAATAGATAACAGATGTCGTTGATTCGCACATAGTTAAACTATTTTATTTTATAAATATATGCATACTAACATATGTTAAATATTGTAAAATTTATCGTATCGTCAAAATCTGTGATTTTAACCATTTTTATCGTGATAAACAATTCATAAAAAGTAAAAGCATCTGCGAGCATACACTAAACCCATCATCTGATTGCTGATATTTTAATAATCAGCAGAATTACGCAAATTTGATTTGCAGGCAAATTATTTCCTTTCCCTTCATTTAAAATATTTTCTTAAAACAATAATTCACCTTTTTAGGATGTACCTATTCTTATTTTTTTTAAATTTAATACAACTTTAATAACAAATCGATATATGTAACGTCATCTATAGACTTTTATTTGAACTAATTTTTTCTTTGTTTGTGATGAGACCCCATTCGTTTCGATGCTCACATCATGAAATGATGTATCATATTCATATTCTATTATATAAAAATAAAATAAAATATTGCTCGTTGAAAAGCGAATCACTTGCGAATTGTTGTACATATGGTAGAACAATTCGCCTGCCTAATTTTCTTTTTAGGGGAAAAATTAAGAAAATGCCCGGAAAATAGAGGGGAAAAGCAGAAAGTTCCTTGTTTATAGAATTCTTGGAGATGTCAAAGATCATATAAATCTATTGAAATTGGAACAGGACAACTTCTGTCGGGTCACCTAGTAGTATATATGTATTTTCATTTAAAAATATGAAACCAAGCGTACTATCAGCCATCTGGAGGTATTTACTATGTGATCAGCCATATAAATGTAGATACACTATGTTGTTTATATAGGGAAATAATTTTTACACATAAAAAAAAGTTTGTAAGAATTGTATGGTTGATGGATGTGTCATTTTGAGGGGTTTTCATCAACTATCTTCATAATGTTGTGTCTCAGAAAATATTTATTTTAAATGTATAGTTGATTAAAAAATTAAAACTAAAACTATTGTTTATATTTCTATACACTACAGAATTAGATGTAACTACTAAATAATAGCTATTTTCTACGAAATGTTATACCTAGTACCTATACTTATTGAGCATGCGCTTGCCACGTAATCAGTTAGTGATGTTTTTAGTCGATATTCACGATGTCCTTGATCTTTACGCTATCAAGATGACATTTGGAACCTCTCGCGCTATGCTATGGTAACAATGACAAAAGCCACTTAAAAAATTTAATCTCTGTTCGTGGCGTCTTTTGAAAATCGATAAAAAAAATTAAAGCAGATTCTATACAGATATGTTAATTTTTATAAACGATACCATTGGTCCTTGCATACACAAAGGAAAGCTAGAAGTCTTACTATTTATACCCTTTATAGGATTGAAGAATTATAACAAGAATCGGTTAACGAGTATCGTAGTCACAAAGGAACACGACAGCTGTATATTAATATTATAAGTTAAATAAAATATTATTATTGTTCAATGTTGTTTTTATTATACCTCTATTGTCTACGTATATAAATACTTATAAGATATAAGCAAAAACATTTTTAACCAAAAAAAAAATTTTGCATGTAAATTTTAGCAGTCATCATTTGATCATATTTGTATTTTTTTATGCTTTAAGGAAAAAAATTAGATTGTCTAACAAAAATGAACTTCTTGTACTTTTAACATTAGCCCAAGTTTTTTACGTACAACTTTTTACTACAAGTTGGTGTTAACCGATTCCAGGCAAACAGACAAATCAGCTTGTGATATATACATATCTAAATACGATTAACTTTGCGAAAAGTATCACGCACATAAGGACACAAGGTAGTTCCTTGTTATTGAAGAGACTAGTGTTTTTGCTGTTAATGTTTTGAAGTGATCGATAATTTCTTAACCAAAAAACTTAATGACTTCAAAATAACCTTAAAGCTAACTGGGTTAGTTTCACCTGTCCCGGTGTGTGTAATAGAATCTTGCAAGTAAAATTTGACCCTCTTCCCAGTATCTGATTGAGTTAAAATTAGGCACACTATATTTACCAGGGTAGATAAACAAGAACATATTATTTAAAATAAGTATATCTCGCGACAAGCTTTTATATCATACTAGCACTGCCCGCGGCTCCGCCCGCGTTCAGATGACCAATAAAAAAAATCTTAATTTTTACATATTAGTTTACTCTTACATTGCAGTTTTTGTATGTTTTCTTAGAAATGAGATATTTTTCCGCAATAAAAAGTATTCTATATGTTGACCCGGATAACCAGCTACCATCATACCAAATTTCATCAAAATCCCTCTAGTGGTTTTTCCGTGATGCGGTAACAGGCAGACAGACAGCCAGACAGACAAAAATTCTAAAAACTATAGATTCGGCCTCTGTATCGATAATAATGTCTATTTCAATAAGATTTTCCAAAAAATATTCGATGTACAGATTCGGATTAGTTACGATTTTATTATATGTATAGATAAATTGTGTAATGTAATAAATTGATGGGTTTGATTTGATTTAAAGTTTATTATCTTCTTTTCTTAAAAATAAGTTTATAAATAAAAACTTTTTCTTAAATATTTTTTTTATTTTTTTTTTTTTTATAAATAATTATTTATTTACTACAACCAGTGGATGACTGGTTCAAAATTAAAAAGAATCCTTACGCTGTAATGAAGTCGGCATATAAAAGCACAGATGCTTGTATCTATCTACGTACGTTGTGCGTATGTTCATATATACATACTAAGAGATGTACGAGTATGAATGTTGGCCATAAGATCTATACCTACTTATATTTTGGCAAATAGGATTGTCAAAATAAAATATACACATACACTTATATTGTTTAGATATATTCAATGCTACATTTGTTCATGATGTTGTACATTATTCAATAAAATTAGTCAAGATTTTTTGTAATATAATTTCCAAACTGTCAATAAAGCTTAAACACAATAATTCACAATATTTCATAGAATCTTCATATAAAACAAAACAAGAAACCACAACAAAACATTAAAAAGAAGAAGAGGTACTCAGGTGGTAAAGTAAATAATAAATAATAGCTAGTAAGTAAGGTAATGACTATTACAAAAACTTAACTAAAATAAATAATATTAATACTAATGACAAGTTACTTTAAATTATTTCTAGCGGTTTACCTAAGTGATGTTATACGTATCATTAGATTTTCCGTTGCCCCTATATCAAACACGGTTTGACAAGAGGTAACAGAAGATTGTACTTATTACATTTAATACTACATTTGGGTTGATCAAAAATATTTCATCTTTCATTTTTCCTTCGTCCCACAAAACGTTTTTGTGAACTAAAACATACATACGTCAACTGAAGCCTCGCGATAGCTCGTTCGTGTTACTCTTACATTAGTATTTTCCTTTAAGTATTTTTTTTTATTTATGTTTCAATTCATAATTATAAAATAACTAAAGGATTTCGAATTTGTATCTAAATTATTTGAGCACATTTCATAATGTATTGGCATGGTCATACTTCAGTTATATTACACTAATATGTACAAATTAAATTAAAAGGTTATTACTTGTTACGAGTAAAATCGACTTTTTGAAATAATATGCGGTCCTGAAGGCGGATGTGGTCGCGGTATCGTGCTAATTGCAGCGGTTTTCTTCTTTAGCTTTGAGATTGGTCGAAGCTTCAAAAATAGAACTGCTGATAAAGCACATGAGCATATTAACGTGGCAAGAAGAGCACCAAGTGTTGCAGCAAATCCTGGAGTGGTCATACAAACCAATCCAGGTGTAGGTAAAATTTTAGGCGCTATGTTTTCTTCTGTAGAATCTAAATTTAAATCTCCAGCGGAAACCACACGAATTACTCTGTTAACTCCAACCTCTTTCTCTGGCGACGTGGATCGTTGCCTCCTGACTCTTCGCTCATCCCTTCTAATTTCGACACTGACTGGATATGAATCTATTTGCGGAGGTCCATATTCAGCGTGAGGTGCTATAACATTAGGGTTTCCGTCAGAGCATTGTTCTGGGCAATGATATCTGCAAATCTGAATTGTACATTGGAAGTGAACCTCCATAGAATCTGGGAATTTGAATGCTTGGAAGTGGGCATATGAAAGCACGGATGCACTTGCTCCGAAGTTCTTTATTTTTGTAAATCTCGACATAAGTTTTGGTCTTGTTACACAGCCTCGCCTATCGACTAATTGTATAGGAGCGCGTTGACCATCATGAGCTACACAATCACGTACTAACATATCAAACTTCGCGTCATCGTCCTTAATTGCAAGTACCATTGTCATTGTTTGTCCGATCTTTACAAGTCCAGATACTTCAGAAGCCCATGGTCCTTTACCAACTTGAATCTGCATCCAGCAGCCGACATTATCTCCGGCAAAGTCAGCTCTGACTACGTCTAGCATGTCTACGGGGAACGGACGGAATGTAACAGCCTTTTCATATTGGTCATGCCAAGTACAACGAAGTTTACGTGCTTGATCCCATACTTCTTGTACTTGTGGATCATACTGAATAACTATTACATTTTCAAAATATGTACCCGCTGCAGCTGCATCTCCTCTATATCTCGGATCTCCGCTGCCAGCTGTACCGCATGCATGTGCACCAATTTCAAATGATGCCGATGTTCTACCTAGATTAGGAGGCAAATGTACGCACTGATGATTTGAATAATGTCCTTTAGAGAAAACTATTCCAAAGAATGGTTTATCAAAGCTTAGAAATACTCTCATAGCATTTTTTTCACATTTAACATCGAGTGATAAAATTTTTTGCATATCAGGGGCGGGTGCTGGCCAGACATCTCCACTTGTACTAAAGACCTTTTCACTGGCTGAAGTTTGAGCATCTGCTGGAGGAGCTGGTGGAGGTGGAGGGCCTCGGAAACCTGAGTTGATATCATTTTTATGATGACCGGGCGGACCAAGTGCAAAAGGCTTTGAGTGGATTTGATGATGATTTGTGATCCTGGGCATACCTGGAAAGTACAAATAAACGCCTTATAAGTATAAGTAGAAAATAAACATAATTTAATTAAAAAAAAATTAATAAGCAAACGGCAAGTATTGTTCAAAATTATCATTTTAAATCAAGATTATTTTCAATTATAGTAAAGTACCCTTGTTTCATTCAGAAATATTACAAGTAATATAAATTATCATAAATATAAAATTACCTATAGGGTGGTGTGGCTGATGATGAGGAGGATTCTGTCGTCTATTATGAGGCGGTGGCACAGGCGGGGGTGGACCATTGTAAGCGTGACTGGGTGTTTCCCTCTCCGACGACTCCATGGCTAGTTGGTCGCTGGAGGGTTCTGCTGCATTATTCGAGTCAGAGTTAGGCGCCCCGCCTCCGCTACTACTTTCATTCGATGTCTGGTCACTCAGTGTTCCACTCTGGAATACATTAAATAATATGTTAATATAATATATAATTTTATGTATAATATATAAATATGTTAATATATAGTATATACTTGTAGTGTAGTAGTAATATGTATTCCCAATTAAATTGCCAGTGCTTTTCATTGGCACTGGACACTGTTGTTAGTCTACTGGTTTTAATTATGCATACATAAAAAATCATTATAAAGCTTCGATTTCAGAAAACTAAATAATATCCAAATTTTACTAATATTATGGCTATAATAGAATGCTTATCTTAAGGTTTATTATAATATATTTAAAACAAATTCACAACAACAACAACAACGTTAACGTTCTATGTTAATGCCATAAAAACAATGAAGAAAATAATAAACTATCTTATTAAACTCGTTTAATATTCTGACATGGAAATTATATATTTTTTGTAGCACTTCCAACTTTCACTAGTACGCGTGGGCAATATTTTAAGTGTTATTTAATTCGACACACTGACCGTCTTAAATATTTGTTAAAACCAGCATCATGTCATGTTATGCGACAACTACTAAACTCATGTTCTGAGATGAACGAAATGTGACTGGATGATTCTCGGATTCTAATTTCCTTGGCATGAATAGAATCATCATGTGAAAGTTGCCTGCTTCTGGTTCACATTTGATTTAAATCATCGTTCAATTGACCGCGCTGCTCTCAGAATATACATTAAACTAGTTCCGGCAACTTTACCATTAATTATTCTCGTTTTTTGTCGAGTTGTCATATTTGGGCGGAGATATTGGGTGGTCGAAAAAACTGAAGGAACCTTTTATAGAACCGATGGCCATTTATTAATCAAGAATTTATTACTGACTATCACTGGACCTAGAATTATCGAATCGTCAATACTTTTATGGCTCTCATTTGTTTCGCCTCGGGCTCCGAAATTAGAAAGTATTGGTTCTGACCTAAGCAAGAAGTATAGGGGCTTTTTATTTCGTCAATAAAGATTTATAAGCGAGTGTAAAGCTCCGTACTCCAGGCGAACGGTTGAATCCAGCAATTATTTAAGATTGGAATCTGGATGGGCAACATGACTCAATTGTTTCTACGCATATTAAAGTTACGTAACATCAGATTTAAAAGAGAAAGTCGTAACGAAAAAGAAATTACACTATTCAACCGAACAGTCATTATAAATAAATGATTCAGTGTCTGGATCGTCATGTAACATTGATAAGATTGTTTCATCTACTGTCATTTGTATTTCTGATGGGGTATTATTATAGTTGTGTGAAAAAATCTTATATAATGTGTTTATGAAATAAAATTTTTATTTATAAATATTTTGTACTGTACTTTTAATTATTATTGCTTTATAAATTATTATTATAAAACTTTATATCAGTAGAGCTAAAAAATATTCGGTATCCTTTTCCACTTTGTTTTAATTTTGGTTATATTTGTTTTACGTTGATTTTTAGTCAGTTAAAAGTCTTTCTTTGTATGATGTCTTTACTTGACTTGTTGTTAGTTAATATAATGAGAACAACTGTAAAATAGTTGGCGGCGATATTAGAAAATGATTTATGCACATATAATTAAATGATAAAAATAGGACTGCTGATTTAGAAAAATTATTGTGTTTGTGAAATTGTTATGAATATAAATAAATAAATAAATTGGGACATCAACACACATCACTATCTAGTTACATGGTAAGCTATGAGGCTTGTGTTATGGATATTAAATAGTTGATATACTACATATAAATAACTTTAAATACATATGCATCTTATAAATATTAACACGTATGACTGGAATACAAACATTCGTGCTCATATCACAAATGTATCCCCCCGCGGGACTCGAATCCACGACCGCTGGCACAGCAAGTAGGATCACTACAAACTGAGCAAACGTATTGTCACATAGTGTTTGGGTGTGTAAGACCTACATACGAGTAACAACACAATGTTTATTACTCTTCTACAATTATTGTTCATACTAAAATGAATTTTAGTTAACAGAAGGACTAGGACCTGGAGTAGCACATAAACTACTAATAGGTACCTAGTATTGAATATTTAAATATTTTAATATATCTACGGTAACTTATTGGATAGAAAAATGATTATATATCCAAAGATAAATAAGAAAATAACCTTAATAAGGCCAGTTTGATGGTAGAGTAAGGAAGTGTGTTAGCAGAATTCCATGATGTACACTCATCAAGTGCTCTCTTAATCATACAGTCCGTCAATCAATGAGAAAAGTTTCTACGTTTTAGAATTTTCTTCAGTTTCCGCTATCTTTACTCATGTATGCATATAGCCCGTTAACGGAGTCTGTGTCTACAGATAACTGTTAAGCTTTCCATTATATGATAAATTCTTCATTAGAATTCTTGAAATATTTTAAATTATAACGTTTGAAAGCGTTGATTTGAACATCACTTTATTATAAAATATTAATAAAATATATTATAAAACTGGTTTTAAACCGCACAAAATACTAATCATATAGCTTTTAGAAGTAATATTATATACAAACCATATTAGCATTGAGAAGCCACAGTAAACCCATTAAAAATTACGAAATTTCGAACTATTGTATGTTACTATACACAACACTCCAATAAATATATATGTAAACCTTTCTTTAATATACAAAATCCATATGAAAAACATCTATATATGTATATACTTAGTTCCAAAGAGAGTAACTGGTAAGATCCGCGTACTGACGGGGAGCGGCCGTCAAGTGCAGTGTGTCACCGCGCGGTCGTTGATCTCAACGGACTAATTTTACTTTCATTAAATCGCGATTGCGTAGCTAATTCGTGACTTTCAGACGTTTCAGTTGCATATAAATAAATAAATGGAGACATTTTAATGCGCTTTTCATGCGTAATGAATTTATTTTAATATTTAATGTTTAAGATAGATTATGAGCCGTTGAAAGGACCACTTAGCCAGTCTTGCTTCTATGGGAGCATCCGCAGGTGCCTTTTGTATTTATAATATTAAATGTTATTTCTAACAATAGCCTGTGTATTATTTTATATCATAATATTAATTATATGTATTTGTGCACTAAGTTTCTTCCAAAACTGTTCAGATATATCGACTAAAGACACACGCACATACATACAAACGTATTGAAAAAATAATAGTATGAAATATGACAAACTGCTTAAAATTACTACATACTGATTTAAGTACAGTAGTTTCACTTTGCGTGATGGTTAAATATGTTTAAAGAAACAGGGCAAAGAAACCTATAGTAGTACAATACCTAGAATGACGAGCAGGATTTCAAGTTCAATGTGTGTCGTTACTGTAGGTCGCGGTGTGACCGACCGGCGCGAAAGCTGGCTTTTACTCTTACACTACCCATCTATTGTCATAAATCGGCATTGCCTTAGCTTACTTTACGTCAGTATGTTTTTCGGAAGCAAAAATAAATATGTAAACGTAGAAAATAATTATATGGATATTCTCTTTAAAACTTGCCATAACCGCCATGTTTATTGACGTAAAAGGAAATGTTATTAGTTTGTAAATTTTTTTTAAATACATGATCGAGAAATAAAGGGATACGAGCGTATTACATATAAAAAAATGTCCTTTGTATTAACTTAACTTAAAAAAACTTATTAAAAGTTTACGTATTACAATAGCTTAAATTTTAACTCGTACGTAATTTTATTATATATATATATATATATATATATATATATATATATATATATAGCTTGAATGTACCTATAATTTAAACAGAAGGTACTATGTAAGCATTAACTGAAATAAGTTCAATCGTTTTTATGCTTCGCCGTAACGCTGTATCAAGAGTTGTTTACAACGTTTAGTTACAATGATACCATTTTAGTGCGTACTTCTTACTTGCTTCAGACTAAACAGGTAAATAGTGTACTTAAACGGAATTGAACGGTGGACAAATGCGTCAGTGGGCAGTGGGTCAATGTCCATATTCGGGGCTTTTACCCGATGACCGTATTAGATTCTATCTCGTTCTATTTCCTTGCGGAACATACCTTGTTGTCCTCATGTTAGTATATTATTCCTATTTTGACGAGACGTTTGGCTCAGTTTGTAGTGACTCTACTTGCTGTGATAGCGGTCGCGGGTTAAAGTCCCGCTGGAGGCATTCATTTGTGTGATAAGCACGAATGTTTGTACTTTAGTCATGAGTGTTTATATTTATATTTATAATATGTTTTTATATTTAAAAGTTACACATAATAATGTAGTGTATCAACTATTTGGTATCCATAACACAAGCCTTCGAGCTTAGCATGGAACTAGATGGTGCTATGTGTTAATGCCCCAACATATTTATTTATTTATTGTTTTATACGTCTATGATTTTTATGTAATAAACATAAATTTTAAGTTACAACTTTTATTTTTTGTTTTCTTCACATATGTATGGATAATTCTAAAAATATTACGGCCAAAGAAATTTCCAAAGATATTATGATTTTTTGCCGGTCCCTATATACTTCAATTCTTGGGGCAAATCTACGCTACAATGTTTACAACTTTTTTTTAAATAAACTTATGAATAAAATGGTGGTCTTTAAAAAATAATGAATAGAGGGCACCTGTGTTCGTGCTTACACTTGTACTTGTACCTACTATTAAGACTTCTGTACTACTTTGAAATTGGCAACCGTGACCGGATTACATAGAAGGTATAGAAGTAATTGAATTACATAAGATAGTTATTCAAGCTTCAATATATCATAAATTTATACTAGCGACTCACCCTCGCTCCGCTCAGGTTCGTCCCCACTTACGTCAATAACGTTTAGTATAGATTTCTCAGAGATGAGATATTTGCCCGCAAT
The DNA here is from genome assembly GCA_947093115.1 of Brenthis daphne. NCBI lineage: Eukaryota > Metazoa > Arthropoda > Insecta > Lepidoptera > Nymphalidae > Brenthis > Brenthis daphne. Next base: position 26,814,282 of record OX352475.1, read on the forward strand.
AAAAAGTATCCTATATATATTGACCCGGTTAACCAGCTATCATTATACCAAATTTCGTCATAATCCCTCCAGTGCATTTTCCGTGATGCGGTAACAGACAGACAGACAGACAGACAGATAAAAATTCTAAAAACTATAGATTCGGCCTCTGTATCGATAATAATGACTATTTCAATAAGATTTTCCAAAAAAAAATTTAACGTACAGATTCGGCTTAGTTACAATTTTATTAAAATAGGTGTAGGTTTAAAAAATCATTTTCAATTTAGTTTCTAAAAGCATTCATTTTTAACTTGTCATGAAGTGACTAACATGTAATACTATACTCGTGAACGTCTATTCGTGACCCCACATAGATTTCAAACTTTGAACAATAGAAAGTCTCTTCAGAACGTAACTTCTACTGTCAAAATAATGCTCATCTTTCTTAGATAAATCATCCGGGAAAAAGTTTAACAATGTGTAATAAAATGATAGCTATCTAGCGTCTAATTTGATTGTTTATATTTCTTCTTTTATTATTATTTTTAAACGATTTCAAAGAAGGAAGAGACTCAATTAATAGTGTAAATCCTTAGTTTGTTACGCAATAATTTTGCTTATTGGGGGTTGATTGTAATGGTAATAATATGTCCAGTAACTCTAGTGTGAATACCTCGAAGTAAATACAAATTTTACTTAAAGACGTATATTAAAATATACTTTTATTTTTAAATCTAGATGACACGTTTGGCTCAGTTTGTAGTGATCCTACTTGTTGTTCCAGCAGTCGCGGGTTCGAGTCCTGCTGGGGACATTCATTTGTGTGATGAACACCAATGTTTGTACTCCAGTCATGGATGTTTATATATTTTATAAGACCTATGTATGTATTTACAGTTATATATGTGTTGTGTATCAACTATCTGGTATCCATAACACAAGCTTCGTAGCTTACCATGGAACTAGATGGCGCTGTCTGTTAATTTCCCAACATATTATTTATTATTGTGAAACTTGACAAAAACTTCGACTTCGTGAATGACTTATACAATTAACTAATTAAACAGGCAAATTTTTAAAAAAAATGTATTTTATTTTAAAAATAAGCTTCAACTATATTCCAAATATATGCCAAGCACATTTTTATAATTAAATTATATATATGTAGAGATGAATAAGAATTATCAAAAGCAATTCATTTAGCAAAGATATAGCGTAATATAGCCACAAAAATATGTAGGTATACCTTTTCTAGAATTCAGTACCTTATCTATACAGATAAATAAAATTGTAGTTTCTATTTGTAATGTCAAAATAACAGCCTTTTACTAAATAAATATGAAAGAATATACGGTAATAATAACAAGGAAACAATTTTTTAATTTTTTGTCTGTCTGTCTGTCTCTTTTTTCCGGCTAATCTCCAAAACGGCTGGACTGATTTTGACGGGACTTTCACTGGCAGATAGCTGATGTTATAAGGAGTAATTAAAGCTACTTTTATTTAAGAAGAAAATAGGGTTTCGTGCAAATATATTAAAACCCATGAAATTGTGAATAAATGTGCGTCCCGAGGTATAAAATATGTTATAAGAAAGAATTTTGCTTGAATGAATATGTCACTAAATCTATTTACTATTTTTCTATACTTTCCCATGTTGACCACTTATTAAACACTAAGTAAATTAATAAATAATATTTCTTACCATATGTAAAACGAGCAGGATTCCTATAGCGAGCCCGCGCCTATGCCGCATCTTGAACTGCAAACAAAACATAAAAATATTACTCACATTCGTCTACTATTGAAAGTTCAAATATTTGACAGTATGTTAGTTAAAGGGAAAGTTCAAATATATTGGGTTCCCATAAAATTTCTTAAGCACACATATACAGGAAATTTAAGTTAGTTGGATCTATTTATCGCTGTAAATCTTATAGTAATATTATATATATACATAGATGCCTTAGTTGGCTCAGTAATTGGTAAAAGTTCTTTGAAAGATAACTCGGCCCTCTTTAATTATAATGCCTTTGCTTGCTTTGACTTTGAAGTTATCAAATGCACGCTTAAAGTTAATTACGTTGTGGAACTTAGTCTTTGACTGCTTTTTGTAGACTCGTATTATCTGTCTAAAAATTATATATAGGAATGAATAATATAAAAAAAATATCTGTCTGTACGTAAGTAAGAAATTTTATTTTTGCATATAAGTTTTGAATTTAATATTTTGAACTAAGATTTCATTCATAATATGCTTAGATAGTGGTTTTTGTACGGCTTACATGGATGGGACGGCTGTATATTCAAGATTTAATATGTTTAATAATATCCATCCTTTTTAATTAATTTTTTAGTGTCTTATATTTCAAAAGAATCAAGTTAAAATGACTCAAAAATAAGATAATAAAAAAGAATATAATCAAAAGTCCCAGTGACGATAATAGAACTAGAATGTAAAAAGTGCGTTAATGTTATTTCTCATATACCAGTCACGCCCATTGTCGTTCTGTACCCACGAGACAAATTCTTATTTAATTGAAGTCAACCTTTTTAATTCTTATCAATTCAAGAGTAACAGTTATTTTAGTATTTACTAGCATTGCCTGCGGCTCCGCCCGCGTTCAGGTGACCAAAAACCAAGTTCTTAGGTTTTACATAATAGTATACTCTTACATTGCAGTTTTTGTATTTTTTCTCAGAAATGAAATATTTTCCCGCGGTAAAAAATATCCTATATGTTGACCCGGATAATCAGCTATCACCATACCAAATTCCATCAAAATCCCTCCAATGGTTTTTTTGTGATGCGGTCACAGACAGACAGACAAAAATTCTAAAAACTATAGATTCGGCATCTGTATCGATAATAATGTCTATTTCAATAAGATTTTCCAAAAAATATTTAATATACAGATTGGGCTTACTTACAATTTTATTATATGTATAGATTACTGTAACACTCTTATTTCCCTCTAATTTGAGAAACAATCTTATCTTGGTACATCAAGTAAGATATTATGTTTCATGGGGTGTAATCTTTTGCAAATTATTATTTGGCACTAGTTTAATATAAACGAAATATTAAGAATAATAATAGTGAGTCTTTTCACTATTCAGTCCTCTTAACGTTTTGTAATAATATATAATTGTATTTTAATATTAGCAGAACCCGCGGTTTCGCCCGCGTTTAATCTACAAAAAAAAACTTTTTGGCTTTTTGTTATATAGCGCATGTATTTATTTTATATATGTATATAGTTTTACAATAATGTATGGAAATCCCTTTCTTGGGTAGTAGCGTGATGATATGTGCCTTCTTCAATCAACGGGCTATCTAATGTAAAAAGAATTTTTCAAATCGGATTAGTAGCTCCTGAGATTAGCGTGTACAAACAAACAAACAAACAAACAAACAAACTATATATTATTTGTACACATTTAATGTAATTATAATTTGTATTACAATACATTATAGTTTTATATATTTCTTAATCATTTGTATAACACTAACTAGCTAGCGATTAAATTAATTATAGATGAAATAACAATTTATCCTAAATTAATTATTAGCATTTGACAATGCAAAGTAAGATATTTCTTTATAAATGAGGTAAGTAAGGAAAATTAATGTCAGAGGCAAAAAGGTTGCCGCGTAGTGACTATATACGAAGGTATTTCAAGATTTCAAGGAAAAGTAAGTACTAAGATACGATAACTTTCTTAATGTAAAGGTTAAACTAATCGCACATTTATCTATACTATAATATTATAAAGAGGTAAAGTTTGTGAGTTTGTGACGTTGTAGGGGGTAATCTCTGGATCTACTGAACCGATTTAGATGAAATTTGGTAAAAAGATAGTTTGAGACCCTGGAAAAGACATAGGATACTTTTTATCTAGGAAATTATGCCTTAAGGGGGTGAAAACGGGGATGAAAGTTTGTATTGGGAATCAAGCTAGGGACGAACCCGAGCGAAGCGAGGGTGAATCGCTAGTATTAAATAAGTAAAGAATAGCAGTAAATAGTGCATTATAGTAAAGTAAATAGAATAATCAATTTATAAGTCTTAATTTACAAGAGTATCTAAATATTGTCAGATTTCGATTAACGAAAGTCTTTTTGACGGAAATATCTCAATTAAAACCATTAACACAACTTCTTTCTCTTTTCGTAATTAATCAAAAGGTCCTGATTAACATAAAATTATGTTTAATATTATATAAACGAAATGGTTATTTAAATTTAATTGGTTGGAATAAGTTGAAAGTAAATACGAACACACAGAAGTTTAATCATTATTTTGGGCGTTCCAGAAGAACGTTCGATGTAAGTGGGTCGTGGGACTAGGGGAAAGTATCTGAATGCCGGACTGCCGGAACTCTTTGAAGAACCACAGTTTTTATACATTTCATCGGAATGCTACGGCTGGTAATGATTGTGTAATTGCATTTGTTCGTGTTTTGTCGGACGGAAGGACTGATCGATCGCGCATGCCCTTTTATATATGTTCTATATGTAAGATTCTTGATATAATTTGTAATTTTCATAAAAAGTTTGCTAAGTCACCTCCTCTATACCTAAAATTTTTGAATGTAATTAAAAAATGAAAAATATATAATAAAAATTAAGTATTTTTCGAATTAATACGTATACATATTTGTTTAAATGTTATCCCGGAAATCATCGTATAAGGGGATGAAAATGGGGATAAAAGTTTGTATGGGGAACCAACCTAGGAACGAACCCGACCAAAGTCAATAATAATAACAATAATAACATCTAGAGAGTACCACCACGTACCATACCATGTACACCATTTTGCTTTTTGAATTTCGAAGAGATTCTCACAGATGATAGATACAAAAGTTTTTACTTTTGTTTTTTATTTGTATTTATTCAAGTTTTTTGTTTTTTTTTCAAAGAAAATTGTCAAAAATGATCAAAAACTTCACGGTCGCCCAGGTACTGATATTTAAGTTAGGTACATTATCTTGATGGCTCATATTGCATTAAGTACTAGGAGCTTTTACTTTTATATATGAGTATAAGTTTCACCAGTTATATAATTGTAATTATATTAATAATACAATGTAGGCGATGGAATATGAAATATTAATTTTCATAGATAGTGCATAATTATGTTGATGTATTTAGATTATAGAGTTCTGAACACTTATATGTCTAATATTAATAATTTTCACTTTCTAAAGATTATTTTATTGCAGAAAATTTTATTATGTAAGCAAAATAAATCGTCCTTTATGTTAATGGTTAATTAAATGACGAGGAAAAAAAATAATAATATAGTCGATAAATAATTTTATTATTTTTAAATGAACTTCTGTCGTTACATATTTTTTGTACATTCAAGAATCGGTTATAATTGACTTCAATATTGATTGATCCAGCCAGATTTCACAATAAATACACCTTTAACGAAAGTGTTAACAATTTTCGAAAATAAAAACCAATTTATATAAATATTAAGCACATTTTCAACTGATAGAATTGGCAACTGGCAACATTGATTCCATTGATTTCGATGCTCGAGAACTGCTATTATGATCCGAAAATTATTCACGATCTTGTAATTTTGACAGTTATACACCCACAATTTGATATGTTCAATTTGATTTGTAAGTCATACAAGTTTAAACTCTTTTAGCAACACTTAAGGTTTCATTTACAATAACTGATACATTATTAAGCTTTTGTACGTACCTTATAAATTAATATAACAAACGAAGTACAATTTCAAACTAATAAAAGCTTTGATATCATTGAGATAAAGCTTATTTCTACTCTAAAAGACTTTTAGTCGGTCTTTTTTCATTGAAGGCTTCGGAAATTGCTGCAGCACATTACAACGTGCGAGTAAAATTGGCTTGCGCCAATAAATGGTTCCTGGTGACATTTATTGTAAAAAAGAAAAGATAAGATGTACAATGTATATTATAGTATTAAGTAACACAAATCCTGTCCAATCCGCCGGTTCACAAGGTTTTACATATGTTTTCTTTTTTCTTTTGATATCGGTCGCTTAATTTTTTTAACGTTTATCTTACGTGTCCATTATGTAATTTTGATTTATATAGAGGTTCTTAAATACATATTATAAATTTAGATATGAAATAAGTATACAGATACAGTCTATATTAATTCTCACTCTAAATGTGGACATATAGATGTTGTTGTGGACAGGGAAGAAGGCTACCTCATGAAAAAATTAGCACTAACCCTAAAGTCAGACAACTCGAGGGGATGGGGACGCTTCCGGCTCTATTATTCAGGAGGGGTTTATCTCGGTAGACCGCAGTTGAATGCTAAAGTGATCCTGGGGTGGCCTGTGAAGACGGTGAGGATCGCATTGTGTGTTAATAGATGAGTCACCACGTAACTACCTGAATGTAGACAGGTGGTGCATTTTCTAATGTTAAAAATAACAGTATATTATGTTTGTAATGAACAGCTTAAGCCACGGGTTCGATTCTCGTATGTTGTAACAACGATAAGTATTAATAATAGTCGATGACAGAGTATAAAATCAAATAATCATAATGTTCTTTCTGACTATATAATAAATGAAAAAGCTAAAATTAGATGATGTCTCAGAAGATTTGTAAGATTCCACTCCTTCACTTGAATATAATAATATAATGCAGGAGCTGCGAACTCTCTCATATTTAAAATTCTTATTGATACAAACATTTTATTGCCTCGTATTGCAAATGTAGAGTATGTTATAAAACTTTTAGCTTTTCCCCATTTCTTGATGGAAAACGTAAATTCCGTCACGTATCGACATTTACCACGAGGTTTGTTCTGAATTCATAGTATCTATTTATGTGGTAAAACTGTAACAGGATCAAAATGTGTATATATTGAATGTTTTTAATTTTTACTTTGGAGATGTATTCAGAATTTAGAGAACATATTAAATAACTATAGAGATAAGCATAATAAAATTTCAGTATCATATAAAATGTCTCGGGACTGAATAACATTTATGTTTATGTATCCACCATAATGCCGTAGTTTTTAAAAGTGCAGACTTAAGTAGAGTTTAATTAAAACCATATCTATTATTATATATAGAGCGCATCTTTTCCATGTTTGTGAATCTTGCATAATTTTAATTCTTATTTTTTATCTTTTAGAATCTAAGCTATATGGATATCGACATATATAAAGTAAAAATTACACAACAATAAAATAATTTTAAGCACAAGATATTTTGTCAAATATTTTAAAATCGAATCGAAATTTCTACAATACTAAGTTACAATGATACTCCTTGCAGATGATAATATATAATGTAATGTAAAACCTAAATCCTAAGTCGTTAGCAGATACTTAGGTGGTGTTAGCAAGAACTAGACAGGACGCAGACGTATCATACTCGTATCAATGGTGTACAATCGCGCTATCGCAAACGTCGCGTCGGAGCGTTGAACCGAGCCGAGAGTAAGAGTGGATCGCGACAATGACCGTATTCAAATAGATAGTTTAAAGCCTTATTTGTAAAATGAAAATTACTTTTGGTTATATTTTTATTAGGATTTCTATATAAGAATTTAAATTTTAGAAATATTTTTATATAATAGAACTAATTACCTACGAATGGTGCTCATATTTTCCCTCTTAATGCTGTACGATTATGATCTGAATCTGATAATTATTTACTTAAACAAAATAATTGATATAACTAATAAAATAAATAAGTATAAGTCAAGATTTATTAATTTAACTGAAATGGTTATGACAAGATATAACGTACAAAATATTCTTAAAAATATTTACATTTTCAATTTCATTTATAATTAAGTATTCGAACCTTTAACATGTCAACTGCTATTTAAATTTAAAAATATAATAACACTTATTGATTTTTTAAACTACCTTCATTCATTTAAGTACAACATCAACGGCTTATAGAATTTAAAAATGCCAATTAAATATACGATAATAATCTGACATATTGAAAGAGCAAACAAAACACTCTTAAATGAAAGCGCCCATGTTTACACTTTCACCGTCTAAAGATGTTAAGAGGACCTGAGTATCGCATCTCAAACACTTCCATAGGATAGAAGGAGATGGACTATCTTACGACATTTTGACAGATCATAGGCATCAAAAGTGACATGTGTCGGTCAATGACCCTCGGATTTTTACTAGAAAAAATATATCGTCTTAACTTTTTATTTAATTAGTTGCCAATCAAATGTTTAAACGAATGTTCGTGTATAATATTTCACTAATACTATTTTATGTATGAATATAATACTATTTTATGCATGAAAGTAATACTTGATTAAATTAATAATGACATAACAGAATATGATTTTGAGCTTTCCAATTTTTCGCACATTTATTCAAAATTTATAATAACTAGCCATCAAATAATATTAATATGAACGAAAATGAAATTTTTATAACCCATTTATTGAAATATATAAAACTGCTTCCTCTTGCATATTTTATTTAAACATTAAACATTAATTTTAGTATTTACATTTTACAAAAACTTCCACTCTAATCTTTAAAAAAAAGAGACCAATGCAAAATATTATATTATTGAAGTAGTGAATTTGTATCTCTATTCCCATATCACATTATTCCCATACAATCCTAGGAAACCGACAGTTATAACATTAATTACATAGACAATGCCTTGGGAACCCGTTGCGTCGTAAACCTAAAGACCAACTGACACACATAGCGGGCCAACTCCGCGATTAGAAACCACGTGAATAATATGAAAACTAAGGGCAAGGGCACACTGGACATTTATTTTAAAAACAGTAAAATTTATTTAATATCAACAATTTAAATATTAATTATATAATTTATTTAATTAAGTTATAAATAAAAAAAAACTAGATATCCGTGTATGTAAGTGCTAGCTAGAATTTGGGTAGTGATTACAAATTCACCATGTTAAAATGTAGGGCTGTGTGTATTTAAAAGAACCATGTTTACATATAAATACTTGAAGAGAGTTTTGTTCTTCTTAAGTTTTAAACTTTCCAAGCTTACACATACATAATTTACTTCGCCAATGTCACGTACTACGGACAAGATTCGAATAATAAGGTATTAGTTGGCAATTTAATGTTGTGCCTATATATTTGCATAGTGTAAATGCCATGTTGACTTTAACACTATTTATTATACAGTCGCGTATAAACAATATGGATTATACTTTCCTAGATTTACGGGAATATTTGACTACTATACATATAATAAAATTGTAACTAAGCCGAATCTGTACATAAGATATTTTTTGGAAAATCTTATTGAAATAAACATTATTATCGATACAAAGGCCGAATCGATAGTTTTTAGAATTTTTGTCTGTTTGTTTATCTGTTTGTATGTCTGTCTGTCTGTTACCGCATCACAGGAAAACCACTAGAGGGATTTTGATGAAATTTGGTATGGTGATAGCTGGTTATCCGGGTCAACATATAGGATACTTTTTATCGCGGGAAAATATCTCATTTCTGAGAAAAAATACAAAAACTGCAATGTAAGAGTATACTAATATGTAAAACCTAAGAATTCGGTTTTTGGTCATCTGAACGCGGGCGGAGCCGCGGGCAATGCTAGTTCTAAATAAAACTCAAGATAAGATAGTTTTATTTAAAACTGTATGTAAAATAAGTTTTCGAAAGATAATCATTCTAAAACGAAAGCAGTATCGTAATATTATTCATGTTACTAAATGTAACCATAATATTACGATACGATTGTAGTTGCATTTGGCAAATACCAAACTGTTCTATATGATTTTTGTTAAAGTAATTTGATTCAAATTAAGAATTTTCTTGCTAGTGCCCTGAAAATACAATCAACTGTTGTCACAGTATTAAAGTCGTTCGACATAGTCAGCTTAGACTGCTCGTACAAAACATAAATACTTTTAATTATTATTGTTAGAGTACTAATCGATAATTTCTTTAAAAAGAAATATTCAAATTATCAACTTATGGTATAATATATTTTATTTTATCCAAAAACTAATAAATGCTAATTATAATTTTAATCTTAGTGAATACTCTACAGCGTTTTCCCAAACGATATATACCTGTCAAAAATATATGTAACAAAATAATATAAATCAGTGTTTCGATCAACACTTAGTGAACGGTAAGAGTAGTCAAAAAACGAAAGTAGAATCGATCTAAAATCGGTACCGCCGAAACATCGGGTTTGGATCGGATTGTGGTCAGTCGGTCGGTAACTTTCACCGACTAATTAGTGATACGAGTATCGATGTTTTACGCCAATGTCGATATCGATATTTATAAGTGTCTATTAAGTAAGCTGGTGTTTGAGGTGCGACCACCCCTTGCGTGGGCGTGTTCGGACAAGATAATGGCCCTGAGATACTGTTAAGACTTAAGTGTATAGTAATCATCTTTTTATATTCTGATAGGCATAAGTACATCAATAAAATATATGCAGAACATTTGTTTTTGTCCATGATAAATGGTCTTATTAATAGATATGCTAATATTTTTACATTTTTATCGCCTTAAAATAATACACTTATTGAAGTTATAGGTACGTTTGGAAAAAATTAAGAGAGTAAAATTTTTACGACGCGCGCGCACACCGACAGCTAAAAAGCGATATGATGAAGTTAGTTGAAAGCGACATGATGAAATTAGCTGCATTACTTTTACAAACAGAGAGTTGTGACATACGAGATGAAATCTCTAACTATTTTTGTTCTGTTACGCCAAAAATGTTCTAACTTCTTACGTGCGTACGTACGTACAAACACGCGTTTTTTTAAGTGTATAAAATATAAAAATAATCACCGATCAAATTGCTACTTGCAAGGATATTTGTTTTAAAAATAAATACAGTAAGTTTAAACTATTTCGTAACCTATTTGATAACTATTTAAAACACCATGTTAAAAAGTATATCACCATTTAATAATTTTAAATTTAATTTGACAATGTAATGAAATAAATATGTATTTATACAACATAGCTACATATATTTTCGTTAATTAATATGGATGCATATCTTAGAACACATAATTTGTCCAATATATAAACATAGAATAAAGACTTCTGTATCTCATTTGTATATTAGTTTTGTGAACTTAATAAAATCAAAAGGGGTATAATTAAATAATCTGTTACTATCGGTAAGTGAACGGCACGTCACTCGTCAAAGCCCCGCCGCTTAGGCTGGATAGATTGGGCGGGCGGACATGCATGCGTCGAAACTGACAAGTAGATATCTGAACCCTAATTAGCTTTATCTCACTTCAATCATATGTGTTATATTAAATACAAGTGTCAAAGTTATAATGCTTGTATATACTAAGAAATACATATATTATTATGTATATTCTTGTATTAAATTTAGATAAATAGAGTGCTAAATTGTACATGAATTAATATACATTTAAATTCAAGCTGCTAAGTTTAGTCCGTAAAATAATAAACACCTAACTTAATGCTTAAAATACTATTCAAGCTGTTATAGTTGTATAATGTATATTAATAGTTGAATACTTTAAAAAACCTTAAAATTCAGTGAATTCAAACAAATTGGATAGTACAATAATTATATAAAGAAAAGTACATAATTAAGTTTCATTATACCATCTATAAAACACGTGCGAACGCTAGCTTGGTTCTCATTCAAATTTCACCTCATGAATTGGGAGAAAAAGTTTCAGAGCTGTGTGAAATATGTCCATACATACACACACAGTGTACAAATAACAAAAGATCATTTGTATTTGCCAATTAGAGACTTCAAAGCTTTCATTTTATCACACGAAAAAAGCTGTATTCAACCGAAAATGTATCTTTTATTAACATAATAGATCTGTATGTTGTTATAATTGGATAAAACTCATATGCTCATCTATCTTCTTAAATGAATATGAGAAAGCTCTTTGTATTTTACGAATATTATTTTATACCTATTATTCAAATTATATAGCTAATGTCATTATTATATAATTCTTTTCTAGAGAGTTAGAACTAATATATAATGAATACTAATTTATCTCATTTCAATATACGAAAGTATAACATTGAACACGTCAGTACTAACGGAGGTATTAAAGTCACCTTTAATAAATATGCTTATTTATACTATAATAAATTAAGTAAATATCGCGGAAATTGAATCTTTTAACGGTTAGTATTAATATAATATGTATTATACATATAAACCTTCCTCTTGAATCAATTTATCTATTGCTGAAAACTGCACTAAAATCAGTTGCCTAGTTTAAAAGATCTAAACGTACAAACATCGGGAGCGATTTTGGTTTATACTATATATAGACGAGTATATACCAATATTATATTATTTGGTATTACCATTGTGAAAAAATCGTATCGCACATATTATTTACAAAGTTAATATTCAAAGAGTATTTACCACTAGTGTTCGATCTGAACCGTTTTAACATGTGAAAAGGCTATGGAATTGAAGAAAGCTGTTTTGCTCGTACTCGTTTACTGTGAATGGTAATGTCCACTCGAATATACATGTATACATACCTTTAGGTGCTCATGTTATACGTAACTTAATAATCTATTACAGAGCTGTAATCTGATATAAATATTATAGATTACTAAGTGTTATATTACAGATTATGATAATCAGAAAAAGGCTTTCAATTTTTATGTTTCTTATACGAGATCGCATTTCACAACAATTGTGTGTCACTTGTGGTTGCACAATGAATATAATGAAAAAGCTCAAATTAAATTGATCTAACAATTTTCAACTGCGAAAAAAAATTATTTCCATCTTTAGCAACATAAACTTAGAATTTTTAATTTACATACGTTTGTATTGTATTCAGCCCTTTTTAACGTTCCAATGCTGGGCACGGGCTTTCCTTTAGTACGAGGGGAATCGGGGCGTAGTCCACCACGCTGGCCAAATGCGGATTGGCGGACTTCACATGTCTTTCGAAAACTTACTAGATTCTCTTAGACATGCAGGTTTCCTCACGATGTTTCCCTTCACCATAAGACAAGTGCTAATCATGTTGGAAATGATTCGCACATGAAAATATCAGAGATGTGAGACCCGGATTTGAACCCGCTTCACTTGGTAATGGCTAACACTGCCGTAATAACATATATGTACATATATCTATGACATACTCGTAGCACCTTTCGAACATAAGTAGGTATATTTTTAAATACTCTTCTCAGTCAGATCATAAATTTCAACTAAATAATTTTAATATAGAAAGCTTAGGAATATAATTTGACTACAGATTTTTGATAGTAAAATGTATAATATGTATAATGTCCTACATAAACAAGATTCATAGTGATTTAAAGCTCTTACCGAAATGTTTCAAACGAATGCAACGCTTAAAAATGCCTGTGCCTTTATATATATGTAAATTGTAAATAGAATAATATATAATTTAATACTTTGTATATATTAAATAGAAAAGTTATCCCTTTAGATATATCGAATAAAACAGGCTTGGGCCAAGGTCGATAAGGGCAGTCGCTATTTAGGTCACTACGTGTGACCTGCTGGTGCTCCGCTATTTATATACAGGCTCTGCCTGGAAGCTCACATAAATATCAAGGTGATTTCATTTACTATGATATAGGAAAAAAACTTAAGGTTATGAATATTTTTTTACATTACTTCATCTTATTTTAGTGCTATAAATATATATTTAATGCGGTATAATTTACCGTTGTTTGTAATTACAACAATTTATCAATAAAAAAATTTATAACTTTAACAAAATTGTTGTGTTTAAAATGGTTAAAATTGGTTAATATTAACTTGAATATACATATATTATGTATATTTTTAACCATCTACAAGTAGAGGTACCACAATAGATCAGGTAGAGTTATAGTAAAACTAAATATAACCAAGTTAATATTGCGTTCAAATGATTACACAAAATAATACGACATAATGAGTTATTTAAAAAATAAATAACGCTGCACACTTAATAACTTTTATGAAAAAAAAATCATCATTCATCAACATATTGGAGCGTAAGCATCCAGATGACAAATTCTATGAAAAAAATGCGCTTATTCTCATTTCTTTTGGCTCGGACAGAGTCATTAAAAAAATTAACATCACTACTTGACATGAATATCGATTCGATTGAAATCTTCCACTCCATTTGTCACGACAGACAACAGAATCTATTGCAATTGAGTGGTTGCTCTTAGGCCTCCCACAGACAATAAGATTAAAGTTACATTATTGAAAATGAAAACAAACTTTTAAATTCACTTTAAATACCAATCACAAATGTACCAAGTACGTCACATTTTACATCGCAATTTGAGATTGTTTATATCTTCTCTTATTAATATCTATAAATACATATTTTTAAGTAACAAAATTAATTAAATAATATTATAATATACATATATATATTTTTGGAATATTATACTTTTTTCCTCTAATATTAATATATACATATAATATATTAAAGCAGTAGTTAAAAGATCGATGTCGCCAGCCTTTAAAAAAGTATTTCTTTACATCTTTCATTCGATCGCCGCAGGCGATGAGCGATCAATCGGATATCTCAATTTGAACTTTATTGATTTTTTATTGTTGTAAGCAATGTAACTATATGTATAGCTTTTAGTTAAGAGTTATATTTTGGCTTGCGAAATTTTTTATTTGTTTGTTTTGCCATTTTATCATTTTAAACCCATCGTAGTAATATATTATTAGTAAATAATATACTAATTAGGAATTATATATTTTACACCTAAAAGGTTTGTTCTTTTAAGCAGAACTACATGTCGAACTGGTTCAAAATATGACAATACTGACCCCTTTTAAAATAAATAAAAGTTCAAAATCTTAAAAAATCTAATAATTGCAAAAGAACATTTTGAATTTTCTTAATTTGTTTACATTTTGGTATAATTGTTATATATATATATATATATATATATATATATATATATATATATATATATATATAATGCTAATTATATATATATATATATATATATATATATATAATATTTGTTTAGATAATACTGGCGGCTCACCCTCGCTTCGATTTGGTTCACCTCTAGGAAAACAAAAACAAACCTATTCTAGGGGAAGCGTACATTTTTCCGAAATAAAAAGTAGCCTATGTGATATTTCAGACTATAATCTATCTATGTGAAAATTTTCATCCAGATCCGTTTAGCCGTTCTGGCGTGAAAGAGTAACAAACATTCATACATACAAATTTTCACATTTATAATATTAATACGAATTTGGTTTATATATAACTAAAGAAAATAAATGTACTCTAGAATAATAGATTAGGGAATGATAAAAGATACAATAGCTTGTTTAATCACATAATTTCATATAGTAATGTTGTGAATGTGGGTAAACTTTATATTTGAATTTGGTAAATAAAATAAGTAGAAAAACTAAAAATTATAATAAAAAATACAACATGTTATAACATTTAGAAACAGAAAGAGAAAGAAAGGCTTATTTTAAGACTAGTCGCCATAAAATTATTGATGACCGGACTCACCTGTGAATTGGATAAATAGACGTCATAAATAAGTCCGGCTAATAAAGAGTGATTAGTAGTAAAATGCAGTTTTTGTTGATATCAATTTATAGTATTCTATTAACATATTCTAGTAACACCAATATGATGTTGTGTCGTCTGCCGTCTCAACTTTCTCTACCGGCTCTGGTCACTTCCACGTAAGGTGTTATGATAAATTATTTACTTGGTTGCGTTAGTTTTAACAATACACTTTTTTGATGATAATGGTTTTGGAGAGATAAGATATGCAAATGTTTATTGTTTATTATTGTTATAAATATGAAAAACTAGCGATTCTCCCATACTTTGCTTCGGGTTCGTCCCTAGTGAAAAACAAAAACAAATTTAAATTTTCCGGAATAAAAAGTAGCCTATGTACTATTTCAGATACTAATCTATCTCTGTGCCAAATTTCATCCAGATCTGTTCAGCCCTTCTGGCGTGAAAGGGTAACAATCATCCATCCATCTATCCTCAGAAACTTCTACATTTATAATATTAGTATGGATATAAATAAGGATTTGATTGATAATTAATTTCCATCATTTCGTATTAAAGGAATTGAAAGACAAGTTTTTTACTATAATCTATAAAGGTTAATATTTTTTCTTTGTTGTAACAGACCTAGAGTTTCGGGAACAAAGTGTTTATTTATTTTATAATAAAGATTTGCATCTTACGTACGATGCACTTGAATTCTAGTTTGTCATAGATGTTATACGTCCAGCACTACGTACTATGTAGTAGTAATGAAGAAAATAGGCTGTGACTGACAGAACGGCAAACTATATGATAGTTTCATCCATCAAAAATAACCTAAATATAAATAAAAATAATTACCTAATAAAAATTCTATAAATTAATTCATTAGCATATTCTACAGACGAAACATGAATAAATTGAACAAATTAATGCCATTTTGTTCCACTCGTGTTTGTGATGGACGTGAAAGGGTCGGAAGTAAGAAAATTTTATGAATAATCAAATTAATTTTAAGTGCAATTTCGTAATTACAATTTATAATACTTGTTATTGAGTTAAAATTCAAAAAAACTCAAACTATGAGTAAACTCTATGCACTGACGACTGCGGTTAAAATCTAGTCTTCAATAAAAACACCAAAAGAAACCTAGTGATCTATATAATTAGGTATATAAATAACCATAAACGGAGAAAGTCCTACAAAAACCCTGGACTTCGGCCGGAGATGAGTTTCTCCTATTAACGTAACGATTAAAAAGCTATTAGCCGAATGCCGACGCATGGTACACGTTTCCTGTTTACTTGACTGATGGCATGCTTGTAGGGATTTTTCCCCAATTATATATAATTCGATTATCACTGAATCGATTAACATCGATCGAGAATGGCATATATTTTATTGGTAAGATAAAATTATTATGGAGCATATAAATAGGAATAGGTGCTATAATTATTTGGCACAGATATGTTTTTGTCAGATTTGAATTAGAAGTGAATTATTCAGTGAAGATTGACTGAACATTATGCTATCAAATAAAAGATTATTGAAAGGAAAATGGACGAATCAAAAAAAAGATGTATGATAGTTTTGCTACTGCAACTGCGTTTATACTGCTGAATTTACACAAACAGTATATAGTGGATTCGAAGTTATTCTTTTCCGACCATTTGCTTACCAGATACAAATATTTTTTTATTAAACATAAAACATTAATTATAAATAAATACATCACAGATGCCATGAAGGAACTAATCATAAGGAAACCTGTGTTTCTGAGAGTACTCAGCAAGTTTTCGTAAGGCATCCGCAAACTTGCACATGGCCAGCATGGTCGCCTGTTCCCTCTTGAATTGAGGATAGGCCCGCACCCAACAGTGGGTCGTAAAAAAGGGCTGCATACATACCACAGATAGATTGTCTAATATAGTATATGAAAGAATTGCAATGTGAATACTTAATTACTTTAAAGAACTACGCGGAAAAAAAATCGACTATCAGGCAAAATGTAAAATATATATATATATATATATATATATATATATATATATATATATATATAAAAAAATAAAAAAAAATAAAAATACTTTTATTGACTTAAAAGATTACATTTCAAGATAGTCGCAAGGGCCCCTGTACTAGGTGGAGACCCGTATTACTGGGTGCCCCGCTCATCCACCAAGACTAGAAAGTCAACAAACAGAGTGAAAACAAAATAAAAATTTACAATTAATTACATATATAAGTTTGCGTTTGTGTGTGTGTGTGTGTGTGTGCATGTGTGTGCATGTGTGTGTGTGTGCATGTGTGTGTGTGTGTGCGTGTGTGTGTGTGTGTGTGCATGTGTGTGTGTGTGTGTGCATGTGCGTGTGTGCATGTGTATGTGTGTGTGTATGTGTGCACGAGTTACCTATGTGTACATAAAAGTGCGTAAATATGGGATGTTTTAACATGTTTTATACGACGTTTTGATTGATCATCAATTTTTCGGTCTCATAATAGTTCAATGTCAGTAGAGTTTTAGTTAGTACACGTTTTAATTCGGTTTTTGAAAGACTGTAAATGTCAAGTCTGCTGTTAAGCTTATTGTAAAGATATGCCGATTGACAGTTAAATTGCATTTTCTTAAATTTGGTTTTACTGGTAGGGATAGGACAAACGGCCTTACCCCTACGTTTTTGGATCAGACTAGGAATAAACGGTAAGTGACGGTGAACTTTAAGTACGCAATTTAATATGTAGATTTGGCGAGTGGATAACAATTTGTAGTTATTATGTAAGTCGAAAGTTGGAAAAATGTAAGGTTTGAAAAACATCACTTTTAACAGAGATCTTTGCGCCCTTTCTAAAGTTATTAAATGCGTTTTGGCTGCACCGCCCCAGACAGTAATGCAGTAGCTTAGTATAGATTGCGCTAAAGCTTTATAGGTGGTAATAAGAGTGGATTCATTCGCTACATGTCTAAGTTTTTTAAATATCCAAGTAAGTTTCCTCATCTTTTCAACTATGCTCTCTATATGATGTCGCCAGGTAAGGTGCTGGTCAATAATAATTCCAAGATATTTTATCTTTTCAGTTTTAGAGATTTTGTCGCAAAGGCAACTACTTGAGTCCGGATAATTACATGTATGTACTTTTAAACTGAAATGGTGGTCAGGTTGTGTAGTATTACGAATTGAAAATGTTACATAATTGGTTTTGTTTATATTTAGCGTCAAAAGATTCGATCTTAACCAGCAAGAAACCTGACACATCCCAGATTCAGCAATAAGTTTTAGCTTTTCCCAAGATTTTGCATTGAAGATGAGGGCAGTATCATCGGCATACGTATATATTTTACAATTTTGAATACTTTGGTTACAGAGATCGTTCACATAAATTAGGAATAAGGTAGGTCCTAAAACACTACCTTGTGGAACTCCATAAGAGATACTTGAAGGTTGGCTAACATGTTCACCGAGTTTTAATAGTTGCTGACGATCGGTAAGGTAATCTGCCAGCAATGCATGGGGCATACCTCTTATACCATAATTGTATAGCTTGTCGAGAAGGATGGGAATGGATACGGTCCCAGCAATACTAAATGACGTTGTCGAAGCGTTATATCCTAGACGAATGAATAATTTGATCTTAATTGACCGATATTTATTCGATTCGAGTTAGATAAAGCGAGAAATCGCAGCCTTCACCAAAACCAATACAATGAACCGAATCGAGTTGCGGTGCCTTTAATCAAGTGTGTGAAGCAAATTGATATTTTTATTCTACTATACTGTACACAATATATAGTACTAGATGGCTTGTTCTGTTGTATTAGTGATATAGAATGTTTTTTATTTATATATTTTGATTATTAATTCTCAATATCTCAATATTAAGTTAGGTCGGGATCTGTTTTTGTAGAAATCGACATTTGAGAAATATTAAAAAATATATATGATGGTTTATTTGTTCCATATTGCAATAAGTCAGCATGAACTTTTACGTAGAGATTGTTTGTTTGTTTGATTGATTGATTGATTGATTGATTGATTGATTGATTGATTGATTGATTGATTGATTTTATATGATTTATTGCTTGCCTAAAGGCCGGTGGGTGTCATAGGAGACATTTTATCCAGATGTTCTAAGTTGGCTCTATGGGACGTACGTACATATATGAGCCTATTATCAAAGTTAGTAGGGAACTGAATGAGGTTAAAAAATAAAGAAATTATAGTTTTTCTAGAAAAAAGTACTCTAATGTTTGATCTAGTTTAGTTAGATTTAAAACGTGTCTTATACTGTCCTTAATGCCGCAAGTTAAGAATGTAAGCAACAGCTCTATATCGTAAACATAATTCAGAATTTAATTCTAGCTTTTTCCATATGATTTATGATTGATACATATATGTCTTGATTATAAGGACTAGTTTGTAGAGTACGGGAACCAGTTCAAGTGGCGCTATGCACGCCATACCTTCATCAAATATACATTGATAGAGAATAACCTTGCAAGCTTTCCCATCAAACTATCCATGTTTTTTTTGGGAAATGCATTTAGGCACGATGTGTGGGACTCACCAACAAAGCCACTACTACCCATTAAAACCCAACAGAATCTCCCCCGTCTTAATGGGGCGTCGCAGGTTCGCTTACGCATTCAACCACGACGCCCCGACGGCAGGTCTGTCGAAGCAGACCACAACAACCATGGGGTTGCTGCACGGTCCACTATGCTATCAGAGAAGTACCAGGAGCAACCCGCATAGCACACCGCATACCGAGGTGGGACGCCTCCCAGTGCGTTTCTTGGCATCGCGCCTGGCTGGATTGCCAGGCACTACTGAGCCCCCTCACCACGACAAGGTGAACGCACGTTCCCATCAGACTATCCTACTATCATTCTAATAAGTTAAACATTTAAATTTAAACATAAACATGTTTAAACTTAAATAATATATTCCATAAAATACTGCACTATGTAATCAAATATAGAACGTGAAAATCAAGGACATACTAACAAGAGTAGTGTAAATATTTCATTCAGACCACGCCATTCAACTTTATAAGGCGTAAGTCCAAACTAAAACTATCACGCTTATGAAAGTTATATAATAAAACAATGTGGTGCTACGCCGTAATGAATGCTTATTTGGATAGAAACTTTTTACTTTATCTAATGGTCTGTAAGCGATTGTAAGATAAAGGTCGACTCGTATTGGAATATAATGATATTTTTTGTTATAATAATTCATTATAAATCCCACTACTAAGCACGGACCTGCTTTTATTGGAAAGGGGGATGAGGTCGTATTTTGTTTACGATATATAAATATAATTTATGTATACTTGTAAGTCAAAAAGTAATATAATTCGCTCTTTTTCAATAAGGATATATAAAGCAAAAAATATGTTTCATTCAAGTTTAAAGTTTTTTTATAAGCTGATTTTCTCAATTGAATTTAATCGAAAGCTTTTTTAACTAGTGCACTTAATTAAAGTATGGAACTTTTATAGTTTAAATAAGCAATCGATAATTTTAATAATTAAAAATCTGTATACTATTATGTTCAAAAGGTTCACATAATTATGATAAAACAATGGCTTTAAGTTTTGTGATAAATAAATAAGTAACATGTAGGGACATTAACACACAGCACCATCTAGTTCCTTGATAAGCTATGAGGCTTGTGTTATGGATACCAAATAGTTGATACACTACACATATGTAACTTTACATACATATATATTATAAATATAAACACCCATAACTGCAGTTCAAACATTGGTGTTCATCACACAAACGAATGCCCCCAGCGGGACTCGAACCCGCGACCGCTGGCACAGCAAGTGGGGTCACTACAAACTGAGCCAAACGTGTCGTTACAATATTTTAAGGCTTGAGAAAACTAATTTGTTAGTAAAATTAAGGTCAAACACGAGGTCATCAAATTCGGGTTTATAGTAGTATATTTAATAACTTTCACTCAAGCTCTATAAGCTCCAATAGCTTAATTGAAACATCATACATGCTTAGAACTAAATAGCCTATTTTATTTTAACTTAATTTTAGCTAATTACAAGAGCTTTTAGTAATTATTACGAACACATTATCACACGTTTGAACGATCATTTTAATGATCGAAAACCAAAGAGAGCTTGAGTAGTAACTCAGCGTTATAATGTTAAAAAACAATCGTAAAATCAAATAGCTACTATATTGAACACAAAGTCATATAACGGGAGCTTTACCAAGTAAATGAATGAGCTTTTTCTTAACATTCGTTGATGTTTCTTTAACAATTTAGCTTTATTTTATTTGTAACTTTCATGTCGGGTATCTAAGAGAAGCAAAACGAAGCATGTGTCAAGGCTGAGTGCATTTAGAGTCAATGTCAATAAGCGGCTTGTTTACGCAACGCGCGTGCGACGATGGTCGCGTGGCGTACACAAAGTGTGATCGTAATATCTAGTTTTAAGAAATAATAATTAAATATTCATAAAAATACATCTTACGATAATATAATTTATATTTGGCATATATAGATAAATCTTATCTAACTGTTTATTAAGAATTTATCAAATTGTTAGTTGTTGAGAGACAGTTGCAATTTCAACTAGGTTTATCAATAAAGAAATGAATTTGAATTTAAATTTTCTATGAACTTACATACTTAAGATTTTTAAATAAAATAAGAACAGAGATAAGACGGAGAAAGTCTTCTGTAATTATGTAAACTCATTCAATAGGATTCATATCATTAACCATGCAACACTGGCCACACTCTCGACCTACAAATCGGACGATCTGCTCTGAATGTTAACGTTAGATTTCCGCCGTTCCCGCCATTGCAATTTATTTGCCAATAATTTATCTCATATTTTCCATATATATACTAATTATATATGTATCAAGTTCTTACTCACTAACAGTTTTGGGAATCAGGTTACACTCTAATCACGACAATTGAAATTTTGGGTAAATAATTAAAATAAACATACCGTTATATCTTCCAAACTAAAAAAACACCACACACAATGTCACAGTTCTCACAGATAATATCGTTCCCATAGACAAATTTCGGAAATTAGTTGGCACGTGCGATCACGTTTGGTTTCGAACGCGGCGGTGCGCGCGCGCCGGGCTGAGAGTGACAAGTGGTTACTGCGCAGGTGTCAGCCTCCCTCTAACAAGGTCGAGCCCCCTCTCTACACCCATTTCACCCGGAGAAAGTCTGCCTACATACATACCAAATTTTCGAACTGATTGAGTCGGAATTAAAGGCCGTGTGATGAATGAAGCGAGGGGTCAACGTTGAAGGTTACACAGGTTCAACCCAATCCACAGGTCTCTGACGAAAACATTCCGTAGCTATGGCTCTGCAATGCCATCATTTACTTTGAATCTATATAACTTAGAAGTGTAAAATTGATGTAAAATAGTTTGAAACGATCGTGAAATAGTAACTTTTGCTATTAAACTTGATTTATATTTGAAAAGATATGAAGGAATACCCATTGGCAACTTTCATACATTTATCTACTTAATATGAATATTTTGAGATGTATTTCATATTGCACTGACAGAAAACTGAATGTAATTCGAACTTTTATAGTAAATACTAGCGACTCACCCTCGCTTCGCTCGGATTCGTCCCTACTTACAGTTTAACGTTTAGTATCGATTTCTCCGAGATGAGATATTTTTCCGCGGCAAAAAGAATCCTATAGGTTGACCCGGATAACCAGTTATCATCATACCAAATTTCATCAAAATCTGTCCATAGGTTTTCTCGTGATGTGGTCACAGACAGACAAACAAAGAAACAAAAATTCTAAAAACTATAGATTAGGCCTCTGTATCGATATTAATGTTTATTTCAATAAGATTTTCCAAAAAATATCTAATGTACAGATTCGGCTTAGTTACAATTTTATTATATGTATAGATGAAATTTCATTAGCAGAGTATAATTATTTTGGAATTTTCAAGTTCCGATTCGAACTTATTTCGATATTGTATCATAGTAGCTGGTATCTTCTTAGTAATGTATTTTACTTGATTAATATTCCAGGAATTCAAAAAGCATAGCAAAGTAAACTTGTAGTGCAAGGCACAGTTAGACATTAGCATTGAAACAATAGTTCATGATGCCACTGAAGACTGGGAACACATCCACAAAAGGCAAGAGAACTCAATGAAATGAGGAGTTCAACTGTTTACTGTTTGTATGCGAAAGTCATTCATTTTAGCAATATAGGGGATGCGTACGATTTGTTATTTATGAGTACAATATGTTGTTGTTGGGACATTGACACATAACACCGTCTAGTTCCATGGTAAGCTGCGAGGCTTGTGTTATGGATACCAAATAGTTGATATACTACACATATATAACTTTAAATATGTACATACATATTATAAATATAAATATCCATGACTAGAGTACAAACGTGCGTGCTCATCACACAAATTAATGCCCCCCGCGGGACTCGAACCAGCGACCACTAGTACACCAAGTAGGGTCACTACAAACTAAGCCAAACTAAGCAAAACGTGTCGCATTATTCTTAGGGATGGGTCCTACATAGTTTGATAGTATTATTACGATTTTAGTACTAAGCACCACAATTTACTATAAGTCCAGTAACATGCATTTCTTAAATCACTTTTACTTGATTTGTTTATTATTTACTTGAATGACGTCACTATGAAAAATTAACTGTTCGAAAATTAATGTACTTCTAATAAATTTTGGGATAGATATTGCGAAGCTATACATAATTTACGACATGTTTGGCTCAGTTTGCAGTGACCCTACTTGCTGTGCCAGCGGTCACGGATTGCAGTCCCACTTGGGGCATTCATTTGTGTGATGAGTGAGATTCACTTGTCTGGTATCCATAACACAAACCTCGTAGTTTACCATGGAACTAAATGGTGTTTTATGTTAATGTACCAACATATTTATTTATTTATAAAAAATTTTTACTTTTTCGTCACAATTTTTATACAAATTTTATACGCGGCGGTTTTTTTTATAAAATATACGTAGTAAGTTTCAAGTAATTTTCTAACATACATATATGCAGATATATTCAGCAGTTTCATAGATAGGCCACAAACACACTTTAGCATATAAAATTTGTAAGGATGAGTATAAATGATTAAAAAATAATTTTAGCTGATAATGTCCGAGTATCAGTCTTGAATGTTATTTTCTTTATTAAATATTAATGAAATGAACGAATTGAAAGTTTATAACATATATTTATAAGATTTTATATTATTTATGAGAATTTTTACGCATAACTAACATTCACTTTGATGTTTAATATTTACAATCGCACAATTTCTAGCCTAAGGGCGAAGTCATTTTTCAGGTCAACCTTTTCAATGCAACTGTATTAAAGTAACGTTCGCGGACAGTTGCTGATTTATAATCTTTATAATTTAAAAATATGGAGAGTTTTATTATTAAAAATATTATTAATTCATGACACCTGAATAGTTATAGACTATAATATTAATACAAATAAATATATACAACAAAATTCAAATCTGTACATTAAATAATTGTAGGTAAATCTTATTGAAATAGCCATTATTATCGATACAGAGGTCGAATGTATAGTTTTTAGAATTCTTGTTTCTTTGTTTGTCTGTCTGTCTGCGACTACATTACGAGAAAACCACTGGACAGATTTTGATGAAATTTGGTATGATGATAACTGGCTATCCCGGTCAACCTATAAGATACTTTCTACTGCGGGAAAATGCCTCATCTCTGAGAAATCTATACTAAACGTTAAAACGTAATTAGGGATGAACACGAGCGGAGCAAGGGTGAGTAAAGTTAAATAAGAGAATGACATATTCAGACCGCGAACAATTATAATTGATGTTATTTCTTTACATTTAGAGCATTATTAGTGAAAGCGTAACATACACGGAAACATCTCAAATCACCTCACCACATCCTCTGAAATTGAACTGCAATTAAAGAAGAAGAAAACTAAATACTACTATAATTAAAAAATAGTCTGTGACAAACAAGAAGAATTCTAAAATTATATGTTATTAACGTGTTGTGCCTTGAAAATTAATTCAAATTTAATTGACTCTAATTATATTGAAGAGACAGGTATATTATCAAAGGTAACAAACAACATGTCACATGTTACTCATTAGTCATCAATAATTCTGGCAGAAAAAAAAAACTCACTAGCGACTCATCCTCGCTTCGCTCATGTTCGCCCCTAGGTACATTTTTTTTGAGCGCAACCCTAATTCTTTTACTGAAATAAAAGTAGCCTAAGTTACTCCTTATATCATCAACTACTTGCTAGTGAAAGTCCCGTCGAAATCGGAGATTAGCTGGAACAAATAGACAGACAGACAAAAATTTTAAAAATTGAGTTTTTCTTATAAATACCATAAGAGTTAAAATGTAATTCCATATGCATTTAGTAAAAAGTTGTTATTTAGGCATTACAAACAGACACTTCAATTTTATTTATCTGTATATAGCAAAATATTCTGGCATTATCTTTTATCCTTACACTTATAAATTAATAGAAACTTAAACTCGCTTCGGTATGATCCCTAGGTGCCTAAAAGTACCAGAATGTGTTACATTGGTTACTTTTAGCCACCCTATTATATTATACAGCTATTTTATCCAGCTCATGGGACTAACGGTATCAATTTTTTTGCTTAACACTAGTGTAATGTACGAGTATGTATTAGTTAACAATTAATGAAAAAAGACAAGGAAGTGAAGAAAAAAAAACACTTAACATAAAAGACATTCAAAAGAAAAAAGCAGGATCTCGACAGACATCTACAAACATTTATGAATATCTTATTCAAATATTAGCCACGTGCCGAAGATAACCTCGCGACATTTCACACAAGAAAGTTGTTTAAAACTCCGTGTTAAATTTAAACATCAAATTAAAACAAAACTATAATGCAGTTAGAATACTTTTATGAGTATTTTATTGTTCTTTGAATTTAAATTTAATTTATTCTTAAATATTTAATTAATTAGTATAATTAAATATTTAATTTATGTAGTCAGTTGATCTAATGGAATAAAAAACATAGCATTATGGAGTCGGAGACTTTTAAGCATTTTTAGTTTTATTTTACAATTTCTTATCCTAAATTATGTTTAAACATATAAGTTGTATATATTTTTATAATGGTCTCTTAAAATTTTGATATTCCACTCGATCATTATGGACGAAAAAAAATTTTTCACACACAAATTGGCGCCATTCTGACTTTTATTGATATCTATATACTCTCTATGACACTCGCGTTATCAAGACGAACCTTATGACATACGAATCGTTAAAATCGGTTTAGACATTTAGTAATTACGAGGGAACATAGGATCGGACATACATACATAAATACATACATACATACAGGTCAAACACATAAACCTCCTATGGGATTGGCCGCAGTTAGGTAAAAAGTTTTATTAAGCGTCCTGGTTTTATCAACATTTATTGAGAGAATATTAGACTTACTTTAATTAATGTACTATATGTATGTAATGTGATTAACGTAGTTTGATCTATATGTACGTAATATACAGGTTAAATACATAACCCTCCTTTGGCTGCGTGGTCGGGTAAAAAATTGCTTCAGCAAGATGTCCATTATACAAACGTTCAAATCAATACTACAAAAACACTAATAAAAGTAAGCATGTGACATATCATAATGTATCGTGGTCTGAACATGCCATTCCCATAAATATTTTAATTTCTATTAGCGATATCGTTTGTAGAAAGTCACCTTGTCTCGAGGGCAGGGGACAAAATCGATAATCTTGTGCATACATATAATAAAATTGTAACTAAGTCGAATCTGTAGATTAAATATTTTTTGGAAAATCTTATTGAAATACACATTATTATCGATACAGAGTCCGAATCTATAGTTTTTAGTTTTTGTCTGTCTGTCTGTCTGTCTGTCTGTCTGTCTGTCTGTCTGTCTGTTACTGCATAACGAGAAAACCACTAGACAGATTTTGATGAAATTTGGTATGATGATAGCTAATTATCCGGGTCAACATATAGGATACTTTTTACCGCAGAAAAATATCTCATTTCTGAGAAAAAATACAAAAACTGCATTGTAAGTGTATAATAATATATATACTAATATGTAAAACCTAAGAATTTGGTTTTTGGTTTCATCTCAACGCGGGCGGAGCCGCGGGCAGTGCTAGTTTAAAATAAAGTTTATTCGAAATTTTTAGATTATATGTGAATATGTAGATTATTTATTTTTTATAACGTTACAAAGCAGAGTAATCTAGAGCAGGTCACCAGTCGCGTAAACGAGTAGATCAAATATTTTTTTCAGCACCTTCTACATCGTTACGTTAGCGTTTTTGAATGCACTTCAAACAGTAACTACACATACTAACTACATTCGCGAGCATTTACTTCTATAAACCTTTTCTATTAATAGTGACTGAGTCACTTGACGAAGCGGAATAAAAGTGCCCTATATCGCTCTCCAGCCCATTAACTATTCTATATGCAACACTCAAACTAAATATTCGTTCTTTTATTGATACACTAGTATTGCCCGCGGCCGCCGTTCTGATGAAACCAAAAACCAAATCCTTAGGTTTTACCTATTAGTATACTCTTACATTTTTACATATTTTTTCTCAGAAATGAGATATTTTCCCAGGGTAAAAAGTATCCTATATGTGGACCCGGATAACCAGCTATGACCATAACAAATTTCATCAAAATTCCTCCAGTAGTTTTTTAGTGATGCGGTAACAGACAGACAGACAGACAGACAGACAGACAGACAGACAGACAAAAATTCTAAAAACTTCGGCCTCTTTATCGATAATAATGTCTATTTTAATAAGATTTTTCAAAAAATATTTTATGTTCAGATTCGACTTAGTTAGAATTTTATTATATGTGTATATAAAGTCAGTGGTATAGATATAAAGCCTATAGTTGACGTGCTCGCTTGAAACTCAAGTGACCGCATCTCTTAATACCGGGTCTTGCACTAACGAGATCGTCAGTAAATCATTTTCAAAGTTTCATCCCTTAATACGATGTAGGTAAACATTGTTAGCAAACCTACACTTCTAAAAGTAGCGGCAAAGCCCAAAAGGCTTAATTATACATATAAAGATTATAAATTGTTGCTGATAAATATATTATTTTTAGGACCCTAATACATTGTAAGATTATTCTGCTGATATCAAATACTTGGTGTTTTGAGCCATCAAATTTCACGAATATCTTCGCGTTCTGTTTGTGCATAAACGTACTTACATGTATTCGTGATCTGCATATAAATTCCATATTATTTTAAATCTAAGATCACTTTCTTACTATGATATTGTGTATTTATAAACATCATTGTAAATCTGAAGTAAGAGCGAAAGCAGCTTTTTACAAACATAAGATTAGGCTCTTAGTTTCTGTTACTATTTTAAGAAAATTACCAAACACAATATATCCGGTGAAGGTGAAATCTAATTTACGTTCGTGGGAATATTTACACAAGATAAAAAATTTAAGCAAGCAGTGCTCGGAAGATTTCTTAAAAGTAAAAAGTGTAAGTTGCAAAAAACGCTTCAAAAAGTGTAATTATTTATACCTACATATAATAAAATTGTAACTAAGCCGAATCTGAACATTAAATATTTTTTAGAAAATCTTATTGAAATAGACATTATTATCGATACAGAGCCCGAATCTATATTTTTGGAATTTTTCTCTGTCTGTCTGTTACCGCATCACGGAAAAACCACTTGAGGGATTTTGATGAAATTCAACATATAGGATACTTTTTATCGCGGGAAAATATCTCATTTCTGAGAAAAAATACAAAAACTGCATTGTAAGAGTATACTAATATGTAAAACCTAAGAATTTGGTTTTTGGTCATTTGAACACGGGCGGAGCCGCGGGCAATGCTAGTCTTTTAATAAGCTTCGTATTTTATATGAATAAATATTAATGTCAATCAATGTGTAAAGAAAAACTAGAATAAGTGTCACAAAGTCTAGTCTTAGGTATAATAGTAAGAAGTAAGTGAAATAGTACGATAGCGAGTTTTTTCAGCTACGGGCAGGAAGTGAAACCTCGGGGCGCATGTCGGCCGCAAGGTCGCCAGTAGGATGCGCGCAAGTGGGCTGTCGCTGCACTGCGCACGCGCACCCAATTACGCATTCACGGAATTGATGTACATGTTTTATATTTCGTCTTTTCTTTATTATTTTAGGTAAATTGAAATAATAAACATTGATAATTATTTGCGCTTCTCTTGGATGAACAAATAGGTTTCTTAAAGAAACAAATAGAAACAAATAGGTTTCTAAAAGAAACCTATTTGTTATCTTTATATTAAATTTAATCTTAATCCATACAGTTTTTCAGCGTGTAGAGTAAATAACATACGCAAACATACAAACTTTCGGTTTTTTTTTTAATTCTATTTTATCTATATTAAAATAAAAATATAATCACCACTTCACTGAATGGGTTGTCACTTCACTAGTTGGTTATTATTTAAGTAAAAAAATAATAATTTTAAACATTATTAATTAAAATAAGTTTTGCCATCTTAAAGACGCAGTATTTTTTAGCGCTCAACGTGTACAAGTGCGTGCGTGTGTCGCGTGCGTCGCGCCCGGATACGACGTATTCATTTCTAGGATATGGCTATTTATCCTACTGGATACTAAATTTTCTACCTGTAATTGGTCGATTTTTCTATAATGATTTGCGTAGTTATCGTTTTATTAACTTTATTTTCCCTACAATCAGCTATAGTAATATTAGCAGAAAATTCTTTTATTTTTGTTTTCTAGACGCGTATTGTCAAACAAAATAAAGAAATAAATGTACGCGTAGTTTCACTTTTCTTGGAATGTTTATTATCAGAGCAATCTCAGTCAGTGCTTTCGAAGCCACAGACAAGTAAATTATAGCATGAAGTACAATAGTATACTTAGTAAATTCTATGGTAAAATAAAATATAATTCATATTTAACTAAGATAACATTTTGTCGAATATGAGGTATATACGTACTCCAATGATCTGAAAACCTTCCCAGTCTTGTTCTTGTCTTGTTGTCTTTTTTCACAATAACATTAATTTTCTCGTTAGTCACTTTATTCTTACACTAAAAAATATTTTGTACTTTTTAGTTCGGTTCATCACTAAAGCCTGTTTTTTAGTTTTTGTAACTATATTTTTTTAGCTTTAATGCATCTTTATAATATAAAGTAGATACATATGTGATAAGCAGCACGTGCTCGCGGCGTCCTGGAGAGTGATATGTGAGCTACCACACCTTATGCGATATGTAAGAAATAACAATAGGTACTTATTGCCTTTCTCATTCAAATTTTCGATTAGTTAGTGCAGGCTCATAAGGTTAAAACAATTATAACCTAGATTTTATATTTTCTAATCATAGGACTGGCTGTTAAATACTTTTTTATACCATTTCAGAAAATATTATAATGTGTATTATTATCGATACATAGGCCGAATCTATAGTTTTTAGAATTTTTATCTGTCTGACTGTCTGTGACCGCATGACGAGAAAACCACTGGACAGATTTAGATGAAATTTGCTATTATGATAGCTGGTTATCTGGTTCCAGTTATATTTTTTACTGCGGGAAAATATCTCATCTCTAAAAAGTCTATACTAAACGTTAAAACGTAAAGAGCGGGGGTGAGACGCTAGTGTTATTATAAAATATTAAGCTAAGAATGTACTTTAGAATGGTCGATTTGGTAAGAGGATAAATTATCCAGTTATTATGAATTGTAACGATCTAATAATGATAATTGCATACAATCTAATATTACAATTTAATGCTAACAGCACTGGGCTGATAGATGCGCCACAATCTGTCGATAAGGCGTTACAACAACAACCCGTATAAGACGAAGCGCAACATACCATAACAACTAGAAGACCTGCCTATGTTAACTTGAACTATAAAACCACCTTGTTTGTACCCAACAAAAGACTTTTCTAGTAAAGCAAAGTGTCACAGTAAACTGGTAGTGGTGCTAGCATATAAGAACTAAGAGCCGTCAATGAAACTCAGTCGCACAACTGGGATCCGGTTTGTTAATGATGTCGCGTGGCCAACTTTTGTTTTAGTACTTTGTGTACGTAAAGACGTGACCGAATCAAGCAGAGGCCTAAAGCGTGTAAAAACTACATATAAAACTGTCTTAACGTTAAGAGATTATAAATGGAAACTTCTTGATATTAATTATTATAGTAACTTATGACGGAAAATCTTTCATTCAGCTCTTTTTAAAGTTCCTCTTCTGGGTAGGTACGGGTCTCCGTTCAATATGAATATTTGTTATCTAATATATATATAATCTTGCCATTTTCCACCACGCTGACAAAGTGCAGGATGGCGGACTTCATATGTCTTTCGAAAATTAGTTAGGTGCTCTCCAGTATGTAAGTTTTCTCATGATATTTTTTACCGTAAGGCGTAGTAATCATATAAAAAAATTAAAACATGAAATATCAAAGATATGAGACCCGGGTTTGGAACTTCACGAGGTTTCCGAAACGAGCTTGTGAGAATTTACGTTTAAATATAACAAAGCAATTCTACTTTTTAAATTTCATTGTTAAAAATAAATACTATGTAAAGAAAATAAATAGGGTAATTTAATGTAATATCTTTAATACTTAGAATTCATTATTCAATATATATTTACATGGAAAACTATTGAACATATTAAGCAGTAATTATATAGGAAATAAGAAAATAATTATGTATTTTAAAATCAGTTTAATATAACTTAAATATAAATCATCGCAACTAAAGCAATTACATTTATAATTTTACAATTCAAAGTAGCATAGTAACAACAACAAAAGTGTACTTAACTTGGTTATTGTAGTGCTCCGTACTGTAGTCGATATTAGACTACTGCCCAACCACACAAGTCCCTTTTATATCATCCAAATCGAATCAAAAGTCAGACTAATGACAAACGTCCTCTCAAAGATTTAGTTTATTTAGTTTACATTAATTAAAATTCGTTATAATAAATAATACTATTTATTATATTATTAAATACCTTAATACCATTAATAATAATTTATTTCACAAATAAAACTGTTTTAATCAACAATAATCAATACACTTCCTTCATAAATATTACCTATAACTATTTAAATGAATTGACATGTTAAAATTATTATAAAAAAAAAGAAAGTTCTTCAAATTGATTTTCTATTGATTAATTAAATGTAAATATTAACTATTTGATATGTACATATTCTATTTATTTTGTCACGGCCATACTGACATGTACTTCGTTCTCGAAGTACAACTACACATTTGTTACATAAAAATTAAGCAACTTACAAACTAATACATCTTATCATTGTTATTGTCTCACTTCTCACTTAAGAGGACAACATAACAACGGTCAATTGCTTTGACAACAATTTTATCTAGCCTCACACCTGCTGCACATGAGACAGGCTAGAACAAAGCAAAAGACTTCAGCAGTTCAGGCCAACCAAATTTAATCTTCATCTTCCATATACATAAAACAATCACATAATTCATTTATATATGCCATACATCATTTTAAATCAAAAAAATACACCCACAGTTATTACATTCTCACATACTTAGACATAATTGATATTTAATATTATTTACTTATCATACATAATTATATTCAAACATTTCTTTAAGTATAAATTAAACAAAATAATATTTTTTTAAACTACAATTTATCCATCTGTTATACTTGAATCAGGATCTACCCATTCACCTGACCATAACCTTAATTTGTCTTTTGCTATAATTATGTTCCTTAAATTTCCTATTCCTCTAAGATAATATCTATCATTGTTAAGAATTTCAATTATTTCATATGGACCTTTAAACCTTGGGCTCAATTTGTCATGTCGCCTATGATCTTGGTTTACATAAACTATGTTTCCAACCTCAAAAGTTTTATTGTCTCGCCTTACACTATCAAATCGAGTTTTAAATTTATTTGCCAGTTCACATAATCGCTGGTAAGCTAGTTGACGATCTGCGCGTACATCCATGGTACACTCGGTAACAGAAACGTCGTTTAAATGGGCTTGAATACAAGGGATATTTGCATTACAACCAATAAGCAATCGGATAGGTGTAAAACCCGTAGATTTTTGAATTGTGGTATTGATAGACTGTTGGACTTTTCCACAATCCGCTCGGGCCAATCTGACGAACCATTACACGTGGTATTTAACATATCGATCACAGTAGTAATATATCGTTCTACCTGGCCATTACCTCTTGCGTGCCGGTGGCAACCATATGATGGTCTATTTCTAGCTCCCTAAATAAAGATCGAATTTGATTAGAACTAAAATTAGTACCTCTATCAGTTATAACTATTGATGGAGTGCCGAATATAGTTATAGTATCCCGAATTATTGGAATAAGTTCTTGGGCATTAAGGGTTTTGAGGGGTTTTAGTAAACAAAATTTAGTGAAACCGTCCACCATAAGTAAAATGTATTTATATCCTTCATCTGTTCGTTGAAATGGCCCTGTACAATCTAAATGAACGATGTGGAAGGGTAAAGGAGTTTTGTCAATAGGATGTAAGAAACCTTGTTTCGGACCAGAGTGACCTTTTCGTTCGAGACATATTAAACAATGTTTTAAATATTTTCGGACAAAGGCAGCCATTCGAGGAAACCAAAAGTGTTCATTAAGTTTTTTCAATGTCTTATAGAATCCTACATGACAGTTCTGATCATGGAAAAGCTTTTAAGAGGGAAAACCTAGATCCTTTTGGCACATACAATTTTGGTTCGTTAGGCTGGGTTTTATAAAACAATAAATTGTCCTTTAAAAAATATCGATTTTTCATCAAGTTCACCGGATATGACCTGACCTATTAAATTTGTGTTTCCGGATCATTTTGCTGGGCAATTTCTAACCAAGATTGGTCTTCAACCAAATGAAGGTTTGTTTATTTTATTGTTTTTGTGATCATTGGATAATTTTAGATTGCTTGATATCGTAACAGATTTGTGTGGAATAGAATTAGTTACTAATGGCAGTAGGGATAATGGACTTGATGGATTCTACAGGATTAACGACTAAGGTAGTCTACGTGACTTATGTACTTCCCTTTTTTATAGACAATTTCGAAATCAAAATCTTGAAGAAACGTCCACCAACGAGCAACGCGAGGAGTAAGATCTTTTTTATTAATGGTAGCCTTAATGGAATTACAGTCTGTAAAAATTTTGAATTTAAGACCCAAAAGATATACTCTAAAATGTTTTAATGCATTATAGATAGCTAAAGTTTCTAAATCATATGAAACAATACTTAGATTCTGCAGGTGACGTTCTTTACTAAAGTACGCTACAACCTTTTTGGTATTATCAATTCTTTGTACAAGTATGGCTCCATAGCCCAATGAACTAGCGTCTGTATAAAGTTCTGTTGGTAATTTTGGATCAAATACTGTTAACAGTGGTTTGGTGGACAAATGTTTTTATGATATAGTCCCTAGCCGCATCCTGTTCAACTCCCCACTCCCATTTTTTTGTTATTTTTTGTCAAATTAGTTATACAAGCAGTCCGAGATGCAAAATTTGGAATAAATTTACGAAAATAGCTCGCAAGTCCCATAAACTGCCGTACTTGCTTAACATTATTCGGGACAGCAGAGTTGACTAGGGCAGCTACTTTTGTCCCACTGGGCCTTACACCTTCTTGTGATATAGTACGACCTAAATATTCTATACTATCAACGAAAAATTTACACTTTTTAAGATTAATTGTAAAACCTGCGTTGCATAATGCCTGAAACAGTTTCCTCTAAAATAGTACAGACCTTCTTCTAGTTGTTGTAAATGGAATGAGAATATCATCAATATATACCCAAAAGAAATTTAAGGTGTTGCACAGCTTTTGTGATAGCCCTTTGAAATACAGATGGACCATTACAAATACCAAACGGCATCTTCAAAAATTCGTAATGGCCATCTGGTGTCACAAAAGCCGTGTACTTTATGGAATCTGATGCAACTGGAATTTGAAAAATCCATTTTTCATATCTATGGATATGAAATATCTAGCTTTACCTATCTATCTATCTGGTCTTCGATGAGAGGGAGTGGGAATCTATCTTTTTCCAAAATTTTATTTAGTGGCTCGGTAATCTATACATAACCTATCACTGCCATCTTTTTTCTTTACTAGAATTACTGGGTTTGCAAAGGGGGAATCACTTTCACGAATTATTTTTTGCTTCAAAAGTTCTTGAATAATTTCATTAACTTTCTCCCTCTCAATCGGAGCTAAGCGATAGGGTCGATAGTAAACAACTTCATTTTTAACTAAGCGTAATTTCAGTTCACCGGTTTTTACTGTACTAGTTTCATCCAAGACAGAAGCATGTTTATTAAAAATATTTTTTATTTTTTTCCTGCAATTCCAAATTTTAAATGTTCTATTTTTAAAATTAATTCATTTAATTAGCTACTTCAGAACATACATTTACTTCTGTCTCAGTTTCAATTTTCTTTCTAAATAAACGACTGCCTAATGAATCTGTAACGATTTGTATGTCTGGGTATTGAACAGCGTTTCGGCCTATAAGTAGATTGTAATGAAAATCTTGATCTCTGACAACATATATATCAAGTTCTAAACAAACTCCTTCACATTGAATAATTACAGTAATAGTAGCAAAAGCATGGATTTATTTTGTCCTATTCCAGTTAAATAAACAGATATTGGTGATAAGCGGCACCCTAACCTTCTTGCAATCGATTCTCTTATTAAACTACAATTTGCACCTGTATCTATGAGAGATTCTACTGGCATATTATTTATTAAAACTCTAGTCAGTTTTAGTTCGGTTTTTTCTAAAAAATTGACTTCCTTATTAGGTACTACAGTTACTGAAGAAGAGTTAGCCGATTCAGCTCTTTGCTTATGGAAGCAAATTGATTCCGTATGACCAATCTTTTTGCAATAGGCACAAACTTTCAAACGAAATTCGTTCGTTTTAGGTAATTGTGGAACTTGAGATGGAACCCGTGTTAATGTTTGATTTAGTTTGTTTTTTGAGCATTGGAACTGTAAATGGCCGACCTGATTACAAGTAAAACATTTTTTTTCTTCTTTAAATTTAAGTCGTTTTGCAGCTGGCGCTGAATCACAATTTTTGTAAATGCCTCTTTTTAGTTTTAACGTATATTGATAGAAGAGAGATGAGACCAGCGGTTGTAGTAACGCCACTATTTAACGAGGCCATTCTAACTTCAACGTCACTAATGCCACCACATATTAATTCTATTAATTGTTCATCAGTAAATGCGATTTTAGTATTACGAAATAGTAGAATCTTTCTCTAGCGTACTCGCCGTAAGAGTCCGCCAAGTCAGAGGAATATAAAACGGCCTTACTAAGCTTTTCGGACAAGTTTTTCTTTCGGGATAAGCGTCAATGATATCAGCACGAAGTTTTTTCCCAGGATCTGCCTTCGGCTGGTTCCAGGATTCGAACCATTTCAAGGCAGATCCCTTAAGGGCCTTACCGGCTTTAGCTGCTGTCTTGATACTGCTCCACTTCATTTCCGTTTGCGAGAGTTTCGATACTGCAGCACCAGCTCGTAGCTCCGCAGTCGCTCTGGTCTGGGTCGAACACTGGCAAGGCGATGTCATCATCCTTCTGGTGCGTTGTCGAGACAGCATCCGGATAGCCTTAAGAAGCTCACCGATTGTTTCACAGTCCATCCTGAAAAGTAAATAATAAAATTGAATGTATTAAGCCTGAGAGGATCCCACTTCTGATGTGAGAATTTACGTTTAAATATAACAAAGCAATTCTACTTTTTAAATTTCATTGTTAAAAATAAATACTATGTAAAGAAAATAAATAGGGTAATTTAATGTAATATCTTTAATACTTAGAATTCATTATTCAATATATATTTACATGGAAAACTATTGAACATATTAAGCAGTAATTATATAGGAAATAAGAAAATAATTATGTATTTTAAAATCAGTTTAATATAACTTAAATATAAATCATCGCAACTAAAGCAATTACATTTATAATTTTACAATTCAAAGTAGCATAGTAACAACAACAAAAGTGTACTTAACTTGGTTATTGTAGTGCTCCGTACTGTAGTCGATATTAGACTACTGCCCAACCACACAAGTCCCTTTTATATCATCCAAATCGAATCAAAAGTCAGACTAATGACAAACGTCCTCTCAAAGATTTAGTTTATTTAGTTTTACATTAATTAAAATTCGTTATAATAAATAATACTATTTATTATATTATTAATACCTTAATACCATTAATAATAATTTATTCACAAATAAAACTGTTTTAATCAACAATAATCAATACACTTCCTTCATAAATATTACCTATAACTATTTAAATGAATTGACATGTTAAAATTATTATAAAAAAAAAGAAAGTTCTTCAAATTGATTTTCTATTGATTAATTAAATGTAAATATTAACTATTTGATATGTACATATTCTATTTATTTTGTCAAGCTCGTTGCCACTGAGCTATCTCTCTACCTCACAAAGAATACCTATTAAGACCTACCTATAAAGGAATAATTTTATCGAAAGAAATTACAGATATTAAAACCTTTTATACAAGTGAACAGTTTATTATTGTTGCTCAAGTTGTCAAACATCCGAAACGAGTGATCAAAACTAGTAAAGCTTACCTAGCTTACGGTACACTAGATTGACAACCTTTCCGTTGACAGCAGCGGAAAATTCCGTATCAAAACACAATATAAAAAACCAGGGTGCTTATATTGTATGCATAAAATATATTAAATTTTATTTTATATACATCGAATAAATGTAAAATAATAGTAAAAATATTTAAAACAAGATATTTCCTTAATGCAATTTCTCTTCTATTAAAATACTCAGAGTCGTAAGGTGTCATAATTTTAGATTTTTATTTGACAGATCGAAAATGAAAACGAAAATAAATTGGATCATCTTATCTACGAATATTGCAGCCAAGTCGGTCATGACCTCTTTATAACTTTATTTCGAAGACACTGGGTGGGGGAAAGGAAAAGAATGATAGTCTATACATATAATAAAATTGTAACTAAGCCGAATCTGTACATTAAATATTTCTTAGAAAATCATATTGAAATAAACAATATTATCAATACAGAGGCCTAATCTATAGTTTTTAGAATTTTTGTCTGCCTGTCTGCCTGTCTGTCTGTTACCACATCACAGAAAAAACCTCTGGGGGGATTTTGATGAAATTTGGTATGGTGAAGGCTGGTTATCCAGGTCAACATATAGGATACTTTTACCGCGGGAAAATATCTCATTTCTGAGAAAAAAAAATACTAAAACTGCATTGTAAGAGTATACTAATATATAAAACCTAAGAATTTGGTTTTTGGTCATCTGAACGCGGGTGGAGTCGCGGGCAATGCTAGTCATTTATAAAAGTTGTTGTAATTTTACTAATAATTTGTCGCATTCGACGCTCGTCAAATTTACTGATATGGCCTTAATAAGAACATTGTTATTAATAGTCCGGCTGCATGATGATTAACTACCTTATGATGAAAAGAATAGTGACAGATTTTCGCAGATTTACCGTGTGCCGCCTACTTTCCAATATGTCAATAAGCTTTCGCTATCGGTAACCGAAACGTTTTGTTTGCTTTACTCGTTTAAACCACATTTTTAGTAATTCATATATTACACGTTTTGAGACAGAATGTAGTTTTTTCAACCGACTTCTTCAAAAAGGAGGAAGTTCTAAATTTGTTGGATTTTTTTTAATCATACTACTATTATCCATATCCATACTAATATTATAAATATGAAAGTGTGTTTGTGTGTTTATTTGTTTGTCCTTCTTTCACGTGAAGATAGTTGGAGAGCTGGAGAGTAACATAGGCTACTTTTTGCAACGGGAGATTATCTCATTCCCACGGGAAAAATTATTTATGATCAGAATTACTTGAAACTTAATATTAATCCTCTTCAATACAATTAAGTAAATACGTGTTTTAGCATTTTTCGATATTCATCCCATAAGGGAGTAAAATAGGGGATGAAAGTTTTTATGAAACCTACCTTTTTAGAGTTTTTTGTAGTTTTAGCGAGAAAGAAGTTACGGGTTCTGCTAGTAAATGAATAATTGGGAAAGTTTGTATTTGTATGTATGTTTGTTACTTCTTCACGCTGAAACTGCGGACGGATTTGCATGAAATTTAATAGCCAAGTGGGCTCTAATCTGGAGTAGCATATGGGCTACAGTTAAGTATAAATAAAATTTGAAAAAACATAACGCTACTTTTATATCTATCTATCTATACATATGATAAAATTCTGAGTCAAATCTGTACATTAAATATTTTTTGGAAAATCTTATTGAAATAGTCATTATAATCGATACAGAGGCCAAATCTATAGTTTTTAGAATTTTGTCTGTCTGTCTGTCTGTCTGTCTGGGAACGCATCACGAGAAAACTCTTGGACAGATTTTGATGAAATTTGACATGATTATAGCTGGCTATCCGGGTCAATTTATAGGATACTTTTTACTGCGGGAAAATACCTCATCTTTGAGAAATCTATACTAAACGTTAAAACGTAACTATCGACGAACCCGAGCAGAGCGAGAATGGGGTCGTTAGTAATGTTATAAATACAAAAGACATCTAAAGACATAGTCACTAGTTCAATTTATACAAATGATTAAAACCTGCCATCTGCTGGAATCTCGCTAGGTTAATAGGCAGATCAATATTAGGCTTAATTACTTTTATATCTCATATCACTTTCGAGCGATTTTTCTTAATCAACAAGATATGTAGTCAGTGGGCAAATAGGTCTTTGAATCTTCTTTGATTAATGTGTTTTACATAAATTTAATTTTATTACTTTTTTATTGCTTAACAATAAAAATATAAAGTTTAAAAATGTTCAAAATCTAAATAATTAATTGTTTTTGAAATGTTTTTTTTTTGGTTTTCAGCTCCAAGGATATAATGTTATGAATTATATTCTACGTAAAAGCTACGTTTGAGTATAGATAAAATCTAATAACAATCAACGAATCGACTGTGATAGCTGAAAAGATTTATATTTATTAGTATGACAAAAATATTTATGGATTTATTAGAGATGACTAATACAATTCTTTAATTTTTTAAGTCAATATTACAATTTACGGTTGTCTATTATTAAATAAATAATAGTATATGTTTGTATATTTGCCTTTTATGCCTTTGTGGTTATGTGGGACTCACGGGCTGGAAAAGCTAGGTAGCTAGGTACTATCATTTACGAACTCAACCACGACGCCCCGACGACAAGTCTGCCGAAGCAGACCACTTGAGCTATGGGATTGCTCTAACGGCTCACTTTGCTATCAGGGAAGTACCAGGAGCAACCCGAATGGCACACCACCAACCGAGGTGGGCCGAGGAGCGCGCTTCTTGGCTTCGCTCCCGGCTAGATTTCCGGACGCTAATGAGCCCCCCTACTCAATTATGGTGAAAATCTGGTGATTTATTCTGTATACGCTTGCTTTTTCACGTTGGTTTATTTTCTTTTATGCGTTTCTAAGTCATTCAAACTTAGGGACGTACTCGAGCGAAGCGAGCGTAGGTCGCTCCTTTCTTACAGGTAAAACTACTATTCGTATGCATATATTTAACTAAAACACTATTTCTTTAAATACCTTTAATAACTTTTGCAATTTATAAAAGGAAAATCAAAGAGATTTAATAATTAATATAGAATCTAAATATTTATTGCGAGTTTAATGAATAAGATTAGGCTATTTTGCAATCTGCTCTCTGATGAGTTATGATTATTGGAAAAAAATTACCCTCCTTTCTATAGGTATTTTATAGCTTTTTTATATCATATAATTATTGTAATTTAGGTAAGGGAATTAAAAATATTTTTTATAATGAGAATATTTTATAGTATAATATGAATAATTTGCATATATTTTAAATGATTCATATTGTAAGTTATAAAGGTAGGTACTATGTATTTGAAACTCCTAAATAGTTTTCATTATTAAAAAAAATATATTAAAAAAATATACATTTATATCTGGTTCGTGTAACATTTGAGCTCATTTTCGCATGTCTCCTCTATAAAATATTAAAAAAAAGTTTAAGAAATAATGATAGTAATTTAATTATCAAATTCTATCATTAATTTAAAAATTAAATATCATTTAAATTTCAAAACTTAATTTAATTACCTTAGCGTAATAATATTTATTATAATTATTCAGCTCTAAAGTTTCAATACGAATATTTTAGAGCGTCTAGGATACCTAGTGGAGGTCTTAAAATTAATTAAGTCATCAAGTTTTTGTTAATTCGATAAGACAAGAAAAATATTCATAATATTTGCAAAACGATAAAACAAGTTAGAAAAAAACACTCGTAAGTATTGCTTCCAATGCACTTTCAAGGCAAAGATATAAAGAGTTTTTGTACCTCACCACTTTGTAAGAGTCTGTTCACACATGTTTTATTACTATTATATACTATTGTATAATATATTACAAATATAAGAATTTTAAAATAAAGTCAATATTATCATATAAATAATAATAAATATGATATATATGTTGGTACATTAACACACAGCACCATCTAGTTCCA
The DNA here is from genome assembly GCA_947093115.1 of Brenthis daphne. Lineage (NCBI taxonomy): Eukaryota > Metazoa > Arthropoda > Insecta > Lepidoptera > Nymphalidae > Brenthis > Brenthis daphne. Next base: position 26,856,548 of record OX352475.1, read on the forward strand.
TGGTAAGCTACGAGGCTTGTGTTATGGATACTAGATAGTTGATACACTACACATATATAACTATAAATACATATACTTATTATAAGTATAAACACCCATGACTGGAGTACAAATATTGGTGTTCATCACACAAATGAATGCCCCCAGCGGGACTCGAATCAGCGACCGCTGGACCTAGTAAGTAGGATCACTACAAACCTGAGGCAAACGTGTCGTCTATATGTTAGATATATACCTACTCGTATAAAACAAAAAACATAACTAAATAACGTTGCCCCATTCTATCCCTATGTAAGAAGTATGAGGCGAGTATTAGTTTCTTTGTTAGGCACTTATGTAACAAAGGAACTAACTATACCTTAATAAATTAACTATTACCTTAGTAAATCGTGATATTGTTCCAAGTCTTCCTCAAATCGTAATAATTTATTAAAAATACATAATATAAAATACAATTGTATCGTGGGCCTATAAATATATTTGCAGAGGATTGCCTATTGGGATCACATTTGATTATGAAAAAGTGTAAAACGGGTACAAACCGAGGTTTGTTTAGGTCTCGCGTCTCTGATATTTTCATATGTAAACCTTATTTTTAATAGAAAAACATTGTTGAAAACTTGTATGTTTTCTTGTCTTACAGAATGATACTTTTAAAATACGTATGATGTCAGCCAACCCACATTTGGCCAGTATAGAGAACAATTATAACCTAATCCCCCTTTCACTGGGGCGAGAGCCGTGCTCCACGGTAGGAAGTCTTTATGCTAAATTATTTATTATACATTTCAAGACACTTAAGCAGCCGCTTAGAAACTAGCCGCTTAGAACTTATTATGATGACAGTTCCTACGATTGTACGAATATATATTTACTCTTTTATTTGGTACTAGCGACTCACCCTCGCTTCGCTCAGGTTCTACCCTAGGTATGTTTTGACACTTAGTATGAAATAGATTTCTTTTCCATTTTTTTTTGTATTTTTTTCCGATTTTTAATAGTTATTCTGTTATTCAGGATGAAGACAAATTCAACAAAACAAAGATCATAAAAATCGGTCCAGCAGTTCTCGAGGTATAAGTGTTGTAACAAACCCGACTTTGTTTATATATATAATACATTAAAAAGTAATTTAACACCATTTTTTTACTATATTATGATTTGCTAGATTTAAAATAAACGAAAAATAGATCTTGTGCTTTGTAATATCTAGGTTGAGATGAAATATACGGATAACACAAGTGGCCGCTTCGCTTTGTAGTGCACTGCAACCTTAGTTCAGTAATCAATCAACAGTGATGTATTCATCACGCAATATCAATTAATTATATCTAAGATCTTCAAAATACTGCTTCAAACTAATCATACTAATATTATTTATTGCAATGCTTGTGAGTGAGTGTTTATCACTTGTTCTCGCTCTAATGGCTCAACGAATTTCACTAAAGAGATAGCTTACTCTATCCTTTTTTCTTTGTCGCTGGGGAAACCCATCATGGGGACCCTGCCGCCGTCATGGGCAGGGTATTGTGAGACTCCTACTCACTAAAACCCACAGCGGAACCCTTCGCCGCAGTGCAATGGGGCGTGCAGGATCGCTAGCTTACTCTATCCTGGATTAACATGTAGACTTACAAGAACTAGTAAAATTTTATCCCTCCACGACCGGGGACACGCCGGCGTGTCAGATAACAATAGATTTCTTAGAATTTTAATTAATTTCTTAGAAATTTATCTGGAGGTGTTAATAAAGAAGTATATTAATTTATATTTTCCATGTAGTAAGAAATTATAATAAATGCGCGAAAAAATCGAAAAGATAGTTTTGTTCAAAATATTATTTCAAATAATACTTTAAGTAATAAAAGTGTCACGGTACGATGTTATAAAATAGATGAAGATATATGTATATGAGGAACGATAGAATAAATTATAACTAAAAATCTATATATAAATAAAATAGCTGAGAGTACGATACGATAGGCAACGTTTCCGGCGGCTCATGTGAAAAGTCTTTACTACACACGCCCAAGTCGGCCGGACGCGAGGCCAACATACTGACATACATTTTTCCCTAGCACAATTTTATTTATTTATCTGTTTATATTTTAGCATTCTCTGCGCGTTGACCGATGATTAGCATTCCGGATGGAGATGGATTAGGTTCAATCGAATTCGGTTACTCGAAAAACTAGGTTCCACACTTGAAATCTTTTTGGTAACAATATATACATACAAGTGTATTATAATGTACAAGTTGGTAACCTCAAGCTATGAGCTAGCTTTAAAATTAATGAAAATGAGTACTTTGAACGTATCTATATAATATATGTTATTTTAAACATTAAGGACTTTCGGTAATATATATCTATGCTGAAAGTGTACAGAATATATAACAAAAAAAATAATTCGAAGGGAAGTGACAATGATTTTCTGAGTAAGCTATAAATAATCTCAATTTCGAGACTTATAATAAAATATATTACTTATTTGTTTTATTTTTAAAATATGCAAAATTAAACTTCATTTGGCATTTTATAATAGTAGGCAGAATATGAATATCCCATGATTTTATTCATTTTTTTATATAATGACAGTTATTGATATAATCAATCATTCGTGTTTTATATGTATGTGTTTAAACACCATAATGGAGAATAGAGCGTATCGAAGTTCGTACACAGAAACCAATAAATCTACAGTGTTAACTTCTAACCCATTATAAAGATAGGACCGGTTAGTAATGGGTATTCGCAAATGATTTACTTTCTCTTCAAAAATCTCGCCCAAACATGGACCCAGCTTAAAATATAGTTTAAAATAATTGTATTGATATACTATCAACAACATTAATTATAGATCGGATGGCTTCGTTAAATGAAAGTTAGATGTTATTATGTAGGTAAAGCATAAATCGATTTATCTTAATCGTTGATAAAGTTTGTAATTCGATTTTTTTATATTACGTTTACTCGTTTGGAAAAACTTTATAATAACCGCTGGTGAAACTGAATGGTATTATAATTTAATTGTATGGTGTCAGGCCATTAGTTCTTCTGATAAAATTACATTTTATATAATTAGATTGTATATATATATATATATATATATATATATATATATATATATACAGTAATGTACCATGTAGATGATATGTATAAATTAAATTCTTTATGTTATACCTTTCAGAGCAGTTAAGACTTGCAATCGTAACAATTATCTTGCATTCAAATATATAGAGTGGAACAAATGAACGGGAAATGGAAGAAAAGTACCTTAAATATTGAATATGTCAAATTTTATTAAAAGGAAATATTCCTTTATTTAAAAAAATATATTAATAACTGAATTTAAACATTTTAAAAAAACTTACTAGAGCCCATAATCGAACCAGCTAAAAACTCAAAACACTACTACGTCACTATTTTATCGTATTAATCTATAATATGGCATTACGGCAATAATAAATCTGTCGGACAATTACAGAACTCAAAGAATTTCACAATTCCTATATATTGACTCTAAATAACATCGTGGAACAAACAGACGGGAAATTGAAGACAAGTACCTTAAATATTAAAGATATCGAGCTTCACTTCATCGGGAAACTCTTTTATTTTTAATAATAAAATTGAAAGCATTTTTTTTTAAATCTCCATATCCCATTCGTTTGTTCTAACCTGTATATTATGGCTCATTAATAAAAATACTAACCATTAACGAAAGATCGAATAAAATAATAAGAAAAAATGTTATAAATTCTAATATAAAAATAGCAAACGTCACAACTGAAATATTTCACGTATTTGTAAAAGCTCTCCGAATCCAATACCACGTAGATCTGGCAGTTCGCCACTAAAATTGTAAATGACATTTCCGAAGACGTGGACAAATGTAGAGTTTTCTGCGATATATATAATAAAAATCGATTAAGTGCGAGTCGGACTCGCTCAGAAGGGTTCCATACCATAAGCGACATTTTTTTCATTTGCATGGCAGCTTTTTTGAAATTCGTTGTCTTATTTTTTTATTATTTATTGATATAGCAGCAATATTACATATATATTATATATATATATATATATATATATATATATATAATACACACTCTGTGTAAATTTTAACTCCCTACCTATTACGGTTCATGAGAATTGAGATATAACCCTCTGACAGACAGACGGACGGACAGCTGAGGCTTAGTAATAGGGTTCCGTTGGCACTATTCGGGTACAGAATCCTAAAAATGTTAAAGTTCTTGATACGTATCTATATTAGCAGAAAATCATAATATACTCGTACATTGTTACAGTGTATATAACAACGCATAATTACAAGCGTTTAAAATTTTATCTATCTTTTATTGTTTTCTTCTTTATAATTATTATATTAAGAATGTATTTGTTGCGTAATATATACATTATTAAAAATATTTTACAAGATCTCATTTTAGACTGTTAGACCTCATTTTAGATGTTCTTTATAGAAATACTAACGACTTACTCTCGCTTCGCCCGTGAGCGTTCTTCGTCCCTAGCTGTCTTTTTAACCGACTTCAAAAAAAAAAGGAGGAGCTTCTCAATTCGTCGGGGACTTTTTTTTATGTATGTTCCCCGATTACTCGACGATGGCTGGACCGATTTGTTAAATTCTTTTTTTGTTTGAAAGGGTATAGTTTCTAGTTGGTTCCATAGTCACCAAGTCACGATTCCGACTTCGACAATATTTGATTAGGTATGTACAGTAAATGAAAACTACCAATCAGTTATTCTTTACTTTTTAGTGCTTTTGTTTGAAGTCGGTTTTTATTTTTTTGCTATACGTTTTATTGCTTTACATATTTAAAACCTACTATGCAATATAACGATAAATTAATTCAATGTTATTTTTTCCGACTTCAATTAAAGTTAATATGATTTCTAATTTAACACATATTTTTTTCATAAAAAATAGCCTATAGCATTTAGCGGTATCATTGCTTCTTATTAGTGAAAAAATTCTCTCTCTCTAAAAGCTTTCAAAGCTTAGATCCAACGCATGACCTTACAATTTACAATATTTACCTTTTACAATATTTGTGTACATAAACAAGCTCTTGTTAAAATTTTACTTGAATAATTGCTGTTCCTTATTAGTTAATTATAATCAGCGTCTCAGCTATCAGTGTCACCTTATAATTGAATTACAAGTTTGAAGTCAACAGGCACATCCACTTCATCCCCCCCACACGAGCTGCCAATTAAAAAACGCACGGCATTTACACTTTCTACGACTCTACTAGTTTTCTCGTTTGTCTTAATTTCTAACAACAAATGAATGGTAATCGAGTAAGGTGTACAGTGCCCGCACCCGCCTCTGTTTGTAGTGATAATATTGATAATGAACGCATGTTGCATTACAGTCACACTTATTGTTATGAACGTGATAATATATGTGTTTGTTACTCTCCACCTTAAAATGGCTGGACCGATTTGGATGAAATATAGTACAAAAAATAAACAACACCCCAGAGTAACTATGGCTGTGTGTACTCTTGGAATTCACTCGAGCAAAGTTAGTGTTAAATAATTACCCTTTTGGTTCCTTCCCTTCAAGGGGTCTATAAGATACCTTAAGGACATATTTACTAACAAAAGTTTTAGGCTAGAGAATAGAATATGCATATTATATGTTATTCTGGCAATAATTCAAGCGTTATAGATAACGATCGCTGCATAAAGAAATATGGCTGCGATAAATTTGTAAGATTTATAATGCATGTAATTATTCAGTGTGAATGTAGATCTAAACATTTAAATTACTTTTAATGATTTTGTAATGAAATTCTTTTTCAAGTATATAATATTCATCTAAACAAAACATTCTAGACTAATAACATAAAGAAGAATCTTCTATCAAATCAAAATATACTTTATTCAAATAGACTTCTACGAGCACTTTTGAATCGTAAGCACTTCGTCAATTTTACATGTTAAATTTTAACTAAATGTTAATATGTAATACCTTGAGAAACCTACCACCGGCTCAGAAGGCAGTTCTGCTGAGAAGACCCGGCGAGAAACTCAACAGTTGCTCTTTTAAAATAATATTTGTTTGTATTATTATAATATAATTATCTTCATATTCTACATGAGACCCAACCAGCCATTAGTTCCACATTGACATCTACAAAGTATTCCGTGACGGCGTTTTAGGCTTTGTTCAATAATATATTTTTATTTTTTATCTATCATAATATTTTCCACCAACCAACCTTACGCATTTCAAAGCGTATCGTATAGCGGATGGAGGCATTTAACTGAAATCTATTAATTATTATACTGAATCTGATCTGATCTTTGTATTATTTTTGATATATATATATATATATATATATATATATATATATATATATATATATATATATATATATATATATATATTATAAGATTCAAAATGTTCTCTTTATGAGGAGGCAATTTAAATAAATAATGCATTAATATCTCAATTTTGAACAAGTTATTGTAAAGTAGTACAGTAAGTAAAAATAGGCGAAGAAACAGGTTACATGTTGCACTGTCAGAAGAAAGTGATGATAATATAAGTAAACGCCCACAAAGTCGAAATTAATTATAAAAGGGCAGTGGCTTAAAGGAATGTAAATGAAGCTCTCACGCGCATGACATGCCCTTCTGCGCAACTTGTGAAGTTTCCAAAATATTTAAAATTTTATATATTTTTCAGTGAATAGTATTTATTTATGTGTTGTGCAGTATTTTAAAGTAGTGGTAGCCTAGTGGTAACGCGCTCACTTTGGCAACCGAGTGAAGTTTCGCATCTCTGATATTTTAATGTGCGAATTATTTCTAACAAAAACCATACAACTTACGGAGAAGGAAAACATCGTGAGGAAACCTGCACGTCTGAAAGAACCTAGCAAGTTTTCGAAAGACATGTAAAGTCCGCCAATCCGCATTTTGCCAGCGTAGTGGACTATGGCCAGATCCTCCTCGTATTTAATACATACAAACATACATTTATTATATGAATAAATGCAATAAATCGTCCCATAGTATTTGAAATTAATTTATTTTATAATCACTTAAAACAATTTAAAAGTTTTATTTTATTTCTTATTGATAAAACGTAAAAAATAAACGAGGTGGCACATTAGATGGACAAATAAAATTATTTATGCGCTATAAATGTTAACCTCAAAAATCAAGATTTTTATGTATACAAAATCTATCCGAAATAATTTGCCAACGGTACTTAATCAACAAGACTGCTGAAACAAAAAAAAAACTAAATTATTATAAAACATGCATTTTTAACCGTAAATATGATATATAAAATGAGCTACGAGTAAATTACACAATTATAACTTATTCGGTTTAGTTAATATCGAACATTTCAGAAATCATGATTCGATTTTCACTTTCTCTTCTAATAAAAACTAGGTAAAGAGCATAAATAAAGTAGTCTATATAAATTCAAAAGATATATTAAAATCTCGTTTTAATCATGTAGAATGAAATGCAGTTGTAAATTTTAATGGTAATAAAATATGTGGAACGTTTAACAGCAAACGTTGTCAATAACTCAATGAGAGGAATCTTGTGACTCTATTAAAATGTATTTTTAATGATTTATGTTTTTATCATTAATAAACTATCGTCCTAATATTTCTATAATTAAATTTTACTAGCGGTTTACTCTCGCTTCGCTCTGGTGAGTCTCTAGTTGCCTTTTACATTTATAACATTACAAGCAATACCCGCGGCTTGGCCCGCGTTCGAACTTCCGATCGCTACCAAACTTCACAGGATCACCCACTGGGCTAATCTGAAGATTATTTGAAAATTTCATCAAATTCGCCGTTTTGGAGTCAATAGGGAACATAAATACACACATCAATTTTTATGTACATATCTATACTTCTATACTAATATTATGGATATGAAAGTTTGTGGGTATGGATGTTTGTTACTCTTTCACGCCAGAACTCCTGAACGGATCTGGATGAAATTTGGCACAGAGATAGATTATAGTCTGGAATAACACATAAGCTTTTTATCCCGGAAAAATGTACGGTTCGATAGATTTTTGTTTTCCTAGAGGCGAACCCGAGCGAAGCGAGTGTGAGCCGCTAGTATACTATATAAATATACAGGAGTGCCACTTTTTGGTAAATATTATTATTAACAGTAGCCTATGGGTTACTCAAATCATAGTTGACCAGTGTACTAAGTACTAATCTCAAATCAATTTCTCCATTCAGCGTGAATTAGAAGTAACAAACATACATACATACAAATTTTCGTATCTATAAGAGAAGTGAAATTAAATTGTATTACATGCAGTATTACTATAGAACGTGTCATCAGATTAAATGTTCCATACCGATTATGGGATTACGATTTGCATTATGATAATTTAAATCAACTTGCATTATATGGACTCGTAAATTAACTAGCATTAAGTAAGTACAGGGCATTTAAATAATAATCATCATATAAATTAAGTGCGTATTTATTAAATACTAGTTCCATTTAAAAGTGATCTTGGATAGATTATTTTATAAAAATATCCACATTCGGATAAAAATAAAATCTATATATATAAAAGAAAGTCGTGTTAGTTACTTCGCTTATAACTCAAGAACGGCTGAACCGATTTAGCTGAAAATTGGCAGGGAGGTAGTTTAGAGCCAGGAGAAGGACATAGGATACTTTTTATCCCGTTCGACCGCGTTCCAATTTTTATGATATTTTAATTTTTGGATTTCTCTTAGTCCGGAATAGGTAAGTATTAAAACATATAATTAAAATGTGAGAAAGAAAGATTTTTTCTTTTTATATCTATTTAAAACGTACCTAGCGACGAACCCGAGCGAAGCGAGGGTGAGCCGCTAGTCTAATATATAAAATTCTCATGTCACAGCGTTTACAACAAAACTCCTCCGAAAGGGCTTGACTGATTCTTATGAAATTATGTGTGTATATTCAGTAGATCTGAGGATAGGACGTAAACTATTTATCATACCCCTAAGTGATAAAGCTGGTCCACCAAAAAAAAAAATTTTTTTTGGACACAATTTTTTATTTAAATTTTTTCATTTATTTTTATAGCTATGAAAATGAGGTTTGAAATATATTAATTGATTTTTTTTTAAATCAAACTAACCAATACTATATACCTTACTCGATTTACTTTCATTGTATATCACATGCAATATTTAATTTTGCTTTTCAAATAACGAATTCATTTCCCAATCACTACCAAAACGCCTATGCATCAGCTGACTCATATCCTGAGTTTTCTAGTCTCCGTGAAACTGGTCTTCGATCGTGATGTACTGAAGGAATGCTAGGAAAGTGCGGGTCGGATGTACGTGCTCTGTTTACTACATGTTTACCGCAAAATGCATCGATTGTGATTCCTTAGGCACAAGCTAATTTAGATTCGCTAAAAGATTCCACGTACAAGTGTTGTGGTACAAGTGAGTAAGCTGACATAGTCTGTGAGTCAAGCATTTGCGTTAAACATGAAAGATGGAAATAAAAAAATTATTTTCCTAATAAATTGTGACGTTAGTTTAATTATTTAAATATGATAATTTTAGATGTGATTTGCCTTTCGCGATTAGAGGTACATAGGTATTTGCTAAAAAGAACCAGTTTCTAAGCAACGAATAATTAATGAATAAACAGTTTTTAAAGGCATTAACTGTTCTTACATTTAGAAAACAGCCTAACCCAGCTACATTTTTTAAAAATTGACAGGCAAAATTTTTCTCATGCTTTACATTTGGGGATCTTAGAAAAATATCTGTCATTTTCAGAATAGGCTATGAAAGTTTTTGCCTTCCAGGTCTATTATTTTGGTCTCGACATCGAAGTATTGGTATAGATAAATAATTATTAATTCATGATAGATCATACTTTCCGTGCTTTTTGCTACTTTTGAGTCTTAACAAGTACTACATTGCTGACATCAATTCAAATTACATTAAATCATAAAAGAGAAAGTATTAAACACAACCATAAGAACTAAAAGACAAACTAGAATTGACTGATAATAAATCTCCTTATAAAGTATGGGTATAAAATAAAATAGTCAGCCTAAGAAAATAACATGCAGTTGCATGTACCACTGTTATTACACCACTCACTATGATTGGATCCGTTTGCCAACAGCGATACGATAATAGATTGTCAATCTGTCAGTATCAGATGTTAGAACAAGACAAGAGATCATTTTCCACATATATCTTTCGAATACTGTCCCGTTTTCGCTTTAATCCGGCGCTTTTTAATGTAACTTTTTGTACGAGGCTACTTAGTAGTATAATGAGTGGCCCAAATTCAACTTTATGCTCGTAGATTATCTTTATGCAAAATGCACGTCGATATTTAGCTGTACTGCTGCATCTAAGAAGAATAAACTAACAAAATGCTCTTGGCTCTTGCATTGATATAATATTAGCTAGTAGCAATTGTGTGTAATCTATCTATATACATACATATAATAAAATTGTAACGAAGCCGAATCTGTACAATAAATATTTTTTGGAAAATGTTATTGAAATAGACATTATTATTGATACAGACGCCGAATCTATAGTTTTTAGAATTTTTGTCTATCTGTCTGCCTATCTGTAACCGCATCACGAAAAACCCACTCGAGGGATTTTGATGAAATGTGGTATGATGATAGCTGGTTATCCGGGTCAACATATCTATACTATAATATAACAGTAGAGGTCGAATGTCTGTACATAGCAAAAAAATGCTAAAAACCAAGTCAGGGGGATGTAAGAAGACAAATAAAACAAATTCAGATTTTTTTCAAATTTTTTGTTTCTCTGTCTGTTTGTCTGTTTGTACGGGCTAATCACCAAAACTATTAAACCGATTTAAATGAAATTTTGCATGATAGTACCTTATATCCCCGGTCAACATCTAAGATACTTCGCATTCTAGAAAATTAAACAGTTTTCGTGGGATAGTTAAAAAACTATATTAACTTATACAGCTTAGTACACAAAAACCTATGCACCTAATTTAGTAAAATTTAGCATGCCACCTTGTATTTCCGGTCAAGCAACACGTTACCTTTCATCCCGGAAAAATGAACAATTTACGTGGGATAGATTTGTTTTTGTTTGTTTGTAACGTATTATGTACACAATATAGACCCCAAAACATTAGTTATTAAGAATTTTGTCTGTTTGTCTGTATGTCTGTTTATCTGTTTGTCTGTTTGTATGTTTGTACGGGCTAATCTCAGAAACTGTTTGACCGATTTAAATGAAATTTTGCATGGTGGTACCTTATATCCCCGGTACCATCATAGATACTTTTCATCCTAGAAAATTAAAGAGTTCCCGTGGGATAGTTAAAAAACTATAGTATCTTATACAGCTTAGTACACAACAACTTATGCACCTAATTTAGTACAATTTAATATTCTGACACCTTATATTGCCGGTCAAATAATAGGTTACTTTCATCCCGGAAAAATGAACGATTCCCTTGGGAACTAATAGATCTCTATTAGTGCTTTTCTAGAGGCGAACCCGAGCGAAGCGAGGGTGAGCCGCTAGTAGGCTATATTTTACAACGGGAAAATATCTCATCTCTGAGAAATATGTACTAAACGTTAAAACGTAACTAAATAATATTGTGTGAGAGGAAACGCTAAATATTGGTGGTTGTGGCTTAATAATGCAGGACGTGTCTATCTTTTTCAATGTAAAGTTAGCAGAAATAGTAAACTTTTTTGTAGTTTTTTAATATGGAAATTAAATAAAGAACAAACATATTTGTTCACTGCCATTTCTATATAGAAAATGCTAATGTACAATACAATACAGGTAGTAAAGCTGACGTACAAGCGTGAATAATAAAGACGCTCCCCTGACCGCCTTGAGATAAGAACAGACAAATCGGTGAAAATGAGTACAGACCCTCACTCAAACAATGAAGATATAGTTCCTATTTACTAAACAGTAAAGCTTAGAATTGTGTAATAAAATCAACTTGTGTGGTCCTCAGTAAGGCAGGCAAAAGTAAAAACACTTTCTGCGATATAGTTAGAGATGAAACCGATAAATGGACATTCTTTGATGTCGGAATTTAGTTCTTTTAAGAAGTCTACCGCGCAAGTAGCCTCTGGGGCTAGAATTTTTTATGACCAATTTGGAGTGAAAGATGAAATGAAGAGCCGAAGTATGTACTCGTAACTCTAAAGCAAACACTACAAGAGTGCCGATGGGAAAATATCTTGAGTGATTTACGAATGTGTAGTTCATTACTTTTATTTTCTCTCATTAGTTGTGTATAGGCTGATCGTTGTTGTGAAATGAGAACAAGTGGATTGAGACTAGATGAAAACGTTGATTTGTGAAGTTTTTGTTTTTTTTTTTTTGATTAGAAATTAATTCTTGAGATGGAAATGGTGACCATGTGGTGCTTTGATACTACACTATTCTAAAAAGGCAGATGTTATGTATTTAATTCTCACTTTAAATTCATACGAAAATTAAATACAATTTTATAATAAGCTAAAAAAATATCTGGGAAAAAGTATTTATGAAAAATATAATATACATATTACGTTGCAATACGTATAAAATAATTGAAATAAAAAATATATAAACCAAAATATCTGAGAGACAGATAGTATTAAATATTTTTTCTTAAGAGTGGCACACTATCTCCTCAAATATGCAACGCGTACTACTATGCTACTGTTAACTATATTGCTTTGCAATTTGACCTTATGACATATTATGTATGTATTAACTCACTTAAAAGTCTACATATTTGAACTTTAAGTAGCCCGCTTTGAAGCCATTTACCTTTTTCTTAAAAAATCTAGCCAATACCTTCTTAAAGAGTGTCGATATTTTGAAATAATTTAAGCACATTTAAATGTAGGCAGTCGAATTAAACTTTAAATTCCTATCGAATTGTTATGTATATAATGGGATATAATAACAATTTCTGTATGTAATATTTTCAATACCTATGGAATCATAGAATAGAGGTGACCTCACCACTGAGGTATAGTAAATTCCGAATCGTTGTTACATTGTTCCTGTGTCTTATGTGTTTTGACTACAGAATATATTTAGGATTTTTTCTTGCAGTCAAGTGAAGCATCTATATATTATAAATACTAGCATTGGCCGCGGCTCCGCCCGCGTTCACATGACCAAAAACCAAATTCTTAGGTTTTACATATCAGTAAGAGTATATATTGCAATTTTTGTATTTTTTCTCAGAAATGAGACATTTTCTTGCGGTGAAAAGTATCCTATATGTTGACCCGGATAACCAGCTACTATCATACCAAATTTAATCAAAATCCCTCCAGTGGCTTTTCCGTGATGCGGTAACAGACAGACAGACAAAAATTCCAAAAAGTATAGATTCAGCCTCTGTATCTATAAAAATGTCTATTTCAATAAGTTTTTCCAAAAAATATTTCGGATTAGTTACAATTTTATTATATGTATAGATAGACGATATACAAATCTCATTTTAAATAACATTTAGTTTAAATAATTTTCTCTCTTTCAGACATTAACTGCCTAGGTTTAACTATTTTAATAAGCAAGTAAAGTTATTCTGACTATAGTTGTAATAGGTAATATCGTTTGAAAGAAATTGATATGAATCAATTATTATACTAAATGTGTAAATGATTTTTATAGTGCACTTTATCCTATAAAATAGAGCATTCGTTTTTAATCTGTAACATTTTACAAAGCTATGTTCCTAGGTGAAATCTGCGCTTAGAAACAACGGCATTAGGTAGACTTAAATAAATATCTATAACATTCTCAAAGCAAATATATAAAAGCCAAATGAATCCAACATTTTTACCTACATTCTAAGTGGGTCAAAAAACTAGTCGCAATGACACGAATTTTGCTAATACTAACATCGGAACCTGTTGCCACACGTGTGGAACTTGACTATATAAATTCAACACGATTTAAAATTTATAATATAACTCTTATTTATGCTAGACTCAACTATATGAAACGACTACACTGCATTTTTTAACCGTTTTCTAAAATCTTCCGTTAAATAATGATCAACATCTCAATTATCGTATATGATTTTGATCGTACTAATAATTCTCGTTATAGTCATGATTTTAACGGATATTACACTATTATTATAAATGCGAAAGATTGTGAGAGAGTTTATTGGTTACTTCTTCACGTTGTATCGGCTTAATGAACTAAAATGAGATTTGAAATATATGTAGATTGTAGATAGATAACATATAATCCTGGATTAGCACATGGACTACTTTTTGTCGATGTTAGATATAGGTGTTATGCAAGTAAAGTTGAAGGGAAAATCTAGTGTGTGTATATAGCTTCACGTTAGATTTCTTTATTTCTTTTAAGAAGGCTAGTGTTAGAATTTGACACCTCAAGTATTTTTAGGACACTTAATTGTAGGATATTCATATCAAAGTTCCCAGTACGTTAGGATACTTATTTATTTTAAAAGTTTACCAACAAATTAATCATTGTAGCTCATTGCAGTTATCTATAATCAAACAGTTTATTTTAGCAATTATTTTAAATCAGTTCAAAAATAGTGATAGAAATTTTAAAGATTTAATGATAAGTTATATAAGTATAATATTATTATTAGTGGCAGATAACATTAATTACTTGTAAAATAAGTAACAATCTGAGCAAACAATGAATTATTAACTTATGATAGGTCCTAATTTCCACTAATGTAGCAGCAATTCTCTTTTATTGCACGTAATCTCATGAGAAAAATAGAAAAATAATTTCAATATAATACATTTCTATGTCCTATTAGATTTATTGATAAAATTTCACCCTCTGTTACAAAATTTGTGCTATATATTTATAGATGACTCTATTTGCTTTTATATCATTTATATATCCGGTTCCAAGCTATCATGATCACTGAAGTTTGTGTTTTTTTTTGCTAAGTACAGTGCTGCCTAAGTTTATGCTGCCTCGTATAATCTATCTCAGTGCCAAATTTCATCCAGATTCGTTCAGCCGTTCTAGCGTGATTGAGTAACAAACATCCATCTAAACATCCAAACATCTAAACTTTCACATTTATAACATAAGTAAGATGTAATAAATTTACTTCACAAAAAAGCTCTTTGGAGTCATGGTGCTTTAAGTATTCATACTACTTTAAGTAGAATATATCGCTACTTATCTATATACATATGTTTATAACTCTAGCTTTAGCCGAAAGTAGTTCTTGTATGTTGATTTATATGATAAGATGTTTTAAAACATTTATCTATTTCTAAATTGCAGTACGTTAAAAAAAATCAAACAAGATATTAAGATTAGAAACAATTTTTTAGAAGTAGGTTTTAAATTAATACTATTTAGGAATTCAGACAAAAACTTAAAAAGCAAGTAATTACTGCTATACTTTTATATTACTTATACACACAGCATTGCTATAAAAATGTAGGCACAACATTTACATATTTTTATTTAATTGCTCCACTTTCAGACACTTGAAAGTTAGAAAGATTGAATTATATAGGATCTATTTATTAAAAATAATTATTATTGAGTATTTTTCTCTTGATATTATAAAATATGAATCTTAGCCATGATTATACAGACTAAGTCCTTCACGTAACTCTATATTCTTGGGGTGGAATATACCTACTAAGCTTGTGATTAAAGGTGTCTGTCTTTTCAAACTCATATTTCAACCAAACAAAAAACAATAAATTTTAGAGTTTTTTTTAAATATAATAATTACATTATTAACATTATTTGTTAATGTTTTGTGTTAATTCAAACGTACATATTATGTAGTTATGATTAATTTGAATATAAATAGATTAGATAACCTCGCTTATTTCATTGCCGATCATTAATAATTCTTTAAATATACAACTCCAAAAGCAATCAAAGTCAAAACAATATGAGTCACCTGATAATGTAATGCCGAACGCGTCCTGGTGACCATTAACAAAGTCCCATACAAAATGATAAGGATTCCCTTCTGTTAGTTCAACATTACCACTCGCATGAATAATACGTAGTTGTGACATAATAAATTTTTTTTACTAAATAAAAAATACATGATTATCTAAGAGTTGCATCAAAAATTTATGTCAAAGATGCGTGGTATAATTTATTTTTTGGTAATTTGTGTAGTTTCTTTGGTGACCGGAAGAATTGTGGATAAAAGGAAGTGTCCGGAAGTAAGAGCTGCCGCGCATTTTGATCTGTCTCAGGTAGGTCATATTTCCTTATTGGTATACCTAATATAAAAATATATGACTCTCACACTGATATATATTTTTTTGAATTAGGGTGCTTAAAAATCTATTAAGTAGAATAATTGAAATTAAATGAAATGGTAAAAACTAATATTCTATGCAAACGTTATTTCTGAACTTAAGTTGTAAAGTAACATTCGGGCCATTCGGAATATTCTCCATGCAATAAATCAATTTGCTCTAATACTACACAAAAACACATTCGCATTAATATTATTAGTGAAGTTGACAAGTAGTTGTTATATTAATATAGCTAAAGTTACGAACAAAAGTTTTAAAAGGCACATTTCGTATATGAGTCACTTACTACAGTTTTCCTGTAATCCTATAATAGGTGTATTTTTTATCATGCCCGTCTATTATATATACTATCTCTGTTCTTATGTATGAATTATTATTACAAAACTTAAAATAATGTTTCAAAAGTATGTTTTACACCATGTTCTTAACGTTTAACCCAAAACTATATATAACTAGCAGAACCCGCGGCTTCGCTCTCGCTAAAACTACAAAAAAAAATCTAAAAAGGTAGGTTTCATACAAATTTTCATCCCCTATTTTACCCCCTTATAATAATAATAATAATAATGGGATGAATTTCGAAAAATGCTGAAATACGTATTTATTTAATTGTATTGAAGAGCATTAATACCAATTTTATAGTAATTCTGATCATAAATATTTTTTGAGTTATATTATAACGTGTTTTCGCGTGTGAATTAGATAGCTTCCCGTGGTAAAAAGTAGCCTAAGTCACTCTCCAGCCCTCCAACTATCTTCACAAAAAAATAACGTCAATTCGTCACTCCGTTTCGACGTGGAAGAAAGACAAACACACAAACAAACACATTTTCACATTTATAATATTAGTAAAGTATGGATATATCCATACAAAAGGTACTTCAGAGGTATTACACGTCTTGAGAGGAATATATTTTAAACCATATTTGTAAATGGTTTGGTTGGTTTTATAGCTAGAGCGATTGTTATATTAGCGATCTGTCTTGGCTCCGTCTGGTTACTTTAAACTTGATGTTTAACCTACAAAAATGTATTGAATTTTGATAAATACGAAAAAATATTTTTCGAAAGTATATAAGAAATAATGGTAAATTTCAAGCAGGTAAACTAGGCTAAAAAAATATAATTTCTGTATTAAAGTGTTATAAAATTATAGAAATGACTATATTTCTATCCTTTTTCCCTGTAATGTTTGAATTTCAAAAAATCCTCCTTATTAGAAAAAAATAACTTTTATTTTATTCCTGTATATAATTCATTTGGTCTAAGCGGTTAAGAATCAAGAGACCTATTGTAATATAATTTCATATGTAGCTTTTATTATTAAGATTATTCCTATAGAATAATAAATTAATAAATAAAATTTATTAAAAAAATATATAAATCCTCATGATATCCTATAAAATGTGACACCATTTATTAATCTATACAGATAAATAAAATTGAAGTGACGGTTTGTAATGTCAAAATAACAGCTTTTTAGTAAATACCTATGAAGTAGATACGGTACTTATAAGAAAACAACAATTGTTTGCGTGTCTTTCTGTATGTTTATTTGTTCCGGCTAATCTCCAAAACGGCTGGAACGATACTGATGGAACTTTCACTGACAGATAGCTGATGTTATAAGGAGTAAGTTTAACTACTTTTATTTTGGAAAAAGAATTAGGGTTCCGCGCAAAAAAATTAAAACTTACGAAATTGTGGGTAAGTCGCTTGTTATAAATAATGTATAAACCTTTTTGTAAGCGATTCAATGGAAATCAGAGTGTGTAGGTGCCGGAAGTATGACAGATAGCGTTACTTTTTACATGTTGTATGTAATTAACTACCAGTACACGCTCAATTATAATTATTATATTTTATAAAGTAGAAATGTAATACTTTCTGTAAAAATTAAAAAGTGTCAGTATCGTTACAGGAAATATCATATGAATATTTTTAAGCCAAAGGCTATTAGTAAATAAATTAATTAAAAAAAAATGAAAACGGTAATAAACTATATGCTACAAAATCGTGATTTTTAAAGTTCGACGTCGTTGACTTCACAGCATTAACTTATATTTAATTTGCCAGAGAAAATAAAGAAACTCGTTAACATAATATGATAAACTGATCGGTTAAATTGAAAAGTCAAGCAAATACGTAAAAAAATCAATTATTTTATACAAATGAGCAACTCGCGGTTCGCGGTAATGACAGCTGATATTCGAGCTAGAAGCGAGATTACAAACTAGTTGGATCGTCAACAATCTTACTCGACAATTTTAAAGTGTACTTAGAGGGAAACACGAGCGAAAAAGGTAGTTGAACATAAGTACAACTACTTGTACATACTTCTAACAGCCACCCTATTTCTTTTTGCAATTAAAACATAGTGTGCTAAACATACAATGCTATAAAAAATATTTAGAATGCTTAAGTTTTCCAATTTAGTATGTTTTGTGTTTATGTTTGTTACTTTTTCACGAGAACGAGACTGGAACGGCTGAACGGATTTGGATGATATTTAATACACAGATAGATTATGATCTTTCTTTTATTTAATGATGGGAGGGACGGGAGGTCTGACGAAGCAGACCACATACCGACACCACCTACCAAAGTGGGCTTGTTTTTAGCAAGGTGTCTTGGTTTTGCGCCTGGCTGGATTGCCGGACGCTAATGAAACCCCTTATACCACCCCCACCCCACCCCACTATGACAAAATGAACGCACATGTGGAGGGTGGTTGATAACTATGACCTGGAGTAACACATAGATTACTAAAGTCGAAAATATAGTAAACAAAATTTCTTGTACCAACCCTACATTGTTCTTTTAATTATAATATCGGACTTCACGTCTTTCGAAAAATTGCTAGGTACTCCCAGATATGCAGGTTCCTCACTATGTTTCCTTCACAGTAGTAAGACAAGTGGTAATCATGTTGAGAATGATTCGCACATGAAAATATCAGAGGTGCGTGACCCGGGATTTGAACCCGCTTCACTCGGTTTCCCAAGCGAACAAGGTACCACTAGACACCATTGCTAACTATCTAATAATATTTATCGGATAATTACAATCCCCAAAAGCCGTTTCTCTTTTATAATGCGCGAACTTTTATATTCATTTCAATTTTAAAAGGCAATTAATTATTTAGAAACTTGATAGACTTCTTCCATAATCTAGAAAGATGTTGGAAATCACTGTATCTATGAATTATTGATTTAATACTTATGTATTAGCAATCATTATTATAATAAATTAATATTTTTCCTTTGATACCAATTATTATTTAATACGTATAGAGTCTAAAGTATAAGAAAATTAGTGGCTTACACACACTTCGCTCGGGTTCGCCACTAGAAAAACAAAAACAAATCTATCCCACGGTAACCGTACATTTTTCGGGGTAAAAAGTACCTTATTCTGATCAGTGAGCTATATTATTGTAAAGTTTTTTCAAAATCTATTCAGTAGTTTTGCGCGAAAGAGAAAAAAACATCCAAATCCAGACAATTCCAGACATCCATACATCCTCACAAACTTTCCCCTTTATAGTATTTGTATGAGATAATAGTTTTTGTAAGATTCGTTGCATTTGCTGTTGTTGTATAGATGATAATAGTAAATGATTTTATTAAAATAATTTTTTTTTTCATTTTGTCAATTTACATTTATCCATACAATCTTTTTATGTATTTAACCGCTCGATTCATTTTTTTTTAATATTTCCTTAGTGCTATCTTTTCTGTCAAGCGTCTAGACTTAGCGATTTAGTCTGTAAGATGTTTGTCAGTCTGTGTTCGTTTTAAAGTAGATATTTGAAAATATCAAAATCCAAAACAACTTTTTGAGTTAAACATTTGATTAGCTAGATGGCTTTTTCATTAAATATTTTACAGCAATAACAATAAATCTTAGTGATCGATGGATTCAAATTTAATAAAATATATCTTAGGCAGTTTAAGATGATATCAGTGTCCTTGATTGGTACCACTAACATGATTCCTAATAGATAAATAAACTTTTAAATTAATCACTAACAAGGGAAAACTAAACCATGTTTCAAAATATTTTGTTCGTATACGATGTTAAATCAGAGCGATAGAATTTACATGTAGAGTCAGTACAATTTAATTTTTTTACAATTTTTCTATGTAGAGCTTGGGTAACTTTTTAAGTCTAACATAGACTATTAGAGAGGTATTTGTATTCAGCCCTTTTTAACGTCCCACTGCTGGGCAAGGGCCTAACTTCAGTACGAGGGGGAACAGACCATAGTCCACCACGCGGGCCAAGTATGGGTTGGCGGACTTCATGTGTCTTTCGAAAACTTGCTAAGTTAGAGAGGTATTTGTGAATTTTACAAAATTTAAATATTAAAACACTGTTCAAAACATATTTCATATAGAGCATACAAATTTCTAATAAATTTTACTAAATTGTTAATAAATTATATATATTCTGAAAACAGTTCCATTTAATTTTAGATATTGAAAGTTCATAACTCTAGTCACCATTTACGTAATAAATAGTTTCTATAATTTAAATTTTATTATAAGCAGCTTAATAAATTTTCTTTAGCTTTTATTTATTTTGCAAAACATTTTATGAATGTATCGTTACACTATTATAATACACTGCTCGGCATTGACTTTTTCATATAATCAATAACAAGAAAGTAACAGGCTCACGAATATTTATTTTTTCAATTTTTTGTTATATTACACAAATTTTAAATTATTTTAAGTTTTAATCGTTTTTTTAAGGTTGGGAAATGCATTTATGCATACCACCTGTATACAAACAGGTTATTTATTACGTGGACACACTGGCTAGAAAAACCAGTACTACCCACTAAAACCCAACAGAACCTCCCCCGTCACAAGGATCGCTTACGCACTCAACCACGACGCCCCGACGCGACGGCTGCCTGCCGAAGCAGACCACACAACCAAGGGGTTGCTCCCACCAGGAGCAAACCGAATGGCACACCACCCACCGAAGTGGGCCACCTCCCTTTGTGTCTCTAAGCTTCGCGCCCGGCTGGTATGCGCGTGGCACACATCGGGGGCGAAATAATTCTAACCCTAATATAATATTTGTATAATAATATGTAAATAGTAAACCTTTTTCATTCAATTATCTCATCGATTTTATTTTCTTTGTCTTCTTTTGGTTGAAAGGATAAACACCGATTTTCAGGATTCTAAAGTAATTCATACAACATCGTATTCATTTAGCTGAGAAAAATAACACAGACAAACTAACTTTCGCATTACTATTATTAATTAATATGACAATATTATATAGATCCTTACGAAAGGAACCCACACCGCTACTATTAAGCATCGTAACGGTACGCCTTACATTAACATAGACTGGTCCAACTAATTTATATTTAATGACATGTTTATATAAACACTAAAGATAATTTATGTTGAAATATGTTCGCAAATATTAAGTAAATTTTCTAGCGACACTTTTTCCTTAAGAGAATGTACTTGACAATTATACTAAGTCAAAAAAAGGTAAAGAGTTGATATCTTATGTCTAAGACTTCCATTTTAGTTTTATTCTAATGTTTTTTTAATTTTTAATGATAACAACTAGTTGATCCGTGTGAAATTCTTATTAATTTTAAAGTACATATTTGATTATTTTTATTTTCGTCATTAGCGGAGAATAAAATCTTCAAATCTTTAAAACGATGTTGCAATCATTAATTGTGATAAAATATTAAAAAAGATATAGCACATCGACGAATTTTTATGATAGGAGAAGAAAATACTTTCAAGACCACTCTAAACCACACACCTTTATAAAATCGGTCAAAAAAGTTTTATTAACCGTCCTGGTTTTTCTTATAATGGGTGATATATTAATTGAGAGAATATTGGAAACTTACATTATTTAAGATAACTTTAATTAATACTTTCTTAGAGTTACGCGAATATTTGACATTTTAAATAAAACTATCTTTTCGGATTTTGTCGCGGATTTATTTGCATTTTTGTGGGTAGGCTGTCTGTAACAACTATACCTTAGAGACATGTAACACCTACCTCTCCCGTGACCATGAATGCTGTAAAGCATTCGAAACGTCGGGAAACAAAAATGCAAATAAATCCGCGACAAAATCCGAAAAGATAGTTTTATTTAAAATAACTTTAATTGTTATGTTATAGAATCATTATATTATGTCATTTCGATGTATTTTTAGACTAGCTGACCCTACAGACCTCGTCCTGTCCAATCAAGTTTGTAGAAGGCCCGATTATAAAATTGCTGTTTTTACTTTTTTCCGGGCATCTTTTTTCAATTTTTCTTTTCATAAGAAACTTCCTCGGACTTTAGCGTATATTTGAATTAAAAATGCCGAATTAGCCCTCTACTAGTTGTTCTTTAGTTTTGCACTAAGCAACACATTTAGCGATTCATTTTTATTTATTTAAGATAAAATTTCTATTCTCCAACTATTATAGAATGACATTTCGCCTAAGTCTTCACATTCGTTTTATATTTGTGATATATCAGTTATTTTATACACAAGCAGACATAATTGAATAATATTAAATATTAATTTATTATATTCAATTTATATATAATAGGATAGATCTGAATAGAATTATTGAATCATAAAAATATACGCAACCATACTGAAGTGATATATTGCTTTTATTAGAAAGTGAAATGAATTTTACAATGTGTCTTCCTCACAATCTCTAACAATTGCTCTTAAGACACGTTCTATAAGAGCTATTATCGAATGATATAGATATTATATTATGCTTTGATAGATATTGTGTGCAGTAGTTACATTGTAATGTCAGCTTAGGGCACCTGAGTGATGTTTGGTATTGTTACAAATTGTATTCAAATGAGATCAAGTCTCAAGCTTCTGTTGTTATTGTATTGTACTGTCCACTCTCACTTCGGACAAATTTTTGCTATTATAATGTTGAATATGCATTAAAAGCTCTACATATGTATATAAGTACCAGAAGCTTTGAGTGTTGACCTGCATGTCTAGAGCTTTGTGAGTATGTAATTGCATATGTGAAGGGTCTTTTATGATTCAGTCTGAATAAAAAGTACGTTTCATGTTTCAAATATAAAGAAATTTATATTTTACTGTTCGTATACAAAAAATATAGCAGTATTAAGACGTTTTGGTTAAGTAATTTTAATTGTAATATAAAAATCTATAAGGTAATTATAGGTATACCTAATATCCGGTTTAGTATAAAAAGAAAATAATTGTATTGTCTATATTTATTGCTCACTATTAGGTCATATGTTTAACTGTAATAATTGCCATTTATATAAAAATATTGATAATATATATATTATTTATATAATACTGATATTGCAGAAGGTTTAGATAAAAAGAAAGAAGTCCATTCTATATATACTGATGTCAAAAAAGCATTTGATCTAGTGAATCATAAATTATTGTTAAAGAAAATTGAGAATATGGGTATCCACAATAGTTTGTTAAGATGGATTGAGTCTTACTTAAAGAACCGCTCGCAGTTAGTATATATTCGTGGTTTTAAATCAGAAGAGTGCGAAGTAACTTCTGGAGTTCCCCAAGGGTCACATCTTGGCCCATTGCTATTTTTAATATTTATTAATGATTTATGCAATAATATTAAATCAAATTTTAAATTTTTTGTCGATGACTTAAAAGTTTATCGTGTTATGAATGATGATTCTGATAAGGAAATTTTACAAACAGATGTAAACTTTATTGTCAATTGGTGTAATTTTAATCAAATGTATCTCAATTCCACGAAGTGTTTCTTTTTAAAATTTTCGCGAAAAATTAATTCTGAACCAGTTACATATCATATTAATAATTTACCTATCCAAGAAGTCAAAAGTATCCAAGACCTGGGTGTTATATTCGATAGTTCTCTTAGTTTCAGGCAACATTTTGATAACATAATAAAAAAGCTTCAAAATTATCAGGTTTTATTAATAGACAACTAAAGTTATTTAAGCAACCAAATATCACTATTCTTATATTTAATACATTAGTTCGAAATTTATTGGAATACTGTAGTACAGCATGGAGCCCATCCTATCAAATTCACGTAAATAGATTAGAATGTGTCCAAAAAAGATTTTTATATCACGTATCCTACACAGACAACAAATGTCATGAATTAAATTCTTATATACAAAGACTAAGTCATTACAAAGTTATTTCTCTATCTACACGTAGGAAAATACTTGATATAATTTTTTTGTACAAGCTAATTCATGGGTATATTGACTCACCTGATCTTTTACAACGACTGAACTTTTGTATACCACGTCCTAGTAGTCGTCTACAAAATCGTAAGACATTTTGTCTTCCCAACGCGAGAACTAATGTAATAAGCCACTCGCCCTTATTCCGCATGTGTTCAGCGTATGATACTATTCGTTTTAAATTAGATATTTTTAATAATACCTCTATAGCCTATTTACGTAAAAAATTAAAGCAAATTGTTTAGTTTAATAGCTGTAATTCATACATATTTTTTTAAGATTTTTCTTTATTGTTAGTAGATAAAAGCCGTTCCTCATTGTTACCGTAGTTTAAATCTTGTTTTTTGTAATATTAAGTTTTGTTATATATGCATGCTGTGTCTGCATCTAGAAAAATGCAATCTTGTGCATTAATTTTGCAAGATATTCTTATTTTATATGTATTTGATTATCATTTGTTTTGTGGACCACTAAACATAAATAAATAAATAAATAAATAAAAATATGCAGCAATGTAATTGATTTGTACCTTAGCTATTAAATTATAACAGGCGTTCCTTATTTTAGTATTGAAGTGATATTATTGTACTAAAATATTTAAATTCAAATAATTTCAGATGCTGGGAGACTGGTATGTAGTAGAGTACTATGCGAGTGCTGAAGAGGCGCTCTCCTACAGTTGTATGAAAGCCGTCTTCACTGAAGACGATCATGTGCAAGCTGAAGGTAAGTAAAATATACACATTCGAGCAAATTAGTTTAAAATTATGAAACAAAAATTATACATGTTCATTCATAACCTGCATTATTAAATTTGCTTATTAATTTTTAACAGATAAAATTTCTTTATCATTTTGTTATGTTTATAGCTTTTAAAATCTCAGTAGTTAGGTATCTACCCACGAGTATTTGTAAAAAGTTGAAAAAAGACATATAAATCACTTTATTCTTATGTAACAATAAGACTATTCGTAAGATTCTAAGATCTAAGTCTCTAATATTGTATTCCAGATGGCTCTATTGAATGGACGCCAGGAGTTACCATGAATTTCACTTACCGTTTTGCGGATGACCCTCTCGGGGAAAACCTATTGGGCAACATCACTTGGAAAATTGATTTGAATGAACCTGCACACTGGACACATTCGGAAATGACTTGTGAGTCCCTCATATAAAATCTAATAGTTTTAATTCCTGATAATAATATATTTTTTAATATAATAACATGATCATAGAACTAATAACTGTACTCGTATGATGACACTATCTGATATTGTGCGATATTACTCTGCGATATTATATAAAATATTTTTGACTGTATATTCATAAATTAAGAAATTTATACACTTTGTATTTATTTTAATATAATTTGAAGTAAAAATATATCTTGTATATAAAGACGAGATTTAATTAAAATCAACTAATCACTGATTGTTAAGCTCGAATTTTCTTAGAATGGTTTCGTTTGCGATAACTTTAAACACGCGATAACGCTGCTTACGTTTTGTTTTAGAATATAAAAAAATAATTATTAGTATTGTTAAAAAACAATTTTGCTAACTGCATTGCGTGAATCGATAATGAATTCTAATATTTAATTATTCTTACTACTACCATTGCTCTTGACCAGCTTATTAAAGTTATGAGGTATTATACTATGAAGATACTTTGTAGATAAAATAAAATTATATTTAAATTTTTACTACAAAAATATTTACTCCTTTTAACTTTTTTTTAAATTTATAAATAAAAAGATACTAAAGAAAGCTGTTAAATTAAAAAAAAAATCTATCAATTCCCATCATTAACATTCCACAGCTGAGCACGGGCCTCACTTCAGTACAAGGGGATCAGACCATAGTCCCCCACGCTGGTCAAATGCAGATCAATTTTCATGTAATAATAATAATTTTACCCCAGACAAATTTCGACCATGGCGCCCAATCTCACTTAAACTATCTATAATATAAAATAGCTATTATAAATGCGCAGGAGATATTATAGTGCACAAGTGTACGCGCAGACCCAATGCAATCTCTATTCCTTTTACTCTCAAAGTCCGATGGGATGATACTTCGACACGACGACCGATGTGAAACATCGCCAACTTCCCAACCCCGAGCTGCTACTGAGAATTTCTTGACAGAAATACTCAATCGCTGAACTTGACCCGGACTCGAACCTCGACTCGAACCCAGTACCTCCAGATCTGACCACCGATGCAGTTTTCCTATAATATATTTTTTATTTTACTTACAACTGCAAAAGAAACCGAACGAAACTGAGTGAACACAAAGTAATGTGGGTGTGCCGTTATATCAAATATTACCCAATATGAAGCAAAGAGGA
The DNA here is from genome assembly GCA_947093115.1 of Brenthis daphne. NCBI lineage: Eukaryota > Metazoa > Arthropoda > Insecta > Lepidoptera > Nymphalidae > Brenthis > Brenthis daphne. The sequence continues at coordinate 26,883,473 of OX352475.1, forward strand.
TATGATATATGTTGCTTCATAAGTTTCAGATTACTGTAGATTCGATTTCACAATCTGATTGTAATCGGTATTGATTTACATGCATTAATACTTCAATGATCGAACAGGATACATTTATATGTAAATACTAAATATTGCGTATATTTATGAACAAAAGATTGCCTTAATCTGGTAAGCCCATAAAAGGAGTACGAGCAAAACTTTGTTTTATTCGTACAAATACTTCGAATGGTTATTATACGTACATACATATGGATTAAATGTTAAATAATTAAGTAAAGGGGGTCAAGTTTACACATTATTTAGAACTACGTATATGTAGTACTATAGTATAGTCTATCTACATAAGTACGTCCTTGCGTAGCTTTTGTATTTAAAATATTATTTACAGCTAGTGCTGGTTTTTGGAAAATTTTATTGCTTGTTTGTATGTCATTTATACCCACAAAGTCCCAGAACGCTTTTACAAAAACTTTTACTTGCGGAGAGGACTCAGGCGAAAAGTATATAATATTTGGTACTAATATAATATTTCTTTACAGACGATGGCATATACAATACATATGTACTAGACACAGAATATAAAACCTGGATGCTACTTTTACATTGTGCCGAACAGAGAGAAGGCGCTAGGTATCTTAGTGCATTCATACTTTCAAGAAAGGCTACATTGCCTAAGAATGTTATGGCATATTTAAGAGATAAACTACCTAGGTAAGTTACAATATATAATTATATAATAGAATTCTATATCTAAGTATCTGTACTTGATCTGTATTCAGTCCTTTTTGACGTCCTACTGCTGGGCACGGGCCTCCCTTCAATACTCGGGGGATCAGGCCATAGTCCACCACGCTGGGCAAGTGCAGGTTGGCGGACAACACTTACTAAGCTCTCTCAGACATGCAGGTTTCCTCATGATGTTTTCCTTCACCGTAAAGCAAGTGGTGATCATGCTGGAAATGATTCGCACATAAAAATATCAGAGGTGCAAGACCTGGGATTTTAACCCGCTTTACTCGATTTTTCAAGTAAGAGGTTACCGCTGGGCTACCACTGCCTTCTACCTATACCTATATTTTATGATAATAATATAAATAGGCAAAGACAAAACAGTTCACTTTTATTCTCTGTTTGTCTAACGATTTTCTTTTTCTATTTTTGTTTTAGTGTTATCACAAAAAAAAAATAGATACAGTTAGTTTTTATTATATAAATAGATATATTCTATTCATATGCATATATTTTACCCCAAATTTTTTTTAATGGCGAATAATAATACTTGGCGGACACTAATTATATTATTATAAGAGAATTTAACAATTATTATTATAATAAAGAAAATGATTACAGCTAGTTATAATATAGTTATAACTATATAATATATGACTCGTATAAAATTTATCAAATAAAAATTAAACAAGTTTTCATAACTTGCTGCCAATAACATAATTTTTGTTAGAGCTAAACATCTAACAACAAAGCTAAGAATTTGATCTTTGGCCATCTGAACGCGGGCAGAGCCGCGGGCAATGCTAGTATAATATATTCCTTCTAATATAGAATCAATCAAATAGCTCAAATAGAAATTACCGATGCGAAAAAGCACGTTAAATGGCAATAGTACCTTGCTGCATAGGTACATTTGTGTATTCGCGGTTGTATGCGAGAGCGATCCCGTGGCGTCCCACATGGCAGCAGGAAAAAAAAAATAGGTACATTTGTGTATAGACTTCATGCTTGGCCCGAGTTACAATGTGTTGTGGCTGAATGCCAAATCGTATAACCAGAAACATTCTATTTGCCCAGCTTTATTTACTGTCTTTTGATGAGCTGTCTTCTTCAAACAATTGAAATAGAACCAAATGAGGTTAAGCTTTTCAATAAAACTATGTGCTAGAAGAGACTCCCGTAGCCATGATTGCTCTAAAACGGAGTCAAAAATTTAATTAATACCATGATAAAATCCGAAAAGATAATATTATTTATAACGTGTAATACGTTTTTTAACCGACTCCAAAAAGGAGGAGGTTCTCAATTCGTCGGAATCTTTTTTTTCTTTTTTTTATGTATGTTCACCGATTACTCGAAGACGCCTGAACCGATTTGGAAATATTTTTTTTGTTTCAAAGGGTACACCTTCCAGGTGGTCCCATATAAATTTTATCGAAATCGGTCAAGCGGTTTTTAAAAAAATCAACAATAAATATATTTTTTAACAAATTGTTTAATCGAATAGGTTATTAAAAACTTTCTTCCTACAAATTACCTACTAATTACGTCTACACTAAAAATATAAAAATAAAAACATAAAAAAAACCGACTTCCATTTAGAATAGATACCTAACAATTTACAATTACAATTACTTATATCTTATAAAGTTTTCATTAGAGTACCAGAATATACTATAACATGATGTTTTTTTACAGATACGACGTCGATGTAAAATACGTGTTCCCAATCCCCCACGAGGAATGTTCGGATAAGCCCGCTAAAGCTGATTATACCCCAATTTTAGTAGAAGTCGGAAGCAAAATTCCAAAGAAACCTGGCGTCAGCTATAATGTCGCCTTTGGGCATTGAAAAATGTGATTAATGATCTTGTTTATACCTAATATATTCTACCAATAAATATCTGATCTTTTAAATATTTGTTTTTCATTCTGTAAAATATTTCAATAGTTAATATGAAATTAAATAATGGGTTCATATTATTCATAATATTCAAATATACAAGTAACACAATTAAATACATAGAGACGTCAAAATAAGCACACTTTTGTAATTGTCATATCTCTAAAAGTTTTCTTTCAAGTGTTTAAATTAAAGTCTTTATATAATACCAGCAACTCACCCTCGCTTCGCGTGGGGTCTTCCCTAGTTTGATACCCCATACAAACTTTCATCCCTATTTTCACCCCCTTAAAGACGATTTCCGGGATAAAAACTATCCTTTGTTCTTTCTAAAACGATCCAGTGGTTTCGGAGCTCATTCGGAACAAAAAAATAAACAAAAATATTTCCTCTTTATAATAATAAACAAATTATAAACTAGAAGAATAAGTTAAATTATAACTCTGATGACTTTTATTTCTTATCTACAAATAAAGAAAAACGTTTAAAAAATAGTATAAAGAATTATAGCATAATATGGAGTAAGATGTTATTTATATTATATCAAATCATAAACATTAATCGGTATATAAATAAATAATAAATGTTTTGGGACATTAACACACAACACCATCTAGTTCCATGGTAAGCTACGAGGCTTGTATTATGGATACCAGATAGTTGATACACTACACATATATTACTTTAAATACATAAATATTATAAATATAAACACCCATGACTGGAGTACAAACATTCGTGCTCATCACACAAATGAATGCCCCCAGCGGGACTTGAACCCGCGACCATTGGCACAGCAAGTAGGGTCACTACAATTGAGCCAAATGTGTCGTCAATTTTATACATTTAGACCGCTGAGTACTAGAAATACCTATCACTTGATTAGCATTTCTATCTTCACCTAAGATCTTGTTTTGGTCTATATATATCTATACAGCATATAAATACATTATATGTCTAGGTACCGATTGTTATCATCCTCTACAATTCCAAATGCACTTGACAAATTCACAGAACTGATAGGGCATGTACATTGTTCCACGCTGTAATTAGTATGCGCAGGGTGTATGTCTGTCTAACACAATAAGTAAGCACGCACCTCTGTACACACGTTTCAAATGACATTCAAACTTGACCGTGTCTAAAACAACAATATCCGAGTAAAATTATAACGACCATCACATGTAAAATATGTAGTAAGTGAATTAAAATTTTCACAAGTTGCTGAAGGAAATATCATAGAATAAAATAATGTAGAGAATCCAACTTACATATTTTACTAAGTTTTATGTTGAAACCCTTTGAGTCAATGAAAGATATTTATGGGTATTTAACGGCTACAGTAGTATGGATTTGTTCTATTTCAGTAGATAAGTGTCTGAAAAATCATCTGGCCTAATTCGACCTGAGATTATGAAGTGTTTAATTATTTAGTATTATAAATGCAAAAATTTATTTGTTGGTTGGTACGATAGCTTTAGAACTTATTGGTTAAAGATGTGATTTAAAGCTTCTTCTTATTTGAAAAATCAAGGTTAGTCTATTAGAAAAAGCTACCGAGAAAAGGATCTTAGCAAACCAAAGTGGCTAGTATTGTCAGCACACATAGCTTATATTTGAAGAACCAGTTATATGTGTTAAATTAATTTACGTTAATTCTGTTATACTTCTATATAAGCAACGTATGTTTTTATGTCTGTTACGTATTGTGTGACTATTACAGTCTTAATCAGACCGGAACAAGTTTGATTAATTAATTTAATATTAATATTGGTTTCGTATACAAACTTCTAACTTAACTTATCATTCATGATATTTATTTCAGTTCCTTACTAATTAATGGATAGAGGTATGACTATAGCATTTGCATTAGCATTTGCATTAGCATTATGGGTATATTTTTAGTATCCATACTTAGATTTTCCTAATGCATAACCATAGCAAATCTGTATATTATTGTTTTGCTATCACTAACATGACAAGGCTAAGGCAAAGTTACTCATATTTAAGAGAAAAATGACGCCCAATAACATAACAGATCTAAATTGACCGTAACAAAATTATTCATGATCATTGTTTCAAGTTAACACTTGTTTACTCTATGGTCTAAGCAACTATTAATATTTCAGGCATCTTGCGCAAAGCATAGTTATAACTAGGAAAGGAACCGTTGCAGTGTTTTTTACAAAAATACTACGAAAATGGGTTCGTTAGGCGCGAGCGTGTTCTTTCTTGTGATGTTAGTGCAGTTTCAATTAATCGTGTCGAAGGTTTGTTAAATTTTTTGAAATTACTTCAAAATCTTCCTCAACTTTATATACCTAAGTATTGAAGTTTTTGTTAAAAAATATGACGCGGCTTGTAAGCCAGTAATTAAAAGTGTACATTTTTGTCCTTAATCAAAAATATTTAAATTACTCATCATTGCGAGAAATGTTGTTACTAAGAATTCAGTATCTTAGCTATTTTTTAAATTTGAATTTTTGAATGAATTATTTCAATAAGAATTTCTCGTAATGTTTAAAAACATTACTAAATATAATTTAAAATTTTGTTTTGTTTTAAATTGACAGAATAAGATTTTTCTTTCAATTATTTAAAAATAAAATAAAGTCGCAAAAATAATAATTTTATTTGTAGTCCGTAGTAGTAGTATATAGTGAAATCGAAATCTAAAAAGCATTAATTCTTATTGTAAGCTAATTTTAAGTGTTCTGAAAGTGATCAGAGATGTAGAGTATTAAATTCTACCTAAAAAGGTTTAATAAAATTAAAAAAAAAAGTTAAAAAAGTTTGATGAGATCAAAAAATCAGTAAGTTACAATGTTAAGCTCAAACGCTGAATTTTCAATTCAATATAATTTCAAGTGAAAATTGTAGAAAAAAAAACAATAATAATTATAAGATTTTAAGTTTGTTCATAAGTTTTTTGAATCATATTTGTAATTTATATTATACTATATTTAACACTGTCCGCCACATTCTTAGATTTTAAGCACGAGCTCTATTCAGAAACTTACTAAAAATAGTTAAACACTAGCATTTTGTATATTAATGCCAAAAAATTGCCACATACTGATCATTATAAAGGAAAATAATAATTTATTAAAAAAATAAATTATTGATTAATACAAAGTAAAGAACAATTCCAGCCATTCTTTACTGAATTATTCTGCGATCTCTTCTGCGACGACGATGACGTCACGTCCACGTCTACTACGACCAGCGCCAGCACCGAAGACGACTACTTCGGCTTTGGTGATTGGTGTTCATGTGCTCCTACTACGAGACGGCCTAATGCCAGAGGGAACCAAGGAAATTTACCGGCTGCTATTAACATGATCTTACGTAAGTTTTTTAAATACGCTTTTTAGTACGTTAATTAGTTATTAACTTACTATTCTAATCTAATAGAGGAAGATTTACTCGTAACTTTTTACTGTCGGATCAATGTAAAATGAATCCCTTCTTTGTAAGTATTTAATACATCGATGAAAATACAAATTGAACCATCTAGCGATCTGGTGATAAAGCCAGAAAATGGATTGTGGAACTCTTTAATAACAAATTTTTGAGCTGCTCCCTTTGATTCTTTTTGGCGCGTCTTATACGTTGTTGATATATTATCTTCCAGTGTTAAGTAAGAAGAGCAAGTCCTTAAAGTATATATCTTTCTCTTCTATTCTTCTCTTTCTACATAGTATTCTGCATATGATTGGCGCGAAAAATACTGCCATGTTTGGTGTTGAACACGAGTACATTGTAATTGTTTTAATAATATTACAAATTCACGAGGCATGACACTTTGGTTTTTTAAATTTATTTTCTGATAAATAAAATACATTGAAATTATAAAAAAAACTTAATTATATTTAAAAAATAAAAGTACACCTAATTAATACTCGACAAATCATGTCCGAGTATAATTGTGGCAAGAATGTTAGCCGCATGCACTCGCTGGTTGACAATGCTGATTCTTTGAATGAAAAACGAGCTAACTCTTTTGTCAACTGTAGAGGCGATAAGACAAGGTGCTATGTTTTTTGAGGAATGCTTAACACTTCAACTACAAGGGTCAAGGGTTTCTACAGTAAATAATATAAAGGCATTTTGATTAAGGGAGGAATATTTAAGCAACTTGCGTTAGACGCCATATCCCTGACATGCTATGCTAGGCTAACGTTTCACCGCATGTAACGTCCCAAATTAGGACTTGCCCCCTTTCCCAAAGAAGCAGCGAAAAAACATTAGGGCTCTTGCCATCATCTCGAATTATTCCAGAAGGCTTAATAAGAACTGGAACATCAATGATAGCGAGAGCGAAAGCCATTTTGTGGGTTCATTGAGAGAATCACGACGGAAAAGTCTAAAGGAATTTCTTCTGCAACCGGAATCTTTCTTCCGGGTACTTCATATCTAGAGGGCATCTGTGCTCAATGCACATCAGTGTACCCAGCCGGTAACTTAGAGCGATACTGAGACTATAATTATCCAAAAATCCAGGATAATTGAAAGTTGTTTTGTCGGTTAGATCAGCAAATTTCGAAATTGGGCTTGAACGGAACAATTTAAATTATTTAGAAAAACGTTATTTAAAATATCATTATAAGGAGAATTAATATTTTTACCGAATCCATAATAATTATTAAAATGTTGATATTTTTGTAAGCTTTTGAAAACTTAACTGAGACGGAGTTAGACGACTCGCGAATTAAGGTATTGATATTTTACATAAAACATACATGTGCGACATTATGAGATCATATTTTCATCTTCTCGTTTTCGCCGTTGTCAAGAGAATTCGTGCCGGATGCCATTCGTCTGCTTAATTATTCTACGTGTTAGAAATAACATTAAAGGTCTACATATTTTTTTTATTAACAGTAATTTATACAATCACAGATCATATTACTATGCTAGTAAATAATATAAAATAAATAATTACCATATTAAGAAGAGTCAATTTTTCTTAGGCCTTTTAGTTATCAATTGGAAAAAAATATCAAATTAGAATACTAAGACAGACAATAGTCAATGAAAGTGAATACACGTTTCATCTTTCATTCTATTGTTTTCTTAGGCTTAAGAAAAATAATGGATGCCTATTGTGTATCTGCCATATTAATGGAGATTGCATTCGAGTTTTTTTTTCTTTAACAATGTCTTGCAGAAATTTCTATTTTTTTTTATTGAAAATATTAAGCAGAAGCTTTAATCTATACATATGATAAAATTTTGACTGAGTCGAATCTGTACATGAAATAATTTTTGGATAATCTTATTGAAATAGTCATTATTATCGATACAGAGGCCGAATCTATAGATTTTAGTATTTTTGTCGGTCTATCTGTCTTGGAAGGCATCACGAGAAAAGTACTGGAAAGATTTTGATTGTATTTAGTATAACTGGTAATCCGGGTCAAAAGGCAAGAATTATTATAATTATAAGAATTATTATAGTATATAAGTTAAGTAGATTATTAAATGTATTCAGCCCTTTTTAAAGTCCCATTGCTGGCCACGGGCCTCCCTTCAGGACGAGGGGGATCAGGCCATAGTCCACCACGCTGGCCAAGTGCGGGTTGGCGGACTTTACATGCCTTTCGAAAACTTGCTAGGTTCGCTCAGACATGCAGGTTTCCTCACGATGTTTTTCCTTCATCGTAAGGCAAGTGATAATCATGTTAGAAATGATTCGCACATGAAAATATCAGAGGTGCGAGAACCGGGATTTGAACCCGCTTCACTTGGTTTCTCAAGCGAGCGCTTTACCACTGGGCTACCACTGCAACAACATATAGAATACTTTTTACTGCGGGAAAATATCTCATCTCTAAGAAATTTACACTAAGCGTTAAAACGTAACATGGGGCGAACCCGAGCGGTCCGAGGTTGAGTCGCTGGTATAATCAATAGCAACGTGAAATAAGCCTTTTGGAAACGAAAACAGATACCATATTGATATTATCCTGAGTTCTTTTCGTTAATAGTGTGAAAACCAAATATTATTATTTATTATTCAGCACCATGATTTAAAAATCTAAAAAAATGTTTGAAATTTCTTATTAATAATAAAATTATATATGACAATATTAAAATATAAAGTACTGAAATACATAACTTCTAGAGACTATATAGAGATAAAATAGTAGTATAAGACGCGTGGTACTACCGATAGATATTAATGTATGTACATCATAATATATCATTATGTCGCGTTAGAAAAAAAATATTTTCCACACGTTAATCAAAATTATCTATTGTACTTTTATTTTCTACTATTTTTTGAGTTAACGCTAAACATTCTTTCAGTTGTATTACTTTTTTTGTATTTCAGCAGCCGAGCTTACTTACACTTAATAAGAGCTTCAAGCTTTTGAGTAGCTTCAAGCATTTAAAAAATCTAATCTAATTACATCTACTAAAGAAATTAAATATGTTGAAGTCAACTGGCTAATTAAAATTAAATATTTTTCAGCTCCATCCAACGGCATGAATCTCAGCATGGTCAACAATAATGGTTTATGGACTTTCGATTTGAATGCTGTACCAAACGGTCTTGGAAATATCCCTGGCAATGGTCCCACTACATCCGCCCCTACAACCGCCGCCGGTTCAACGCCTGCAGCGACCACGGCTGCTGGATAGTTATTAAACTTTTATACCATTTAAATTAATATCTAAAAAGATCATGCTACCAAATATTCTCTTATTAAATATTTCTTTAATATACGTGCTGATGTAGTATTAGTAATATATATTTATTTGTAACTTGCATAGAAGTCAATCACGTTACATATAGCTTTTTTTGAAGTAAAAACTTCTATAGGCAGGTCTGAATGGTGAGTAAATTCATGTAAGTCGTCATCGACATGGTCACGTGACGTGTTAACGCTAACACTCAGAGCGCCAATAGATGTCAAAACCAGATAAATGTAAACAGATTTAATTTACAAAATTTTAATTGAAGATCAAACAATTAAATTGAATATCCAAAAATAACAACTTTTTGTTTATAGTTTTAAGTTTTCACTTCTGTCTGCAGTCTTCATGACTGTCTCCTATATTTTTTTTTATTTCTCAGTTGCGGGCTATAGACGGGTCTATTGTTATCGCTACATTTGAACTATAACTTATAGAGTAACCCACTAAACCCTGCCGCTGTAATAATAAACTGCAGGATTAGCTTAGGGATACACTCCATCATTTCATCTGGATCTAGAAATGGTGTCCCAAGATAAATATTGGGCTTGTGTATAAGAGGTCCACACTGTCCCAGAAGATGAAGTAGCGTTTCATCTGCCTCTATACACAGTCTGTTTATAAAAGTTTAAGATAGATTGGACGAGTCGAGGATTTAAATAAAATAAAATAAAATTTAATTAAAATAGATAAAAAAATTGAGAAAATCTAATCTATTGTTGAATCATCATTAAATGAATGTTACACAAAATTATATGGCTCTATAGTTCGGATATTTATTAACTGCTGTCTAAATACATTATCTACGTGATCTAGACAGACTTTAACTGACAATACATGAGAAGGAGTAAAGTTTATCTTTACCGACCAATCTCTCTCGACTTTTCCATTCAACGTGACATTGGCAAAGTAAACTGTACTAGTATGTGCTTTGAAGGTATTAACAAGAAAAAATAATTTAATTGAAGCTTACCTTGTTTTTTTTGGGGAAGCATTTTATCATAAATAGATACTAAGACAAAGAGTAAAAGATACTTGTAGGTCTTGGCACTTTGTGTTTTCATATTTTTTTTTTCATTAAAAATATTTTTAATATTGAATTATTTATTTATTTGCTCCAATAAATTCTTAATTTCAAGATATAGGACACTAAAACGTAAAATAATAAAGAAGTAAGTAGTAAAATGAAGTAAGTACGAACAGAATAAAAGAAAGACATTTATTTCTTATAGATAAATATACATACGTATATAATTTCATCGCATATAAGAATGGATAAATTCGTCAGTGTTATACATGAAAACGTATAAATTTATTATCAGTAGGCTTCCGAATAACAATTAATCTCAGGAAGTTCGTGCTATTATAAAAAATTACAATACAAAAAGGATGCTGAAAATATTTTTATATAATGCTTACTGAATGTAAACAAATGTTCCACAGGGGAAGTGCGTAGATATTGAAGCTTGAGCAAAAAATCGCAGGAAACTACATATTAATTGTTGCAAACTTAACTTAAAAATTATATTAAAACACGCAATTATTATTTATGTTTTACAATCACGGCCTAAAATTACTTAGAAATAAATCATTTACAGTTAGTTCATAATAAACATTTTTTGGAGATATACAAGTATAATGTACCACAGCGACCTACTCTCATAGTGATAAAAAAGACGTTTTTTTCTTATTTTCACAAATATGATCTGACCAGTAGATTAGTTTTGGAAAAATTTTATAAATTAGAGTGAAAAACTTTCTAAATAATCTGCTAAGATCGGAACAAGCACAAATTTACTTTTATTTTTATAGTTTATAGAGTTCATTTGCTATTGGAATAGTACGGAGTATATTATTTGAAAAAACTATATGCCGACTGCCTCCTCCATTCTCTGCAGACCGCATCCATCTATTAGGAAGCGTCAGACAAGTACAAACGACCAGAGGCAACGATTAATATAAAAGCAAAAAATATTCAATTTGAGTTTTGTTTGTTTTGCGTAGCTTAAACTATTAATCTATTTTTTTAACTCAGACTGAGGAATAATATGTATACGGAGTGTCACAGAACCAAACAAAAATGTCAGTGTGTAATTTATATAGATCTAAAGATTTACTGTGAGTAGCAGTTAACAGGTGTTGATAAATTTTTCCCACAAAAATAATATTTGCAATTCGTTTTATAAAAATTAATTTTAAAAAATGTTTTAACCACAAAAATATAAAAAGTGATAAATATAATAAACATTTTACCTTGATTGGTCAAAAACGGCGAAACATTCTTTCTTTCTTACCAAAATTAAAGAATATAACGTATTTTATGTTCTGAAAACTTGTGCTGTGAACTTGAGAAATGCTTTGATCTCAATATAAACATTCAAGCCTTATTTCACCCCCTTCAAGTTTCATTAATTACAAAAAGTAGTCTATGTTCTTTTCCAAGGTTCCATCCATCTATATATCAAAATTCATCAAATTTGGTTCAGCGGCGGCGTGAAAACGTAATTCCTGAAGAAAGTTAACAAGCTCTGGCTACACTGGTAATAGTAGCATAAACAGCAAAATCACGTTATATATTATTGACTTGACATTTTTGGCGGACTCCGTCTATATTAATACATATAATTCTTAAGTTTAAGGTTTTTAACAATAAACAATAACTTATACACATATTTAAACTACAAATACATATAAACACTAGCGACTCACCCTCGCTTCGCTCGGGTTCATCAATAGCTTGATTACCCATACAAATTTTTATCCCCACTTTCACCCCCTTAAGGGATGATTTCCAGGCTAAAAAGTATCCTACGTCTTTTGAAGGGTCTCAAACTATCTTCTTAACAAATTTCATCTAAATCGGTTCAGTAGATCCATAGATTACCCCCTACAACGTCACAAATTCACAAACTTTACCTCTTTATAATATGAGTATAGATAACATACCTCTACAATTATAGATTTCTCAGTCTACGTTCTACGAATACTTTTAGTTGTACCTGTGTGCTAGCATACAACTTTTTGCAACAATAATAATAATAATATTTTCTTCGCACAGATTATAATTAATGAGTAGGTATTTCAAACTAATTTTAGTTAATCCCAGATTGATTAAAGCAAACCCCTGAGATTGGAAATCGTTATTGAATTTAACTTAACTAATATAATATAAATATCTCGTATCACGGTGTTTGTGATCGCACTCCTCCGAAACCGCTCGACCGAATTTAATTTTTTTTTGTATATGTGGTAGGTATGAGAATAGGTCGTAAAGTATTTTCACCCTCCTACCCCCACCCTCCATTTTTTAACACGATTTCAGTATTTTTGTATGAACAATATTCAAATAATTTAATATTATATAAATACATAGAGACGAACCCGAGCGAAGCGAGAGTGAGTCATTATATAACATAAAACAACAGAGTTTTTTTTTGTAGATTGAACGCGGGCAAAGCCGCAGGTTCTTGTAGTATTTATATAATTTTATCTTTTAAGTAATAAGGTTTAGCGAATTTATATTTTTCATTTAAACAAAATGACTGAGTGAGTGACATGAACAGAGAGTGCTCATGCGTCAGCGCGTACCCTCTTGCACTATAGTATCTCCTGCGCAGTTGCTACTTTCACTAAGATTGGCTACCGAGGCCTAGATTAGTCAGAAGGACATCATCATCAACATCACAAATAATTATAAATTAAAAATTTAATAAACCCCTAAGCAAATTAATTGTCATTTAACGATTACACTGGTACGCGTGAAGCACTTAATCGAGTAATCATACGCCAAAATGCCATATATCATTTTGGAAAAGAGCTGATACTCTTACACTGCTGGACTGATATTAAGCAAACGTAGATAAGAACTACCGCAAGGAAACTGGCTTTTAAATGAAAAAAAAACTGCGTCGAACCCCTCTTTTTGCGTCGGGGGCTAAAACACATTAAAAAAAAACACGAAACTTTTCCATTTTTTTGAAATCGATCATCATAATATTCAAACTAACCATTTACTACACTAGGTGCTGCTACTTGTAGAAAATCTATTTCTCCTGCAGTTTATACATACATACCTTGATATACCCTGATACACTTAACGAACCTGGAAATGAAATTTGGTTAGACCTAGAAACTTTAGTTACGAAAACTTGCCAAGCTTTACTTGTTACTAATTAATGTTTTTAATAAGAGAAAAACATTGTGTATTTCAATGCAATTTAAGTCTCAACTGTGTAACAAATAACTTTTTAGGTATATATAAAAAATACAAGTATTAAGCTCGATAATACAAAGCTAATGTGAATAAAAAATATAACGTCGATGTAAATATTATACTTCAAAAAGACTATTGAATTACATTCTCAGTTTATGAACGAATGTTTAATGCATGATATGAATAATGTACAGTGATTATGATAATTTTCTATAATATTTGTTAATTTTTTCTTCTATGGTTATTTTTGTTTTGATAAATTATATTATCAATATATTTGCCTTTAATAAAATAATCCTTTTTTGTTTGTTTTTTTTTTAGAAGAAATAAGAAGAAGAAGGCGCTAAAGTATTTTCATTATGAGAAAATTTACCTTCTTTTACTTAGGTGCCATAATAACTTTGTTACATTCAAAATATGCTTTTACATGTTTTTTCTTTGTTATTAATATTTCAAAAATATCATCTGGGTACATAAATATAAGTATAACTACTAGTATAGTATTATATGATCTGTGGTATAATCCACATTATTTTTTTAATTTATAAGAACAGAAACAACAAAATAGTAAATCTTTTTTATATGTCGTCAATACTAAATACGCCTATTGAATTAAAAATAAATCTAAATTAAAATCAGCCAAAGAAGTTTTCCAAAAGTTTTTTTAGCCAACGCTACTTTTTTTTAACTGACTTCCAAAAACGAGGAGGTTCTCAATTCGTCGGTATCTTTTTTTTATGTATGTTCACCGATTACTCGAAGACGCCTGAACCAATTTGGATTTTTTTTATTTTGTTTGAAAGAGTAAGCTTTACAGGTGGTCCCATATAAATTTTATCGAAATCGGTCGAGCGGTTTTAAAAAAATCAACAATAAATATATTTTTTAAACAAATTGTTTAATCGAACATGTTATTAAAAATTTCTTCCTACAAATTACCTGCTTATCACGTCTACACTAAAAGTATAAAAATAAAAACTTAAAAAACCGACTTCCAGGCACTAAAATCTAAAAAATAGCTAAACGGGGGTTTACATTTAGAATAAGTACCTAATCAGATATTTTCTAAGTCGGTGCCAGCGGACAATATTTTAAGATATGAACATCTAATAGGTAAATATGTATTTTACGTATCGAAATATATTAGATTTCCTATGCGTCGGCTGGCACCGACTTCGAAAATATCTGATTAGGTATCTATTCTAAATGAAAACCCCCGTTTAGTTATTTTTTACATTTTAGTGCCTGGAAGTCAGTTTTTTTAAGTTTTTATTTCAATGAAAAAAAAAGGTTACCTGGGACTAGCACTTTAATGAATTAATTTGATCAGAAGACCTAATACTCATACTTATATTATACTATACATGTTAAATAGATGACCTCCTAGGTTTGATATCGATAAAATACAGAAACTGAAACTACGTAACTAGTACTTATCTAAAGAGTATTTAATCTGATTTAAATGAAATTTACGTTGTGAAGTCGACTGTACTTTTATTGTGCAATTAATTAAAAGCAAATGAGTCACAACTCATTAAGTGCTTGATGTGATTTATATTCATATGAGATAAAATGATGATTTACAAGTAATAAATGCTAAGGGAACATCACCGGACAGTCATGTTAAGAAAATATAACGTTGTGTTTCTTCATCTATACATATAATAAAATTGTAACTAAGTCGAATCTGTACATTAAATGTTTTTTGGAAAATCTAATTGAAATAGACGTTATTATCGATACAGAGTTCGAATTTATAGTTTTTCGAATTTTGGTCTGTCTGTCTGTCTGTCTGTTACCGCATCACGAGAAAACCACTGGACAGATTTTGATGAAATTTGGTATGATGGTAGCTGGTTATCCGGGTCAACATATAGGATACTTTTTACTGCGGGAAAATATCTCATTTCTGAGAAAAAATACAAAAACTACAATGTACTTGTATAGGTACTAATATGTAAAACCTAAGAATTTGGTTTTTGGTCATCTAAACGCGGGCGAAGCCGCGGGCAATGCTAGTAATATTATAATTTTTTCCATAATTATATATTACTAGCTACTCACCCTTGCTTCGCTCGGGTTCGTTATAAATACGCTTTAACTGTTAGTAAGGAATAGATAAACTAAGTATATATACAGAGGTATGATGAGTTTTATATTCCTTACTTGAGAAATGATTGATTCCGCATACAAATTTTTAACTTCCTTTTCACTTTCCGGGATAAAAACTATCCTATGTCCTTCCCAAGGTCTCAAACTATCTTCATAGCCATCTAAATCGGTTCTACGGATTAAACGTGAAAATGTAAAAGACAGACACACAGACAGAGATACTTTCGCATTTATAATATTAGTATGGATTAGTGATCACTAGTCACCTATAGTTTAACGAACAAAAGCAAAAGCCTTATCATGTGTAGACATTATTTGTTTGAAAATAAAAATTAACCATATGCTATGTCATTAGAATACAAAATTGTGTAATTTATTTTGAAGTTATATCTTTCAACAAGGCATATTAATTTATTCGATCACATTTCAACGAATCGCAAACCAATCCTTCTCATTAGCCGCTTTTCTTCCAGAAAAAAAGAATCAAAAAGAAGATATTATAAATCACAAAGACGAAGTAGCAACGACCGGTTGATTGCAGCGGCGGATGCCCTTCGAGGGCTTAATTAGAGCTTCTGTTCTTTAGAATCGTCTTTTGTGTTACGCATTGATAGGAATGTCTGATAACAATAACAATGCTCATCGTTAGATTTTTCATATTTTGTTTCACCAAGATAAATAAGCGTTCAGCTTTTATGTAATGCAACCATTGATATAAACAGTTAGTATGTATGTTTATGTACATGTGTATGTATTGTATAAGAGTAGTAGTTATTATCATAATTGTCAAAATTAATTCATTTATATTAAAAACTAGCATTGCTTGCGGCTCCGCCCGATGACCAAAAACCAAATTCTTAGGTTTTACATATTAGTATACTCTTACATTGCAGTTTTGTATTTTTTTCTCAGGAACGAGGTATTTTCCCGCGGTAAAAAGTATCCTATATGTTGACCCGGATAACCAGCTATCACTATACCTTCATCGATATCCCTCCAGTGATTTTTCTGTGATGTGGTAACAGACAGAAAACTGTAGAATCGGCCTCTGTATCGATAATAATGTTTATTTCAATAATATTTTCCAAAAAATATTTAATGTACAGATTCAGCTTAGTTACAATTTTATTATATGTATAGATAAATATTAGGCTTTAACAATGTGAAATATTATACAAAGTCGTGATAAAACGAAATTTAAAATCGTGCCTTCACCTGAAACCTTTTCAGATTATTACCCAACCACAAACATAATAACTGTGCTTGAAAACATCAAACATTGACACCAGCAGGAAGAGTACATTCATTTTTTAATTAGGAAACCGGCTTGTAAGCAACCTTCCGTCATAGCTGTACAGGAAAGCATCGGCGATGAGTATTAATGAAGTAGGGACACGTAGTGTGTGCGTACGCGCAGTCAGTCTTGCCGCGTATTTGAAACGCCGTGAACGCGTCTCCTCAACGGATTTATTCCCGATAAAACTACAGTTCAATGACACTTGGAGATCGAGATGAGATTCTGTTCTATTGATTTCGATATTTTGACGCTCCGATGAATGTTTTTGGATTGGATAAGGTGATTAGTTTTAGAATGTGTGGAGATTTAAAAATTTATAATTTTAGTTTATAATCGTAGCCGTCCTGAAGATTATTAAAAAGCTTATTTATTTAAAAAGTGATATTGAATATTTTGTTAACAAATTAAATTTCAAAATTTCAAATCTATAGACCATTCCAATTTTTCTTGCCAGTACGTATACATATTATTTTTTCTTACAAAAGTGATCAGAAATGGACACATGAAGAACAATATGACCAGTAATTTTAGTAACATAAAAAGCTGTACGAACAATAGTTTTTTTGTTTTACCTAATAAAATTTTAAGACCACCTGTAATTTAACGATTCTCTGAAATGAAAGTTCTTTATCATCATTAAAAGTAGACAGATTATATGAAGTTGGAGTTTATTAGCCATTACGTAGTCTTTATTACTTTCATTAAAGATAGATCGATTTGTGTTTTTTTGCAGATGATACAAACTGAGGTATAGATTAATCGAAAGAGAGTTAAAACGAATTCAGAGATCAAAATGCAGACATACATATTTGTGTTGTTCGTCACAGTATATTTAATTCCGGAGTCCTTGGCAAAAGCCAAAAGATTTTCCAGACTGCAGACAGATCCGTTGTCGAAAACACGTTGTGATTTGGTATGCTTAGATGCCAGCAAGGAAACTAGATCGCAGGTATTATTATAATATTTATGTATATAATATAGATTATTAATCATATTATTAGGAACTGCATAGAGCTGCTTGATTTCGATAGAATACTCGTTCCGATAACATGTGTATGTTATAAAATTTTTACTTATCTAATATGTAAAATATAAATTATCTCGCTTGTGAATTACTTAATTAAGCAGCTTTACATTCCTAATTGGTAAAATAATATGTCGTTCGATACTAATAATTGTGCAACTGCAAATTACCATAATTTGGACTTCGCCGCAATCAGGTAATAAGAAAGCGAAAAAAAGTTAATTTTGTTAATAAAAATTTTTCTCACAAAAGGGTCATTGTGAATGACTCGAAGTGGGTTTTAAGATATTAGATTATATTGTTTTAGATATTTGGTTACCAACATATTTGCTACATTTATATAAATACTGTATTACTCAATAATATTATATATTTTATTAGCGACTCACCCTAGCTTCGCTCGGGTTCGCCCCTAGCTTGATTCCCCATATAAACTTTCATCCCCATTTTCACCCCCTTAAGGGATGATTTCCGGGATAAAAAGTATCCTATGTCCTTTCCAGGGTCTCAAGCTATACTTTTCTTCCTACCAAATTTCATCTAAATCGGTTTAGTAGATCCAGAGATTACCCCCTGCAAGTCACAAACTCACAAACTTTACCTCTTTATAATATTATTATTAGTATAGATTAGTATAGATTTCATAGTACTTATATGTTAACTTATATAAAATTCTGTGATACAAGCCTTAAATTGGACGTAAAAAATATTACCTTAAAAAAGGTTTTACATGATGTACCTACATGATATTTAGTATATACCTCAGTGATCAGTGTATTCTGCGTAGTATAACTATAATTGCCTGGCCGTAAAAGAGTCAATATAATTATAAATTACTACTCATTCGTGACTCGTATATATATGAAATGTTTTTGATATCCGTTTCATTAATATAAATTTTCATATATAAATTATATTATAATTTAATTGTATTCATCTCAATCAATCAATTTAATTGTATAATTTACTTGTAAGCAATTAATTCAACTAATTCGAACAGTGTGTAGAGTGATTGAATTATCTAAATTTTATATTCTTTACATGATATACATTCGAGAAATCCACTGGACAGATAGCTATTATAGCAGGTTATCCGGGTTAACATATAGGATACTTTTTATTGCAGGAAAATATCTCATCTCTGAGAAATTTATACTAAACGTTAAAACGTAAGTAGAGAGGAACCCGCGCGGAGCGAGGATGAGTTGCTAGTTCTAATAATAAAAAGTATGAATTAAAAGCTCATATAATATGTAATATATTATGTATGTATATGAATAAAAAATTTACAACACTCTTATGATGATGATTGAGTCATAACTCGTATAGATTTTTGTTAAAATACTATATTAGGTGAGATAAAATATTATTCTAGAAAGCAACTGTGTCTAAACTAATTAACGTTAAAATTCAACAGATTCTATGATAACCTTATTTTATTTTAACGTTGAGAAATGCATTAATATACACCACCTGCATACAAACAGATGGTTATGTATCCCCCGTCTGAATAGAACGTCGCAGGATCACATACGCACTCAACCACGACGCCCCGACGGCAGGTCTGCCGAAGCAGACCACAGCAACCATGTGGTTGCTCCAACAGTCTACTTTGCTATCCGAGAGGTACCAGGAGCAATCCGCATGGCACAACGCCCACCGAGATGGGCCTCCTCCCAGTGCGTTTCTTGGGTTCGCGCCCGGCTGAATTGCCGGACGCTAATGAGCCTCCCCACCACGCTGTTTACCCGCACTCTTGCTCATCTTCTTCATCGCTTGGCGAGTTAAAAAAACTGACGAAATAATCTATCTTTTTGTAATAATTAATTTTTAACCTATTTTATGCTGTAAAATCGCAGCGTGCCTAAAATACATTTTTTTTAATATAGCAGAGAACATGAATATTTTAATTGCCAGGCCAAATTTTTTACCGGTTAAATAATCAGGCTTTATTATTTTTAAACTCTTTGATAATAAAATTAAAAGATACAAAAGTTTCAAAATTACAAAAAAAAATTTTAATGGAAAAAAATTAATACTTTGAAAATTTAAGTGTAGCAACGCAACCGCTACCCTCCAGCCAGACTTGCAGTTTTATACCTGCCTATGATTAAAGAAGTGTTGTTAAAATTCTCATGTTGCCTAGAATACATGCCCTAAAATGCCAGCCAGCCCTCCTAGTAGTAGAATGGTTTGGCCATGGAGTACTTATAAAAATATTAAACTACATTGGTAGTAGGTACATACATATGTACATATATGCCTCAGAACACGGAAGAGAAAAAGAATTGTTTTTTATCTTCCGTGTCTTAAACTAGTATACAAATGTCCATTTGTATACTGAGTCGAGCATAATATAACATTCACGCTACTATTTGCGACTTGGAAATCGATTTTGGTAGGTACCTACAATATAGCTATCTACAAATGGAAAGACATGGTCAAAAATTAGTATCTATTTAACATTTAATAATAACATTATATATAAATCAGGAATATTAGAAAGTTAGTTAAAAAAAATCAATTACTTTAATTGCTAGTCCACTACGAGTCTACGAATACAAATCGACAATTTAAACTAGAGAATAATACAAAACTTCTTTAAATGATGGTATACATATTATATATTAGATGTTTTCCTTTATTAAATATCTATATTTTGAATAATTTGTAAGCAAATTAGTTCAAGTTTTAATTAAGAGCGTGCATAAATTTTTGGTCACATAATTACCGGAGCATTTTTTGATAAGTAAAAAACTGGTCCATATTGTAAAATATTTTCTTTCCATAAATTATTTTAAATTATTTTAAGCATGTCATTTTATTCCTGTTTTATTCACTTTATTTTTTAAAATATTAGTAGCGCATTTAGTGATGAAATCACCAAAGTATGAAGTATGTATGTAAACCTTATAAGGTTTACTTGCCTACTGGATAGCAAAACTGTTTTTTGACCAAACCAAAATAAGCCAATTATATCATAATAAATAAATGGTACTCTAATGTCCGATTTCACCAACATCAACTAAGTTTAAGGGATCCCCTAAGCATGGTTTGGGGGGCTGTTAGGGGACAGTTTCTGTTTCACCGACAGTTAGGGGTCACCTAAATATTAAAAGGCCCCCTAAATTTCGGTGCTCGAAATATGGGCTTAAAGACGATTGTAAAACGTAATTTAATTTAGGGGCTAGCTTAGGGGACTTTTAAGCTAGGGATCCCATATGTAGGTGGTAGCTTATGGGTTGTTGGTAAAATCGGGCATAAAGGAAGTTTCAACATTCGATCCTTCCTAACCTATTTTTTTTTTCTCTTTATTTTTCCTTTAGTTTATTTTTTACGTGAGCCAAAAAAAAATCGCTTAAAGAAATATGGCCACTAGCAACTATTATGCGCATTCCTTTCCTTAATTTCAAGCTTTTTAAGTTAGGTAAAATGATACAAACAGAAAAAAGTACACACAAAGTCTTCTTTTTATTATTCTCTCTTTTAACTAATCCAAGGCAACTTTTAAAACACAATATTCCGAGAAAAATACTTAATGCACCGACCGGGTTAATAAGTTGGCTATCCTATACTCTGACGCTACGACTTGTATACGTACATATGCAGAAATCACGTACTTAATGGATTCACAATAATCGCTCTGGTGATGCGAAAAATAAATAAAAACCAAAAAACATTATTATTATTATAAAATATTTAAAAAGTATTAAATAAGATTGGCTTATAAATTAAAAATAAGGCACCTTGAAGTAAAAAAAGAAACTTTACAGATGAAATCGCGCTAGATACGTCGAATCAATCTACGAACTTTGTAGGAAAAGAGAGCCAAAAGAAAAATTTATTTACATTTTTCATTATATTATATCAGCGGCTCACCCTGGCTTCTCGTTCGCTCGGATACGCCTCTAGAAAAACAAAAACAAATCTATCCCACGGAAACCGTACATTTTTCCGGGATAATAACCAGGTAGCCTATGTGCTACTCCAGACTATAATCTATCTCTGTGCAAAATTTCATCCAGATTCGTTCAGCCATTCTGGTGTGATTGAGTAACAAACATCGAAATATCCAAACATCGAAACATCTAAACTTTCACATTTATAATATTAGTAAGACTAGTCACTTAATTCTTCTATGTCTTACAGCTATTATCGAATCAAAGCTATTTTTTAATGTATAACTGACTTCTTATTATACTTGTATGCATTGTATTCAGCCCTTTTTAACGTGCCACTGCTGGGCACGGGCCTCCCTTCAATACGAGTGGGATCAGGCCATAGTCCACCACGCTGGCCAGTGGCCAGTGCGGGTTAGCTACTCATATATATATATATATATATATATATATATATATATATATATAATTACTAATTGAAATTGATTGTTAGATAAATTATTATGAAATTTCGAAATATATGTACCTACCTATTAATATGTTATGTATATGAAAAACAAAATATTTCATAGAGACAATTCGTGGGTTTTACTTTACGCTCAGTTGAAGGGGCCGCTAAAAGGACTTATGATATATTTTCTGGCCCCTGTGGGATATGGAATGAAAGTCTGGTTTAAAATCTGTATGCAATAATTATTGTAAGGAGTTGGATAATATATTGTTTCGAGAAAACAATCAAACGCCTTCGCATGATATAAATGAAATTTTGATAAAGGTATAAAAATTACACGAACTTAGATTGCGATTTTATTCACTTACATTGCATAAAATTTTAAAATAGAAGCATTTTATGTTCTGTTTTAGTTTGCTTTCATTTTGATTAAAATAATAAAACACGAAAGTTATTAGTGGAACATATCACGTACCCATATTTATCAGGCCCACAAACATACTCTTAAATGAGAGTAATTATTATTTATCCAAATTTAACCTTTATATCAATAGGAATAAGAATTACCATGGCTGACGTAGTTTCGTAGTTAGGTCCCGTAGAACTTCAAAGAAGCCATTATGTTTTTAAATGCGAAGACGCTAATTGTGTTCTTTTAATGAACCTGTCTGCTATTAAGTTTGCGCTTGTTCTTGTGAGCTTTCTACAAAAGTCTTTAGAATAACTAGTGACTTGCTCTAGCTTCACACGCGTGCTTTCCATGGGGCCTTTCGGGACTTAATAAGAACATATCCACGTTTTTTTAATATGCTATATTATATGCGAGTTTTATTTATAATAGTAGTATGATTACTATTAAACTGAGCTTTAATCTATAAATTTGATACATTCACAAAACTAAGTTTCGTCTGTGTTTTCTGTGCGAATCTATAGGCAAATATAATAAAATTGTTACTGATCGCTGTCTCTACATGGAAGATATATGAGAAAAACTATTAATGTCGGTCTTTATTAACGCAGTAGAATCCAAACCAATGATTTTAAGAATTTTTGTCTGTTTGTCTATGTGTTTGTATGCGCTAATCTCAGAAAGGGCAATCGATTTGGGTGCGGTTTTCACTAAAGTATTGTGGTAAGTTTAGTATAACTGTTTTATTTCAATCGAATTATGAATAAAGAAAGTTATATCAATTTAAAGAATCACCTAGAGTCGGACCCGAGCGAAGCAAGGGTGAATCGCTAGTATCTAATATATTCGTTGGCTTGGGTTTTTAAGAGTCTCGTTTTAATTTTAAATTCCTTGCATAGGAGTGAGATTTTTCTCATGTGCATGTGTGCATGATAATTATAATGTTATCTGTTTTGAGTTATTTATCACTCAACCATACCAATTTGACAATATATATATATATATATATACAGTAAATTTTATAAATATACATATAACGATATGTTTCATTAAAAATATTATTATGAAATCTAAATACATCCGTATACTAAAAATATTTTCTATAGTGTCGTTCAACATGCCGTTCCGAAGAACGGAAGCCGGGAACGTGTCCGGAAGGAGACTTTCCTCGATGGATGGCAGCCTGCGTAGAAGCATGCAACCAGGACTCGCAGTGTACTGGCACACAACGTTGTTGTAAACTCGGATGCAGTTCTATGTGCAGCGAACCTATTGATCTACTTACTGTACCAGGTAAAGATTAATGATAAGTATTTTTCAAACAAAAGCAATCAACATGATAAGATATAGAAAGTATTACGTGTGTTGTAACGCAGCAAGAAGTGTAACTACTGCTTACGCAATAAAATTAACGGGTGGACCATAAAGAAGCGGATTGACAAAAACAATTTGAATCAAATAACTAAATATGATTAGTTGCGCAATCGTATTATAAATATTAAGTCTATGTCTATATATAGTATAAGTAATACAAGAGAAAGTAAGTTAGTTATAGAATAATAAAGTTGATGTAACTAAATTGATGATACGAGACGAATTTACATATGTATGTGTATTAGTCTAATGGCTGAATGGTGATGGGAAGGGAAAAATTTTACAGAAGGACTTTGTTTCAACCCAGTTAAGGCAATAATTGAAATGTTACTCATATATTAACTCGATATGGTAAGTCAGAGAGAGTTGTTTATAGTTTTAAGAAGAGATCACTATTAAATAGGTATATAATATGTAAGATACTACATAAAATACGCATAGTTTATTTAAGTTCAAGTTTTGTTTTGATTTAGTAGGCATCTTTCCCTTATAGTCGTCTCTCCCGGACTTACCCTATACGTGAATATTAAATACGTTGTAATTGTGTATCAGGCTTGCCAGCTCTACCAGTGATTGAAGAAGCTAAGGAAAGGCGAAGAGCGATCCAAATAAAATGGTCAGATGGCGTTGGTGATGCAGCAAGAGCTGTACCGGGGCGAGTTCTTTACATATTGGAAGAACAACATCATTTAGGTCCTAAATATGAAGAAGCGAGGCTTGGTGATTGGAATCTTATATTAAGAACCAATAAGTGGGTATATCAAAAATTAAATCTATAACAATTGAAAAAAAATATTACATTTAGCTCTATGATTATGATGAT
This sequence comes from Brenthis daphne, assembly GCA_947093115.1. Lineage (NCBI taxonomy): Eukaryota > Metazoa > Arthropoda > Insecta > Lepidoptera > Nymphalidae > Brenthis > Brenthis daphne. The sequence continues at coordinate 26,908,412 of OX352475.1, forward strand.
ATTCATAATTTTATTTTTTGTGCTCTCTTGTTTATTATATGAGCCATTTATGATGTTTGCTAATCGGACGACGTTATAAGATTACATTATTTCACATGGGTTTTTACTGGCGTCACATAGGTACTATGTGCGTCACTTTGCTCTTTACGTAGCGAAATATTCTTAAATATTGATGTTTAATGAAATTTATTTGATGTTAAATTTGAACATATTATCCGCCTACACAAATTAAACTAAATATTAGTTTATCTTGGTTTCGTTGAATTCTAACATAAAGGTTTCAACACGAACCTTAATAAACTGGCTGTAATCTAAAATCTAAAGGATGAGGCTTTTGACCCTTGCACAAAATAATCGATTCATCACGTTCTCTCTGAATATTCAAAATTATAAATGCATTGTTATTTGATAACTAGGATAAACTCGTGTTACTTTGTATGAAGGTCAGAATCGGCATGGATATAAATAATACACGACGTAAAGCCATAACAGCGAATATACTATGCCAGTTCCGGCACAGACACTTGAATCGGTAATCGAACCCGGATCCCAGACTCATAGTCCGTATTATTCTCTCCATGACCGCGGACACGCCGGCGTTACAGTTAACAATAGATTTCTTAGAAATTTACCTGGAAATGTTATTTAGTTTTTCCATCTCCTTTGTTTATAAGATTAGGCTCAATTGTAAAAAGTTATTGACGACTTTACTTAATTTAGTAAACAATACATTTATGTAGATATTAGTGTCAAACTTATAATATTCATTTATGCTTTTTGACCCACTGATATATATTAAAAACACATGTTGCAAGCAATTTTATCCAAGCTGAAAGTTTAACGATATTTTATTGCACCTATTAAGACTATACATGTAATTATTGTATAACTGCCTCGGTGGTGTAGTGGCTAGCATGTACGGCTGCACACCCGGAGGTCCTGGGTTCGAGTCCCAGGTCGGGCCAAGTTTAGTAATTGAGTCTTCCTGTATAGTAAGTCTCAGTAACAGCCCGGAGTTGGGAAGTTGGCGGTGTTTCACCCCCGTGCCTCGGAGAGCACGTAAAGCCGTCGGTCCTGCGCCTTAACTCTCACCGGTCGTGTCGAGTGGTCGTCCCACCGGAGTATGAGAGTGAAAGGAATAGAGAGTGCACTTGTGTCTGCGCGTACACTTGAGCACTATAATATCTCCTGCGCAGTTGGCTAATCTCATTGAGATTGGCCGCCGTGGCCGGAATCGGCTAGGAGAACATCATCATCAATTATTGTATGGCGGTTTAATGTTTCCTTTGCTACTGCCTATCAATGATTTATCAAATTAATCAATTCATAATACAGGTAGTCATTAAATGCAATTTGCTTTCTATACTTTTCCTTGTAGCGTGCGTTAACCGCAATGATAATGCATGTTGCGACACTGATCAAACCGATTTTATTTTTGTTCCTGTTTGTTTTCCTAGAATGAATTTTGGTAAGGTTTTTTGTTTGCTACTTATCTTACGTATTTAGATAAAATGTCAATCAAAATGATCTCAGCTTATCTTTTCGCTTTTAGGCTCTTAGTCACCTTTAAAGCTACTTATATGGATTAAGTCGAAAACTTAATCTGACAATTTATTCGAAGGTTAATCCTCCGCAGTGTGTGTTGTTCTTTATATTTTTAAAATTAATTGCAAATAAATAATAAAAAAAAATCTTTTTAGGACTAAAGTGTCTCTTAAAAATCAATTAAAGCCAGGGCGGTGGTATCGCTTTCGAGTTGCTGCCATTAGTTCATCTGGTACACGTGGATATTCTACACCAAGTGCCCCGTTTACTCCAAGAAAAGGACCCAGGCCGCCACCGCCACCAAAAAAATTGAAAGTCTTGCCAATTCGATCGAACAATAGTACGTATATTTATACAATACAATTTATGTGCGTTTTAATATTTTTATCTTCTATAACTATTAAAACTGTGTTATTTTTAAATATTTATGGTATAAATATAAAACTGGATGTTAATTTCTAATTGTAGCATGATTACAATCCTAAAACTTTCATCTTATCTCGCAAGAATCTAAAAATGTTAGCAATATCTTTGCCAAAGAAAGTTGAAAATAGAAAACTAATATATATATTTTGTGCAACAAACTTATTTGATATTATACACAGATAAATATGTAATTATTTACATAATATAATATGTACTTATCGAGATATACAATTTAAATAACAGATACGGTAACAATACGTCTGGAATGGAAAGAGCCGCGATCTGATTTGCCGGTTATGCGCTACAAAGTTTTCTGGAGCAGACGAGTTCGGGGCTTAGGAGGAGAATTAGATTCCGTTCTTGTTAATCATCAAACCGTTCCAAAGGTAATGTTAGAAAATAAAATCAAAATTTACTTACCTTTTTCAAATACATAGACTTATACAAGCACTTTTGCATCGTCACTTTTACATTTTTAAATTTAAATTAAATCCGTGGAGAATCTACCACCAATCACCATATTTACTTTACCACGTGATAAGCTATCCATTCCAAATTTCACTCAAATCTTTTAAGCCTTAAATTTTGTTAATTAGGTACATCACAAAGAAGTAACAAACACGCATTTACTCACTCTCAAACATTGCCATTGTAGGGATATTTTATAGATACCTATAAAAATAAAATTAAACAATAACAAAAACATTTTATGGCTCCTCGCAAGAGAGATGGACAAAAGCGATACCATTCATACCGCATGACTATAATTCAATTATCACGATTTCAAATTACATAACAACATACAGATACTAATACCTATACCTTGTAGCTGTTTTGTGTTGAGTATAACATTTTTAGATTATTTTAAGTTAAGAATGTATTAGAGCTAGTTGATGTAATTTAATGCCATTTAACTCTCTTTATCAATGCTTTAACCTTTTACTTACCTTAACTTATAGCACTAACCTAAGGTCAGTAAACAAAAATCGTTCAAGCTTTAAGAAAGCTCTGTCTTTTTTAGAAACTGCGTCAAGCTTGAAGCTTTCATTCTCATATTCAACTTAGACGAATTTGATAATGCTCAATGTTGCCGTTAATTAATTTTCAGTATAATTTAGTTTGAACGTCCAAGGCATAAAATTGATAAAGCTAATTACAACAATAAGATTTGTTATCACTTCCTAAGGTATCTAAAAGTAGCCTACAAATATACCACGTCATAGTCTATCTATCGTCTATGTATTAGTATTAAAATCCAGCCGTTTCAACGCTAAGGAGTAACAAACAAGCATACACAAATTTACAGACATTTATGCCCACATTAGGTATTCCCAATAATATTAGTTGTCCAATTTAAATGACACTGATGTTTCAGGAACAAACTTACGTCGAAATTAGTGATTTACAACCGAATTCAATGTATTTCTTACAAGTACAAACTATCAGTATATTCGGCCTCGGAAAACTTCGCAGTGAAAAAGCAGCAATTTTCTATAACACAACGAACGCTACAGAAGGTATTTGTTTTTCTTAATATAATGAAGTTATATAATACCCAAATAATTCATACAACTGCTTTAAATTCTAGTATTTTATGAGTATGCACTACAATTGCGCATGATGCACGTATTTGATCATTAAAAATGTATAAGTGTTGCATAGGGAACGTTCGAGGAAGTCACGCGAGTTTCATATGAATGGCTTTTAAATATTTACACAATTCTTTGTAGAAAGGCTTGTGTAACAAGATTTTTAACACAATATCCATTCTTTATTTACAGAAAATGCGCCAGAGGCTCTTACAAGGAGAAAGGATGAGAAAATTATTACAGGTGTAAAATTAAATAAATTTATATGGTTGGACCATAAAATAAAAGCAAAAATTTCATGGCAACCCACACTAGCAGCTAAAGGACATCGGAGACGGTAACTTATAAAGATCGATTTCATAAGAAAATTTTATTCATTGCATTGAAAATGATATTTAATTTTTATTTAATAATGGACCAATTTCTGCACGAAACTTCAAACATCCATTTGAAAAAGTCATTCTTACAAAAGCTACGGTCATAAGTCCTGCCCATTGTAAAGTAGGTACCTACTTTACTTTTTTTTCGCATTCCATGACAAGGGCCTTGTTCTCAAACTGAGGCACGCTTTTAAGAACTTTAAATATTATTATGATTTGTATAAAAACTTTTTAACAAAAAAAAAACGACTTCCAGGCACTAAAATTTAAAAAATAACTAAACGGAGGTTTTCATTTAGAATAGATACCTAATCAGATATTTTCGAAGTCGGTGCCGAGAACCTCCTCCTTTTTGGAATTGAAAGTCGGTTAAAAATTTATAAAGATTGTTAATACGCAGGTACATACCTATATATTTATAAGAAGGTACCTACATAATATTATTTACGTATACAAACAATATTTTATTTATTTATACATTTTTTACAGATATTACGTTCACTGGAAAACAATATCATGTCAACATCCCATTAAAGAGCTAAAAGAATTATCGGCAATAACAGAGGTATGTAAACGATTCTATTTACATATTATTTTCCAAATCGTTATTAAGTAATAGGTACTAATAATCATGTTAATAATTATAATTTGAAATAATTAAATGATTCAGTAGTTCGATGGTTACTGAACTGTTGATTGCTAATTTGTTCACTCACTAATATACATATTTATGTAAATATTCATTATCTATACTAATATTATAGCGAGGAAAAGTTTATGGGTTTGTGAGATTGTGATGTTGTTGGGGGTAATCTCTGGATCTACTGAACTGATTTGGATGAAATTTGGTAAGAAGATAGTTTGAGACCCTGGAAAGGACATAGGATACTTTTTGTCCCGGAAATCATCCCGTAAAAATGGGTATAAATGGGAATGAAAGTTTGTATTGGGAACCAAGATATTGAAGCCCAGATGTGTTAAATAATTATAATATTTTGATGTTATTATTGACTCATAATTGTATTTTATTTCAGCAAAACTCATTCGAAATATATGAATTAGATTATAGGTGTAAATACAGAATAAACATCAACAGATCATGGAAAACAAAAACACCAGACTCCGAATTTGTTTTAACTGTTCCTGAATGTAATTATTTTAAGAAAAAAGTAACATCTGCCAATGTTAATTGTAAGCCCTAAATATTTTAGCATCAAGATAGGTACAGGTATCGATAAATGACACAAATTCGTTGAAGGTCACTGGTAGGTCATATAGGTATTATATAGGAATAATCAATAAATTGAAGTAAATGTATTTATTAATATTATAGTTTTTATTACATAAAATAGACTGTTGCACAAAATATTGTAAGATAAGTAGGTAGGTACTTTCAGCTATTCCTTAGGGTTTCGCAACATTGTGACACATTATTTAAGAAAATATTAGAAATAAAATGTTTGGGAGTTAATACTAGCTTACCTTTTATTATTTACACTTAAATAATAATAAGAGTAATTAAGGAGAAGTTAAAATATTTGAAATAAAATTTAAAACATTTAAACATCTTGTTTTTTTATCTGCTTATGTTTCTAGTCTCGTCAGAAGGTAGCGTACCTAGCTATCCAAAACAGTGATCGATGGGGTATCCCCTAAAAATCCTATTTTCTTTAACAATCATACCTTTTTTTAACGTTGGGAAATGCATTAACGCACGAGGTGTGGGACTCGCCGGCAAAGCCAGTACTACCCACTAAAACCCAACAAAATTTTCCCCCGTCTTAATGGGGCGTCGCAGGATCGCTTACGCATTTAACTACGACGCCCCGACGGCAGGTCTGCCGAAACAGACCACAACAATTAACGAATAATTAAATTCTAACTGATTCGAATCTGTACATTAATTATTTTTTTGGAAAATCTTACTGAAATAGTCATTATTATTGATATAGTTTTTAGAATTTTTGTCTGTCTGTCTGTCTGTGACCGCATCACGAGAAAACTACTTGACAGATTTTGATGAAATTTGATTTGATGATAGCTGGTTGTCCGGGTCAACTTAAAGGATACTTTTTACTGCGGGAAAAAACCTCATCTAGAAGATATCAATACTAAACGTTAAATACATACATACATACATACATACATACATACATACATACATAAATACATACATACATACATACATACATACATACATACATACATACATACATACAAAAAGCTAAACCATTTTTTCTATTTACAAAAAAACCGGTTATCAGGTGGTGTTTCCGTTTGGGCCGTAACACTTTTTTTTTTCAATTGTTTTGAAACGACATTCTTATTTTCTTCCTTAATAAAGTTAGACTTGACAAATGACAAGGCCGGATAGACGGACTGACTGACGTAGTTATAAACAACAGGGGTGTTTATTAGCTATTTGGCTACCGAACCCTAAAAATGTGAATAGATTTCAATGCTCTAATAACTAAAAAGTCAGAAAGAACTGAAAGCAGGTAATAATTTACAACATAACCTGGTATCTTAATATATTTTTTGCATTCGATCTCAGGTGAAGCCATACCTAGAAAACAAATCCATATTATTAGAAATAATTTGTAAGCAATAAAAATGGTTGATATATTGAATATGTTAGTTACTACATATCTTTTTATTCGCCTAAAATATTTAAATACCTTCAACGAAAATAACATAACAAATATTAATTGAAGTAAAATCTAAAAATACATTCAAGTAGTTATAAAATATTTTCTGTTTAAGCTATACAATTTATACAATTAAAAAATCGTTATTAAAATAAGCAATTTAAAAAAAATATACGTCATATTATTTTTACAAATGCCTAATGATGGCAACACAGCTATTTTAAGTACAACCTTCAATCCATACGATTGTAGCTAGCAACCCTTAGTAAATGTCAAAAGTAAATAGAAAATAAGAGATGGGAAATTATTTTACGATGATTTAATTTTTTATTATTGTATTTATTAGTCTGCACGGAATTTTAATAATCTTTTACTATATAACTTCAACCTAAATGTTTTTATTGTGATAAAACGTATTTACAAGTTTTGGAAAACAGAAGCAAATAAGCGCAGTTTTTCACCTTTTATAATGCACAATTTGCGTCTAATCACGGGTTATTGTATTAAGTTTATAACTAATGCACCGGATAATTAAATAAAATATAATTTAACGTTCAATACAAAGTAAGAGCTATTGTTATATAGATAATTCAACCCTGGGCGTAACCTTCTAGCATTTGGGGTTGAGGCGATGCGAATATGATATTTTTCGCATTTTTCTGAAATATAGCGCACTGTGTCAGTGGTAAAAATGGCTGAAGACGAAGTGCTATTCGATGATGTATACGAATTGTGTGAAATTATTGGCAAGTAAGTTAATTATAGTGCTTTAACCCTAAAACAATTATCTATTCAGGTATTCAAAGTTCTGCATGCATAAAATACATAGCTCAAGTCGGCAACAAGTTGATAAAAATTTAAACATTTCTTATATGAATCTATTACAATAATTTACTTATAAAATAAAAAAATAAAATAGAATATTATACTGCCATTTTCCTTCAAATTTTATAAAAAAACATAATATACATTTTAATTAAATAACTTTATTTAATAAAAGTAATATACATTAGCTAAATAAAGTGTTTTCAATTTTCAAAAATGAATAAAAAGTAATATAATATGTTATCAAAATCCCAATAAAAGTGCTATTAGATGTTATTTTAATATGTTTTATATTTGTTTTACAAAAATTACATAAATTACTAATTTTCTAGACAAAAGTACATAATACTTAGTATAATTCAGAAATACCTTTCCTCAGTAATCTATTAAAATTTACATATAACTGAAATTTGCAATCTTATTAATATTTTTACAAATTTGCAATTTATTAAATTATATTGTCCACATAATTATTAACATTCAAATAAGTAAATGCATACTCTAAATTGTATGAATTGTGTGAGTCAAAGGAAACTTAAAACATATTGTATATCTTAAATCATAGCATAGTTTACATAGAAGATAGATATTTTATTATTATAATATTTCATACGAAGAATATTAAGTAATTATAATGTTACTGCACCTACAATTTTTTTGTAATATTGCAGTAAAAATATCAAAGATGTTAATTAAAATCACTTCAAATTAAAAACAACTATAGTTAATCATTTTATTATATAAAGCATCCCACAAACTTTATTTTAAGGGGCCCATTCAGCCTTGTCAGAAGATGTGTGCATCGGCAGACAGGACAGCAATTTGCTGTTAAAATTGTTGATGTGGCACGGTTTACTGCTAGCCCAGGATTGAGTACTGCTGGTAAGAAAATCTTATAATTACATACTGTATTATACATACATGTACATATGTATTTGTAGATATTATTTGAGTACATTTTGTTAGTAACATGTAATTGTCATTGAATGTTCCCTAATCTATACATATAATAAAATTGTAACTAAGTCGAATCTGTACATGAAATATTTTTTGGAAAATCTAATTGAAATAGACATTATTATCGATACGAGTCTGAATATATAGTTTTTTGAATTTTTGTCTGTCTGTCTGTCTGTCTGTCTGTTACCGCATCACGAGAAAACCACTGGACAGATTTTGATGAAATTTGGTATGATGATACCTGGCTATCCGGGTCAACATATAGGATACTTTTTATCGCGGGAAAATATCTCATTTCTGAGAAAAAAACAAAAACTGCAATGTAAGAGTATACTAATATGTAAAGCCTAAGAATTGGTTTTTGGTCATCTGAACGCGGGCGGAGCCGCGGGCAATGCTAGTGGACATATAATTCCATATGAATGTAACATTTATAATTTAAACTGAATATATGATAGGTTATTTTATATAACTTTTCATATTTAATAATAAGTAACTTTTTACATTTACGTAATATCTAAATTAACAAACATCTGATTTTATATTTCAGATCTCAAACGTGAGGCTACAATATGCCATATGCTAAAACATCCCCATATTGTGGAACTCCTTGAGACCTACAGCTCTGAGGGCATGCTGTATATGGTTTTTGAATAGTAAGTTTTGTTTGTATAATATTAATAGTCAAATGTCCATAATTTGTTAACTCTGTTAAAGTTACAAAAAATAAAAAAGTATCTGTAATTCAAAAATATATATGTTCATGATATACTATTAAACAAGTAATATTTGTATATGTATTTGCAATCACATTCTCGAAAACGGCTCTAACGATTTCGATGAAATTTGCAATATAGTCGTTTACAGGGATGAAAAATCCATTCTAGCTTGGTCTCAATCTAGGAAATTCGTTTTCTTTTTATTTTCACACAAAAATATTTGCCCGCGCAATATGTAAATCAAATTTTGTATTTAGATAAGGTTTTGCTTTTTAAGTATATTTATATATGTATGAGTATTTTCTGAATAAATCCAATTTTATATTTTTTCCAAAAAACAACAAAAACACACTGAACGAAGCTTGGCCCCCAGGTACTATTGCTAATAGGTACAAAATTTTGTGGGCCCAGTAACAATTGAATGTGGCATACTACAATTTTATTTATTACTGCTGCCAAAATTTGGTAATAAATTCTTGAAATTACAAATTCACTAAATAATATTACATAATTAACTAACATTTTTAAGTTCCAATTAATGATCAAATTAAGAAAAAACATTAATTGAATTAATACACATTTGGTTTTTAGGTTTTGCTAACTTAAAATCTTAAATAAATAAAAACATCAAATTTTCGTTTCAATATATTTTAATATAAATGAATTGCCACTTTCTGATTTTAAATGATATGTTAAATACTATTATATAAAAATTATTGGTATCTCATAACTTCTTTGTGAATGTAAAATAAGGAACAGAAAATATAAATAACAGCATTTGTTTTTAAAATAACATAATGTTTTTATTTTATAAAATACTTATTAGATTTCTGATTGTTTTTCAGTATGGATGGATCTGACTTATGTTTTGAAGTGGTTCGTCGAGCCACAGCTGGATTTGTTTACAGTGAAGCAGTCGCATGGTATGTATTAAAAATTATATTAAAATAGCGAGGCAATAAAGTAACATATGTACGAGTTTAATGTATATAAATGTCATAACACTTTGTTCTGTGCAACATTTTTTTAAAGTTTCATGGCAGTTGCATTAATTTTATAGACATTCATACTTTATGAAATGTAAAGTGGACTCGTTTTCCGCACTTAGACAAACTTTATGAACAGACAGAATTATTTTTTTATGTATAAAGATTTATTGCTTATCTGTAGTTATTTATTTAAATAATTTGTCTGTTAAAAATATTTGGCCAGACCTTACTAAATAAATGCTTTAATCTGTATATCTTTATTTATATTAGTGTAAAAGATATTTAGACTGAAAGAATAAGAAACAATAGAAGTTGCATGCTGAAGATATTGTCTGAACTCAATATTCAACTGTTTTATAATATCTATCTAATGTACTCATAGTAAAAAAGCAAAAAATAAAGAAAGTAATGAATGGAAATGGATGTAATGGAAAGAAATGTTGATCTTATTTTTAAAAAAAAAATTTGGCTGTGTGTCTGTCTGTCTGTTTGTTCCGGCTAATCTCCAAAACGGCTGCACCGATATTGACGGAACTCACTGGCAGATATGATGAGCAGATGGCACTGATGTTATAAGGCGATATTGTTAGTAACTTAGGCTACTTTGATTAGAGAAAAATAAGGGTTCTGCGAAAACAATTCAAACCTATTAAATAGTGATAAAAATGAATGTTAGTTTGTATTTCGTTACATAATGCTTTCCTCAACCGGTTTCCTGCTTAACAGACAGACCATAATTTAAAAAATTGTACTTTTCTAATATATACCATATATTATATGTACTTACTTTATATGCATTTAGTAAAAAGCTGTTATTTTGACATTACAAATAGACATTCAATTTTATTTATTTGAATAGATAGATTTATTCATTTTGAAGTATGTATTCAACCCCTTTTAACGTTCCACTGCTGGGCACGGGTATCCCCTTTAATACGAGGGGGATCAGGCCATATTCCACCACGCTGGCCAAGTGCGGGTTGGCGGACTGCACATATCTTTCCAAAAATTGCTAGATTCTCTCAGACATGCAGGTTTCCTCACGATGTTTTCCTTCACCGTAAGGCAAGTGGTAATCATGTTAGAAATGATTCGCACATGAAAATATAAGTGGTGCGAGACCCGGGATTTGAACCGGCTTCACTCTGTTTTCCAAGCGAGTGCGTTACCACTGGGCTACCAATGCTTATATAATTTTTGCATTTGAAGTACCAGGCCAACATAAACATATAACAACCTCCCCAGCCACTACATGCGTCAGATACTCGAGGCGCTTCGTTACTGCCACGAGAACGATATAGTGCACCGCGACGTGCGTCCGCACTGCGTCCTACTCGCGGGTAGAGACAACTGCGCGCCGGTCAAGCTGGGCGGGTTCGGGGTCGCCGCGCAGTTGCCCACGCCCACTGCCCACCGGGCTCCACCTGGTGAGTGTTTTATTGTATAGGTAATGTGTTAGCGTGAAGGTTTAGGCGTCTGTTTTCTGATATATATTTTTTTATATATTTTTTGGTTTATATTGTGTATATGGTGTTTTTTACGAGGACATTTTATTACGATTGTAATGAAAATCTACGCAAGAAATGAATTTTAAGTTTTTTTTTTAATTTATAGTACAAAATGTAACATTTCAAAAACGTGGAATTCGCTGTTGCATTGTAAGTGAAGCAAAGTAATAATAGAAACTGTATACAAAATTTTTGACTGACTGCAAAAATAGGAGACGTATCTTCGGATTTATGTAAATCGATTTTATAATGCTTTTCTCATATAAATTTCATGCAAAAAATTAATCCTTTAGAGTGGTATGTAGAGTATGTAGAGATATACTGTGATTTGTACAAAATAGTCTTTAAAATGTTTATTTCTTTGCATAAAAGGAAATAAAAGGAAAAAAAGATATTTTGTTACAAATTAACCTAATTTTAGTTATTACAAATAAAACTTTTGATGCCAAATGTAACATTTTGAAGATTGACAGAATGTTTGTCTTATTAGATTTTTTTATATTAATAATGAAATAAATATAAGAATACATAAAGATTGGAAGGGCAAGTAAATTAAAGGTAAGGTTTTTATACATAGACAAGTGTTCACTTTTTCCAGCAAAATTACACGTTTTAAGTACTTTTTAGATGGTTGTATAATCTTTATATGAAAGTTTAATATTTAGTATTGCAAGTGCAAAGTTTTTGACGGAGTTCAATTAATTGTGTACAGAACTGGTGATGGACAATCGACCTCTAGTGGGTCCTATGGGCCAAGCGTATCTCAAATCCGATGAGTATGGTAAGGCGAGATCGAAGCAAATTGTGCCCTAACTGCATGGAAATTAAGTGCAATTTTCATCGGCACACGATCACTCATGTTCACCAACTAGGTGTCTTATAAACAGGCATACTAGTGCTGTCACGTTAATTTACACGAAATATGCATCGGCACAATCACTCAACACTGTGCTCGTGGTATTTGTAACCTGTGTTCGATAAACATCGTCTTATAAATAATTGGAATTAACTCAATAGTTTAAAATGTTCAAATTTACCGGTTTATTTGAATATTTTCGATGTTATAGTTTCATGGATTTTTTTTTGTATAAATGATATTAGAACGCTTTGCCTAAGTACGAGCTTTTATTTAAAAAAAAGTAATGTTCGGCTAATTAAGTAGTTTAGACGAAAGTTAGTTGCTGTGAGTTAGTTCCAAATGATTATAATGAAAATTTCATTACTCTAATGTCATTGGCTTTCATTTTAAATAAACAAGAAACTAAATAGAGATTAAATGATTCTATTGATTAGTTAATCTAAACGCTAAATACCTTGCAATTGTGATTGTCAAACATTGTATATAGTTGTATTATAAAAATATTTAAATGGATATTATTTATCTATGATATTTTTTTTTATTTATTACTTACAACGTAGAAACTGCACTTAAGATTGGGAATATTATAAAAAAAGGTCATATTATATTGTTTTCTTTCCAAAATGTCAATTTAGTGTTGCCATCACACAAAATGTTTTTTAAAATGAAATACTAAATTCAAATATCTTTATAGGACGTATCGGAACCCCCCACTACATGGCACCGGAGGTGGTTTCAAGTCAATTGTATGGAAAACCAGTGGATGTATGGGCTGCGGGTATACTCCTGCACGTGCTGTTGGTGGGATACTTGCCATTCACGGGCACTAGAGAACGGCTTTTTGAGGCAATTTGCCGTGGGAGATTACGTGTAAGTGATTTTTTTATAGGTTTTTTATGTGTTGTGTTATTTTGGTGTTTTTATTACTAACCTATATATACTATAAGTTTCATAGCAAAACAATCAAACTTTATAATGTCGTCTATTCTGTAGTGAAATTACAAAGAATAAAAAATGGGGTGGATTTATATATTTTTTGACTCTGCATTTGCATAACTGAGAGTTGAAAATTATATTTGAATCCATTAAGGGTGTGGGCCTCTAGGGGTGGGTACCTTTAAAATAGAGTAAAATTCATATTTGTTCAATTTATAATGTAATTTGATTTTTTCACTAATAGTGGCCCAGCGCAAATAAAACTATGCGAGTTAGGATTTTTTAGTGTATATTTCAAAAAACCAATTCTTACACCCTAAGTTTTTATAACAAATTATACACTTCGAATGCGACATTTAATTACTTTTATATTGAATTTTACATAAGAAAATACATAAATTGATAGATTATATATTTACTGTTTGAAAAGAAAACATTTTTTTTATATATACTAAAATTAATCTAATATTCATGTCAATACAAGTCTAAATAGCATTTACTATAAATGACAGATAATAAAAAAAACCTAAAAAATATATATCAGATGAAATCGTGTAATATATATCTATCCAATCCCCTTTAATTAGTTCGACGCGCCACTTTGGGACGATATAAGCGATGCCGCCAAAGACCTCGTCCAGCGCATGCTGACGGTAGATCACACGCAAAGGATAAACATACAGGAAGTGCTTAACCATCGATGGATTAGGGTATGTGGTTCTTTATTTTTATCAACTGAATGTGGAAAAATTTTTGCCTAATTGTCATTGATATACAAAAATTAAAAATACACAATTAGCGTCTCAAAAGTGTCCTCAAAAAGATGCTCATAATTCGAAATTTTGCGCTTCTTTCTAATCTCTTTTGTTCATTGCGTTTATAAAATTAAATAGCGCATTGTTTCGTTTAAAAAAGTACTTTATGTGGTCTGCGTAAGTTCGAATTTGTGTTTAGATAATTAGTACTTTCGATGTTTATAATCTTTTTTTTTTTTTTATTCTTTGATTTGACTTAACGTCACGTCACGAGATATAAATTAGTAAATTGTATCTAAGTTTTTATATATCAATGTTTATTGTGTTAATTAGGAAATTAATAATATGGACCTAAATTTACACCATGGATACTACACAAAATGTTCTTAATTAATACTTTTTAATCATTTTTTTTTGGTTAGTTGACACCACCAATCAATTGATATACTTTTGATGAGCTGTCAAAAAGGTATGGATGTGGGGATAGACTATATGGCAATTGCAACGTGTAATGTCACACTTATTTGCTACTTTTAACTATTTATTTATTGATTTTAAAGCAACTAAATCTAATTTTATAGTTAGTTGAAAATTAATCAAGTTTCAAGGTTTCAGAGTTAAAAGAGTGGTTTTAGAGAAGTGTGTCGTTGAATCAATGGTTAATGTTGTTGGTTATTAAATGTGAGAAATATGATGTAGTTTCAGAGTAAAAAAATGCTACAATATTGTTAGCTAATTTACTCGTATATTGGTACATACATAGTAAGTCCAATACTCAATATGAATTAAACATAAACTAAAATCATTAAAACTGCAAAATAAATATTCCCCATTTTAAGTGTTATCTTTTAGGATTTTTTTTTCGCGAATTTATTTTGGTTTTTGGTTCGTTACATGGTCACGGGAGGGATTTAAGATGTTGACGTCTCAAAAGTTATTATATAGTTGTTACAGAGGTAAACCCAAAGGGGTAGTTTTATTCAAAAAGTGAATCAAAGCACTTATTAAATCATACTTTCTTAGATTTACGCAAATATTTGATATTTTAATTAAAACCTATCTTTTCGGATTCGAAAATAATTTTTATAAAATTGTAGGTAGGCACTGTCTGTAACAAGTACATATATAACGCCTTTCAGACGTCTATAACCTTAGTCTCTCCCGTGACCATGTTTACTGTAAAGCATTCGAAACGTCGGTAACCAAATATCAAAATAAATAAAGCGAAATAATCCGAAAAGATAGTTTTATTTAAAACGTATTAAACGTTACCCGAACAGGATCGCGATAAGCAAAATCGTATCCACCTATCCGGTACAGTGGAAGAGCTGAAGAAGTTCAACAGCCGCCGTCGCCTGCGCGCCGCCACGCTCGCCGCCGCCTCCGCGGACGACGACGACGACGAGCAGCCGGCGCGGCGGCAGGCGCTGCTGGAGGAGGCCAGTGCCGCTGGTGAGGGATTCATAAATCTATACTTATATTATGAAGAGGTAAAGTTTGTGAGTTTATGACGTTGTGATTTCTGAACCGATTTAGATGAAATTTTGGTAAGAAGATAGTTTGAGACCGTGGAAAGGACATAGGATTATTTTTATCCCGTAAATCATCCCTTAAGGGGGTGAAAATGGGGATGAAAATTTGTATTCGGAAGCAAGCAAAGGACGAACCCGAGCGAAGCGAGGGTAAGTCGGTAGTAAATAAATATGTTGGGACGATGCATTAGCTGGCACCGTCTTCGAAAATATATGATTAGAACTATACTAAATCAAAACCCCCGTTTATTATATTTTTTAACTTTTAGTGCCTGGAAATCGGTTCTTTTTAAGGTTTTATTTATAAAAAGGTTTTTAATTCAATTCTATTATAGGTAAAGATTAAAAATATCCGTGTATTTTGAAGAAAAAGAAACTTACATATCGAAGCAGCATTAATTTTCCCTATTATTTTCCATTTATTTTATCATGACTTATACAGTGGGCGTTATACGGGAAGTGTTGGTTCAAATGAAAGTCGTTGCAATGACAGTTGTATTTCAAATTAACAATAATCACTTTGTACATAGTTACACAGCACTTCACTATACCACCATATAGCACTTGACTATTACCACGTATAGACAATACGGAACGCAAGACAGTTTCTGCTAGTGTTCACTGTGCGACGACCAAGCGTAACTCCGCCGAGCCCGGGCGAGTGTCACGACGTAGACTCTGTCGAGCCCAGAAAGGTGGCGCTCGCGTTCGATTAGTTGTGATTATGACTCGTCTCCGACATATATATTAATATTCTTTACAGCTGTCAATCTCGTAGTGGAATCATTGGATGACGTCGCGGTTCTCCAGGACGGACCTTCCTTCATGGACCCGGATTTGTTCCACAGTGTATTGGACGATATACAATTGCGATCCCTATTAGAGGTAAGTTTTTGTATAGTTAAAGAGAAATTATTTGTGTTTTTGTATGTGGATGTTGTACCGCAAATGTTTTTTTATCTAATGGACATTTTTTATAGATAAAATGAAGTTTTCTGAGCAAAGCAAGGTTTGGTTGGCTTGCTGTATATAATTGCAACACCAGCAATGGCTATATTTTTTTGCATACATGTAAACTTTAATGTATGAGTATTATACTGTCTCGTTGTTCTAATGAGTAGGTCTTTCAAGGGAACTCGATGACTGCAATTATTAACTCTTTTTTTTTATAATAATGGCGAGCAAACGAGTATTTTTTGTCTAATGAATAATGACCCATCGCTAAGACGTTACGATACACGTATAACAAATCGCATCGTTTTTTAAAATATTTTGAACGTTTTAAATAAAATTATCTTTTCGGATTTTTTCGCGGATTTATTTTGATTTTTGGTTCCCGACGTTTCGAATGCTTTACAGTAATCATGGTTACGGGATAGACTGAGGTTATAACGTCTCAAAGGCGTTATATACTTGTAACAGACGAGAGAACCAGAAATCTAAATAAATCCGCGAAATAATCCGAAAAGATAGTTTTATTTAAAAACATGGGCTATCGTTATCTAAATACCCTAGTATAATATAAACGTTTGTATGTGTGTAGGTGTACGACCGCATAGCGTGCACGGTGGTGGTGACGAGCGGGCGCGCGCCGGCGGCGGAGGGGCGGGCGCGCGCGCGCGCGCGGCGCGCTGGAGGCGGCGGCGCGGCCGCGCGCGGGCGCGGGCGCGGCGCCCGCCACCGCCGCCGGCGTGCACGACCTGCGCCGGCTGCTCGCCGCGCCACATGTCAAGGTTGGTCACGCTCGCTTACATGATTTGCTCTAATTAGGTATATACTCGTATTATTTATGTATTCCTATTATAGTTTGGGAAGAGATTATACTCTGATCGAGAACTAGGTGACCAGATTATTAGTTATATGAATGAATGTCATATATAAGCAAACACACATACTCTGAACCGCCTTGAAAAACTGTATATTTAATCTGTACATCAAACCTTAATAAAACAAAGGAATAACTAAATACGCATGGGACTCCCCAAAAGGCATCCGAACGGTAGGCTGCTGCTCATACGTGGCAGCAATCATTTTTTACTTATGAAATGGTCGTTATGATTAAAAATTATAAGACCAGCAAAAAATTAACGATTATTTTCGATCCCACTGATATAATCGTAATTGTCTGAATTGGGAAAGATAATGACAATGATTAACCAACAAAATATACATTCAATCTATGCATGCATATATTATTTAAATAATTCATCTTGTAATTATGTTATGATTTTAATTTCCAATAACTATAAAGTTAAATAAAGAACTTCTAAATACTTAAATTTTCATTTTTCATTCGTTATAAAGATTTTTTAAGCTATTGCATAGCTTCTATCGCGGGCCTTGAGCGTGGGGACCGAATCCAGAAATTCCGTAACGAAAAAAACCTGACACCCACTCCGACCGGCACAGCGGTGATACTTTTTAGTTTTTCCATCTATCGATAAATACCAGAACTTTTAACGACTTTTTGAAATATCACGCTTGTCTCTTTAGTCCAGCAACCCGCCTTTAGGTGGCATTGGTTGTATTGGAAAACTACCGTAATCAGCTGTTTGTGAGAAAGTTTATTTTTTTTATGAGCTAGTGCCATCTTGTATAAAAACTACGAACTAGCTGTCTTACGCTACTTTTATTTACAGCTATAAGAATATGGTCACTAGATGGCGCAACAAAACAAAATAGTAGTTTGATATTTATGTTTTAAGTCACGTTTGACGACACGCTTGGCTCAGTTTGTAGTGACCCTATTTTCTGTGCCAGCGGTCGCGGGTTTGAGTCGCGCTGGGGGCATTCATTTGTGTGTTGTCGAATGTTTGTACTCCAGTCATGGGTGTTTATATTTATAATATGTATGTATTTAAAGTTATATATGTGTAGTGTATCAACTATCTGCTATCCATAACACAGGCCTCGTAGCTTACCATGGAACTAGATGGCGTGAAATACTAATAAAATAAATAAATAATTATAATTGCATAAGTTGATAAAAAATGCTATGCAATAGCTTTACCGCGGCAGTCTTCGAGTGCCACATTTAATTTTTTGTTTAAATTGGGGTAGTTACCCCTATATTTCTTCTAATATACACAATTAAGTGCTGAAATCTACCTATTCTAACTCTATCGGTTGAACACTAAAATAATGAGAAATATTAACCCCGAAAGCCTCTGGGCCCAAACCCGTATGCTTAACCGGCGAACCATTTACATGTCTAACGCTGGCTAAGCCTTGACTGCCTACATCAACACAATGTACTAGAAAAATTTAGGTACGAGTATGTTAATACGGCCTATAGAGAAATCTGCAATAGCATAAGTCTTTCTCCTAAAGTACACTCGCAATAACTATTCGTATCTATTTAAAACGTGCCCAGTTTGTTCAGTTAGTCCCAAAAATATAACGATTGTATATATAGACAGTTAAAAAGGGAACCAATGATAAGAGTTTATTATCCGGAGCAACGCAATAAAACATAAATATGAGTAAGGATAACGGCACTCATTTCTAAGGCGAGTTTAAATGTTCCGTCGTAACGCATAAAATGTAGGGAATATTTTTTGTATTATTTAGGGTTCCGCGCCCAAAAGGTCCGAGTAGAACCCTATTATAGGGCCACTCACTTTACTGCCTGTCTGTCCGTTACTCCCACATTTAAAGGGCTGTATTTTTTGGGATGGGTAGTCGGTAGAAATTTCCACAAAATATATGTTGTTACTGCTGATCATTTAATAAATAACATAAAAACAGATAATCGTGGGATAATGTTTTATCAAATGAAGCAATAACAACTTCAGGTTTCATTTTATTGGTAAATAAAATGAAACTTTCTTAGATTTACGCGAATATTTGACATTTGAAATAAAACTATTTTTTCGGATTTGAGACTGATGCCCAATTTCACCAACATCACTTAAGCTACCACCTACGTATGGGATCCCTAGCTTAAAAGTTCTCCTAAACTAGCCCCAATTAAATTTCGTTTTACCGTCGTCAGGGCCCGTATTTCTAGTACCTATATTTAGGTTGTATTTTAACATTTAGGTGACCCCTAACTGTCGGTAAAATAGAAACAGCCCCCTAACCATGCTTAGGGGATCCCTTAAACTTAGGTGACGTTGGTGAAATCGGCCATGAGTCTCTCCCGTGATTATGATTGCTGTAAAGCAAATAAATCTGCGAAAAAATCCGAAAAAATATTTTTATTTAAAATACGTAAGACTTAATTCAAATATAAAGTGTGGTACGGAGCCCTCAGTGAATGAGACCCACTTGCCCATGCTCTATCGCTTCTATCTAAACTCGCGTTTCACGAACTTATTTTAAATTGTGTCTTTGTTAACTTTATTTTCACTGCTTTGTATGAAGCGTGTATTTAAATTTTTATATCTACATATGTATTTTCATAATAACAAAAAAATGTGTTTGTAGTTGATTAAAATTTATAATTTACTAGCGACTCACCCTCATTCTGTCCGAATTCAGTTTTAACGTTTAGTATAGATTTCTCAGAAATGAGATATCTTCACGCAGTAAAAGGTATCCTAATCCTATATGTTTACACGGATAACCAGCTGTCGTCATACCAAATTTCATCAAAATCCCTCGAGTAGGTTTTCCGTAATGCGGTCACAGACAGACAGATAGTTAGATAGACAGACAAAAATTGTAAAAACTATAGATTCGGCCTTTATATCGATAATAATGTCTATTTCAATAAGATTTTCAAAAAAATATTTAATGTACAGATTCGGCTTAGAATTTTATTATATGTATGTATAGAAGAGTCAAGTGCTAAATAAGCAGAAAGTGCCTATAGAGGACGCTAGTAGTCAAACATGCTACAGGATTGTAAAATTTTGTACAAATAGTTTTGAAATTTTTCGATAGATGGCGATGTTTATTACTAAATGTAGATTCTACTCTTATCCTTAGAGCTGACAATATATCTTCTAAGTTCATAAACATTCAATTTATGCACATCTCTTCGAGCTATATATTTATATTAAGTACAATATTTTTAACAATAACATGACATATACGTGCTTTGCGAATATCTTATATTGCGACTCGACTTTAGTCACATGCAATATATAATATAATTTGTAGCAAAGCTCATTTATATGCAAGGAAAAATAATTTGATTCTTGCGTGTAAGCTTATGTGTAAAAGTGGAGTGTGTGGTCGCGATAAAAAGCTTTTCGGATAAAACGTCAAAGTTATTATTAAAGATATTTAATTTAAAAGCTCAATTTTCTGAATAACATAGCTTCCAAAGTTCGAGTTCAATAATATGTCGTTTTAAACATTAAATAGGAACTTTTGTTTATTCGTGTGATTTATTATTAAACGAACATAATAATAAGTTTATTCCTTATTTTTTATTTACGCATTCGCTATAATCAATTGATAGCATTTATTAATGTTTTTACACAGAAATCCTCTTTACGTTCCATTAAAAGTTCAGTTACAATCTGAAACAGATTTTGAGACCAACGCAGACAACAGAAAAACGGATGGGCAAAAAGTAATGATTGTTTAAGTTAGGTATCATGTGAATCCCCCCCAACGTGCGTTCACCTTGTCGTGGTGGGGGGGCTTAGTAGTGCCCGGCAACCCAACCGGGCGCGAAGCCAAGAAACGCACAGGGAGGTGGCCCACTTTGGTGGGCGGTGGGAGGTGGCCCTCTTCGGAGGGCAGTGTACCATGCGGGTTGCTCCTGGTACTTCTCTGATAGCAGAGTGGACTGTGGAGCAACCCCGTGGTTGTTGTGGTCTGCTTCGGCAGACCTGCCGTCGGGGCGTCGTAGTTGAATGCGTAAGCGATCCTGCGACGCCCCATTAAGACGGGGGAAGGTTTTGTTGGGTTTTAGTGGGTAGTACTGGCTTTGCCGGTGAGTCCCACACCTCGTGCGTAAATGCATTTCCCAACGTTAAAAAAAAAAAAAAAGGTATCATGTAAATAACCGTCCGACCGCAATATGGGGCAGTTGTTTGAAATAGCAAATGCACAACAAACAAATTACTTTTATTATATATAAATAGAGGCAGTGGCAGTAGGTTTTATTATTACGTTTTTTAATTACCATACGAGGAAAATTGTTATAATGTTAGATACATTGATATGAAGATAATTATCCGGTTTGTTAGAAATTATTACGTAGAGCTTTTGATATTTAGCTAGCTTAGGTTATTTATTTACTCGTATATAATGTGGTCGTTTGAAATATTACGCAACAACTATTTCAATTTAGTTGAAAATCTTTCATTTCAATAGAATAATGTTTATAATTAAGTATGTACAAGTTTATTTACTTAATCAAAATGTTTTACGAGTAACAAAAACTGTATAATTTATAGTGCTGGCGTCGCGTTAACTACGTCCAATAACTTAAAGGCTCTTAAAGCCAGGGCGTAATTTCAACTGGGATCTTATTCAAAATTAACAAGTCTTTAAATTCGAGCCTAGACGGCTTACACAATGTGCCATAGCTAATATTATTATTAATGACTGCCACTCGTTGGGCCGTCATAATTTATCCTTACAAACTTGCCAAGTGTCAACCCTCTTTAATTTAAGGATGGGTTTGCGGTGTATTTGAAATCTATCCTTTGGTATAGTTTTTACTGCGTTCCATATGTTGGATTTTTATTTCATATTTTTATATTACTGGTTAGGTTTTAAAATTGTACACATTCTTTATAATCACAATTACGCATACTTGTGTTCGTCCAGTGGTTGGAATTTGTTCGTAATCTTTTTTTTTATGGATAAAATTAAAGCTACCAAAATAATAAGACTACCAAAAAATAATAAAGGAAATTGGTTGAGAAACAGAGGAGAGAGGCATTTTAATTAAATTGTTTTGTCTTATATAGATTATACTCGTATCACATATTTTAATTAAATTGTTCTTTATATTAGACCCAGATTTAGTAGTTTTATGTTTTATGAAACAAAATAATAAGAAAACGGTACAGTAAGGAAAATTTAATTCGATTAAACAATTGTGTCGAACGTTGCCAACCAAGTTCTTAAACAAGACAATTTTAAAGGATTATTTTAACTTCAAAGCGTTTCTTTGTAAAGATTTGTGCAAATTTTAAGTTACTTAATCTATAGGCGGTATATGAATTATTCTGGACAAGGTTAGCTAAAAGACTCGGGACAAACCTTAACAAAATGAGATTAATTCGCCAGACGCTCTTGTAACAAGCTATCTCGTGCCGTTGTACAAATTGTATAACTTTTAGGACGTATTTTGTCATAAAAGTTGTAAGTATTAAGTGAGCAAATATCGTAGAGAATGAAACTTAGTCACGAAAATGTGATAAAGTAGATACTCTAAGTAAAAGTTCGTATGTGTGTTTTATTTAAATAGTTAACTTCAGATCAGTAACGTTTTATGATTTTTATAGGTCTTTTAAGATTGAAGTGTTTACTAAAATAACTACCATTTTTGACTATTATTTAGATACTAGTGTAAAACAAAAACAAATCAGTCCCACGGGAACCGTAGATTTTTGGGGATAAATATGTGCTATTCCCGACTATATCTCTGTGTCAAATTTCATCCCGATCCGTTCAGCCGTTCTGGCGTGAAAGAGTAACAAACATCCATACTCACAAACTTTCACATAAATATTATATTAATACGGATAATATGGAAGTATAAGTAAGGATTTTCACGATATTACAGCCTTTCACTGGCATATAATTCTATTCAAAGATGAACGATTCAACAGATTTTCACATCAGTTAGTGACGGGTAAAAAATTCGCATGAGTAAATTATCAGTAATATATGCTAATTTTTATTATCGTTATGCCTTAGTATACGGATTGTTATCGAATATCATATTTTTAAATAAATATACGTTAAAAATTTATATAATGGCTTTTATTATTTCAAAATGTTCTTACGTTTTTGGAAGCAATAAAATTTTTGTTCAAGACTTAACATTTTTAGTACGACGCCATTCTTGTCACGTCTGCACGTCGCATATACTTAGAGGATACGACACAATATGCGAAATTTCGTATTTTGAAGCGATGCAACACTTGTGACACTTGTTTCGGTGAATTTTCTGAGTGGAGTAGAAATTAAAGGGTCATGTGTAAAGTTTTAAAGGAAAACCGTAGTTTTATTATCTTTATTTTGGTTAACTGCGAGTAAGTTTCTTAATACATATTGTGTTAAGATTTGTTTATTTTTTTAGTCAAGTCATTCGAATTTGTACTTAATCAATTATTTTAAGTTAGAATGTAGATATTATTTATTGATTCGAAAAGAAGTATATTTTTATTACCTAAGTGTAGTTTATAATAGATTTACAATTTAAAGTAATAATTCCTCGTATGTTTCATAATGATTTACTCTTCATACTATATATACTAACAAATACTATAAAGCTAGAATAGATTGCTCGTTTATCTGTTTGTTTGAATGTGCTAGTATGTAGAACTACTTGTATGTTTGAATGGCAACCTTATTCTTACATTTCATTTCTTGCGATACATCGAGTAAGTACCTAATATGTGCCTAAATTATCAGCAGAAAGAAACTACTAAAGGCATTTGTGCCGTATGTTTAGGTTCTGAGCAAGTCCAGGTAAATGAATTGTATACAAATATAACTAAAACGTACAAATAAGCTGAAATGTTCTGTTTCTCCTATAAGTATTGATTGTATGAAATTTTACAATACTAATAGGGGTTTGTTATGTAAGTGGATACTACAATAACTCGAGGGGTCAGGATTTTCGATTGATTGCGAACTTAGCGTCGCTGCCCGTCCCGACCGTAGAGTTATTGAGGCTTTGTAATAACTTTAGCACAAAGTACTTTGTAATAGAACGTAACTCCTTTTAATTAAGTAGTTAAACTTTAGTAGTTAAGATCGAAAATATATTTAGAAGTACAAATAATCTCAGAACTAAAACGTTTTTTAGTAATTTTTCCAAGGCATCGTTAAATTATTTTTCACGTTTAGTGGCGTTAGCATATAATCCTAACCACGTCGACTCATTAATCAGACTAATGACTTCTAACGGTGTGGTTTTATCATTTTATTTCGTATTTCGACTTTCATAAAACTCTGCTTCAAATGATAAAAGCATGAACGAATTAGATAAAAGTTATTAATTTATGTTTGATAAACATTTTATTTTAGTCTTGATAAAATTGTAGGAACCATTGAAATTCCGAATTTGCACAACACAATCTAAAAAATAAAAACCCAGAGAAGTTCTAACTACTTCGCTTTATTATTTCTCTATACATTGACACTAAATAGACTAACATTTATATGACGGATAAAATAATTAAAATTTATACGGCCCAATCAGTGAGTAGGTAAGTCAGTGGTAGCCTATTGAATATGCGCTCGCATGGAAATCTTAGTGAAGCGAGCTTAAACCTTGGGTCTCGTACTTCTGAGATTTCCATGTGCAAATCTTGTTTTCAACATGATTAACATTAATCGATGCGGTGAAGGTAAACACCATTAAGAAACCTGCATGTCCATGGCAATTTGACTAGTAGGTTTTGAAAAACTTGTGAAGTTCGCAGCCATAAATTTGGCAAGCATGGTGGATTATGGCCTGATTACCCTGCTTAATACAAGGATTGGAGACCAGTGCTCACAGATAATATAAAGTGCCGAATTATTGTACTCTTTATTACTGCATTACTCATGTAGGAGATGAACTCGTGACCTGCGGTTTTAGTAACCCTTCTATATTATGGTCAGATTTGCACACCATAGCGCTCGACTGTAAAATAATCTTATTATATCGGTTTATTATTTTTGAAGTTATACTTCTTTTGGCACGTTTGGAGAAAATTATGAGAGTAAATTTTATGATGCGCGCGCACACCGACAGCCAAAAAGCGACATGAGGTAGTTAGCTGCATTCCTTTTACAAACGGAGGGTTGTGACATTCGGAATGAATTCTTTAGCTATTTTAGTTCTGTTACTGAAAATTTATCATTTTTATAAGATATTTGTTACGATATGTTCATATTTATTGGTTCGTGTTTTCGATCTATTGCGGAAATAAAGTGAATTTCAAATAAAGGAATGGTAATGTGAGATAATAGGGTGTTCCGTTTCTTGATTGTTTCCTCGCGATTCTAATTTAATTGCTTTGCGAACGGTCATTGTTCGTATGGAGACTAATTGAAATGCACGAGATATATGGCGGTAGTTAGGGGTCTTTTGGGTTGTCTAAATTAAGTCTTAATTTATATCCTAACTCCTATCGACTGGCTGTAAAACCCAGTGTTTTGTGCTTTGTACGTGTTAGGTTTCCCATTAAACCGAAGTGTTTTGTAAGGTCGAGCTTTAGTTTTGAACATTTAAACGGGTTTAGGTGTAGAAAATTATGAATATAACATAGAAAATTTATTTATATAGGTAGTAGCGTTGATTGGGGCTCCGCCCACGTAGTTCACTTACGTGTAATTGGCTGAATTACCTATAGGTAACTTTCCTTAATAAATAGGTTATAAAAATTATAATCCATACTAATATTATAAATGTGAAAGTTTGTTTGTTTATTTGTTTGTCCTTGTTTCACGTCGAAACAGAGTGACAGATTGGCGTGAAGATAGTTGGAGGGCTTAGGATAGGATTTTTGTGTGAGGGCTGGAGAGTGATGTGGGCTACTTTTTACCGCGGGAGATTATCTCATCTCCGCGGGAAAACTCACATTACAACCTAAAAAGAATATTTATGCTCAGAAATACTTGAAACTTGGTATTAATGCTTTTCAATACATATAAATAAATATGTGTTTCAGCGTTTTTTGAAATTCAAAAGTTGAATTTGGGTGGTGCTATATTTTATCGCCTTATCCGCTCCCGTTAAGTCCTAGATTTCTACTGAAATCTACATATTATGATGTTAATGCTTGTATTATAGTAAGATTACTATTATACTTGTCGCATAGAAATCATAAAAATTTAATGGTTTCAGAAGGTTTTTGTTTCGTTCAAGTAAGATTCTGATTTTGTACGCCTCGACAGATCAATCTAACCTGTCTTTTGTACAAATAGATTTTAAGACCTAAGAGTTAATTTTCTACTCCCTATATTGGGAACTATTGCATTTTATTTCTTATTAATTTAATAGTAATCCGTTATTATGCAAAGTTTTTTTTCAATTTAAATACAGTATTAGAAGCATACGAGCTTTAAATACGAAACATATAATTATTAATTACTACAAATAATTAGCCACTATCCTTAATAACATGTAAATATTATAAATAACTATAATTAAAATGGTAAATATATATATATACATATATATATATATATATATATATATATATATATATATATATATTTTTACAACTTTCAAGTTATCTTTTAAATTCTTTTATTCATTTTATGAGGTTCAAATTATTTTATATAACGGTGTTATTTGTGTTATCAATCATTTTTGTGATTTATCGTACAGTCCTATTTCTTTCGGTCTGTTAAATGTAAAAAGCGGCATCAGGAACACGCCATCCAGCATGTACATATATCATAAAATCGACAGCAACTTACTGCATTCGAAGTATTTTATTAAAACCATGAACTAAAATTGTCAAAAATAAATATTGAATATTTTATTCGTGTTAGAGTAACAGCAGACAAATTTAAAATTCATATATAGGAAAATGTGTTTTACCAATATATTAATACTAGCGATTCATTCTCGCTTCGCTCGGGTTCGTCCCTAGCTTGCTTCCCCGATACAAACTTTCATCCCCATTTTTCCGGGATAAAAAGTAACCTATATCCTTCCCAGGGTCTCAAACTATCTTCTTACCAAATTTCATCTAAATCGGTTCAGTAGATTCAGAGATTACCCCATACAACGTCACAAACACAAACTCACAACCTCACAAACTTTACCTCTTTACAATATTAGTATAGGTAAGTTTTCAATATTTATTAAGTGCGATAGTTTCTACCCACTGAAAATGGCCCGACATGAATCTAAATTGTAGCTGCATCAGGAATTATTTAATAGTAGATATCGAGTGCATTGCAGTGGGTATCCGGAGGATATTGGTTACCTACGGAATTATTATTGATTTACGTGATCTCGTTATAGCTGTAGGATTTATTTGTTACTTCTTAATAATCTAGGTGTGTTTATTTTTTAATGTGTATCTATTTTATTTTAATGTACATATATGTACTATGCGTTTGATAGCTCTTCGGTCGTGTAGATTGGTCGTCGTGTGGTATGGTATTAAAGTTTAAGAGTGAGGAAATCTTTTTTCTTTGAGTAGATTTCCGTTGTTTGCGCATATATATGTTGGAAAAGCACCTGCAGGTATATATACTCGTAAGTGCTTATGTGGGACTCACCGTTTAGAAAACCCAATACTATCCACTTAAACCTAACGGAACCTCTCCCGTCTTAAAGGGGCTTCGCAGAATCGTTTACGTACACAACCACGTCGCCCCGACGATAGGCCTGCAGAAGCCCACAACAACCAAGGGGCTGCTCCCTCGGCCCACTCATATATAGTATATGCCTGTAGTGAAATATAATAGATACGGCTATAGAGCCTACTTGGCTTTCGAACTCAAAATGGGTTATTTTCTAACTCTGGACTGCTATTAAGAAATTTTCTGTAACCGGTTGAATTAGAAAATTAGCTTGGTACGCTCTCGTGTTTTGAAGAGCACGTAAAGCCGTTGGTTCTGTGTATAATCTCTCTTCGGTTATGTCAGTTTGTTGATATAGGGGCCTACGAGAATGAAAAATAGCGCACTCTGCACTTTTGCATTGGATTATCCGCCATGATTAATGTCGATCATAAACAAATAATTAATAGTCTATTGATTAGTTATATTAGTTTAGTTTATATTAATTTCTTTTTGTCATCTGGTGGTCCTTGTGAAATCAAGATCGCAAGAAGACGTTCTACGCTTTTCGGCAGTGTCGAAAAATGAAAAGTAGTCTTCTATATATATAAAAAAAAGTCGGGTTTGTTACAACAGTTATAACTCGAGAACTGCTGGACCGATTTAACCGTTTATGATATTTGTTTTGTTGTATATGTCTTTACCCCGAATAGCAGAATAAATACTAAAACGTCGGAAAAAAATCACGAAAAAATATAAAAAAGATGATTCCATAATAAGCGTCAAAAAGTACCTAGGGACGAACCTGAGTGAAGCGAGAGTGAGTCGCTAGTTATAAATAAAACTAATTAATTTCGCGAAATAATTTAAATTTTTATTCCCCGAAGTTTAAAAAAAAAATTTAATATTGGAAATGTTGATGTTGTTATTAGCTTACTTTGCTATAGTTTGCCTGCATATTAAAAAAATCCACTACATGACTCATAGGGGTTTTAAATGTACATATATGTATGTATGTAAGAAGAAAGAAATCTTTATGGAATCTTTAAATATTAAAAAAAATGTTATTATTTTTGTTAATTTGTTATTTTTATTCGAATCGGATGCAATATAGCGACATAAGCTATCAATCGATTCCTTTAGGTTATTGATATTTTGAATAAAATACCCAAGGATACACAATATCAGTAAGGGCGTGAGCGAAGCGGAGGTGGGCCATAGGTTTACATAAACAATGAATAGAATAACGATTTATAAGACAATAAATTACTCTCAAAACACCATTTACGGTCTCAATTACTAAGAGCATACTTCCAGAACATCAATTAATTTTCAACTGATAATTAATTATATTAAAATTGCCTAGTAACAGGGCATAGAATCTAAATATTATTTTATTTACTACATCTTATATCAGAATATACAAACGTTACATGTATCTATAATTAAATAAAAACAAAATAGAAAGCTTATATTGACATTAAAAAAAAAAACTTCTGAGACTTATGAATGTAACTTGATTATATTTACAACTAGCGACTCACCCTCGCTTCGCTCGGGTTCGTCCCTACTTACGTTTTAACGTTTAGTATCGATTTCTCAGAGATGATATATTTTCCTACTGTAAAAAGTATTCTATATGTTGACCCGGATAACCAGCTATCATCGTACCAAATTTCATCAAAATCTCTCCAGTGGTTTTTCCGTGATGCGGTAACAGACAGACAAAAATTCTAAAAACTATAGATTCGGCCTCTGTATCGATAATAATGTCTATATCAAGTTTTTCTATAAAATATTTAATGTACAGATTCAGCTTAGTTACAATTTTATTATATGTATAGATATAAGTATGTTTATATTCTTATCAAGCTAGTGAACTTTACAGCCTTGGAACAATAATAGTAAGTAATTTGTTATGGTTATTGGTATAGTTTATGAATCTTTTCGATTCATTTAAAAGCGAAATAGACAGAAAGATATGTTGTTATTATTATTTTATGATACGTGAAAATGTAGGAAATAGAGCTTCCATTATATGTTAGAGTTATTATAGAGTATTATTGGTTCATGCTTGTTAGTTTAGCAATCGCAGAATTGACTTGTTTTTATAGAAAATTTTAGATAACTATGTTATAAAAATATGTTTTTCTTATTTAAGAAATGAATGCGTAAATATTTTAATTTAGTTTCATTCAATTATGTATTGTTACATAACGCAATTTAATGTTAGATGTACGGAACCCTTGATGTACAAGTTAAAATCTCACTTGTCTGCATTTTATTCAGCTTATTTTAATCAGGGTTACTATCTGAATTAAGCTGGGATTAAAAAAACAGATTTGGTAAGTATGAAAGAAAATTCGAGGAACCAGAGGTTGTGACGTTGAATTTTTTAAAGGCTTAATGGGGTTTGTTGGTTTAATGCCTAGCCGTGACTTTCATTAATCACACTAATGACACACTATAATTAAATTTTGAATATTTTCCTTCCAAGTTTCTTTTCATACAATATATTCAATCATTTCTGTAGTATAATGTTTTTTTATGATAATAGAAATAATATAAAATAATAATAAAATATTAATAAAAATATATAAAGGACATTCAGAAACATAATATATTAAAATAATAATAATAGATGAAGACTCCGTGTGTCATATAAATTCATACCGAGTAGTTTTTTATATTGTAGTTTTCAGTTAAAGCAAAAACCGTTTAACCTACATAGATACGAGCCAAACTAGAACTATATTATGAAAGTTAGTAAGCATTAGGGCCGCGATGTGAGGCTAACTAGATTTTCAATGATAAATGTGCCGTACGAGACACTCGTCTACTGTCAACTTGATTAGAGTTTATTAACTGAATAATAGCAACAAGGATGTTGAAAATTGAATTTTCGATATTCGCCACCTGTAATGGAGTTGTGTTAAGCTCACCGCATGCTTTAAAGGTTATACAGCTTAATGAAATTTCACGTGGACCAGTCGATATACGGTATCAGGTTTGGGACTTTGAGAAAACGCTTTGACGAACTCCTCTTTGAGGATACAAAAAGAATGTGCCCCCTTTGTGTAAGTTGGAAATTTTTGAGCGTGTAGCTTTAGTGTCTTCCTTTATATAAATTTGGAGTTGGCCTCGCCCCTTTATCACAATATTGCAAACATCAAATTACGTTTGTCACCTGGTCGGTTCCAATAATACATACAAAGTTGTGTTTGAGCACATTTACATTGTAAAATGTATATTGTATAATATAATGTAACAGACACGACCCTACGAGTAAATTTATTAAATAATAATTTTTTTTTAAATAGTCATATAGCATTAATTTTACTTCACTTTCTTTCGTAGATGGCGAATATAATTTAAAATATGTAAAAATATTTTGTATATATTTTTTATGATAAGAGAGACAGCTAATCTGTTTTCAATTACTGATGCAGCGCACTTTCATTACTTTGCTTACTCGTGAAACACCAAATCCACTGTCTCTCGTCCTAAATTCACATTTTTCGGAAGTATAACAAAATTTTCCAATTTACTTGAAAATTCGCGGACATAGCTGTTGGTTATATTTTAGACTTTTACAAAGTGTAAAAGTCGGTTATTTTTTTTGGTGTAGGAATTAAAATGTCATGTTGTGAGCTTTTCATTGCTGCAAGTGTGACGTTAAAGTAACATCCTTTAAAATTTTGCAATTGTTCGCAATAAAACGAACTGACGCTCTATCAGATTCCTATGACATATAAATATATTCTTTATTGCATGACTTTCTGTGAAATGTTTCATTTTAAGGACAATAAAAGTTATCCGATTGAACACTTTACCACTTATGACTTGATAAAAAATCGATTGGTCTTCTAATATTCAAGCTTTCCATTGAATATATCCCTAATTATTCTTTTTTTTTCCTTTATCATGATTTTAATGACCCTAACATTTAATTAATAACTAACCTGTACCGAAATATTTTATAAGTTATTAGTAATTTTACATACCTAGGATATGAATTTTCAGTAACCAATAATTGGAAGTACTTTGCATTATTTAATAGTCTATTTAAATTATACGTATACAATATGTATATTACTTGTCTGGCGTTATATTAACATCGCAATCATCGTGAAATTATAAAAACTATAATAATTCTTGCTTTTATATAGATTTATTGGTTGTATTGGTAATTGGTTTTACATTAAGTAATTCTAAAGCTACGTTTTGTGCAGTTTTTTGTTGTAGTGTTTTTTACATTTTAATTGTGCTAACGTGACATCTTTATATATTTTTTCTGAAATTCATTTTTTTATAGTTATAAAAATCTATTTAAACGATACATAGGTAAAAAAAAACCAAACAGAGAAATAGAAAAAACTAGAATATAGTAATTTTATTTATTGTTTATGTACTACAGAGAGATACATAAGAATACTTAGTTTAAATAGGTATATACTGTAACAAAAATATGGCAGACATTTTGTTTTGTTTGTTAAGCTAATAGCCAAGGTGGCTTATGTTTATGTTTATGTTTAGTATTACATGAAAACGAGGTAAGTATATCACAAGTTAGGAAGCATCGTGGCCGCGATGTGTTACTAACAAGATCCCTTATGATAAATGAACACGCGTATGGAAGCTGATAATTAAATAATAACATAGGATAAAAAACCTTACATTTTAACAAAAATATATCTCGTTTTCATTCATCGCGAATGATTTTATTCGTTGAAGCAATTTTTTCTGAAATAATAAAACCTGATAAAACAGTTGTCAAATTTTCCAATTATTTCTTTGCAATATAAAATATGATTACTTCTTTCGATTTCCAACTAACAACGGAAAATATTAACTATTTGGGTTTTTGCCAGCCCATATAATGAACTTGGGAAATGGTGTATTACAATATGCTACTAATTTATATACAATCAAACTAAAATATGTGATCTATATATGTACGTAGAATAATGTTACTTTGAAAAAGAAAAATCTAACAAATATTAACAACTCCAGGTAAATTTCTAAGAAATTAATTAAAATTCTAAGAAATCTATTGTTAACTTACATGCCGGCGTGTCCGCGGTCGTGGAGCGATTAACCCATAACTAAATAAGACTGTCTGTTTGGATATTTGTATCGAACGATCAAAAACCATAATCTTAGTATTAGGTGATTTTATAAGTGATTCGTTGCTGTTTTCTGTATGACTTAGTCAAAAGCGTAGATATTTAATAATTATTATCTGAAAATATATAATAAATACCTTAATTATGAAACGTAGGGTAATTTTGTATGTGAATATCCTTAAAAAAGGAAGAAGGTCTTTACGCTGATACACGCTTTGTATGTCGTTTCGTTATAAAAAAAGATTAAAGATATTGCCATGCTAAGCTATAGCTTTTATATACACCGGATCAACGACGTGTGCACGTCAACAAGAGCGTCAACTTGCCAAATATTTCAACTTTATACTTGAAAGTTTCGGAAATTATCTGCTGAAAATAGCAGTTTAAACCACGTGACAGTACATGACATGTCAGACAGCCCGGAAGCGTTGAAATTAGAGTAATTTTACACAATTATAAAATTAAATGATATGTTTCTTTTAATTACTACTTAATAACATATGAGTATAATTATATATTTTTTTTTATTTTTAAGTTAATTTTGTATGAATTAATTGTCCTTTAAATACATATGCCATATGTTTGTTTTTAATAAGGAACGATGAATAAAGAATATCAATTAATTATACGAGTATATTAGAGGCAAACTACATATTTGCCTGAAAATCTTTTTGATACTTTCTTTTTTAATATTTTGCTATAAATGACAGAAGCAAATAAACCCTTTTGTCGCAAACCTACGTAGTTAGTTAAACAAAAAGCTTATTGCCAATAGCGCTATTTTTATTCACGTGATAGAATAAAACCATTTAGGCGTTTATTTGTCAGAACGCTTCGACCTTGAGGGATTCCAAGTGTAATTCTTCTATCTGGGTGAAATAATACATAAAATATGTATGTAATTCTATACACTATTGCTTACAGTTTACTTACTTTTGCTTCAGTAAAAACATGAGGCGTCTAACATTGGCAGTTTCTTCGTGTTTTGTGTAATCAAGCAATCATGAGACGACGTTACGATGAACGAAGGTTAAAACAGAAAAGCAAATCGATTGGAAAATGCTTCCAATCTTGTGATGTTATAAATATGAAATATGGATTTTCATATTGTTGGATACAAAATTTTTTGTTATTTTATTTTTTCACATTTCAAAGTTCTACCGAGTGAACGCTACTTAACTGTAGTTCTCAGTTGTATTACACTTTTTGCATGAATAAAACTGTCTCAGTATATCGCAACTTGCAGTTTTTTGTTCCATAAACATGTACCTATGTGTATTTTTCGTATATTATACAGGTTGTTGTTATTTTATACTTCATTCAGAATAAAATGTACCTAAAATCTTTAGCTATTAATTATTGATTGATGAGCGATACAATAAATATTTTCAGTACCCTAGTTTCAGAAATCGTTTAAAAGATTTTGTTATTTTTATAAACAGATTTATTTTGTCCAGGTGCAAAATGATACAATTTACTAAATGCAACTATTGAATTTAAATTGATAAACATTAAATTAGCCAATAAGATCTGCCCAAGTTATCGGATGAATATTATAAAGGCAAGGAAAACGAATAAAGAAATAACTATTGATATTATGTAATAGATACCGTATATATAATTTTAATTAATAAGTTAATCTAAGTTTAAACGTACATACATATATAGTTTGATAGGCATATATGAGCGCAACCTACATGAGATCAACTAACGTGAAATTTTGCACAAAGTTTCATTCTATTATAATATAGGCGAGCTTGGTGCTTATCCCTTAAAGGTGAACGGGTAATTAAAGCTAATATAAAGAAAGACATTATTTTTAGAGATCTGTAGCCAAAAGGCAAACAAACACCTTATAATTTACTCATACTCGTCTGCCATCTTACTCGGAGGCTATAGTAATTGTATGTATAGCTAAAATTCAATAAAGCTAAAACCTTATGAAACCGCTGTAAAATTGTGAAATCAAATGACGAAAAAAATTTAGTATGCACTGCATATAGTTAGTGTGGGAAATAAATGGAGTTTACCTACACTGAGCGTCATGAGTTTTTTTAGATAGGTATTAAAATTAGTACCAAAGACGGAGAATGTTTCTAAATAAGATTTTTATTCCAGTTAAACTTGCTGAGCTATACGCTTTTAAAGTCGCCATTGCGTCCACAATACGAAATCCGTCCCCCATTCCCTCCTTTACATTTGAGACTACGGGCTTATTATTATTATTATGGTTATTACCTTGAATAAGACACACTGAGTAATTTTTGACAAATACATACATACATTCGTTTATACGCTTTGTAAGGTAAGCGCCCGCAAAATTACCTTTATTTTCATTATATCTTTAAGAAATACGAAGTTTTGTTAGGTAAGTAAATAATTTATTTTGATTTTAACTTAACTAATTACGTAAGTAAAATAAAACTTGGTGGTTCCGTAGCACTCGTTACTTATAAATAATGAAGCGGGCTTTGAGCCTTTGCGTAACCACGAGTCTTTTGTCTTAGCATATTATAATAATAAGGTAAAACAAAAGTTGTTATTGGAACATGTATGTATTTATGTATGTATGTATGTATGTATGTATGTATGTATGTATGTATGTATGTATGTATGTATGTATGTATGTATGTATGTATGTATGTATGTATGTATGTATGTATGTATGTATGTATGTATGCATGTATGTATGTATTCAGCCCTTTTTAAAGTCTCACTGCTGGATACGGAATTCCGTTCAATACGAAGCGGGATCAGGCCATAGTCCACCACGCTGGCCAAGTGCGGTTTGGACATGCAGGTTTCCTCACGGTGTTTTCCTTCACCGTAATTGTGGTAATCATGTTAGAAACATGCAAAGGAGCGAAACCCGGGATTTGAACCCGCTTTACTCGGTTTCCCAAGCGAGCGCGTTACCAATGGGCTACCACTGCCTTTTATATTGGAAAATGTCAAATATAAAGCATTTGATTAGGTTCCAAACGCAAGTTAAGCGTCTTAAAAGCTTTGTCGGCATAATATATGTTTTCTCGTTACGGGGAGACTTCATTACGTAGGCACATAGTAACTTTATTGCCTCTTGAACAGCGGCGTCCTTCCTATCTTGCTCTTCATTTTGTTGTTAACACCAGCCTTTTTTCAAGATTAATTTATTCGCAAACCCGTTACTGTAAACGTCAGGCTCCATAATTTTCATAACTCTTTAAGAGTTATAGAGCAATTATATGGTTGCTTTTGCCACAAATACAGTGACCTAACTTTCTAAAGGATTTGTATAAATATTTACTTATAAATTATTTTCTTTTTAGTATATTAGGAATCTGAGAAATTGAATATCTGTCAATTTTAAATTAAACTAGCGTTTTAAGGTTTAGCATAGATTTCTCAGAGATGAGATATTTTCCCGCAGTAAGTAAACTATCCTATATGTTGACCCGGATAAATTCAAATACAAAATATATAATCAGCTATCGTCATACCAATTTCATCAAAATTTATCCACTGATTTTCTTATGATGCGTACCCAGACAGACAGACAGACGGACAGATAAAATTTCAACAAAACTATAGATTCGACTCTTTAAATAAAATTTTCCAAAAAAATATTTAATGTAGGTACAAATTTGACTCGGTTATAATTTTATTATATGTATAGATTATTTTATTCGTACAATTGTAACATATAAAAATTTATGCCGTATCTTAACCGTTATTTAAAAAAATGAAATAAAATATTATACTACCTAATCTAAATACTCATTTTAATAAGTATATACACATTCATGAAAGGTTTAATTTATAAAAAAAAAATCGATAGAGAAACTTCGATTCATGCCACATAAATATGCGCTTATACACTTAGCGTTACCATAAATCATTTTCTGCCACAAAATTGTGCTTTATTTAGGTATATCTTTTGCGATAAAACGATGTACCTACCTGGAATATGAAAATATCTGACACTAACGATATGAAAAGCTTTTTATTACCTATCACTCTATTGGATTTCCACTAAAAGACTATTTCACGATTCATACCAAATAGATCCAGCGAAGATAATGTGGCCCCATACGTATTAAGTTTGTAATTAGAGCGGGAGGATTATACCAGCATGACTGCTATTAGTTCAAATCATATGTGTATAGTGAATATAATGTGGAATATTAACGTCGATGCGTTTGATTAATGATGCCTTCTTGGTTTTGATAGAGATGGATTAAATTTTCATCTCCTATTTAAATTATAAGAATATTTGACAGTGTTCTTATAAATGTATAAATATTTGAAGCCACGTTGAACGAGAAAATTGTATTAAATATTAATAATTAAATTGTAGACTATTTTCATATAGAAGCAAATAGAAGAAAGTATATCCCAAACATGTTAAAGAAAATAATTTGTTCAGAGGAAACATATTACTAAAGTATTAACTACGACAACAAAATACCACCTTTAACATAAAATGGGTGGCCACATACATGCCTTATAAACATTATTAGGTTATAGCAAGATACCTGGATGGACCTTCCCTTTGATGGGGGATTATGGCTATGCGGCCAAATATGAGCTTTCGATATTGATTTCCTGAATGCCAAAGCTTAAGTATGTACTATTGCAATATAGATTATATCTATTGTGAACGTATTAACTTTCAAATATTACATCGTTTCTAGCCTCACAAAGGGATAGCTATTCCGAGGAAATTGAACTTGTCTTTTGGCTGCTACCATTGTTTTACATCTTTTCAATTTAAATTAACTGAACTGAAACAATTTTATTTTTATACAATTAGAACTAACATTGTTGCAAAGGTGTTAAATTTTTACAAAGTAGTCACAAAATGCTCTAGAAAAGGAATGCGGTAGTATTTCAGTAGAACAGATTTCCTTAGTAGAAATAACAAAGTAGGCACTTTAACATGAAATGTCTGTGCCGCGCCAGCGCCAAGCGAAGTAATTTTTCATTTCAGAGTTAAAACTCATAAAAACTGCGAGTTCCCGTGAGGATGTTACGGTGCTATATATATTGTACAGACGTTTTATTTGTGGATAAAATCGAGAGACTATAAATGAATCATAGAGATTGTTCATGTGATTTCATATTTTTTACACATTTTTAGGATGACATACCTACTATATTTTTGTTGGCATATACATCTCAAAATGTTGACAATAGTTTGGTATTCGTATAATAATATAAGCAAAAAACACCAACATAAAGTAGTAAAAGAATTTATATTCTCTACTAATAACTAGCGATCCACCCTCGCTTCGCTCAGGTCCCTAGGTACGTTTTGACACTTAGTATGGAATAGATTTTTTCAATTTTTTTTTCGTAAATTTTCCGATGTTTTAATAGTAATTCTGCTATTCGGGGTGAAGACAAATCCAACAAAACAAAGATCATAAAAATCGGTCCTGCCGTTCTCGAGTTAGAAGTGTAATAACAAACCCGACTTTGTTTTATATATATATATATATATATATATATATATATATATATAATACTAGCGTTTTCCTGCGGCTTCGCCCGCATAGTACATTAATCACAAACATATCATATACTGAAACCTCCGAAACACGCTGCATCTTATGGTATGAGTATTATTCCGATCGGTTCAGTAGTTATCGCAGTATAACCGAACAAAATCGGCTCTCCATTTATTAGTATAGATATAGATATATAGATATATCTATAGTAATAATTAATTTCTCTAGGGAAAAATGTGGTAGAGTATTCTTTGTGTGAAACCAACAAGTCTTTTTAGTAGAGCTCTGTAAAGTATCCAGAATATGTTTGGATACTAGCGTAACATATTGCCTTTCTGCTGTGTAAAAAAATGTGTGTAGAGGCGAGAAAATGCACCAAGGCTTTTTTGTAGTAACTTTACTGACATTACGTCCTTTACAAATATATACATCTTTGGAATGCTCTCACTGCTCAGTGCTCACAATATTCATGTTTTTTTCTTTTACTTATTAGAAAATATTTTTATATTGTGTTATATAACATTTTTACTTTTAATTTTGTATTATAAAATCTTATAGTGAAGGGCAAATTATATCCGCCTCACTGTTTTCATATAATTACACATTAATTATATACCGTGGATGTACTCTGAATCCATAAACCCATCCCATTTCCGTAACCATTATGAAAATTTTCTTCAAAATGTTTGATATATTTTTTAAATGTTGTTATTTCAAAGCTTGTATAACGTAGTGTTGATTGAGCTTAATGTAACCAGCTATCTTTATGATTTTCTCATCATACATTGTCTAAGTCACTTATTTAGCTGGTCATTTTAATTTTATTAAATCGAAAGTGTTTTCATATATTTATCTTGGAGGTATATCACGCATGTAAGGAGTTTACTCTTAAGTTAGACGACCTGGAATCTACGTTCGCAATTCAGGCTCTGCAAACAAGCGCCTCTATTCAAACCTCCGAACTGTGCAGCCTACAGAAATATATCGATAACGCGTGTATTCAAGTATCCTGCAGAAATGAGCTCTTTGTTCGTGCCAACTCATTGTTCCTTGGAAACGTTACCCTCGCGGCTCGTTTCTATTTCTTTCCCATTTTACGCGTTTAAAACTGTATTTGAATCCACCTTATAATATTAGAGGCTTTTTTATACTTTATATGTCTTTTGTAATAAAAATGTATTCCACAGAATTATTTTTACTCAAAATATTCCAGGACTAACAATAAAAACTAACAAAATTATGTAGAGAACTTTGACCTTCCTAGTAATATGATTTTGCTCCCACAGGCGACTTAATAAAGATAAAACGAAGTTTCTCAGTAAAATTTCAGTGAAGTATTCGTTGTTTCATCATAATGTATATACATATTTTTATTCTTTAATTACAACTAAGTATGGAGTTTCATTATATCGATGTTAGCGCACAGGTTTTAATGCTTCCCTATTAGCAAACACTTAACTCCATAGGAACTGGTTGTAACGCCGCGGTGTTCTCATTTTCTTAGTACATAGGAAAGTGAAAGTAGCTGATCCTAAACATTGTTATTCTGTTTTTACAAATCATGATTAATACTATTAGTTTGAATATAGACAATTATATTACAATATAATATGTAAAAAATCTTATTTAAATTGATTTTTGAAAAAAAAGCGCTTGTCAAATATGAATATATGTATAATGTATAATGTATAATATAATGTATAATGTCTATGTCAATAAGATTTTCCAAAAAATATTTAATGTACAGAATCGACTTAGTTACAATTTTATTATAATATGCATATATGTAATAATGAAAAAGGAGAGGTCTGGAGCAAAACTGAATGTCATGCCTTTTTGGTTCATTTGCTTTATACTTTATCTAAAATTGGCAATGGATGTACCCACACTAGTGCCAGTTTTAGAAACGAATAAATAAGAATCACGATAATAAGAATTTGTTTACATTTCTGTAGAAACTCAGTTAAAATAATAAAGTGCACAGCAACGTGGCTGCTTTATTATTTTTCGCCAACATTCAGTATGTGAGAGGGTCTTCTGTTATTTTTATTGTGTTACACGTGCCGAAAATTGGCTATAATTTTCATACGTCTATGAAAATCTTTAACGATAAAACAGTTTAAATATCTCTTATAGGTCATTTTATTATACTTCCAAAGACAGTTCTATATGTAGATTTTATGTGCTTTTTTGTTTAGGTGGAATTTGTGAGTTTCTTTATGGTGTGGATTTATTATTTCTTTATCAGAAATGTTGAGTGCGAAATACGAATTGTCAAAAACTCTTAAAAGAACGATTAATTATCGTTCGTTTTAAACTTATTTTTATACTAACATTAAGCTTTAAAATAGCACTTTCCTATTTAAAATGATTGTTCCAAACTCCTACCTTCGTTATTATTTCTTCTCCAATCAACGCTAATACCTTCCAGACATCGTCACAATCCCTTTATTAAAAGACGAGTGATTTAAAACATTAAATTGGATGCCTTTCGAGGTATTTTACATTGTTTTACTTAATACCTGTTATTCTGTATGTACCTACTGTGTTTATTTAAATTCTGCTGCTGCAAAATACCCTAAATTATGATATTTGGAACTGACTCTAATTGAGATACCAATTTATTAATTACTTGGGTTCAGCGTTTATATGAATATTTATATTATATAATAACCGCAAATTTGAATATCTTACATAAAAACATTGATTCTAGTTATTTACAGTGGCCGAATTTTGATTGGTGTAGAGTGGTGGCCTAATTATTCAGTTTTTACTCGAGTATATCTTAATAGGGTATTTGAAATTGTAATACATTTTTATTACAAACCTACCTAATTAGACATGTCAAAATAAACCATAAAACTGAGAAATGGGACCATGAAGTGACTTTCAAAGTTTAGGAAATGTGAGTTTCGTTTTGGTCATATTTCAAAACTCCGCTCTGATATATTTGTAACTGCAGTGGTTTGTTTACTACCTTCAACTATTTGTCTTGGCGATTTCATAAAATTATATTCTACTATCTACACGAGGTTTCGTTGCAAATTTTACTTACTCTGCATCAGCGGATTTCTTCTAGTTGTTATTTGAGCAATAAAAGGAGTCATGATGAATCGCTTGGTTTTCTTATTTAGGTTTTTAAATTCATGCCTTTAAAGTATGAATACTAACCCGCACTAGACCAGCGTGGAGTATTGCCTGATCCCCCTCGTATTGAAGGGAGGCCCACCCCCAGCAGTGGGACGTTAAAAAAGGGATGAATACGAACGTATGAATTTAAACAAAGCTTGTAATTACTATAATTATATTCATAGTTTTACATAATTAGAATACAATTGATATTAGGGCTTTTATCGTAATTGCGCCTGTGAAATATTATTTTGACAAAACTTTAATATTATCTGCATATGTAGGTGTATCCATGTAGGCATATCTATGTAGGTATATCTAGTAAATTAATTTTTTCATACTTTATTTTAATGTTCTTTTGGTAAAACTAAGACACTGCAACTAAAACTTTGTGCTTTCTGCTTGCACTTGCGCGTCCGTTTCTCGTGTAATATTTTCAAAATACATTGCCAGAGTCGTGTCTCATGTCTTGCAATTTATTAGTTCGATCTCAGGTAAACCAATAACACTGTCAATTCGTATCTAATACCAACGTATAAAATACTAGCGGCTCACTCTCGCTTCATCCTTTAATAATTAAAGCCGGAAAAAAATGGCCGTTGACTTAGGTACTTTATCGCCTATTGTTAGGCACCTAAGAGCGAAGAGAGTTTAAGTTGCTAGTTCACATAATACTTTCTTAGATTTACGCGAAAATTTGACATTTTATATGAGACTATCTTTTCGGATTACTAAGCAAGCTAAGCGTGGTAGTAAACATGGCCACGGAAGAAACGGGCGGTCTCTCCATGACCATGTTGGCCTTAAAACATTGGAAACGTCGGGAACAAAAATATGAAATAAAACTGATACAAAATTTGACAGATAGTTTTTTTAAAGTCGCTAGTTTTATATATTTAGGATTAAGTAATATTTAAAATATACTGTTCTTAAAAATGTTCGGGTGCTTGCGATGAAAATGGGCAGAATCAGTGGATTAGTATTAGGACCATTGAAAAGTTCCATTTAAATTGATTTAGCACATAAAAATACTACAGCTTGAGCAGAGCACTTTTTACTGTACAGTTTATTGTGCAGCGTACCTGTTCCTTAAATCAGTAAACACAATTGTGAAAAATGGAAATGAAGTCGTAAAAAGAACCAAGTATAATATAAACCTATTTAATTCACTCAGTATAATTTCACCTGCATTTGTAAACAAGAACTCTTTTAGTGCTTTCTTAAATTTACTGTTTCTAATGCATTCCCTGTACTACCTTCTCTCTACTGCTCTTTCAAGTAACAGTAAAGTGGCTTTGCAATGTTTGTCTTTGGAAATGCACATGGTCTCCCAAATGTAGGTCAGACCTGTTTGATGTTTTTATAACTGAAATGTTAAGAGAAATGCCTCACTTTCTAGATGATAAGCTTAAAGTAATTATAAAAAATGATTGATACTAGTGCGTAGTAATATTACAAACTGCTAGTGCAATTTGGAAAATTCTTTT
Source organism: Brenthis daphne (assembly GCA_947093115.1). Taxonomy (NCBI): domain Eukaryota; kingdom Metazoa; phylum Arthropoda; class Insecta; order Lepidoptera; family Nymphalidae; genus Brenthis; species Brenthis daphne. The sequence continues at coordinate 26,951,683 of OX352475.1, forward strand.
TGCATTTTATAGCCTACTAATTTTTGCCTGAGGCTTTGCTCTCGTGATAAGCGGGGCATAGTCTGTCTAATATTGATACCTTATCAAGATTCTCAGAATGCAATCTACGTCGTTGCCAAATTTTATCGAAACCTGTTCAACAGCAGCGTGATAAGGAACTTATTTTCCCATTTCGAATATTAGCATAGATTTAAAAGGAAACGATTTTATACATATAATACACGCAATATCCAACATCTCGCTACGACCCTTAGGAGCGGAGCAATTATACATTTTATAAACTATGTGGGCGAAACCCCACGCAAACGCTATTAAGTCAAAATTTGAAAGAACTTTTTATGTGAGCTTCTAATTATTTTTTATTATACATATATATATATATATATATATATATATATATATAATTTATTTAATAAAATATATTTGTGAATATAGAATGTTAAATTGAATTTCACGATGTGTATCTATGAATAGATACAAAACTACTTAATTGTTAAATTGTAAAATGTACAGTTACGACTTCAGTAAAAACTTAACAAGAACAATATAATACATATATAGATAACACAAATTACCTTATTTGATGTTAGCAGGGAAAATCAGAAAACTAACGTAGCAAAACTCTTATAAAAGCATTTTTCAGTAAAATTCACGAGTTTTTAATCCAGATTAACTATATTTTAATCTAGAAATATCATATAAAAGCCCCGCTTCTCTTATCTTGGTAGTTTTAGTTGAAATATTACTGGTCTTGGCTCTAGGATTAGTAAGATAGGGATGAATGGAAAGCAGACACTATTTTAGTTGGTACCACCTGGCTGAGTGTTATAATGGAATTTTTTTAATTTTTTTTTTAACTAATGGTTAAAACGGTACACATATGTAAAAAATACTAGTGAATATGTAAATTGCACTATAATATAAAAAAAATAAGACGCCATCGGTTCACATAATGGGTTTATAACCGAAATTTTTTTAAACATATTTATTAGGGTTATTATAATAATTCGTTATTCTGTAGATTTAAAAAAATGTTTTACTTTACTTGTTAACGTTTTCAATATGTTAGAATTCACTCATAAAAAAATTCAAAGTGGTAATCTTTATATATTTTTCAAACAAAAAATCATACTGGATCGAGATCCCACTGCAAAATTACTACGTTCATAGCGTATTTAATCGAAATCAATTTTTTATATACAATAATAAAAAGGACAATATGTTTTGACCGGGGTGCCTATTCAAATGTGCCCGCTAGTATGTTTAATTAACTAAATAATAGTTGACTTGTTGGAATAAAAACGAAGCATTTGTTATTACAATGAATTATACTCCACTTCACAGAACTATACGTAGAGATCTTGAAAAATGATAGCTGCCGTTGCGCATTTGGCCGCAACCTCTTCGTAGCCAGGTGTAAGCGGGTCATATTTTGGAATGTTTATACGTTCATCGCGTATGTTCATCATTTATATATCAAATTCAAGCAATTTTTTTTCTGTACCTGATAAACTACACCTGCCTATGTAAAAGTGGCCGCAAAAGTGGTTGCGAGTCATTAAAAATTTTTTTGTTGCATTTATACGTTCATGGCGTATATTCATCATTTATATATCAAATTAAAGCTATTTTTTTTTATGATAAATTCCTCTACCTATGTAAATGTGGCCCCAAAGGAAAGAAAAGAAGGAAAGAATATAATATTATATGTCATTTGTCAGATAATAACAACGGTTACCATGGCAAAGATAGATTAAAGTGAAAGAGAGTTAGTTATCTGTTTGTTACCATGGTAACCGTTGTTATTGCCTGACAAATGATATATAATATTATATTCTTTCCTTCTTTTCTTTCCATTGCGGCCATTTTTACATAGGTGAGAGGTACTTTATCATGCACAGAAAAAAAATAGGTTTAATTTGATATATAAATGATGAATATACGCCATGAACGTATAAATGTAACAAAAACACTTTTAATGACTCGCAACCACTTTTGCGGCCACTTTTACATAGACAGACATAGTTTATCAGCTACAGAAAAAAATAGCTTTAATTTGATATATAAATGATGCATGTACGCTATGAACGCATAAATATACCAAAATATGACCCGCTTATACCTGGCTGCGAAGAAGTTGCGGCCAAATGCGCAACGGCAGCTATCATTTTTCAAGATCTCTACGTATAGTTCTGTGAAGTGGAGTATAATTCATTGTAATAACAAACGCATCGTTTTTATTCCAAAAAGTCAACTATTATTTAGTTAATTAAACATACTAGCGGGCACATTTGAATAGGCACCCCGGTCAAAACATATTGTCCCTTTTATTATTGTATATAAAAAGTTTATTTCGATTAAAAATACGTGATGAACGTAGCAATCTGGCAGTGGGATCTTAGTTCATATATAATATAGCGAACGTGACAGACTTTACGGCATTTATGCTGCGCCTTGGACACTAAAATAGCTAAAATAAAAAAAAGAAACTGCAATTCATAAATCGTATAAAAATAGCAGACAGCACAATAAAAGTGAGTAAAAAATTTTGATTAAACGTTTATAATAATAGGTAAATCAAACTAAAATTAATCAATATATGTATACGTATATATTTACTTTAAATATTTATTAACAATTAATTTCATAGACGTTGAAAAAGAAATGATAAAGTAAAATAAACGTTGAATTGTAAAAATGAATAAAAAAGTATCTAAAATTCGAACTCTACGCAGCACCTGCCGAGTGAATAAAAACAAAATCGGCCTCGAATTCATGGTCCATATTAAGATAAACGACTTCTTCAAACGGAGTCGATATCGGGAATGGTATTCGATTACAGTAAGTAGCCATTATGTATCTCAGGATGGTGCTCTGAGAGATATTTTATTATCTTTACTCTCACTTTCTTTGGCATATCCAAATTGTTAACAGACAGTAATTGTTGTAAAATTTATACTTTTGGTTTGTATTTTAATGAGAGTATCCAAGTGTTATATAAATTAACTTAAAAGAAGAGTTATAAAGAAATAATTTAAGCAATTCACGTCGCAGAATGAAATTTTAAAGTGCCTATTTTTCGCCATACAAATGCTTGTTGAGTCTGTTTTAGGCGTGAAAACGGCTGTGAGGACTGACACCTAACGTGCTTTGTTCATAAGTATACTCGTAATATAGATTTTACTTTGTCGTTTAGATACAATAATTTAGTTTATTGTAGTATGAGTGAGGGATGAGTTTATTTTAAAATACTAGTTGTCCGTGACTTCACTGGTGCGTAGTTTATGTAATTAATAGTGTATTGTAATTGTTGCGTTATAAGGGTCGTAGGGTGATGTTAATTTATATAACCTTCCTGCCTAAAAAATCATAATAGAAAATGAAAAACATGTTCAAATTCCACTGCTAATTCAAGAGATTAGGGCGCTCAAACAGACAAACTCATCACCAGTACAAAAATGCCATAGATGGAATGTATAAGGCACATATTTACCTACAAATGGAATTTCAATTTGGCTTTTGAGACTATTTATTCCCCACATCCATTCTGAATTTACTGAAGAAGACAAGCGTAAACCATGACATGTTAGGCTATAAGACTAAACACGTTTTGAAGTGAATACCTGAATTCCAAGAAATTCAATTTCTCCCGTCATTTGCAAGACTCACTTTTGCAAATTTATTGCCTACATGATATTTCCTTTTTAAGTATTACATTTTAACGATACAAATAGGTAGGTACTTTTTGTAAAGTCAATATTCATTTTTTAATCTAATTTTTTAATATATATATATATAAATCAATTGCTGTTCGTTAGTATCGCTAAAATTCAAAAACGGCTGAACCGATTTGAATAATTCTTTTTTTGTTTTGTTGGAGGTATATCAGGGATGGTTTAAATTAAAAAAAATTAGGAAAAACCCATAAAAACAGCTGGAAAATCGAATAGTTCAGAACTGATTATTTTGTATGGGAATCACTACTCCGGATTACTTTCAATAGTGGTGGATCTACCATTTACAACAATACGTCAAGTTTAAGTTAGAAAAATAATAATATATGTATATAACAGTATGTAGTCTACCTTTTTGTTTTTTTTTTTAACGTTGGGAAATGCATTTACGCACGACGTGTGGGACTCACCGGCGTAATACAGCCAGTCCTACCCACTAAAACCCAACAAAACCTTCCCCCGTCTTAATGGGGCGTCGCAGGATCGCTTACGCATTCAACTACGACGCCCCGACGGCAGGTCTGCCAAAGCAGACCACCACAACCTTGGGGTTGCTCCAAGGTCCACTCTGCTATCAGAGAAGTACCAGGAGCAACCCGCAAGGTACACCGCCCCCCGAAGAGGGCCACCTACCACCGCCCACCGAAGTGGGCAACCTCCCTGTGCGTTTCTTAGCTTCGTACTACTACTACTGAGCCCCCCCACCACGACAAGGTGAACGCACGTTGGGGGGGAGTATGTAGTCTACCTAATTTATACTAATCGTTAAAGCGTACCTAGGGACGAACCCGAGCGAAACGAGGGTGAGTCGCTAGTTAATATTATAATTAAATACTTTACAGCTATAGCAATTATTATGCTTAGATTTTGTCTGGTTTTCTAATCAAAATATTTCATACAAAAAAGTACACGTCGATTATAACGCACGCTAGTTTTGGCAAATAAGTTTTAACGGATTTCTGCATATATGGTGCGCATCATCCTTTTTTGAAACCTCGTATGTCTCTTATTTGGTAGAATATAAAACACTACATTTTCAGTTCCCATCGACCTGAGAATTTTTTAGCTCAGGGTCAAATTAGCATTCTGTTCCGGAATTGAGCTATGAATAAATTAGTTAAAATTCGTGGATGTTCCAAGTTATCTCAATAAAGTTATGGTCGATGAGGTTCTCTGTTTAGCACTAGGTATATTTACGAGCTTTATTTTGCATTTAGGTTTTTAATAATCCTGTAAATGTTTCCAGTTTTAGCTTTAGGGCTAAAAATAAAAAAAAATATTTAGAATTCTAGATACGCACAGAATCTTATCGTTTTAAAATTTTATTTGAATTTCAATTTTCTTTATTTCAAGCGATCGTTCAGGTTACTTTTAATAGCAAAAACTAGTCCTGTTACTTTTATTCGCAAAATGCAGTAAGACTTCTTATGAGAGATGCTTTTACATTTACGTTTTATGTCAATAAACTCAAAAAAAAAAACTAAAAACTGTAATGATTTCCAAACATTAAATTTTCAGATATTACAATAAAACAATGTGTACCCACGTGTATGTTCGAAATTAAATGGCAACTTGACAATAACGGTTACATCACCTAAGTCATAAGATGGCTCCGTTGACATTCCACAATAAAGTGGGTGAGACTGGTCTCGACGCAAGGTCGCAGAGTCAACCCTACGGCTTAATGGATATTATATTTAGGTATAACCTTAGGCAGTTTCTCCATCTAACTTGGCAATGTAATACGACAGCAGTTTTAAATGCAGCCGACGGCGAAGGTTAAGAGGTTAAGTGTTAACTCAACCTTATTAAATCTAGAGTGTTCTCGAATATTACTGGCCGTTCGACTGATGACTGATCTCTATATATCGTCGAGTTAAAAACATATCGTTAGCAATATTAATATATAAATTTGTGGGAAATTTCCGATTCAAGTTCTTAAAACTAATATTATTTTATTAGATATACGCTTGAATGAACTCAAGTGTAAACAATTCTAAAAGCAAGCTTTAGTTATAAGTTTTTAGACTGATTTCTAATTTTACTAAAAAACATATAATATATTCTTTTAATTTCAACATTTTTATAAAAGTAAAACTGAAATTTTTAACATGCATCGTTCCCATATCGATGACATTATCTTTTCGCGCAGAGGAAAAGGAGAAATGAAATCACGTGGTTTTTATGGCATGCAATGAATTTCATTTAACCTGCTCAGGCCCCAATGATTTTTTATTTTTTTAAAAGTGTCATGACAAAGGCCTGTTTATGAGGGTCACATTTGTTTTTCTTATACGTCTGCCCGAAGTTAGGGACGAACATTTTCAACGGCCATTCTTTATCATATTATATTCTCGGAGTGGATGAGATTTGTTGCTTTTTAAGCTCTGTGGATATATTATTATTATGTACTTATTTATCATAAATTAAGAACGGCTTGTCCATTAATGACACAGAGAATTTTGGATTATTTTTCTTACTAATACGATTAAAAGTTTTAGTATGTAGTTATAGAAAGTTTTCTTTGAATCCGAACAGCATACGAGTATGTAAGTATGTATTAAAAATCATGTTGATTTCATTGGTTGGTCCGTTGCAACATCCATAAAAGATACACCAACAAATTTTGCATATATGTATAAATATTAGCAGACTTAACTCAATATTATTATACGTAATTACTAACATATAACAACACTTATGTTATTAAATTATGCCAGATTTATTTGCTCTCTATTTAGGTAATGTATTAACATCGGTTTTTTGGAAAGATACCAAGACTTTGATTGCTTAATATTCCAATTTCTCACGGTGGAGTAATAAGACCGTGATATCAGCGCCGCTGTTGGTTTTCTTTTATTAAATAATAAATCTGAATTCCTTTTACGGCACCGCTTTCAAATGCTTTTGTAATTTATAATGACTAATAAATATGATTTTTAACCACGGATGCAAAAAGTGGTATGGTAAAAGTTTGGCGCCTATTTACTGGTTATCTATCATATATCATAGGTCCCAGATATTTTTTCTAATTAAAAGCTAGTCAAATCTAATAAATAAAGTTGATAAAATCCGTCCACTTGTTCAAATGTTATAATTTATTTCGAACTTAAAATTTCGAATATGAGATGTTTGATGCAATAATAATGAAATATGATAAATTAAATAGTAATAATTATAATTAAATTAAATATGCAAAAATAATCAAATTAAAATAATAATACAATTAATATTATAAATTGCACATACATATTTGTAAAACCAACTTATAGATAGCCTTAACCCTATACGGATAGCCAGCAGATTACATTGTTCCTTGAAAATGTAGGTTGCCGCTATATTGTGTTTAGGTTCATTCAAACGTCCTTGATTAGAAGTGAGCGACAACGATCAAGTTCTAATATATGCTTGCACACATCATACTACTATTGCAATGTTTGATAGTCCTTCACGCTAGAAGGTTGAGACAATTTGGATGAAATTCTAATTGTATTTATACACATAAATATACATACCATGACCTTGAGTAACCTACTGCTTGGCATGTAGGGACGCATCCGATATATTTATATTTATTTATTACAATATATTTATTTTCTTAGATTTACGCGAATATTCGATATTTTAAATAAAACTATCTTTTCTGATAATATCGCGCATTTATTTTGATTTTTGGTTCTCGACGTTTCGACTGCTTTTCAGCAATCATGGTCACGGGAGGGACTGAGGTGTTAGACGTCTCAAATGCATTATAAACTTGTTACAGACAGTGCCTACCTACAATTTTACAAAATGATTTCAAAAATTCAAAAATAGCATCAAAGTACCTTAACTATAACTACAATATATTAAACTACAATATAATTTTTTTAAACTACTTAATCAGCCTAGAACAAATATAGTAAAATAACTTATTATCATTTTCTTAACTAAAATAAATGTTTTTTAAACAAAACACACTTTAAACCACTGAACTCTTGTAAAAGGGTATTCCGAATGGATAATCTCGACACGGGCAGAGAGTAAAATGAGTTTTTCGCCCGACCAGTGTTAGAACAGTGTAACGAAAATGTTGATATGCTCTCATTCCTTTGTGACTACACTGTATAATAACAAATACTACTACGCCCCCTCGTAGTTTGTTTAGGTTATATTATTTTACAGTTGATGATTATTAGGTTACATGATCGGTTAACCAATTTATGCATAATTCTGGCTATCTATAATTTAAATGGTTTGTATAATGCAGTAATATTGTTTACATGAATATGTATGTATATCTTACTAGCGACTTACCGCGCTCTGCTCGGGTTCGCCCCTCGTTGTGTTTTAGTATACATTTCTCAGAGATGATATATTTTCCCGCAGCAAAAAGTATCCTATATGTTGACTCGGATAACCAACTATCATCATGCCAAATTTCATCAAAATTGGTCCAGTGGTTTTGTCGCGATTCGTTCACAGACAGACAGACAGATAAAAATTCTAAAAACTATAGATATGGTCTCTGTATCGATAATAATGTCTATTTAAACAAGATTTTCAAAAATTTCGACTCAGTCAGAGAATTTTATTATACGAGTATGTATAGATTGTATTTTTGATAGCATTCTTAACAAAATTTACATCCCTATATTGCTGTATACGGTTTGTTAGGAATATTCTTTTTATCTTATTGCTTTTGATTATGTGCCTTCATTTTGCTGTGTATAAAAACCCTTTTGAAATATATTTTTCAGCAAAATGCGCGTGTCATAGCAGTCGACCGTTTGGATCCTGACTAATCATTCATACGTGACTTTTTCTTTATTAATTTACGCTGGGTAAATTATTTGAGGAAATAAATTGTAGAAAAATCCTTCCACATGTCAAAATAGAAAGTTTGCATGAAACTACTTTTTTAGATATTTTTTGTAGTTTTTTTGTAGTTTTAGCGCGAGCGAAGCCGCGGATTCTGCTAGTTTTTTATAATTTATAACCTAAAATAATTGACAAATTACATTATAAACTTGCGACTTACTTTCGCTTTCTCGGATACGTCCCTAGGCGCCTTTTGTATTTATAATTTCTGGCAGCGCCATTCTTTGGTTTTGATTACTCACAGCAACCTACGTTTTGCTTTAGGTCATAGTCTTTCGGAGTACTAAATGCCATTCAAATCAATTCAGCCGTTTTACAGAGAGAAGTAGCGAACTTACACATATGTTCAAAATTGACATTTATAATAGTTGTGTGATATTGCCTTAACTAACAAATAGTAATCTTACCAGTTTTCGTCAAAATTAGACTTGAAATCGTTAATTTAATTCAAATTAATTTAAAACCTTTTTAAAAGGTTTATTCAATTATCATACAAAATCCACAGCTAAACCTTTACATAACAAATACACAAACATTATCTTGACAGAGGCCATAAATTGGATTTAAATTATTTATGTAAGCATAATGAGTGGTAGACTTGTTTAACAATGCGAAAAAATAAAAAACTAAAAAAAGAAATCGCAAAAAAAAAAATAATACGATTTTTGAGATGCCGTCCAGAAAAACATTCAGACTGAAAGACAAATAGATTTATTTTAATTGCTGCTGTTACCTTTAGGAAATACATTACTTCATTTTTTTAAATCATACGCTAACACTTTATATTCATCTACAGAATCTACAAATGTGAAAGAAACTTCCTGATCAATGTCTTTTCATAAATATTGATTAAAAAGTTGAAGCTTTAAATTAAGTTTTGTCGTACTTTCTCCCTTCTCGAAGTATTTACAATTTTAAGTTGTATTGAGTTACCTGATGATCTGAAATCTTTAATTTAGCTATATAACAACTTTTGATAATACAAATTAATTTAAAATGTATTTTTTTTGTTTTAGGTAAGCTGCTAATCTTAATATTACCAGAATAATAAGGTAAGTGTTTAAAGATTTATTGAATAATGAATTAAGTGAAACCAATAAGAATACTACTTTACAAAGCAACCTTTATTAATAAAATGTTGGTCACAGTTAAATTCTTTAATATTCTTCAACATTAACGCAGTGAAAATTGCTGAGAACGAGAATAGGGAAAGGTATGAACAATTTAAACGCGCTAATCTCATTATGTAATTCCCTCTTGTGCCTTTTCGCACTATCGCTCCTTCCGGCATCGTAATCGAATCATAGAGCAAGTATCTGAGGTCGACCTGTGACGATTATTATCTTAAGACGAAGACAATGTGAATGTTGTTTTATTTAGGTACGTATTGACGCTTAGTATGGAATGGATAGACTAATATATGCCCTTCCTAATGTCTCAAACTATATCCATAACAATTTTCATCTAAATTGGTTTAGCGGATTAACTGTGAAAAGATAACAAACATGACAGACAGACAGACAGACAGAGTTACTTTCGCATTTATTATATTAGTATGGATCATATTAGGGCTTTAGCGCCCATCTTAATTATGGTAAAATTTTCAACCCAGTTACTTTCGCCAGCCTTTATCACCAATTTGCGTAGGAAATAGAAATTTAAATTTACAATCTATACTTTACACAGGTAATTTTTTACGGTGCTCAGCTAACAGGTAGCAGTTGTTTTCTTGTCGAGTTTTTAATACGCCTCATTCAAGTGTTTGTGTACTATTTGAAATGCTCGTTACTTATTGTTTTATTAAAGAATGCAGAACAAGAAAGCTTCGTCGTTCTGTTAATGGACCGTTTTATTCTATTTTACCTTTACCTAAGTTTCTCTTACTAGCTCTGGAAATTACGATTGAATTTTGATATATTTTTATAATCTTTTTCTTTGATTGAATTTTCATAATGTTATCTAGTTGAGCAATATTTATTTGAAGTATTATATTATTTAATTTCATTAATTAATATTTTCCCAAATTAATATTATTTGATTCTGTGTGTTTAAATATTATTCAAATATATTTCTAACATGTTACAATGCTGAAAGCTGTAGTTTCAGTAGTTTAGGTAGTGTATTAGACTTTTCAACAAATTTGAAACTCTACCAAAAAGTCTCACCCGTTTTTGTGGGAAAACGGCACATGCCGCATTAAAAGTCCGGCTGTTTTGGGCTAGGCCTTGCCGGTGGTGTGTGAGTGAATGAAGGCGGGGGCGGACGGTTCGCGCAGCCTCCGATGCTCCCGGTCGTCGCCAGTCGACTCCGCGACTAGCGAGCTCCACCACGCACTGCTCGCTTTACACGTTTCATACAACTAACTAAATAGTGTCAATCAAACGTGCTTAACTTTAACAGCGTAAGTAATACGCTTGAAAAGTCCGATATCACCTCGATCAATCAAAGTGTATACACATCAGCCCACCTTTACGGTAAACGAAAATTAGTCCAACATTAGCGCCATCGGTAACCGTTCTTTCATCCTTTTTGCGTCGTTATATACCAATTACAACCGTTGCTGCTGCAAATTATATAATATTTTATTATGTATTCACCTGTATTGTCTGGAGGTCAATGTGTCTGCGGAGCGAAAAGATTGATGTACGCGCCAATCACATGTCTCCAGTAACTAGACAAAGTTCACATGCATTCGTATTGTTATACCTTTGCCTAAATTGAGTATCTGAATGAGATAGTGATATTAAAATTATGTTATTTAATTGTCTTATCTGCTTAGTTTTTGTTTTTAAAATCATTATGCTATTTATTAGTTATAGTAATTTGTACTATTGTTACGATAAATATTTCATATATGTAGATGCGATTAAGGGATATTCAAAGTATTCTCTTCTATATTCTATTCGATTACCGTATAGAGAATTAGAGCTTAGCCAAAATAGATTCGACCCTCGTGCGATAATTCTGCCAGTTGGCAAGCTTCTGACATTTAGAACTCTCTTTGCCGACTTCAGTCTGTATCGAATGGGATCTCCACTAAGTCTCTGCTAACTGCCGTAATCCAAACCTATATGTCCCCATTTCGTGTTCTGTTTGGAAATACTTACCTACATATATAGATACTAGTTTTACCTTTATGCGATATTTAATATCTGAACAAACAACTAGGACACAAAAATCTGTAATACTAGGTATACATAAAAGCTTAAATATTTGGTTAATTTCGAAGTCTGATATTAACTTAATTTTTATAAAATTTAGTCCCATTTTAATATTTGACTAAATAAACTTAATTGACTAAAATATGATCTTATATTTTGTTCTAAGGCAAATCTAATGTTAATGTTTTATTAGTTTAATTCTTTTTGTATTATTTAATTAAATACCTTCACAACGTCAAGCTTTAAGCCATTAATTATATTAAAAAATTCAAAATCAGCAACCGACTTAATTCAGTTGGCAAATGTATAATACCATTACGTTACCCTCTTCATAGGAGCGTTCGTTATTTATTTCTGCTAAATTATCAGATGCGGACCCGATGTCTCCATTTTCTGAATTTCAATTTTTGCTTTTAGAATTTAGATAAGTGCTTTTTAAATTACTATATTTATTCATTTTTATTATAAAAAATTCGAGTATATTAAAATTTTATTAGCATTAAAAAGTCACAAAGGTAGAAACAATTGAATATTTTTCAAGGTATTTAATTTGTGACATACATTGAGTTGTGACAAATACTAAATAAGTTGATTTGAAAGTATGATCCAAATCTTTTGTTTTTTGTAAATTCTATTGATTTTTATTTTATGGTTTAATTTTTTTAATGGGTAAAATTAAATTTCATAAAAAAATATTTCTCATTTTAATACTGTATAATGTAATAATGACTATGATAAACATATACCTTAAGCCAAATATTTCATGCACTTATTGCTATAAAATCGGTACTCAACTTATGATTGAAAAGTATTGAAAGCTGTGATTAGTTAAAAATTAACATTTTAACACCTCCAGGTAAATTTCTAAGAAATTAATTAAAATTCTAAGAAATCTATTGTTAACTGACACGCCGGCGTGTCCGCGGTCGTGGAGAGATTAAATCATTTACTTGTTTTTATTTCTATATTGAATTGTGTATGAGTTTTTATATACTATTTTTTATACTTTTCGTATATATAAGACAGTGCTTTGTTTGTTCACAATATCTATTTAAATCAATATGGATACTCTTATGTTTGAATTCCATATATTCTAACTATTGGAACTATTGGTCCAATGCAGAGAGAAACACTATGAAGATAGATTATGTTTACACCACACGATTGCTAGCCACCCTTCCTCAAAGGAACGGGAAGTGCGGATGTTTACCTAATGTGGCCATGACCTATTTTACCTTATCGCCTGGGCGAGACACATTTCCAAATATGACAGTCAGTTTTTATTATACATGGCTTTTTTTAAACATTAATGTACGTGATTAATATTTAAAATTCATAGGGGTTTACATTCCTATTATATCTTGGCCACTTTTATACTTAGCCCGTCATGTTTTAAGACAAAGTTTGTGAACGCATTAGATAAAAATATTTTTCTAACCCGAGTGGAATACTTTCGGAAAAGGGATTTACCTTTGAAAACCTTAAGGATAACAAAAATTAAAGATAGACAAAAGCCACTTCCATTATTTCATGTTTCATGCCGCGTGGGCATAGAAATTTCCTCATCCTCATTGTGTTATGTTGCTACTAGAGCTTGTTTATATATATTTAACCCTCAAAGACTACGATTTGAGTTAGTTTAGGTTGTGATTGCCACTAACACGTATCGGGGTTTTACGATGCAGGGACACGCGGTTACCCCATTGATTTATTTTCATTATCGCTTTCAGCTGTTCCGCCGCCCATATTTTTCGGCATCTGAAATTGGAAGTCGTATTGAGGCAAAATAATAAAAGTTTGCTCAGGCAAATGTTTTTCATAGAGTATGCTGCGTCTTGGGCATGTTTTTGGTGAACTTCGTTTATGTTTCCGGCTCCAGTAAAATTCGTTTCAGTCGATGCAAGACCGAGCTATGCAGATATCTCATTGTATGTCAGCTGACACCGAACTGATGACCCAGTGACCCCATTCTGGACTGCAGCAGTTAGCGACCTGTGTACCTTAATATTTGTTTTGAGTTCTGGCACTGATTCCAAGTCAACTCCTCCATATTCATGCAGTTGAGCGATTCTTTTGTCTGCCGGTGAATTAGTAAGTCTAAATCTTCAAAAAATTTAATTAGTTACGTAACTTGACTTGTTGAAATCTTTTGTTATGACTTGTCGCCTCTTTCTTACGTCTTTTCTAACATGTAGGCAGGTTTAAGAAAATAAGCAATGTTAAGGGAATCCAAGGTATCTTATTAATTATCAGAAACTGGTAAAAACAAAAATCGGTAAGATTGATAAGAAAATTTTATAATTGGTTAATTTGTAGAAGACATTTAAGTCGCTTTTGCCGGTACAAATCATAAAACGCTGGAAACGGTTGTAGTATTTACGCTTGCTGCGACATTCGTATTTAAAAAGCTCATAAAGAAAAGTATAAAGGTAATAAAATGCTGGTTACATTTTCGCCATTACTAGCGAGGTTCCCTTTAATTGTCGCTCAGCTATCGGTATGAACGGCAGTGAAATTTAATGAGCAACATTTAGGTCAAGGTCTGATGACAGCAAACCATTTGTTTTTTATTACTGTAATTCATTTAGCGATTTATGTGAATGGGATATCGAAATTGTAAATAATATCAAAAATCATCCAGAATTTGTTTATTAGGTAGTTAGTAAATAAATGTACATTATAATTAAAAAAAGAAGAAGCTATATTGAATATGACAATTTACTTTTTTTGTTAAAAATAATTGTAGGCCTTTTATCGAAAGTGGGGTTTGAAATCATCGAAGTTTCTCGTACACCAATTAAAACGTATAGAGCAGAACCTTAAGCAAACTTGCCTTAATATTTTCCATTTTAAATCTCAGGGGAAATTAAAACCTGGTGCATGGAACCCTATTCCTTAGAAGTTTATTAATAAGAATCCAGGCTTTGACAAAACATTAACTTTTTTTATCTATTATGTTTTTTTTATAAATATAAATAAAAAAAACACAAGTAATACATTTGAGTGCTTTAATTCGATAACTCAGGTGTACCTTTGGGAGTAGACACGGAGAATTGAATGGATCAGTTAAGACTGAGGCTTGCCGCATAGTCGAGTGTCTAGGGATACAGGTAATTCCGAACCTACAGTATTATTCGGTATTATCCTACTTTGTAAGTACATACATACATAAGTGAGATATATTTATTGACATGAGTAAATCGATCTGCGGAACATTGTATCCAATTTACGATATATTTAACGTCCAGGTACATAAATTTTAATGTTACTTCGAGAAGTTTTCTGTGGCTTGAGAGTTATTTAATTTATTAATTAATGTCGTATTAATATATATATATATATATATATATATATATATATATATATATATATATATATGTAAATACGTTTGTTATGAATTAATTTTAATGTGTTTTATATTCATACTAGCTTTTGCCCGCGGCTCCGGTGGCGTCGTTTATTTAAGTATAATTTCTCAGCTCCGCAGAGCCGTACTCTTCAGACCGATACTCTTTCTCAATAAATAGGCCATAAAGTTCTAAAAGATATTTTCAAAAAGGTTTCAGAGATACAAACAAAAAAATAACAAAACAAATTATTAAATTATATTAGAAGGTATAGATCATACTTTAGTTCTTTAATATTAACTTAGTTTCTTTATTGAAACATTAGAAGGCAGTTTCAGATGCAAATCTGTGACCTATTTCTGGTGCAAGGCCGAACCTTGTTTTGCTTCATAACTGGTTCAAATTCATGTAGCTTTACAATAGGAAGATAATTTTTAATCGCTATTACCAGAACTTTTAAAACTTAACTTTGTCTTATGGTTTATCCATTAAATTTTATGCATAGTATTTTATTTGTATGTTAATCTATGATAAGATGCGGGGTGCTTAGTGGTTTTCTAGTGATGCGGTCACAGACAGACAGACAAAAATTCTAAAAACTATATATAGATCGGCCTCTGTAATGATAATAATGACTATTTCAATAAAATATTCCAAAAAATATTTAATTTACAGTTTCGACTGAGAATTTGATTATATGTAGGTACCTATAGATATCGGTATTTTTTGTTCAGTACAGTTATATAATACATATTATCTATATTTGATATAACTATTACAGTATTAAGTGATAAATCTACATAATAATTATATAATAAAACAGATGATTTTGTGTGTTTTTGTTTGTTACAATGTGTTTTTTCTTAGGATAGAAAATGAAATAGGTATATCAGTGGAGTCGTAGGGCAAAGCTATAATTTTTTTAAAAAGTTTTAAGTTTGGTTTAAGATAGATCATAGTTTCAGAAGGGCAGTTGTTGAATCTAGATTATGCCATGGTCCACATTGATCTTTGAGCTTTGGATTTGTCTTAGGTATTTATAATATATCTATCTATATTATCTAATTAAATTTTAGGTATGTATTATATATATGAATTTAGATTTTTTTAAATATTCGTTGTATTTTTAAGAATATTTAATTTCACTTGTCATATCAAAGGCACGCCAAAGGTTGTAATTGTTATTAAGAAAAATAAACCTCAAAATCTTATTAAAAATTATTTTCACACAAAGTTTATATAAAGAGTAATAAAAATCGATTATAAAAGCATAATAAGATGCGGAGCTAGTGTGTTCACGGTTGTGCAAAACTGAAAGGATAAGAAATAAAGTGTTAAAGCTAAGTGTTTGAAAGTGACAAAACAAATAGTGAATTATTGACATTGGTGCGGATGATACGATGCGCGGTTGGCGGTTTGCATCGCGGCGGAGACGCTAGCGGCAGGTGTAAGGGCAAGCGGAAAGGGTGTCGGGGCGCGAGCGCGAGGACTGGTGCCCGCACGAGGCGAGGCGGCATGCGCTGACGTGCACGAGGCGCTGCGCGTGTTGCGGCGCAGCGCGATGCCCGGCCGGCGTCCCTGAGATGGAGGAAGGCGTGTATTGGCGACCGTCCTGCTCGACGCTATCCCTCGAACACCATGGCAGCACGAGTCATCTATGTGCTAGACACGCAAACACCCCACGAATGCCGCACAGACACCCCCACGCACATGCGCCCCACGTGCACCACCATGCGCATGCGCACGCGCACACGCACCACCTGCCGCACGCGCAACACGCAACCTGCCCCGTGCACAGCCCCTTCAGACAGCCAACGCCTGAATACTGCGCAGCGCACTCTCAGGTTTGTCAACTATTTTAATTATAGTTATTGTTGATACATCTTTTTATAGATAGATCTATAATTACAATTTGAACTTTTGATGTTAGTATCGTACAAACAGCCCGAAGCGCACTGTGTCATTAAAATTAATTTTACAACGTATTTATTAATTATTATTTTATTCATTGTAATGATAATTAGTTATGAGTTATTTGAATAATTTGATGAAGATCAAATTTTCCAATCCTTGAATGTCCGCCAAATAATAGCATTAATCGACTATTGTGTTGCGTATGATATTAATTATCACTTTATGACGCTATATAATCATGAAATGCACGTGGGAACAGATTCCGGAGTTCATGTTATGGATGGCATCATCTGCACCAAATTTATGACGATCAAAAGGCTTCTGAATTTCGGCCAAGTCCACTTTCCCCTTATAAGCGATACTGCTGTGTCGTTTAAAATTTCATATCAATATCAACATAAAATTATATAAGGGGTCATCGTTACATAACGATGGCCCGTTGAGAAAAAAATACGTTATTTTTTAGTTTGCGTCAGTCAGTAATTTACACTAAAGTATTTTTTAAATACATAATGCTGCAGTGCGTTTTGTGCTTAATACAATTATACTCCATGGATTTGATTCATGTTTAGATCTTTAATCTAATGATTTGGTGGCACTCGGGCAGTAGACTTGGCAATGTCTACTAGTTCGATATTACAGGAACGTCTTTTACTCACAAACGAGTAAAATACATTGATGTAATTTGTCGTCTTGAAAAAAATCTCTATTCTTCTGAAACAGTACCTAGTACTGAATGAAGGTGGACAGTGTTTTAGGTATTCATTCTCATGGCTATTAATTTGGAATATTGTAAGGAATTCAGGTGGAGATCATCATTTTAATATAGTGGTGATAATGTTGTCACATCGTACAGCTGGTCTTGATTGATGCGATACACATAAATGATATATGTGCATAATGGACGGACCGGATAATATTCTCAGAGCATACTTGTATTTTTATGGATTTTGTAGTTATGTTCAATTTTTTATGAGTGGAACACCTATTTATCGATTTCTACTTTTAAAGATATATTGACTTTTTATTGTTTAAATTTTTTCGTCGTACTTGTTGCTATGGTCTATCAATTTCATCAATATTTTTTTATAGTTTCGGTATTAACTACAAGATATAAAAATCCCTATCCTTTTAAATTATCTACTTGGCTTATTTTTAAAATATATCCCATATGATTTTTGTCGCTTCATGCGTCTGTTTAGCCGGAAAAACAAAACAGCCATACAGGTAATTACCGAAACAGCTTTCGCATTATAATACCTGCACATAATACATATATGTAGGTAGTTCAATCTCGCCAATGTACTAATTTTACTAAAATATATTTTGTTTTAACTAAAAATGAAAGCCGTTTGAACTCAACTAATAAACCCATTAAGTTTATCTTTTCAATGCAGTCGCTTAGCTTGTCAAAATCGATTTAGTCATTTGTTGCTGTAGCCGCAACGTCAGCTCAAAATTGAGGACATTGTCAATGAAAAGTGAATTACGATCTGTATGGTTTCCGATTCATTCATCATTTCAATGTGAATTTTTACTTCACTGGTTAATATCGTTTCCGATCGCTTATTATATAATTTAAATAAAAATGGGTCAGGTATATTAGGTCGAGAATTATTAACTGTACTTATATACATATAGGCAGTAGTAGCCCAGTGGTAACGAGCTCGCTTAGAAAACCGAGTGAAGCGAGTTCAAATCCCGGATCTCGCAGCTCTGATATTTTCATGTCCGAATCGTTTCCAACGTAATTATCATACCATATACATTATTCTTAACGGTGCAGGAAAACATCGTGAGGGAACTTGCATGTCTGAGAAAACGTATCAAGTTTTCAAAAGATATGTGAAGTCCGCCAACCCACACTTGGCCAGCGTGGTGGGCTATGGCCTGATTCCCCTCGTATTGAAGGGAGGTCCATGCCCAGCTGTGGAACGTTAAAAAAATGGCTGAATACACACAATACACTTATATATAGACATTAAATAATGGATAAGTGCAAATGACAGTAAGATGATGATAACTACCAGATATAATAATAAAAACTTCTCGCGAATTCGGGGCAAAACTTCAATTTAGTTGAAATATTACCTCATTATGGCACCGAGGTATGACACACTGAATGCGGCTTCGTACTTTATTCTACTGTTCTTTATGTTTTCTATTGTCAAAGTGTCTGTTTCTTTATAAAGTTTCTAAGATGAAAATATTTATGAATGAAACTACTTTAAAACGGATTTTATTCTTATGTATTTCCAAGTTTTATACTTTTTTACAGAAATTACAATTTTTACACAAATATTGTTATATGGTAGCATTATTCTTGTCTATTACCATTGATCGATTATTATTTATTTATCACCATTGATTCAAATCGTTCTTTATCAACTTTATTAAAGTTGCATTGTTATTAAATTTCAATAACTACCATCCTTACTTATTTACTATTTGTCGAAAACGTTATGGAGAGTCCGTTGTAATTTAATGTAAATATCACTAAAATTCACGAATCAAGTCTGACAAAGTAAAAAGTTTTTTAACTTCCATATAAATTTTGAGAATCTTATATTTTACTAATTTCAATCACAGAATCACCCTTTTAAGATCGAACCAGATTGTTTCTTACTGAATTCATATAAAATGATTCTGTTTTCGGTTAGATATTGATGGCATCAGCTGTAAATTGACCCCTCAGTAAACCTATTTGGTCCCCCAAGCGCAATAACTTCTATAGACCCTTCGTGAATTGAATCGAAAGAAAATTTCAAGATCTTCATAAACAAACTGTAAACTTATCTATTTTACGTAATATAGTAATTTCAGTCCATAAATGTGATTTTCATATAACAACTAATTCCAAAAACATTTACTCTTATAAAATTACATTTACCGTAAATGCTGAACTAGTTTTGTTTACAATAAAAAAAATATGTTAAATAAAAAAAAGATAAAAACATAGATCCCAAATAGGTGATTTATTGTTTTAAAAAAAAATTTAATAAAGGAAAACGAAATAATAAGCCCGTACTAATTTTGCGTAATTTTACTGATTATTGAAATATCAGCAATAAGATGAGGAGTTTGTAGTGTATGTTCACAGGTGGCGCTTTTAATTTTTATAAAATGTTTATCACGAATAAAAATTGTTAAAATTGCAAATATTTTTATTGGAATGCAGGATGAATTTTACAATATTTACCATACGTTAGTTTGTTCGCAATTTTTATAATAAAACAGTTTAAATATTTGCGAATCAACGACATCTGTTATCTATTTAAGCAAATAAAAATAACCCGAATAAGCACTGTCCAATTTCTTTGTATGAAATGAGTCATATCTGTGCTAGTGTAGTTTTATGTGATCTGTGGTTTTATTTAGCAAGTTTCGCATATATGTCATAGTTGTAATTAAGTTTAGTTTAGTGGTGATATGACTTCGATCAGAAATAAATATATTTACATTTGTATTATTAGTGGCGGCATAATCAAATTTAGATTTACTTACTACTCTACTTTGTCTCTTGTCTGCTCCCTCCTGTGACTTTATTAGGCAATTAATTAGCTTTAGTAATTTGGGGAATTAATTTTCTCTTGATAAAGCTATAAGTTGCCAAAGAGTTGGGTAAATATTATTTTGCATAGGATCGTGGGCTGTTTTAAGTAATTAAATAAGAATTTACTGTCAGTACGTATAAATACTTTTGTAACTAAAACGAAAACAATGTTTCGTTTTATGGCCTCTTATTATATTAGAGCGTTTGATGTCGTAAAGATCCCATAATATGGCGTTATTACATTTTGTTACAATCTTGGCTGCTTATAATGTTTACCTCTTAATATTGTATCCATTAGTCTTAATGCGAATGTCTAATCAAGTTGATTTTTGATAACCTAAAAATATATTATTTACTACCATTGCTCGCGGCTCCGCCCGCATTCAGATGACCAAAAACCAAATCCTTAGGTTTTACATATTAGTATACTTTATACTCACATTGCAGATTTTGTATTTTTTCTCAGAAATGAGATATTTTATCGCGGTAAAAAGTATCCTATATGTTGTCCCGGATAACCAGCTATCAACATACTAAATTTCATCAAAATCCCTCCAGTGGTTTTTCTGTGATGCGGTATAACAGACAGACAGACAAAAATTCTAAAAACTATAGATTCGGCCTCTGTATCGATAATAATGTTTATTTCAATTAGATTTTCCAAAAAATATTTAAGATTCGGCTTAGTTACAATTTTATTAAATGTATAGATATATTTTGAGTACCTACCTTTACTATTATTTTTTTCTAATATAACAGTAAGTGTAGTGTAACGAGGGCAAAACTTTATTCTTTTTAATATTAGTATTTCATACGTATCTGTTAGCTGTGTAGGTAACTAATAGAACTAAATGTATACTTTAAAAGTAACAACTTAATAAGTACATTTCTAAATCGTGACCAGAAAGTAAATAAAAGTTTTGTTAAAAAAATTAAAAATACATCAGCTCGGCAAACTTGAAGGAATTCCACTGTAAAAATTTTACTTAAAATAGTTTGTTTTCTCGGGGAAAATCTAAATTATTTATTTGACGAGTAAAGAACGTGATCCACGACAACTCTGCTCCATCACTGTCACTAGTGTTGGCGTAAGTCCTTGTTATTTTAAAAGATAAATTAAACTTACATTATTTAACTGATATTCATAAGTCCACTCCATCTAAAATGTGCGTGACAGATGTTAATACCAAATATCATTCTTACTAAGTTAGTATTATCAAGTTATATAATCATGCCTAAGAGTATTATATTTGCAAATTATTCCATATCGTGGTCTTATCTGTGTAGGTACCTACTAGATTTCATCCAAATTCGTTTAGGCGTTTCGGTGGTAAGGAGTAAAAAATATACTAACTTTCGCTTTTATAAAAGTAATCCGATTAAAACAAAATTTACAATTTTAAAATACAATGACTTTTTACAGCTATAGGCGTATCAATTATGCAAAGAGGGCATAATTATGCGTTATTATATTATTTTTTTCAAATAAAACAGAAGTGTTTTAGGCGGCAGTACTCAGCATAAGTACTTAATGTGCCGGATTTGAACGTGCTACCTTTGTCGACCTTATACCTATAGTTTAAAGCTAAGATTTTTTCTATTAAAAGATCATCTATGGCCTAACAAAAAGCCTACAGAGGGCGTAGTTTTTTTTTATTAAAGAAACCAAACTTAGACACAGCTCAGTAGTAAGTACCAACGATAGGCTTTCATACAAACAAGCAAATACCTCTTTGTAATAGTTTAAGATTTTGTAAAGGTATAAATTAAACCTCCTTTTGTAAAATTAAGGTAAATTTTATCCGCTTTGTTTAAACCTAAATGAGTTCTAAAGTTTGTACCTTCATAAATATGTTACTTATAAAGGGACTGCTATATTCTGAAGCTAAGGGTTCATTTGTAAGTTTTTATGGCTAAATAAAGTACCAAATATAGTAGAACTACCGGCTCACCCTAGCTTCGCTCGGGTTCGCCTCTAGAAAAACACTAATAAATATCTATTAGTTCCCACGGGAACCGTTCATTTTTCCCGGATGAAAAGTAAGTTGTTTGACCGGCAATATAAGGTATCAGAATGTTAAATTTTACTAAGTTAGGTGCATAAGTTGTATAAGTTATAATAGTTTTTTAACTATCCCACGGAAACCATTATATTTTCCGGGATAAAAAATATCTAAGACGTTGTCCGGGGATATAAGGTACCACCATGCAAAATTTCATTTAAATCGGTCCAATAGATTCGGAGATTAGCCCGTACAAACAGACAGACAAACAATATCACACGGGAACGCAGTCGAACGGGATAAAAAGTATCCTATGTCCGTCTCTGGGTTCTAAGCTACCTCCCCGCCAATTTTCAGCGAAATCGGTTCAGCCGTTCTTGAGTTATAAGTGGTGTAACTAACACGACTTTCTTTTATATATATAGATATAACAATATAGAATATCATGATAATCCTCCGACTCGCACTTGGCCAGCGTGGTGGACTATGGCCTGATCCCACTCGTATTGAAGGGAGGCTCGTGCGCAGCAGTGGGACGTTAAAAAGAGCTGAATACAATATAAGAATATTTTTCATAAATATATATTTTTCTACAGATTTAAAGAGCATTTCGCATTTATATGGTTCAAATAAATCATTCAAATTAAAATGAATAGCCATTCATTACCCAAACTGATCAAATGACTAATCTTACATAAAAGCTGTGTTAGATAATATATATACAAACTAGCACAGATAGTGGACCTTAAATAAGGAAACCATCATCATATGGCTGCTGTGAAATAATTAACTATATGTGAAACAGTAGGTTCTAAAATACTTCATGTAACAAACTAATGATATATATATATATGTGTATATATATATATATATAATGCATAAACAGCTCTTTCACTTTCATAAAGTTTTTTAAATTTATATTTTAAGTTTTAACAGTTAATTAAAATTCAATGAAGTTATTTAATATTTAAAAGAAGTAGAAAAAGATTAAACCTAAAGGGAATAAGCCTTACAAATATTTTTATTATAAATTCACGACAAATTTAACAATTTTTTTTTGTATATTTATGACTACGTAACGTAATAAAATTTTTAAACTGGCCAGCAAAAGAAAATGATATTTTATGCAAATGAATGCTGATGATGCTTGAATGATTATTTACAAGACGTAGTTTACATTTTAATCAGAAAGAGAATATCTACATATATGTAATTTATCTCATAGTATATATAGGTGGCTAATTTAAAAACCCTTTATGCGAACATCAGACTCAAAACATTTGCCTTGCATTTGCTATCTTTAATTCGCATACTATTACAACAGCGAATAAATGTTCATTTTAGTACTCTGTTAGATTTACGTGAGTATTTGATATTTCAAATGAAATTCACTTTTCGGATTTTTCTTTTCGCATTCGAAACTACAGGAACCAAATCTCAAAACAAAAACGTGATAAATCCTTGTTTACTTGTTAAAAAATCCTAAAATACTTGTTTAAAAATTCATGTGAATAGATTCACACGATATGTTCCTTTCATGTATTCAAAACAACCTATAAATGTCTTATCTTAGCTCCGCACGATACGAAATTTTCTCCATCCAACCACCCACATAGATAAATTCTAGTTACCATAGCAACACGGCCAGACCCTCTGTCTTATTGATTAATTGCTGAACGTGATGCTGATTAACTGTGCCAGTGCTGTACAGATAATACCTTTCACTACAGTGACATGACATCACCTAACCAAGTAATTAAATCGGTTAACATCTATTGAAGTCACATATTTACCGTATAAATATGCATGAATGAACGAACGAACGAATGAAAATAATACTTTCTTAGATTTACGCGAATGTTTGACATTATTAAATAAAACTATCTTTTCGGATTATTTCGCGGATTTATTTTGATTTTTGGTTCCCGACGTTTCGAATGCTTTACAGCATCCATGGTCACGGGAGAGACTGAGGTGTTACATGTCTTAAAGATATAGTTGTTACAGACAGCCTACCCACAATCAACAAAATGAAAATTGCACCAATTACATTACAATATTTTAACTTTAAACATTTTTATAATTTTAATTATAATTGAATATGGAAAATTATTTATTTAATTTTTGCTATTATTTTTATAATTATTACAATTTTAAAAATATTAATTAGTAATCTATATTTAGTGTTGCCATTATTATATTTATAACCATAAAGAAAAATATAAAATATAGTATTAATTATTTAAGCTATATAATTGTTCAATGTGTAATTTAAAAAGTTAAAGTTAATTAAGGATTATAATTTTAATTTAGTTTGCTATTATTTAAAAACAACTTACTAAGCAACACTATTAATATATACTTTTACAAATGAAAAATATCAATCTGATAAGCTGTCATTTTGATCTACACAGTATGAACTTACTACATCTGCCTGTCTGTTATGTTTATATTTATTATTTGATTTTATTATATTAATAACAGGATCCCATGACGATGGTAGTACCCAGCCATCTTCCCTATTGAAATTTGGATGTTTTTTAATTTCTATGGCTTCTCGAATCATTCTAGGGCGATATCGGTTTTCTTTCGCCAAGATTTGAGGTCTATCGAAACGAATATAATGGCTTGGGCGGTCCTGGCTATGTTTGCAGACAGCAGATGTTGTATTGCGACGGTACAATACAACATCTGCTGTCTGCAAACATAGCCAGGACCGCCCAAGCCATTATATTCGTTTCGATAGACCTCAAATCTTGGCGAAAGAAAACCGATATCGCCCTAGAATGATTCGAGAAGCCATAGAAATTAAAAAACATCCAAATTTCAATAGGGAAGATGGCTGGGTACTACCATCGTCATGGGATCCTGTTATTAATATAATAAAATCAAATAATAAATATAAACATAACAGACAGGCAGATGTAGTAAGTTCATACTGTGTAGATCAAAATGACAGCTTATCAGATTGATATTTTTCATTTGTAAAAGTATATATTAATAGTGTTGCTTAGTAAGTTGTTTTTAAATAATAGCAAACTAAATTAAAATTATAATCCTTAATTAACTTTAACTTTTTAAATTACACATTGAACAATTATATAGCTTAAATAATTAATACTATATTTTATATTTTTCTTTATGGTTATAAATATAATAATGGCAACACTAAATATAGATTACTAATTAATATTTTTAAAATTGTAATAATTATAAAAATAATAGCAAAAATTAAATAAATAATTTTCCATATTCAATTATAATTAAAATTATAAAAATGTTTAAAGTTAAAATATTGTAATGTAATTGGTGCAATTTTCATTTTGTTGATTGTGGGTAGGCTGTCTGTAACAACTATATCTTTAAGACATGTAACACCTCAGTCTCTCCCGTGACCATGGATGCTGTAAAGCATTCGAAACGTCGGGAACCAAAAATCAAAATAAATCCGCGAAATAATCCGAAAAGATAGTTTTATTTAAGAACGAATGAAAATTTTATTCCGTGCCCGATAACGGAAGTACATACATATATTATTTATGTATATGTAAGTATAGTCCAAATGTTACTTACGGTATGCTAAATTCGTTTTAAGGTAAAACCAATCTGGTACGTGTAAGTGGTAAGTGTTAAAATTTATTGGGACGAGACGAAATATGTATATCTATATATATATATATAATAAAATTGTAACTAGGCCGAATCTGTACATTAAATATTTTTTGGAAAATCTTATTAAAATAAACATTATTATCGATGCAGAGGCCGAATCTATAGCTATAGTTTTAAGAATTTTTGTCTGTCTGTCTGTTACCGCATCACGGAAAAACCACTGGAGGGATTTTGATGAAATTTGGTATGGTGATAGCTTGTTGTCCGGGTCAACATATAGGATAATTTTTACCGCGGGAAAATATCTCATTTCTGAGAAAAAATATAAAAACTGCAATGTAGTATGTATAACTTAAAAATTTGGTTTTTGGTCATCTGAACGCGGGCGGAGCTGCGGGCAATGCTAGTACGTATTATAAGAAAGAAGTTATAATGATGACACTAGTTTATAAATTTTCATTATGGCTTCTATATATTGGAGTTTACATGAAACGGGCGTTATTTTGGAAAATCAACCCATTGGGATCAAAGTTACTTTGTCTATGTCAGTTCCCACGTCTCTGACTAACTAACCGTGAGCCAAATTTGATAATGGCGTGTGTTGAGTTGCGAAAATGTAGCGAACAGCCATATTCACTTTCGCACTCCTATATTCATGTACATAAGTATCCCCTCGGTTTCCATATTTTATTTCACTTGATTTGTAATTTAAAATATTCGAATGAAAAATATTATTGTACAAATTGAAAAGAGTAATAATTTTATATTTTTACCCTTACTTTATAATCAGGTCAAAAATAAAGGATAAACCAATTTAATCCATACATACCGCGGACACGGCCAGCGTTACAGTTAACATTAGATTTCTTAGAATTTTAATTAATTTCTTAGAAATTTACCTGGAGGTTAAAGAGGTAAAGTTTGTGAATTGTGAGTTTGTGACGTTGTAGTGGGTAATCTCTGGATCCACTGAACCTGTTAGATGAAATTTGGTAAGAAGATAGTTTCAGACCATGAAAATGAAAATCATCTCTTACGAGGGTGAAAATGGGGATGAAAGTTTGTATGGGGAATCAACCCAGGGACAAACCCGAGCGAAGCGAGAATTATTCGCTAGTGTATTTATATCAATGAAAATAAATTCAATGTTTCTTTAAATGTTTCTTTAACGTATTAGATTCGAGTTAATAATAGAAAAAGTGTGCATATAATATTAGGCCATAAAAAACATATTTATTTCATGCTGAAATAACTAAATCTGACATATTTAGTGTCACCTCCTTTTGAGGATAGAAGATGTGAAGTGATGAACGTATACATTTCACTTTACACTTGGCTTTTAGATTTTCCTTTTACGTACTATGTGTGTTAGCTGGCAATCCCCAATAATGTTCTTTGGCTTCACTACGTCAAAGCTGAAACTAGTAGCTACTACACAAATGTTTACCGATAACTACGATCGAAATCAACGTTGTAGCTGGTCTAGTGCTTTGTGAGTATTTCTATTGCCAAATGAGTACTTTATTAATCAAATATGCTAACGAGACGTCCATTTCAACTAAAACATTTTAATTTTATTCTACAGAGACTTAGTACAAATTTAAATTAAAGGTTAAATTCTTTTTCTTAAATAGAAAACTTGGCAAGCTTTTCCTGGCGCTGTATGCGGGCGTTTAAAAGATCGATGCTAAGCGCACTTGCGTTTACGTACATTAAAAATCTTTTATGCTTTAAATTCTGCTATAGAGAACATTTTTATTAATAAACAACAACCACAATATAGCAGTTTATAATTTAAAATACTATATAAGTGATACTAACTTAAGTATACTTAAAACTTTTGTCTCTTATTGAACTCGACCAAAAAATAACCACGAACACGTTATTCAATATCGAGAGAGCTACAGAGATACGTCCAAACGTGTGTAGTGAAAGATCGATGATATTAGTTCTTTGGACGTCGAATGCAATTGCGTTT
Organism: Brenthis daphne; assembly: GCA_947093115.1. Lineage (NCBI taxonomy): Eukaryota > Metazoa > Arthropoda > Insecta > Lepidoptera > Nymphalidae > Brenthis > Brenthis daphne. The sequence continues at coordinate 26,979,845 of OX352475.1, forward strand.
TGGTCATCTAAAATTCATATGCTAGCAATAAAACGGTTTCAATATACTTGATTGTATCTGATTGCGTCGGTTGATTGCAATCGCAATTATACTCAGTCTAGTGTCGGCAATGGCGGTCTTATTGTGTGCAATTCTATCTTTATTAGTAGTTTTATCGCATGCTGCTTATGATTATGTGAAATATGGTCGTGAGTACTTAGAATACTTCCTAGAAATACTCTGCTTTAATATGATTTAGCTTATAAAGTATATGAATATTTGTTTTGTATACGTCTACTGTCTTGTTTATTGTATACTCGTATTATGATTAAATTAAATATTTCTGTTTGAGATTCCTCACGATAAAGAAAGGGGAAACGTTTTAATTCCTTTTTATTGAACAATATACCGTTCTATTGAAATAAAACCAAGTCAGAAACCTTTCCCCAGCGTTTTAATTACTATTCAGAGCATGAAAACGAAATTAATAAAGGAAGTAAAGATTATTCTTTACTGTTCCAAGCTAATAATGCTTAGGAGATTCAAGAAAAAACCAAACACGAAATGCTTTTTTTTGCCTTTGTTTTTATTATATTTATGATACTCCTAACTTCGACATTAAATTTTATTTATCTCAGATGAAGGTCGATAAATATTAAATACTAGCACTGCCCCCGGCTCTGCCCGCGTTCAGATGACCAAAAACAAATTCTTAGGTTTTACATATTAGTATACTCTTACATTGGAGTGTTTATATTTTTTCTCAGAAATGATATATTTTTCCGCGGTAAAAAGTATCCTATATGTTGACCCGGATAACTAGCTATCATCATAACAAATTTCAGCAAAATCTGTCCAGTGGTTTTCGCGTGATGCGGTAACAGACAGACAGACAGACAAAAATTCTAAAAACTATAGATTCGGACTCTGTATCGATAATAATGCCTATTTCAATAAGATTTTCCAAAAAATATTTAATGTACAGATTCGATTTACAATTTAGTTACAATTTTATTATATGTATAGATTACAATATGAACATAATATATATATGTATATATGTATGTATTTATAGGTATGTGGCAAATGCTGAATGTATTCGGGCCGATATCGACTTGTTTAATCTATTCCAGGTGCGGATGATGGTCCGTTTCCGTCATTGATGAATATACCCTACTACTGCTATCAAGCGCCCTCGAAAGGGCCTTGTAAAGGCTTGTACAAAGTTTGGTTCTACGATGTTATCAGAAGGCAATGTATGCCTATGCTTTATTCAGGGTGCGGTGGGAACGAGAACAGATTTACTAGCCATGCGTCTTGTTTAATACATTGTGCTAGAACACAATATGTACATTAATTTAAAAATATAAGTATTATAATTCTTTAGTGAGTTTTTTTTTATTTCATTGGTCTGGTAATGTAACAAAATTTGAATGGCATAAATTTTAATCGTTTTTCTTGATGTTATTGCAGAATTGTAAATATTTGAATTCTTATAGTAAATTTACATTCAACAGATTAAATGCAATTTTATTTCCACTTTGTATTGATGTTTGCTGCTGGCGTCATGCCAGGCCAAAATACAAGGAAGAATGATGGCCGCCATATTCGAGGGATGTAATCAATTCTTCTACTTTTTTTTTATGAATAAATATCACTGATAACTTTATTAGATCACTCATTTAAATATATTGTTCATTAATAAGGTTATTTATGACTATCTCAATACGTTACTTCCGGTTTACAAATCTATATTTCTATATATATAAAAATTAATTGCCGTTCATTAGTCTCGCTAAAATGCACAAACGGCTGGACCGATTTGAATAATTCTTTTTTCTGTTTTGTTGGGTTTAAGTACCTATAAAAACATAGGGAAAACAAAAAAAAAACAGATTCAAAATCGAAAAGTTCACTGTTTACTTTGTAAGTATATATAACTAGCAGAACACGCGGCTTTGCTCAATCTAAAACTGCAAAAAAAAACTCTGAAAAAGTAGGTTTCATACAAATTTTCATCCTCCCCTATTTTACCCCCTTTATGGGATGTATACCGAAACGTGCTTAAACACACATTTATTTAATTGTATTGAAGAGCATTAATTAATACGAGTTTCAAGTAATTCTGATAATAAATATATATATTTTTGGGTTGTATTATAACATGTCCTGTTGAAATGACATAATTTTCCCACGGTAAAAAGTAACCTATTTCACTCTCCTACCCTCCAACTATCTCCACACAAAAAATCCCGCTAATCCGTCCTTCTGTTTCGAAGTGAAAGAAGGACAAACAAACAAACAAACAAACTTACTTTGACATTTATAATATTAGTATATATATAATCTATCTATTCCATACTAACCGTTAAAACGTACCTAGGGATGAACTCGAGCGATGTGAGGGTGAGTCGCTAGTTCTAATATAAATTATAACTTTCTTTTATTAATACCCGTGAGAGAAATACAAGTGTAAATTCGTTTACCGTGTGCCTCGTGTTACAGTTGCAGTAGGTAAGTAGATTAAAACCTTAACGTTTTCACATTCAATGCAATTTTCCATTTACTCTCAACATTAAGAAAAACCAATAGAGTTTTCAATATATCGCTTGAGAATATCTTGTAATAGTTTTGTGTTGTGTTTGTGAAATACTCGACCTTTGTGTATGAGATTTTATCGTGTGAATAGACGGAATATTCTCTGCTTAATTTTTTTTTGTAAAGTGCTGCAGTATTGCAATATGTGAGACACATTTTATTCATTTTTATTGAATGAACGAGTAACATTTGAAAATATAGCCTTTTTACATTTTTTTCTTTTTTTTTTATTATAAACTTTTCCAATGGTTAAGCTCGCGTAGTTTATTATTCATGTTTAAATTTTTCGTTCCCAAGGGTCGTAGTGAGCTTTTAAATAGCTTGTAACCTTCCTAGATAAATAGGCTATAATAATGCGAAATAAAAATTTAAAAACTGACTGATATTATGAGTAATTATATTAAACTAACAATAATCTAACAAACTAAAAATAATCTATTCTCTCATCTGCTTCCACCTTTTTTAACGTTCTAATGCTGGGCATAGACAGAGCTTCAAGAACCGGAGTTAGAACCCTCTTCATTTAACTTTCTAATCAAACGCGTTATCACTGGGCTATCACTGCCACAAGTGTAATTAAAACTAGCGACTCGCCCTCGCTTCGCTAGGGTTCGTCCATAGGTTGATTCCCCATACAAACTTTCATCCCCATTTTCACCCGGTTAAGGGATGATTTCCGGAATAAAAAGTATCCTATGTCCTTCGCAGGGTCTCAAACTATCGTCTTACCAAATTTCATCTAATTGAGTTCAGTAAATCCAGAGATTACTCCCTACAACGTCACAAACTCACAATTACCAAACTTTACCTCTTTATAGTATTAGTATAGATAAACATTCTCTTCATCTGTACAATATTAGTATAGAAGCTTTAACAACTTAACAAAACAGAACAACTTAAAATATGTAGTAGTTAGTTATGGGCCAAAAGTAAGTATAAAACTCCAAGTGTTAAATCAGTAACCATTTTCTTGTTCGTTTAACAATGCTTAGTTACCGTAATGAGTTTCGAACTCAAGTCTGCGTTTCAGGTTTGATAAATAGCTTTAAATTTAACATGCAGTCAGCAACGAATGTTTCTAAACGTGAGATGTTTAAGTTATGAGAATAGAAAGTAGAATATTTATGTTCTCTTAGGTATTAGTGCTTTACTTAAACATACTATACGATTTTGAAGTGGTGTTTCTTTGTTTGTTTGTTTGTATGGATGTATATATCCCTAAAACTGATGAACAGATCCTAAGAAAGACATTTTAAATTGTTTAGAATAAACTTTTGTCTTTAAGATTAAATTTTGTCGTGATCTGTTCGATTCACAGTACTACGAATAGTGTGACGTGTTTGTTACCTGCTCGCGGTTTGCTTTACCGTATAATAATAATTTGTGCCGATCTGGTTATCTACATAACACATGTACCTATAGGGAAAATATGGACGATATTATTTATTTGTTTATCTCTTCTAGAGAAGGTATATATATCGTGACTATATAAAGAATAATAAATGTAAAATATTTTATAAGCGTACTAAAATATAATATTCTAGTGCTTAAAATAATTAAACACTGATATTGCAACACCGGATTATTAGTAAGTAGTCTTAACCTGTTCTGTTTAATCTCACGCTATACAAATTGCTACCATTATTAATGCAACGTTCTAGAGCATTATTCATGTCGTAGAAGTTCCGCGGATTATATCGTACTAGAGCTTATACTCAAAGATTCATCTACAACTTTGTCTACAATTCGCCAAATTGCAGCTGTTGAGGGCCAAATTTGATGTAATATTTTGAAGGTAAGATTTGATGCAATATATTTGATATTTGTAAGGCAATGGCAGCCCAGTGGTAACGCGCTCGCTTGGGAAACCGAGTGAAGCTAGTTCAAATCCCGGGTCTCGCACCTCTGATTTTTTCATGTGCGAATCATTTCCTACATGATTACCACTTGTCTTAGCGGTGAAGGAAAACATCTTAAGTTTTCAAAAGACATGTGAAGTCCGCCAACCCGCATTTGGCCAGCGTGGTGGACTATGGCCTGATTTCCCTCGTACTGAAGGGAGGCCCGTGCCCAGCAGTGGGACGTTAAAAAATGGCTGAATACAATACAATTTGATTGATGCATTTATGATTACTTTTTGGTCGCATAATTTGTAACATATTGATAGTTTTTAATACTAAAAGTACTTTGTAAAGGTTGCTTTTAAAATATTGTTCTTATTCGGGCTTGTGTTAATGATATTTCTACGTTAGAGGTTCAATTTTATTAAAACAACTCGAAAAAATAAATATATTTCTGGCAAATTTTTCAATACATCCAGACAATTTCTCGTAAAATGACTGCCGCATTGCAGCCATGCGGAAACTTAATCAATATTCACTCTTCCTTTCTATAAATTATTTACTAAGTTTTATATATCTTTGTGCATGATGTACTGAAAATAATCGGTAAGTACATAACATGCGTCTACATAATTTTAAAACGAATTCGTAAAACAAATACATATAAACAATATGCTCATGAAATATGACCTGCGTTTTCCAACATAAAAACTGTTGAGACCATACGGGAAGCCTAAATAAATAAATCAACCCGCGATCCCTTGCTACATCAACAAAGGTTAATCATTTTGAAAATTGAATTTTCTGCCTATGCTTCAAATAAAATTAAATAGAATTAAAAATTTAAAAGGAAGATGGCTCGCGTAATTTTCCTGTATTAATATCTAATACTTTGTAATCTTCGTACAAAGCATCTATGTGTATTCATCCCTTACAGAATAGACAAATATTACTCTGCAATATCACTTTGTTGCTTGCTTATCGTTAATACCCAGGTAAAAATGCTCAAACTAAACATAATATTGTGTTACGCAATAAACGAAAATATATGTTTTATTTATTACTAAACTTATAATAATATTGTATTTCATATTAAATCATATATAAATCATGTAACTAGTAATGTAACAAGAGGCTTTCAATTAAATGAACCTACTTGCTTTGAAATTAGTAGGTACACCAATTCACAATATTTCCATTTTACCTTTAAATACAATGTAAGTTTTCTGTTCTAATGAAATCTTTTACGTTTTCACTAAAACTATATATGTATACTTACATACATATATACACTATGTATATAAAAATAGTACCCAACTCCCACAAATCTGTTCTGCTCGTTATACCCTTAAAAATAAGTTATCATCGCAAGCATCGATTCACGTTTCACTTAATATACGCTACATGTTTAATAATTTCAAAACTTTTAATGATGCACGTGTTGCCTTGCAACGACGTGAACAGTTTCGCTTCGATACCTGCTATTAAAATGGCAGTAATAAAGTATGAAATATACAAGCGTATTTTTTACTAGAAATGCTAATTACATGTTATATTAATATACAACGCATAGAATAGGTAGTTTTTTTATATAATTAATCCAGAATCATTTCATTATTTATATAATAGTTCAGCCCTTTTTAGGCCCGTCTTCACTAATGCCTTCTAAGAGAAGGCATGCTTACATTCTACTACTAAGCTTCTAAGAATCTTAATGTTAGTAACTTCACTTAAATAATAGAAAGACAATAAAATGAAGAGGGATTTTTATAGAACGGTTTCTATATTATTATATATCACAATTATAACAATTTTAGATATTTGGGTTCAAAATTGTAATAATTTAATACGTAAAAATCTACACAAGCATATCTAATAATATGATACAATCAGCTGAAGGATTGAGAGGACGACGTATATGATAAAGCTACTTTGCATCTAAAATCCAATCAGTAATATTCTTCGTCGCTGCAATCAGACAGAATTCAAAGTCTTTTTGGAATTCAAGTCATGTTTCAGTTCAATGAAATTGTGGCTTCACACCGTGTCTAGAATTCAAACGAAGAATCACTTAGGTCTTTTGGCTTAGATTCAAATGTAGCGTGGATGGAACACACCAATAAATTGACCATTAAGTTATGAAGTTTTGATTATAAACATGCCTTTTATTTTACATATCCCCTACACGGCGGTCTCTTCAGTTCTTGCGGTTTTATAAAGCTTTTGTGCATTTTTCTCTTTGTTTCTTTGTATCAAGCAAAATTCATATTTCAACTTTAAAACGTAGCTCTTTCGCTATGCAGCATATAAAGACGATTACATGCAATCAGGCTCAAGTTCCATTTAGCCGATTTGTTTACGCTCATAGAGATAACTCTATCGCAGATAACTGTGAGTTTTCTTATTCCATTTTTAAGAAGCTGGGTTACTGTATTGTGAAAGGAAAACCCGGTAGTCGACGAATTTATTGAAGACAACAGCTTTTAACAACGGCATGCCGCACACCCCAATTCACTCGACAAAAATTCTATCATTCTGGAGCTCTGCGATAACTTTTTCCTTTCAAGATAATACATATTGCGTTAAGGACGTCTTGTATTTTCCATTGTATCTATATCCAACATTCGCTCTCTAATAGTAGTGCAAGCTTTTAGCAAATTACTTGACATTTTTAAGTTATTGTTAACCTTCTTTTATCACAAGTTTATTAAAGTTGCTTAAGTTTAGTTCAGTTTTTCGTAATCTTTGTTATTTCTAGTTCAAATTGAATTATTATTGCCTATAGAAACTCCTTAACAATGAGTATGACAACATGGTGTGTTTTACTTAAATACTTTATTAATGGTCCCGCTGAGTTTCTTTCGCCAGTTCTTCTCAGGTCTGAGGCTTCTTCTTTCCGAACTGGTAGTAGACTCATGACGTTCAGTAAAGAATTGTAATAATTTAATGCTGAATAAAACATTTTGAATTTTGAATGAAAAGTACATTTAAATAAATTTTCTAAATACAATATATCTTTGTATTATTGTTTTATTATAAACAAATCAAACCAACTTATTTCCCAATTAAATTAAAATAGATTAAAAATAGTTATAATATAACACTCGTGTCTTTCGAATAAAGACTTGTGTGTTTATGTTGCTGTTCCATTATATTTTATTTATAAAATGAAGAGTTATTCAATCATATACGTAACTTTAAAGGATAAGAAAACTAGTTTACAATTTTACAAAAATATTATGTTCTACAACACAGAATTAAATTGAAAGCTTCATTCAGTTTTTGCGGATAGGCATTTTCTTTAGCGTCTCTTTAATGAATCCCCATGCAGGACGGTCTCTCCAGCTGACCCATTTTTGTTCTCATTAACGTGTGACCACGAGCGGTTACCGGAACACGACAGGTTTCCCCTGCATGTATGTTTTTTTTTAGAACAGCTACAAACATTCGGTTTTTGGAAATTTGTCTACTAGATAACGTAATAAATCCATTAAGTTTTCTTCTTCTTACTTGCTTAATTAAAATGTGAATATTATGATATTAAAATGTTATTACACTACTATTTATACTTCGTAATTAAATGCCACTGAACAAGTGTACTGTATATTTTTTATTATATTATAGCTTGAAAATTGAAATTATGTTAAACGGCGTAATATTGTAGCGAAACTCTAGGCGCTGGTTAATTATTCACTGTAAATTATCTCGGCAAAATTATGGAAGTACGTTAAATATATGAGTAACTTGCGTTCTTACCCTCCAGCCAATAACTGTACTACAATATATTGGTTCCTAGTGTACCCTCTAGCCTCATCTCTTAGAGAGTACATGCAAATATTTAATTTTATTTGTATCTAGGCCCCAATATTAGTCGGCGGTCGATTTGCTTCATACTGGTACGAGACGGCAAGATGAGCTCATTCAAATGCAAAGGAGACCATTCTATTATAACTTGCTCTACGTTGTAGCAAATATCATAAAAGAATCTAGCGCCTCTTTTGTTCTTTATTTTACTAAGAAAAACTGTTTCTTTCGTACTTAAGCTCATTTGCTTAAGTATGAACATGCTTAAATATTTTGTGAAGTGTTTATAAAAAAATGTATGTGTATTGGTAAAGTTAAAATTATGTGAATATGCTCTATGTCATTTTATATAATAAAGTCTTAGAAGAGTGTTAATTGAAGATTTATTCTAAAATTTGTAGTTGTGTAGAAATTACAAAGCATAAATATTTTCTCATCTAATAATAAATCTAAATAGTAAAGTAAGTGTTTCACTGTTTGTTACAGGTAATAGCGCGTGAAAATTCATACTTCCTGGAATTTATTGTATGTAGGTGGGTAGATTTTCGTGTTATTTTACGTGTTGATACCTAATACGTGGAAGGAGTAATCGCTGTATGATTAACGTTATTTCGCTAGTTTACACTATATGTATCTGTCATGGGACATATGATTTATAGATATATATGTATAATGAATTGTAGAATATACTCAGGAAACTTTGCAGTACAAAGAGGATTATTGAAATCTAGTCGGAAGTCGTTATATTATCGCTAACTTTCCTTTATCTTTGTTAAGATAAAAATAACAAAAGTTCAATTAGCTGTTGTTTCGAATCTTAAGTTTCATTTTAATTATTTTATAGCTACTTAAAGTGGGTACTTTACTAGGCCAACCGGGTGGTTGGTAGACATTGTTCTGCCAAAAACTTACTTTAGTCAGAAAATAAAATAAATTTGTGTCTCGACAAAAGGGCCTTTTACCGATTCCATCCACATAACCTCTTCAAAATCGATCAAGCCGTTATGAGGAGAAAAATTACGAACGGTGTGCGTGCACGTCGGAATTTTATATATAAAGATAATATCAAGCTATTATTGACTATGTAATTATTCGCATATGCACTTTTGAAATAATTACTTACTGTTATTTTTCTTTTCATCTTCTGTATCTATTCCCTTCTGTCCAATAAAGTATATCTATCTATTTTTTTTTATTTTTTTTTTTTTTTTTTTTATTTCTGTTTGGCGGCTTTTTATATCACTGCGACCATTTCTGGTCTATTGTGATCGCCGCCATATTGTACTAGAGTGAACCACTAAACCCTGCTGATGTTAAGAACTGCAGGATTTTCTTAGGGTTACACTCTTTTATTTCATCTAGGCTTGGAAATTGTTTACCTAGATGAATACTACGTTTGTGCATGAGCGGTCCACATTCCCACAGAAGATGCAGTGGCGTTTCGTCTGCCTCCCTGCAAATTCTGCAGGTTCGCGTTTCGCTCAGCCCCAGGTTGAACATGTGCTTATTTAAGCAGCAGTGTCCAGTAAAGGCCCTTACCAGTATTCGTAAGGTTTTTCTGTTTAGCCCTAGCATAAGATTGTTAAACCTTTTGTCGTAGGCTCTAATTAATGCCTTGGAGTGATTCATTCCATTTGATTCAGTCCAGGTTTTGTTTGCAGTCTTAAGACATGCTATCATTAGGGTTCTTTGAACTAGGCTCTTAGGTATCCCACAGAAGGGCTCAGGGCCCTGCTGTATGCCAAGAGCTCCCCCTCTAGCGAGCTTATCGGCACACTCGTTGCCAATTACACCTGCATGACCCGGTACCCATCTTAGCACTACTTTGTTACTTCTTGCTAAGAGGTTTAGTCGGTCCATGCACTGCTCCACTAACTTTGATGAGACTATGTTTGAGTCCAGCGCTAGTAGTGCAGCTTGACTATCTGAATTTATATAGATAGTTTGATTTGTGTAGTGCTTAGACAAATTAGCTTCTACACATTCTAGAATGGCATAGACTTCTGCTTGGAAAATAGAGGCAAATTGTCCGAGGTGTATGCTTTTGCTAAACCTCGGTCGCTCTCCATATATCCCACAGCCAACCTTTGCTTCTATTTTTGAGCCATCTGTAAACCAGATGAGAGATCCGTTTTTATGGATTACCTGGCTTTTAGTCCAGTCTTCCCTTGACGGAAATTCAATTGTATAATACTTTACAGATGAGTGCCGAATTAACATGGCATCAGTCGTCATACCAAGTAGCGGCATTTCTTGTAATGAGTCCTGTAGGGTCCTCATTTTTCGTGAGAGCCAATGAGTTCTGCCTTGGATTTTAGCTCTATGCATGCTGGCTTTTGCCTCCTTTTGTATAAATCTTCAGTATCTATCTAATGATAATGAGGAATTTAATTAGTTTTAAGGTTATTTTTGATCACTTCAGTGCAGTGACGTAACTGGCCTTTTTGGGCCCAAATGCAAAAAAATGGAAGTGCCCCTCTTTACCTATTATTAAATAAAATGCCGTGGACACTTTTTCTTGCGATGTTTTTTAAACTGTACTCATGAATTTAAAGCACATCTTAAGTATATTAAAAGTGTTATCAATATACAATTAATATATGAAAATGTACAACAGTATATCAAACAGTTTTTTATAGTATTTTATTTGCACAATAGAATATAACATACTAATATAAAAGACAAACTTTCATTCTATTTTCTAACATAAGTAACCTCAAACACGATCTTTGTTCTAAACATCCAAAGACATCTACAGACGTTAGGTATTACCATCACAAAGTCGCATGGCCAGTCGGTGTTTGACTTGAATTAAACGGTGTTACTATCAAGCCACAATTTACCTTGTCGACATTAATTCAGTAAAGAGGAAATTTAAAGCGAATTCGTGTCAAGTCGTGCCTCAGGCGGCCGCAGTGCATTGACTCTCATTAATAATGCCAACGCCCGTTTCGAACACGGTCACACGTGCATTACAGTGTGAGCTGAAACTGAATCTGTCTCTGTAAACACTGACTAATATATAGAATTAGTTTGTCGGGCTTACGTATTACCGCATGCCGAACTGCGAATAAAGGGATTATGATACTAAATCGAGTTATAGTTGGACGTAGTTATGCAAAATGGATCCAGCCTACGAAAATCGTGTTTTGAGTTACTGTCATAAATTGCATGTACATATCAACTTATATTCAGAAAGTAGGAGGAATTGAAAAAAAAACTACTCTTGTTATTTTGATATACCAATTTTACTAAAACTCCTATTTTCTCAAAAGTAAGTTTTTGTGGTTGGATCTATTTTGCATAACTACGTCCAATTGTACTACGTTAGTGCTTAAACATCGTTTATCATGTAACACCTGCAGAATTGTAGATTTTTATAGTTATTTTCTATAGGTACATATACCTATACATGAAGAAGATAATTTCGTTTTGTTTTATGATATAATATGTACGTAATAAATGTCATTTAAGTATCGAGATACATTGAATTAATTAACTTGTAGGAGCTTTAATAAAATTCGAATTGAAATCCTAATAAAACAGCTTCGCTTTAATCTACTTTATCACTTAACTCGCGTCAAAATTGTTTACTCGTCTATTTAGAAGCAACGTGCCTAGAATGCGTAGACGAATTGGAGGACTGTCTCGCTGTTAACACTTGAGAGAACATGTTTGTTTCAGGTATCGCAACAGGATGGAATTAATTTGGCATTGTTAACTTTTAATTAACAATTTAACTATGTTCATGGGGAGTGATAAAATTTTCATTGTACTTCTTATGGTTCTATATGAAAGAAAGATTTTTTTTTAAGTTTCGAAGTATCTATTTATTCTTAAAGTCAATGATTATTATGTATTTTAAGAATTAAGTACCTACATGAAGGTTTGCTATATTTTTAACATTTTTGTGTCGAGCCAAGCTCGGCACTCTTGATGCCCTTCATACGAGTGTGTCACAGATTTTTCCGCACAATGAACTGATTTTTTTTATAAAACCCTTTTATTATTGAGTTCTATTATTTCTTCTCTCAGTATTGAAATACTAAAACATATTTGCTGCTTATCGAGTGTTACTTTTCGTATAAATAATAATAACCTAGAAAGTAGAAACCTAAATACTAAATTCGCGAAAAAATCCGAAAATATAGTTTTATTTAATTTGCCAAATATTCGCATAAATCTAAGAAAGTATAATATTCTAGAATTCTGGAATACAATCTAAAGCTGGTGTAAAGCTAACGAGCTTAGCTTATGTGCCAATAACTTCATTTAGTTTTCATGAGGAAAGTGTAGTGTACACGTAGGCATATTAATATTTCATCTTTATTACTTTAATTGGAGCAGCGTTTAAAGGTTGGAATTAATGAAGACTTAAATAAATATTCTTATTTAAGTGGTGAATTTTCTTTAGTAACTTTTAATTAAAATGCCTCTTCGGATAAATATATCTTAAGCAGCGAGTATTCAAGAAGTTACATCATGGTTGTTACGAATTTTGTACACTCTTATTGTGTATAATTAAACAAAAAGTACTTAAGTACTCAGTGTATAAGTTTTGAGGCTATAATAAAACTCGGATTGAAGTAAGCAAATGTAAAAATCACTACAATGCGAGTCCACTCGCCTTGTATATTACTATCAAAGAAACTTATTGATCAAAAATTGAATGGCTTTTCTAATAACATCCTTCACCCCTATTTGCTTCGGCTCTTCGGCAAATTGCTTTCACAGTAAGGAAACTTCGATAAACTCCGTTTTAAACGGTTAGCTTTTTCGCCTCTCAAGTTTAGGCAATCTATTCATTCAACTTCGTACAGAGCCGACTTTTGTGTCATTAATTTTCAAAATGACTTTTGTTCTGTATACTTTCAGTGACTGGATCACGAAAAAGTATTTAGATAGCTTAATAGGAAATAAAGGACGGAGAAATTTAATCTTCATCAAAATTCAAAAGGACCAATAGTAGTTTAGTTTCACGTAACTTTCTAACAGGGGATAACTTCGTGTCAATTCGCTACGCTCTAAGACTTTTACCAATGTTAAGCGTACGTATGTATATATATGTATGTATATATATATATATGTATGTATATATATATGTATTTCTAATGTTATTAAATGTCTGTGCCTCTAAAAATGTTAATTGGTAAAATACTTCACACGTTAGTAAAATCGGTTGTTATATTTTCCTAACAAGAGTTTTTTGTCCTAGTACAAATTCAAGTCAGAACAAAACTTACCCATAAATACGAGCAAAAGGTACATGGAAAAATAAGATCTCTACAAACTTAGGTAATTAGGTGCAGAAAGATACGGTACTATATTCCTCAGTAAGCTCATTTACTTAACTATTTAGTTGGCTTTGTCTTTTGTCTTTAATTAAGTAGTCTTTGTAACTGCACGGCTTTACATTCATTTGTTTCCATATACATACATTTTTATTAAGCATTTGTGTACTACTAGTGTTCGCTCAGTGGTCGAAATTCGCCATTATTGTTTTTTTTTATTAATAACACTAAAACTCGTCGATGTCTATTCAACAAGCAAATATAATCAGTTGGCAAACAGAGAAGAAAACTAATAAACTTTATATACATTTAAAAAGTATTACTAAATCTTTTTAGAGTTCTGTACAAGATGGAACCCTTAACTAGGCCAAGGATGACCATGTGTGGACTATACCTTTTGAAATGTAATATTACATGGCCTTGAAAACAAATATATAAGCAAATATTGAAGGGAGTTACTTTATATAATGTTCTTATTGTAATAACAATAAGTGTATTGATAGAGAACCCTCGGTGTGTCCTTCTAACTCGTACTTGACCGATTTTTTAATTATATCATGAGTTCAGACAAATAAATATATGAAAGATTTTGTTCTTCTGTCGCGATCTTTACCACGATATTTTAAATTGTTTTTAGAATTGCAATTACATTGTATTGACTTTGTTTTATGTATACTTATTTAATAATTTTATTACAAAAAATATGTAGTGAATTACGTAGAATGAATATTGAACACTTAATCAAGTTGGATAACTGAGAAGCTGGCTGTCTCAATCTAATATCTCTCATGATCCTCGATGATGCTATGAGAATGAGTAATCTAGATTATGTTATCGTGATTAAACACGCTATCTTTTCATCAAAAAATTCCTCATAAAATCTCTATCTACTTTAATCCTAACAGTAAAAACCCATCAGTTTCATATTAAACGTAATAAACCTTAATAATATATTTAAGTCTTTATTTCTTTTAATACTGGTAATTACCTTTTCACTTCCAATAAAAATAGGGCTCATACTTAGTTGAGATGCTTAACTGAAATAGATCTAATGAGTAATGACATAAAAGCTAAAGAGAAGTATATGGAACGCGATTAAAAGTTGTCTTATAAACTATCTTACACTTAGTGCTATATTTTAAATGGCATCTCTGCTTTGCTTTCGGTTTTTGCTTTTGTGCGATTGATTTTTTTTTATTTAAGAGTTATTTACTATTAATAAAGAAATACACTCCATCTGCTCTTTATAAATGTAATGGAAAAATTGTAAATTCTAAACTTGTATGTTTCATAAATATGTGGGCACATTTATTTAAATTTGACACCTGAGCCGATATTAGGCGCGTCTGCTTGACGAAGAACGTGCAGCCTCTAGAGGTTTATGTTAATGCAAAATAAATCATTCTACGAGTACATTATAATACATCTACATAGTCTAAATAATAAGTATTTTTGGCTTTATCACATCGTATCCAAGGTACGTTTTTGTAAACCCTACTAATATTATATTTACGTATAGTTAATAAACACACCTATTTAGGTGTTTTTATGACTTTGCGTTATCGTTAATATTGGGTATTGCCATTTTTTTGTAATGGAACAATGAATGGGCGTGATTTTTATATCTAGATAGTCTATAGACCCGGATAGTGACTAGGCCTAACGTTTATTATTATAATTGTATTGTTTTTCAAACAATCAAATTTTCGTTATTGATCACTGAAAAAGTAGCAACTAGGTAACGAGTAATGTCTATCTATAGATGGCACTGTTTACAATATATGAACTGTTTACCACGGTTAAAAATGTTGTAAAACACGGAAATTGGTTTTGGTACATGTAACATTATTTTTTCTTTATTTTACATACATTATACATATTTTGGTAGGTACTTTCATATGTATGTGTTTGTTAAATGAAAATGTTCGAACGGAATCAATCATGTATTTAAACGAACAAAAAAAAACCCCAAAAAATTACCCAACTTGTCGTTCACTTTCTTTGTATTCCGCACAAGAATATATCACTGTGACCTATTGCAAAATTTTATTTAATTTTAAGAATAATCCATTGTTGAAATGATTTCAAGCAAAGCGTGTATTCATCACTAGTTGTGTACAGTTTTATTCAATTCATTTTTCCCAGAATATTATGAAATTGCCATATTCGGAAGTTAAAAATAAAAGTTCTACTCATGTCAAAACATTTCGCTAACCAGTAAAGTTTTTTTAAAACTTCTCCATTTGATCCTGCGGATGTATTTATACAACGCAATTCCACACAATTTTTTTTTATATTGTTTATGAAAATTATATTAACTATATCGCCTTTTCTTTTATTTATCTACATGCAATTTAATCTGTGTGCATGTTTTCATATGAAATAAAATGGTCATCAAATCATTGCAGATATTAGACATCTAAATTTCGAACGTAACTAAATTATTGGATTCTTTGAATAAAATAACTTAAAGTCACTTTTATAATATACTAACTTTGCAAAATGTTTTAGTTTTGTGGAAGTTTCCATAAAAGTGTCCTTTTATTTAATTCTTTCACAGACGCGTCCGCTCTCCGTTGACTGAATTCAAATGTCTTCTAAATTCAGCCGAAATGGCGTGTATCGATATGGGGAATCTAATAAAATAAAACCATATGGTGCAACATTTCTTATCCGTGATTTTGCTTACTTATTCTTAAAAATAGAAAAAATGTAGTATTAAAAAAAAGGAAAATGTGGAAATTTTATTTTTTAATCACTTTTGCCATCGTTTCCGGTCATGATACAAAGATAAAAAATTGCCTATGTTTTCTTCCACCTCTGTTCATTCCCGGAATTATATTGAAAATATAATTATCGCCAGTGAAAGTCCTGATAAAATCTATACAGTGTAACCGAAATAAAAACGAATTATTTAAATACTTGCAAAGAACGTTGGTAAAATAATCATATGAGCTCAATATTGGTACATTGTAATCATATACGAGTACACTCATTCCAATTTTATTTATAATCGGAGATTATATATAGGTGAGACGGGACGGGAGTAACTAAAATTTTAAATTAATGTAACAAAATCAGTTTATATTAAATTTTTTAAGTATTCTTATAACATTGCTGAATACAATTCTTATTCTACTCACAGTTTAAATGAAACTATGTATATTAATTTTAATAATTTACTTTTTGTTACTTCGTTAAGGCAAAGAAACGATATGGAGTAGACAAGGGCGTTTGAAATATTTAACTCTCACCTAAAACGTAATTTGAGAGTAAAAGTTTTACGATTTTAAAAATATTGCTATGTAATAAATCTTTATTTATTAGACTTTTAGTTATAATTTGAAATAATGAACTATGACGATGTATTAGTATCTATCTGGATGGCACTGAATACCAGGTTTGCTTTACAGATTTGGGTTTTAGCGGGTAGTTATATACTGGCTTTTCTAGCCGGTGCCGGGTCACCTGTATGTATGCCTTATGCAGGTGCTATAAGTAATTGCATATCCCAACGTTAAAAAAATAGATTTGCTTCACGGATAAGGATTTTACTTCCCAATTTTTTTTTTAAATACGAAAGGAGACTTAACACTAAAACGAGTATTCTCCACTAGTCAGCCATACAGAAATTTCACATAGGTGTGTTAAACGAAATACGAGAAAAGTAAACACGCTTATAACTTGTATACTCTAATCCGGAAAATTGCTCCTTTTCCCAAGATAAAAGGTAGCCTATGTCAATTTTAGATCGAATCCGGTACCCGTTAGTGACAGTCCCGTTAAAGTGTATTTTCTATTATTTATTCTTTTCATTTCCTGTGATGAAAAATATGTGAAATATTAAAATTTGTTAAGGTGTTTCGGAGAACCAACAAACATGTAAATAAAGTATAGAGAGATAGAAACAAGAGTGCAAGTAAAGATATAAGCACAATATGGAGTAGCTATATTATTTTAAGAGATTTTTTCTTGTTTATACATAAGTACATATCGTTTGAGTTAATAAATAAAACCGGCATTACAAATATGTAATTGTGTTCTTAGTTCTAAAATGCAATTTAATGCTAAAATTCTACTGTGCATAATATGATTACATATACTATATTCAGTCGACGCGGTTATTCAACTACTTTAACATACAGTACTGAAGTCTGTTCAGTGATACGCCCTGATAATGTTAATTAGACAAACTGAGTTGCAAACAAAGCCACCCGTCCTCAGACCGTAATGGAATCGCGCGAGACAACACGATTCAGAGTCATTCGTAATTTGCAATGAAACAGGTGGTATAGATGAATGTGATAAAATATCTTTTAACAACCTTGAACAATTAATTATATCTTAAATCTTTTAATTATATTGACAGACAACTTTGTCATTACTTTAAATACGAAGGTTTGTATGTATGTTTGTTAATACATCGAGTTCACACGTTGCGGCTTACCGAGTCGGTTTTCGTATACGGTGTCCAGTGGACAGTGGCGTATATATTTAAACATATGGTTAGTATACACACCGTACGTTGACACCGGATACGATTGAAAACACCAATTTCTTTACTCGACAAACCGATTCGGTAAACCGCATCATGTAAACGAAACGATTACTATATGTCGAATTATGTTTTTTTTATTAACATTAACATATACGTATGTAGGATAAAGAAGTGTGTACTTTTTTTTTTCAATACGGTAAACTGTATACGAAAACCGATTTGGTAAAAATACCTACCTACCTTTACACTATGACCTGAAATAACTAACACCCTGCTGTTGGTGATGAAATTTACCAAATGGTGGTGCTGACTTTTTGTCGCAAAGTAGCGTAAGGCAACCAAGCGAAGCGTAGCTAATTCTGTAGTTTTGCACATGTGCAGAGAAAAGTTATATGCTTAGAGAAAATTAGATTCAAAATATTAATTAAATGTCCAATAATATTTTCATTTGTCTGGTTGCACTAGTTTTTATTTAGTACTTTGACTTGTCCATTCCTATTTACTCGTACGTATTTGTTTCTCTTAACATAACAGCTTTCACGAAGTTAGAAATTGACGTCAAACCCCAAACGTATCGCCCCTATAAATAAATCTAGTGCCTTCAGATTCCTTTGAATTGCTAAAATTTGTTCAAACATCTACACAGTCATTAACATTTCACACGGGCAAGGAAAATCTATCCGAACCGAGGCCATCGTGTTATTCAAATATTCAGGATTTTGGATACGCACGTATGGAGAATTCCTTCCAGCCTCTCGAATCAAATTTGGTTACACATTAACTCTTTTTTAATAGTGGTTTTTTTTGTTATTATCTAAATATTTATTATAGTAATCTATTATTAAAAACTATCATGGATTCCAACCCTATATAAGATAATTTCTGTCATAATACTTCCATAGATTTACGCAAATACTAAACATTTGAAATAAAATATATACTTGACGTCATATTCGGTCTGACCAATGGTTCATGCGTTTCAAGTACTTTGAAATACCCACCTATATTTCCACTTTTTAATAATAATTTTCTTAATAAAATAGAAAATACATTAAAAATATTGATATAGGCTTAATTTAAAAGCAATAAAGATTATAAAAAAAATATTTCACCTTTATTTAAATCAACCCGCATATTCCCTAATTTTCTACAGATTTAATGGGTAAACTTATTAAGAAGTCGCATATTAATTAAAATTTTAAATTACTGATTCTGGTCACTTAGTGTCTGAATTTTTTTATTATTATAACTAGCATCTTACCCTCACTTCGCTCAGGTTCGTCCCTAGGTACGTTTTGACGCTTAGTCTATACATATAATAAAATTGTAACTAAGCCGAATCTGTACATTCAATATTTTGTGGAAAATCTTATTGAACTAGATATTATTATCGATACAGAAGCCGAAACTATAGTTTTTAGATTTTTTTCTGTCTGTCTGTCTGTTACCGCATCACGGAAAACCACTGGAGGGATTTTGATGAAATTTGGTATGATGATTGATGGTTATCCGGGTCAACATATAGGATACTTTTTACCCTGGGAAAATATCTTATTTCTGAGAAAAAATACAAAAACCTAATAATTTGGTTTTTGGTCATCTTAACGCGGGCGAAGCCGCGGGCAATGCTAGTATGGAATAAATTTTTATTTATCAAATCTTTTTTCTTGAATATGCTATTCGGGGTGAAGACAAATCCAAGAAAACAAAGATCATAAAAAAAATCGATCCAACAGTTCTCGAGTTGTCTTGTAACAAACCCGACTTTGTTTTATATATATAGCTGATGAATGACGTAAACTAAATAACTAAATATATAGGTAGCTCATTGATTTCTAACTAATGGTCTCTTTAACAATTTAGTCGCTTAATCTACTTATTTTGTCCAAACCATATATTTTATGTAGTACATGTGTTTTAGCATTTTCAATTTTCATTCAATCGAAAGTTGTTAATTTAATTATAACACTGTTCCCGTTTGCAATTTAAAAGCAGAACCAATAATATAATTCAAGTTACAAACAACGTATGAAAATGGATTAAATGGTCATTATCATACATATTTCGCTGTCATGCAACTCTTTCAATTCTTTAATATGTATGAATGAATTTCTATTCTCCAAGACATCTCGACCGAGTGACTCGAGCCTCGCCGGATGAAATGTTTGAATGGGAATATAATGTGTCTAAATTCACTTTCTTTTATGACATGATAATATGAAACTACTTGCGGCGGAAACTATTTTCAGATTACATTCTTGTGTTATAAATAATCGTATTACGTCAAAATAATATATTTTTCAAGATAGATATATTAGAGTTATGTCCATTGGGGAATTTATATAAAATATGGAGTAAATAAACTTTATATGTATACATATAAGGCAGTAATATTCCAGTGGTAACGTGCTCGCTTGGGAAACCGACTGAAGCGGATTCAAATCCCCGGGTACGTAACTCAGATATTTTAATGATTACCACTTGTCTTACGGTGAAGAAAAACATCGCGAGGAAACTTGTCTAAGAGAACCTAGCAAATTTTCGAAAGACATGTGAAGTCCGCCAACCCGCACTTGGCCAGCGTTGTGGATTATGGCCTGATCCCCCTCGTATTGTAGGGAGGCTCGTGCTTAGCAATGGGACATTAAAAAGAGCAGAATACACATACGAGTAGAAGTGAACTTATAACAATATTACAAGAGCATGTCTCGTCTAATATTGTTATATATTTTACTAGTGTGCGAGTACTTCTTAGCATGCATGAAATGCGCAAAAGTAAGTCAACGTAGGTCGCAGTTAGAAAATGTAATTTGAAATTGTCTTTTTTCAGTTCAATATGTACAATTTTGTAGCGCATATATAGACGCGAGGGGAAGTAGATATTTCTACTTAATTAGGTGAAAATGAACTGTACTAGTATGACACGGAAAGGATTTTAATTGTAAATTTAACGATTTTTTTATGTAAAGCCATGATTTTAATAACTGATTCAAATGATATTTAATTAATCTATGTATTTATGTACATATTTATGGATAGGAACGTTGCTTAGTTGTGGAATCATATGATTGGATTATGTTGATATGTTACTCACGTCTCAGGATAAAATCGATGAATTGGGTAAATTGTTCCCGACTTGTTTGTTATAGCTAACTTAATGCATTCGTAATTTGATATAGTTAGCCCAAACTTAAACATAACTTACTGAAGTAAAGCAATTCTGATGTTAGCTCTCAGTGCACATGCGATACAACAACTTAACTTTGTAGTTAGACAAACTAGAGCTATTTCTAATTCAAGGACTTTTCTTTTACATTTATCAGATGTGGTTAATTTTACTTTAATTTGAAACTTAAAAAAAACCACCATATTTAAATTTAATATATGAATAACTAGCGACTCACTCTCGCTTTGCTCGAGTTTGTCCCTAGCTTGCTTCCCAATACACACTTTCATCCCCCTTTTACCCCCTTAAGGGATGATTTTCGGAATAAAAAGTGTTCTTTCCAGGGTCTCAAACTATCTTCTTACCAAATTTCATTTAAATCGGTTGAGTAGATCCAGAGATTACCCCCTACCACGTCACAAACTCACAAACGTTATCTCTTTATAATATTAGTATAGATAAAGTAATTTTAATTCATAAGGTTATAATAAACAAGGGATAACTTGTGTGGACTTTTAATTAAAATTGTCTGTCTGAATTTACCCTGCTTTGTTTGACATCGTTAGGTACGTATTTTGAACTAAGCTATACAATAAACTTTGTAGAATGATCTCGATATCTTATAGGAAAATAATATATTAGAACTTAAAATCGCCAAGCCTCTTTCAAAGTAAGTGTCTCTCATATTTTCTTATTTGCCCTGCAAAAGTGGGTCAAGGTGTTTGACAAATTATTTCGTGGCACAGGTTTCTTCGGCTGTTCAAATAACGCGAAGCCATTTCCAAAATGGTACCGCCTTTTACCGGAGTGAATTGTGTTTTTAGGAGCAACCTCCGCATACGTTCTCTTTTAATGAGCACGCCGACCTACGCACATTTTATTTCTGATTGGCTTATCCCGCCGGCACATTTTCTTTTGTTTCAGTTGAGAAAACATTGATATTAATTCGTATGAATAGCAGTAGGTATATGTTCATGGTACTTGTGTACAAATTTTGTAGCGAATCGAGGGTAAATCACTAGTTCATTTTAATATTACTAAATACATTCAACCCAATTTTAGAAATAATTTCAAATGAGCGCTTACAATTAAAACGTATTTAGGTCAAAACATGTTACAAGTAGAAGCAATTCTACGAACGCTCTCGAATGTTAAACTAAAAATCTAATTAAAAATTGAAGTATATATTATCTTTTTATTTCTACTTTTTCTGCAAGATCTTTTTACTTCGGCCTTCTTTTTTTCTTTGTTTTTGATCTTTTAATAAGTCTAAATGAAAGGAGGAGGAAAGCAAAACAATTACATACATTTGTACCTATAAAGGACGACTTACACTTCTTTTGTGTAGACATTATAAAAATCATAATTGACTAAATGAACCATTACACCTTAAACTACCTTAGTCTACCTTGACTGTTGATAATAAGGTATGGATATTTGATATCTGAACAACGTTTAAATATGAAATTAAAATAATTCATATTTTATTACCTTATAATAATTATTATTTATAAGCAAAGTAAATAATAATATAATTAATGCGAAAGCTTGTTAGTGAGTAATAGGGAGGTTTTGAATTCTTCACGCTGTTACAATTTATGTAAGATTCGGAATGATTATAAGCTCTCAGGCAAAAGCTAGTAATTGAATATATACTTATAACGGTGCGCAAATATTGAAAATCAAATTATCTTCCTATAATATGACACCCACGATTCTGCAGCAGAGCGTAGAGGATTCTAGAGAACCTACAACCTCGCCCATTGTAACAAAGGATTTTTAAAACAAATCGTGATTCTTGCTCAAGTTTATTAGCAATTATTATATAAATTCTGTGAAATTTATATACTCTATATATAAATAAAATTTAGGTGTATATAATACTAATATTTAAATTTAGTACGTAAGCCTTAACAAGTCTTATTAAGTAGGTAAATACGGTTATACCTCGAAACTCGCAAATGTACAGAATTCTAACAAATCATCCACCTTGGACTTATTATCATCCTGTTATTAAATTATATTGGAACAAGAATAACGACGTATTCAATATGTGCATATATTATTTGCGGTCGAAACACCACTTCAGTGTACGACTAATGAGATTTCCTTAATCCCCGAGGAGAGTGTTTGTATAGGAATTAGCCTATTGTTAGTTCATCTCTATCATTAATTCTTTAATATTGTTTATTTAGTGTTACTTACAAATGAATTTTATGTGAATTTTAATTGTTCTTTGAAGCGTTTGAATATGATATCTATTATATTATAATTTACATTTTGTTATTATTCTTGCTCCCTTTGTAAACAGTGGTATGGTTCGAACCCCGTGTCTTTCCCATCTTCTAGAATTTCATGTACGAATATCAGTTTCAACACAATTACCACTTGTCAATATAGTGATGGAAACATCGCGATAAACCCCGCATGTCTGAGAGAACCTTTATAGTTTTCGAAAGATATATGTGGTCTACCAACCCGCATTTAGGAGAGCCGTGTCCAATAGTTGGACGTTTCAAGGGATGAATCATTATTTATTTATTGATATAGCGTCAATATTTGTTTGAATAATGAAATAGATAGGAACTATATATATTTAAAAAAGAATTCCATCTGATGTTAAAATTAATGCTTTTAGTGATGTTAAGTTTTAGTTTCAAAATAATTTATTATTTATTTGTTTTTTATTAAATCTTAATGTATTTTATCTACGTCGATGCTAACGGGAATATTCAGCGAGAGTATAAAAAGTTATACCTAACTTATAAACTACAGTTCAGTGATGTTGCAACTTGGATTTCTCTAGTTCCCGATACATTTTTCTATCACAAAGATAAACTAAGGTGAAGTTGGCACGAGTCAAGGGAAATACAGTGAATGTCTTGCACTACTATTTCCTGCATGAGATTGACAGTAAAGCAAACGAATAGCAGGAACATACACATTATCAGGATATGTCATACATAAATCTACTACGAAATGTATTAAAATAAAATAAATAAAGTTTTTTCAAAAGTAGTTAAAATTTAGGTCACACAATTGCATTTAATCCAATATTTTTTATTAGCCAGTCAGCTGGTAATCTGTCGATGAAAATTCCACACATGAATTTACCATATTGCTATATAATTTCCTATAAAGGATTGAAAGTGAAATCGACAATCGCATTTGAAAACTATTAGTTAATAATCAATGATTTGTTATTAGCTTTTATCGCTTATTCATTCGTCTAGTCGATGTAAAATTACCTTTGTATTAATCCACGCTGAGCATTTCACCACACATCCACTCCACATAAATCTGTTGAGCAAACCCGTTATAGCGTGAAGAAGTAATAAATACGATATACTCACATATTTTCCCATTTATGCTCCAAAAATTGTGCCATTTGAATTCATAATATATATATAGGTAGAGGTATATTTTTGACCTTTTAATACTAATAGTAACCTGTGCATTAGTCCAAGTCTACATATGTACTAAACATATAAATCCATCTAGCCGTTTCAGCGTTAAATCGTTGGCAAATATCTTCTTGCGATTTGTGTCGTAGTGTAAACGAAACGCTTGGCAATAATTACCTTACCAATGAAGTATGATAGACTCGTAGGCGAGTTTTTGTTTTTTGGTTGAATGTAAACATGTGAATGCGATTATCGTCTTAAAATTATCGCCTATGATAATAGCATGCGACTTCTCGTCCCAAAACGTGCGATAAACTCTCCCCATGTAAATGGCGCTTTAAGGAATAACAAACATAATGTTCAGATAGTGACTTGTCCAACGGAGATAACGGAAAACTAAACCGTATTCATTTTTATATCTTCTATCTGTACATATAAAAAAATTGTAACTAAGCCGAACCACTGAAATAGAAATTATTATGGATACGGAAGCCGAATCTATAGTTTTTAGAATTCTTGTCTACAAAACAGTGAAACTTAACATTTACGTTTACAACGTCATTCAATAAGTTTTTTTTTATTGCAGCAACGAATATTGAGATACATCTCGAGAACGGAAAGAAAATGTCTGATTTATAACGGTTTAAGATGTTTTAGTAGGAAATATGTCCCTTTAAAATAAACTCTGTAAATTGCCAATTATAAACTTCAACTTGAGTTAGAATCCGTCTAGGGAAATAGTGTCAGTTGCTCACCATCTTGCTTTGCATTTCCTGTATATGATTGGCAGTTGGATCGACAACAGCCTGCTAGCTTTACTGTTGCATGTACGTTTTTACTACGTTTACTAAACGTTGCTGTATGTTTTTTCGTATCGATATATTCTATAATAAAATACTTATTAAATCGATAGCTAGAGACTTACCCTCGCTTTGCTCAGATGCATCTCTAGAAATGCCTAACAATAGTCTATGTGTTATTTCAGGTCAGGTTATTTGTGTAATATATAATTTTATCCGAATCTGTACAGCCGTTTTAGCGTGATTGTAATACAAACGCACATTAATATATCTATTATAGTATCTAGAATTATTATATTTTTACGAAGAAGTCTGTTATTCGATCTTATAATAGTTATGATATTACAAATAAATATGTTGGGACATTAACACAGTACTATCTAGTTCCATGGTAAGGAGGCTTGTGTTATGGATACCAGATAGTTGATACACTACACATATATAACTTTAAATACATACATATTATAAATATAAATGATGACCCATGACAGGAGGACAAACATTCGTGCTCAACACACAAATAAAACCAGCGGGATTCGAACCCGCGACCGCTGGCAGAGAAAGTAGGGTCACTACAAACTAAGCCAAACGTGTCGTCAAAATAACGAAAAAGAATTATATTATATGAGAATAAGTTACCAAAACTGAATTCTGTACTAGGTATGTCTAAGTGAAACAATATAGCACAATTTAATATAAATATTGAACAGTAATGTAAACTGACAGAATCAACCGTAATATTTTTCTTCTAGCACTCTTTATGGTCACGTTTCAGTAATAAACCGCAGTGGGGTCGCACGGATATCGTTGTACCTTTGAACTGGCCAAACGTTTTATTAGATTTGTACCTAAAGCATAGATTTTAATAAGTAACAGGAAAATATTCTTGCGTTAATAGTAATATAACATTACTAGCGACTCACCCTCGCTCCACTCGTGTTCGTCCCTAGTTACGTTTTAAAGTTTAGCTCAGAGATGAGATATTTTCCCGCATTAAAAAGTATTCTATATGTTAACCCGGATGTATCATCATACCAAATTTTATCAAAATCTGTCCAGTGGTTTTTTCGTGATGCGGTCTCGGACAGACAGACAGAAAAAATCTAAAAACTATCAATTCAGCCTCTGTATCGATAATAATGTTTAATTCAATAAAATTTTCCAAAAAATATTTAATGTACAGATTCGGCTTTGTTACAATTTTATTATATGTATACATATCAAGTCTTTCCTTTCCTTTTATTTATTTCTAAAATAAAATTTACTATCTAGCGAAAACTCATTATTATCCGAGAGTGCTTTCTACGAATTTCACTTATTGGAAAGCAATAACCGTTGCTTTTAATTTATTAGAAGTTTTTAAACTTAATATTTCATAACAATTTATTTTAATTAAAAATTGTACCTATTCATCCAATATATTTTTATATAGTAAATATAGTATACTGGATGTCCAATATAAACTCTTTTATACACAACCGGTATTCACTTGTTTTAAATCGGCTTATACAATACAAGTATAAAGATATTAAGCCACGCTAGCGTGCAGAAGCGAAGCCAGTATCGTTGAACATGATTTATATAGTGCGTATATATCCCTGATATGATAGAGGGCCGATGGCTCGCCACAATTCAAATTTAATATTCAATAGATTGCCGAATTATCTACTTATCTGAGGCCACTTTGCCTGCTTTATTGCTATGAATTCGGTGTACGTTTAAAATTAACTGCAAATTAAAGTGACAACGAAAACAAATTTAGGGCAACAATGCTCTTTTTTAACATATCAATTTTATATGCTTTACATAAATATATGTATCTACACTTAGCACGTACATTTTTTGTATGGAAGTCATATATGTTTATATAATAACTAATGACGACTGGATTTGCTAAGTATCTCGTGATTATATAAATGATATGTATGTAATTAAGTATTACAA
This sequence comes from Brenthis daphne, assembly GCA_947093115.1. NCBI lineage: Eukaryota > Metazoa > Arthropoda > Insecta > Lepidoptera > Nymphalidae > Brenthis > Brenthis daphne. The sequence goes on from OX352475.1 coordinate 27,007,170, forward strand.
ACACCATGTATATTTCGAAGTACTACTGTACTTCATTTAATAATAATAAAGATAAAAAATAATTTATGATATCTTTTATTTTTTATTTAAGGTAATAAACCATGTAGCTATTTAAATAAATATGCATGTTTATTGCAGCTTTGTTAAAGATGGTCTGACTATTGTGAATGGCTTTGTTCCACAACGCAGATATAACCGTGAAAATACAATACATACATTTCGCTGTTCTCTGGTCGAGTGGTGTTTGTTGGCTTTGATTGCACTATAATTACTTTTCCGTTTAATTCGTTTCTGCTTTAAGTGTCGTTTCATTCGAGAGCTCTCGCTTTAAATCTCGCCGCGATTAATATCGTTTGTATGAGTCGCCTTGTAAAATGTTTGATTAAATGAAACGATTTTTTAAAGAAGATAGTTATTGATTTTATTTAAGACTAGCGACTCACCCTCGTTTCACTCGGATTCGTCCCTAGGTTGATTCCCCATACAAACTTTCATCCCCATTTTCACCCCCTTAAGGGATGATTTCCGGGATAAAAAGTCCTATGTCCCTCTCAGGGTCTGAAACTATCTTCTTACCAAATGTCATCTAAATCGGTTCAGTAGATGCTGAGATTACCCAATAGAACGTCACAAACTCACAAACTTTACCTCTTTATAATATTAGTATAGATAGTATATACTAGCGGCTTAACTTTTGAATTGCCTGCAATAAATGATTATTATTATTAACTTCCCCCTAGATGCCTTTTGTATTTATAATATTACTAGTGACTTACCCTCATACTGTTATCTTATATTCATACACTATCTGTGTACGAAATTTCATCAAATCCGTCCGACCGTTTCAGCGTGAAGGAATAACGAACACACAGAAATAATATACACACATACAAACTTTTGTAATTATAATAGTAGTCAATTCTAATTTATTAATATATCCAATAAACTTAATATTAAATATATATGTACATATATCACCATATTTATTTTTCAAATACTCGTATATAAATAAAAGTGTCTTTGCGGGTTTTTTCGCAGATTTATTTAACACGCGATCTGTAACAAGTATATAATGGCCTTTGCGACGTGATCATAATTACTGTAAATCATTTAAAACTTGGGAAACCAAAAATCAAAATAAATCCGCGATTATATCCGAAAGGAAGTATTATTTAAATGTCAAATATTCGCTTAAATCTAAGAAATTATTAGTCCTATTTATTCCCTATTTAGCTTATTTAGAGCATTTTTATGAGATCTTCCGTCTCTGATGCGTTTCAACATTACTTTTACATCTGTGGTTTTATGATTTAAATGCTAAGACTTCCGGACTATATTAGGTAGTTTTTATGTAGCAATGTACATACATACGAGTATGTATGTATATTAAACATGTTATTGTAGGTTATCACAGTATTATTTCGTTTTTTTTTTCTAAAGAACTATGTAATATTTTGTAATCATAACATATATTTGAAGTTTCAATGAAAATACACAGAAAGGTTTTTAATATACTCGTAAATAAAGTAACTGACTAAAACATCCGTGAAAGAATCAAATGATAACAACGACAGGAATTTATGCTTTATATCGTAAGTTCGTAGCGTCGTTCGTGCTACGCACTTCGTAGCTCGAGCTTAGTAGTGCTTCCGCAGGTCGCGACTCGACTCATACAAAACATAATGTAAGACTAGTGTGATAAGCAACTCTTTGCCTACATTCTAACAACAATTTTGCATTATCGTCTCTATGTTTTGTAAGATAAGAACAATAATCGTACATAACTGTTCAATCGTGTTACTCGCATACGTTCAACCGCCATTATGAGGTCTACGTTCCAAACATAACAGCAGAAGCGATGTTGCGGATAAATTTACATATTGCATTCTGTTCACACATCCGCGAGTCGCAGTATATTAAATATGTTTTTGTTATAGTCAATATTTACAAGCTTTTTTTACATATAGAAGCTCATTTTAATACACTGACCATATATTTATTCCTTTGTTGTATTTGGAAATCTACCTAATATTGATTCAAGAAAAAGTTTAAATTTAAATGAAATGGTAACTTTTACTTTAAAGAAAATATTGTTGCTTTTCTAAGATCTTCGTTTCCCCTCTAATCCTTGACCTAGCATTGTTGACCGGTTTCTTACATAAAACAAATAACAAAGATAACATAACCATCATAAAAATAACATGCCTCCATTTGTGTCGCTGGGACAAGCACTCTCAGGATACGACTGCGTCCTGTAAAATAGGGTTACCTTGGATTATTTGCAACAAATATCCATTTTAGAAATATATATAACTCGTATATTATCTATACATATAATAAAATCATAACAAAGTCAAATCTGTACATTAAATATTTTTTGGAAAATCTTATTGGAATAGACATTATTATTGATACAGAGGCCGAATCTATAGTTTTTAGAATTTTTGTCTGTCTGTCTGTTACCGCATCACATAAAAACCACTGGAGAGATTTTGATGAAATTTTGTATGGTGATAGCTGATTATCCGGGTCAACATATAGGGTACTTTTTACCGCGGGAAAATGTCTCATTTTTGAGAAAAAATACAAAAACTACATTGTAAGAGTATACTAATATGTAAAACCTAAGAATTTGGTTTTTGGTAATCTGAACGCGGGCGGGGCCGCGGGCGATGCTAGTTATGAATAAAGTTCTTTAACAGAAAATATTCATTATGTAGGTGTAGTAAGGAAAGCTGACAAAATCTATTTAAAAATTGTTTGGCCCATTTTGGCGCGAAGTTGGTAGTGGTAGGTCAAGTTTCTCGATCGGCAAAAGTTAGTTCGATATTAGAAAATAATTTAGTGATTTATTCACCTACCTTTGTGCCAAATAGCGCCATACGCGTTCCAGGCGAGAGTTATGGCAACCCCAGTTTACATGCAAGTCCGCGTACACGGTTTGTCTTCATCTATTTTTTGGGACAATCTAAAATGGCTTGTAATTTGATATTGCCAAGATTTATTTTCAATTGCTTGCCCTAACAAAATTAGGGGCCAGGTGCACAAGCCGTATTTATTGCTCGTATATTTCTATGTCTACTGCCTCGACATTTCGAGCTGTTTTACTGAACCATATAGTTGTAAAGTACATTTATTTACAGAGATCAGCAAAAATAATTTAAATAAGCAATTTTATGATTAATATATGATGTTAAAAGATTGGAAATGATACAGCAACCATTGTTTAGAAAAATATTATATTTAAAAAGCAATATGCCTGCTATAAGCGATACTGTTGTTGTAACCCTTAACCGTCGTATTTATTGTAATTGTAAACATTATGCTTACAATCATAATAAATACATGGTTGACACTAGTAATATTCGCACTATTCAGTGTCCCTATAATTATGAGGGTCCCTCTAAACTCCGACGGGGATCAAAATTACAAAGGTGCTTTAGTGAGAAACGCACATCAGCGATGAGACCGCAAGGGTTGGAATATATTCTGATTACAAATGAAGCACAATGTAAAGTTACTTTCATAGCATACCTTATATTACCAAACATTATATGTGACAGACCAATATGTTTTATCTATGTAAAGTATTTTTAGCTATTGCCTCTACTTGTGATTTTTTATTATAATCGTGGTACCTTTTACCTACCTGATGCTGCTACATCAGAGGCAGCTGATGAAAAATGGATCTGATGGAAGGTGAGTGAGTGGCTAGCACTACGATGTTCTTACTGTCCGAACGAGAGTAGAATAAATCCAGTCGAGAGTCCCATCCATACTGTTAATTGTGAACATCAAGCCTCTACGACATAATAAACACTCCCTTCCGTTCTTATTTATTTTATAAATTAACATTTTATATGTAAAATTTATTAATGCATTGAATATTTTTCATATAATATTTCTTAATATTGAACGTTTCACAATGAAAAATATGAGCCCAGTACATTTTATGACGTACTGTCTGCTTATCGCTAAAAATTATACCTAAAGTGAAATGCTATATACAACTTCTCTATTATAAAGCTATA